>OY997264.1:221871428-223121428 GCA_963921465.1 Triticum timopheevii
CAATTGGTTCTGATTCCTTTTGCACTATCTTTATATACAACTTGTTTATTTTTCCTAATTTTGGTAGAATTTTTGGGGTACCATAAGTATGTTGGATGTTCAGATTGCTACAGACTGTTCTGTTTTTGACAGATTCTGTTTTTGATGCATAGTTTGCTTGTTTTGATGAACCTATCAATTTATATCAGTGTATTAAGCCATGAAAAAGTTATATTACAGTAGACACAATGCAGAAACAAAATATGAATTAGTTTGCAACAGTACTTAGAGTGGTGATTTGCTTTATTATACTAACGGATCTTACCGAGTTTTCTGTTGAAGTTTTGTGTGAATGTAGTGTCTAATCGATGATGTTTCGATGTGAGAAGAAGGAAGAGAGGCAAGAGCTCAAGCTTGGGGATGCCCGAGGCACCCCAAGTAAATATTCAAGGAGACTCAAGAGTCTAAGCTTGGGGATGCTGGGGAGGCATCCCCTCTTTCTTCAACAAGTATCGATATGTTTTCGAATTCGTTTCGTTCATGCGTTATGTGCAAGTCTTGGAGCATCTTTTGCATTTAGTTTTCATTTTTATTTTATGCACCATGCTGGTATGAGATAGTCCTTGGTTGATTTATAGAATGCTCATTGCACTTCACTTAAATCTTTTGAGTGTGGCTTTATAGAATGCTTCATGTGCTTCACTTGTATCATTTGAAGTTGGATTGCCTGTTTCTCTTTACATAGAAAACCGCCATTTGTAGAATGCTCTTTTGCTTCACTTGTATTTGTTAGAGCGTGGGCATATCTTTTGTAGAAAGAATTAAACTCTCTTGCTTCACTTATATCAATTTAGAGGGATGACAGGAATTGGTCATTCACATGGTTAGTCATAAAATCCTACATAAACTTGTAGATCGCTGAATATGATATGTTTGATTCCTTGCAATAGTTTTGCGATATAAAGATGGTGATATTAGAGTCATACTAGTGGGTGGTTGTGGATTGTAGAGACACTTGTGTTGAGGTTTGCAAGTCCCATAGCATGCACGTATGGTAACCGTTGTGTGACAAATTTGAAGCATGGGGTGTTTCTTTGATTGTCTTCCTTATGAGTGGCGGTCGGGGACGAGCGATGGTCTTTTCCTACCAATCTATCCCCCTAGGGGCATGCATAGTAGTACTTTGCTTCGAGGGATAATAAACTTTTGCAAAAAGTATATGAGTTCTTTATGATTAATGTGAGTCCATGGATTATACGCACTTCTACCTTTCCATCATTGCTAGCCTCTTCGGTACCGTGAATTGCCCTTTCTCACCTCGAGAGTTGGTGCAAACTTCGCCGGTGCATCCAAACCCCGTGATACGATACGCTCTATCACACATAAGCCTCATTATATCTTCCTCAAAACAGCCACCATACCTACCTATCATGGCATTTCCATAGCCATTCCGAGATATATTGCCATGCAACCTTCATCATCATCATATACATGACTTGAGCATTCATTGTCATATTGCTTTGCATGATCGTAAGATAGCTAGCATGATGTTTTCATGGCTTGTCCGTTTTTTGATGTCATTGCTACGCTAGATCATTGCACATCCCGGTACACCGCCGGAAGCATTCATATAGAGTCATATCTTTGTTCCAGTATCGAGTTGTAATATCAAGCTGTAAGTAAATAGAAGTGTGATGATCATCATTATAGAGCATTGCCCCATAAAAAAAGAGGAAAGGCCAAAGAAGCCTAAATAAAAAAGGGGGCCAAAGAAGCCCACCAAAAAAAGAGAAAAGAGGCAATGTTACTATCTCTTTTTCCACACTTGTGCTTCAAAGTAGCACCATGTTCTTCATGTAGTGAGTCTCATATCTTGTGCTTCAAAGTAGAACCATGTTCTTCATATAGATTGTCTCCTATGTTGTCACTTTCATATACTAGTGGGAATTTTCATTATAGAACTTGGCTTGTATATTCCAACGATGGGCTTCCTCAAATGCCCTAGGTCTTCATGAGCAAGCAAGTTGGATGCACACCCACTTAGTTTCTTTTGTTGAGCTTTCATATACTTATAGCTCTAGTGCATCCGTTGCATGGCAATCCCTACTCACTCACATTGATATCTATTAATGGGCATCTCCATAGCCCGTTGATTAGCCGCGTCGATGTGAGACTTTCTCCTTTTTTATCTTCTCCACCTAACCTCCATCATTATATTCTATTCCACCTATAGTGCTATAGCCATGGCTTGCGCTCATGTATTGCGTGAGAGTTGAAAAAGCCGAAGCACGTTAAAAAGTATGAACCAATTGCTCGGCTTGTCATCGGGGTTGTGCATGATGGGGGCATTTTGTGTGACGAAAATGAAGCATGGCCAAACTATATGATTTTGTAGGGATAAGCTTGCTTTGGCCTTGCTGTTTTGAAAAGACATGATTGCTTTATTAGTATGCTCGAAGTATTATTGTTTTTATGTCAAATGATAGACTATTGCTTTGAATCACTCGTGTCTTAATATTCATGCCATGATTAGACATATGATCAAGATTATGCTAGGTAGCATTCCACATCAAAAATTATTCTTCTTTATCATTTACCTACTCGAGGACGAGCAGAAATTAAGCTTGGGGATGCTGATACGTCTCCGTCGTATCTATAATTTTTGATTGTTCCAGGCCAATATTATTCACTTTCATATACTTTTTGGCAACTTTTTATATTATTTTTGGGACTAACATATTGATCCAGTGTCCAGTGCCAGTTCCTGTCTGTTGCATGTTTTTTGTTTCGCAGAAACCCAATATCAAACGGAGTCCAAACGGGATAAAAACGGACGGAGATTTTTTTTGGAATATTTATGATTTTTTGGAAGTAAAATCAACACGAAACGGTGTCCAGGGTGGTCACGAGGTAGGGGGGCGCGCCCTACCCCCCCAGGCGCGCCCCTGACCCTCGTGGTCCACCTGTAAGGCGGTTTATGCTCTCCTTCTGGCGCAAGAAAGCTAATTTTATGAGGAAGATCTGAGAGAAAGATTCACCCCACTCTCCGGATATAAAAGAAACGGTGAGGGGGTAGAATCTGCCAACGCAGAGAATGCAGAAACAGAGAGATAGATCCAATCTCGGAGGGGCACTCGCCCCTCCCAAGCCATGGGAGCCAAGGACCAGAGGGGAAACCCTTCTCCCATCTAGGGAGAAGGTCAAGGAAGAATAAGAAGAAGGGGGCTCTCTCCCCCTTGCTTCCGGTGGTGTCAGAACGCCGCCGGGGGCCATCATCATCACCGCGATCTTCACCAACACCACCGTCATCTTCACCAACATCTCCATCACCTTCCCCCTTCTATATCCAGCGGTCCACTGTTGGGGAACGTAGTAATTTCAAAAAATTTCCTACGCACACGCAAGATCATGGTGATGGCATAGCAACAAGAGGGGAGAGTGTTCGTCCACGTCCCCTCGTAGACCGTAAGCGGAAGCGTTAGCACAATGCGGTTGATGTAGTCGTACGTCTTCACGATCCGACCGATACAAGCACCGAATTTACGGAGCCTCCGAGTTCAGCACACGTTCAACTCGATGACGATCTCCGTGCTCCGATCCAGCAAAGCTTCGGAGATGAGTTCCGTCAGCACGACGGCGTGGTGACGATGATGATGCTCTACCGGCGCAGGGCTTCGCCTAAACTCTGCGACGATATGACCGAGGTGGAATATGGTGGAGGGGGGCACCACACACGGCTAAGGAACGATCCATAGCTCAACTTGTGTGTCTATGGGGTGCCCCCCTACCCCCGTATATAAAGGAGCAAGGGGGGGAGGCCGGCCGGCCCCTTGGGGCGCGCCAAGGAGGAGGAATCCTCCTCCTCGTAGGAGTAGGACTCCTCCTTTCCTACTCCTACTAGGAGGGGGAAGGAAGGGGGAGAGGGGAAGGAAAGGGGGGGGGGGGGCGCCGCCCCCCCCTCCTAGTCCAATTTAGACCAGAGGGGGGAGGGGGCGCGCGGCCCATGCTGGCCGACCCTCTCTCCTTTCCCCTAAGGCCCATAAGGCTCAATACTCTCCCGGGGGGTTCCGGTAACCCCCCCGGCACTCCGGTTTTCTTCGAAATCACCCGGAACAATTCCGGTGTCCGAATATAGTTGTCCAATATATCGATCTTTATGTCTCGACCATTTCGAGACTCCTCGTCATGTCCGTGATCACATCCGGGACTCCGAACAAGCTTCGGTACATCAAAACTTATAAACTCATAATAAAACTGTCATCGTAACGTTAAGCATGCGGACCCTACGGGTTCGAGAACTATGTAGACATGACCTAGAACTATTCTCGGTCAATAACCAATAGCGGGACCTGGATGCCCATATTGGTTCCTACATATTCTACGAAGATCTTTATCGGTCAAACCGCATAACAACATACGTTGTTCCCTTTGTCATCGGTATGTTACTTGCCCGAGATTTGATCGTCGGTATCCAATACCTAGTTCAATCTCGTTACCGGCAAGTCTCTTTACTCGTTCTGTAATGCATCATCCCGTAACCAACTCATTTGTCACATTGCTTGCAAGGCTTATAATTATGTGCATTACCGAGAGGGCGCAGAGATACCTCTCCGAAGATCGGAGTGACAAAACCTAATCTCGAAATACGCCAACTCAACATGTACCTTCGGAGACACCTGTAGTACTCCTTTATAATCACCCAGTTACGTTGTGACATTTGGTAGTACCCGAAGTGTTCCTCCGGTAAACGGGAGTTGCATAAATCTCATAGTTACAGGAACATGTAAAAGTCATGAAGAAAGCAATGGCAGTATACACAACGATCAAGTGCTAGGCTAACGGAATGGGTCATGTCAATCACATCATTCTTCTAATGATGTGATCCCACTAATCAAATGACAACACATGTATATGGTTAGGAAACATAACCATCTTTGATTAATGAGCTAGTCAAGTAGAGGCATACTAGTGACTATAGGTTTGTCTATGTATTCACACATGTATCATGTTTCCGGTTAATACAATTCTAGCATGAATAATAAACATTTATCATGATATGAGGAAATAAATAATAACTTTATTATTGCCTCTAGGGCATATTTCCTTCAGTCTCCCACTTGCACTAGAGTCAATAATCTAGATTACATAGTAATGATTCTAACACCCATGGAGTCTTGGTGCTGATCATGTTTTGCTCGTGAGAGAGGCTTAGTCAACAGGTCTGCAACATTCAGATCCGTATGTATCTTGCAAATCTCTATGTCTTCCCACTTGGACTTGGTCCCGAATGGAATTGAAGCGTCTCTTGATGTGCTTGGTCCTCTTGTGAAATCTGGATTCCTTTGCCAAGGCAATTGCACCAGTATTGTCACAGAAGATCTTCATTGGTCCCGATGCAGTAGGTATGACACCTAGATCGGAAATGAACTCCTTCATCCAGACTCCTTCATTTGCTGCTTCAGAAGCAGCTATGTACTCCGCTTCACATGTAGATCCCTCCACGACGCTTTGTTTAGAACTGCACCAACTTACAGCTCCACCGTTTAATAAAAACACGTATCCGGTTTGCGATTTAGAATCGTCCGGATCAGTGTCAAAGCTTGCATCGACGTAACCATTTACGACTAGCTCTTTGTCACCTCCATATACGAGAAACATATCCTTAGTCCTTTTCAGGTATTTCAGGATGTTCTTGACCGCTGTCTAGTGATCCACTCCTGGATTACTTTGGTACCTCCCTGCCAAGCTTATTGCTAAGCATACGTCAGGTATGGTACACAGTATTGCATACATGATAGAGCCTATGGCTGAAGCATAGGGAACATCTTTCATTTTCTCTCTATCTTCTGCTGTGGTCGGGCATTGAGTTTGACTCAACTTCACACCTTGAAGCACGGGCAAGAACCCTTTCTTTGCCTGATCCATTTTGAACTTTTTCAAAATTTTATCAAGGTATGTGCTTTGTGAAAGTCCTATCAAGCGTCTTGATCTATCTCTATAGATCTAGATGCCCAATATGTAAGCAGCTTCACCGAGGTCTTTCATTGAAAAACTTTTATTCAAGTATCCCTTTATGCTATCCAGAAATTCTATATCATTTACAATTAATAATATGTCATCTACATATAATATTAGAAATGCTACAGAGCTCCCACTCACTTTCTTGTAAATACAGGCTTCTCCAAAAGTCTGTATAAAACCATATGCTTTGATCACACTATCAAAGCGTTTATTCCAACTCCGAGATGCTTGCACCAGTCCATAAATCGAACGCTGGAGCTTGCACACTTTGTTAGCACCTTTTGGATCAACAAAACCTTCTGGCTGCATCATATACAACTCTTCTTCCAGAAATCCATTCAAGAATGCAGTTTTGACATCCATTTGCCAAATTTCATAATCATGAAATGCAGCAATAGCTAACATGATTCGGACAGACTTAAGCATCGCTACGGGTGAGAAAGTCTCATCGTAGTCAACTCCTTGAACTTGTCAAAAACCTTTCGCAACAAGTAGAGCTTTATAGACAGTTATATTACCATCAGCGTCAGTCTTCTTCTTAAAGATCCATTTATTCTCAATGGCTTGCCGATCATCGGGCAAGTCAACCAAAGTCCATACTTTGTTTTCATACATGGATCCCATCTCAGATTTCATGGCCTCTAGCCATTTTGCGGAATCTGGGCTCATCATCGCTTCCTCATAGTTCGTAGGTTCATCATGGTCAAGTAACATGACTTCCAGAATTGGATTACCATACCACTCTGGTGCGGATCTTACTCTGGTAGACCTACGAGGTTCAGTAGAAACTTGATCTAAAGTTTTATGATCAATATCATTAGCTTCCTCACTGATTGGCGTAGTTGTCACAGGAACCGGTTCTTGTGATGAACTACTTTCCAATAAGGGAGTAGATACAGTTATCTCATCAAGTTCTACTTTCCTCCCACTCACTTCTTTCGAGAGAAACTCCTTCTCTAGAGAGGATCCGATTTTAGCAATGAAAATCTTGCCCTCAGATCTGTGATAGAAGGTGTACCCAATAGTCTCTTTTGGGTATCCTATGAAGACACATTTCTCCGATTTGGGTTCGAGCTTATCTGGTTGAAGTTTCTTCACATAAGCATCGCAGCCCCAAACTTTAAGAAACGACAACTTTGGTTTCTTGCCAAACCATAGTTCATAAGGCGTTGTCTTAACGGATTTTGATGGTGCCCTATTGAACGTGAATGCGGCCATCTCTAAAGCATAACCCCAAAATGATAGCGGTAAATCAGTAAGAGACATCATAGATCGCACCATATCTAGTAAAGTACGATTACGACGTTCGGACACACCATTTCGTTGTGGTGTTCCGGGTGGCGTGAGTTGCGAAACTATCCCGCATTGTTTCAAGTGCAGACTAAACTCGTAACTCAAATATTCTCCTCCACGATCAGATCGTAGAAACTTTATTTTCTTGTTACGATGATTTTCCACTTCACTCTGAAATTCTCTAAACTTTTCAAATGTTTCAGACTTGTGTTTCATTAAGTAGATATACCCATATCTGCTAAAATCATCTGTGAAGGTGAGAAAATAACGATACCCGCCGCGAGCCTCAACATTCATTGGACCACAAACATCAGTATGTATGATTTCCAACAAATCAGTTGCTCACTCCATAGTTCCAGAGAACGGCGTTTCAGTCATCTTGCCCATGAGGCACGGTTCGCAAGTACCAAGTGATTCATAATCGAGTGATTCCAAAAGCCCATCAGTATGGAGTTTCTTCATGCGCTTTACACCGATATGACCTAAACGGCAGTGCCACAAATAAGTTGCACTATCGTTATCAACTCTGCATCTTTTGGTTTCAACACTATGAACATGTGTATCACTACTATCGAGATTCAATAAGAATAGACCACTCTTCAAGGGTGCATGACCATAAAAGATATTACTCATATAAATAGAACAACCATTATTCTCTGATTTAAATGAATAACCGTCTCGCATCAAACAAGATCCAGATATAATGTTCATGCTCAACGCTGGCACCAAATAACAATTATTTAGGTCTAAAACTAATCCCGATGGTAGATGTAGAGGTAGCGTGCCGACCGCGATCACATCGACTTTGGAACCATTTCCCACGCGCATCGTCACCTTGTCCTTAGCCAATCTTCGCTTAATCCGTAGTCCCTGTTTCGAGTTGCAAATATTAGCAACAGAACCAGTATCAAATACCCAGGTGCTACTGCGAGCATTAGTAAGGTACACATCAATAACATGTATATCACATATACCTTTGTTCACTTTGCCATCCTTATTCGCCAAATACTTGGGGCAGTTCCGCTTCCAGTGTCCAGTCTGCTTGCAGTAGAAGCACTCAGTTTCAGGCTTAGGTCCAGACTTGGGTTTCTTCTCTTGAGCAGCAACTTGCTTGCCGTTCTTTTTGAAGTTCCCCTTCTTCTTCCCTTTGCCCTTTTTCTTGAAACTGGTGGTCTTGTTAACCATCAACACTTGATGCTCCTTCTTGATTTCTACCTCCGCAGCTTTTAGCATTGTGAAGAGCTCAGGAATAGTCTTGTTCATCCCTTGCATATTATAGTTCATCACGAAGCTCTTGTATCTTGGTGGCAGTGATTGGAGAATTCTGTCAATGACACTATCATCAGGAAGATTAACTCCCAGTTGAATCAAGTGATTATTATACCCAGACATTTTGAGTATGTGTTCACTGACAGAACTGTTCTCCTCCATCTTGCAGCTATAGAACTTATTGGAGACTTCATATCTCTCAATCCGGGCATTTGCTTGAAATATTAACTTCAACTCCTGGAGCATCTCATATGCTCCATGACATTCAAAACGTCGTTGAAGACCCGGTTCTAAGCCGTAAAGCATGGCACACTGAACTATCGAGTAGTCATCAGCTTTGCTCTGCCAGACGTTCTTAACATCGTCAGTTGCATCAGCAGCAGGCCTGGCACCCAGCGGTGCTTCTAGGACGTAACTTTTCTGTGCAGCAATGAGGATAATCCTCAGGTTACGAACCCAGTCCGTGTAATTGCTACCATCATCTTTCAACTTTGCTTTCTCAAGGAACGCATTAAAATTCAACGGAACAACAACACGAGCCATCTATCTACAAACAAACATAGACAAGCAAAATACTATCAGGTACTAAGTTCATGATAAATTTAAGTTCAATTAATCATATTACTTAAGAACTCCCACTTAGACAGACATCTCTCTAGTCATCTAAGTGATCACGTGATCCAAATCAACTAAACCATGTCCGATCATCACGTGAGATGGAGTAGTTTCAATGGTGAACATCACTATGTTGATCATATCTACTATATGATTCACGCTCGACCTTTCGGTCTCCGTGTTCTGAGGCCATATCTGTATATGCTAGGCTCGTCAAGTATGACCTGAGTATTCCGCGTGTGCAACTGTTATGCACCCGTTGTATTTGAACGTAGAGCCTATCACACCCGATCATCACGTGGTGTCTCAGCACGAAGAACTTTCGCAATGGTGCATACTCAGGGAGAACACTTCTTGATTATTTAGTGAGAGATCATCTTAAAATGCTAACATCAATCAAAGCAAGACAAGATGCATAAAGGATAAATATCACATGCAATCAATATAAGTGATATGATATGGCCATCATCATCTAGTGCTCGTGATCTCCATCTTTGAAGCACCGTCGTGATCACCATCGTCACCGGCGCGACACCTTGATCTCCATCGTAGCATCGTTGTCGTTACGCCATCTATTGTTTCTATGACTATCGCTACCGCTTAGTGATAAAGTAAAGCAATTATAGGGCGTTTGCATTTCATACAATAAAGCGACAACCATATGGCTCCTGCCAGTTGCCGATAACTTCGGTTACAAAACATGATCATCTCATACAATAAAATATAGCATCACGTCTTGACCATATCACATCACAACATGCCCTGTAAAAACTAGTTAGACGTCCTGTACTTTGTTGTTGTAAATTTTACGTGGCTGCTATGGGCTTTAGCAAGAACCGTTCTTACGTACGCATCAAAACCACAATGATAGTTCGTCAAGTTGGTGCTGTTTTAACCTTCGCAAGGACCGGGCGTAGCCACACTCGATTCAGCTAAAGTGAGAGAGACAGACACCCTCCAGCCACCTTTAAGCACGAGTGCTCGTAATGGTGAAACCAGTCTCGCGTAAGCGTACGCGTAATGTCGGTCCGGGCCGCTTCATCTCACAATACCGCCGAACCAAAGTATGACATGCTGGTAAGCAGTATGAATTGTATCGCCCACAACTCACTTGTGTTCTACTCGTGCATATAACATCAACGCATAAAACCAGGCTCGGATGCCACTGTTGGGGAACGTAGTAATTTCAAAAAAATTCCTACGCACACGCAAGATCATGGTGATGGCATAGCAACGAGAGGGGAGAGTGTTCGTCCACGTACCCTCGTAGACTGTAAGCGGAAGCGTTAGCACAACGCGGTTGATGTAGTCGTACGTCTTCACGATCCGACCGATCCAAGCACCGAACGTACGGAGCCTCCGAGTTCAGCACACGTTCAGCTCGATGACGATCTCCGTGCTCCGATCCAGCAAAGCTCCGGAGATGAGTTCCGTCAGCACGACAGCATGGTGACGATGATGATGCTCTACCGGCGTAGGGCTTCGCCTAAACTCCGCGACGATATGACCGAGGTGGAATATGGTGGAGGGGGGCACCGCACACGGCTAAGGAACGATCCGTAGATCAACTTGTGTGTCTATGGGGTGCCCCCTGCCCCCGTATATAAAGGAGCAAGGGGGGAGGCCGGCCGGCCCCTTGGGGCGTGCCAAGGAGGAGGAATCCTCCTCCTAGTAGGAGTAGGACTCCTCCTTTCCTACTCCTACTAGGAGGGGGAAGGAAGGGGGAGAGGGGAAGGAAAGGGGGGGCGCCGCCCCCCTCCTAGTCCAATTCAGACCAGAGGGGGGAGGGGGCGCGCGACCCATGCTGGTCGCCCCTCTCTCCTTTCCCCTAAGGCCCATAAGGCCCAATACTCTCCCGGGGGGTTCCGGTAACCCCCCCGGCACTCCGGTTTTCTCCGAAATCACCAGGAACAATTCCGATGTCCGAATATAGTCTTCCAATATATCGATCGTTATGTCTCGACCATTTCGAGACTCCTCGTCATGTCCGTGATCACATCCGGGACTCCGAACAAGCTTCGGTACATCAAAACTTATAAACTCATAATAAAACTATCATCGTAATGTTAAGTGTGCGGACCCTACGGGTTCGAGAACTATGTAGACATGACCAAGAACTACTCTCGGTCAATAACCAATAGCGGGACCTGGATGCCCATATTGGTTCCTACATATTCTACGAAGATCTTTATCGGTCAAACCGCATAACAACATACGTTGTTCCCTTTGTCATCGGTATGTTACTTTCCCGAGATTTGATCGTCGGTGTCCAATACCTAGTTCAATCTCGTTATCGGCAAGTCTCTTTACTCGTTCTGTAATGCATCATCCCGTAACCAACTCATTGGTCACATTGCTTGCAAGGCTTATAATGATGTGCATTACCGAGAGGGCCCAGAGATACCTCTCCGACGTTCGGAGTGACAAAACCTAATCTCGAAATACGCCAACTCAACATGTACCTTCGGAGACACCTGTAGTACTCCTTTATAATCACCCAGTTACGTTGTGACGTTTGGTAGTACCCAAAGTGTTCCTCCGGTAAAGGGGAGTTGCATAAATCTCATAGTTACAGGAACATGTATAAGTCATGAAGAAAGCAATAGCAGTATACAAAACGATCAAGTGCTAGGCTAACGGAATGGGTCATGTCAATCACATCATTCTTCTAATGATGTGATCCCACTAATCAAATGACAACACATGTCTATGGTTAGGAAACATAACCATCTTTGATTAATGAGCTAGTCAAGTAAAGGCATACTAGTGACTACAGGTTTGTCTATGTATTCACACATGTATCATGTTTCCGGTTAATACAATTCTAGCATGAATAATAAACATTTATCATGATATGAGGAAATAAATAATAACTTTATTATTGCCTCTAGGGCATATTTCCTTCATCCACTCTCCCGCATCCCGCTGTACCCTCTACTTGAACATGGTGCTTTATGCTTCATATTATTATCCAATGATGTGTTGCCATCCTATGATGTCTGAGTAGATTTCCATTGTCCTATCGGTGATTGATGAATTGCTATGATTGGTTTGAGTTGCATGTTTTATTATTGGTGTTGTCCTATTGTGCCCTCCGTGTCGCGCAAGCGTGAGGGATTCCCGCTATAGGGTTTGCAATATGTTTATGATTTGCTTATGGTGGGTGGCGTGAGTGACAGAAGCACAGACCCGAGTAAGTAGGTTGTTTGCGTATGGGATAAAAGGGGACTCTATGCTTTAATGCTATGGTTGGGTTTTACCTTAATGAATCTTTAGTAGTTGCGGATGCTTGCTAGAGTTCCAATCATAAGTGCATATGATCCAAGTAGAGAAAGTATGTTAGCTTATGCCTCTCCCTAAAGTAGAATTGCAATAGTGATTACCGGTCTAGTAACATATTCAGTTGCTTAGAGACAATTCCACAACTCCTACCACCACTTTTCCACACTCGCTATATTTACTTTGTTGCTTCTTTATCTTAACAGCCCCTAGTTTTTATTTACGTGTTCTTTACTTTCTTGCAAACCTACCCGAAAACACCTACAAAGTACTTCTAGTTTCATACTTGTTCTAGGTAAAGCAAACGTCAAGCGTGTGTAGAGTTGTATCGGCGGTCGATAGAACTTGAGGGAATATTTATTCTACCTTTAGCTCCTCATTGGGTTCGACACTCTTACTTATCGAAAACTGTTGCGATCCCCTATACTTGTGGGTTATCATGCACCACTTGGCAGCTCGCCTCTTCGCGGGCAGGCGCCTGGCGCGGCGGATCGCACCGCGGTGCCACCCACCTTGGTTCGACAATGGCGCCCTTGGCCGGAGGTGGTGGAGGTGCCCCGTGAGCCATGTCATTCATAGCAGGCGGCTGTTGAGGCAGTGAGCAGGCTGGTGCAGTGGAGTCTCCGGCGGCGCTGACGAGCTCGGCGATGCGCTCGAGCCACTCCTCGTAGAAGTTGTCGACGGGGTGGTAGCGAAGTAGCTCCTGCACCATGAGCAGAGCAGCTTGCGTGTTCGCTGGGCCGCGACGCGCATGGGAGGATGAAGCGGCCGGGGTCAGCGACGAAGTGGCGCCGTGCCCGTCGCGGCACACCAAGGGGTGTAGCGATGAAGCTTGCTGCTCGTGGCCGGCAGGGCCCATGGCGGCGTTGGCCGCTGATGACGTAGGAGGACGAGGATAGCAGTTGCCCGCGGAGCCGTCTGAGCACGCGGGCGGCAACCGCGGCACGGCGCTCAGCGCGAGTTCGATGCGCGTCAGCCATGGAAGTGTCGGAGTAGCGGTGGATCGATCGACGGAAGAGAGGATCCGATCCACCCCTACCTGGCGCTCCAAATGTCAGATTTCGGGTTCTGCAAACCCTTGATAGGTTCGAACTCTGGGGTGCTTGCAGAGATCTCAACCTACCTAGCCTGCCTACTGGCGATCCTCAGGCCTAGCACGTCGAGCTCAAAGGGACAGAGAGACACAACGGTTTATCCTTGTTCGTGACACCTTGCGGTGTAATACCCTACTCAAGCGTTTTGGTGGATTGCCTCCAGGGGCTGAGGATGAACTAGTACAGTGGATGAGCTAGCCTCAGGAGGTGAGGTATTCTTGAGCTCAAGGGAGCTGGTGAGGTGGTCGGGTCAGACTAGATCTCCTCCTTCCCTATGGTGGTGGCTAAGTACTATTTATAGTGGCCTTGGCCCTCTTCCCAAATGTTGGTGGGAAGGGATCCCACAACAGCCAGATTTGAAGGGGGACAAGAAGTACATCCTATGCTGACTAAAGTGGTCTTCGCCTGCGAAAAGCCTCTCGTCGTGATGCTGCGGTGGGCTCAGTGATGACCTCCGTCCTGCCGTCTTGGCGGTCTTGGTCTTGTTGCACCAGAATGGAAACCTTTGGCTGATTCCTCGGAACTCCGCGTCTGCTCCTTGCCTCCTTTGCACCAAAGAGGAAACTGGTACTCTGCGCCCGCTGGCGCCTGCCTTGCCTTGGTCGTCATGGCTCATGTCAGCTGAGCCTCGAGAGGTGCACCATGCATAGAAGTCTCCGCCCCTCGGGAGATAGCCTGAGGAGGCCGATCCCCTTGGGGGTCTTGGCATCATCCGCCTCGCGAGGCTTGAGTTGTTGATGCTGAAGCCGGGCCATACCAGGCCGTCGATGGAGCCACGCAGTTGGCCGCAAGAAGGCAAGTCTGGGTACCCCCGTATCGAGAACACCGACGATGGTGGCTCCCGTATTTAGATCTGGACCCCCCGTGAGTTTGGCCTCGTGGACTACAAAAAGATCGGACTGGGGTTCCACTGCTAACATGAAGCTGCCGCAGAAGAGCGTCGTCAATGTGATGGAGACCAGTGCAAAGCTAACCAACGTGTTCCAAATAATGCTCAAGCGCCGGCTCCTCCCTTGCTAGCAAAGGGCCAACCCGATGTGGGTGTACAAGTCTGAAAACTCGACCACCATGCAGTACCTCTTTGGCACAACCCGCGACAAGGTGTGGGGTCTACTGTTCAAGCCTCAAGAGGCATGGCTGGCCGAGGAGGAGGACATCGGCCTCGACGCTACAACCCCCCCGAGGGAGGTGAATTGTCTTTCTCCTGACATGTGGTTGGATAGTCATACCGTGCATGATTTGGTCTAAGCCTCCCTTTGCGGATTTTTGTAGGGCTGGTTCGAAAAGGTTGAGAAGATCAGCAGTCCAGCACCACTGCACAAAGAGCCCCGATAGACCCAGCTGGAGAGGCTACTGGTCGTGGTGCCTTATAAGGCGCCCGACAAGAAGGGCAAGAAGAAGAAGGATGTACTGAAGGTCAGGGAGGTCCTCCACCGAAGAGCTCGTCCGGACACCCGGTCTGGAGACGCTGTGTTGGAAATATGCCCTAGAGGCAATAATAAAAGTATTATTATATTTCATTGTTCATGATAATTGTCTTTTATTCATGCTATAACTGTATTATCCGGAAATCGTAATACACGTGTGAATACATAGACCTCAATATGTCCCTAGTGAGCCTCTAGTTGACTAGCTCGTTGTGATCAACAGATAGTCATGATTTCCTGGCTATGGACATTGGATGTCGTTGATAACGGGATCACATCATTAGGAGAATGATGTGATGGACAAGACCCAATCCTAAGCATAGCACAAAGGTCGTTTAGTTCGTTTGCTAGAGCTTTGCCAATGTCAAGTATCTCTTCCTTAGACCATGAGATCGTATAACTCCCGGATACCGTAGGAGTGCCTTGGGTGTATCAAACGTCACAACGTAACTGGGTGACTATAAAGGTGCATTACAGGTATCTCCGAAAGTAGCTGTTGGGTTGACACGGATCGAGACTGGGATTTGTCACTCCGTATGACGGAGAGGTATCTCTGGGCCCACTCGGTAATGCATCATCATAATGAGCTCAAGGTGACCAAAGTGTTGGCCACGGGATCATGCATTACGGTACGAGTAAAGTGACTTGCCGGTAACGAGACTGAACAAGGTATTGGGATACCGACGATCGAGTCTCGGGCAAGTAACGTACCGATTGACAAAGGGAATTGTATACAGGGTTTGATCGAATCCTCGACATCGTGGTTCATCCGATGACAACATCGAGGAGCATGTGGGAGCCAACATGGGTATCTAGATCCCGCTGTTGGTTATTGACCTGAGAGCGTCTCGGTCATGTCTGCATGTCTCCCGAACCCGTAGGGTCTACACACTTAAGGTTCGGTGACGCTAGGGTTATTAGGAAGACTAGTATGTGACTACCGAATGTTGTTCGGAGTCCCGGATGAGATCCCGGACGTCACGAGGAGTTCTGGAATGGTCCGGAGGTAAAGATTGATATATGGGAAGTCCTATTTTGGCCACCGGAAAATGTTCGGGATTTTTCGGTATTGTACCGGGAAGGTTCTAGAAGGTTCTAGAGTGGGGCCCACCTGCATGGGGGGACCCACATGAACGTGAGTAGTGGGGGAAAGGCCCCACACCCCTGGTCAAGGCGCACCAAGATCCCCCCTTAGAAGGAATAAGATCATATCCCGAAGGGATAAGATCAAGATCCCTAAAAAGGGGGGATAACAATCGGTGGGGAAGGAAATGATGGGATTTCTTTCCTCCCACCTTGGCCAACGCCCCAATGGACTTGGAGGGCAAGAAACCAGCCCCTCCACCCCTATATATAGTGGGGAGGCGCATGGGAGATCAACACAAGCCAAGGCGCAGCCCCTCCCCTCCCCAACACCTCTCCTCCTCCATAAGTGCTTGGCGAAGCCCTGTCGGAATACTACTACTCCAACTGCACCACGCCGTCGTGCTGCCATTGGAGCGTTCTTCCTCAACCTCTCCTTCCCCTTGCTGGATCAAGAAGGAGGAGACGTCTCCCGTCCCGTATGTGTGTTGAACGCGGAGGTGCTGTCCGTTCAGTACTTGGTCATCGGTGATCCGAATCACGTCGAGTACGACTCCATCATCACCATCCCCTTGCAAGCTTCCGCACGCGATCTACAAGTGGTATGTAGATGGAAACTCACCCCTTGACTCGTTGCTTAGATGAACTCATAGATGGATCTTGGTGAAACCGTAGGAAAAATTTTAATTTTCTGCAACGTTCCCCAACAGTGGCATCATGAGCTAGGTCTATGCGTAGTTCTCTTTGCACGAGTAGAACACAATTTTGTTGTGGGCGTGGATCTTGTCAACTTACTTGCCTCTACTAGTCTTTTCTTGCTTCAACGGCATTGTGGGATGAAGCGGCCCGGACCAACCTTACACGTACCCTTACGTGAGACCGGTTCCACCGACTGACATGCACTAGTTGCATAAGGTGGCTGGCGGGTGTCTGTCTCTCCCACTTTAGTTGGAGCGGATTCGATGAAAAGGGCCCTTATGAAGGGTAAATAGAAGTTGACAAAATCACGTTGTGGTTATTCGTAGGTAAGAAAACATTCTTGCTAGAACCCAATTGCAGCCACGTAAAAGATGCAACAACAATTAGAGGACGTCTAACTTGTTTTTGCAGCGATTGATCATGTGATGTGATATGGCCAGAAGTTGTGATGAATGATGAAGTGCGATGTATGAGATCATGTTCTTGTAATAGGATTCACGACTTGCATGTCGATGAGTATGACAACCGGCAGGAGCCATAGGAGTTGTCTTTATTTTTGTATGACCTGCGTGTCATTGAAGAACGCCATGTAACTTACTTTACTTTATTGCTAAATGCGTTAGCTATAGAAGTAGAAGTAGTCGTTGGCGTGACAACTTCATGAAGACACGATGATGGAGATCATGATGATGGAGATCATGGTGTCAAGCCGGTGACAAGATGATCATGGAGCCCCGAAGATGGAGATCAATGGAGCTATATGATATTGGCCATATCATGTCACAACTATATAATTGCATGTGATGTTTATTATGTTTATGCATCTTGTTTACTTAGGACGACGGTAGTAAATAAGATGATCCCTTACAAAATATCAAGAAGTGTTCTCCTCTAACTATGCACCGTTGCTACAGTTCGTCGCTTCTAAGCACCACGTGATGATCGGGTGTGATGGATTCTTACGTTCACATACAACAGGTGTAAGACAGTTTTACACAGCGAAAACACTTAGGGTTAACTTGACGAGCCTAGCATGTGCAGACATGGCCTCGGAACACGGAGACCGAAAGGTCGAACACGAGTCGTATGGAAGATACGATCAACATGAAAATGTTCACCGACGATGACTAGTCCGTCTCACGTGATGATCAGACACGGGCTAGTCGACTCGGATCGTGTAACACTTAGATGACCAGAGGGATGTCTAATCTGAGTGGGAGTTCATAATATGATTAGAACTTAATTATCATGAACTTAGTCTAAAACCTTTGCAAATATATCTTGTAGATCATATGGCCAACGCTCATGTCAACATGAACTTCAACGCGTTCCTAGAGAAAACCAAGCTGAAAGATGATGGCAGCAACTATACGGACTGGGTCCGGAACCTGAGGATCATCCTCATAGCTGCCAGGAAACAATATGTCCTAGAAGGACCGCTAGGTGACGCTCCCGTCCCAAAGAACCAAGACATTATGAATGCTTGGCAAACTCGTGCTGATGATTACTCCCTCGTTCAGTGCAGCATGCTTTACAGCTTAGAACCGGGGCTCCAAAAGCGTTTTGAGCATCACGGAGCATATGAGATGTTCGAAGAGCTGAAACTAGTTTTTCAAGCTCATGCCCGGGTCGAGAGATATGATGTCTCCGACAAGTTCTACAGTTGTAAGATGGAGGAAAATAGTTCTGTCAGTGAGCATATTCTCAAGATGTCTGGGTTGCACAACCGTATGACCCAGCTGAATATTAACCTCCCCGATGAGGTGGTCATTGACAGAATCCTCCAGTTGCTCCCACCAAGCTACAAGAGCTTTGTGATGAACTACAACATGCAGGGATGGAAAAGACCATTCCTGAAGTGTTCTCGATGCTGAAGTCAGCAGAGGCTGAAATCAAGAAAGAACATCAAGTATTGATGGTCAATAAGACCACTAAGTTCAAGAAGGGAAAGGGTAAGAAGAACTTCAAGAAGGACGGCAAGGAGGTTGCCGCGCCTGGTAAGCCAGTTACCGGGAAGAAGTCAAAGAATGGACCCAAACCTGAGACTAAGTGCTTTTATTGCAAGGGGAAGGGTCACTGGAAGCGGAACTACCCCAAATACTTAGCGGATAAGAAGGCTGGCAAGACCAAAGGTATATTTGATATACATGTAATTGATGTGTACCTTACCAGTACTCGTAGTAACACCTAGGTATTTGATACCGGTGCCGTTGCTCATATTTGTAACTCACAGCAGGAGCTGCGGAATAAACGGAGACTGGCGAAGGACGAGGTGACGATGCGCGTCGGGAATGGTTCCAGAGTCGATGTGATCGCCGTCGGCACGCTACCTCTACATTTACCTACGGGATTAGTTTTGAACCTTAATAATTGTTATTTAGTACCAAGTTTGAGCATGAACATTGTATCTGGATCTCGTTTAATACGAGATGGCTACTCATTTAAGTCTGAGAATAATGGTTGTTCGATTTATATGAGAGATATGTTTTATGGTCATGCTCCGATGGTCAATGGTTTATTCTTAATGAATCTCGAGCGTATTATTACACATGTTCATAGTGTGGATACCAAAAGATGTAAAGTTGATAACGATAGTCCCACATACTTGTGGCACTGCCGCCTTGGTCACATTGGTGTCAAACGCATGAAGAAGCTCCATGCTGATGGACTTTTGGAGTCTCTTGATTATGAATCATTTGACACATGCGAACCATGCCTCATGGGCAAAATGACCAAGACTCCGTTCTCCGGAACAATGGAGCGAGCAACCAACTTGTTGGAAATCATACATACCGATGTGTGCGGTCCAATGAGCGTTGAGGCTCGCGGAGAATATCGTTATGTTCTCACTCTCACTGATGACTTCAGTAGATATGGGTATGTCTACTTAATGAAACACAAGTCTGAGACCTTTGAAAAGTTCAAAGAATTTCAGAATGAGGTAGAGAATCAACGTGACCGAAAGATAAAGTTCCTACGATCAGATCGTGGAGGAGAATACTTAAGTCACGAATTTGGTACACACTTAAAGAAATGTGGAATCGTTTCACAACTCACGCCGCCTGGAACACCTCAGCGAAACGGTGTGTCCGAACGTCGTAATCGCACTCTATTGGATATGGTGCGGTCTATGATGTCTCTTACCGATTTACCGCTATCATTTTGGGGATACGCTCTAGAGACAGCTACATTCACTTTAAATAGGGCACCGTCTAAATCCGTTGAGACGACACCGTATGAATTATGGTTTGGGAAGAAACCTAAGCTGTCGTTTCTAAAAGTTTGGGGATGCGATGCTTATGTCAAGAAACTTCAACCTGAAAAGCTCGAACCCAAGTTGGAAAAATGCATCTTCATAGGATACCCTAAGGAAACTGTCGGGTATACCTTCTACTTAAGATCCGAGGGCAAGATCTTTGTTGCCAAGAACGGATGCTTTCTGGAAAAAGAGTTTCTCTCGAAAGAAGTAAGTGGGAGGAAAGTAGAACTCGATGAAGTACTACCTCTCGAACGGGAAAGTGGTGCAGCTCAGGATAATATTCCTGTGATGCCCACACCAACTGAAGAGGAAACCAATGATGATGATCAAGGTACTTCGGATCAAGTTGCTACTGAACTTCGTAGGTCCACAAGGACACGTTCCGCACCAGAGTGGTACGGCAACCCTGTCCTGGAAATCATGTTGTTGGACAACGGTGAACCTTCGAACTATGAAGAAGCGATGGCGGGCCCAGATTCCAACAAATGGCTTGAAGCCATGAAATCCGAGATAGAATCCATGTATGAAAACAAAGTATGGACTTTGACAGACTTGCCCGATGATCGGCGAGCGATAGAAAACAAATGGATCTTTAAGAAGAAGACGGACGCGGATGGAAATGTTACCATCTATAAAGCTCGACTTGTCGCTAAGGGTTATCGACAGGTTCAAGGGATTGACTACGACGAGACATTCTCTCCTGTAGCGAAGCTAAAGTCTGTCCGAATCATGTTAGCAATTGCCGCATACTATGATTATGAGATATGGCAGATGGACGTCAAAACGGCATTCCTTAACGGGCATCTTAAGGAAGAACTGTATATGATGCAGCCGGAAGGTTTTGTCGATCCTAAGAACGCTAACAAAGTATGCAAGCTCCAGCGATCCATTTATGGGCTGGTGCAAGCATCTCGGAGTTGGAATATTCGCTTTGATGAGATGATCAAAGCGTTTGGGTTTATGCAGACTTATGGAGAAGCCTGCGTTTACAAGAAAGTGAGTGGGAGCTCTGTAGCATTTCTCATATTATATGTAGATGACATACTCTTGATGGGAAATAATATAGAATTTCTGGACAACATTAAGGCCTACTTGAACAAATGTTTTTCAATGAAGGACCTTGGAGAAGCTGCTTATATATTAGGCATCAAGATCTATAGAGATAGATCGAGACGCCTCATAGGTCTTTCACAAAGCACATACCTTGATAAGATTTTGAAAAGGTTCAAAATGGATCAGTCCAAGAAAGGGTTCTTGCCTATGTTACAAGGTGTGAGATTGAGCTCGGCTCAGTCACCGACCACGGCAAAAGATATAGAAGAGATGAATACCATCCCCTATGCCTCAACCATAGGATCTATTATGTATGCCATGCTGTGTACCAGACCTGATGTAAACCTTGCCGTGAGTTTGGTAGCTAGATACCAAAGTAATCCCGGCAAGGAACACTGGACAGCTGTCAAGAATATCCTGAAGTACCTGAAAAGGACAAAGGACATGTTTCTCGTTTATGGAGGAGACGAAGAGCTTGTCCTAAAGGGTTACGTCGACGCTAGCTTCGACTCAGATCCGGATGACTCTAAGTCACAAACCGGATACGTGTATATGTTGAATGGTGGAGCAGTAAGCTGGTGCAGCTGCAAGCAGAGCGTCGTGGCGGGATCTACGTGTGAAGCGGAGTACATGGCAGCCTCGGAGGCAGCGCATGAAGCGATTTGGGTGAAGGAGTTCATCACCGACCTAGGAGTCATACCCAATGCGTCGGGGCCAATCAAACTCTTCTGTGACAACACTGGAGCTATTGCCCTTGCCAAGGAGCCCAGGTTTCACAAGAAGACCAGGCACATCAAGCGTCGTTTCAACTCCATCCGTGAAAATGTTCAAGATGGAGACATAGAAATTTGCAAAGTACATACGGATCTGAATGTCGCAGATCCGTTGACTAAACCTCTCTCGCGAGCTAAACATGATCAACACCAGAACTCTATGGGTGTTCGATTCATCACAATGTAACTAGATTGGTGACTCTAGTGCAAGTGGGAGACTGTTGGAAATATGCCCTAGAGGCAATAATAAAAGTATTATTATATTTCATTGTTCATGATAATTGTCTTTTATTCATGCTATAACTGTATTATCCGGAAATCGTAATACACGTGTGAATACATAGACCTCAATATGTCCCTAGTGAGCCTCTAGTTGACTAGCTCGTTGTGATCAACAGATAGTCATGATTTCCTGGCTATGGACATTGGATGTCGTTGATAACGGGATCACATCATTAGGAGAATGATGTGATGGACAAGACCCAATCCTAAGCATAGCACAAAGGTCGTTTAGTTCGTTTGCTAGAGCTTTGCCAATGTCAAGTATCTCTTCGTTAGACCATGAGATCGTGTAACTCCCGGATACCGTAGGAGTGCCTTGGGTGTATCAAACGTCACAACGTAACTGGGTGACTATAAAGGTGCATTACAGGTATCTCCGAAAGTAGCTGTTGGGTTGACACGGATCGAGACTGGGATTTGTCACTCCGTATGACGGAGAGGTATCTCTGGGCCCACTCGGTAATGCATCATCATAATGAGCTCAAGGTGACCAAAGTGTTGGCCACGGGATCATGCATTACGGTACGAGTAAAGTGACTTGCCGGTAACGAGACTGAACAAGGTATTGGGATACCGACGATCGAGTCTCGGGCAAGTAACGTACCGATTGACAAAGGGAATTGTATACAGGGTTTGATCGAATCCTCGACATCGTGGTTCATCCGATGACAACATCGAGGAGCATGTGGGAGCCAACATGGGTATCTAGATCCCGCTGTTGGTTATTGACCTGAGAGCGTCTCGGTCATGTCTGCATGTCTCCCGAACCCGTAGGGTCTACACACTTAAGGTTCGGTGACGCTAGGGTTATTAGGAAGACTAGTATGTGACTACCGAATGTTGTTCGGAGTCCCGGATGAGATCCCGGACGTCACGAGGAGTTCTGGAATGGTCCGGAGGTAAAGATTGATATATGGGAAGTCCTATTTTGGCCACCGAAAAATGTTCGGGATTTTTCGGTATTGTACCGGGAAGGTTCTAGAAGGTTCCAGAGTGGGGCCCACCTGCATGGGGGGACCCACATGAACGTGAGTAGTGGGGGAAAGGCCCCACACCCCTGGTCAAGGCGCACCAAGATCCCCCCTTAGAAGGAATAAGATCATATCCCGAAGGGATAAGATCAAGATCCCTAAAAAGGGGGGATAACAATCGGTGGGGAAGGAAATGATGAGATTTCTTTCCTCCCACCTTGGCCAACGCCCCAATGGACTTGGAGGGCAAGAAACCAGCCCCTCCACCCCTATATATAGTGGGGAGGCGCATGGGAGATCAACACAAGCCAAGGCGCAGCCCCTCCCCTCCCCAACACCTCTCCTCCTCCATAAGTGCTTGGCGAAGCCCTGTCGGAATACTACTACTCCAACTGCACCACGCCGTCGTGCTGCCATTGGAGCGTTCTTCCTCAACCTCTCCTTCCCCTTGCTGGATCAAGAAGGAGGAGACGTCTCCCGTCCCGTATGTGTGTTGAACGCGGAGGTGCTGTCCGTTCAGTACTTGGTCATCGGTGATCCGAATCACGTCGAGTACGACTCCATCATCACCATCCCCTTGCAAGCTTCCGCACGCGATCTACAAGTGGTATGTAGATGCAAACTCACCCCTTGACTCGTTGCTTAGATGAACTCATAGATGGATCTTGGTGAAACCGTAGGAAAAATTTTAATTTTCTGCAACGTTCCCCAACAGTGGCATCATGAGCTAGGTCTATGCGTAGTTCTCTTTGCACGAGTAGAACACAATTTTGTTGTGGGCGTGGATCTTGTCAACTTACTTGCCTCTACTAGTCTTTTCTTGCTTCAACGGCATTGTGGGATGAAGCGGCCCGGACCAACCTTACATGTACCCTTACGTGAGACCGGTTCCACCGACTGACATGCACTAGTTGCATAAGGTGGCTGGCGGGTGTCTGTCTCTCCCACTTTAGTTGGAGCGGATTCGATGAAAAGGGCCCTTATGAAGGGTAAATAGAAGTTGACAAAATCACGTTGTGGTTATTCGTAGGTAAGAAAACGTTCTTGCTAGAACCCAATTGCAGCCACGTAAAAGATGCAACAACAATTAGAGGACGTCTAACTTGTTTTTGCAGCGATTGATCATGTGATGTGATATGGCCAGAAGTTGTGATGAATGATGAAGTGCGATGTATGAGATCATGTTCTTGTAATAGGATTCACGACTTGCATGTCGATGAGTATGACAACCGGCAGGAGCCATAGGAGTTGTCTTTATTTTTGTATGACCTGCGTGTCATTGAAGAACGCCATGTAACTTACTTTACTTTATTGCTAAACGTGTTAGCTATAGAAGTAGAAGTAGTCATTGGCATGACAACTTCATGAAGACACGATGATGGAGATCATGATGATGGAGATCATGGTGTCAAGCCGGTGACAAGATGATCATGGAGCCCCGAAGATGGAGATCAATGGAGCTATATGATATTGGCCATATCATGTCACAACTATATAATTGCATGTGATGTTTATTATGTTTATGCATCTTGTTTACTTAGGACGACGGTAGTAAATAAGATGATCCCTGACAGCTCGGACTCCGATGAGGAGTCTGAAGAGTCTGAAAAGGTTCCGGAGAGGGAATCTAGGGTCAAGCCCCCAGCTGCAGGTATATTCCTTGGCTGTTTTAATTGCTTTATTTCCAAAAGTCCCTTTCAAATGGAAACTGATGGCCTAGTGTCGCAGCCCACCACGTGGCCACCCCATAGAGCCGACGTCAGAGTGGACATCTCCGCCCACCGAGCTGGTGGACAGCGGATCGACGTCGCGCTTTGCACTCCCTTGATTCTTGAAGAAGTCGGGGAGGTGCTGTCCCAAAGGACCCTTCCCCACCCAAACATGGGGAAGGAGGGCAACTCGGTCATGGCTGAGGCTGACGCCTCGGTCACCAAGGACCAAGAGGGTGAGCCCCCCTGGCGAATGTGGGAGGGGAGTCCGGACCATCCAGACCCCTCAGCCATCCGTAACTGAGCCCTCAAGGCCCCCAAAACTGTCGGTTCCTCCTTCCGACGGGGAAGGGGTTGAGGCTCGACGACCGCACCGAACATCTCGAACTAGGCGGTGGCGAGCTGGCTGGACGTGCTAGAGAAGTTGGTGAACAACTCCGTCATCATCGATGGGCACCGCACCCTTATGGGTGCGATTTTACATGGTGTTTCGTCCATCCAATCCGGACAGAACGGCACTGTCCAAGGCCTGCTAATAGGCTTTGAGGTAAGTCAAGTAATACTCTTTTCCCGTAAAGTGGTTTTAGCCCTTAGTTTTAATGTTTGAGTAGGCCGTATGTATAACAGCCCCGAGACTCTGTAAGAATTACAAAGAAACTTGGAGAGGGTCCAATTTCTGTAGGCCAATATTTAAAGTAGTGTGAGTCACAGGCATCTTCCTTGGCTGCGGCTGCTAATGCCGCGACACTAGAGGAGATGGATTGGAAGCTCAAGCGCTCCGATGGAGAGCTTGACCTTGTCAACAAGCGGCTGGATGAGGCGCAAGGTAAGCCCTTTTTAAGGTGTATGATTGCTTATTGCTATGTACTTGCTTTCCGTACTGCATGCTAATCATGTAATGTGCAGATATTGCAGCTGCCGCCCTTGATGTAGAGGGCTTGAAGGCGGCCTTGAAGAAGGACGAGGCCGAGGCGGCCGCAGAGAAAGCGGCCGCTGAAAAGGCGGCGGCCGAGCTGAGAAGGCCAAGCTCGCTGGTGAGAAGCATGAGGTTCGAGTAGCCGAGGTGCAGGTGGACTTCAAGGATGCCATCAAGAAGTTTGAGGCCCTTGAGAAGAAGCAGAAGGAGCGGTCTTCCGAGCTGTCCACGATGGAGAAGGAACTCCAGGAGGCGAGGACCAATTTGGGAAGAGCTCCGCCAAGTGGGGCAAATCGCAGATGGTAAGTAGTACTTACTGCAGAGTGTGTTTGGAGGCAACACGTTTTCCTTGTTGACGCAGGTTTGGCGCTCTGCAGGCATTTTTGCCGGGCTTCCGAAGAGTGTGGCTACTGCAGCGGAGCACTACATGGCGCGGGAGGAGGATTTGGAACAACGGCTCTTCTGGTCGCAGTTCCAGGCGCCTGAACACCCTCAACTCCTCAGCAACCAAATGAAGCAGTTGATGGAGCTGCACCGAATGGCCGAACCAGCCTTGAAGGATCTTTGTGTTCGGCTATGGCCTAATGAGCATATTCTAGATAGCTACTTTGTCTTGGTGCAGAGGCTGTGTGAAGCATTGCCGTGGATCAATATCATAAAGCGATCTGCGTGCCTTGAGGGTGCGAGGCTATCCTTCATGAAGACCATGGTGCATTGGTCGAAGATCAAGCCGATGGATATGGCCGCTAGTCCTCCACCGGCTGGAGAGCACCACCATCCCGAGCTATACTTCGCCCAAGTTATGGAAGGTGCTCGGGCAATAGAGGGTCAGTGTTCAAAGAATGTAATCATTGAATGATTTTGTGTCTAGTTGTCGTACGAACATGTTGCTTTATTGTGCGGTCCATTTGTATGTTGCATATGTTACTGTTTAATTTTGACTCCCGTGCGGCTGTTTTATTATTCTCAAAGTTACCAGTCGTCGACTTCAGCACCCAAGTTAATAAGATGAGGGGTGTTTTGTCTCCGCACTATTACCGTTAGCCAACGTCTTGGTGCCCGAAGGTGGTAGTGCGAGAGAGAGACCAGGCAATCGGACTATGCGGGTTTATTGCTTTCACTTTGCCATAGGAGCTTGACGGCGGGGACTAATGACTAGCCCCCAGGGTTTTGCAGTGTACAAGGGGGCCGAGGCCTGCCCGAGTGACCACTTGGTTTGTGCTAGGACGAACCCTGCGTATGACACGAATAAATCGCCAATGATTTCTTAGTTGTACCACTTGTCATCGGATCGCTGACCAGTTCTCGCTTACTATGACAGTCAGTTTTCGGCTTTATCCCCTGAGGTACTTAACTGGACTAACCAGAAGTACAATCCCAGGGGGTTCTCCCTTTGCCTTCTTAGCCGAACGTGCGAAACATAAGAAGGCAAGCGCAGGAGCCGGGCAACCCAACTATTGATCCAAGACATAGTTTGGTACCGATGCATATAATGCAATATCCGAGATGCCGAGCACACAATGAGAAGTGGTGCCAGACTTGGTACGTTAGGCTGATTGGGAAAAAAATCAAGCTCTCAGTCAATTAGCTGAGTTGTATTTACTACGCATTGTGTGCCTGCCTAGATGTTCGAAGAGCAAAAAAAAGGGAAATGAGAAAGAAAGGCTGGATGATTCTGAGGCCTTAACACTGTAAAAGGTGTTCTTAACTTCCATAAGCTCTGGATGTCTATCCGTACAATTAAAACTGCTGTGGCGTTTTACAATAAGTGAGAAAAGAAATTTTACAGAGAAAGGTTTACACAGGGCCTTGATTCGTGGGTTGAAGCCTCAACTGTGCCCTACTGCATGTCAGCGCCTTAACTTCTGCATTATGGATGGGTTTGAGTTGGTCGTCCGTGAACATCGCATGCGAGCGAGGGATGCCTGTAGTAGGGACTTTTAAGATGTAACCTTGCCAAATATAGCTTGATGCTGAGCGAGTCCGAAATCATATCCGTGGTCATTGAGGACGTAGGGATGTCGTAGTTTGATTGAGCCGAATACGTGGGGATATGGGTTCGATGTCAGTCCCCACAGCCGCCCATGGTTTCTCAAGAGCGAAGTTGTGCTGACGAGGCACATAGAGCGCAATGGAAACGGGCATGCCATGGGGCGCGTGTCCCTATTTGCGGTGAACACAGGCGGGTTCCCATGACGGGGATTGGGCTTGGGCCCATTTAGCCTTAACGGCAGGCTGATACTTCGTCCCGTTGGCGACGGCTTGGTCTTCGTCTTCCAGGGCCATGATGTGTTCCTTGGTCCGAAGTGACCGCTCTCTGTTGCCATTGATTGTTATGACGCCCGAGGGACCGGGCATCTTCAACTTGAGGTAGGCATAATGCGGGACGACGTTGAATTTGGTGAACATCGTTCGGGTGAGGAGGGCATTGTAGCCACTTCGGAATGGAGCGATATCGAAGATCAAATCTTTACTTCGGAAGTTATCCGGTGAGCCGAACACCACTTCAAGAGTTACCCTGCCTGACCATTGGGCTTCTATGCTCGGAATAACCCCCTTAAAAGAGGTGTTGCTAGGTTTGATCCTTGACGGATCGATCCCATTTTTCTCACTGTGTCTGCATAGATCAGATTGAGGCTGCTGCCCCCGTCCATTAGGACTCTCGTGAGGTGGTACCCATCGATAATGCAGTACAGTACCAGGGCCGCCGATCCTCTATCACAGATACTGATTGGATAGTCTCCGCGGTTAAAGGTGATGGGGCAAGCCAACCACACGTTGAATTTCGTCGCTACGGGTTCGATGATGTATATGTCCTGCAGCGCACGCTTCCTCTCCTTCCTTGGTATGTGGGTGACATAGATCATGTTCACCGTCTTGACCTCAGAAGGAAAGGGTTTTTGGCCTCCACTGTTTGGCCTGCAGGGCTCTTCGTCGTCCTCGCTTCGTGGGATTTTGCCCAACTCTTCGGCTTGAAGCTTGCCGACCTGTTTTATCACCCAACAATTGCGGTTGGAGTTGTTGGCAGGCTTCTCCGTGGTGCCATGAATCTGGCAGGGCCTGTCCAGGATTGCTCCAGCTTGGTTGGGCCGTCCTAGTTGCCTTTAGAGGGCCTTTTCCATGACCTGGACTTTTGATTACTGAATCCGACATTTACTGTCGTTTCCTCAGTTTCACCATCGTTATGGCAGTGCATGTTCTTATTCCTTCGGGGCTTCCTATTCCCGTCCTGGACTTCTGAGGTGCCGGGGGTATCAGGATTGGTGCCTCTACGGGCAAGCCAGCTGTCCTCTCCGGCATAGAAGCGGGTCATCAAGGAGGTAAGTCCGGCCATCGTTCTTGGCTTGTCTTGGGCGAACTACCATGCTAGCCATTCATCCCAAATACTGTGCTTAAAGGCAGCTATTGCTTCGGAGTCCGGGCAGTCAATGATTTGGTTTTTCTTGGTCAAAAAGCGGTTCAAAAATTGCCGAGCTGACTCGCTGGGCTGCTGGATTACCCGGCTCAGGTCGTTGGCGTCCGTGGGCTGAACATAAGTGCCCTAAAAGTTGGCTCGAAAGGCCTCCTCGAGTTCTTCCCAACACCCTATTGAGTTTTAGGGAAGGCTGTTCAGCCAATGTCTGTCCAGACCTTGAGCTTTAATGGTAGATACTTGATGGCATGGAGGTCGTCTGCTCATGCCATGTGGACGTGCAATAGAAAATCTGCGATCCATACTATAGGATCTGTTGTCCCATCGTAGGGCTCAATGTTCACAGGTTTGAAACCTTCCGGGAATTCATGTTGCATCACTTTATCTGTGTAGCAAAGGGGGTGAGCGGCACCCCTGACTCGGGCTACATTGCACCGGAGATCATCTGCCATCCAGGCTCGTTGCATTTTCCTAGCTCTATCATTTTGGTCTAACCAAGATTTGTATCCAGCCCGTCTAGCAGGAGGGTCCTTTTTGGGCCCGTAAATGGACCTTGTCAGGACTGCCCGAGCATCTAGGTCCCGGCGGAGGTCGTACTCATAGCCTGACCGTAATGGTTCCTTGCCTTGACGACTAGGGTGGGTGGTAGGTTTTTCGTCTTTGTCAACTGTCCGGCCCCGTCCTCGAGGGGGGCGGTCTGGTTGATGTGCCTGAGTGTACCTTGGAGGTGCTGGCTCTATGGCCTCATCATCAAACTGTGGCAGTAGCTTTCACTTCGGGCAGCTTTTTGTCTGTTGCTTGTGGCCGTACTCCTCTTCGGCGTCCATGACTTTAGTCCATCTCTCGTTGAGCGTGTCGTGTTCGGCCTTTATTTTCTGCCGCTGTTTCTTCAGGCTACGCACGGTGGCGATAAGTTGCCGCTTGAACTGCTCTTGATCCAGTGGGTCTTTGGGGACGATGAAATCTTCGTCGCCCAAACTCACCTCCTCTTCTGATAGGGGGAGGTAATTGTCGTCTTCGGAGTCATCGAGATGTTCTGGACCGAGTGGATCCTCATGCTCCTCACACTCCTCATGGCTGACTTGTGGTTGTTTGTCGGCACCGGGGTCAAGGTTGTCCGCATTATCCGGGGTGGAATTTTCTCTGGTGTCCGTGTTGCTCGTGTGGCTTCAACGCGCCTTGGAGCGGCGACGCTGTCTACGGCGCTTCGGCGGCTCCTCACTGGGCGTGCTGTTATCCTTCTCGGGGGTGCCGTTGTCTCCCTTCGGGGTGTGTATCATGTAGACACCATAGGTGGACGTGGCCGTCCAGCGGCCAGTAATGGGGGGGAGCGGCATTAATGTTAGTCGTGGCTCCATTGTCCTCATCCATGTATTCGGTATTTCCCGAGGTATAATCTAGCATGTCGGTTAAATCTTCGAAAGTGGCTACTAAGTGGGTGGTGGGTGGGGCGCAAAATTCCCCGAGATATGCCTTGAAGAGTTGTTGAATGTGAGCTGAGGGCAGGTCCTCCCGAATAGCCATCTTTTGGATCCGGTCCAGCGCCTCGTTTAATAGGCGAGGGTCACTGAGCTTGTGGGCGGTGGGCGTTCCGGGCCGAACTCCAGCGTAGTGGGGCGAGGGATAATCTGTGCCCTAACCGGGTTTTGGTTTTCAAGGGCCGAGTTGAGCTCGGGGCTCGGGACCGGACCGTCATCGGAGATTGAAGGCGGGCCCTGGTCCTTGAGCGATGTTTCCTGGCTATCGATCGTCGACTTGTTGCAAGGGCTCAAGGCCGGAGGCATGTCATGAGGAGAGGATTCAGCTGAGAGTGACTCTCGGCATCCGAACCTTGCTTCCACATCAAGGCCCGAAGATGGGTCTTCGGCGGGTATTCTGAGCGTGGCTAAGGGGATTCCTGGCTTCCGCTCGAAGTGTAGCCGTCCGGGCTTATGGCTGGCTGAAGGACCGGGGCCGATATGTAGATTGAATCAGTGAGAGGCTCCAAAGGGGGCACAACGAGGCCCGTGGGGGTGCGGGGAGAGGTTGTGAATCCTGTAAAGACCAAATCGCCTCGTATGTCCGAAACGTACTCCAAATTGCCGAATCGAATCCAGTGCTCAGGGGCGAAATTGTCGATTTGGTCTAGATGACCAGTTGGGTTGGCGTGTAGCACGATGGCACCGAATGCGAAGAGTTTGCCAGGGACGAAGAGGTCCCCGGATCTGATGCCCTCTCCGATGATAAGGCGGGCCATTGATCCTTGGGCGACCCAACATCGGAATTCTCAATGAAAGCACCAATGTTGGTGTCAAAACCGGCGGATCTCGGGTAGGGGGTCCCGAGCTGTACATCTAGGATCAATGGGGAACAAGGGACGATGAACTGAGTGTTTACCCAGGTTCGGGCCCTCTCTAAGAGGTAAAACCCTACGTCTTGCTCGATTGTATTTGATGTATGATGTGGTTACAGAGATCACCTTGAGATCAGATGAGCTAAACCCAAAGTTGATGAGGTGATGGATGTAGCTCGAGCCCTGAACACTAAAACCCTCCGGTTTATATATGCACCGGTATGCTTAAGGTTACATGCGATCAGTTACAAGGAAGGAAAGATACTGCCTAATCTTGGCTTGGAGGGCACACCACGACTCCGAAGATTCCTTATTTGGCCATGGATCCGTACTCTAGCTTGGCCCCATAGTAGCCCATTGATGTCTATTACGCAACTTATTCTTGTAGACTCATGCTGGGCCTCCAAGCACAGAGTTTTGTAGGACAGTAACAATTTTCACTCAAGTGGATGACCTAAGGTTTATCAATCCATGGGAGGTGTAGGATGAAGATGGTCTCTCTCAAACAACCCTGCAACCAAATACAAGAAATCTCTTGTGTCCCCAACACACCCAATACAATGGCAAATTGTATAGGTGCACCAGTTCGGCGAAGAGATGGTGATAAAAGTATAATATGGATGGTAGAAATATATTTTTATAATCTGAATAAATAAAAACAACAAGGTAGCAATTGATAAAACAGAGCACAAACGGTATTGCAATGCTTGAAAATGAGCCCTAGAGTCCGTATTTGCTAGTGCAATATGTCAACAATGCTAATATAATTGGATCATATAACCATCCCTCCACGTGTAATGAAGAATCACTCCAAAGTTCCTATCTAGCGGAGAACATAAGAAGAAATCATTTGTAGGGTACGAAACCACCTCGAAGCTATTCTTTCCGATTGATCTATCCAAGAGTTCGTACTAAAATAACACCATATAATTTCAGAATCATAATACTCAATCCAACAGAAAGAACCTCAAAGAGTGCCCCAAGATTTCTACTGGAGAAACAAAGACAAGAACGTGCATCAACCCCTATGCGTAGATAACCCCAATGTCACCTCGGGAATCCGCGAGTTGAGTGCCAAAACATATATCAAGTGAATCAATATGATAACCCATTGTCACCACGAGTATTCATATGCAAGACATATATCAAGTGCTCTCAAATCTATAAATGTATTCAATCCGATAAAACGAAATCTCAAAGGGAAAACTCAATTCATCACAACAAGATAGAGAGGGCAAAACACCATATGATATAACTATATTAACAAAGGCCGCGATACATCAAGATCGTGACATCTCAAGAACATGAGAGAGAGTGATATTAAGCACATAGCTACTGGTACAAACCCTCAGCCTCGAGGGTGGACTACTCCCTTCTCATCATGGCGGCCACCGGGATGATAAAGATGGCCACAGGTGATGATTCCCCCCTCCGGCAGGGTGCCGGAATGGGGTCTAGATTGGTTTTCGTGGATACAGAGGCTTGCGGTGGCGGAGCTTCCAATCTAGGGTAACCCCCAAGGGTTTTGGAATATTTGACGATTTATAGGGAGAAGAGGGGGTGCGAGAGGCCACATAGGTGGGCACAACCCACCTGGCACAACTGGGCCCCAGGAGCGCCCTGGTGGGTTGTGCCCCACTCGGGGCACCCCCAGGTGCTGCTCTGGCCCTTTGGATGTATTCTAGTCCATAAAAAATCCACAAAAAGTTTTGCGATGTTTGGACTCCATTTGATATTGATTTCCCACGATGTCAAAAACAAGCAAAAAGACAGCAACTGGCACTGGGCACTGGGTCAATAGGTTAGTCCCAAAAAATGATATAAAGTTGCTATAAAATGATTGTAAAACATCCAAGAATGATAATATAACAGCATGAATACTTCATAAATTACAGAGGGAAGCAGAGGTTGCCATGCGCTTTTTGTTTGTATTATCAATCCCTTAGTGAAAAACAACATCTCGTAATATTGCCCCTTATGATAGCAGCCTTTATTATGCAGTATGTCACTTTTATTCTTTGCCATCACAAGTTCGTACAACGCTCAATTTTCTCTTACAATAAATGATCTAACACTTTTAGAAGCAATTTTTATTGCCTTATTGCACCGATGACAACTTACATGAAGGATCTTTCTCAATCCTTAGGTAGGTATGGTGGACTCCTGAAAATACGATTTGGGTTTAAGGGTTTTTGGATGCACAAGTAGTATCTCTACTTGGTGTGGAATTTTTGGCTAGCAAAGTTGGGGGGCAAGCACCACATGTTGAAGGATCTATGACAATATAACTTCTATCTGAATATGAACAAACATAAATCATTATGTTGTCTTCCCTGTCCAACGTCAACAATTTTGGCATATAGTAGTTTGATGGGGGCTCACAATCACCAAAGATTTCCAAGATAGTGTATTTGCATGTGAAAGTTCTCTTCCTTATATTAATCATTCAGGAATTGCTTGTATGACCAATATGGTGATTGTCAAGCTTCAAAAGATTTCACTTTCTAAACCCAATGTGAAGCTACCACTAGGCATTATATAATTTCAACTTCATGATATTCAATTCATTCAACAATTTACTCATAGGATATAAGTGAAGCACAAGAGTAAATGACAAGCTACTCGAAAAAAGATATAAGTGAAGATCAAGCGAGTAGTTAAGTAAATAGGTAGCTAATTGTGGACTCTTTCTCTTATTTAAAAACTTTCAGATTTAAGTGTTTTATTAAAACAGCAAGCAAAACAAAATAAAATCACATTCCAAGAATAGCACAACTCATGTGAAGAAGCAAAAACTTAGTCTCAACCGATACTAACCGATAATTGTCGAAGAAGAAAGGTGGGATGCCTACTGGGGCATCCCCAAGCTTAGATGCTTGAGACTTGTTGAAATATTGAGTTGGGATGCCTTGGTCATCCCCAAGCTTGAGCTTTTGTGTCTCCTTAATTCCTTTTATATCACGGTTTCTCTAAATCTTAAAAACTTCATACACACAAAACTAAACAAGAACTCGTGAGATAAGTTAGTATAAATCAATGCAAAACCTTATCATTCTCTACTTTAGCAGATCACTAAAATTATAATTTAACATTGCATACTAAATGCCTCTGGATATTTAATACTCATATCCTTAAATAGAATCATTAAACAAGAAAACATATGCAAACAATGCAAACATAACAGCAATCTGTCTAAATAGAACAGTCTGTAAAGGATGCAAGAGGATCCATACTTATTCAACCTAAAAAATTCTAAAAATTTAACACACTGTAGAAAATTTATTAAATCTTATTGTGCAAAAAATTTCAACATTTTATCACATTCTGACTTTTCTCGGGGATTTTTGCAACAACGATAAACTTTCTATTTTGAAGCAGCAACATGTAGACTTGCAAAATAAGCATGGCAAAGGCTATACTTGACATTTTTATTGAAAATAAAGATGAAAAACATTATTATAAATAACATCAAGCAAATCCTAACAAAATAAAATGACTCTCCAAGCAAAACACATATCATGTGATGAACAAAAAAGTAGCTCCAAGAGAGGTTATCGATAATGTTGGAGACGAAAGAGGGGATGCCTTCCGGGGCATCCCCAAGCTTAGTTGCTTGGATCTTCCTTGAATATTACCTTGGGGTGCCTTGTGAATCCCCAAGATTAGGGTATTGTCACTCCTTATTCTCCTCATATCAACATCTCACCCAAAACTTGAAAACTTCAATCACACAAAACTTAACGGAACATTGTAAGATAGGTTAGTATGATAAAGAGCAAACCATTTCACTTTGGTACTGTAAAATACAAGATTCATAATTGTTTCCACATAATTACTACTGTATCCTATCATTTACACAATTTACATTGAGCAATAAGCCATAGAAACTAGAAAAGAAGCAAACTATGCATTGAAAACAGAATTTGTCAAAAACAAAACAATCTGTAATCCAACCATACTTATGCTACTCCAAAAATTCTGAAAAATTAGGACAACATATATAATTTGTTTACCTATCACCTGTAAAAAATTCATATAAAAATCATGTTCCATTGAAGTTTCAAAATTCCCGGACTGAGCGAAAAAGTTTCTGTTTTTGCACAGATTCAAGTCAACTATCATCCACACTATCCCAAAGGCTTTACTTAGCACTTTATTGAAACAAAGGCAATAAAACATGATTACTACAGTAGCTTAATCATATGAACACACAAAAAAATTAATTAAAAGTGTTGGGTTGTCTCCCAACAAGCGCTTTTCTTTAATGTCTTTTAGCTAGGCATGATGATTTCAATGATGCTCGCATAAAATTAAAGAACCGAAACATAACAAGAGCATCATGAATCATAAGTTCCTCTCTCATAATAATTTTTAGTAGCCTCATGGATAGATTCATCAATATAACCATCACATGAAGCATTCTTTTCCTGATCCAAAAGCATAGAAAATTTATCACTCTCCATATAAGCAATTTTATTCTCATTCACAATAGTGGGAGTATCATATGAAACTCAAATACTAAAAATTGTTTCCACATTAAGAGAGTAATGTTCAGCAAAAGGATATTAAAAATTATGACAATAATTATCACTACTTTTTATAACATATGTATCATCACAATAATCATCATAAGTAGCAAATTTGTTCTCATCATAGATAGGAGGCATGCAATCATCATAGAAAATTTGATCATTCAAAGTAGGGGGACTAAAAAGATCATCTTCATTAAGCATATCATCCCCAAGCTCGGGACAACATTAATTGCAGCAGATAAATTCTCAAACATGTGATTCTCATCAAACATAGCATCCCCAAGCTTGTGGCTTGGCATATCATAAACATAATCACTCTCATCATTAAAAGTATGAATAGCACCAACGGTACAACAATTTCGATTACCATAATTTCCCAAGTTGGTGCCAAAAAGTTTTCCAAGATATAAGAAGTATCACTATCTTCCCAATAATAATCATCACAACAAGCAATAGGCATAACAAAATCATCATCAATAGTGTTCTTGGACATTAGTGCCATAAGACAAAGAAGCATTATCATCATCAAGTGCATCATCTTCCACAATTATTTTTGATTCATTTTCATGAGGCACAACAATAATAGGAGCAACATTATTTGGGAGAGATACCTTTTTACCTCTATTCTTTCTTCTTTTCTTCTTCTTCACCACATCATGTGTGGGTTTAATTGATTTCTTCGAGCTTCTTATTGATGAGATTGTTTGAATAGGGAGCCCCTCCTCGTAACCTATTTCATCATGAGAGACAATAGGAGGGAAAGTGGAAATCTTTACCCTTTCATTAGTATTCCGTTTATATTCTATTGGTTTCCTCATCTTTCTATAGTTGGCAATATAAGCATTCTCATTGCAATTTACCATGAAAAACATATAGATATTTTTTAGAGTAGGTTCAATGTCATCCGTGAGAATGAATACCTCGAACCAAGAATTTTTATGTGTCAATTCTTCACTCCCCAAAAGTTCAAGAGTGATCAAGTTATTGCAATATTTGGACATGATTCGATCATGAAAAAGCATGCATTGGAAATTAAGGTGACCAACTTTATTGCAAAGTTCACAAGTAATAGGGCAAAGAGAGCATAATTTGGTAGCAAATTCATCTATCACTTTGAGCAAGTAATTGGTTCTATCATGTTTATGCTTCTTACAAATCTATCTTCCCTATAAGGCACGTCTTCACAAACTTTATGCACTCCACAAAAATTGACATGCTCATAAGAAACATTTTTGTCATGACTTGTGCAATCATCATTAGCATTTTGGATATTTAAAGTATTCATACTAACAATATTGCAATCATGCCCATCATCCAACGTTTTTATGCCATACATTTTGTTGAATTCTTTCTCTAGCAATTGAGCACAATTATCGGAATCCTTATTATCAAGATAGACATTATAAAGATAAAGAACAACCCGAGGTAATCCAACCTCCATTTTTTAGTTTTCTATTATAAACCCAAACTAGTGATAAAACAAGAAACTAAAAGATTCAATTGCAAGATTTAAAGATATACCTTCATGCGCTCACCTCCCCGGCAACAACGCCAGAGAAGAGCTTGATGTCTAGTATGCAACTTATTATTGTAGACTCATGTTGGGCCTCCAAGCGCAGAGTTTTTTAGGACAGTAGCAATTTTCTCTCAAGTGGATGACCTAAGGTTTATCAATCTGTGGGAGGTGTAGGATGAAGATGGTCTCTCTCAAACAACCCTGCAACCAAATACAAGAAATCTCTTCTGTCCCCAACACACCCAATACAATGGCAAATTGTATAGGTGCACTAGTTCGGTGAAGAGATGGTGATAAAAGTGTAATATGGATGGTCGAAATATATTTTTATAATCTGAATAAATAAAAACAGCAAGGTAGCAATTGATAAAACGGAGCACAAACGGTATTGCAATGTTTGAAAATGAGGCCTAGAGTCCGTACTTTTGCTAGTGCAATATCTCAACAATGCTAATATAATTGGATCATATAACCATCCCTCCACGTGCAATGAAGAATCACTCCAAAGTTCCTATCTAGCGGAGAACATAAGAAGAAATCGTTTGTAGGGTATGAAACCACCTCGAAGCTATTCTTTCCGATCAATCTATCCAAGAGTTTGTACTAAAAGGACACCAAATAATTTCAGATTCATAATACTCAATCCAACACAAAGAACCTCAAAGAGTGCCTCAAGATTTCTTCCGGAGAAACAAAGACAAGAACATGCATCAACCCCTATGCATAGATTACCCCAATGTCACCTCGGGAATCCGAGTTGAGTGCCAAAACATATATCAAGTGAATCAATATGATACCCCATTGTAACCACGAGTATTCATATGCATGACATATATCAAATGCTCTCAAATCCATAAAAGTATTCAATCCGATAAAACGAAAACTCAAAGGGAAAACTCAATTCATCACAACAAGATAGACAGGGGAAAACACCATATGATCCAACTATATTAACAAAGCCCGCGATACATCAAGATCGTGACATCTCAAGAACACGAGAGAGATAGAGAGAGAGAGAGACATAGCTACTGGTACAAACCCTTAGCCCCGAGGTTGGACTACTCCCTCCTCATCGTGGTGGCTGCCGGGATGGTGAAGATGGCCACCGGTGATGATTGCCCCCTTCGGCAGGGTGCCGGAACGGGGTCTAGATTGGTTTTCATGGATACAGAGGCTTGCGGCAGCGGAACTTCCAATCTAGGGTAACCCCCAAGGGTTTTGGAATATTTAACGATTTATAGGGTGAAGAGGGGGTGCGGGAGGTCACCGAGGTGGGCACAACCCACCTGGGCGCGCCTGGGCCACCAGGCGCGCCCTGGTGGGTTGCGCCCCACTCAGAGCACCCTCCAGGTGTTGCTCTAGCCCTTTGGATGTCTTCTGGTCCATAAAAAATCCACGAAAAGTTTTGCGGTGTTTGGACTCCGTTTGATATTGATTTTCTGCGATGTAAAAAACAAGCAAAAAACAGCAACTGGCACTGGGCACTGGGTCAATAGGTTAGTCCCAAAAATGATATAAAGTTGCTATAAAATGATTGTAAAACATCCAAGAATGATAATATAACAACATGAATACTTCATAAATTATAGATACATTGGAGACGTATCACCCATCAATCCAGCCCAATCACAACAGGCCAGCAGCGCGAGGAGCCCTCAATCCAGGACTCCCTCAGTGGTTAAGAAAGCCTAATTCTTCTGCAGGACTATGTCTCCGGGCGTACCGAATGGATAATGGATAGTGGATGCACTAGACATATGACTGGAGGCAAGTCGTTGTTTGTTGACCCCAAACTTAACGGCTTCACCTTTGAAGTATATCACTTTTGGTGACAACAACAAAGGAAAGGTAATTGGGCTAGGTAAAATTGCTATACTGAGAGACAAGTCCATTAATGATGTTTTACTTGTTCAGTCTCTTGGATTCAATCTTATATTAGTTGGCAAGCTATGTGATCTAAGCATGCTAGTTCTGTTTTCCATATCCAAATGCATTATCTTCATGGCCACTGACAATTCCTTCGTCTTCGAGAGAATTAGAAAAAGGTTATCTATATATTATGGATTTCTCTAAGGGTCCATTAGTCCAAACTTGCTTGCTTGCAAAAGCAACCGAAGGTTGGCTGTGGCACCGAAGGCTTGGTCATGCAGGTATGAGGAATTTGTAGACCCTAGTGAAGAAAAGTCATCTTCGTGGCATTCCTGACATAAAAATCGACAAGGATCATCTTTGTGCTGCATGTGAGGCTGGTAAATTGGCCAAGAAGCATCACTCCTCAAAGAGTGTTATGACCACAACAAGACCTCTAGAAATTCTTCATATGGATTTATTCGGTCCTCAAAACTATGCAAGTTTTGGTGGTAGTCATTATGGTCTGGTTATCGTTGATGATTTCTCTTGGTACACTTGGGTATTCTTTCTCGAAGACAAAACCTACACCCAAGATATCTTCAAAAGTTTCGCCAAGAAGGCCCGGAATGAATATGATGTGAGAATTAAGCATGTCAAAAGTGAGAATGGAACTGAGTCAAAAAATACTCATATCGATGAATTTCTCGACGAAAATGGTATTACTCTTGAGTTCTTTGCCGCGTACACTCCACAATAGAATGGAGTTGTTTAGCTAAAGAATAGAACTCTCATTGAAATGGCGAGAACAATGCTCAGCGAGTATAAAACTCCTATTCGCTTCTGGGTTGATGCTATTAACATTGTTTGCCATGTTATCAATCTGGTTTATCTTCACAAGTTCCTTAAGAAAACTTCATATGGGCTTATCACTCGTAAGAGATCAAATGTCTCTTATTTACGTGTTTTTGTTGCACCTTGTTACATTCGTGATATGAATCATTATTCCAAGTTTGCACCTAAGGCACATGAAGGTTTTCTTCTTGGTTATGGCTCGAACTCACATACTTATCCTGTTGATAACTCTCACCACGGGAAAGTTATGGAAACGGTAAATGCGCGGTTTGATGAATCCAACGGCTCCCAAAAGGAGCACCTGCTATTGACACCAGATTTTGGCACGGTAAAGAACTTATTTAAGATGACCTCAAATGGAGAAGAGATCTACATAAAAAAGTTTTGTATTTTCGACATGAACATCTTTGAATTTTGGGCCATCGCCATCCGATCTCATCTCGAGGGCCGAAATTGTGCTTAAAGTACTAGGATTTGGGTCAGAGTACTGTTCGGCCATTTACGCCTTTAAAATGGCCTCAAATGGAAAAACTTTCAACACAAATTGTCTTCGTCTCGTCGAAACGATTGATTTTAGTATACAAATCGTTCCAATCCAATTTCGTGTGCAAAATTTAGAGCCATCGGAATGCAGCTCTATCAGAGGCAAAAAATGGCGCACCCCACCAGACACCCTTTCTGATGGGTAGCGCGAATAATAGCCTATTTTGCGCATGCGATTTGACCCTCAAGATGACCTATGATAAAAAAAGTTCAACATGAGAGTTGGTCTCGTCGTAATGGTCAAGATTGCTTTTGGACTCATTTCCATCCGAGGTCGGTTACCGCCACAAAAAAGACCCGCAAGGCGCAGCCAGTTTAAACCGAACAGTTTTGGAAAGTTCGGACAAAACCAATCCGAATTTGACTAGGGTTTTGGACGTGAATCCAATCCTTTTCCTTGCACGGGAAGTCCGTCCACCTCTTATATACCTATAAGGGGTGACGGCCGATTGAACAACACACAATTGATCAATTCATCTACCACTTTTTACCTTTACTTTTATCTATCTCCCTTGTTCTTCTTCTTCCTCTTTCTTCCTTCGTTCTTATTTTGTAGGGCGAAGAATCTCGAGGCCCTAGGGGCGGTCAGGCTGACCTAGGGCAGCCCATAGCGACCGCGCGCCCTGACGGGGTCCCTCCCGGGTGTGTGGGATTTCGGGTCCTCAAAAGCGCCCGCCAAATTTCTTGCGTACCGCGCTTCCGGACGGGTCTCCTTTGACGTGAGCTGCGGTGCATCACCCTTGGTGTTGGAGGTACACGATGACGTGTTCATGTGCGAACACCTGCCAAATGTGATAGATGAACCACCAATTTCGGATGCTATTCCACAAATGACTATTGGGAGCGTCAAGCCAGTTGAAGGAAAAGTACCTGAGTCCTGTGATGATGATGCTCCCATGACTTGAAGCAGAACTCGTCTAGCCACTATCAAAAAAATGCCACTCCGAATGCTGATGACGATCAGATTACAAACGCCGATCAAAATGGCAATCTTGAAGGAAATGGCGATACAAATGCTGATGCTGATGAAAATGATAATGATCATCAAGATGAAAATCCTCACCCTTGAGTGACTAATCGAGTTGATCCTTCATTAATTCTCGATGAACTCGAGAATCCAGGTTATCGACCCACAACTCGTTTGGCTAACTAATGTGAGATTTTCTCCTTTGTCTCATTGGCAGAACCTACCAAGTATGAGGAAAACATGAATGATCTAGATTGGATGAATGCTATTCAAGAGGAGTTGGTGCAATTAGAACTGAATGATGTGTGGGAATTGGTTGACAAACTGAATCCTAAGAAGCACAATATTACCGGCACAAAATGGATTTTCCTCAATAAGCAAGATGAAAATGGCATTATGCTACGTCTTGAGCTTGCGTTGGTTTTCCTTGAAGAGGAAAGGGTGATGCAACAATAGTAGCATAAGTATTTCCCTCAGTTTTTGAGAACCAAGGTATCAATCCAGTAGGAGGCTCCTCAGAAGTCCCACACACCTACACAAACAAACAAGAACTCACAACCAACGCAATAAAGGGGTTGTCAATCCCTTCACGGCCACTTACGAAAGTGAGATCTGATAGAGATAATATGATAAGATAAATATATTTTTGGTATTTTATGATATAGATTGGAAAAGTAAAGATGCAAATAAAAGTAGATTGAAAGCTTATATGATAAGAGATAGACCCAGGGGCCATAGGTTTCACCAGTGGCTTCTCTCAAGATAGCATAAGTATTACGGTGGGTGAAGAAATTACTGTCGAGCAATTGATAGAAAAGCGAATAATTATGAGATTATCTAGGCATGATCATGTATATAGGCATCACGTCCGTGACAAGTAGACTGACTCCTGCCTGCATCTACTACTATCACTCCACACATGGACCGCTATCCAGCATGCATCTAGAGTATTAAGTTCATAAAGAACAGAGTAACGCATTAAGAAAGATGACATGATGTAGAGGGATAAACTCATGCAATATGATATAAACCCCATCTTTTTATTCTTGATGGCAACAATACAATATGTGCCTTGCTGCCCCTGCTGTCACTGGGAAAGGACACTGCAAGATTGAACCCAAAGCTAAGCACTTCTCCCATTGCAAGAAAGATCAATCTAGTAGGCCAAATGAAACTGATAATTCGAAGAGACTTGCAAAGATAACTTAATCACACAATAAGAATTCAGAGGAGATTCAAATATTTCTCAGAGATAAACTTGATCATAAACTCACAATTCATCGGATCTCGACAAACACACCGCAAAAAGAGTTACATCGAATAGATCTCCAAGAAGATCAAGGAGAACTTTGTATTGAGATTCAAAGAGAGAGAAGAAGCCATCTAGCTAATAACTATGGACCCGAAGGTCTGTGGTAAACTACTCACAACTCATCGGAGAGGCCTTGGAGATGATGTAGAGGCCCTCCATGCTCGATTCCCCCTCTGGCGGAGCGCCGACGAAGGCTCCAAGATGGGATCTCGCAGATACAGAAGGTTACGGTGGTGGAAATAGTTTTTCATGGTCGCTTCTGATGTTTTCGGGGTACATGGGTATATGTAGGAGGAAGAAGTAGGTCGGTGGATGATCGAGGGGCCCATGAGGGTGGGGGGCACGCCCACCTATAGGGGGCGCGTCGGGCACCCTCGTGGCCGCCTCCTTTGTTTATTGACTTACACTCCAAGTCCTCTGGATCACGTTTGTTCCAAAAAGATCGCTCCCGAAGGTTTCATTCCGTTTGGACTCCGTTTGATATTCCTTTTCTTAGAAACACTGAAATAGGCAAAAAAACAACATCAATTCAGGCTGGACCTCCGGTTAGTAGGTTAGTCCCAAAAATTATATAAAAGTGTAAAGTAAAGCCCATAAACATCCAAAACGGGTAATATAATAGCATGGAACAATAAAAAATTATAGATACGTTGGAGACGTATCAAGCATCCCCAAGCTTAATTCCTACTCGTCCTCGAGTAGGTAAATGATAAAAACAGAATTTTTGATGTGGAATGCTACCTAGCATAATTCTCAATGTAATTTTCTTTATTGTGGCATGAATGTTCAGGTCCAAATGATTCAAAATAAAAGTTCATATTAACATAAGAAATAGTAATACTTCAAGCATACTAATCAAAGCAATCATGTCTTCTCAAAATAACATGGCTAAAGAAAGTTCATCCCTACAAAATCATATAGTTAGGTCATGCTTAATTTTTGTCACACAAAATTGCTCCCATCTTGCACACCTCCGATGACAAGCCAAGCAATTGTTTCGTACTTAAATAATCTTAACCTTTTTCAACTTTGACGCAATACATGAGCGTGAGCCATGGATATAGCACTATGGGTGGAATAGAATATGATGATGGAGATTGTGTGGAGAAGACAAAAAAAAGAGAAAGTCTCACATTGATGAGGATAATCAACGGGCTATGGAGATGCCCATCAATTGATGTCAACATGAGGAGTAGGGATTGCCATGCAACAGATGCACTAGAGCTATAAATGTATGAAAGCTCAACAAAAGAAACTAGTGGGTGTGCATCCAACTTGCTTGCTCACGAAGACCTAGGGCATTTTGAGGAAGCCCTTCGTAGGAATATACAAGCCAAGTTCTATAATGAAAAATTCCCACTAGTATATGAAAGTGACAACATAAAAGACTTTCTATATGAAGAACATGGTACTACTTTGAAGCACAAGTGTGGAAAAAGATAGTAACATTGCCCCCTTTTTTTGGGCCTTTCCCTTTTTTTGTTTGGCCTTTTTTTGGCCTTTCCTTTTTTTGGCCTTTCTCTCTCTGTTTTTTATTTGGGGACAATGCTCTAATAATGATGATCATCACACTTCTATTTATTTACAACTCATGAATTACAACTCAATACTAGAACAAGATATGACTCTATATGAATGCCTCCGGCGGTGTACCGGGATGGGCAATGAATCAAGAGTGACATGTATGAAAAATTATGCATGGTGGCTTTGCCACAAATACGATGTCAACTACATGATCATGCAAGGCAATATGACAATGATGATGTGTGTCATGATGATGAACGGAATGGTGGAAAGTTGCATGGCAATATATCTCAGAATGGCTATGGAAATGCCATAATAGGTAGGTATGGTGGCTGTTTTGAGGAAGATATAAGGAGGTTTATGTGTGATAGAGCGTATCGTATCACGGGGTTTGGATGCACCGGCAAAGTTTGCACCAACTTTCAAGGTGAGAAAGGGCAATGCATGGTACCGAAGAGGCTAGCAATGATGGAAGGGTGAGAGTGCGTATAATCCATGGACTCAACATTAGTCAAAAAGAACTCATATACTTATTGCAAAAATCTACAAGTCGTCAAAAACCAAGCACTATGCGCATGCTCCTAGGGGGATATATTGGTAGGAAAAGACCATCGCTCGTCCCCGACCGCCACTCATAAGGATGCACAATCTAAGAACACCTCATGTTTCAAATTTGTTACACAACTTTTACCATACGTGCATGCTACGGGACTTGCCAACTTCAACACAAGCATTCTTTAAATTCATAATCACCCAACTAGCATGACTCTAATATCACTACCTCCATATCTCAAAACAATTATCAAGTATCAAATTGATCATAGCATCCAATTCACTTGCTATGATAGTTTTTATTATACCCAACTTGGATGCCCATCATTCTAGGACCAATTTTATAACCATAGCAAATACCATGCTGTTCTAAGAGACTCTCAAAATAATATAAGGTAAGCATGATAGATTAACAATTTCTACAAAATTAAGCCACCGCCATGCTCTAAAAGATATAAGTGAAGCACTAGAGCAAAAACTATCTAGCTCAAAAGATATAAGTGAAGCACATAGAGTATTATAATAAATTCCAATCAAGTGGGTTTCTCCCAAAAGGTGTGTACAACAAGGATGATTGTGGTAAACTAAAAAGCAAAGACTAATATCATACAAGACGCTCCAAGCAAAACACATATCATGTGGCGAATAAAAATATAGCTCCAAGTAAAGTTACCGATAGACGAAGACGAAAGAGGGGATGCCTTCCGGGGCATCCCCAAGCTTAGGATTTTGGTTATCCTGAATATCTTGGGGTGCCATGGGCATCCCCAAGCTTAGGATCTTGCCACTCCATATTCCATAGTCCATCAAATCTTTACCCAAAACATGAAAACTTCACAACACAAAACTCAACAGGAAATCTCATAAGCTCCATTAGTGCAAGAAAGAGAAACCACCACATAAGGTACTGTAATGAACTCATTCTTTATTTATATTGGTGTTAAACCTACTGTATTCCAACTTCTCTATGGTTCATACCCTACATACTAGCCATAGATGCATCAAAAATAAGCAAACAACACGCGAAAAACAGAATCTGTCAAAAACAGAACAGTCTGTAGCAATCTGTAACTCTCGAATACTTCTGGAACTCTAAAAATCCTACCAAAATAGGAAGGACGTACTGGGTAATTTGTCTATTGATCTACAGAAAAAATAATAAACGCAAAAGAACGTTTATGTGAATTACTAAAATTATTTCGTGCGCGCAAAGTTTCTGTTTTTCAGCAGAATCAAATTAACTGTCACCATAGGTTATCCTATAGGTTCTACTTGGCACAAACACTAATTAAAACATGAAAACACATCTAAACAGAAGGTAGATGCAAAATTTATTACTAAACAGAAGCAAAAACAAAAAACTAATATAAAATTGGGTTGCCTCCCAACTAGCGCTATCGTTTAACGCCCCTAGCTAGGCATAAAAGCGAGGATATATCTAAGTAGTGCCATCTTTGGCACTCAATTCATAAGTAGCTCGCATGATAGATTCATAAGGTAATTTAACTTTATTTCTTGGAAAGTGTTCCATGCCTTTCCTTAATGGAAAATTGGAATCTAATATTCCCTTCCTTCATATCAATAATTGCACCAATCGTTCTAAGGAAAGGTCTACCAAGAATAATAGGACAAGAAAGATTGCAATCTATGTCAAGAACGATAAAATCTGCGGGCATATAGTTCCTATTTGCAACAATAAGAACATCATTGATCCTTCCCATAGGCTTTTTAATGGTGGAATCCGCAAGGTGCAAATTTAAAGAGCAATCATCAAAATCATGGAAACCTAGAATATCACATAAAGTTTTCGGAATTGTGGAAACACTAGCACCAAAATCACATAAAGCATAACACTCATGATCTTTAATTTTAATATTTATAGTAGGTTCCCACTCATCATAAAGTTTCTAGGTATAGAAACTTCCAAATTAAGTTTTTCATCTTAAGATTGCGTCAAGGCATCAACAATATGTTTGGTAAAGGCTTTATTTTGACTATAAGCATGAGGAGAATTCAACACGGATTGTAACAAGGAAATACAATATACTAAAGAACAATTATCATAATTAAATTCCTTGGAATCCAAGATAGTGGGTTCAATGCTATTTAGAGTCTTGACCCCTCCAATCCCACTTTTACCAAAATTAGCATCAATATCTAAGAACTCCGAACCATTGGGACGCCTTTTAACTAAAGTTGACTCATCTCCAGTCCCATAATTATTAAGATTCATATTTCAAAACAAAGATTTAATAAGGGACACATCAATAACTTTTAGATCTTCATCATTATTTTCATGGAAACTAGAAGAACACGCCTTTACAAAGCAATCTTTCTTAGCACACAATCTAGCGGTTCTTTCTTTGCACTCATCAATGGAAATTCTCATAGCTTTGAGAGACTCATTGATATCATGCTTAGGAGGAGTAGATCTAAGTTTCAAAGAATCAACATCAAGCGAAAGTCTATCAACGTTCCTAGCCAAATCATCAACTTTAAGCAATTTTTCTTCAAGCAAGGCATTAAATTCTTTTGAGATATCATAAATTCTTTAACACTATTCTCAAAGTCAGAGGGCATCTTATTATAATTACCATAAGATTTATTGTAGGAATTTCCATAATTATTATAGGAATTACTAGGGAACGGTCTAGGATTAAAGTTTCCTCTATAAGCATTGTTACCAAAATTATTCCTACCAACAAAATTCACATCCATAGATTCATTATTATTCTCAATCAAAGTAGACAATGGCATATCATTGGGATCAATAGGAGCACTCTTAGTAGAAAACAATTTCATAAGTTCATCCATCTTTCCACTCAAAACATTAATTTCTTCTATAGCATGCACTTTTTTACTAGTAGATCTTTCGGTGTGCCATTGAGAATAATTAGCCATAATATTATCAAGGAGTTTAGTGGCTTCTCCTAAGGTGATTTCCATAAACGTGCCTCCCATGGCCGAATCTAAAAGATTTCTAGAAGCAAAATTCAATCCCGCATAAAATTTTTGTATGATCATCCATAAATTCAAACCATGAGTAGGGCAATTGCGAATCATTAATTTCATTCTTTCCCAAGATTGGGAAACATGCTCATGATCAAGTTGTTTAAAATTCATAATATCGTTCCTAAGAGAGATGATCTCAGCGGGAGGAAAATACTTAGATATAAAAGCATATTTGAACTTATTCCATGAATCAATACTATTCTTAGGCAAAGACGAGAACCAAACTTTAGCACGATCTCTAAGTGAAAACGTAAATAACTTCAATTTAACAATATCATTATCCGTATCTTTCTTCTTCTGCATCTCACACAAATCAACAAAGTTGTTTAGATGGGTAGCGGCATCTTCACTAGGAAGGCTCAAGAATTGATCTTTCATAACAAGATTCAACAAAGCAGCATTGATTTCACAAGACTCAACATCATTAAGAGGAGAAATCAGAGTACTAAGGAAATCATTATTATTGGTATTGGAAAAGTCACACAATTTGGTATTATATTGCACCATCGCGACAAGCAATCGAACACACAAGCAAACAAAAAGGCAAGCGAAAGAGAGAGGAGATTGGGAAAGAGATGGCGAATAAAACGGCAAGGGTGAAGTGGGGGAGAGGAAAACGAGAGGCAAATGGAAAATAATGTAAGTGCGAGGGAGATGAGTTTGTGATGGGTACTTGGTATGTCTTGACTTGAGCAAAGACCTCCCCGGCAACGGCGCCAGAAATCCTTCATGCTACATCTTGAGCTTGTGTTGGTTTTCCTTGAAGAGGAAAGGGTGATGCAGCAATAGTAGCGCAAGTATTTCCCTCAGTTTTGGAGAACCAAGGTATCAATCCAGTAGGAGGCTCCTTAGGAGTCCCACGCACCTACACAAACAAACAAGAACTCGCAACCAACGCAATAAAGGGGTTGTCAATCCCTTCACTGCCACTTGCGAAAGTGAGATCTGATAGAGATAATATGATAAGATAAATATATTTTTGGTATTTTATGATATAGATTGGAAAAGTAAAGATGCAAATAAAAGTAGATTGAAAGCTTATATGATAAGAGATAGACCCGAGGGCCATAGGTTTCACTAGTGGCTTCTCTCAAGATAGCATAAGTATTATGGTGGGTGAACAAATTACTGTCGAGCAATTGATAGAAAAGTGAATAATTATGAGATTATCTAGGCATGATCATGTATATAGGCATCAGGTCTGTGACAAGTAGACCGACTTGTGCCTGCATCTACTACTATTACTCCACACATCGACCGCTATCCAGCATGCATCTAGAGTATTAAGTTTATAAAGAACAGAGTAACGCATTAAGAAAGTTGACATGATGTAGAGGGATAAACTCATGCCATATGATATAAACCCCATCTTTTTATCCTCGATGGCAACAATACAATACGTGCCTTGCTGCCCTTGCTGTCACTGGGAAAGGACACCGCAAGATTGAACCCAAAGCTAAGCACTTCTCCCATGCAAGAAAGATCAATCTAGTAGGCCAAACCAAACTGATAATTCGAAGGGACATGCAAAGATAACTTAATCACACATAAAAGAATTCAGAGGAGATTCAAATATTTCTCATTGATAAACTTGATCATAAATCCACAATTCATCGGATCTCGACAAACACACCGCAAAAAGAGTTACATCGAATAGATCTCCAAGAAGATCAAGGAGAACTTTGTATTGAGATTCAAAGAGAGAGAAGAAGCCATCTAGCTAATAACTATGCACCCGAAGGTCTGTGGTAAACTACTCACAACTCAACGGAGAGGCCTTGGAGATGATGTAGAGGCCCTCCATGGTCGATTCCCCCTTCGGTGGAGCGCCGGTGAAGGCTCTGTTGGGGAACGTAGTAATTTCAAAAACAAATTCCTACGCACACGCAAGATCATGGTGATGACATAGCAACGAGAGGGGAGAGTGTTGTCCACATACCCTCGTAGATCGTAAGGGAAGCATTAGCACAACGCGGTTGATGTAGTTGTACGTCTTCACGATCCGACCGATCCAAGCACCGAACGTACGGCACCTCCGAGTTCAGCACGCGTTCAGCTCGATGACGATCTCCGGGCTTCGATCCAGCAATGCTCCGGAGATGAGTTCCGTCAGCACGACGGCGTGGTGACGATGATGATGTTCTACTGGCATAGGGCTTCGCCTAAACTCTGCGACGATATGACCGAGGTGGAATATGGTGGAGGGGGGCACCGCACACGGCTAAGGAACGATCCGTAGATCAACTTGTGTGTCTATGGGGTGCCTCCCTGCCCCCATATATAAAGGAGCAAGGGGGGAGGCCGGCCGGCCCAAGGGGGGCGCGCCAGGGAGGAGGAATCCTCCTCCTAGTAGGAGTAGGAACCTACTCCTCCTTTCCTACTCCTACTAGGAGGAGGAAGGAAAGGGGGGGCGCCGCCCCCCCTCCTAGTCCAATTCGGACCAGAGGGGGGAGGGGGCGCGCGGCCCATGCTGGCCGCCGCTCTCTCCTTTCTCCTAAGGCCCATAAGGTCCATTACTCTCCCGGGGGGGTTTCGGTAACCCTCCGGCACTCCGGTTTTCTCCGAAATCACCCAGAACACTTCCGGTGTCCGAATATAGTCGTCCAATATATCAATCTTTATGTCTCGACCATTTAGAGACTCCTCGTCACGTCCGTGATCACATCCGGGTCTCCGAAAAAACTTCGGTACATCAAAACTTATAAACTCATAATAAAATTGTCATCGTAACGTTAAGCGTGCGGACCCTACGGGTTCGAGAACTATGTAGACATGACCTAGAACTATTATCGGTCAATAACCAATAGCGGGACCTGGATGCCCATATTGGTTCCTACATATTCTACGAAGATCTTTATCGGTCAAACTGCATAACAACATACGTTGTTCCCTTTGTCATCGGTATGTTACTTGCCCGAGATTCGATCGTCGGTATCCAATACATAGTTCAATCTCGTTACCGGCAAGTCTCTTTACTCGTTACGTAATGCATCATCCCGTAACCAACTCATAGGTCACATTGCTTGCAAGGCTTATAGTGATGTGCATTACCGAGAGGGCCCAGAGATACCTCTCCGACAATCGGAGTGACAAAACCTAATCTAGAAATACGCCAACTCAACATGTACCTTCGGAGACACCTGTAGTACTCCTTTATAATCACCCAGTTACGTTGTGACGTTTGGTAGTACCCAAAGTGTTCCTCCGGTAAACGGGAGTTGCATAAATTCTCATAGTTACAGGAACTTTTATAAGTCATGAGGAAAGCAATAGCAATATAATAAACGATCAAGTGCTAGGCTAACGGAATGGGTCATGTCAATCACATCATTCTCCTAATGATGTGATCCCATTAATCAAATGACAACACATGTCTATGGTTAGGAAACATAACCATCTTTGATTAATGAGCTAGTCAAGTAGAGGCATACTAGTGACTATATGTTTGTCTATGTATTCACACATGTATCATGTTTCCGGTTAATACAATTCTAGCATGAATAATAAACATTTATCATGATATGAGGAAATAAATAATAACTTTATTATTGCCTTTAGGGCATATTTCCTTCAGTCTCCCACTTGCACTAGAGTCAATAATCTAGATTACATAGTAATGATTCTAACACTCATGGAGTCTTGGTGCTGATCATGTTTTGCTCGTGAGAGAGGCTTAGTCAACGGGTCTGCAACATTCAGATCCGTATGTATCTTGCAAATCTCTATGTCTCCCACATGGACTTGGTCCCAAATGGAATTGAAGCGTCTCTTGATGTGCTTGGTCCTCTTGTGAAATCTGGATTCCTTTGCCAAGGCAATTGCACCAGTATTGTCACAGAAGATCTTCATTGGTCCCGATGCAGTAGGTATGACACCTAGATCGGAAATGAACTCCTTCATCCAGACTCCTTCATTTGCTGCTTCAGAAGCAGCTATGTACTCCGCTTCACATGTAGATCCCGCCACGACGCTTTGTTTAGAACTGCACCAACTTACAGCTCCACTGTTTAATAAAAACACGTATCCGGTTTGCGATTTAGAATCGTCCGGATCAGCGTCAAAGCTTGCATCGACGTAACCATTTACGACTAGCTCTTTGTCACCTCCATATACGAGAAACATATTCTTAGTCCTTTTCAGGTATTTCAGGATGTTCTTGACCGCTGTCTAGTGATCCACTCCTGGATTACTTTGGTACCTCCCTGCCAAGCTTATTGCTAAGCATACGTCAGGTATGGTACACAGTATTGCATACATGATAGAGCCTATGGCTGAAGCATAGGGAACATCTTTCATTTTCTCTCTATCTTCTGCTGTGGTCGGGCATTGAGTTTGACTCAACTTCACACCTTGAAGCACGGGCAAGAACCCTTTCTTTGCCTGATCCATTTTGAACTTTTTCAAAATTTTATCAAGGTATGTGCTTTGTGAAAGTCCTATCAAGCGTCTTGATCTATCTCTATAGATCTAGATGCCCAATATGTAAGCAGCTTCACCGAGGTCTTTCATTGAAAAACTTTTATTCAAGTATCCCTTTATGCTATCCAGAAATTCTATATCATTTCCAATTAATAATATGTCATCTACATATAATATCAGAAATGCTACAGAGCTCCCACTCACTTTCTTGTAAATACAGGCTTCTCCAAAAGTCTGTATAAAACCATATGCTTTGATCACACTATCAAAGCGTTTATTCCAACTCCGAGATGCTTGCACCAGTCCATAAATGGATCGCTGGAGCTTGCACACTTTGTTAGCACCTTTTGGATCAACAAAACCTTCTGGCTGCATCATATACAACTCTTCTTCCAGAAATCCATTCAAGAATGCAGTTTTGACATCCATTTGCCAAATTTCATAACCATGAAATGCAGCAATAGCTAACATGATTCGGACGGCCTTAAGCATCGCTACGGGTGAGAAAGTCTCATCGTAGTCAACCCCTTGAACTTGTCGAAAACCTTTCGCAACAAGTCGAGCTTTATAGACAGTTACATTACCATTAGCGTCAGTCTTCTTCTTAAAGTTCCATTTATTCTCAATGGCTTGCCGATCATCGGCAAGTCAACCAAAGTCCATACTTTGTTTTCATACATGGATCCCATCTCAGATTTCATGGCCTCTAGCCATTTTGCGGAATCTGGGCTCATCATCGCTTCCTCATAGTTCGTAGGTTCATCATGGTCAAGTAACATGACTTCCAAAATAGGATTACCATACCACTCTGGTGCGGATCTTACTCTGGTAGACCTACGAGGTTCAGTAGAAACTTGATCTGAAGTTTCATGATCAATATCATTAGCTTCCTCACTAATTGGTGTAGTTGTCACAGGAACCGGTTCTTGTGATGAACTACCTTCCAATAAGGGAGTAGATACAATTGTCTCATCAAGTTCTACTTTCCTCCCACTCACTTCTTTCGAGAGAAACTCCTTCTCTAGAAAGGATCCGATTTTAGCAACAAAAATGTTGCCCTCAGATCTGTGATAGAAGGTATACCCAATAGTTTCTTTTGGGTATCCTATGAAGACACATTTCTCCGATTTGGGTTTGAGCTTATCTGGTTGAAGTTTCTTCACATAAGCATCGCAGCCCCAAACTTTAAGAAACGACAACTTTGGTTTCTTGCCAAACCACAGTTCATAAGGCGTCGTCTTAACGGATTTTGATGGTTCCCTATTTAACGTGAATGTGGCCGTCTCTAAAGCATAACCCCAAAACGATAGCGGTAAATCAGTAAGAGACATCATAGATCGCACCATATCTAGTAAAGTACGATTACGACGTCCGGACACACCATTTCGTTGTGGTGTTCCGGGTGGCGTGAGTTGCGAAACTATTCCGCATTGTTTGAAGTGTAGACCAAACTCGTAACTCAAATGTTCTCCTCCACGATCAGATCGTAGAAACTTTATTTTCTTGTTACGATGATTTTCCACTTCACTCTGAAATTCTTTGAACTTTTCAAATGTTTCAGACTTGTGTTTCATCAGGTAGATATACCCATATCTGTTCAAATCATCTGTGAAGGTGAGAAAATAACGACACCCGCCGCGAGCCTCAACATTCATTGGACCACAAACATCAGTATGTATGATTTCCAACAAATCAGTTGCTCGCTCCATAGTTCCGGAGAACGGCGTTTTAGTCATCTTGCCCATGAGGCACGGTTCGCAAGTACCAAGTGATTCATAATCAAGTGATTCCAAAAGCCCATCAGTATGGAGTTTCTTCATGCGCTTTACACCGATATGACCTAAACGGCAGTGCCACAAATAAGTTGCACTATCGTTATCAACTCTGCATCTTTTGGTTTCAACACTATGAATATGTGTATCAATACTATCGAGATTCAATAAAAATAGACAACTCTTCAAGGGTGGATGACCATAAAAGATATTACTCATATAAATAGAACAACCATTATTTTCTGATTTAAATGAATAACCGTCTCGCATCAAACAAGATCCAGATATAATGTTCATGCTCAACGCTGGCACCAAATAACAATTATTTAGGTCTAAAACTAATCCCGATGGTTGATGTAGAGGTAGTGTGCCAACCGCGATCACATCGACTTTGGAACCATTTCCCACGCGCATCGTCACCTCATCCTTAGCCAATCTTCGCTTAATCCATAGTCCCTGTTTCGAGTTGCAAATGTTAGCAACAGAACCAGTATCAAATACCCAGGTGCTACTGCGAGCATTAGTAAGGTACACATCAATAACATGTATATCACATATACCTTTGTTCACTTTGCCATCCTTCTTATCTGCCAAATACTTGGGGCAGTTCCGCTTCCAGTGTCCAGTCTGCTTGCAGTAGAAGCACTCAGTTTCAGGCTTAGGTCCAGATTTGGGTTTCTTCTCTTGAGCAGCAACTTGCTTGCCGTTCTTTTTGAAGTTCCCCTTCTTCTTCCCTTTGCCCTTTTTCTTGAAACTGGTGGTCTTGTTAACCATCAACACTTGATGCTCTTTCTTGATTTCTACCTCCGCAACTTTTAGCATTGCGAAGAGCTCGGGAATAGTCTTGTTCATCCCTTGCATATTATAGTTCATCATGAAACTCTTGTAGCTTGGTGGCAGTGATTGAAGAATTCTATCAATGACACTATCATCAGGAAGATTAACTCCCAGTTGAATCAAGTGATTATTATACCCAGACATTTTGAGTATGTGTTCACTGACAGAACTATTCTCCTCCATCTTGCAGCTATAGAACTTATTGGAGACTTCATATCTCTCAATCCGGGCATTTGCTTGAAATATTAACTTCAACTCCTGGAACATCTCATATGCTCCATGGCGTTCAAAACGTCGTTGAAGGCCCGGTTCTAAGCCGTAAAGCATGGCACACTGAAGTATCGAGTAGTCATCAGCTTTGCTCTACCAGACGTTCTTAACGTCGTCAGTTGCATCAGCAGCAGGCCTGGCACCCAGCAGTGCTTCCAGGACGTACCTTTTCTGTGCAGCAATGAGGATAATCCTCAGGTTACGGACCCAGTCCGTGTAATTGCTACCATCATCTTTCAACTTTGCTTTCTCAAGGAACGCATTAAAATTCAACGGAACAACAACACGAGCCTTCTATCTACAAACAAACATAGACAAGCAAAATACTATCAGGTACTAAGTTCATGATAAATTTAAGTTCAATTAATCATATTACTTAAGAACTCCCACTTAGACAGACATCTCTCTAGTCATCTAAGTGATCACGTGATCCAAATCAACTAAACCATGTCCGATCATCACGTGAGATGGAGTAGTTTCAATGGTGAACATCACTATGTTGATCATATCTACTATATGATTCACGCTCGACCTTTCGGTCTCCGTGTTCTGAGGCCATATCTGTATATGCTAGGCTTGTCAAGTATGACCTGAGTATTCCGCGTGTGCAACTGTTTTGCACCCATTGTATTTGAACGTAAAGCCTATCACACCCGATCATCACGTGGTGTCTCAGCACGAAGAACTTTCGCAACGGTGCATACTCAGGGAGAACACTTCTTGATTATTAGTGAGAGATCATCTTAAAATGCTACCGTCAATCAAAGCAAGATAAGATGCATAAAGGATAAACATCACATGCAATCAATATAAGTGATATGATATGGCCATCATCATCTTGTGCTTGTGATCTCCATCTTCGAAGCACCGTCGTGATCACCATCGTCACCGGCGCGACACCTTGATCTCCATCGTAGCATCGTTGTCGTTACGCCATCTATTGCTTCTACGACTATCGCTACCGCTTAGTGATAAAGTAAAGCAATTACAGGGCGTTTGCATTTCAAACAATAAAGCGACAACCATATGGCTCCTGCCAGTTGCCGATAACTTCGGTTACAAAACATTATCATCTCATACAATAAAATATAGCATCACGTCTTGACCATATCACATCACAACATGCCCTGCAAAAACAAGTTAGACGTCCTCTACTTTGTTGTTGCAAATTTTACGTGGCTGCTACAGGCTTTAGCAAGAACCATTCCTACCTACGCATCAAAACCACAACGATAGTTCGTCAAGTTGGTGCTGTTTTAACCTTCGCAAGGACCGGGCGTAGCCACACTCGATTCAGCTAAAGTGAGAGAGACAGACACCCGCCAGCCACCTTTAAGCACGAGTGCTGGTAACGGTGAAACCAGTCTCGCGTAAGCGTACGCGTAATGTCGGTCCGGGCCGCTTCATCTCACAATACCGCCGAACCAAAGTATGACATGCTGGTAAGCAGTATGACTTGTATCGCCCACAACTCACTTGTGTTCTACCGGTGCAGGGCTTCGCCTAAACTCCGCGCACGCAAGATCATGGTGATGACATAGCAACGAGAGGGGAGAGGGGAACGTAGTAATTTCAAAAAAAAATCCTACGCACATGCAAGATCATGGTGATGACATATCAATGAGAGGGGAGAGTGTTGTCCACGTACCCTCGTAGACCGTAAGTGGAACCGTTAGCACAACGCGGTTGATGTAGTCGTACGTCTTCACGATCCGACCGATCCAAGCACCGAACGTACGGCACCTCCGAGTTCAGCACACGTTCAGCTCGATGACGATCTCCGGGCTCCACAGCAAAGCTCCGGAGATGAGTTCCGTCAGAACGACGACGTGGTGATGATGATGATGTTCTACCGGCACAGGGCTTCGCCTAAACTCCGCGACGATATGACCGAGGTGGAATATGGTGGAGGGGGGCACCACACACGGCTAAGGAACGATCCGTAGATCAACTTGTGTGTCTATGGGGTGCCTCCCTGCCCCCGTATATAAAGGAGCAAGGGGTGAGGCCGGCCGGCCCAAGGGGGGCGCGCCAGGGAGGAGGAATCCTCCTCCTAGTAGGAGTAGGACTCCTCCTTTCCTACTCCTACTAGGAGGAGGAAGGAAGGGGGAGAGGAGGAAGGAAAGGGGGGCGCCGCCCCCCTCCTAGTCCAATTCGGACCAGAGGGGGGAGGGGGCGCGCGGCCCATGCTGGCCGCCCCTCTCTCCTTTCTCCTAAGGCCCATAAGGCCCATTACTCTCCCGGGGGGTTCCGGTAACCCTCCGGCACTCCGGTTTTCTCCGAAATTGCCCGGAACACTTCCGGTGTCCGAATATAGTCGTCCAATATATCAATCTTTATGTCTCGACCATTTCGAGACTCCTCGTCACGTCTGTGATCACATCCGAGACTCCGAACAAACTTCGGTACATCAAAACTTATAAACTCATAATAAAACTATCATCGTAATGTTAAGCGTGCGGACCCTACGGGTTCGAGAACTATGTAGACATGACCTAGAACTATTCTCGGTCAATAACCAATAGCGGGACCTGGGTGCCCATATTGGTTCCTACATATTCTACGAAGATCTTTATCAGTCAAACCGCATAACAACATACATTGTTCCCTTTGTCATCGGTATGTTACTTGCCCGAGATTCGATCGTCGGTATCCAATACCTAGTTCAATCTCGTTACCGGCAAGTCTCTTTACTTGTTATGTAATGCATCATCCCGTAACCAACTCATTGGTCACATTGCTTGCAAGGCTTATAGTGATGTGCGTTACCGAGAGGGCCCAGAGATACCTCTCCGACAATCGGAGTGACAAAACCTAATTTCAAAATACGCCAACTCAACATGTACCTTCGGAGACACCTGTAGTACTCCTTTATAATCACCCAGTTACGTTGTGACGTTTGGTAGTACCCAAAGTGTTCCTCCGGTAAACGGGAGTTGCATAATTCTCATAGTTACAGGAACTTGTATAAGTCATGAAGAAAGCAATAGCAATATACTAAATGATCAAGTGCTAGGCTAACGGAATGGGTCATGTCAATCACATCATTCTCCTAATGATGTGATCCCATTAATCAAATGACAACACATGTCTATGGTTAGGAAACATAACCATCTTTGATTAATGAGCTAGTCAAGTAGATGCATACTAGTGACTATATGTTTGTCTATGTATTCAAACATGTATCATGTTTCCGGTTAATACAATTCTAGCATGAATAATAAACATTTATCATGATATGAGGAAATAAATAATAACTTTATTATTGCCTCTAGGGCATATTTCCTTCAGGCTCCAAGATGGGATCTCGCGGATACAGAAGGTTACGACGGTGGAAATACTTTTTCGTGGTCGCTTCTGATGTTTTCGGGGTACATGGGTATATGTAGGAGGAAGAAGTAGGTCGGTGGACGCTCGAGGGGCCCACGAGGGTGGGGGCGCGCCAACCTGTAGGGGGCGCGCCGGGCACCCTCTTGGCCGCCTCCTTTGTTTCTTGACTTCCACTCCAAGTCCTCTGGATCACGTTTATTCCAAAAAGATCGCTCCCGAAGGTTTCATTCCGTTTGGACTCCATTTGATATTCCTTTTCTTCAAAACACTGAAATAGGCAAAAAAACAAAATTCGGGTTGGGCCTCCGGTTAGTAGGTTAGTCCCAAAAATGATATAAAAGTGTAAAGTAAAGCACATAAACATCCAAAACGGGTAATATAATAGCATGTAACAATAAAAAATTATAGATATGTTGGAGACGTATCACATTGCGGTGACAAACAAAGCACGTCTTGTTGCTCAAGGGTACACACGGGTAGAAGGTATTGATTTTGGTGAAACATATGCTCCTGTTACACGCCTTGATGCAGTTCATATTCTTCTCTCTTATGCAAATTACAATGATATTCTGCTTTATCAAATGGATGTGAAAAATGCTTTCCTTAATGGTGAAATTGACGAGGAAGTATATGTTATACAACCACCTGGCTTTGAACACCCTGAGTTTCCTAACAAAGTTTTCAGGTTGAAAAAGGCTTTATATGGGCTGAAGCAAGCCCCTCGAGCCCGGTATGACACCTTAAAGAAGCTTTTGCTCGATAAAGGGTTCAAGCCAGGATCCACTAGTCCCACACTTTTCACTCATGCAGTTGATGATGATCTTTCATGTGTCAAATTTATGTGGATGATATTATCTTCGGTTGTACTAACAATGCTTGCAGCTTATAGTTCGGGAAAATGATGTCTAAGAAATATCAAATGTCTAAGATGGGTGAACTTAAGTTCTTTCTCGGACTGCAAATTCGTCAATAGGCAAATGGAATTCAGGAGAAATATCTGAGAGAATGCCTGAAGAAGTTCAAAATGCAAGATTCCAAAATGAAAGGTTACAAAACTCCAATGCCCACGTATGGTAAGCTAGACACAAATGTGTACGGTAAGGATTACAATCAGAAGGCTCACCGTTTGATGATTGGTTCTCTTCTTTACTTATGTGCTTCTAGACCTGATATTATGTTGAGTGTTTGCATGTGTGCCCGCTATCAAGCTGCATCGAAAGAATCGCATCACCAAGCGGTCAAGCGTAGTCTGAGATATTTGGCTCACACCCCCACCTTAGGTTTATGGTATCCTAAGGAAGCGCAATTTGATCTTGTTGGATATTAAAACTCAGATTACGCAGGTGACATGGTTGACAGGAAATCTACCTCGGGGACATGCCATTTCCTCGGTAGATCATTGGTATGTTGGTCATCAAGGAATCAAAATTGTGTATCTCTTTCTACGGCCGAGGCCGGATATATTGCTGCTGGCGCCTGTTGCACTTAGTTATTGTGGATGAAGCCGACTCTGAAGTATTATGGCATCAAGATCAATAAGATTCCTTTATATTGTAACAATGAGAGTGCTATCAAAATTGCACATAATCCAGTGCAACATTCTCGCACCAAGCATATTACCATCAGAGATCATTTCATTCGCGATCATGTTGCTCGAGAGTATATTGTCATCAATCACGTCAAGACCAAAGACATCTCATTGATATATTCAGCAAGCCTCTCGATGAGCAAATATTACATGTGTTATAGTGTGAGCTAAATTGTGATGCCCCCGATTCAATTGCACACTAATTATACATGCAAACGTGTACGATCAAGACTAGGGACTCATGGGAATATATCACCACAACTCTAGACACAAATAAAAGTCATACAAGCTCCATATTACAAGCCAGGGGCCTCGAGGGCTCGAATACATAAGCTCGATACACAAGCGAGTCAGCGGAAGCAACAATATCTGAGTACAAACATAATTTAGACAAGTTTTGCCTTAAGAAGGATAGCACAAAAGCAACAACAATCGAAGACGCAAGGCCTCCAGCCTGGGACCTCCTAACTACTCCTGGTCGTCGGCGGTCTCCACGTAGTAGTAGGCTCCATCGGGGTAGTAGTAGTCGTTGGGGGTGGCATCTGGCTCCTGGGATCCACCAACTGGTTGCAACAACCAGAAAGAAGAAAGAAGGGGGAAAGGGGGTAGCAAAGCAACTGTGAGTACTCATCCAAAGTACCCGCAAGCATCAGATCTAAACTAAGTATGCATTGGTATGAAATGGAAGGGTTGTATCTGTGGACTATACTGCAGAATGCCAGAATAGAAGGGAAGGCCTAGCCTATCAAAGACTAGCATCTTCAAGCATCTTGCAGCATTCAGAAGAGTACATAATAGCAATTTATAATTAAGAAGCATGTTGTAACATTAATGCCCAGAGATCCTTCCTCGACTCCCTGCGAGAAAGCAATCTCGGAGCCAACATATCCATCTCATGTCTCAAATATCCGTTTATAGTTGTAATAGGTCGGGATACAACTCCAAGCATCCATTACCATGGACACGGCTATTCGAATAGATAACTTCCCCGTAGGGGTGCACCACATTTCCCAACACGCTTGATTACTCTGGCCGGACACACTTTCCTGGGTCATGCCTGACCTCGAAAGATCAACACGTCGTAGCCCTACCTAGGCTCCATAGAGAGGCCCCCATCAGTCTACATCCTAAGCGCTTCGGGGTCTTGGGCCCATCGCCCATTGCACTCTGGGTCTTTGCGCGCAGGGTGAATACCAGCGCCATCTCGGTCCTGAATGGCGCGATCCGACCCTGGCGCAATGCTGAACTGGACGTCTGACAGAGCTTTTGGCTAATACTACGATGCCGAATGCCCATATCCGTTCCCGCATGGTGGTTAGTGCATATAGGCCAGTGGCAAACTCACATCAAATACCCAAACCTGTTAGTGAAGTATTAAAAGAAGTGACGGCTGTCGGGACAAGTCTGGAGCTACCACCCCCTCCTGGATGATACCGCTAAACAGCTAGCAGCCATCGTCACACTCATGAGTGCTCTCTGGGCCCGCCCAACTTTCACAGGTATCTCTCATGGGTGCTCTCTGGGCCCGCCCGACTTTTACAAAGGTCTCAAGTAAAGTCAAGGTAACCGTGTGTCCAAAAAATCAAGGGGGAAAACCCGAGGAATCACCCTCGATGGATTCCTCTCGATGTAATCCTCAAGGTGATCTTAGGAGGAATCACCCTCGACGTTAACACTAGAGTTGTTGCACGACAGAGTCGTATCAGGAGTGGTGAAGGAGGAATCACCCTCGATGACCACGACCGAAATAGCTACACTACAGAGTTATCATCGAGAGTGCGTTACGAGGTATCACCCTCGGCACTCGATAGTAGCTCTATCAGAGCCAAGTAACTAAGGGATGTGATGTGCTGTGTCGGACCCTGGACGTCGATCACGTTGATCGACTCATCGGTCAACAAGCCGAGGCAACTGGGACAAGGAGAGGGGTTACTGATGGATCACTTACTAATGTATACTAAGCAGTTTAGGATAAACAGGTAATGTACAATGAGCAGGTTACAAAAGCAAGCTATGCATCAGAATAGGAGCAATCAAGTACAATAGCAAAATCTAATGCAAGCATGAGATAGAATGGAATGGGCGATATCGGAATGATCAAGAGGGGTTTTCTTGCCTGGAAGCTCTTATGAAAGGGAAGGAGGGTCGTCAATCACATAATCGATCACAGTGGCATCAACAGTGGTCTCGGGGTCTACCGGCGAGAAGAGGGGGAAGAAACAGTAAATACAAGCAACCAGATGCATGGCATGACTACATGCAGAGCTAGAGTGTTCTAACGCGGCGTTACGCGATACCGATAAAAGGGGGGAACATCCGAGAATATTTTCCCGTTGTTAGGCATTTTCGGACAAATGAAACAGAGGGGGACAGTTCCATGCTATGCTAGGGGCATGTGACAAACGAACTGAGGGCATATCCAGATCCGTCATATTTTTCTGAGCAACTTTCATGTATTAAACTTTTTCATCCAAGCTACGAATTATTTTCTATGTTTTTTCAAAGTTTTAACAATTTTCCAAAATTATTTTTAATTCAAAAATAAAGATTAAATGCTAGGTGCACTCAGGCTCTGTGTACACAACAGTGTACACAAGGGATGACAAGTGGGCCAGGGGGGTCCCCATTGACGGGCCAAAGTTTGACTGGTCAACAGGGAGTGGGGCCTGGTCATACACACATTAGCTAATTAGCTGATTAATTAGGCTAACTAGGTAATTAGTTTAATTAAAGCAATTTAGTTAAGTTAATTAACTAATTAATAGTTATTAGTATTATTATTATTATCATTATTATTATTATTTTAATTCGTGTTTTTGTCTAACCAGGGGCGTGGGGCCCCAACGCCATTGGATCAGAAGGCCAGCTGAGGCGGGCGCGTGGTAACATGCGCGGGCGCCCATCGAGGCTGAAGCACGCCCGGGCGTGGGGTGCTGGCGCGGCGTGGCCGAGGCCACGGGCGAAGCAGTGGTGGCGGCGGTACGGTGGCCGGCTGCAGCGGGCGGCAGCCACGGCAGCGAGCAACAGCAAGAGCGGCGCAGCCGCAGCGGGGTTAGGGGAGGAGGCGACTTGGAGCAGGAGGGCGCGAGGCAAGCAGGCGGCTATAGCAAGGCCAGATGGACGCGGCCAGACAGTGGCGGGGTGGCCGGGTGACAGCTGGAGGCGGCGATGCGGGCGGAAGCGGCATGCAGGGACAGGCGCGTGCGGCCAGGGGCAGGACGAGTGCCATTCGACGCGGGGGCAGAAGGCAGGGACGACGACAGCGCGGGTGAGGCACATGGCGAACAGGCGGCTACAACGAGCTGGGCGTGGGCGTGCGGCGCAGAGCAGCGGCAAGCAGATAGGAGGACGGCAGCGAGTGGCGAGTGCGGACATGGGTGGTGGCGCACGCGCGCAGGTTGCAGCGGCGAGCGGGAGTGGGGTGCACGGTAGCGGGGAGTGGCTGCGGGCGGCAGGCGACCAGAGGTGCAGCGATATAATGGGGAGAAAGGGGAAGAAGGGAGTCGCTCATGGTCGAGGTAGATGAACGGGAAGCAAGGCTCAGTGGAGCTCGTTTGGGAGGAGGCCGGGACGACGAGGCGACGGGGAGGCGAGCGGCGTCTTCGGGCGCGTCGTCACGGGCGTCCAGAGGGGACGGAGCTGGGGAGAGGGGGGAATAGTAGCTAGGGTTCGGGGGCGCGAGGGAGATGGCGAGGGGGTCATATAGGTGGGGCGGCGCCGATGGTTGGCTGCCACGACGATGGCCGCAGTCGTGGCAGCCATCGGCTCTGTAGATGATCCCCCGTAAACAGAGAAGAGGGGGCAGCGGGAGTAGGTGGGCCGGCCTGCTGGCCTGAACGGCTTCGGCCGACTGGGCCAAGTGGCCCAGGGGGGCTTTCTTTTTTATTTTATTTTATTTAATTTTTTTACAACTTTTCGGTTTATTTAATCTTCACAATATTTTAGTTTAGATAAAATATAAAACTAGTTTCTAAATTAGTATTATTACTTATACTCCTACCACAAAAAGTTCTAGTCCCAAATAAAATAGTTTGAAATTTTATAAATTAGAAAAGGCATTTAATTAATTGTGAATGCTACAATTTTAATTATGAATTATTTGCGACAACTTGCACATATTAGTTTTGACATTTTGAAAACTTTTATTTTTGATTTTATTTTAAATTTAAATTTGAACTGGATTGAATCAAAGGGGGATTTAGCAACAATGAAAATGATGGCATGGCACCATTAACATGGGATTACTGTAGTTTAATTTATCCGGGCGTTACATAAATATCCTAGACTTCACAAACGTGCAGTAAGCTGGACTCGACACCCGTGCTAACACTTCCACATCTTAGAAGGAAAGGGTGCACAACACTCGAAGAGTTTGAAAATTTTGACAAAGTGAAAATTTCTTTCTGAGAGTGAATACATTAAGGAAGAACTAGAAAAACCGTGTGCCACGATAATTATGCGACGCTCGGGGTCATACAATTCTTATACGATGGGTCACGCCACCGCAATTTTTCTTTCATTGAGTTTCTTTTCGATCGAAAGTTTTTGTGTTAGTCCGAATGCATTCTTTGTGTTTCGTTGTCTGAGTGAAATGCCTAGGACCTTGTTTTTTCCCTCTGTTCCATGTCTTCCAGTCTATGTTGTTCCATTATGAATGCTCAATTTCATCTGGAACTGAAACTTTATCTGGTGTCCATGACCATAATAAAGATTAGGTCCGAACTTTAATCTATTTTGGCAAAAGCTGTCCAAAATTTGGGGAAAGCCGCCCAAGTCAGGACCACGATCTTTTATGACGGTTGCCACGTTCAATCCATCAACTGCCACCCCATCCTGTCCGTTGAATCGTAATAGTCTCTAGATAGTGGTCGTTCGATCGGATTAACTTCGTGCAGTTATTTCGCTTTGCATACAAAAACCGCACCACCCCCTCTTCCTCGTCTACTTCTCGTATTCCTCTCCCCCGTCTCCTCCGAAATCCTCACCGCAGTGCTCTACCTTGAGCTCGACACCGACGATCTCTTCGTCGCTTCACCGCCGAAAAGCGGTCGCCGGAGTCGTTCCTTGCTGCCGCGGTACATCTTCTTCCCCGCGCCGCCGTAGCAGCTTCACATCACCAAGCTAGGGTATGTGTAGCGTGAACTCGTGCTTCTGTTATTCTTGTTTGAGTTCGTCCGCGGTTATTATTTTATGACTTTATCGCATATCTTAGATCTTTACTGCTTAGGTAACTAGTGTGGATGTGGTTTCTAGGGTTTGTGTTATGTCTCGCACGAATGGAATGCTTAGCATGCAGACTAGTATAATGTTTGGACCTACTAGTTCGTTCTATAAATTTCTTTCATTCGAAACATTTCTCAAAGTCTGCATCTAATTCTTCTTCAAAAACGTTTTCGTTCGAAAAAATCTTCGCTGTGAGCATTTGTAACCCTGTCCCCATTTTCCCTCGCATATATTCATATTCACATGTATATGCAATCCGTTGAAGATTCTGCTCGACCAATGAGCATGGCCGATGAAGAATAGGTAATCCTCGGTACAACAGATGAGTCAAAAGATTTGAATGCCAAGGGCCCAATGGTAGGCCCGTCAACCAGCAAAAGAAAGAGACTCGAGCAAAATGTAGATGAGCAAGAAGAAGATGCTCCGAAGAAAACGAAAGGTGCCAGGCAACCATATCCAAATTCAGCTGAATTCATCTCTCATGATAAGTATAACAGTGTTCCAGGAGAATCAAAACGAGACAGAGATAAGCGTCTCCAATGGATTCGATGTCATTGGGTACACAAGTGGTTCAACTATGAAATGATTCATCCTCGGTTTGCGAAGAACTTTGCATTCCATCCTACTTGGGGTAACTGTCGTGAAATTGGTCACATCCGACCAAATGATCCCCAGGAGAGACCGCCGCCACCACCAACTTCTCATGATTCATCTCTTCAGACTCCCGACTCCTATCCTGATGAAAAGGCTAAGCGATAGAAGAATGCCCTCAAGGTAGCCAAGAAAGCTGAAAAGGAAAGGGCTCATGAAGAAGAAAATCACCGTCTACTCAAAGATGACGTTGAGAAGAAAAATGTTGAAGGAAAAGCAGAAGGTCCCTCAAATGCAAGCATGATCCCATTGCAAAGAAAAGGAGTGCATAGAAGAAGAAGCCATCTGAACCTATCGATCAAAATGTCAAAAGTGCGTCTTCTGATAAAGATGATCCTCCACCCACAAGAGAAGAAGTTGAAGCTACACTTAGCGATCAAGTAAACTTCACTACATCTAAGGCACTGCCTGATCTTCGAGCTCGTACAGTTCCAATAGCACCCGAAGAAGATCGTTGTGAAAAGAAAAACTCCTCCTACCACTGTCACCATGAAGGATCATGTCAACACAACTCCTCATCCTGAGGCAATCAACTTGAAGGATTTGGTAGTTGATGCTCCTGATAGCATAGGTAAGCTAGGCGAACCAATTCCAAAGCCAAAAGTGAAGAAAACCATGGCTCCTGCCAGGGAACCAACCACCGAGCAAACTGCCCGTGAAGATGCTGCACTAAAAGAAAAAGCTGCTCAGTTTGCTCCCACTTTGACACAACCATTGGCTTCTATGCACCGTCCGAGCAAGTTCCAGTGCAAACTGCACCTGTTGCATAGTCTGAGGTCCGTTCTGATGTTCCTCATTGTTACAGTCATGTATTCATCATGGAGCAGCTTAACAAGTTTGTGGAAAACCCATTCGATGGTGAAGTGACATCTTTGCCAATCCCTCCCGAAGTCGTTTCACAGGCTTCTGATGTTGTTCGAGATATGAGAGAAGATTCTGTTGAAATCAACAACCTCACTTCCAAACTTAATGATCTTGATAGTCGAATGAAAGCTGCATCTTCCAAGTTTTCATTAAACAACTTGAAGAATCCTACATGGATGTCAACTGGGCTTTGACTATCCTTCACAATAGAAGATTGGGCTTTCACTCAGATCTGGATAATATTGTTCGCAAGATTTCCATTGAGCATCAAACTCAAGTTACTGGCTATAATTATTTAGTCAAAGGGCATATTGGCTCAACAGCCCAGAAGAAGAGGCGAAAGAAAGCTATGAAGAAAAATGCTCCTTCTCCTACGACTGAAAAGTCTCCTGATCATTCTGAAACTCAGCCTTGCATGGAAAAATCCCCTGAACCAGTTATTCCTTCGCCAACTATTGCTCAAGTTACTGATGCTCCTCCTTCGCCAAGGCTAACTGAATCAATGCCTGTGGCCTCCCCTGTCCATGATAATAATCCTTCTCAGTCACATGTCTCAGAAGAAGGTGAAATTCCTCAGTTCGAAGAACAACCTCAACAATCTCCAGTGCCTGATTCAACTTCAGTGCCTCCTTTTGAAAGTGCAACTAATCCCTGGGTGGTTTGGGTAATTCTTAACAACATATAGTTCATTGAACTAATGCTCTTTCCAGATGATCATTTCAGAAAGTTCAATGATTGGCATGGCATGGACTATAAATGTGGACCTCTCAAAATGCAAAGGACATATATTGGCAACAAGCTGAAGACTCTACCTTTTCAATTTAGTGATCCAAGATCACATTGAGTCCATAGGAAAGCCAATACTATTAAAAGGGGATGAGGTGTTGCTTAATGGATTACTTGCTCAAAATGCTTAGTGATATACTCCAAAACCCTCAACCACTTTCTCACATCCACATATGTCCTAAACCTAAAAGTCAAATTCGGCATCCGGCGCCACCGAATTTCATTTGACATAGCCACTGCCACAAACCCTAGTTACTTCGGTCTCACTGATAGGGATCTCGTTCTCACCGAGATGGGATTGCAAACTCCCTGTTTCCTTTTTGTAACATTTCGGTCTCACCAAAATGAGCAAATCGGTCCCACCGAGTCTGCATTGCAAACTCCCTGTTTCCCTTTCGTAACACTTCGGTTCCACTAAAGTGAGCGAATTGGTCCCACCGAGTTTGCCTGACCAACCCTCTGAGTGCCTATTGCTGGAATCGGTCCTACCGAGTTTATGTGATCGGTCACACCGAGATTACGTTATGCCCTAACCCTAGCAAATCAGTCTCACCGAGATGACTATATCGATCGGTCCCACCGAAAACTCTAATGCTCATATTTTTACCTGGATCGGTCTGACCGAGTTTGCTGGTTCGGTCCCACCAAGTTTGGGAATCTATGTGTAACAGTTAGATTTTGTGTGGAGGCTATATATACCCCTCCACCCATTCCTCATTCATGAGGAGAGCCATCATAACATACCTACACTTCCACTACTCATTTTCTGAGAGAGAACCACCTACTCATGTGTTGAGGCCAAGATATTCCAATCCTACCACAAGAATCTTGATCTCTAGCCTTCCCCAAGTTGCTTTCCACTCAAATCATCTTTCCACCATAGCCAAATATGTGAGAGAGAGTTGAGTGTTGGGGAGACTATCATTTGAAGCACAAGAGCAAGGAGTTCATAATCAACACACCATCTATTACCTTTTAGAGAGTGGTGTGTCCTAGATTGGTTATGTGTCACTTGGGAGCCTCCGTCAAGATTGTGGAGTTGAACCAAGGAGTTTGTAAGGGCAAGGAGATCGCCTACTTCGTGAATATATACCCTAGTGAGGCAAGTCCTTCGTGGGTGATAGCCATGGTGGGATAGACAAGGTTGCTTCTTCGTGGACCCTTCGTGGATGGAGCCCTCCGTGGACTCGCGCAGCCATTTCCCTTCGTGGGTTGAAGTCTCCATCAGCATGGATGTACGATAGCACCACCTATCGGAACCACGCCAAAAATCTCCGTGTCAACATTGTGTTTTCTCCCTCCAAACTCCTCCCATTTACTTTCTTGCAAGTTGCCTGCTTTACTTTCTGTTGCCCATATACTCTTTGCATGCTTGCTTGAATTGTATTGAGATTGCTTGACTTGTGCTAAGTTGCTAAAATCTGCCAAGAACTAAAATTGGGAAAAGGTTAAGTTTTTATTTGGTCAAGTAGTCTAATCACACCCCCCCTCTAGACATACTTTCGATCCTACACCTTTAAAGAATCTGCTCCCTCTCAGCTGCGGATTTCTATCGACACAGGGCAAAGAATCTCAGATGATGGACCATCCAGATATAAATCAGTTTTTGCTCGTCATATGACTCCGTGGTATATGGAGATGAAGTGATTTTAGTCGAAGATGAACTCAAATATCCATTTCCTCATGAAGAACTGCCTTTGTTCTTGACTGGCGGTAGTGCCAAAGGACCGCTATCCAATCGGAATACGCGCCCTCAATTATTTCAAGAAAGTCCTTACAATGGGCCACGCACATCTGAATCGCCTCCTTTCTGGACCCCGGAACAGACCATCTATTATTCTCGTATTCTTTTTGACAGTAAGAATATATTCCGTCATGAATTTCAGGATACCACTTCTATGAAGAATATTGGTTGCTTTGATCAGCTGCAACAAGATATGGAAGATTTCTGCCTTAGCAATGTGTTTGCATTCGAACATCCTTGGAACCGAGAGATTATTCTTCAGTTCTATGCAACCTTATACATTTCTGGTGATGAGTCTGACAGTTCCAAATGGATTATGGAATGGATGACCGAAGGCCAATGCATCAAGTGTACCTCTAGAGATTTTGTTTTGCACTTTCATTTCCCTCGTTTCGAGCATTGTAAAATTGAAATTCGAATGCACAACATTGATGCCAATTCAGATGACATGTTTCGTTGCACCATGGATAAAGAAAAGATTCATGACTACAATGGTCCTCCCAAGCCAGAGCATTTAACCTTTGAGAATCAAACTCGCTATCACATGCTCACTTATACCATATGCCCTTTAGCCTGGATGAATACTGATGGTACAAACTCGGATGTTCTTCACAATGCAATCTATGCCATCTCCGAGGAATATGTCTTTGATGTTGAGGATATGTTTCTGCGCATCTTGAAAGATTCTTCTCAGTATTTGAAAACCCTCAATGTATGTGCCCCATGGATTCAGAAAGTGGTTGATTATTCCATGCACACCGAGTATTTGGCAAAGGTTAGCCATAAAAGCTTTATTCCTCCCGTTCGCGACACCCTACAAGTCATGCAAGATATTTCTTCGGGTAAATCACCTGTGTCAATCCCTCAAGATTATCACAAGGGATTCGATGGGCCATGTCTGCCTCGGCGCGATCGAATGATTACTCATCAACCTCCATCATAGCTTGTAGTCAGTTTGCGCACGCAACAACTACTGCTAAAACATGTTGCTGAAGATCGACGGGAGAAAGAACACCTTGCTGCCGAGCTGAATGCTATCAATAATCAAACAAGAATCACACATCTAATTGCTCATGAGAAAAAAAGCGGCTCTGGAAATTACTTCGCAAGTTCTTCACCAAGAAACAACTCCTAAATGTTGATCTTAAAGAGCTCTATGATTACATTGATAAAGGCCTCTTAGTTGAAGATTATCAAACTCATAGTACTCCTTCACTACCTGCTCGACAGGCAACAACAGATGTTCTACACATTAAGCTTCGCAAGCTGATCGAAGAATCTGAAGCCACATCACCGACAAAAAAAAACAACCGAAGGAAGCTATCAATATGACTCAAGTGGTTGAACCTAATGTGCCTCCATTATCTCAGCCTCAAGCTGCCATTCCTGAAGGAAGATTTTCTGTTGTTGATGATGAAGATCTTCCAGTTACTTCCAAATCAGAAACCTCCTTGGACAGTTCTTCTGGCGATGCCACAGAGTGAATCAAGTTCACCGCTTCTGCACTCATCTTATTCGTCCACCTTTTTTACATTAGTTTACAAAAGGGGGATAATTACATCAAGTTTCAATAGATGTGCCTTTTGCGTTCTGTTTGGTTTGGTTTCGAGTGAGATTTGAAACTTATGCTTCAAAGACTATCTGTGCTATGATGTATAAATTATGTGTTGTAATGTTAGTAACCCCGCCTGCTGCACTATTTCTCTCGAAGCATTTCTTTTGTAGGTGGAATCATTATCAGAAGTTGTGAATGATTGCACTGCAATCTTGATTGATTATATATCATCAGTGCGAATCATTGTCTCGAATGATTGAAATTCCCTCTACATACTTCAATGAATTGTAGGAGAATTTTATCTCATATCAGTTACCCTGCATATATCTAGGGGGAGTATATTTCATCATCGAGCCAAGTAACGCTAATTCACTCCTATTTGAATTAATATTCACTTATCTATCTTCATTTTGATGATTATCTCCTTTGTCAACAACCGTCCAAAAAGGGGGAGATTGTTGGTGCAATAATTGTCCCCTTATGTTTTGGAGTTTGTTGACATAAACAATATGGGACTTATGTGTTTTCTAGTGCACGCAAAGTAACAGGTCCCTGAGATCATGAGGAGTTTGATGTAAACGACAAAGATAATCTCCCTGCGGTGCAGCGAAAGTTATCACCGAAGATTATGATAACAAGAGTGACCCCTCAAAAATTGCTGAAGTACAGAAATTGGTTCGGTGTCTGTCCGAGGAAAATGACTGCGTCCGAGGAGATTGAAGAGGTAGCATTTATGTCGTTCTTCTTCTTCTCTTTATTGAGTCATAGGACCACCATACTATTAAGAGGGGTGTAGTGTTTGAAACTTTGATTCTCTGGTGCTAAACCCATATCCCATGAAAGTTGCGAGAGAAATCTCTTTGTGTTCAGAGTAATTACTTGCCAGAAAGAACCTGAGATCTTCTTCACTGTGAGAGATTTGTCTCTGACCGAGGAGTTAGCATTACTTGTTCCTCAAGTAATGTTAATGTTGCTCCAAAATCTAACCGTTATAAACATGTCGGTTGGCCATTGGCTGGACCACGTGTTGAAAATGGTCATTTCCCACTAGGGAAGGTTGCGGCTATAAATAACCACCCCGCGCTGGCTTTGTCGGGCGGTTGCTCTGTTTGATTCTGAGAAGATTGTTGAGCAACCCCCTCTCTGAGCGATTTAGTTTAAAATCCAGCGAGAGAAAACCCATAGTGCTGAAGAGTTAGATAGTGGTTCAGCATCACTCGAATCTAAGTCCAGTAAGCTCCACCTATTACTCCTAAGAGCTGCAAACTCTCTAGACGGTTAGGTGTCAATTTCTTCAGAGACCAAGAGTGATTGTGGTTCTCGAGAAGAAGTATGTAAAGGTTCATAGATCGCTTCAAGTATCTACCACAAGTAATTAGCATTGGTTGACGAACCAATCGTCGAGGATAATAGGGTGAAGAGAGTTATCCTCCGTATTAAGTCATAGCCCCTCCAACCAGACGTAGTCCTTGTGCAGAAGGACGAACTGGTCGAACAAAGACCCTGCCGCCATCGAGCATCACTAGTTACCTCTAATACCCATGTTTTCATTCGATCTATTTTCCTTCATGTGATTTGCTTCGATGCATGTGTTAGTTTCCATTATGTACTCAGTTTTAGCTCGCTGTATTTTGTTTTTCATTCGCTTCGCTGCTGGGTTCCGAGAGTTTTGAGATTTCTGAAGAAAATTTAAAACTCCCATTCACCCCTCTGGTAGACATACTTCATTCCAACAGGGGCCCACAAGGCACCAGGGTGCGTCAGAGGCCCCTGGCACGCCCTGGTAATAGTGGGCCCCACGGTTGTCTTTTCCACCGCCTCTCAGCTCTATAAATGCCTAGATATTCCAGAAACCCTAGGGGAGTCGTCGAAAAACAATTCTAGTCACCGCAAGTTCCAGAACCACGAGATCCAATCTAGAGCCCTATTCTGGCATCTTGCACGAGGGGGAAACGATCATGGAGGGGTTCATCATCCTCATTGGTGCTCCTCCAATGATTCATGAGTAGTTTACCATAGACCTATGGGTCCGTAGGAAGTAGCTAGATGGCTTCTTCTCCCTCTTTTATCTTCAATACAATGTTCTCCTCGATGTTCTTGAAGGTCTATTTGATGTATTGACTTTTTTCGGCGTGTTTGCTGGGGTTCGATGAATTGCGAGTTTATGATCAGTTCTATCTATGAATATTATTTGAGTCTTCTTTGAACTCTTTTGTGCATGATCTTTATAGCCTCATATTTCTTCTCCAACACTTTGGTTTTGTTTGGCCAACTAGATTGATTTTTCTTGCAATGGGAAGAGGTGCTTTGTGATGGGTTTGATCTTGCGCTGCTCAATCTCAGTGGCAGAAGGAGAACTGACACGCATGTATCGTTTCTATTAAGGATAAAAAGATGGGTCTATTCCTACATGAATAGATCTTGTATACATCATGTCATCGTTCTTATTGCATTACTCCGTTTTCCATGAACTTAATACACTAGATGCATGCTGGATAGCGGTCGATATGTGGAGTATAATAGTAGATGCAAGCAGGGGTCGGTCTACTAATCTTGGACGTGATGCCTATACATATGATCAAAGCCTTGGATATCGTCATGATTATTTGCTTTTCTATCAATTGCCCAACAGTAATTTGTTTACCCATCGTATGCTATTTTCTCGAGAGAAGCCACTAGTAAAATCTACGGCCCCAGGGTCTATTTCCTATCATATTATTTACAGATCTATTATTCCAAAAACCCAAAAATACCTTGTTGCACTTTTTTCTTTATTTAATTTATTTTGTGTTTTTCTCAGATCTATTTATCAAATCTCATACAATTTTATCTATCTCAATACCGAGGAGGGATTGACAACTCTTCTTACGCGTTGGGTTGCAAGTATTTGTTATTTGTGTGTAGGTGTTGTTTACATTGTGTTGCTTGATTCTCCTGCTGGATTGATAATATTGGTTTCATAACTGAGGGAAATACTTACCATTGCTGTGCTCCATCATCCTCTCCTCTTCGAGGAAATATCAACGCAGATACAAGCAACCAGTCAGCAAGCCGGCGGTCGTCGGGGCCTCGGAGAGAAGCATCCTCGGCCAGCATAGGAGGGCCGCGCGGCCGGCGGGATGCATTGTTTTGGTCCAGCGGTCGCTTGGGGTGTGGGCTTCGTCCCCTGGCAGGCGTGGCAACATCGGTACCTCAGCGTACGTGCGACCATGGGCGGCGGGCGTAGCAGCACAGTAGAATCCGATGGCGCGGCGAGATCACATGATGAGGACTCAGAGAGCAGAGGCGGTGCGGGTGGGAAGATGCGTCGGACGTTGGGGCTGAATCGCGCGGCATCCGCCCTAGAAGCCGGCACACCTGTTTTCAGGTCAGATCCACCACACCGCAACCACAACCAGTGAGCGTGATCCGTGGGAGCGAGAGCCTGGGCCCTATTTGCCACGTCCAGGGCGAGTTGGGCCCCAGGCGATAGAATTGGACCATGTCCATAGGCCCGGCACACCCAAGCCTCCATAGGCCGCCCACATATGCCACCTCAGGCCCACCCAAGCGGGCAGCCCTGGCCAACCTAGTCCATGGGGAGGGAGCGTCCCCCGCGCACCGACCAGGCCAGCCGCCGGCGACGGCTACCACAGGGTCTGGGGGCGAGCCGGCGAGTCATCCACCGCGAGGGTTGGGCTCCAGCCAGTGCCGGCTGTCTGCTCTCCCCCCCCCCCAACTGGTGAGGTCAACAGTGCCCGGGGACGAAAACAGAACCCGTCCCGTCCCTCGCCGCCTCACCCCGTCCTGACGTGCACCCAGGATGACGAGGCATGCAATGCCAAGCTGACTGGCTAGCCGCTGTGCTGGAGCGGTAGTGGGATCTTCATGAAGATCTGCATGCCACCACGCAGGTGCTTGCCAGGCTGGCAGACTGGTTGCTATGCTGGAGCAGTGGCAGGACGGCGGAATGTTGCCATGTGCGAGCCTTTCCGTGGCCTCCCAAACGTCCTTGGCAAGAATCTTGTCGGGGCCTCGCAAATGTCCCCGGCAAGAATCTTGCTGGGAACCTTGCTTTCTGGTCTTCTCAAAGATCTACATGCCACCACACAGACGCCCCTGGGTCTTGGTCTTGACATTGTCGATGGTGTCAGAGCTCTCAACCTCAAGGGTGATGGTCTTGCCGGGGCATCGCAAACCATCCCGGCAAGGATCTTGCCGGGGCTTCACAAACCATCCTGGCAAGGATCTTCCCGGGGGCCCAGCTTGTCTTCTGTTCTCGGGTTATTGGCTCGGATGCCATCTTGGTCGTCACGTATTTGCCTTCAGCTTCCCCGTCAAGCCTCGCCGTGGGTACGGCTGCAACTGCCTGTGCACAAGTAAGGGGTACTAAAGAGCCCAAACTTTAGTACACCGACAGGAGCCCCAGGGCCTGGGCCACACACATGGGTGTGAGTCGTTGTTGGGCTAGGCCCAAATAGTGCACGGGCACATGTGGCAGGGGTCAACTACTGTAATCATCTCGTATGCTGCGCTTCCCCATGATCTGCATTGAGTGCACGACGTGGGGTGCGTGTGCAGAACGGTCGCAGTAGCAGCACGCCTGTGAAAACGCCTTAAGACCGAACAGTAAAGAGGCAGCCACACACCTTCCCCAGAAATAGAGGAAGCCGCAGAGGCGCCACTCATTTACCCCTTTGCCCATTCCAATCTAGGAACCGCCGTCGTCTAATTCCATGAGCCCGAAACAGAGCTTCCTCATCCATCTGCCGCCCTTGCGCTCCCACCATCCCCGGCCTCCCGCTCCTCTCCAGTATCTTATGGCGCCTAAAGCGAGCAAGAGCAAGGAGGCGCCCAAGCTGAGTGAGGGGAAAGAGGTGCCGGAGAGCGAGTTGCTGAAGATGCGGAGGGAGAACGTCGTCTTCGTTCTGACGCTCTACGCACGTGCTCTGAAGGAGCGGTATCTGTGTATGTGGGGGAGAGCGACGGCGGGGCACCCTGCTACCCGCGTCATCCCAGCTTCTTGGGCCGAGCCCGCCCCAGATAAATTCCCTTTCTTCATCGATTACTTCTACTGTGGGCTCTGCCCCCCATTTTCTAACTTCCTCAACGACATCATGTACACATTCGGCTTCCACATCTTGGATTTCATGTCGAATGTTGTGGCATGTATGTCCACCTTCGCCCACCTCTGTAAGAATTTTGCCGGAGTGGTCCCCAATACGGCCCTCTTCCGCCATTACTTCATTCCGCGCATCCAGCCAGGAGGGGCCCTTTTTGGCTGCGTCACCTATATCCCAAGGGCATTGACCAAGAAGACGTACCCAGATGGGGCCCACCGCGAGAAGTGGGATGAATGGTGGGGCAAGTGGTGCTGGATTGTGGAGAAGGACCCGCAGCCGTTCTGTATGCCCCGGCAAACGAAACTGGTCCGGGGAGGCGATTGGGGAGACCTCGACCCTCAAGACGGGAGGCTCACAATCGCAACCACCAGGATCCGTCGCCTCAAGGTTGTCGGTCTTACAATTGAGATGGTTGGTGCCGACTTCCTCCGTCGTCGCATGTCCCCTCTGCACAACAAGGGGAGACCAGCTTGGGAGTACCAAAATGCGGCAGCTATCATGAGGCTGCTCCCTGGTCTGAACAACAATCTGACAGTCATACAACATGCGGCTCTCTGCCAAAAACTATTCCACCTCAAGGCCGACATGGCTGCTCAGGTTGCCGGCGGGTGTAATCCCCTTGTGCAACAACTCTGCCCTAACCTCGATTATTGCCATGATGCCGGTGTTCAACGCCCATGGCCTTGATCAGACCTCGGCCGAGCCATCCGTGGAGCGGGCACAAGAGTTCTTCAACAACTTGTCGAAGAAGGTCATCCGGGAAGAAATGAACTTCATCCGCCCCACCACCAATGACGAAGTGGCATATATTGCTAGCAGGGCGGAAGAGGCGGCCCTTGCCGAGGAGGCCAGCGGCGTTGGCTTCATGGAAGACGAAGCCAGTGCAGATGAGGACTTTTCCGAGCGCGGGAGCCTACCGGAGAGCATAGTGGTGTAGCTGCCGGGGGCCCTTCCATGGAAGATACAGCCGAGGAGCAGCCGTTGAGGAGCCCCTAGCTCCAGGGAAGAAAAACTGTGTCCTTCGGCGAGCCATCTCTGGCGAGCCAGTCCGGTAGGATTCCTCACATGAGGAGGTCCCCGACAAGGATGTGATGACCCACAAGTATAGGGGATCTATCGTAGTCCTTTTGATAAGTAAGAGTGTCGAACCCAACGAGGAGCAGAAGGAAATGACATGCGGTTTTCAGTAAGGTATTCTCTGCAAGCACTGAAATTATCGGTAATAGATAGTTTTGTGATAAGGTAATTTGTAACGGGTAACGAGTAACAAAAGTAAAAAAGGTGCAGCAAGGTGGCCAATCCTTTTTGTAGCAAAGGACAAGCCTGGACAAACTCTTATATAAAGCAAAGAGGTCCCGAGGACACATGGGAATTATCGTCAAGCTAGTTTTCATTATGCTCATATGATTCGCGTTCGTTACTTTGATAATTTGATATGCGGGTGGACCGGTGCTTGGGTACTGCCCTTCCTTGGACAAGCATCCCACTTATGATTAACCCCTCTCGCAAGCATCCGCAACTACGAAAGAAGAATTAAGGTAAACCTAACCATAGCATGAAACATATTGATCCAAATCAGCCCCTTACGAAGCAACGCATAAACTAGGGTTTAAGCTTCTATCACTCTAGCAACCCATCATCTACTTATTACTTCCCAATGCCTTCCCCTAGGCCCAAACAATGGTGAAGTGTCATGTAGTCGACGTTGACATAACACCACTAGAGGAAAGACAACGTACATCTCATCAAAATATCGAACGAATACCAAATTCACATGACTACTTATAACAAGACTTCTCCCATGTCCTCGGGAACAAACGTAACTCTCACAAACAATATTCATGTTCATAATCAGAGGGGTATTAATATGCATAAAGGATCTGAACATATGATCTTCCACCAAATAAACCAACTAGCATCAACTACAAGGAGTAATCAACACTACTAGCAACCCAGGTACCAATCTGAGGTTTTGAGACAAAGATCGGTTAAAAGAGATGAACTAGGGTTTGAGAGGAGATGGTGTTGGTGAAGATGTTGATGGAGATTGACCCCCTCTCGATGTGATGATCGACGGTGATGACGATGGTGATGATTTCCCCATCCCGGAGGGATGTTTCCCCGGTAGAACAGCTCTGCCAGAGCCCTGAATTCATTCCACCAAGGTTCTGCCTCGAGACGGCGGCGCTTCGTCCCGAAAGCATCCTTCCGATTTTTTCCAGGGCAAAAGACACCATATACCAGAAGATGGGCATAGGGGGGTTGCCAGGTGGCCCACGAGGCAGGGGGCGCGCCCTCCACCCTCATGGACGGTGGGTGGCCCCCCTCTGGTGCTTTCTTCGCCCAATATTTTTAATATATTCTAAAACTGACTTTTGCGGAGTTTTGGGACTTTTGGAGTTGTGCAGAATAGGTCTCTAATATTTGCTCCTTTTCGAGCCCAAAATCCCTGCTGCCGACATTCTCCCTCTTCATGTAAACCTTGTAAAATAAGAGAGACAAGGCATAAGTATTGTGACATAATGTGTAGTAACAACCCATATTGCAATAAATATCAATATAAAAGCATGATGCAAAATGGACGTATCAACTCCCCCAAGCTTAGCCTTGCTTGTCCTCAAGCTGAAGCCGATATCGAAAAATATGTCCACATGTTTAGAGATAGAGGTGTCGATAAAATAAAATACGGACATGAGGGCATCATGATCATTCTTAGAACAACAACGTATATTATCATATGATTTCTTATGCTTAAAGTAACAATCTATTCACAATGTCAAGTATGAATCAGAAACTTCATTGAAAACTAGCAAACTATAATCTAAGTCATTGAAGCAATTGCAATTTATCATAACATCGGAAAGAGTCAATATATAAGAGCTTTCCAGCAAGTCCACATACTCAACTATCATTTAGTCTTTCACAATTGCTAACACTCACGCAATACTTATGGGTATGAAGTTTTAATCGGACATAGAGAAAGATAGGAGCTTATAGTTTCGCCTCCCAACCTTTTACCTCAAGGGTTACGTCAACAATAATGCTTTATGAAAACCCACATCCAATTAGGTATATATATCAGGATCTTTCCAACACAGTGCTTGCGAAAGGATAAAGTGTAAAAAGGAAAGGTGAAGATCCCCATGACTCTTGTATAAGGTAGAAGACAAAAATAAAAGATAGGCACTTCGCAGAGGGAAGCAAAGGTTGTCATGTGCTTTTATGGTTGGATGCACAAAATCTTAATGCAAAAGAGCGTCACTTTATATTGCCACTTGTGATAGGGACCTTTATTATGCAGTCCATCGCTTTTATTTCTTCCATATCACAAGCTCGTATAAAGCTTATTTTCTCCACACTAATAGATCATACATATTTAGAGAGCAATTTTTATTGCTTGCAACAATGACAACTTACTTGAAGGATCTTACTCAATCCATAGGTAGGTATGGTGGACTCTCATGGTAAGACTGGGTTTAAGGATGTTTGGAAGCACAAGTAGTATTTCTACTTGGTGCAAAGAATTTGGCTAGCATGAGGGGGAAAGGCAAGATCAACATGTTGGATGATCCATGACAATATAATTTATTTTGGATATAAGAAAACATAACCCATTACGTTGTCTTCCTTGTCCAACATCAACTTTTTAGCATGTCATATTTTAATGAGTGTTCACAATCATAAAAGATGTCCAAGATAGTATATTTATATATGAAAACCTCTCTTTCCTTATTACTTCCTATTAATTGCAACGATAACCAAAACTATGTTTGTCAACTCTCAACAACTTTTATTCATCATACTCTTTATATGTGAAGTCATTAGTGTCCATAAGATCAATATGATCTTTTTATTTCTTATTTTCTTTCTTTTTCTTTTATTCCCTCAAGATCATGGCAAGATAGCAAAGCCCTCAACTCAAAACTAATCTTTATTATATATAGCTCACGGACTCGATTACATAGATAGGGATCAACACAAAAACTCAAAGGTAGATCATACTAAACTTTATTCAACTAGATCAAGATATAACCAGAAGGATCGAACTAAGAAAGACAGTAAAGATAAAAGTGCGATGGTGATACTATACCGGGGCACCTCCCCCAAGCTTGGCAGTTGCCAAGGGGAGTGCCCATATCCATGTGATTATGTCTCTTTCTTCAGGGGTGGTGATGATGGAGTTGTTGATGACGGGGTGTCACACATCAAGCGTAGGAGATCCTCCAACTTGTGGATAAGGCCCTTGAGTGCGGTGATATGCTCTTGCAACAAAATATTTTCACGTGTTAGATACTTGTTTTGTATGCGAGCAAGCTCAATCATCTTGAAAGCTTAAATTTCAGTAGGGGTGAGATGATTGTAGTGGGGTTGAAAGAAGCCTTCTTCTTCTACTATTGGGACTTGTTCCTCCACGGCTTCCTTGATCTTGTCACCTTCCTTGATTTCCCCGATTTCTTCTTGCTTCGTCTCTATCTTCATTAGCCAAGCATCGTCGCCCATGTTGTTGGAGGAGGGGGACGACATGATGGCTGACCTTGAGAAACTCTGATAGAAAATAGATCAAAAACAAAAACATAAGATTTCGTCATGGTACGGTGGTCAAAACCTTCGGTAAATTATAATGTGAATTTTTACCGACCAAAAGAAGTATCGTGCAAGAAAACGGAGTCCGGAGGGCACACGAGGTGCCCACAAGCCAGGGGGCGCGCCCTCCACCGTCGTGGATGCCTCGTGTCCTTTCCGGACTACTTATTTTTCCTATTTTCTTAAATATTCCAAAATGGAGAAAAAATACTAGTAGAACTGTTTTGGAGTCGGTTTACTTAACGTACCACATACGTATTCCTTTTCGGAGTCTTAATGTTCTGGAAAGTGTCCCTTATGTACTCCTCCGAGGTTACGGTGTCAATAACATTGGTTTCAATATTTATGTGATTACCTGAGATATAATGTTTGATTCTTTGACCGTTCACCACCTTCGGATTTGTGCCTTCGGCATTGTTTATTTTTATGGCACCGGAACGATAGACCCCCTCGATAATGTAAGGACCTTCCCATTTAGAGAGAAGTTTTCCTGCAAAAAATCTTAAATGCGAGTTGTATAACAAAACATAATCACCTACATTAAACTCATGCTTTTGTATCCTTTTGTCATGCCGTCTTTTAACTTTTTCTTTAAACAGTTTGGCGTTCTCATAGGCCTGGGTCCTCCATTCATCAAGTGAGCTAATGTCAAATAGTCTCTTCTCACCGGCAAGTTTGAAATCATAATGGAGCTCTTTAATAGCCCAATATGCCTTATGTTCTAGTTCGAGAGGTAACTGACATACTGTTCCATAAACCATTTTATATGGAGACATATGTATAGGATTTTTATATGCAGTTCTATAGGCCCATAATGCATCATCAAGTTTCTTGGACCAATTCTTTCTAGATCTATTAATAGTCTTTTGCAAAATTAAAAATCTCTCTATTACTCAATTCTACTTGACCACTAGACTGTGGATGGTATGGAGATGCAATTCTATGATTAACACCATACTTAGCAAGCATTTTATGAAAAGCACCATGAATAAAATGTGAACCACCATCAGTCATTAAGTATCTAGGGACTCCAAACCTCGGAAAAATAACTTCTTTAAGCATCTTAATAGAAGTTCTATGATCAACAATACTAGTTGGAATAGCTTCTACCCACTTAGTAACGTAATCAACAGCAACTAAAATATGTGTATACCCATTAGAGGAAGGAAAAGGTCCCATATAATCAAAGCCCCAAACATCAAATGGTTCAATGACAAGTGAATAGTTCATAGGAATTTCTTGACGTCTACTAATATTACCAATTCTTTGACATTCATCGCAAGACAAGACAAACTTACGGGCATCTTTGAAGAGAGTAGGCCAATAAAAACTGGATTGCAATACCTTATGTGCAGTTCTATCTCAAGTGTGTTGTCCTCTATATGCCTCGGAGTGACACTTGAGTAGGATCTGTTCCTGTTCATGCTCAGGTACACAACGTCTAATAACACCATCTACTTCTTATTTATAAAGGTGTGAGTCATCCCAAAAGTAATGTCCTAAATCATAGAAAAACTTTTTCTTTTGCTGGTATGTGAAACTAGGTGGTATAAACTTAGCAACAATGTAATTAGCATAATCAGCATACCATGGAGTAGTACGAGAAGCATTTATGACAGCTAATTGTTCATCAGGAAAGCTATCATCAATAGGTAGTGGGTCATCAAGAACATTTTCAAACCTAGACAAGTTGTCTACGACAGGGTTCTCAACTCCCTTTCTATCAATAATATGCAAATCAAATTCTTTTAGCAAGAGAACCCATCTAATAAGTCTAGGTTTAGCATCTTTCTTTTCCATAAGGTATCTGATAGCAGCATGATCAGTGTGAACAGTTACTTTGGAATCAACAATATAAGGTCTGAACTATCACAAGCAAATACAATCGCTAAAAATTCTTTTTCAGTAGTAGCATAATTTCTCTAGGCACTGTCTAGAGTTTTACTAGCATATTGGATAACATTTAATTTCTTATCAACTCTTTGTCCCAGAACAACACCTACAACATAGTCACTAGTATCACACATAATTTCAAATGGTAAATTCCAATCAGGTGGCTGAACAATAGGTGCAGAAATCAAGGCTTAAGTATTTCAAATGCTTCTACACAATCATCATCAAATACAAAAGGAACATCTTTTTGTAAGAGATTAGTCAGAGGCCTAGAAATTTTAGAGAAGTCCTTAATGAACCTCCTCTAAAAACTGGCGTGACCAAGGAAACTTCTTATACCTTGGATGTCCTTAGGACATGGCATCTTTTCAATAGCATCAACTTTAGCTTTATCAACTTCAATACCTCTTTCAGAAGTTTTATGCCCCAAGCCAATACCTTCATTAACCATAAAGTGGCACTTCTCCCAATTCAAGACAAGATTAGTTTCTTCACATCTCTGCAAAACTCAATCAAGGATGCTTAAGCAATCATCGAAAGAAGCTCCATACACGGAGAAATCATCCATGAAAACCTCAACAATATTTTCACAAAAGTCAGAGAATATAGCAGTCATACATCTTTGAAAGGTAGCAGGTGCATTACATAAACCAAAAGGCATACGTCTATAAGCAAAGGTACCGAAAGGGCAAGTAAAAGTGGTCTTATCGTGATCCTCTTTTGACACAGGTATTTGCGAGAAACCAGAATAACCGTCTAGAAAGCAAAAATGTGTATGTTTGGATAATCTTTCTAACATTTGATCAATAAAAGGTAGAGGGTAATGATCTTTTCTAGTAGCTTTATTTAATTTACGGAAATCAATTACCTTTCTATAACCTGTAACAATTCTTTGTGGGATCAATTCATCCTTATCATTTGGAACGACAGTAATACCTCCCTTCTTAGGGACACAATGGAAAGGACTTACCCACTGACTATCAGCAACAGGATAAATTATACCTGCCTCAAGAAGCTTTAGTATTTAATTTTTTTACCACTTCTTTCATCTTAGGATTTAACCGTCGTTGGTGATCAACAACTGGTTTAGCATCTTTATCCAGTTTTATTTTTGGCCTGGCATAGAGTGGGATGAATGCCCTTAAGATCATCAAGAGTATATCCAATAGCAGCACGGTGCTTCTTTAGAGTTTTCAATAATTTCTCTTCTTCCTACTCTGAAAGGTTTGCACTAATAATAATAGGATATATCTTCTTTTCATAAAGATAAGCATATTTAAGAGTATCAGGTAAAGGTTTAAGCTCAAACATAGGATCACCCTTGGGTGGAGGAGGATCCCCTAGGATTTCAACAGGCAAGTTGTGTTTCAATATAGGTCCCTGTTTATAGAATACTTCATCTATTTCCCTTCTTTCATTCATAAACATATCATTTTCATGGTCTAGCAAATATTGTTCTAAAGGATCATTAGGAGGCACGACAATAGAAGCAAGACCGATTATTTCATCTTTACTAGGCAATTCTTTATCATGGAGTTGTCTACGGAATTTAGCAAAATTAAAATCATGAGACATATCCCCTAAACCAACAGTAACAATATCCTTTTCGCAGTCTATCTTAGCATTAACAGTATTCAAGAAGAGTCTACCAAATATAATGGGACAAAAGTCATCTTGTGGGGAACCAAGAACGAGAAAATCAGTAGGATATTTAATTTTCCCACACAAGACTTCAACATCTCTAACAATCCCAACTGGTGAAATAGTATCTCTATTGGCAAGTTTAATAGTAACATCAATATCTTCTATTTCAGCAGGTGCAATATCATGCATAATTTCTTTGTATAAGGGATGAGGTATTGCACTCGCACTAGCACCCATATCACATAAGCCATGATAACAACGATCTCCTATTTTAACAGAAACAACAGACATGCCAACAACAGGTTTATGTTTATTTTTAGTATCGGGTCTAGCAATTCTAGCAGCTTCATCACAGAAGTAAATAACATGCCCATCAATATTATCGTCCAAGAGATCTTTAACCATAGAAATACTGGGTTCAACTTTAATTCGCTCGGGGGGTGTGGATGTTCTAGCATTATCTTATGAACCACAGTTGAAGATTTAGCATGATCCTTTATTCTAACAGGGGAAGGTGGTTTCTCAATATAAGCGGTAGGAACAATAGCATCAACATTATAAGTGATAGTCTTTTATTCAACTTTAATAGGTTCTACTACTTTTACTTCAATGGGAGGATGATATTTAAACCACTTCTCCTTAGGGAGATCAACATGAGTAGCAAATGATTCACAGAAAGAAGCTACTATCTCAGAGTCAAGTCCATATTTAGTGCTAAATTCACGAAAAGCATCGGTATCCATAAAAGATTTAACACAATCAAATTTAGGTGTTATACCTGACTCCTTACCTTCGTTGAGTTCACAATCTCCGGAGTTGCATTTAATTCTTTCCTATAAATCCCATCTGAATTCAATAGTCTTCATCATAAATGACCCGGTACAAGAAGTATCGAGCATGGAGCAATTATTGAGAGAAAGCCGAGCATAAATTTTTTGAATAATAATTTCTCTTGAGAGCTCATGATTGGGGCATGAATATGACATTGACTTCAGCCTCCCCAAGATTGAGCGATACTTTCTCCTTCGCGTGACCAAATTTTTTATATATAATTATGATCAAGATGATCCAGATGCACAGGATAAAACTTCTGATGAAATTCCAATTTCAATAGGTTATAGTTCCATGATCCGATATCATCACATATAAACCATGTCAATTCCTTTCCCTTCAAAGATAAAGGGAAGACCTTCTTCTTGATAATATCCTCGGGCATACCTGCAAGCTTAAATAATCCACAAACTTCATCCACATAGATTAGGTGCATATCGGAATGTAATGTTCCATCTCCTGTAAAAGGATTAGCTAGCAGTTTCTCTATCATACCCGAAGGAATTTCAAAGTAAACATTTTCAGTAGGTTCAGTAGGTTGAGGAGCAACTCTTTGCTCTACTGGTCGGGGTGAAGATACCCCGAACAAGCCCCTCAAAGGATTATTTTCCATAGTAACAAGTGACAGTAAATTTCAGCACACTATATGAATTTTTCCTTGCCAAATTCCACCTACCAAAGGCGCTTAACTCCCCGGCAACGGCGCCAGAAAACAGTCTTGATGACCCACAAGTATAGGGGATCTATCATAGTCCTTTCAATAAGTAAGAGTGTCGAACCCAACGAGGAGTAGAAGGAAATGACAAGCGGTTTTCGGTAAGGTATTCTCTGCAAGCACTGGAATTATCGGTAACAGATGGTTTTGTGATAAGGTAATTTGTAATGGGTAATGAGTAACAAAAGTAAACAAGGTGCAACAAGGTGGCCCAATCCTTTTTGTAGAAAAGGACAAGCCTGGACAAACTCTTATATAAAGCAAAGCGCTCCCGAGGACACATGGGAATTATCGTCAAGCTAGTTTCATCATGCTCATATGATTCGCGTTCGTTACTTTGTGATGCGGAGCATCCCATGATCATCCCCATGGAGGCATCTACATCCCCTACAACACCGCCTGGACCTATGACTCGAGCACGTGCAAGAGCTCTTGAAACTGAGGTGACATCACTCCTCTCCCAATTCCCTTTCGATTCAACGACGACGGCACCTACGACTCAATGAGTGAAGATGAAATGGAAGCTATTGAGCAAGTGGCCATGCATAGGCGAGTGAATGAAGATGAAGATGACCAAGTCTTTTGTGATGAAGATACGAGCCCCGCTCTTGTTGTCTCCAAGGTCTTGACTCTTCAACATCAACAAGAAGAAGACCAACGATGCCACATCTTCCACACAAAGGCCGGCATCAATTGACGATCCGTCAAGGTCATCATCGATGGAGGTAGTTGCCACAACTTGGCAAGTGAAGAACTATGCTCCAAGCTTCAATTGGTCAACAAGAAGCACCCGCACCCCTACAAGGTTCAATGGCTAAGTGACTCCGGCACTATATGAGTTGAGCATACGGTCCAAGTATCCTTCAAAATTGGTGCATATGAGGACACTTTGGAGTGTGATGTGGTCCCAATGACCGTTTTCCACCTCCTTCTTGGTCGACCATGGCAATTCGACCGTGGTGTCTTCCACAACGGGCGCACCAACCACTATAGCTTCAAGATGAAAGGGAAGGAATATGTGCTACGACCTATGTCTCCTAGTCAAGTGATAGCCGACAAGCAAGCCACCCACCATAGAGAGAAGAGCGGAAAAGAGATCCACCAAAAAGTGAGTGAGAGCCACAAGCCAAACTTGAGCGCATCTTCGCCTAGAGAGAAAAACCTCATACTATTTGCCACAAAAAGTGAGATGAGAGAAGTGTGTGAGAACCCATCAAGTGTGATGCACTTTGTCCTTGTGTGCAAGGATAGAGAACCAAAAACTAACACCATTCACGAGCTACCTTTGGTGTTTCAATCTCTTTTGCAGGAATTTCAAGATGTTTTCCCCGATGAGCTACCTCCGGGTCTACCTCCTCTTTGAGGCATTGAGCATCAAATCGACCTCATCCCCGGAGCGCCACTTCCAAACAAAGCTCCATACCGTGTCAATCCCGACGAAACCAAGGAGATTCAATGGCAAGTACAACAACTAATCAACAACGGTCATGTACGTGAAAGCTTAAGCCCTTGTGCTGTTCCCATCATACTTGTGCCTAAGCCCGATGGAAGTTTCTGCTTGTGTTCCGATTGTAGACCTATAAATGCTATTACCATTCGCTATAGGCATCCCATTCCTCGCTTAGACGATATGCTTGATGAACTTAGTGGAGCCAACTTTTTCTCAAAAATTGATCTTAAAAGTGGCTATTATCAAATACGCATTCATGAGGGTGATGAATGGAAAACTGCTTTCAAAACCAAATTTGGCTTATATGAGTGGTTAGTGATGCCTATGGGTTTATCGGAGGCTCCCGGTACTTTTGTGCATCTCATGCATCATGTACTTCGACCTTATATTGGAGTCTGTGTTGTGGTTTACTTCGATGATATTCTTGTGTTTAGCAAAACCATGAAAGAGCATCTTGATCATGTTAAGCTTGTTTTGCAAACACTTCGCAAGGAAAGTCTTTATGCCAACATGAAAAAGTGCACATTTGGTGTTGACAAAGTGGTTTTCTTGGGTTTCGTTGTCTCTTCCAAGGGTGTCCATGTTGATGAAACTAAAATTGAAGCAATTAAAACTTGGCCCCAACCCACCAATTTGCAACAAGTGCGTAGTTTTCTTGGCTTTGCGGGTTTTTATCGCCGCTTTGTGAAAGATTTTAGCACAATAGCCTCTCCTTTGCATGCTTTGAGTAAGAAGAATGCTCCTTTTGTTTGGGGATCTTTGCAATCCACCGCTTTTGATGAACTCAAGTCTTTGCTTACTCATGCTCCGATTCTTGCTTTGCCCAATTTTGAGAAAACTTTTGAGGTTCATTGTGATGCAAGTGGTACCGGAATTGGCGGAGTTTTGATGCAAGAAAAATGAGCCATTGCATATTTTAGTGAAAAACTCTCTGGTGCTCAACTTAACTATCCCATATATGACAAAGAATTGTATGCTTTAGTGCGTGTACTACATGTTTGGGAACATTATCTTAGACCTCATGAGTTTGTCATCCATACCGATCATGAAACGCTTAAATACTTGAAAGGCCAAACTAAGTTGAACAAACGTCATGCCAAATGGAGTGAATTTATCGAATCTTTCCCCTGTGTAATCAAATACATTAAGGGTAAGGAAAATGTAGTTGCGGATCCGCTCTCACGCATATGTATGCTTGTCACTAAACTTGAGTTGAATGTTATTGGTTTTGAGCACATCAAAGACTTGTATGCTAATGACCCATCTTTTGCTATTCCTTATGCTAAGTGTTTGACGCATACTTCTTGGGAACAATATTACATCAAAGATGGCTATCTTATGAGAGCTAACAAATTATGCATTCCCGAGTCTTCTCTTCGTTTGCTACTTTTGCAAGAGGCTCATGGAGGCGGACTCATGGGACATTTTGGACGAGATAAGACATTCGCCACGCTCTCCAAGAACTACTTTTGGCCCAAGATGTTTCGAGACGTCTCACGCTTCACAACCCGATGCTCTACATGTCGCAAAGCTAAGTCTAAAGCTCAATCTCATGGTCTTTATATGCCTCTCCCTATTCCTTATCAACCTTGGGAAGACATTAGCATGGACTTTGTACTTGGTTTGCCTAGAACTCAAAATGGAGAGGATTCCGTGTTTGTTGTTGTGGACCGATTTTCTAAGATGGTACATTTCATCCCTTGCAACAAGATAGACGATGCTTCACATGTTGCAAATCTATTTTGTAGGGAAATCTTGCGTCTCCATGGAGTACAAAGACAATCGTCTCCGACCACGACGTCAAGTTCTTGAGTTACTTTTGGAAGACCCTATGTGCCAAGCTCGGAATCAAGCTCTTGTTCTCATCCGCATACCATCCTCAAACCGACGGCCAAACGGAGGTGACGAACCGGACTCTCTCCACTCTACTTCGCGTGTTGATCAAGAAGAACATCAAGGAATGGGAAGCATGTCTACCCATCGCCGAGTACACCTACAACCGCGCAAGACATTCGACGACCGGCAAGTCCCCCTTCGAGGTCGTCTACGGCTTCAAACCATTGCCACCATTGGACATACTACCTCTTCCTCTACAAGAACGCACCAACATGGATGCGAGTGCACGGGCAAGCTACATCAAGAAGATGCATGAGGATACAAGACACACCATCGAGCACCAAGTACAACGACTAGCGACCAAGATCAACATCAACAAGCAACCCATGATTTTCAACATAGGCGATCTCGTGTGGCTACAACTTCGCAAGGACCGCTTCCCCAACGAACGAAAGTCCAAACTTCTCCCTCGAGCCGATGGACCCTTCAAGGTGTTAGCACGCTACAACAACAACGCTTACAAGATCGACCTACCAAGCGACAAGTACAACGTGAGCGACATCTTCAACGTCAAAGACCTCTCACCTTACCATGGTGATGAAGATTTCGATCCGAGGTCGGATCTCTCCCAAGGGGGGGGGGGAGATGATGCGGAGCATCCCATGATCATCCCCATGGACGCATCTACATCCCCTACAACACCGCGTGGACCTATGACTCGAGCACGTGCAAGAGCTCTTGAAACCGAGGTGACATCACTCCTTTCCCAATTCCCTTTCGATTCACCTGAGACATGGTTACTACCTCAAACGGAAACGCTATGCATACTCAGGTACCAAGGAGTTAACCGTGAAGAAGCTAGGAAGCAAGGAGAACCGGAAGTGGAAGACATGCGTGAAGATGGAGAGGAAAAGCACCAAGGCCCAGACTGGCCGGACGATCCGGACGGCGGCCCGGACGATCCGGACAGAGCCCGGACGATCCGGACCACCACCCGGACGATCCGGCTAACTCACCCCGAAGGCACCCGAAGCTCCCACATGAAGCCAGACCATCCGGACCCCGTCCCGGATCATCCGGACCCTGGCCGGACGTCCGAACCCCCAGCCAGACATCTGGCCCTGCGCCGCCACCAGCTGGGCCTCCAACTCATCCGGACCTCCACCCGGACCATCCGGACCAGCCCGGATCATCCGGGCCTCCGCGCGCGTGTTGGGCTGAGCCCATGTACCCCTTCGCCCCCTAGTCTATATATAGGACTCCCCCTCCTCACTTTGAGACTTAGCATTGGATTAGCTCATATTTGTGTGAGAGCCTTTGCTCATCCACTTGGATACTTCTCCTCGGAGCTCACGACCTCTTCGGAGAAGATCCCCCAAGCGGATTCAAGACCCCTCTCTAGGGAAGAACATCAAGGCCTCCTCGCGGAGAAGAACGGTTCCTTTGTATCCGTTACCTTTGTTGACTTTGGATCTCGTGTATCTCTTTGTGTTCGGTGATCTAGAACTTGTGTGATTGATTCCTTGTCGGTTTAGTGATTCTCTCTCTCGTTTTCCCCGTGTTTTCCCTTTGTGCTTCCGCGTGTTCTTCGTGATTCCCCGTAGGATCCACTCCAAACGTGAAAGATCGTCGCTATAGGGTTCCACCCTACATCACTTTGATAATTTGATATGCGGGTGGACCGGTGCTTGCGTACTGCCCTTCCTTGGACAAGCATCCCACTTATGATTAACCCCTCTCGCAAGCATCCGCAACTACGAAAGAACAATTAAGGTAAACCTAACCATAGCATGAAACATATGGATTCAAATCAGCCCCTTACGAAATAACACATAAACTAGGGTTTAAGCTTCTGTCACTCTAGCAACCCATCATCTACTTATTACTTCCCAATGCCTTCCCCTAGGCCCAAACAATGGTGAAGTGTCATGTAGTTGACGTTCACATAACACCACTAGAGGAAAGACAACATACATCTCATCAAAATATCGAACGAATACCAAATTCACATGACTACTTATAACAAGACTTCTCCCATGTCCTCAGGGACAAACGTAACTACTCACAAATAATATTCATGTTCATAATCAGAGGGGTATTAATATGCAGAAAGGATCTGAACATATGATCTTCCACTGAATAAACCAACTAGCATCAACTACAAGGAGTAATCAACACTACTAGCAACCCACAGGTACCAATCTGAGGTTTTGAGACAAAGATCGGATACAACAGATGAACTAGGGTTTGAGAGGAGATGGTGCTGGTGAATATGTTGATGGAGTTTGACCCCCTCTCGGTGAGAGGATCAATGGTGATGATGATGGCGATGATTTCGCCCTCCCGGAGGGATGTTTCCCCAGCAGAACAGCTCCGCCAGAGCCCTAGATTGGTTTCGCCAGGGTTCCGCCTTGAGGGGGCGGCGCTTAGTCCGGAAAGCTTCCTTCTGATTTTTTCCAGGGCAAAAGACACCATATACCATAAGATGGGCATCGGGGGGCTGCCAGGTGGCCCACGAGGCAGGGGGCACGCTCAGGGGAGTAGGGCGCACCCTCCACCCTCGTGGATGATGGGTGGCCCCCCTCTGGTGCTTTCTTCGCCCAATATTTTTAATATATTCCAAAATTGACTTTTGTAGAGTTTTGGGACTTTTGGAGTTGTGCAGAATAGGTCTCTAATATTTGCTCCTTTTCCAGCCCAGAATCCCAGCTGCTGGCATTCTCCCTCTTCATGTAAACCTTGTAAAATAAGAGAGAAAACACATAAGTATTGTGACATAATGTGTAGTAACAGCCCATATTGCAATAAATATTGATATAAAAGCATGATGCAAAATGGACGTATTAGGATGTCGTCAGCAAAGCCGTGGAGCGGCAAGGAGCTCAACAGCAACCTGTGCGCCAGAAGAGGCGCACGACAGCAGCAGCGAGGTAGGCGGATGAAACAGGTTCACATCAGCCCGCTGCCCCGGCCATAGCCAAGCGGCCCAGGTACCCTTTTCCACCCTCTCGCGTGAACACCATAGCGTAGGTCGACTTAGACCTCTCCTCTTTTAGCCCAAGGAGGGAGAAGGGGCCAAAAGAAGAAGACGAGTAAGTGCCTTGCCGCTTTCTTTATCCCCTGAGTCTCTGATTTGCTTATCCTATCTTATCCTCGCTTTGGCCCGTCCCTGCAGAGACATAGAAACGTTGGCACAAAGGATGGTGATACGTCTCCGTCGTATCTATAATTTTTTATTGTTCCATGCTAATATTCTACAACTTTCATATACTTTTGGCAACTTTTTATATTATGTTTGGGACTAACATATTGATCTAGTGCCCAGTGCTAGTTCCTGTTTGTTGCATGTTTTATGTTTCGCAAAAAACCCATATCAAACGGAGTCCAAACGGGGTAGAAACGAACGGAGAATAGTTTTGGAATATTTGTGATATTTGGGAAGAAGAATCAACGCGAGACGGTGCCCGAGGGGGCCACGAGGCAGGGGGCGCCCCTGACCCTCGTGGGCACACCGTAAGGCGGTTGTTGCTCTTCTTTTGCCACAAGAAAGCTAATTTTTGGGGGAAAATCATGGCGAAGGTTTCAATCCAATCTGAGTTACGGATCTTCGGATATATAAGAAACGGTGAAAGGGCAGAATACCAGAACGCGGAAACAGGGAGAGACAGAGAGACAGATCCAATCTCGGAGGGGCTCTCTCGCCCCTCCCACGCCATGGAGACCATGGAATAGAGGGGAAACCCTTCTCCCATCTAGGGAGAAGGTCAAGGAAGAAGAAAAAGAAGGGGGGCTCTCTCCCCCTCGCTTCCGGTGGCGCCGGAACACCGCCGGGGCCATCATCATCACCGCGATCTACACCAACACCTCCGCCATCTTCACCAACATCTACATCACCTTCCCCCCATCTATATTTAGCGGTCCACTCTCCTGCAACCCCGCTGTACCCTCTACTTGAACATGGTGCTTTATGCTTCATATTATTATCCAATGATGTGTTGCCATCCTATGATGTCTGAGTAGATTTTCGTTGTCCTTTCGATAATTGGTGAATTGCTATGATTGGTTTAATTTGCTTGTGGTTATGTTGCTGTCCTATGTTGCTCTCCGTGTCGCGCAAGCGTGAGGGATTCCCGTTGTAGAGTGTTGCAATATGTTCATGGTTTGCTTATTGTCTGCGTTGCGTGAGTGACTGAAACACAAACACGGATAAGTGGGTCATGGCGTGTGGGAATAAAGAGGACTTGATACTTTAATGCTATGGTTGGGTTTTACCTTAATGATCTTTAGTAGTTGCGGATGCTTTCTAGAGTTCCAATCATAAGTGCATATGATCCAAGAAGAGAAAGTATGTTAGCTTATGCCTCTCCCACATAAAACATGCTATCGGTCTAGTAAAGTAGTCAATTGCTTAGGGACAATTCCGCAACTCCTACCACCACTTTTCCACACTCGATATACTTACTTGATTGCTTCTTTATCTAAACAACCCCTACTTTTTATTTGCGTGCTCTTTATTATCTTGCAAACCTATCCAACATCACCTACAAAGTACTTCTAGTTTCATACTTGTTTTAGGTAAAGCGAACGTTAAGCGTGCGTAGAGTTGTATCGGTGGTTGATAGAACTTGAGGGAATATTTGTTCTACCTTTAGCTCCTCGTTGGTTTTGACACTCTTACTTATCGAAAGAGGATACAATTGATCCCTTATACTTGTGGGTTATCAAGACCTTTTTCTGGCGCCGTTGCCGGGGAGTCATAGCGTGGGTGAATATCTCGTGTGTGCTTGTTTGCTTTATCACTAAGTAATTTTTATTTGTTGTTCTTAGTTGTTTTCTATCTTTAGTTATGGGTAGGAAACGCAAAATACCAAAAATAATTAGTTGTACCTACTACACCAATGGTTGAAGAACCACTCAAAATCTATGACACTCCTGAAGCTTTTTACTTGGATCATCTTCGATCCCTATGTGCTCGTGCTGAAACCCCAACTAGCTTAGTTGAGGGAAAATATTTAGATGATCGTGCTTGTTATGTGCGACACTGCATATCTGAAAAAGGGAATACTGGATCAAATTCATCGTTTGCAATGTTATGCTTGGAATTTATGTGAAATATATGATGTTACTTGTTGTTCTCAAAACCCTAAGAAACACCTTCCCTACCAATGTGAGTTTAGTGAAAATGGAGTCGTATCTTCGTATGCTAAGGGTGTTTATAATTACTATGATGTTCAACAAATTGAAGAATTTGTTGCTTTGAAGGGTGCTTATGAAATTGCTTCTTTGATTGAAAAGTATGATGCTACTCTTTACAAATCTAAAAATTTGGCCATACTTAAATATTACTATGATAATTATGCTTCTAATGCCTATGCTAAACCATATATTGAGGACTCCTCCGCTGTCCAATAAGAGACTAATATTTAGCAGGAGTCTATGGAAGAAGAAATTGATGAAACTGTGAGCTCATTGGATGAAAAAGATGATGAGGAGAGCGAAGAACAAAAGGAGGAAGAGCGGATTAGCTACCAGTGCCCACCTTCTAATGAGAGTAACTCTTCAACTCATACATTGTTTAATTTCCCTTCGTGCTTACGAAGGATGATTGCTATGATGATTGTCATGATCTGTTGATTCTTTTGAAATATCCCTTTTTGATGATGCTTGCTATGCTTGTGGCCAAGATGCCAATATGAATTATGCTTATGGAGATGAACTTGCTATAGTTCCTTAAACATGAAATTGTTTCTATTGCACCCACACATGATAGCCCTATTATCTTTTTGAATTCTCCTGACTACACTATATCGGAGAAGTTTGTGCTTATTAAGGATTATATTAATGGCCTGCCTTTTACCATTGCACAAGATAATTTTGATGAATTTAATATGCATGTGCTTGCTGCTCCTACTTGCAATTATTATGAGAGAGGAACTATATCTCCACCTCTCTATGTTTCCCACACAATAAAATTGCAAGAAACTGTTTATACTATGCATTGGCCTTTACTATGTGTGCATGAATTGTTCTTTTATGACATGCCGATGCACAGGAAGAGAGTTAGACTTTGTTGTTGCATGATATATGTTACTTTGTTCTCAGTACTAAATCACAAATCATTGTTAATTAAAATTGGCTTTGATATACCTTGGGATCCGGGTGGATCCATTACTTGAGCACTATATGCCTAGCTTAATGGCTTTAAAGAAAGCGCTGCCAGGGAGACAACCCGGAAGTTTTAGAGAGTCGTTTATTCTGTTGAGTGCTTTTACATAGTTTAAAAACAAAAAAAATAAAGAGGGGAACCCAAAACTTTTTCAAAAAGGAAAGTGAAAGTGAGAGAGACAAGCATTGTTGAAGTGGGGGAGCTCCTTGAACTTTGTTCATGCTCACGGAAACTTAGTGAATCTTAATTACGGAAACTTTTCATCAAAAATAATTATCCCCTTGTACAATTCAATTGTATTATAAAAATAACGTGCCAAGGTTTTCCTTTAGGATGTTTACAATGCTTGTTGGTTTGTGCGGTGCAGGACAAAAATTTGGATGTAGTGCGCGATTTTACATTTTTTACTGGAATGTCAAACGGTTCTGAAACTTTTTGCACTGTCTTTATATACAATTTTTTATTTTTCCTTATTATGTTAGAATTTTTGGGGTACCAGAAGTATGGTGAATGATCAGATTACTACAGACTGTCCTGTTTAAGACAGATTCTGTTTTTGATGCATAGTTTACTTGTTTTGATGAAACTATCAATTTCTATTAGTGCATTATAAGCCATGGAAAAGTTATATTACAGTATCTACAATGAAAAAACAAAATATGAATTTGTTGAGTAGTGATTTGCTTTATTATACTAACGGATCTTACCGAGTTTCTGTTGAAGTTTTGTGTGGATGAAGTGGTTGATCGAGGAGGTCTCGATATGAGGAAAAGGAGGAGAGGCAAGAGCTCAAGCTTGGGGATGCCCAAGGCACCCCAAGTAAATATTCAAGGAGACTCAAGCATCTAAGCTTGGGCATGCCCCGGAAGGCATCCCCTCTTTCTTCAACAAGTATAGGTATGTTTTCGGATTCGCTTCGTTCATGTGATATGTGCAAATCTTGGAGCATCTTTTGCATTTAGTTTTCATTTTTTTATGCACCATGCTGGTATGAGATAGTCCATGGTTGATTTATAGAATGCTCATTGCACTTCACTTAAATCTTTTGAGTATGGCTTTATAGAATGCTTCATGTGCTTCACTTATATCATTTGAAGTTTGGATTGCCTGTTTCTCTTCACATAGAAAACCGCCATTTGTAGAATGCTCTTTTGCTTCACTTATATTTGTTAGTTCATGGGCATATCTTTTGTAGAAAGAATTAAACTCTCTTTCTTCACTTATATCTATTTAGAGAGATGACAGAATTGGTTATTCACATGGTTAGTCATAAAATCCTACATAAAACTTGTAGATCACTGAATATGATATGTTTGATTCCTTGCAATAGTTTTGCGATATAAAGGTGGTGATATTAGAGTCGTGCTAGTTGAGTAATTGTGAAATTGAGAAAAGACTTGTGTTGAGGTTTGCAACTCCCGTAGCATGCATGTATGGTAACCATTGTGTGACAAACTTGAAGCATGGTGTGTTTCTTTAATTGGCTTCCTTATGAGTGGCGGTCGGGGACGAGTGATGGTCTTTTCCTACAATATATCCCTTTAGGGGCATGCGTAGTAGTACTTTTCTTCGAGGGCTAATAAACTTTTGCAGTAAGTATATGAGTTCTGTATGACTAATGTGAGTCCATGGATTATACGCACTCTCACCCTTCCATCATTGCTAGCCTCTTCGGTACCGTGCATTGCCCTTTCTCACCTCGAGAGTTGGTGCAAACTTTGCCGGTGCATCCGAACCCCGCGATATGATACGCTCTATCACACATAAGCCTCCTTATATCTTCCTCAAAACAGCCACCATACCTACCTATCATGGCATTTCCATAGCCATTCCGAGATATATTGCCATGCAACTTCCATCATCATCATATACATGACTTGAGCATTTATTGTCATATTGCTTGGCATGATCGTAATATAGCTAGCATGATATTTTCATGGCTTATCCGTTTTTTGATATCTTTTCTATGCTAGATCATTACACATCCTGGTACACTACCGGAGGCATTCATATAGAGTCATATCTTTGTTCTAGATATCGAGTTGTAATATTGAGTTGTAAGTAAATAAAGTGTGATGATCATCATTATTAGAGCATTGCCCCAGTGAGGAAAGGATGATGGAGACTATGATTCCCCCACAAGTCGGGATGAGACTCCGGACTTTATGAAAAATAAAAGAGGCCAAAGAAGCCCAAATAGAAAAAAGAGGCCAAAGAAGCCCACCAAAAAAATGAGAGAAAAAGAGAGAAGGGGCAATGTTACTATCCTTTTACCACACTTGTGCTTCAGAGTAGCACCATGTTCTTCATATAGAGAGTCTCTTGAGTTATCACTTTCATATACTAGTGGGAATTTTCATTATAGAACTTGGCTTGTATATTCCGATAATGGGCTTCCTCAAATACCGGAGGTCTTCATGAGCAAGCAAGTTGGATGCACACCCACTTAGTTCCAGTTTGAGCTTTCATACACTTATAGCTCTTAGTGCATCCATTGCATGGCAATCCCTACTCCTCGCATTGACATCAATTGATGGGCATCTCCATAGCCCGTTGATTAGCCGCGTCGATGTGAGACTTTCTCCCTTTTTGTCTTCTCCACATAAACCCTCAGCATCATATTCTATTCCACCTATAGTGCTATATCCATGGCTTGCGCTCATGTATTGTGTGAGGGTTGAAAAAGCTGAAGCGCGTTAAAAAGTATGAACCAGTTGCTCGGCTTGTCATCGGGTTGTGCATGATGGGAGCATTTTGTGTGACGAAAATGAAGCATGACCAATCTATATGATTTTGTAGGGATAAGCTTTCTTTGGCTATGTTATTTTGATAAGACATAATTGCTTGGTTGGCATGCTTGAAGTATTATTGTCTTAATGTCAAATGATAGAGTATTGCTTTGAATCACTCGTGTCTTAATATTCATGCCATGATTAGATTTATGATCAAGATTATGCTAGGTAGCATTCCACATCAAAAATTATCTTTTATCATTTACCTACTCGAGGAAGAGCAAGAATTAAGCTTGGGGATGCTGATACATCTCCATCATATCTATAATTTTTTATGGTTCCATGCCAATATTCTACAACTTTCATATACTTTTGGCAACTTTTTATATTATTTTTGGGACTAACATATTGATACAGCGCCCAATGCTAGTTCCTGTTTGTTGCGTGTTTTATGTTTCATAGAAAACCCATATCAAACGGAGTCCAAACGGGATAAAAACGGATGGAGAATATTTTTGGAATATTTGTGATATTTGGGAAGAAGAATCAATGCGAGACGGTGCCTGAGGGGGCCACGAGGCAGGGGGCGCGCCCCAGGGGGTGGGCGTGTCCCTGACCCTCGTGGGCACCCTGTAAGGCGGTTGATGTTCTTCTTTTGCAGCAAGAAAACTAATTTTCAGGAAAAAAATCATGGCGAAGGTTTCAACCCAATTGGAGTTATGGATCTCCAGATATATAAGAAACGGTGAAAGGGCAGAATACCAGAACGCAAAAACGGGGAGAAACAGAGAGACAGATCCAATCTCGGAGGGGCTCTCGCCCCTCCCACGCTATGAAGACCATGGACCATAGGAGAAACCCTTCTCCCATCTAGGGAGAAGGTCAACGAAGAAGAAGAAGAAAGGAGGCTCTCTCTCCCTCTCGCTTCCGGTGGTGCCGGAACACCGCCGGGGCCATCATCATCACCGTGATCTACACCAACACCTCTGCCATCTTCACCAACATCTCCATCACCTTCTGTCAGCATTCTGGGAACGGGGGTCCCCAGACTTGCCTGTCTGCGGCCTGCAGCGTGGAGCAGTGGCCCAGTACGACCCGTCTTCATCAACCCAAGTTCAAGACCCTCGCGAGGGGCCAAGCCTCGCGGGGCGGACGATGCAAGGCGTCCTCAGGGGCGGCCTCACCAGGCAGGCTTGCGAGGAGGCGAAGAGATCAAGGCAAGGAGTACCTCGTGAGGTGCTCGTGATGCAAGCCGTGACGATCAAGACCAGGCGGGCGCCAGCCTGCGAGTGTCCTCGTTTCCTCTTTGGTGCAAAGGGGGAAAGCACAGGTGCGGAGTACCGAGGCATCAGGCAAAGGTTTCCATATCGGTGCAACGAGACCAAGACCAACAGAGCGGCAGGGCGGAGGTCACAGTGGAGCCCAAGATGCCATCATCGCTAGTGCCTTTGGCAGTCGAAGACCACCTTTAGTCAGGATAGTTCATACTAGCTGTCCCCCTTCAAAAACGGCTGTTGTTGGCTCCCTTCCCACTCAATATTTCGGAAGAGGACCAGGGCCTCTATATATAGTGATAGCCACCACAGTAGGAGGGGATAGAATCCTTCAGAAGTAGAACACTGCACTAGCTCAAGAACACCCCGCGAGAGGCTGTTCTTCCTTTGTACTATTCATCATCAGCCCCAGAGGCAATCCACCACACCACACACTGGATTAGGGTGTTACACCACAACGGTGGCTCGAACCAGTATAAAGCTCGTGTCCCCTATGTGTTCATCGTGCTAGCTTAGAATCGCGGCAAGGTTTTTGGGGCGCGGATCGGTAGGGAGAAGATCTTCGTGCGCACCCCAGAGTTTGAACCTTAAGGGTTTTGCCGGAACCCGATATCCGACATTTGGCGTGCCAGGTAGGGGTGTGCCAGAATCTTTTGTCCGCCAATCTGCGTTCCATCACTTCGTCGCATCCATGGCAGACGCTCGCCGAGCTCACGCCGAGCGCTGGGCTGCTCTCGCTGCCCGCGTCGCCCAGACGGCTCCGTCGGTGGGCCTCCTTGTTGTTCTCCGTCGCCTGCCGCCAACACCACCACCGGCCTGGCGGGGAACAAGCACCAAGCATCATCGCTGCATCCCTCGGTGCGGCGGGAAGGCCGCACCGCCACTCCGTCGCTAACTCCAGTTGGTTCGTCGTCTCACGCTCGTCGCGCTCCCACGGACACACAGGCCACGTTTCTCCTGGCACGCGAGCTCCTGCACTACCTCCCCGTTGACGACCTCTATGAGGAGTGGCTTGCTCGCATCACCGAGCTCGTCAGCGCCGCAGGGGGCTCTCCTGCGCCGTCTCTCTCGCTACCTTGCCCTCTGTCCTGCATGAGCGATGTAGCTCAAGGAGCGCCTCCGCCACCTCCTCCCCAAGAAGGTGCCCTGGCTCCAAGGCGCGTGGCCCCAAGACGAGACCCGCCGCGTCCAGCGCCCCCATGACAAGAAAGGAGCTGCCAAGAAATCCCTCGGCCTCAAGAAGGCGCTCGCGTGCTCCCTGCCCCAGCACTACAAGATCGCATCCCTGCACCAGCACGCCAAGACCCCGTGCTGCCCCTGGCGGCGGCACGTGGGGACCATCAAGAGCAGACCCCGTGTCTGCAAAAGGCTCCAGTGGCCACGGCAGGTTGTCGTGCCTTCACCATCAAGCTACACATCGTCGCCTGGCCAGGCAAGTTCAAGCCGGATCTGCCTCCTCGCTACGACGGCACTGCCGACCCGGCGGAGTTCCTGCAGCTCTACGAGCTGGGCATCGAGGCGGCCAATAGAGACGAAAAGGTCATGGCAGAATTGGTTTCCCATGGCGCTCAAGGATGGTGCTCGCACCTGGCTCCTGAACCTGCCTCCCGGCTCGATCTCCTATTGGGACGAGATGCACAGCCGTTTCATCGCCAACTTCCAGGGCACTCGTGACCGTCCTCCGGTCGTGGGTGACCTGCGCCACATCAAGCAGCAGCCTGGAGAGACCCTGCAGAAGTACATCCAACGCTTCAACAGCGCTTGCCTCAAGATTCCCAAGGTGACTGACGAGGTCATCATCTCAGCATTCTCCGATGGCGTCCGCGACGTCGAGATGAAGGAGGAGCTGGCCATCCACGAGGATCTGTGCACATCTCTGGAGCTGTTCAACCTGGCGACCAAGTGCGCAAGAGCTGAGGAGGGGCGCCTCTCCCTCCTCGAGCTTCCAGCTGCTGACCCAGAAGAGAAGAGAGCCAAGGCCAAGGACGTGAAGCGCAAAGGAGCAGCAGTGCTCGCAGCAGAACAAGACACGAAGCATGGCAGGGACTAGCCGGAGTCGTCCAAGGGTAGCCCATTCGCGCCTACCACAACCTCTACACCCATAACACCAATGAATGCCAGGAGCTCAGAGCCGTTCGAGAAGGACGCATCGGTCGACGCCCCGAGCGCAATGACCGGGGCTACGGCCGAGGAGGAGGAAGAGGTGGAGGATGATGGGACGACCGGGGCCCTCGCCAGGAGTGGTGTGACCGCCCTCGCGAGGATTGCTGGCAGGACCAGCCTCGCGAGGGGGCTTGGAGGGATCAGCCTCGCGAGCATCGCCCGCAGGGCAACGCAGGCCTTCCTCCTCTGCCTCCACCGCCAAGAAGGAAAGATGACCACCACCAAGACGAGGGGGCTGGGGGCTTCCAAGAGCCACTTGCTATCGCTTGCATCCTTGGCGGACCCCAGGCCCCAGCCTCTCATCGCATCTTCAAGCAGTTTGCTCGCAAGGTGAACGCAGTCCTCCCCAAGCTTGAGGCCACGCGCCCCCTCAGGTGGTCCACGCGCGCCATCACTTTCAGCTCAGCGGATCAACTCAAGTGTGCGGCTACAGCCGGCATCCTCCCAATGCTCTGTTCCCTAGTCATCAGCAATGTGCAAGTTACCAGGACCCTCATCGATGGCGGCGCAAGACTCAACATTCTGTCCGTCGAGACGTTCAACAACCTTCAAGTGCCATATGATCAACTTTAGCCAACCAAGCCTTTCTCAGGAGTTACTAATGGCTCCACCACTCCGATAGGGCAGGTTCGCCTTCCTATCACTTTCGTACAACGCAAGAACTACCGCATCGATCTCATCGACTTTGATGTTGCCCACATTCGCCTGCCATGCAACGCCATCCTCGGGTATCCAGCCCTGGCCAAGTTCATGGCAGAGACCCACCATGGCTACAATGTCCTCAAGATGCCAGGAAGCGGCGGAATCATCACAGTCCCCTGTGAAGAGAAGGATGCGGTGTGCTCCCTCGAGCGCGCCTTCCAAGCTGCATCGATCGAGGACCCAGACGACAGGAGCGAGAACCCTCCAGAGGCAGTTCCCAAGAAGAAGAAGACATTGCCCAGCTCAAGGCCTCAGGAGGTTGGCATCTCCGGAGGTGTCGTGTCAGGATCCATAACTGTGCAAGGGGCACCTTCCTCCATCGCATAGGAAGGCGCACCCAGCGACCTCCTCGGGCAGGGCTCGGGGGCTCTCTTTTGGAGGGCCTCAAACTTTGCCAAAATCACGAGGGAGGCGCTCGGGCACCACTTGGAGGCGTGCTTCGCGGCACGCTTCCCTCAGGAAGGCATGGGGCAAGGAAGGCCCAACCCTCAGGAGTTCATCACCAAGACCGCTCAGGAGTTGCAGGAATCAAGAGTCATACGCGATGATCGCCGTTTACCTGGCGTAGCTCCCCATCCAGGCGAGGATGGCGGGTTGCGCGTCTGTGTCGACTACCCAGGGCTCAGCCGAGCAGCATCTCAGTAGCGCTTCTGGCCTTCGCGCGTGGGATGTTGTGAGGGTCCGCCGCACAGCTACGTTCGCATGCCTTTCGGCCTGCTGAACGTGGCTGCCACTCACCAGCGCCATCTGCGGAGCATTCTGGCAGCTCAGGAGGCCAGGCACCACGCGGTCCTGGCGGAGATGGAGATGGTCCTCGAGGAACCGCCTGGGCCCCCAAAGCCTCCCGAGGCTCAGGGCTCCGATGGCTCGTGAGGGTCGGTCTCTTCACCACGCACCTTCAGCTACTTCAACACCCCCTCTACAATGGTATCAGGTGACATCTTTTGAGTTCATTTCAGCTGGGAGCGCCCTCAGGGCTGCATCATTCCCAGGTCGCGTGGGTCTATCCCTGCGGCATGTATCCCTTTTGCTTATGTCTTTAGCTTACCTTGCTGGGGGCGCCCCTCGAGCTGCATCATCCCCAAGCCGCTCGGGCCTGACCCAGTGGCATGTATCCCTCCTGCTTTTATCTAAGTTCATTTGCCTTCATGCTTAACCTGCCTGTGATAATCGCCTGCTCGATTGATGCCTACCTTTGGAGTCGCTCGCGCTGGCACGACGATTGTGCATGGGTCCATCCCTGCAACGTCGACAAATCCGAGTGGTCGAGCTCTGGCCCGCGGCAGCCCTGCAAGTGTCACCTCACCAGGCCCTCGGTGCCCTCACCATTCTCTCGGAGCAACCAATGGCCGGCCGGCAATCATAATGGCAACCCTTGCTTCTTTTGCATTGGTTTACATGAACCTCCTGAGGTCAACAGCGGGAGGCATCATGAGCTCTCTCACCCTGTTGCCCACGCGATCCGCTTGCGCGTTATAAGGGGGGCTCCTGAGCATCGCGACTCAGGAGCTCTTACTGGCTCTCCAGCCCTCACCCCCTGGCCTTGACCACGACATCGCGACCGGGCATACCAGCTTCGGCTGAGCTCGCTCGAGGGTCGGGACCTGAGGACGTAGAGCACGAAGGAGAGTGTGGGGGAGAGAGGGGAAGCTCGCGGAGGCCTAACCTAGCTATATCCCAGCTACAGACGCCCAAGTCCGGCGCGATGCAAAGGAACGACTCCATGCTTTCGAGATAAGTCTCGCCCCGGGAATAGCTAATTGACGTGACACAAAACCTCCACTTGATGCGGCTCTGTAACGGCGATGTTGCCTTCCTTTCTCATATTTTGATGGCTACTTGTGCGCTAAAGGGGACCTCCTGAGCATCGCGCCTCAGGGGCTCTTACTAGACCTCGGGTCGCTCACCTCCTGGCCTTGACCACGGCATCGCGACCTGGCATACCAGCGACGGCTGAAGCCTGCCTGGGGACCGGGACCTGTCATCGTAGAGTACCAAATCGTCGCGAGGTTAGAAAGGGGGAACCAAGCCAGGACAGGATGAGCATTCGCACCGCTTCATAATAAGGATGATATCAACAAAAGACATCTTGGACCCTTTAAATGCCCCCGCGGGGTGTTTTTCTCGATTCCTCGTAGGGAACAAAAGACGCGAATCCTAAGGATCCCTAACTACTCGCGCCTCCATGGTCGACGCCATCATCAACAGTGGGCCACGGGAGGCCGGCGCCAACCCCATCCAGATCAGCCACGCCGGCGTCCTGATGCAGCTGCCTTGCTCTGTGCACGACGCGAGCTCTGGGGCACGTAGTTGTCGTTGCTCATCTCCGGAGTCACGAAGAGCTCGGGGGAGTCACTGGACTCCCAAGCGTCGCCCTGCTGCCGGAGGAGCCGCTGGGGAAGCGGGTGGCAGGCCTTGTCCTTGCTACGTCGATATCCTGGTTGCCTCCTCTGGGGCAGCACTCCAGCCGGTGGCCTTCTGCATCGAAGACCTTGAAGAGAATCAAGGAGGCGCCATCGTATTCGAAATGAATGACGAGGGAACCCCCTATTCGGCAGACCCGGGCAACCTCGCCCCAGCCTCGGGTCATGTAGACCTTGCCCGGAGCGATGACTTCAACCTCCGCTCCAGTCGTCGGTGTACCGCAGTTGGTGTGCTGTAGCCAGAGCTTGAGAGGCCCCCTCGGCGGCATCACAAAGGCGAAGAAGGGTGGATAGCAGATCCAGGTTCTCAGAGGCATCGTGGCGTGGAGCACGAGCTCGCGAGAGGAGTCTGCGGCATGGACTCTAGGAGCAACAACATGCACCGCCATGGCTCGTCGGCCTCGCCGACGGTGCGGGCGGTGTCGCTCGGCGCCTCCTTCTCCAGGGCCCTCAGCCCGGGCATACAGGGGTAGTGGGAACCCAGGAGGTGGCCGCTCGCACCAAGGCCTCATCATCTCCGGCCTCGCAACCTCGTCGCGGCGGCCAAGGACCGACCGTTTCTTCGGCGGGAGCGGGTCAGGCCCCTCTCGGGAGGGCCTTACCTTTCTCTTCGGCTGAGAACTGGCAGATCGGTGCCATTGGCGTCGAGAGAAAAGGAGGAGCAAGGAAGAAGAAGCAGGTGGAGCTAGAAGAGATGGACAACAGGGGCTCATGCCTCTCCGTACTTATAGTCCAGAGGAAGCCAACCGCCAGCCTCCACGATCACAGGTAATGTTGACCCATTTTTGCATGCAGCAGGGACTCGTCAAGTCGGGCAGTTGCTCAGGTAGTGTGGGGAAGCGGAGACGCCCACGTCCAATCAACTGCCACGCGGCGACGAAGGCCATAGGCTGTTGGGGCCCGCGGCGCTCCACACTTGCCCTTTGGATTCGCTGCTAAGCCAAGTCCGAGTGTGCCTTGGGCCCAGGGGCTACTGTCGGCGTTCTGGGAATGGGGGTCCCCAGACTTGCCTGCCTGCGGCCTGCAGCCTGGCTCAGCAGTGGCCCAGTACGACCCGTCTTCATCAACCCAAGTTCAAGACCCTCGTGAGGGGCCAAGCCTCGCGGGGCAGACGATGCAAGGCCTCCTCAGTGGCGGCCTCACTAGGCAAGCTCGCGAGGAGGCGGAGAGATCAAGTCAAGGAGTACCTCGCGAGGTGCTCGTGACGCAAGCCATGACGATCAAGACCAGGCGGGCGCCAGCCTGCGCAGCATCCTCGTTTTCTCTTTGGTGCAAAGGGGGCAAGCGCAGGCGTGGAGTACCGAGGCATCAGGCAAAGGTTTCCATATCGGTGCAACGAGACCAAGACCAACAGAGCGGGAGGGCGGAGGTCACCGTGGAGCCCAAGACGACGTCATCGCCAGTGCCTTTGGCAGTCGAAGACCACCTTTAGTCAGGATAGCTTGTACTAGTTGTCCCCCTTCAAAAACGGCCATTGTTGGCTCCCTTCCCGCTCAATATTTGGGAAGAGGACCAGGGCCTCTATATATAGTGATAGCCACCACAGTAGGAGGGGATCGAATCCTTCCCAAGTAGAACACCGCACCAGCTCAAGAACACCCCTCGCGAGGCTGTTCTTCCTCTGTACTGTTCATCATCAGCCCCAGAGGCAATCCACCACACCACATACTGGATTAGGGTGTTACACCACAACGGTGGCACGAACCAGTATAAACCTCATGTCCCCTATGTGTACATTGTGCTAGCTTAGAATCACGGCGAGGTTTTTGGGGCGCGGATCGGTAGGGAGAAGATCTTCGTGTGCACCCCAGAGTTCGAACCTTAAGGGTTTTGCCGGAACCTGATATCCGACAGCTTCCCCCAATCTATATTCAGCGGTCCACTCTCCCGCAACCCGCTGTACCCTCTACTTGAACATGGTGCTTTATGCTTCATATTATTATCCAATGATGTGTTGCCATCCTATGATGTCTGAGTAGATTTTCGTTGTCCTTTCGGGAATTGGTGAATTGCTATGATTGGTTTAATTTGCTTGTGGTTATGTTGTTGTCCTATGGTGCTCTCCGTGTCGCGCAAGCGTGAGGGATTCCCATTGTAGGGTGTTGCAATATGTTCATGGTTTTCTTATTGTCTGTGTTGCGCGAGTGACTGAAACACAAACACGGATAAGTGGGTCATGGCGTATGGGAATAAAGAGGACTTGATACTTTAATGCTATGGTTGGGTTTTACCTTAATGATCTTTAGTAGTTGCGGATGCTTGCTAGAGTTCCAATCATAAGTGCATATGATCCAAGAAGAGAAAGTATGTTAGCTTATGCCTCTCCCACATAAAACTTGCTATCGGTCTAGTAAAGTAGTCAATTGCTTAGGGACAATTCCGCAACTCCTACCACCACTTTTCCACACTCGCTATACTTACTTTATTGCTTCTTTATCTAAACAGCCCCTACTTTTTATTTACGTGCTCTTTATTATCTTGCAAACCTATCCAACAACACCTACAAAGTACTTCTAGTTTCATACTTGTTTTAGGTAGAGTGAACATTAAGCGTGCATAGAGTTGTATCGGTGGTCGTCGATAGAACTTGAAGTAATATGTGTTCTACCTTTAGCTCCTCGTTGGGTTCGACACTCTTACTTATCGAAAGAGGCTACAATTGATCCCCTATACTTGTGGGTTATCAGATGGCGAAGAAGGCCAAGACCTCGTCAAGCGATGAGCCCCCGGTAAGCACCTCGAGCACGCCGAAGACGATCATAATCAGCCCAAAGTCCAGCCCATGATGCAGCCCCCAACCCAGCCCCCAGCATCAGTCCATTACTCATTTCCTGCTGGCGGGTGTTGGGGTACATATCTTTATTGCTAACCTTGTCGGGTTTGCAGGAGAAGAAGAACAACAGGAGGAGCCGCTAAGGGCCACCCTCGACATGCCGCCTCCGTCAACCACACCGCCCAGAGAGGGGGCCCCGGCAAGGGCTTCCACTGATGAGTCCTACCCACGGGGAGGAAGAGCCGGCAAGCAAGGGTGCCGATAGTCCTACACCGGCAACAAATGTTGCCGAGGAGGAAGCCACCTCCCGATAGCTCGACACAGGTAAGCCGCGTGCTTCCTGGCACTTGTCATTTTTCCAGTATGATCTTTTTCTCTTTTCTTTTTGCTTCGAACTTCACCTTTGGTTTCATCTCGTTTCTCCTCCTTGGCTTTCAGATCTCCCCTTGGCAGATCAGATGGTTTTTGACGCCACCATCGAGGAGACCGCCAAGGATGCTGCCGCCGAAGCCACCAAAGTCACTGTTGACGAGGCTGCCAAGGACGTGCATGAAGAGGCCGCCAAGGGGTCTGCCGGGGAGGCCGGCAAGGAGAACGGCGACCGTACTGACGGCATTCCTGCCGCAGGAGCGCCCGATGCTACATTGGTCGTAGAGTCCCTAGTTGCCGACGAGACGATGGTCGAGGGCCAACCGTCAACATCTGAAGCTCCCCCCCCCCCCCCCGAGCAGGTACCTGAAGGTTGGCGACAATCTGTTCGTGAGCATCCCGGGGACGGCAAGCACCGGAGCGCCAATCGAAGGGGAGGCTTTCGATGAAGAAGTCATCGCCGCCATCAGGCTCAAGGTTGTCGACAAGTCGAGCGCCAATAGTAGTGGATCCAAAGAAGACCAGCTCCTCCAGGCCATGAGTAACAATTTCCAAAAGCTCCAGGCGCTTCACCACACCTGCAAGGAGAAACTGGACTCCAGGGCAGCGGTTGTCGACGCGGCAGAGGCAGACCTCCAAAAGCGTGTCAAGCAGATGCAGGTTTGGTTTGCCGAGGCCTGGCAAGAGCTGAGGACTGGCCGGGAGTAGCTAAGCAAAAGTTGGAATGAGCTCCTTCTGAAGCAGTCCAATGTTGAGAAGGCACAGGAGGAGGCCGCTCATCAGGTTGCCAAGGAAGACGCTCAACTAAGGGAATGTCGTGTCTTGCTCGATGCTCACGAACAAGACCTTGCCGCTCGCGAGGAGGCACTCGCCACCAAGCTCCATGGCAAGGATGAAGAAATTGAGAAACTTGTCGCGCAGCGGACCCAAGAGCTGGAGGAGGAGTACAAGAAGAAACTTGACGCTCTGGTCTTGGACCATGCCGGCAAGCTGAAGGAAGCCATCAATGTCACCAAAGTTGTAGAGGTCACCAAGAACGAGCTGGTCGGGAAGGTGGAGAAGCTGGAGGCGGATGTGGAGAAGCACGACATGGAGATCTCGATGCTCAAAAGCGACAAAGAGAAAACTGTCTATACCTTGGAGGAGTTGCAAACTACCATCTCCGATAAGGCCCAACAGCTCTCCTCCACCAACGACTCCTTTGCCAATCTGAAACTGAAGCTGACCACACTGGAGGAGTCCCTTGAGATCAGCAGGGCCCACGAGAAGACCCTGACCAAGAGCCTCCAGGACGAAAAGGAGCTGCTTGAGAGCATCGTTGCCACTTATAATGTCTATGAGAAAGGAGTGGGGATCTGGACTGAGCGCCTCATCAACGTCGCGGAGAGGCTCACAGCACAACTGTCCACCATGGGGCTGCCGAATTTCAGGTATTCTCACGAGGAGAGGGTGACTTCGAGCGCCAGACTGACCATGTTCTTCGAGGCCCTTCTCGATGCCCTGAAGCTGCTCCACTCTAGCCAAGCAACCCAACTGGCCAATGAATCCCACAAACTTTGCCGGGCCGTCCTTCTCAAGGTGCTCATCAAGGTGGCATACAGGAACCCCGGCCTCGACCTCACCAACGTGCTCGACAGCTTGCCGAAGGATGCAGACCGCAAGGTGCTTGAAGAGCTTGTCGCGCCTATCGTTGCAATGGTGGACCAAATCAAGTGGGTGGAAGGCTAGCGCAGGGACTAGCCACTTCGCTTCTCCTTGCCGCAACAAAGTCGTGCCCCAAGACAATTTATCTTAAGTTAGAACTGTGGAAACTATTGATGTAATATAACTTGTTGTGTTTTGGATGAATGCATGCTATCTTCGTCGTATGATCTCCCTTTGTATGGCATACACCCTATGCTTTATTAGGAAAACTTGTCGGTGCATGGACCCTTGCCGCAAGCGCTTTGAGGAACGGGTCTTTAGCAGCCTGCTGGGGGTGTCATTGCCGGCAAGATACCTTGCTGTTCTTAGCGCAGCCACTTGAACTGTCGAGTGGACTCGAAACAGTGGTAAGGGGGCAACCAATCGTGAAAAGTTCCTTAGCGTGCAGGTTTTCCATACAAGAACCGAAATCGTTCAAGGAAAATAACCTCATAAAAATAAATTTACTCAAGGTTTCGCAACTTAGATTTTCGCTACTGTACTCTTTCCTGCAATGTGCCACTTCGAACATCTCATGTTGCTGTCCATACTCCATATCCCCCCCCCCCCCACAAACTTGTATGCGAGGGAACCGTCTGTCCTTTGAGAAAAAGAAAGAAGAGAAAATAGGAACATGGAACCTTGGCGGTTCACCAGTACTTGTCGAAAACCAACGTAGTACAATATCCTGGACAGACATGCATATAAATAATCATGGAGATCGACAAGAACTGTACATACTAAAACTTATTCAACTGCGCACAGGGTCTGCGCCTGGCTCTGTACATAGGGTTATATGCCTTGCCGGCAAGGCTAGTACAAAAGGCCGTTGCCGGGGGAACCGACAACCGCGCCTTATGGGTAAAACTTGCGAAGATGTTCGATATTCCAGGAGTTTCTCACTGGAATGCTGTCTTCGGTCTCCAGGCGGACTGTGCAGGCCTGGTGATTCGTATTACCTGATAAGGGCCCTCCCACCTTGGTGTCAACTTGTTGGAATTCTTGGCCGACTAAACGCGCCGAAGAACAAGGTCGCCTTCCTCAAGGCTTCGGGCATGAACCTTGCGGCTATGGTAGCGGTGCAAGGCTTGCTGGTAGGGCGCGACTCGCACAGCAGCCTGAAGACGATCCCTCAAGGAGCGTCGCATCATCTTACTCCAACTGCTCTTGCTCAAGTTCATCGTAAGCGAGCACTCGAGGCGACCCATGTATGAGTTCTGTGGGAAGAACTGCTTCTGCCCCGTAAACCAGGGAGAAAGGCATCTAGCCAGTGGCTCGATTTGGTGTCGTCCTGATTGACCAAAGAACTGTCAGCAACTCATCAATCCAGCGTCTTCCACACTTGTGCAGCCTGTCAAAAGTCCTTGTCTTGAGACCCTGCAGCACCTCAACATTTTCCCTTTCCGCCTGGCCGTTGCTTCTTGGATGAGCAACAGAAGGAAGACATATTTTGCTGCCAAGGTCTTGGATATATTGCATGAAGGTGCGGCTCGTGAACTGTGTGCCGTTGTTGGTGATGACTCTGTTTGGCACACCAAAATGGCAAACTAGTCCTTTGAAGAACTTGACGGCCGACTGTGCTGTCACCTTCCGGCCACTACTTCTGGCCACTCTGTGAACTTGTCGATCGCAACATACAAGTACTCAAAGCCCTCGACAACATGGGGAAAAGGGCCCAGTATGTCGAGCACCCAGACCAAAAATGGCCAGGAAAGAGGGATTGTCTAAAGAGCTTGAGCTGGCTGACGCAATTTCTTTGAATGAAACTGACATGCTTCACACTTGGTTACTAGTGTAGTTGCATCCTGGAGGGTAGCGTGCAAAAGAAACCTTGCCGGAATGCCTTGCCAGCAAGAGCTCCTGATCTATGTGAGAGCCACATATGCCTCCATGTATCTCTGCCAACATCTCCAGTCCGTCCTCCAAACGAATGCACTTCAATTTCATGTCGTTCGATCTTTTTCTGTACAAGACATCGTCCACAAACTGGTACATATTAGACCGACGGTCTACTTTCTCTGCTTCTTCCTGTTCCTCGGGGAGTTCCCTTGTTTGGAGGAACTGGACGATGTGCTGCACCCATGCTGGAGCCTGAGGCTTGACAGCAAGGACTAAAGGCATATCTTCTACCATGGGAGCAATTATCTCTACAGAAAGGGCTCGAGGCACTGTCGGAGCCTGTTGCCCCCCGACAAGCTTGGCGTCGTCCCCGGCAACTTCCTTGTCAGCGGCTCCTGGGAGCTCGGCAGGAAAGTACTTGCCGGGGCACAACTTCCTTCGCTTATCTGGCCTTGCTGATGGTTCAACGGATGGATGAGTTAGTTGGAGCCCAAAAGTCCCTGGTTCCACAGGTAACTTGAGGGCAGCACATTTTGACAGGTTGTCAGTAATGCTGTTCTCTGCTCGAGGAACATGCTCTGCTTGTAGATGTCAAAACGCTCCTCCAATTTCCTCACTTCATCTATGTAAGCTTCCATCAATGGGCTCTGATAATCTTCGTTGACTTGCTTGACTACAAGCTGTGAATCACCTTTGACAATGAGCTTCCTAATTCCAAGGTCAGTCGTGATCCTGAGACCGGCAAGCAGCCCCTCATACTCTGAAGTGTTGTTTGTTGATCTCTCCAATGGAAAGTGCATCTGGACTACATATTTGAGGTGCTCTCTAGTGGGTGCGACAAGCAGCACACCAGCACCGACGCCTTGCAGTGAGAAAGCCCCATCAAAATACATAACCCAGTCACGGCTCATTTCCTTGCCGGGGAGAGTGGTCTCTTGAATCTCCTCGTTAGGCATTGAGGTCCATTCTGCAATGAACTCCACCAAGGCTCTACTCTGAATTGTTGAAATGCTTTCAAACCTGAGACTAAAGCTTGACAGTTCCAACGGCCACTCCACAATCCTTCCAGTTGCATCTGGGTCGTGTAGGATCTATTGCCATGGGAAGCGAGTGATGACGGTGGTCTCATGTGCCTGGAAATAGTGGTGCAACTTCCTTGAGTCCATAAGGAGGCCGAAGAGCAACTTCTGCACACCAGAGTATCTTGATCTAGCCCCCTGCAAGAGGGAGCTGACAAAATAAACTGGGTGTTGCACCATCTTCTTCTGCGTCACTTCATTTGCTTGCGCAGATCCCGCCTTGCCGGCACCAGATTCTGCCGGAGGTCTTGCCTTGTCGGCACCAGACTCTGCCGGGGAGAGCTCCGGCTCGTCATCCAATGGTCTTGCCACAGCTGCTGCGTCTTCATCAACTTCTCTCTGTGCCACTAGCGCAGCACTGACCACTTGATTCGTTGCCCCTAGATATAGCAGCAACGGCTCTTGCGGTTTAGGCGCGACTAGTGTTGGCGTAGAGGAGAGTTACCTCTTCAAATCTTGCAGCGCTGCCTCCACATCCGGAGTCCATTTCATTGGACCTGCCTTTTTCAAGATCTTGAAAAAGGGGAGGGCGTGCTTAGCAGATTTGGAGATGAACCTACTCAGAGCAGCAACACAGCTAGCAAGTCGACGCACATCTCTAACCCATATTGGCGCTTCAATCTTCTCAATTGCCTTGATCTTGTCGGGGATCGCCTCGATCCCACGCTAAGTCACAAAGAATCTGAGAAGCTTGCCGGACGGGACGCCAAACACATACTTCTCAAGATTGAGCTTGAGATTGATCTTGCGCAAATTTGCAAATGTTTCTTCCAAATCTTGTACGAGCGTTGCCTTGTCCTTGTTTTTGATCACTATGTCATCCATATAAGATTCCATATTTCTATGTAGCTGGGTCTCAAAACCGATCTGGACTGCTCTGGCAAATGTTGAACCGTCGCTTTTCAACCCGAAAGGCATTCGTATAAAACAATACGTACCACATGGGGTGATAAACGCAGTCTTCTCCTCATCTTCCTTTCTCATGAAGATCTGATGGTACCCTAAATAAGCATCAAGAAACGACAGCAAATCGCACCCGGCAGTGGAGTCCACGATCTGGTCGATGTGCGGCAAAGGGAAAGGGTCCTTTGGACAAGCTTTATTGATGTCTGTATAATCAATGCACAACCTCCATTTTCCATTCGCCTTGCGCACCACAACCAGATTTGCCAACCACGTTGGGTGGAGCACTCCTCTGACCAAGCCTGCCGCTTCAAATTTCCTAATCTCCTAAGTGATGAACTCTTGCCACTCAACAGCTTGCTTCCTGACCTTCTGCTTGACGGGCCACGCATGAGGACAGACAGCAAGATGGTGCTCAATTACCTTCCTGGGAACGCCAGGGATGTCAGATGCTTGGAATGCAAACACATCGACATTCGTCCGCAGGAAGGCAATGGGTGTGCTTTCCTATTTGCTGTCGAGGATGGAGCTTATAGTGAAAACAACGCCCGTGCCGTCCTCCTTGACGGACACCTTCTTGGTTTTTGGTGGGGCTGCCTTGGATTTATTGCTGTTGCCGGTGGAGCTCTCTGGCACTTCCTTGGCAGGAACGCAGCACTCCTAGGAGGCGCGATGCCAGAGTGTGTGTAGGAGGTCTTGCCGGTGCAAGAGGTCTTGCCGGTCTTCTTCCCCTCAGGAGCTCCAATGGCAGGAGCAAGCGCCTTGATGGCAGGTGCTACAACTGCCTCCTGGTAGAGTTGGTTGGCGCAGATAAGCGCATCTTTCTTGTCGGAGTTGACAGTGATGATGCTCATCGGGCCGGGAATTTTCAACATGTTGTAGGCGTAACGTGATGCCGCCATAAACTTGGCCAGTGCTGGACAGCCAAGGATTCCGTTATATGGCAACGGGATCTTCGCGACATCAAAAACAATCTTTTCCGTCCTTTAGTTCAGCTCACCACCAAATGTAACTGGTAGTGTGATCTTACCCTTCGGCTGGCTTCTTCCCGGATTGATCCCTTGAAACGTGCTCGTTTCTTTGTGATCTGTGTCAGGAATTTGTAACCTCTGGATTACCTTAGGCAAGATCAGGTTCAAACTGGCCCCATCATCAACTAACATTTTTGTCACCTTGAGGTTGCGAATTGTTGGCAAAACCAACAATGGCAAACACCCGACCGTGGTTGTGCGATCTGGGTGATCCTCAACGTCAAAAATGATAGGCGTGTTGGACCATTTCAATGGCTTCTGGGCATCGACCGCTGGCTTTGTCACATTAATCTCGTGCGCCCACTGTTTAGTTGGCGGTGAGAAGAATTTAACGAGGTACCACCATCAATGCACATGGCTTCTATAGCTCTTTGAAACTCATGCTCGCTGGACTCGTCATCCTCTTGATGATCATCATCTCCCTCTTTCCTGTCGCGGCCTCGAGCAGGTGTCTCTTGTTGCTTCTCCTTGCCGCGGCGGCCTCCTCAACCACCACGCTTCTTGCTGGACCCCTCAGCACCATCCTTGTCCTTCTCCTTGTCTGGCCTTTCGTACTCAGCTTTTTGCCTCTTGAAAAGCTGCTCAACTGATCGGCAGTTTTGGAGGTCATGGCCCTTAGTGCGATGGATCTTGTAGTACTACTTGTCGGAGCCCTCTGGCTTGTCGGCAGGCGGCGCACCTGGTAACCTCCTTGCAGGGGTCGTCAACCTTAGCCTTCTTGGCGATGCCGTGGTTGCCAGATTCCTCGACGGCAAGCACAGTTTTGCCCTTGCGCTTCCAGTTACGCCGTCGGCCCTTCTTTGTGGGGCGGTAGTGTCTTCTTCTCTGGAATCAGTTCCCGCGCCGACGTCTTCGCTGGGGTACTTCATTCCTTCTTTAGCCCCAGCACATCTATCATCCAAAACATAAAGCTCGGCAACATCCCTAACCTTGTTCATCGCCAGCTCTTCACGCGTCTTGCGGTTGCGCACATTCTGATGAAACACGCTGATAACAGCAGCAGGATGAACATCTGGGATGTTGTACTACACACGGTTGAATCTCTATATGTATTTGCGCAAGGATTTGCCATCTTTCTAGGGGATGAGATGTAAATCACTTGCCTGCCCAGGAGCTTGGTGGCCTCCGATAAAGGCGCTAACAAAGTCATGGCACAGGTCCGACCAAGAGGAGATGGAATCTACTAGCAGGTGCATCAACCACGACCTGACGTTGGGCTTGAGCACCAATGGGGAAGTAGTTGGCAAGGACCTTGCCGTCTCAAGCCCCGGCAGCTTGCATCGCGGTAGTGTAATCACTCAGGAACTCCGACGGATGAGTCTTGCCGTCGTATTTCTCCGGGACCTCTGGTTTGAACGTGAGGGACGTGGGCCACTGGAACTACCGCAGCTCACGGGTAAAAGCTGGACAACCCACCTCGTAAGGCAAGTCACCAGAATCCCCTGGCGTTGGCCTGCCTACAGTAGGCCCTATGCGCCTGTCAGATTGATGGTGCGCTTGCCGCCTTCGCTCGATGGGAGTTTGAGCGTCTTCTTTGACCCGTTCCTAGAGAACTTGACGCTGATCGCGGCGAGCTCGGGGGTCGAACGACGCTATGGATCCGTGATACATCTCCAACGTATCTATAATTTTTGATTGTTCCATGCTATTATATTACGTGTTTTGGATGTTTATGGGCTTTACTTTACACTTTTTTATCATTTTTGGGACTAACCTACTAATCGGAGGCCCAGCTCGAATTGCTATTTTTTTTGCCTATTTTAGTGTTTCGAAGAAAAGGAATATCAAATGGAGTCCAAACGGGATGAAACCTTCGGGAGCGATCTTTTTGGAACAAATGCAAACCAGGAGACTTGAAGTGGACATCAAGCAGCGAACGAGGCGGCCATGAGGGTGCCCGGCGCGCCCCCCACCCTCGTGGGCCCCTCGTGGCTCCACAAACCTACTTCTTCCACCTATATATATCCACGTACCCCAAGAACATCCAGGAGCACCACGAAAACCTAATTCCACCGCCGCAACCTTCTGTATCCGCGAGATCCCATCTTGGAGCCTTCGTTGGCGCTCCCCCGGAGGAGGAATCGACCACGGAGGGCCTCTAAATCATCTCCAAGGTCTCTCCGATGAGTTGTGAGTAGTTTACCACAGACCTTCGGGTCCATAGTTATTAGCTAGATGGCTTCTTCTCTCTCTTTGAATCTCAATACAAAGTTCTCCTCGATCTTCTTGGAGATCTATTCGATGTAACTCTTTTTGCGGTGTGTTTGTCGAGATCTGATGAATTGTGGGTTTATGATCAAGTTTATCTATGAGAAATATTTGAATCTCCTCTGAATTCTTTTATGTATATTGGTTATCTTTGCAAGTCTCTTCGAATTATTAGTTTGGTTTGGCCTACTAGAATTATCTTTCTTGCAATGGGAGAAGTGCTTAGCTTTGGGTTCAGTCTTGCGGTGTCCTTTCCCAGTGACAGCGGGGGCAGCAAGATGGGGTTTATATCATATTGCTTGAGTTTATCCCTCTACACCATGTCATCTTTCTTAATACGTTACTCTATTCTTATGAACTTAATACTCTAGATGCAGGCAGGAGTCGGTCGATGTGTGGAGTAATAGTAGTAGATGCAGAATCGTTTTGATCTACTTGTTGCGGATGTGATGCCTATATACATGATCATGCCTAGATAATCTCATAACTATGCACTTTTCTATCAATTGCTCGATAGTAATTTGTTCACCCACCGTAATACTTGTGCTATCTTGAGAGAAGCCACTAGTGAAACCTATGGCCCCTGGGTCTATCTTTTATCATATAAGTTTTCCAATCTACTTTTATTTGCATCTTTCACTTTCCAATCTATATCATAAAAAATACCAAAAATATTTATCTTATCTTATTATCTCTATCAGATCTCACTTTTGCAAGTTTTCGTGAAGGGATTAACAACCCCTTTATCGTGTTGGTTGCGAGGTTCTTGTTTGTTTGTGTAGGTACGAGGGACTTGTGAGGAGCCTCCTACTGAATTGATACCTTGGTTCTCAAAAACTGGGGGAAATACTTACACTACTTTGTTGCATCACCCTTTTCTCTTCAAGGGAAAACCAACGTAGTGCACAAGAGGTAGCATGAAGGATTTCTAGCGCCGCTGCCGGGGAGGTCTTTGCTCAAGTCAAGACATACCAAGTACCCATCACAAACTCATCTCCCTCGCACGACATTATTTGCCATTTGCCTCTCATTTTCCTCTCCCCCACTTCACCCTTGTCGTTTTATTCGCCCTCTCTTTCCCGTTCTCCTATCTCTTTCGCTTGCCTCTCGTGTGCCTGTTTGCCCTTATGGCTTTGCCTAAGAACGTTGATCTCCATCTTAAAAGGTTGGAAGAGATTGAACTAAATATTAGAAGCTTTATGACTTTACAATTTGAGCATAATAATTTCTTTAGAAAAGAGCTTAAAGAACAAAAAGCTTTATGGAATACATGAATAAAGAGCTTGATGATATGTCTAAGGAATTTTATGGTTTGAATTCTCAGATTGCTCGTCTTGAAAAATCAATAGCCCAAATCTCTGATAAGCAAGCCACCTTAGTTAATAAGATGGCTGCCAAACCAGAAGGGTTAGGGGAAAATAATGATGAAGATCTAAATGTAATTGATGTGTCCCCTATTAAATCTTTGTTTTGCAATATGAATCTTGATAATGATGGGACTGGAGATGAGTCAACTTTAGTTAAAAGGCGCCCCAATGATTCCGAGTTTTTAGATCTTGATGCTAAATTTGGTAAAAGTGGGACTGGGGAGGTCAAAACTTTACATAGCAATGAACCCACTATTATGGATTTCAAGGAATTTAATTATGATAATTGTTCTTTAATAGATTGTATTTCCTTGTTGCAATCCGTGTTGAATTCTCCACATGCTTATAGTCAAAATAAAGCTTTTACCAAACATATTGTTGATGCTTTGATGCAATCCTATGAGGAAAAACTTGAATTGGAAGTTTCTATACCTAGAAAAATTTATGATGAGTGGGAACCTACTATAAAAATTAAAATTAAAGATCATGAATGCTATGCTTTGTGTGATTTGGGTGCTAGTGTTTCTACGATTCCGAAAACTTTATGTGATGTGCTAGGTTTCCATGATTTTGATGATTGCTCTTTAAACTTGCACCTTGCGGATTCCACCATTAAGAAACCTGTGGGAAGGATCAATAATGTTCTTATTGTTGCAAATAGGAATTATGTGCCCGTAGATTTTATTGTTCTTGATATATATTGCAATCTTTCATGTCCTATTATTCTTGGTAGACCTTTCCTTAGAACGATTGGTGCAACTATTGATATGAAGGAAGGGAATATTAGATTCCAATTTCCATTAACGAAAGGCATGGAACACTTTCCAAGAAAGAAAGTCAAATTACCTTATGAATCTATCATGCAAGCTACTTATGAATTGAATGCCAAAGATGGCAATACTTAGATCTATTCTCGCTTTTATGCCTAGCTAGGGGCGTTAAACGATAGCGCTTGTTGGGAGGAAACCCAATTTTAGTAATAAATAATTCATCTAGCCTCTGTTTAGATGTGGTTTTATGTTTTAGTTAGTGTTTGTACCAAGTAGAACCTATAGGATAACCTACAGTGATAGCTAATTTGATTCTGCTGAAAAACAGAATCTTTTGCGCGCATGAGAATAATTTTAATAAATCACAGAAACGTGCTTTTGCGTTGATTATTTTTGCAGTAGATCAATAGAAAAATTTACCAGGACTTCCTATTTTGGTAGGATTTTTAGAGTTCCATAAGTATTCGAAAGTTACAGATTGCTACAGACTGTTCTGTTTTTGACAGATTCTATTTTTCGTGTGTTGTTTGCTTATTTTGATGCATCTATGGCTAGTATCGGGGGTATGCACCATAGAGAAGTTGGAATATAGTAGGTTTAACACCAATATAAATAAAGAATGAGTTCATTGCAGTACCTTATGTGGCGATTTTTCTTTCTTGCACTAACGGAGCTTATGAGATTTCCTGTTGAGTTTTGTGTTGTGAAGTTTTCAAGTTTTGGGTAAAGATTTGATGGACTATGGAATAAGGATTGGCAAGAGACTAAGATTGGGGATGCCCATGGCACCCCAATATATTCAAGGACAACCAAAACCCTAAGCTTGGGGATGCCCCGGAAGGCATCCCCTCTTTCGTCTTCGTCTATCGGTAACTTGGAGCTATATTTTTATTTGCCACATGATATGTGTTTTTCTTGGAGCGTCTTGTGTGATATGAGTCTTTGCTTTTTAGTTTACCACAATCATCCTTGCTTTACACACCTTTTGGGAGAGACACACTTGATTTGGAATTTATTAGAATACTCTATGTGCTTCACTTATATGTTTTGAGCTAGATAATTTTTGCTCTAGGTGCTTCACTTATATCTTTTAGAGCACGGCGATGGTTTAATTTTGTAGAAATTGTTGATCTCTCATGCTTCACTTATATTATTTTGAGAGTCTTATAGAACAACATGGTATTTGCTATGGTTATAAAATTGGTCCTAGAATGATGGGCATCCAAGTTGGGTATAATAAAAACTACCATAGAAAGTGAATTGGATGTTATGATCAATTTGATGCTTGATAATTGTTTTGAGATATGAGGATGGTGATATTAGAGTCATGCTAGTGGAGTAATTATGAATTCGAGGAATACTTGTGTTGAAGTTTGTGATTCTCGTAGCATGCACGTATGGTGAACCGCTTTGTGATGAAGTTGGAGCATAATTTATTTATTGATTGTCTTCCTTATGAGTGGCGGTCGGGGACAAGCGATGGTATTTTCCTACCAATCTATCCCCCTAAGAGCATGTGCGTAGTACCTTGTTTTCAATGACTTGTAGATTTTTGCAGTAAGTATATGAGTTCTTTATGACTAATGTTGAGTCCATGGATCAAAAGCACTCTCACCCTTCCACCATTGCTAGCCTCTCTTGTGCCGCGCAACTTTCGCCGGTACCATACACCAACCATATACCTTCCTCAAAACAGCCACCATACCTACCTATTATGGCATTTCCATAGCCATTTTGAGATATATTGCCATGCAACTTTCCACCGTTCCGTTTATTATGACACACATCATCATTGTCATATTGCTCTTTGCATGATCATGTAGTTGACATCGTATTTGTGGCAAAGCCACCTTCATAATTCTTCCATATATGTCACTCTTGATTCATTGCATATCCCGGTACACCGCCGGAGGCATTCATATAGAGTCATATTTTGTTCAAAGTATCGAGTTGTAAGTAAATAAAACTGTGATGATCTTCATTATTAGAGCATTGTCCCAAGTGAAGAAAGGATGATGGAGACTATGATTCTGTCACGCCCAAGATGCGACCCTATCCTAAAGGAACTCGAAGGTCCCACCAAGGATAGAAGCGCATCTTGAAGACGCTTTTGCAAGGTGGATATCATTACATCAATATTACATAATAGTGGGGATACATCCAATACATACAATGACACATGAATACAACAATACAACATACAAGAACAACATCCAACTACGGATGAATCATAAACAGAAACTCAAACAATATCCACCCTGCTAGCCCAGGCTGCCGACCTGGAACCTATTCCCTGATCGAAGAAGCAGAAGAAGAAACTCCAAAACAAGCAACATCGCTCTCGCGTCATGATCATCGCATAAACCTGCACCTGCAACTGTTGTTGTAGTAATCTGTGAGCCACGAGGACTCAGCAATCCCATTACCATGGGTATCAAGACTAGCAAAGCTTAATGGGTAAGGAAGGGGTAAAGTGGTGAGGTTGCAGCAGCGACTAAGCATGATATGGTGGCTAACATACGCAAATAAGAGCGAGAAGAGAAACAAAGGAACGGTCGTGAAGCTAACAATGATCAAGAGGTGATCCTGAACACCTACTTACGTCAATCATAACACAGAAACCGTGTTCACTTCCCAGACTCCGCCGAAAAGAGACCATCATGGCTACACACGCGGTTGATGCATTTTACTTCGGATCTGGTGTCAAGTTATCTACAACCGGACATTAACAAATTCCCATCTGCCACATAACCGCGGGCACGGCTCTCGAAAGTTTATACCCTGCAGGGGTGTCCCAACTTAGCCCATGACAAGCTCTCGCGATCAACGAAGGAATAGACCTTCTCCCAGGAAGACCCGATCAGTCTCGGAATCCCGGTTTACAAGACATTTCGACAATGGTAAAACAAGACCAGCAAAGCCTCCCGCTATGCCGACAAATCCCGATAGGAGCTGCACATATCTCGTTCTCAGGGCACACCGGATGAGCCAGACGTCGGGTTGGCATAGACCCTGGTTGCCCAGGGGGCGCCGGACATCGCTCGATTTGGACCAACACTTAGACAAGCATTGGCCCGGGGGGGCTAAAATAAAGATGACCCTCGAGAGAGCGACTCCCAAGGGAAAAGTAGGTGGTGGTGAGGCAAATGGTAAAACCAAGGTTGGGCCTTGCTGGACAAGTTTTATTCAAAGCGAACTGTCAGGGGGTCCCATAAATCACCCGACCGCGTTAGGAACGCAAAATCCGGGAACATAACATCGGTATGACGGAAACTTGGGCGGCAAGAGTGGAACAAAACAACAGGCATAAGGCCAAGCCTTCCACCCTTTACCAAGTATATAGATGCATTAATAATATAAGAGATATTGTGATATCCCAACATAAACCCTGTCCACCATGGAGAAATCTTCAACTTCACCTGCAACTAGCAACGCTATAAGAGGGGATGAGAAAAAGCGGTAACATAGCCAAACAACGGTTTGCATAGGAAAGGTGTCAAAGGTTAGAGGTTCATGGAAATATGGGATGGCTTGATAAACAGGTAATAGGTAGCGCAGCATAGCGATAGAACGAAGCAACTAGCATAGCAATGATAGTAGTGAGATCCAGGGTAGCGGTCATCTTGCCTGAAATCCCGCAAGGAAGAAGAACGAGTCCATGAAGAAGATGAAGCCACGAAGACGAACCACACGTAGACGAATGCATCCTCACGATCGCAACGAAATGGGAACTATCGAGAAGAAGCACACAACATGGTAAACACACCACACATAGGCAAGACATGATGCACAACAAGCATGATGCATGACAAGGCTACATGAAGCTACTCATGGCAAGAGATGATGCAAACAAGAACAACACCTTAAGGCAAGTTTAAATGAGGTCGGGAACAACATATAACAATTCCGGTAACTCCTCATATGCAAATTTCGAAATTGGTCCAGAACAGAATAAACATTAAGTTGAAGTTGTTAAACAGCAATTTAAGATGCACCACAATGACCTGCTCGAAATTCTAGTCAAGTTACATATAAAGTTCATTAGATTCGGAGCTACGGTCTAGAAGATATGAGCAAAACAAGTTAAGCATGGCATTGATGCAAAATGCACTCAAACATCAAGCAAACACACCAAAACAAGGATGCAACATGATAATATGAAGCTACATGCAAAAACAAGCAAGTTTCATATAGAGCACACTCAAAACGGAGCAACGGAGCAACACACACACACTATACAAATCATAACAACAATCTGTCCATAACAGCAACTAGGCATCTTGCAAGCATCAAAACAACATGCTACGGCACCCCAACATAATAACAAAAGGCATGGGCATGAAGTACAGGTAAAGCACAACAAAACATGAACACTGAGCTATCTCCAGAAATCACTAGAACATGCTCCAAATGACATGGAAAGATTGCAAATCATAACAGTTTCAGACTTTAGCAGAAATAACATCAGGTTGCAATGTTTAGAGCTATCAAACAACATGTTACAGGAACTTATCATGGCAAACAAAGGCATGGCATGAATCTACTAAAAGCATAGATCAAAAGTCCCTTACTGACCATAAGCCAAAAAGGATCAGAAAATATGATGGCACCCATGTAAACATGGCAAGTTATATTACAGATTCATACATGGCAGGAACAACAGTAAGTAAGCATGTTCGTGAGCTTGAACCACTCACCACAGAGCAATACATGGCATGGCAAGGCAACCAACAGTAAGAAGGCATGTTTATGAAGCTAAGCATGGCAAGAGCAAGGTCATAGGGTACATGGATCACTAGGAAAACACATGGAAACAAGTGAACTTAATGTTAACAGGCTGACAGCAACATTTTCAAGCAACTTTGGAGCAAGATTACAACAAGCTACAGTGGTCTATAAATAAAACCAGGGGCATGAATGGATAAAGCATTACATGTAGATCAACACATGTTTATAGAGCATCTCCATATTATGCATAAAATGATTAGTAGAAGAATGTTTACATGGCATCAAAATATAACAGAATCTGTCAGGAAAACAGCAACAGCAACTACCCTACTTAGCAAGGTTGATACACTCAGCACACAACTCACAAAAATACATGGTCGGCACCCCTGGAAAGATGGCATGGCATGGATCAACATTCATGTAGAGCTCATACTCATAGGATGCACCCATCAATCATGGCAAAAATGATAAATGAGCAAGTTATAACAGTTTCAGCAGATTAACATCAACATGCACACTTCCAACAGCATTTCGGGCATCAAGATGAGCTCAAATGAAAATGATGCAATGGAATGAAATGAAGTACTCGTCGAGGCGAACAATTTGACATATTACACGCGCAAAATGGAGCTACGGATGCAGAGATGTGATGCGATGAACATGGCATGTTAATGCAAAAAATCCTGGGACTTAGTGAAGCGGGGACAACCTTAGGGTTCGTGGCACGCGGATCGAGGTCACCGGGATCTCGCTGGAGAGAGGTCGGGGCGCCGGATCCGGGGACCGGCGAGGTGGAGGGCGGCGCCGGCGGGACGCGGCGGGGCGGATCCGGCCGGGGCGCGGTCGCCGGAGGCCGGCGGGCGCAGGGGAGCGCGGGGCGGCGGCGCCCCGGGGGAGCTCCGGCGGCGGCGACCGGAGGCGGGGAAGCCTCGGGCGGCGGCGCTCCGGGGCGATGCGGGCGCGGGAGCAGAGGCGCGGGGCCGGGCGCGGCGAGGCCGCGGGTCAGCGGCGGCGGGAGTCGCCGGGACGGCGGGCGGCGGAGGGCGGCCGGATGCGCGCCGGCGAGGGCGGCGGCGCAGGGAGACGGCGGCGGAGGCGCGCGGGCCGCACGGGCCCGACTCGGGCCCCGCGGGCTGGCGGCGCGGACGGCGGCGGGAGGCGACGTGGCACTCGCTGATTGGCCGGGGCGGCGGCGGCGGACGTGTCCGGCCCGGTCCGGACATGTCCGGCGCGGCTCGGAGGAGAAATTAGGGTTTCGGGAGGAATTGATCCGCGAATTTGGAAGGGGAGGGCCTATTTATAGGTAGAGGGAGCTAGGAGAGTCCAAATGAGGTGCGGTTTTCGGCCACGCGATCGTGATCGAACGACCGAGAGCATGGAGGGGAGTTAGATGGGTTTTGGGCCACTTTGGAAGGTGTGTTGGGCTGCAACTCAAAGAGGGCTTTACGGTTACCCGGTTAACCGTTGGAGTATCAAACGACCTCCAAATGGCACGAAACTTGACAGGCAGTCTACCGGTGCTATACCAAGGCCGCTTGCAAACCTCGGGCCATTCCGAGAAAGTTTAATACCCGCTCACAAAGAAAGACAAAAGGGGGACGCCGGATGACATAGGAGTGCCGGATTGCAAAACGGACAACGGGGAAAAGGCTCGGATGCATGAGACGAACACGTATGCAAAATGAGATGCACATGATGACATGATATGAAATGCATATGATGACATGATAAAATGCAACACGCAAGCAAATGACATGGCAAAGACGGCGAATAACTGGAAGACACCTGGCGCATCGAATCCGAGGCGTTACAACACTCCTCCACTAACAAGAGATCTCGTCCCGAGATCTTAGGACCGAGACGGAAGAGAAAAGGGAATGATGTGAAACAAGAACTCATGAGAAGAAGCAAAGAATCGAGAGCACTCGAGAAGAAGAGAGAAACGACGAGAATGACGAGAATCGAAGGCTCATGGAATCAGATAGGCTCTGAATTGACTCCGGTTGGAATGGGATAAGAAGTGGATGAGACTAAAAGAATTTAGGTAGAACTCTGACCGAACATGGAAAGAATAGAACACGAGCTAGAGAGGATGGAATGATACTTGATGAACTCTTGAAGAATGAATTAAATCATGAACAACCATCGTGAAGAACTCCGGTAAAATAAAGGATGATGAGATAGAATGAAGGATGAAAGAATAAGATGAGCCTTGCGATGATTTAGATGGAGGTTCTGACGAAATGGCGGAGGAAATTTGAACTCCGGAAAAGAAAAAGATGAAAAGACTTGGAACTAGAATTTATTCATCAAGAACAAACTCCGAAGGAAGGGATTGCTCACTTGGATGAAATAAGAATAAGATTTATTGTATGTTTATCCTTCATCAAATTAAATTGATGACAATCAATGGATTTTTCATACTACTTATTCTTCTTGAAAAGGATTGAGAAGGGAAATATCACAAACTTGAGAAGGTCTTCATGAACCACCGGTAAGATTGAAAAGAACGAATGGATTAAAATGATAATCAAGGAAAGAGAATATTGAACGAACCACCGTTAGAATTCAGAAATGGCTGATGAAAAAGAATGAATCACCGGGAAGAATTAGAAGAACAAATATGCTTGAGGGAATTTAGATGCAAAAGAATAAAGAGATCATGAGCTGCTTATGAATACTTGAACGAAGCATCGGGATAAATAGAGAACGATAACTGGAATGATGGCCTCCGGTGAAACGAAAAAGAAACCAACTCCTGAAATACTCCGGATGAATGAAAAGAATTTGCATGACTTGAAACAATTTGATAGGATAACATCGAGCTAGCATCGCGAATCTCCGGGGAACGGACAAGATTTAGAGGAAAAAACTCTTCTTCGGTCTTCAAATGGCGACAGAAAACACCACCAAAATTACTGAGATACTCCGGGAGAATGAAAAAAACGAAGAGGTTGAGCCAACAATGAAAATGATTTGAAATCGATCTTGGAAAAGGCATGTGACTGATGAAATTCATTCTTACATCACACTTGAAAAGAATTAAGAATAACTCCGGTAGAATTAGAAGAGTTAGGTAAGATCCTGGGAAAAGACTTGTGGGTTAGGGCCGACTGAAGAGAGAAAACACCGTTGAAAAGGATTGTTGAATAGATAGATGAAGCACCGGAACAATTGAAATATTTGAATGAGGTAACAACCTCGAAATAATTGGAACACGGACGAATCTCCTGAGATGTCTTCCGAACTCCGGAATGATTGAATGATGAGAGGCAAACGAGTAAGGAGAACACTTGAACCGAGGAAAAGAATATAATCACCACCGAAATACTTGAATTAAGTCCACCGGAAAAGAAAGAGATGAAGTCTGACGAACGAGATGAGAATTCACCGGTTGAAAATAATTGAGGGGAAGACTGAAGAGGCTCCACACGGATGAAGTTGACGGTCGAAACAGACTCAGACTACGGAAAGAAGAGGGTGGGAGGGCGGGAAAAACAAAGGCAACTGGAAGGGGAAACCGACGAATATCTTGAAGGGAAAACACCGGTTGAAATCATTGAGGAAAGAAAGCAAAGACTTCGCACGAGTAGGATGGATACTCGATTACGGACTCCGGTTCCGAGAAGAAGAAGGGAGGGCGGGTGGGAAAAGAAAACAACTGAGGATTGGACTCGGCAAAAAAAACAAAGAGGTTCGAGTCGACTTGACGAGAGATGCACCGGACAAAAGAGGATGGACAACGAACAAAAACTAACCACGTGATCCTAAAGAAAAAATTTGAAGGGGAAGAGGAGTAATTCAAAACACCTACGTCAAGATTCCTCACCAGAGTGACGAAGGGGCTGAGGAGTAAAAAGAGTTCCTACTCTCCGATATAACTAGACTCCGAAAATAGTTTTCTTCTAGACTCAACAACGGCCAAACTACACGATCAATCAAGGGGGGCTCCTAAGGTCGGTCGAGGCTCTGATACCAACTTGTCACGCCCAAGATGCGACCCTATCCTAAAGGAACTCGAAGGTCCCACCAAGGATAGAAGCGCATCTTGAAGACGCTTTTGCAAGGTGGATATCATTACATCAATATTACATAATAGTGGGGATACATCCAATACATACAATGACACATGAATACAACAATACAACATACAAGAACAACATCCGACTACGGATGAATCATAAACAGAATCTCAAACAATATCCACCCTGCTAGCCCAGGCTGCCGACCTGGAACCTATTCCCTGATCGAAGAAGCAGAAGAAGAAACTCCAAAACAAGCAACATCGCTCTCGCGTCATGATCATCGCATTAACCTGCACCTACAACTGTTGTTGTAGTAATCTGTGAGCCACGAGGACTCAGCAATCCCATTACCATGGGTATCAAGACTAGCAAAGCTTAATGGGTAAGGAAGGGGTAAAGTGGTGAGGTTGCAGCAGCGACTAAGCATGATATGGTGGCTAACATACGCAAATGAGAGCGAGAAGAGAAACAAAGGAACAGTCGTGAAGCTAACAATGATCAAGAGGTGATCCTGAACACCTACTTACGTCAATCATAACACAGAAACCGTGTTCACTTCCCGGACTCCGCCGAAAAGAGACCTTCACGGCTACACACGCGGTTGATGCATTTTACTTCGGATCTGGTGTCAAGTTATCTACAACCGGACATTAACAAATTCCCATCTGCCACATAACCGCGGGCACGGCTCTCGAAAGTTTATACCCTGCAGGGGTGTCCCAACTTAGCCCATGACAAGTTCTCGCGGTCAACGAAGGAATAGACCTTCTCCCAGGAAGACCCGATCAGTCTCGGAATCCCGGTTTACAAGACATTTCGACAATGGTAAAACAAGACCAGCAAAGCCTCCCGCTGTGCCGACAAATCCCGATAGGATCTGCACATATCTCGTTCTCAGGGCACACCGGATGAGCCAGACGTCGGGTTGGCATAGACCCTGGTTGCCCAGGGGGCGCCGGACATCGCTCGGTTTGGACCAACACTTAGACAAGCATTGGCCCGGGGGGGCTAAAATAAAGATGACCCTCGAGAGAGCGACTCCCAAGGGAAAAGTAGGTGGTGGTGAGGCAAATGGTAAAACCAAGGTTGGGCCTTGCTGGACAAGTTTTATTCAAAGCGAACTGTCAGGGGGTCCCATAAATCACCCGACCGCGTTAGGAACGCAAAATCCGGGAACATAACACCGGTATGACGGAAACTAGGGCGGCAAGAGTGGAACAAAACAACAGGCATAAGGCCGAGCCTTCCACCCTTTACCAAGTATATAGATGCATTAATAATATAAGAGATATTGTGATATCCCAACATAAACCCTGTCCACCATGGAGAAATATTCAACTTCACCTGCAACTAGCAACGCTATAAGAGGGGCTGAGCAAAAGCGGTAACATAGCCAAACAACGGTTTGCATAGGAAAGGTGTCAAAGGTTAGAGGTTCATGGCAATATGGGATGGCTTGATAAACAGGTAATAGGTAGCGCAGCATAGCGATAGAACGAAGCAACTAGCATAGCAATGATAGTAGTGAGATCCAGGGTAGCGGTCATCTTGCCTGAAAATCCGCAAGGAAGAAGAACGAGTCCATGAAGAAGATGAAGCCACGAAGACGAACCACACATAGACGAATGCATCCTCACGATCACAACGAAACGGGAACTATCGAGAAGAAGCACACAACATGGTAAACACACCACACATAGGCAAGACATGATGCACAACAAGCATGATGCATGACAAGGCTACATGAAGCTACTCATGGCAAGAGATGATGCAAACAAGAACAACACCTCAAGGCAAGTTTAAATGAGGTCGGGAACAACATATAACAATTCCGGTAACTCCTCATATGCAAATTTCGAAATTGGTCCAGAACAGAATAAACATTAAGTTGAAGTTGTTAAACAGCAATTTAAGATGCACCACAATGACCTGCTCGAAATTCTAGTCAAGTTACATATAAAGTTCATTAGATTCGGAGCTACGGTCTAGAAGATATGAGCAAAACAAGTTAAGCATGGCATTGATGCAAAATGCACTCAAACATCAAGCAAACACACCAAAACAAGGATGCAACATGATAATATGAAGCTACATGCAAAAACAAGCAAGTTTCATATAGAGCACACTCAAAACGGAGCAACGGAGCAACACACACACACTATACAAATCATAACAACAATCTGTCCATAACAGCAACTAGGCATCTTGCAAGCATCAAAACAACATGCTACGGCACCCCAACATAATAACAAAAGGCATGGGCATGAAGTACAGGTAAAGCACAACAAAACATGAACACTGAGCTATCTCCAGAAATCACTAGAACATGCTCCAAATGACATGGAAAGATTGCAAATCATAACAGTTGCAGACTTTAGCAGAAATAACATCAGGTTGCAATGTTTAGAGCTATCAAACAACATGTTACAGGAACTTATCATGGCAAACAAAGGCATGGCATGAATCTACTAAAAGCATAGATCAAAAGTCCCTTATTGACCATAAGCCAAAAAGGATCAGAAAATATGATGGCACCCATGTAAACATGGCAAGTTATATTACAGATTCATACATGGCAGGAACAACAGTAAGTAAGCATGTTCGTGAGCTTGAACCACTCACCACAGAGCAATACATGGCATGGCAAGGCAACCAACAGTAAGAAGGCATGTTTATGAAGCTAAGCATGGCAAGAGCAAGGTCATAGGGTACATGGATCACTAGGAAAACACATGGAAACAAGTGAACTTAATGTTAACAGGCTGACAGCAACATTTTCAAGCAACTTTGGAGCAAGATTACAACAAGCTACAGTGGTCTATAAATACAACCAGGGGCATGAATGGATAAAGCATGACATGTAGATCAACACATGTTTATAGAGCATCTCCATATTATGCATAAAATGATTAGTAGAAGAATGTTTACATGGCATCAAAATATAACAGAATCTGTCAGGAAAACAGCAACAGCAACTACCCTACTTAGCAAGGTTGATACACTCAGCACACAACTCACAAAAATACATGGTTGGCACCCCTGGAAAGATGGCATGGCATAGATCAACATTCATGTAGAGCTCATACTCATAGGATGCACCCATCAATCATGGCAAAAATGATAAATGAGCAAGTTATAACAGTTTCAGCAGATTAACATCAACATGCACACTTCCAACAGCATTTCGGGCATCAAGATGAGCTCAAATGAAAATGATGCAATGGAATGAAATGAAGTACTCGTCGAGGCGAACAATTTGACATATTACACGCACAAAATGGAGCTACGGATGCAGAGATGTGATGCGATGAACATGGCATGTTAATGCAAAAAATCCTGGGACTTAGTGAAGCGGGGACAACCTTAGGGTTCGTGGCACGCGGATCGAGGTCACCGGGATCTCGCTGGAGAGAGGTCGGGGCGCCGGATCCGGGGACCGGCGAGGTGGAGGGCGGCGCCGGCGGGACGCGGCGGGGCGGATCCGGCCGGGGCGCGGTCGCCGGAGGCCGGCGGGCGCAGGGGAGCGCGGGGCGGCGGCGCCCCGAGGGAGCTCCGGCGGCGGCGACCGGAGGCGGGGAAGCCTCGGGCGGCGGCGCTCCGGGGCGATGCGGGCGCGGGAGCAGAGGTGCGGGGCCGGGCGCGGCGAGGCCGCGGGTCAGCGGCGGCGGGAGTCGCCGGGACGGCGGGCGGCGGAGGGCGGCCGGATGCGCGCCGGCGAGGGCGGCGGCGCAGGGAGACGGCGGCGGAGGCGCGCGGGCCGCACGGGCCTGACTCGGGCCCCGCGGGCCGGCGGCGCGGACGGCGGCGGGAGGCGACGTGGCACTCGCTGATTGGCCGGGGCGGCGGCGGCGGACGTGTCCGGCCCGGTCCGGACATGTCCGGCGCGGCTCGGAGGAGAAATTAGGGTTTCGGGAGGAATTGATCCGCGAATTTGGAAGGGGAGGGCCTATTTATAGGTAGAGGGAGCTAGGAGAGTCCAAATGAGGTGCGGTTTTCGGCCACGCGATCGTGATCGAACGACCGAGAGCATGGAGGGGAGTTAGATGGGTTTTGGGCCACTTTGGAAGGTGTGTTGGGCTGCAACTCAAAGAGGGCTTTACGGTTACCCGGTTAACCGTTGGAGTATCAAACGACCTCCAAATGGCACGAAACTTGACAGGCAGTCTACCGGTGCTATACCAAGGCCGCTTGCAAACCTCGGGCCATTCCGAGAAAGTTTAATACCCGCTCACAAAGAAAGACAAAAGGGGGACGCCGGATGACATAGGAGTGCCGGATTGCAAAACGGACAACGGGGAAAAGGCTCGGATGCATGAGACGAACACGTATGCAAAATGAGATGCACATGATGACATGATATGAAATGCAGATGATGACATGATAAAATGCAACACGCAAGCAAATGACATGGCAAAGACGGCGAATAACTGGAAGACACCTGGCGCATCGAATCCGAGGCGTTACAACACTCCTCCACTAACAAGAGATCTCGTCCCGAGATCTTAGGACCGAGACGGAAGAGAAAAGGGAATGATGTGAAACAAGAACTCATGAGAAGAAGCAAAGAATCGAGAGCACTCGAGAAGAAGAGAGAAACGACGAGAATGACGAGAATCGACGGCTCATGGAATCAGATAGGCTCTGAATTGACTCCGGTTGGAATGGGATAAGAAGCGGATGAGACTGAAAGAATTTAGGTAGAACTCTGACCGAACATGGAAAGAATAGAACACGAGCTAGAGAGGATGGAATGATACTTGATGAACTCTTGAAGAATGAATTAAATCATGAACAACCATCGTGAAGAACTCCGGTAAAATAAAGGATGATGAGATAGAATGAAGGATGAAAGAATAAGATGAGCCTTGCGATGATTTAGATGGAGGTTCTGACGAAATGGCGGAGGAAATTTGAACTCCGGAAAAGAAAAAGATGAAAAGACTTGGAACTAGAATTTATTCATCAAGAACAAACTCCGAAGGAAGGGATTGCTCACTTGGATGAAATAAGAATAAGATTTATTGTATGTTTATCCTTCATCAAATTAAATTGATGACAATCAATGGATTTTTCATACTACTTATTCTTCTTGAAAAGGATTGAGAAGGGAAATATCGCAAACTTGAGAAGGTCTTCATGAACCACCGGTAAGATTGAAAAGAACGAATGGATTAAAATGATAATCAAGGAAAGAGAATATTGAACGAACCACCGTTAGAATTCAGAAATGGCTGATGAAAAAGAATGAATCACCGGGAAGAATTAGAAGAACAAATATGCTTGAGGGAATTTAGATGCAAAAGAATAAAGAGATCATGAGCTGCTTATGAATACTTGAACGAAGCACCGGGATAAATAGAGAACGATAACTGGAATGATGGCCTCCGGTGAAACGAAAAAGAAACCAACTCCTGAAATACTCCGGATGAGTGAAAAGAATTTGCATGACTTGAAACAATTTGATAGGATAACATCGAGCTAGCATCGCGAATCTCCGGGGAACGGACAAGATTTAGAGGAAAAAACTCTTCTTCGGTCTTCAAATGGCGACAGAAAACACCACCAAAATTACTGAGATACTCCGGGAGAATGAAAAAAACGAAGAGGTTGAGCCAACAATGAAAATGATTTGAAATCGATCTTGGAAAAGGCATGTGACTGATGAAATTCATTCTTACATCACACTTGAAAAGAATTAAGAATAACTCCGGTAGAATTAGAAGAGTTAGGTAAGATCCTGGGAAAAGACTTGTGGGTTAGGGCCGACTGAAGAGAGAAAACACCGTTGAAAAGGATTGTTGAATAGATAGATGAAGCACCGGAACAATTGAAATATTTGAATGAGGTAACAACCTCGAAATAATTGGAACACGGACGAATCTCCTGAGATGTCTTCCGAACTCCGGAATGATTGAATGATGAGAGGCAAACGAGTAAGGAGAACACTTGAACCGAGGAAAAGAATATAATCACCACCGAAATACTTGAATTAAGTCCACCGGAAAAGAAAGAGATGAAGTCTGACGAACGAGATGAGAATTCACCGGTTGAAAATAATTGAGGGGAAGACTGAAGAGGCTCCACACGGATGAAGTTGACGGTCGAAACAGACTCAGACTCCGGAAAGAAGAGGGTGGGAGGGCGGGAAAAACAAAGGCAACTGGAAGGGGAAACCGACGAATATCTTGAAGGGAAAACACCGGTTGAAATCATTGAGGAAAGAAAGCAAAGACTTCGCACGAGTAGGATGGATACTCGATTACGGACTCCGGTTCCGAGAAGAAGAAGGGAGGGCGGGTGGGAAAAGAAAACAACTGAGGATTGGACTCGGCAAAAAAAACAAAGAGGTTCGAGTCGACTTGACGAGAGATGCACCGGACAAAAGAGGATGGACAACGAACAAAAACTAACCACGTGATCCTAAAGAAAAAATTTGAAGGGGAAGAGGAGTAATTCAAAACACCTACGTCAAGATTCCTCACCAGAGTGACGAAGGGGCTGAGGAGTAAAAAGAGTTCCTACTCTCCGATATAACTAGACTCCGAAAATAGTTTTCTTCTAGACTCAACAACGGCCAAACTACACGATCAATCAAGGGGGGCTCCTAAGGTCGGTCGAGGCTCTGATACCAACTTGTCACGCCCAAGATGCGACCCTATCCTAAAGGAACTCGAAGGTCCCACCAAGGATAGAAGCGCATCTTGAAGACGCTTTTGCAAGGTGGATATCATTACATCAATATTACATAATAGTGGGGATACATCCAATACATACAATGACACATGAATACAACAATACAACATACAAGAACAACATCCGACTACGGATGAATCATAAACAGAAACTCAAACAATATCCACCCTGCTAGCCCAGGCTGCCGACCTGGAACCTATTCCCTGATCGAAGAAGCAGAAGAAGAAACTCCAAAACAAGCAACATCGCTCTCGCGTCATGATCATCGCATAAACCTGCACCTACAACTATTGTTGTAGTAATCTGTGAGCCACGAGGACTCAGCAATCCCATTACCATGGGTATCAAGACTAGCAAAGCTTAATGGGTAAGGAAGGGGTAAAGTGGTGAGGTTGCAGCAGCGACTAAGCATGATATGGTGGCTAACATACGCAAATGAGAGCGAGAAGATAAACAAAGGAACAGTCGTGAAGCTAACAATGATCAAGAGGTGATCCTGAACACCTACTTACGTCAATCATAACACAGAAACCGTGTTCACTTCCCGGACTCCGCCGAAAAGAGACCTTCACGGCTACACACGCGGTTGATGCATTTTACTTCGGATCTGGTGTCAAGTTATCTACAACCGGACATTAACAAATTCCCATCTGCCACATAACCGCGGGCACGGCTCTCGAAAGTTTATACCCTGCAGGGGTGTCCCAACTTAGCCCATGACAAGTTCTCGCGGTCAACGAAGGAATAGACCTTCTCCCAGGAAGACCCGATCAGTCTCGGAATCCCGGTTTACAAGACATTTCGACAATGGTAAAACAAGACCAGCAAAGCCTCCCGCTGTGCCGACAAATCCCGATAGGAGCTGCACATATCTCGTTCTCAGGGCACACCGGATGAGCCAGACGTCGGGTTGGCATAGACCCTGGTTGCCCAGGGGGCGCCGGACATCGCTCGGTTTGGACCAACACTTAGACAAGCATTGGCCCGGGGGGGCTAAAATAAAGATGACCCTCGAGAGAGCGACTCCCAAGGGAAAAGTAGGTGGTGGTGAGGCAAATGGTAAACCCAAGGTTGGGCCTTGCTGGACAAGTTTTATTCAAAGCGAACTGTCAGGGGGTCCCATAAATCACCCGACCGCGTTAGGAACGCAAAATCCGGGAACATAACACCGGTATGACGGAAACTAGGGCGGCAAGAGTGGAACAAAACAACAGGCATAAGGCCGAGCCTTCCACCCTTTACCAAGTGTATAGATGCATTAATAATATAAGAGATATTGTGATATCCCAACATAAACCCTGTCCACCATGGAGAAATCTTCAACTTCACCTGCAACTAGCAACGCTATAAGAGGGGCTGAGCAAAAGCGGTAACATAGCCAAACAACGGTTTGCATAGGAAAGGTGTCAAAGGTTAGAGGTTCATGGCAATATGGGATGGCTTGATAAACAGGTAATAGGTAGCGCAGCATAGCGATAGAACGAAGCAACTAGCATAGCAATGATAGTAGTGAGATCCAGGGTAGCGGTCATCTTGCCTGAAATCCCGCAAGGAAGAAGAACGAGTCCATGAAGAAGATGAAGCCACGAAGACGAACCACACGTAGACGAATGCATCCTCACGATCACAACGAAACGGGAACTATCGAGAAGAAGCACACAACATGGTAAACACACCACACATAGGCAAGACATGATGCACAACAAGCATGATGCATGACAAGGCTACATGAAGCTACTCATGGCAAGAGATGATGCAAACAAGAACAACACCTCAAGGCAAGTTTAAATGAGGTCGGGAACAACATATAACAATTCCGGTAAGTCCTCATATGCAAATTTCGAAATTGGTCCAGAACAGAATAAACATTAAGTTGAAGTTGTTAAACAGCAAGTTAAGATGCACCACAATGACCTACTCGAAATTCTAGTCAAGTTACATATAAAGTTCATTAGATTCGGAGCTACGGTCTAGAAGATATGAGCAAAACAAGTTAAGCATGGCATTGATGCAAAATGCACTCAAACATCAAGCAAACACACCAAAACAAGTATGCAACATGATAATATGAGGCTACATGCAAAAACAAGCAAGTTTCATATAGAGCACACTCAAAACGGAGCAATGGTGCAACACACACACACACTATACAAATCATAACAACAATCTGTCCATAACAGCAACTAGGCATCTTGCAAGCATCAAAACAACATGCTACAGCACCCCAACATAATAACAAAACGCATGTGCATGTAGTACAGGTAAAGCACAACAAAACATGAACACTGAGCTATCTCCAGAAATCACTAGAACATGCTCCAAGTGACATGGAAAGATTGCAAATCATAACAGTTTCAGACTTTAGCAGAAATAACATCAGGTTGCAATGTTTAGAGCTATCAAACAACATGTTACAGGAACTTATCATGGCAAACAAAGTCATGGCATGAATCTACTAAAAGCATAGATCAAAAGTCCCTTACTGACCATAAGCCAAAAAGGATCAGAAAATATGATGACACCCATGTAAACATGGCAAGTTATATTACAGATTCATACATGGCAGGAACAACAGTAAGTAAGCATGTTCGTGAGCTTGAACCACTCACCACAGAGCAATACATGGCATGGCAAGGAAACCAACAGTAAGAAGGCATGTTTATGAAGCTAAGCATGGCAAGAGCAAGGTCATAGGGTACATGGATCACTAGGAAAACACATGGGAACAAGTGAACTTAATGTTAACAGGCTGACAGCAACATTTTCAAGCAACTTTGGAGCAAGATTACAACAAGCTACAGTGGTCTATAAATACAACCAGGGGCATGAATGGATAGAGCATGACATGTAGATCAACACATGTTTATAGAGCATCTCCAGATTATGCATAGAATGATTAGTAGAAGCATGTTTACATGGCATCAAAATATAACAGAATCTGTCAGGAAAACAGCAACAGCAACTACCCTACTTAGCAAGCTTGATACACTCAGCACACAACTCACAAAAATACATGGTTGGCACCCCTGGAAAGATGGCATGGCATAGATCAACATTCATGTAGAGCTCATACTCATACGATGCACCCATCAATCATGGCAAAAATGATAAATGAGCAAGTTATAACAGTTTTAGCAGATTAACATCAACATGCACTCTTCCAACAGCATTTCGGGCATCAAGATGAGCTCAAATGAAAATGATGCAATGGAATGAAATGAAGTACTCGTCGAGACGAACAATTTGACATATTACACGCGCAAAACGGAGCTACGGATGCAGAGATGTGATGCGATGAACATGGCATGTTAGTGCAAAAAATTCTGGGACTTGGTGAAGCGGGGACAACCTTAGGGTTCGTGGCACGCGGATCGAGGTCACCGGGATCTCGCCGGAGAGAGGTCGGGGCGCCGGATCCGGGGACCGGCGAGGTGGAGGGCGGCGCCGGCGGGACGCGGCGGGGCGGATCAGGCCGGGGCGCGGTCGCCGGAGGCGCGGCGGCGGCCGGCGAGCGCGGGGCGGCGGCGCCTCGGGGGAGCTCCGGCGGCGGCGACCGGAGGCGGGGAAGCCTCGGGCGGCGGCGCTCCAGGGCGATGCGGGCGCGGGAGCAGAGGCGCGGGGCCGGGCGCGGCGAGGCCGCGGGTCAGCGGCGGCGGGAGTCGCCGGGACGGCGGGCGGCGGAGGGCGGCCGGATGCGCGCCGACGAGGGCGGCGGCGCAGGGAGACGGCGGCGGAGGCGCGCGGGCCGCGCGGGCCCGACTCGGGCCCCGTGGGCCGGCGGCGCGGACGGCGGCGGGAGGCGACGTGGCACTCGCTGATTGGCCGGGGCGGCGGCGGCGGACGTGTCCGGCCCGGTCCGGACATGTCCGGCGCGGCTCAGAGGAGAAATTAGGGTTTCGGGAGGAATTGATCCGCGAATTTGGAAGGGGAGGGCCTATTTAGAGGTAGAGGGAGCTAGGAGAGTCCAAATGAGGTGTGGTTTTCGGCCACGCGATCGTGATCGAACGACCGAGAGCATGGAGGGGAGTTAGATGGGTTTTGGGCCACTTTGGAAGGTGTGTTGGGCTGCAACTCAAAGAGGGCTTTACGGTTACCCGGTTAACCGTTGGAGTATCAAACGACCTCCAAATGGCACGAAACTTGACAGGCGGTCTACCGGTGCTATACCAAGGCCGCTTGGCAAACCTCGGGCCATTCCGAGAAAGTTTAATACCCGCTCACAAAGAAAGACAAAAGGGGGACGCCGGATGACATAGGAGTGCCGGATTGCAAAACGGACAACGGGGAAAAGGCTCGGATGCATGAGACGAACACGTATGCAAAATGAGATGCACATGATGACATGATATGAAATGCAGATGATGACATGATAAAATGCAACATGCAAGCAAATGACATGGCAAAGACAGCGAATAACTGGAAGACACCTGGCGCATCGAATCCGGGGCGTTACAGATTCCCCCACAAGTCGGGATGAGACTTCGGACTTTAAAAAAAAAAGAGAAAGGCCAAAAAAAGGGAAAGGCCAAATAAAAATAGAAAAAAGAAAACAAAGAAAAAAATGAGAGAAAAAGAGAGAAGGGACAATGCTACTATCCTTTTACCACACTTGTGCTTCAAAGTAGCACCATAATCTTCATGATAGAGAGTCCCCTATGTTGTCACTTTCATATACTAGTGGGAATTTTTCATTATAGAACTTGGCTTGTATATTTCAATGATGGGATTCCTCAAAACGCCCTAGGTCTTTGTGAGCAAGCGAGTTGGATGCACACCCACTTAGTTTCTTTTGTTGAGCTTTCATACACTTATAGCTCTAGTGCATCCATTGCATGGCAATCCCTACTCACTCACATTGATATCTATTAATGGGGATCTCTATAGCCCGCTGATACGCCTAGTTGATGTGAGATTATCTTCAACTTTTTTTGTCTTCTCCATGATGACCCGCAAGTATACGGGATAGTTGCAGCCTCTTTCGATAAGTAAGAGTGTCGAACCCAACGAGGAGCTAAAGGTAGAACAAATACCCTCTCAAGTCCTATCGGCCACTGATACGACTCTACGCATGCTTGACGTTCGCTTTACCTAGAACAAGTATGAAACTAGAAGTACTTTGTAGGTGTGATTGGATAGGTTTGCAAGATAATAAAGAACGCGTAAATAAAAACTAGGGGCTGTTTAGATAAAGATGCAATAAAGTAAATATAGCGAGTGCAGAAAAGTGGTGGTAGGAGTTGTGAAATTGTCCCTAAGCAATTGACTATGTTACTAGACCGGTAATCACTATTGCAATTCTATTTGAGGGAGAGGCATAAGCTAACATACTTTCTCTACTTGGATCATATGCACTTATGATTGGAACTCTAGCAAGCATTCGCAAATACTAAAGATTCATTAAGGTAAAAGCCAACCATAGCATTAAAGTATCAAGTCCCCTTTATCCCATACGCAAACAACCTACTTACTCGGGTTTGTGCTTCTGTCACTCACGCCACCCACCATAAGCAAATCATAAGCATATTGCAAACCCTACAGCGGGAATCCCTCACGCTTGCGCGACACGGAGGGCACAATAGGACAGCACCAATAATAAAACATGCAACTCAAACCAATCATAGCAATTCATCAATCACCGATAGGATAAATAAATCTACCTAGACATCATAGGATGGCAACACATCATTGGAAAATAATATGAAGCATAAAGCACCATGTTCAAGTAGAGGGTGCAGCGGGTTGCGGGAGAGTGGACCACTGAATATAGAAGGGGGAAGGTGATGGAGATGTTGGTGAAGATGGCGGAGGTGTTGGTGAAGATCGCGGTGATGATGATGGCCCCCGACGGCGTTCTGGTGCCACCAGAAGCAAGGGGGAGAGAGCCCCCCTTCTTATTCTTCTTCCTTGACCTCCTACCTTGATGGGAGAAGGGTTTCCCCTCTAGTCCTTGGCTCCCATGGCTTGGGAGGGGCGGTAGCCCCTCCGAGATTGGATCTATCTCTCTGTTTCTGCGTTCTCAGATTCTGCCCCTTCACTATTTCTTTTATATTCGGAGATCCGTAACTCCGATTGGGGTGAATCTTTCGCCTAGATCTTTCTCATAAAATTAGCTTTCTTGCGGCAAAAGAAGAGTGTCAACTGCCTTACGGGGGGCGCAGGAGAGTCCAGGGCGCGCCTGCCTCCCTGGGGCGCACCCCCTATCTCCTGGCCCCCTCGGGCACCGTCTCGCGTTGATTTTACTTCCCAAAAATCACAATATTCCAAAATAATTCTCCGTCCGCTTTTATCCCGTTTGGACTTGGTTTGATATTGGGTTTCTGCGAAACGAAAAACATGCAATAGATAGGAACTGGTACTGGGCACTGGATCAATATGTTAGTCCCAAAAATAGTATAAAAAGTTGCCAAAAGTATATAAAAGTTGAATAATATTGGCATGGAACAATCAAAAATTATAGATACGACGGAGATGTATCAGCATCCCCAAGCTTAACTCCTGCTCGTCCTCGAGTAGGTAAATGATAAAAAAGATAATTTTTGTTGTGGAATGCTACCTAGCATAATCTTGATCATATATCTAATCATGGTATGAATATTAAGACACGAGTGATTCAAAACAATAGTCTATCATTTGACATAAAAACAAGAATACTTCGAGCGTACCAATAAAGCAATCTTGTCTTTTCAAAACAACAAGGCCAAAGCAAGCTTATCCCTACAAAATCATATAGTTTGTCCATGCTTCATTTTCGTCACACAAAATGCCCCCATCATGCACAACCCCGATGACAAGCCGAGCAATTGGTTCATACTTTTTAACGCGCATCAGCTTTTTCAACCCTCACGCAATACATGAGCGCAAGCCATGGATATAGCACTATAGGTGGAATAGAATATAATGATGGAGGTTATGTGGAGAAGACAAAAAAGGAGAAAGTCTCACATCGACGCGGCTAATCAACGGGCTATGGAGATGCCCATCAATTGATGTCAATGCGAGGAGTAGTGATTGCCATGCAACGGATGCACTAGAGCTATAAGTGTATGAAAGCTCAAACTGAAACTAAGTGGGTGTGCATCCAACTTGCTTTCTCACGAAGACCTAGGGCATTTGAGGAAGCCCATCGTTGGAATATACAAGCCAAGTTCTATAATGAAAAATTCCCACTAGTATATGAAAGTGATAACATAGGAGACTCTCTATATGAAGAACATGGTGCTACTCTGAAGCACAAGTGTGGGAAAAGGATAGTAACATTGCCCCTTTTTTCTTTTTTTTCTTTTTTTCTTTTTTTTCTTTTTTTCGGTGGGCTTCTTTGGCCCCCTTTTTTATTTAGGCTTCTTTAGCCTTTCCTTTTTTTCTTTTTTTTCTTTCTTTTTTTTCTTTTTTTCATGGGGCAATGCTCTATAATGATGATCATCACACTTTTATTTACTTACAACTCAATACTACAACTCGATTCTGGAACAAAATATGACTCTATATGAATGCTTCCGGCGGTATATCGGGATGTGCAATGATCTAGCATAGCAATGACATCAAAAAATGGACAAGCCATGAAAACATCATGCTAGCTATCTTACGATCATGCAAAGCAATATGACAATGAATGCTCAAGTCATGTATATGATGATGATGAAAGTTGCATGGCAATATATCTCGGACTGGCTATGGAAATGCCATAATAGGTAGGTATGGTGGCTGTTTTCAGGAAGATATAAGGAGGTTAATGTGTGATAGAGCGTATCATATCACGAGGTTTGGATGCACCGACGAAGTTTGCACCAACTCTCGAGGTGAGAAAGGGCAATGCACGGTACCGAAGAGGCTAGCAATTATGGAAAGGTAAAAGTGCGTATAATCCATGGACTCACATTAGTCATAAAGAACTCATATACTTATTGCAAAAGTTTATTAGCCCTCGAAGCAAAGTACTACTACGCATGCCCCTAGGGGGATAGATTGGTAGAAAAAGACATCGCTCGTCCCCGACCGCCACTCATAAGGAAGACAATCAAAGAAACACCCCATGCTTCAAATTTGTCATATAACGGTTACCATACGTGCATGCTATGGGACTTGCAAACCTCAACGCAAGTGTCTCTACAATCCAAAACCACCCACTAGCATGACTCTAATATCACCACCTTTATATCGCAAAACTATTGCAAGGAATCAAACATATCATATTCAGCGATCTACAAGTTTATGTAGGATTTTATGACTAACCATGTGAATGACCAATTCATCTCATCTCTCTAAAAAGATATAAGTGAAGCAAGAGAGTTTAATTCTTTCTACAAAAGATATGCCCATGCTCTAACAAATATAAGTGAAGCAAAAGAGCATTCTACAAATGGCGGTTTTCTATGTAATGAGAAACAGGCAATCCAACTTCAAATGATATAAGTGAAGCACATGAAGCATTCTATAAAACCACACTCAAAAGATTTAAGTGAAGTGCAATGAGCATTCTATAAATCAACCAAGGACTATCTCATACCAGCATGGTGTATAAAAGAAAAGTCAAAACTAAATGCAAAAGACGCTCCAAGACTTGCACATAATGCATGAACGAAACGAATACAAAAACATACCGATACTTGTTGAAGAAAGAGGGGATGCCTTCCGGGGCACCCCCAAGCTTAGACGCTTGAGTCTCCTTGAATATTTACTTGGGGTGCCTCGGGCATCCCCAAGCTTGAGCTCTTGCCTCTCTTCCTTTTCCTCATATCGATACATCCTCGATTAGACACTTCATCCACACAAAACTTCAACAGAAAACTCGGTAAGATCCGTTAGTATAATAAAGCAAATCACTACTCTAAGTACTGTAGCAAACCAATTCATATTTTGTTTTTTCATTGTGTCTACTGTAACATAACTTTTTCATGACTCAATCCACTGATATAAATTGATAGATTCATCAAAACAAGCAAACTATGCATCAAAAACAAAATCCGTCAAAAACATAACAGTCTGTAGCAATCTGAACAATCACCATACTTTTGGTACTCCACAAATTCTACCAAAATTAGGAAAAATAAACAATTTGTACATAAATACATTTCAAAAGGAATCAGAACCGTTTGACGTTCCAGTTAAAAACGTAAAATCACGCACTACAGCCAAAGTTTTTGTCCTGCACCATACAAACCAACAAGCATTGTAAACATCCTAAAGGCAAACCTGGCATATTATTTTTATAATACAATGGAATTGTACAAGGGGATAATTATTTTTGTTCAAAAGTTTCTGTAATCAAGATTCACAAAGTTTCCGTGAGCATGAACAAAGTTCAAGGAGCTCTCCCACTTCAACAATGCTTGTCTCTCTCACTTTCACTTTCCTTTTTGAAAAGTTTTTAGGTTCCCCTCTTTATTTTTTATTTTTTTTGTTTTTCAACTATATGAAAGCACTCAACAGAAATAAATGACTCTCTAAAACTTCTGGGTTGTCTCCCTGGCAGCGCTTTCTTTAAAGCCATTAAGCTAGGCATATAGTGCTCAAGTAATGGATCCACCCGGATCCCAAGGTATATCAAAGCCAATTTTAATTAACAATGATTTGTAATTTATTAGTGAACACAAAGTAACATATATCATGCAACAACGAAGTCTAAGTCTCTTCCTATGCATCGGCATATCATAAAAGAACAATTCATGCACACATAGTAAAGGCCAATGCATAGTATAAGCAGTTTCTTGCAATTCTATCGTGCTGGAAACATAGAGAGGTGGAGATATAGTTCCTCTCTCATAATAATTGCAAATAAGAGCAGCAAGCACATGCATATTATATCTATCAAAATCATCATGTGCAACGGTAAAAGGCAACCCATCAATATAATCCTTAATAACCACAAACTTCTCCGATATAGTGTAGTCGGGAGAATTCAAAAATATAATAGGACTATCATGTGTGGGTGCAATAGCAACAATTTCATGTTTAACATAAGGAACTATAGCAAGTTCATCTCCATAAGCATAATTCATATTGGCATGTTGGCCACAAGCATAGCAAGCATCATCAAAAAGGGATATTTCAAGAGAATCAACGGGATCATAGCAATCATCATAGCAATCATACTTCGGTAAGCACGAAGGGGAATTAAACAATGTATGTGTTGAAGAGTTACTCACATTTGAAGGTGGGCACGGGTAGCTAATCCGCTCTTCCTCCTTTTGTTCTTCGCTCTCCTCATCATCTTTTTCATCCAATGAGCTCACAGTTTCATCAATTCTTCTTCCATAGCTTCCTGCAAAATATTAGTCTCTACTTGGACAGCGGAGAATTTCTCAATATATAGTTTAACATAGGCATTAGAAGCATAATTATCATAATAATATTCAAGTATGGAAAAAATTTCAGATTTGTAGAGAGTAGCATCATACTTTTCAATCAAAGAAGAAATTTTATAAGCACCCTTAAAAGCAACAAATTCTTCAATTTGTTGAACATCATAGTAATTATAAACACCCTTAGCATACGAAGATACAATCCCATTATCAATAAACTCACATTGGTAGGGAAGGTGTTTCTTAGGGTTTTCAGAACAACAAGTAATATCATATATTTCACATAAATTCCAAGCATAGCATTGCAAACGATGAATTTGATCCAATAAAAGTTTCCCTTTTTCAGATATATGGTGTCGCACATAACAAGCATGCTCATCTAAAGATTTGCCCTCAACTAAGCTAGTTGGGGTTTTAGCACGAGCACAAAGGGATCGAAGATGATCCAAGTAAAAAGCTCCAGGAGTGTGATAGATTTTGAGTGGTTCTTCAACCATTTGTGTAATAGGTACCATTGTTCAAGATATCTTCCGATATTCCGATAAATCGGCCGATTTATCGCTTACCGTTGTCTGACCGATAAGATAAATCGGCTGATAAATCAGCCGATATGGCGATAAATCGGCCAATATGCCGATAAATTGGCCGATTTACCCATTATCATGGGTCGACCGATAAGTTCCCGATAAGCGATATCCCCAACATTGACTAATTTTTTTGGTATTTTGCGTTTCCTACCCATAACTAAAGATAGAAAACAACTAAGAATAGCAAATAAAAATTACTTAGTGATAAAGCAAACAAGCACACACGAGAATATTCACCCCACGCTATGACTCCCCGGCAACGGCGCCAGAAAAAGGTCTTGATGACCCGCAAGTATACGGGATAGTTGCAGCCTCTTTCGATAAGTAAGAGCGTCGAACCCAATGAGGAGCTAAAGGTAGAACAAATACCCTCTCAAGTCCTATCGGCCACTAATACGACTCTACGCATGCTTGACGTTCGCTTTACCTAGAACAAGTATGAAACTAGAAGTACTTAGGTGTGATTGGATAGGTTTGCAAGATAATAAAGAACACGTAAATAAAAACTAGGGGCTGTTTAGATAAAGATGCAATAAAGTAAATATAGCGAGTGCGGAAAAGTGGTGGTAAGAGTTGTGAAATTGTCCCTAAGCATTTGACTACGTTACTAGACCGGTAATCACTATTGCAATTCTATTTGAGGGAGAGGCGTAAGCTAACATACTTTCTCTACTTGGATCATATGCACTTATGATTGGAACTCTAGCAAACATCTGCAAATACTAAAGATTCATTAAGGTAAAACCCAACCATAGCATTAAGTATCAAGTCCCCTTTATCCCATACGCAAACAACCTACTTACTTGGGTCTGTGCTTCTGTCACTCACGCCACCCACCATAAGCAGATCATAAACATATTGCAAACCCTACAACGGGAATCCCTCACGCTTGTGCAACATGGAGGGCACAATAGGACAGCACCAATAATAAAACATGCAACTCAAACCAATCATAGCAATTCATCAATCACCGATAGGACAACAAAAATCTACTCAGGCATCATAGGATGGCAACACATCATTGGAAAATAATATGAAGCATAAAGCACCATGTTCAAGTAGAGGGTATAGCGGGTTGTGGGAGAGTGGACCACTGAATATAGAAGGGGGAAGGTGATGGAGATGTTGGTGAAGATGGCGGAGGTGTTGGTGAAGATCGTGGTAATGATGATGGCCCCCGGCGGCGTTCCGGCGCCACCGAAAGCAAGCGGGAGAGAGCCCCCCTTCTTCTTCTCCTTCCTTGATCTCCTCCCTAGATGGTAGAAGGGTTTCCCCTCTGGTCCTTGGCTCCCATGGCTTGGGAGGGGCGAGAGCCCCTGCGAGATTGGATCTATCTCTCTGTTTCTGCGTTCTTAGATTCTGCCCCTTCACCGTTTCTTTTATATCCGGGGATTCATAACTCCGATTGGGTTGAATCTTTCGCCCAGATCTTTCTCATAAAATTAGCTTTCATGTGGCAAAAGAAGAGCGTCAACCGCCTTACGGGGGGCCCAGGAGAGTCTAGGGCGCGCCTGCCTCCCTAGGGCGCGCCCCCTATCTCCTGGCCCCCTCGGGCACCGTCTCGCTTTGATTTTACTTCCCAAAAATCACAAATATTCCAAAATAATTCTCTGTCCGTTTTTATCCCGTTTGGACTCCGTTTGATATTGGGTTTCTGCGAAACAAAAAACATGCAACAGACAGGAACTGGCACTGGGCACTGGATCAATATGTTAGTCCCAAAAAATAGTATAAAAAGTTGCCAAAAGTATATAAAAGTTGAATAATATTGCCATGGAACAATCAAAAATTATAGATACGATGGAGACGTATCACTCCAAAACCACCATTCTATTCCACATATAGTGCTATGTCCATGGCTCATGCTCATGTATTGCGTGAAAGTTGAAAAAGTTTGAGAATACTAAAGTATGAAACAATTGCTTGGCTTGTCATCGAGGTTGTGCATGATTAAATACTTTGTGTGATGAAGATAGAGCATAGCCAGACTATATGATTTTGTAGGGATAGCTTTCTTTAGCCATGTTATCTTGAGAAGACATGATTGCTTTGTTAGTATGCTTGGAAGTATTATTGTTTTTATGTCAATATGAACTTTTATTTTGAATCATTTGGATCTGAACATTCATGCCACAATAAAGAAAATTACATTGAGAAATATGCTAGGTAGCATTCCACATCAAAAATTCTGTTTTTATCATTTACCTACTCGAGGACGAGCAAGAATTAAGCTTGGGGGTGTTTGATACGTCTCCAATGTATCTATAATTTTTTATTGTTCCATGCTATTATATTACCTATTTTGGATGTTTATGGGCTTTACTTTACACTTTTATATCATTTTTGGGACTAATCTACTAACCGGACGCCCAGCCCGAATTGTTGTTGTTTTTTTCCTATTTCAGTATTTCGAAGAAAAGGAATATCAAACGGAGTCCAAACGGGATGAAACCTTCGGGAGCGATCTTTTTGGAACAAATGCAAACTAGGAGACTTGGAGTGGACGTCAAGCAGCAAACGAGGTGGCCACGAGGGTGCTCAGCGCGCCCTAAGGGGGGTGGGCGCGCCCCCACTCATGTGGGCCCCTCATGGCTCCATCGACCTACTTCTTCCTCCTATATATATCGACGTACCCCGAGAACATCCAATAGCACCACGAAAACCTAATTCCACCGCCGCAACCTTCTGTATCCGCGAGATCCCATCTTGGAGCCTTCGTCGGTGCTCCGCCGGAGGGTGAATCGACCATGGAGGGGCTCTACATCATCTCCAAGGCCTCTCCGATGAGTTGTGAGTAGTTTACCACAGACCTTCGGGTCCATAGTTATTAGCTAGATGGCTTCTTCTCTCTCTTTGAATCTCAATACAAAGTTCTCCTCGATCTTCTTGGAGATCTATTCGATGTAACTCTTTTTGCGGTGTGGTTGTCGAGATCCCATGAATTGTGGGTTTATGATCAAGTTTATCTATGAGAAATATTTGAATCTCCTCTGAATTCTTTTATGTATGATTGGTTATCTTTGCAAGTCTCTTCGAATTATTAGTTTGGTTTGGCCTACTAGATTGATCTTTCTTGCAATGGGAGAAGTGCTTAGCTTTGGGTTCAATCTTGCGGTGTCCTTTCCCAGTGACAGCAGGGGCAACAAGGCACGTATTGTATTGTTGCCATCAAGGATAAAAAGATGGGGTTAATATCATATTGCTTGAGTTTATCCCTCTACATCATGTCATCTTTCTTAATGCGTTACTCTGTTCTTATAAACTTAATACTCTAGATGCAGGCCGGAGTCAGTCGATGTGTGGAGTAATAGTAGTAGATGCAAAATAGTTTCGATCTACTTGTTGCGGACATGATGCCTATATACATGATCATGCCTAGATAATCTAATAACTATGCACTTTTCTATCAATTGCTCGACAGTAATTTGTTCACCCACCGTAATACTTATGCTATCTTGAGAGAAGCCACTAGTGAAACCTATGGCCCCCGGGTCTATCTTTTATCATATAAGTTTCCAATCTACTTTTATTTGCATCTTTTACTTTCCAATATATATCATAAAAAATACCAAAAATATTTATCTTATCTTATTATCTCTATCAGATCTCACTTTTGCAAGTTTCCGTGAAGGGATTGACAAGCCCTTTTTCGCGTTGGTTGCGAGGTTCTTGTTTTCTTTGTGTAGGTGCGAGGGACTTGTGAGGAGCCTCCTGCTGGATTGATACCTTGGTTCTCAAAAACTGAGGGAAATACTTACGCTACTTTGCTGCATCACCCTTTCCTCTTCAAGGAAAAACCAACACAGTGCTCAAGAGGTAGAAATCCATCATCACGGGCACCGACCCGCCGAACCGACGACCGCTGCTGTCGTGGTGGAGGAGAGTGCACCGTGATCGCACCACCTCTGTTCCTTCCGCCATCAGCACGCGTCGGCTCGATGGACCGCCGCCTTGAAGGCTCTGCCTACTGCTGCCCATCTCTGTCGATTAAACCGATGAGACTCTGAGTAGCAACTCTCCATTCTTCGAGCTTCTCCGGAGCGAGAGGAAAATCTAGGAGCAGTTGCACTCGCGTCAACGCCTCCGCTGGTGTAGGCGGCAGCGGCAGGCGCAAAGAACGTGAGGAGCTCTGACTCCTAGCTATGTTAGAAGGAGCTCCGTCACGGTCTCACAGCCGCGCGCCTGTCGGGGGTTGGATGCGACATATGCCAACGGGTGGCTTATCATGGTGGGGGCGAGTAGAACGTTGCCGGTGCCTGGAAACGGGATGAGGCGCAGACATGCACGCCGACGAATCTTACCTAGCTTCGGGGCTCTCCGGGGAGATAACACCCCCACTGCTGCTCTACGGGGTCTCCGCATGATCACTATGGGATGATAATACAAAGGTGCTCCTTGAGCTGTTTCGGGTGGCGGGAGGGAGCAAGGCTGGCTCCTTCCTTTGCTTGCTATGTGTCTAAAAACCTATCCAGGGCCGAACCCTTTGCATGGGTGCCCCGGGGGGTTTATATAGGCCTACCCCCCGAGGGTACAATGGTAAACTGACTGGGTGTGGCCCCCAGCTGTCTGTCTCTCATGCCGCCGCCCCCCCTGCCGGCTTCTGGGGCCCGCCGACTGGCGGGCCCCGTGGACAGGCCGGGCACTGTGCAACACTCCCGATGACGCAGGCTCGGTCATGGGGTCGTGGGAACAGTGCCGCCGTCTGTCGGGCGATCACTGTCGCCACTCCCCGTCCAATCTGGTTTATGGCTCGTGGGGCCCTAACTGAGAGCCGGCCGACTCTGGGAAGGCCGACTCCCGCAGGGCCGTCTTCGGACTCTCCGGCCATCTTCTTCTCCCTCACTTACGGGGGGCCCGGCGGTCTTCGGGCCGTACAGGCCGCCGTCGTGGGCACAGTGCCTTGCGCACTGTGGCTGAAGTCAGGGGAGGCATGGCAACAGTGCCGCGCCTTACCGGAAATCTCCTGGTGGTACGGCTCACTGTAGCCATGCCTACCTCCCGTAGGTTTGAGGGGACGGCCACATCGGGACCGTACCCTGCGTCGGTCTTCGTGAAAAGGTCGCGGGCCGACTCTCATAGTCGGCCCCTTGAAAGGTCGCAAGCCCGGAGTCGGCTTGCTTCAGAGTCGCCAGCTAGGACTCGGCCTTCTTTGAAGGTCGCCAGCCGGGACTCGGCCTTCTTTGAAGGTCGCCGTCTGGGACTCGGCTGGGGGGCACGGCCTGCCCCGATGTCTTGAAAGATCTTGGGACCCGGGTCAGCCTACCCATGGCCCATTACTCCGACAGTAGTCCCCGAAGCTGGTGAAGCCCGGCGGGTGCCACCTCGAGGGGCTTCAGTAGTTTCATTTCATCTAGTGCCGACTCTGAGACTCGGCTGATGTTGCTTTGGGCCGCCTCGCCGAAGTCGGACTCGTTCGGCGAGGGGCCGCCATCCGCAAGTCATGGCGGGAAAACGGGAGGCGTATCGGTCACGCCTTCCTGCCATTATCGAGACGGTCCTGTCGCGCGGCGCCACGTGGAGGCGATAGTCTGTCCACCCACGCGTGTGACGGGACGGGCCGCCAGGTGGGGCCCGCCATTACCGCGCCTCGGGCCCCGAGCGGATCCGCTGTGGCCGAGGGCGGTTGGCATCCCCACGTCGTTACTGCGCGCAGTAACTTCGTGGGGGTTGATCGTGGGCGGCATGGGGCCGCGGGCGCAGTTAATCCCCCTGTCGCCCCCTCGGCTTCTCAGCCCGTAGGGCTATAAGTAGACGGGGAGGAGCGGGACGGCACTGCACGCGCACTCTCTCGCCCGCTCTCCCGCCCTTCTCCTTCCTTCGCCGCGAGCCACGACATTCTTCCTCCGCCGCGAGCCAAAACCTTCTTCCTCGCCGGCGATGAGTTCTTCTTCGCCGCGCCGCCCGCCTCGCGCTCCGGCGAGTGGGATGGCTCGGACGTGGAGGCGGAGGACATTGAGTTCCTTCGCCTGACTCGCCGTCTCCCCAGCGCGGACCTGGTGCACGCCCGTCCCGCGCCGGCGGGAGAGATCCGGCCCGCGCCGGAGGAGGGCGAGCGGGTCATCTTCCGCTCGCATCTTATGCGCGGGCTGGGGCTTCCGGCGAGCGGATTGTTCCGCTCGTTTCTCGAGTTCCACAAACTGCAGCTGCACCACCTCACCCCCAACGCGGTGGTGCTTCTCTCCGCCTTCGCCACCCTGTGCGAAGGCTACATCGGCGTTCTCCCCACCCTCGAGCTGTGGGGGGAGTTCTTCTCCGCCAAACTCGGCACTCAGGCCGCCGGCACGCCGGCTCAGTTCGGCACCTACATCGCGGTGCGGCGCTCGACGGCCGACAATCCTTTTCCGCCCATCCCGCTGGTGAAGTCGGTGAAGATGTGGCAGAAGTCCTACTTCTACGTGAAGAACATCTCCACCGACGGCGACTGGGTCAACCTGCCGCCTTTCGACCCCGAGCCGCTGACTGGCCGGCTGGCCAGTTGGTCCCATCGATCCAAGTCTCACTCGACCTCCGGAAACGGCGCCGTGGCGCGGCTCCGAGTCATGCTGCAGTCGGAGGGGCTCGTCGCCTCCGATCTTCTAGCCGCCTTCGTGGCGCGCTGGGTTCTTCCGCTCCAAGGCCGGCCTCACCTCATCTGCCAGATGAGCGGCCGACACGATCCGAGCCGGCTGTGCACCAGGGACATGCCGCGTGGGGAGGTGGCGAACTTGGTGAACCACATCGCCCACTGCGGGTTCACGGAGGAGTGGCAGTTCGGCAAGGAGCCGTACTCGCGCGACAACCCCCCTCCAATGGTAAGTCACATCTATCTGCAGCTCGATCTTGTTTCCGTCAGACCTCGAGCTCTGATCTTTGTTGGCGTCTTCTGGGCAGAATCCCCTTACGACGCCCTCAGCCGGCGCCACAAGAGAGCCTCGCGACTACGTCCCAGATCGCGAGGTCAGCGACGCTGACGACCCCGACCTGGGAGTGGCGGCACTGGAGGCCGACGCCGAAGGCGGCGGAGAGGGGGCAGACGGCGGCCTCAGACCGTCGGCGACCTTTACCGACTGGCCCGAGGGCGACGCCGACGCGGAAGTCGCCCCGCGCCGCCAGCCGAAAGCCGGCTCCTCCAGCCAAGCCGGCGCGAAGAGGCGTCACGCCGGGCCGAGTGTGCCCGGCGGCAAGTCGAAGAAGTTCAAGGGAGCCACCGCCGCGACCAAGCGGGAGGAGGCGGCCGCGAAGGCCAACCGCTTCCGAAAGGAAGTGAGAAGGCCGCCGCTAGTTTCTTCGTGAGTCTTCTTACTCTGTCGTTTCTTTCCTGGATCTCGCTTGGAGTTTTTTCTGATTTTCCCTCCGACCTTCTCCAGAGCTCCCCTCTCTCTTGAGAGAGCCGCCGTCCCCTCCGTCATGGGGTCGGTGGAGACGTCTGCCAACACACGGCGGATTGATCCCGCCGCCGACCTTCGGGAGGCGACGGCACGGAACGCGCGAGAGAAGTGCGAGGAGGAGGAGGCCGACCGCCTGGAGAAGGCGGAGGCCGAGAAGGCGGCCGCCAACGCCCAGCGGCACCTGGAGGAGGCCGTGGCTGCGGCCGCGGCGAAGCGGCATGCAGAGGAGGTCGTGCGTCGTCGATCGGCGATGCTCGTCCCCCCACTGTCATCGGCGCCGCCGGCAACAGAGTTCACGGGGCAGACCGGGGAGGTCGGCACCGCAAACCCTCTCGCGGAGGAGGGCGGCGACGTCTCAGGCTCGGATACTCACGCGCCGCCCCCGCCGCCCCCGCCGCCTCCGTCTTCAAGGCCGCATGGCAAATAGCCGGTGGACCCGCAGGATCCTCCGACTGCGGACGACGCCGACGCGCAGCTACTTCTTCAGGTCGCCGTGCCAGCGCGCCGCCGGATTGAGAGGACGAACTCAGCGCCGCGAGCTCGGGAAACCGGCGCTGCAAGCTCGGCGAACTTGGACGTCGAGGCCTCAAGTGCCGCGCCCACCGGCTGGCTGTGTGAAGGCGGCACCGGCCCGCTGAACCAGGCCCTTCTGGACGTCCAATCGAAGCTGCGCAAAGAGGGCGACGCCCTCCAACTCTACACCAAAGCGCATCTGGCCCTGCGGACCTCCGTCCGGGTATGTTTCGTTTTTCCTTTTTTAGTTTCTGTCTTTTCCCGTGGGGGCGCGCCAGCGCACCCACTGGGTGTAGTCCCCGAGTTCGGGGTCGGCTGCTGAGCAGGAGACTCGGAACTCCTTCTGGCGAGCTCCGAAGGCTAACTTTGCTTTGCCGGCTTTGCAGGAATACCACAATCTCCGCGCCACTGCCTTCAACCGCAATGTTGAAGAGCTGCGGAAGCGGACCGCCGATCTGACGGAAAGCCGAGGTGGGCTAATTCTTTCTTCTTTGCGGGGGCGCGCTGGCGCACCCGCGGGCTGTAGTCCCCGAGATTCGGGCCGACTGCTGAGCAGTCGGGCCGGATCTCCCCGGCGATCTATCTTCCTTCTTCTCCGCGGGGGCGCGCTGGCGCACCCGCGGGCTGTAGTCCCCGAGATTCGGGCCGACGGCTGAGCAGTCGGGCCGGATCTCCCCGGTGACCTTTCTTACTGATAACGTCTCTCGATCTTCAGACGCCAATGCCGCCCTCCAGGAGCAGCTGAACGAGGCCAACGCCACTCGTCGCGCCAAGGAGGAGGAGTGCGACAAGCTCGTCCAAGAGCGCGACCTGCTGGCGACGCAGCTGGCCGAGCAGAAAGAGCTGCTCCGGAAGGCGCAGGAAGACGCCAAGTCGCGGGAGGATGCCCTCATAGCCGAGTTCGAGGTCGAGCGCTCCGCCTGGACCGACCGGGAGGCGATGCTGACCTATGGCTACCACAAGCTTGAGGACATCGTCGACGGTAATTCTTTTTTCTCTTCTTTGGTCTTCCGACACTTGTGTCGGGCTGATTTCTAATTTTTCTGACTGTCTTCTTTTCTGTCTTGGCAGACTTCTTTCCCGGCCACTCGCAGGCCGTTCCTCTGGTCATCGAGGCGGCTCGGGAGGAGCGAAGGGCGAAGGGCGAAGTGATTGCCGCCAACGCCCCCCGAACCATCGACGAGCAGCTCCTGCGCATCGGGGTTCACCTTCGTCCTGCTCATTGTCTGCTGCGCCGTCTTCAACGCGCCGGCGCTCAAGTCGTTGCCGCTCTGTGGCCGGAGGTGCCAGCTCTTCGCACCGCCAGCCGGACGGCCGACTGGCTGGAGGTCGCCGCCGGTCGCTTCGAGGCTTGGAGGGGCTCCTCGGCCCGTGCCGGAGCACGCCGGGCCTTGGAGTTCATCAAAGGGTGGTATCCAGGGTTGGACCTGGACCGTCTGGCCGCGTTCCGGTCAGAGGCCCAGGCCGAGCTGGAGGCCCTGGAAGGCGCCCTTGTCGAGCGCGCGGCGGCCATCGCCGAGTACACGGACACTAGTGTCTTCGTGCCCGAGCGGACCGAAGGCGGCGAGGAGGTCCCGCCGGAATGGTTCGGGATGCACCCGGAGTACGAGGAGGACTCGGCGGAGGTGATCGGCTCCAGCATCGAGGAGGAGGACGAGTCGGAGGACGGAAGCGAGGAGGAGGCGCCAGAGGACGAAGCGGGCGGCCAGCCCCAGCCTGATCGCGCCTCCAGCAACGAGCCTCAGAAGAACAAGGCGACTGTCGCTGGAGGCGGCCAAGCCGAGACCGCCCAGCCGACTGCCCCGACGTCCGACACCGCCGCCACCTCCGACCATCCGGCTCCGGAGGCAGCCCCCTAGAGTGCTTCAGTTTTACCTGTCTCTTTTGTTCTTTTAAGAAACTTGTCAGTTTCGAACAATTCCACCCGCGGGGTGTATTCGGCCAAGGGCCTTATGTAAATATTCATCAAATTTCCGCCTTTCCTTGCTTTGGTTCTTTAGACTTTTTCCTTTGCCGCCTTCCTTCAGTTGCCGCCTTGCCGACTGGGCAGCCGCTCTGCGGACTGCCGCTGGGTCAAGTGTTCAGCTACTTTAGGGAGGCAAGTACTTAGTCGTTTAGAATACCTTAGCAAGTTGGCTGAAAATCGACAGGCCGACTTTCGAGAGTCGGCTATTCTTGATGAAAATTGAGACTGCGAGCCGACTGCTCGCGAGTCGGCTCGGTAAGGGGAGGCTGGCAGCCGGCTTGGGCTATGGTAGCTCTTAAGTCCTTAGCCGTTTTTCATGTGTGCACTCGTTCTTTCCCGTCCTCTGCTTACCGACAGTCGCTCTGCGAGCTGCGGATTTCGGCAGGAGACGGGTTTGAGCACGGCACATTACTTGTCTGACTTCAGGGAGCATTTCATAGCGCAAGACGGCGAGTCCCCGGGCCGACTAGTCGGACCCGGTGCCAGATAGTATGATAAAAGGGGAAAGCATACTCGGAAGCGTAATCCATATCATACAGATAATCAAAAAGGCAGTCCCTGAGCTCGTCCCGGGGGGCCTAAGGTCTTAGTACTTTAATACAAAAGAGGGTAGCGTGATACATACTGCATCAACTATAAAATCTTCGCAGAAGATTTGCGTTCCACGGGCGCTCTGTTTCTTTGCCGGAGTCGTCCCTCTTGCGCGCTCGAGGCTTCTGAGCGTCGATCAGATAGTAGGCGTCGTTCCCTAGCACCTTGCTGATGATGAAGGGACCTTCCCAAGGCGCCGACAACTTGTGCTGGCCGGCTGTTCTCTGAATCAGCCGGAGCACAAGGTCGCCCTCTTGGAATGATCTTGGCCTGACCTTGCGTTTGTAGTATCGGCGCAGACTCTGCTGGTAGATGCCGGACCGACTGAGTGCCAACAGTCGGCCCTCTTCCAGCAGATCGACGCCGTCTTGGCGTGCTTCCTCATCCTCCTCTTTGGTGTACATGGAGACTCGCGAAGAGTCGAACTGTATGTCCGTCGGGATGACGGCTTCGGCACCGTAGATGAGGAAGAACGGCGTGAAGCCGGTTGACTTGTTTGGGGTTGTGCGCAGGCTCCAGAGGACGGCAGGCAGCTCTTCGACCCAACAGCCGGCCGAGCGCTCGAGTGGTTCGACCAATCGAGGCTTGATGCCGGACAAGATGAGGCCGTTGGTTCGTTCTACCTGGCCATTTGACTGCGGGTGGGCAAAGGACGCTAAGTCTAGTCGGATGCCCTGCGTCGCGCAGAAACGTGCCAGGGCGCCCTTGGCGAAGTTGGTGCCGTTGTCTGTGATAATGCTGTGCGGTATGCCGTACCGCACTGTGATGTCGGCAATGAAGGTCACAGCTGTGGGCCCGTTTAATTTCTTGATGGGCTTTGCTTCTACCCACTTGGTGAACTTGTCCACCGCGACAAGCAAATGAGTTAGGCCGCCTCGGGCCGTCTTGAATGGTCCCACCATGTCCAAGCCCCAGACTGCGAAGGGCCAGGCAATGGGGATTGTCTTCAGCACGGAAGCCGGCTGGAGGGGCTTGGAGCGGAACACCTGGCACCCCTTGCATTTCTTGACTAGTTCTTTAGCTTCTTCCAGGGCGGTCGGCCAAAAGAAACCGTGCCGAAAGGCTTTGGCCACGAGCGCCCTTGAAGCCGCATGGTGGCCGCACTCGCCCTGATGGATGTCTCTGAGGATCGCTTGGCCTTGCTCTGACTCTACGCAACGCTGGTGGACACCAGTGACACTGCGCCTGACTAGCTCTCTGTTGACTATGGTGTAGGCTGCTGCTCGGCGTTGTACTTGCCGAGCTAGGGTCTCGTCTGCTGGTAACTCCTTGTTTACTAGGAACTTGAGGATGGGCTGCGCCCATGAAGGTGCTGCTATCTCTTCAACTGCTACCACAGCGACTTGGACAAGGGTGGCTGGGCTGGGAGGCGGTGGGTTGGAGTCTGCCGCCGCTTGCTGGATTGAGGGAATCTCTGGGCCGACTGGCGCAGCTTCCGGGCCGACTGGCGCAGTCCCCGGGCTGGGCTTGGAAGTCCCCGAGCCGACTGGCGCAGTCCCCGGGCCGACTGTGGCTTTCTTGAGGTCGCTTGCCGGGGCCTTGGAGTCGGATCCGACTATCTCTGGCGGAGCCGGCACGAAGATGGAGTCGGATTCTGGTGAAGGCTTGATAGACGGCTTGAGGAGGCGCTGAAGGGCGACACCGGAAGGTATCGCTTGGCGAGTAGAGCCGACTCGTGCCAAGGCGTCTGCTTGATCGTTGTCGTTTCTCGGTACGTGAAGGAATTCGCACCCCTCGAAGTATCCGCTGAGTTGCTGCACCAGGAAGCGGTAGCTTGCCATGTTTGCGTCTTTGGCGTCCCAGTCGCCGGATGATTGCTGAACCACCAAGTCGGAGTCGCCGTAGCACAGGATCCGGCGAATGCCGAGTTCTTTGGCAAGCCGGAGTCCATGGATGAGCGCTTCATATTCAGCGACGTTGTTGGAGGCGGCGAAGTGGATTTGCAGCACGTATTTGAGCTTGTCGCCCTTGGGGGAGGTGAGGACGACGCCGGCTCCAAGGCCGGTGCGCATCTTGGAGCCGTCGAAGTGCAGCCGCCAATGAGTAGAGTCGGGCGCTGGTGGCAGGTACTGAGTCTCGGCCCAGTCGACGAGGAAGTCGGCCAGCGCCTGCGACTTGATGGCGGTGCGAGGTTGATAGAAGATGGTGTAAGGAGCTAGATCGATAGCCCACTTGGCAACTCGGCCGGAGGCATCTCGGCTTCCAATGATCTCGGCGAGTAGGGCGGTGCAAACCACCGTGATTGAATGCTCTTGAAAGTAGGGCTTCAGCTTCTTGGCGGCAAAATGCACGCCGTAGCACATCTTCTGATAGTGAGGGTAGTTCTGCTTGGAGGTCGACAGTACCTCGCTCAGGTAATACACCGGTCTCTGGACCGGAAGCGCTTTGCCTTCCTCCTTGCGTTCGACTACAATAACCGTGCTGACTACCCGGCTGGTGGCGGCGATGTACAAGAGCATGGGCTCTTTGGGAGTCGGAGCTGCCAGCACAGGGGGAGTCGCCAGCATCTTCTTTAGTTGGAGAAATGCCTCATCTGCCTTGTGGTTCCACTCGAAAAAGGTGGTCTTCTTCATCAGTTGATACAAAGGCAGAGCTTTCTCGCCCAGCCGACTGATGAATCGGCTGATTGATGCCAAGCAGCCGGTGAACTTCTGCACATCCAACAATCGGCTAGGTACCTCCATTCTCTCAATGGCCTTGATCTTCACGGGGTTGCACTCTATGCCGCGTTCGGAGACCAAAAAGCCGAGGAGTTGGCCGGCCGGGACTCCGAACACGCACTTCTTAGGGTTGAGCTTGATCTGGAATCGGCGCAGATTGTCAAAGGTCTCTTTGAGGTCTTCCAGTAGCGTCCCACGCTTTTCCGTCTTCACCACCACATCATCCACGTAAACGTGGGCGTTTCTGCCGAGTTGCTTGAGGAGGCACTTCTGCATGCAACACTGAAAGGTGGCGCCGGCATTCCTCAAGCCGAACGTCATTGTCAGGTAGCAGAAGGCTCCAAACGGCATGATGAATGCGGTCTTTAGTCTGTCTGCTGGATTCAGCTTGATCTGGTGATATCCTGAGTATGCATCCAGGAAACTCAACATCTCGCATCCGGCTGTGGAGTCTATCACCTGATCGATCCTTGGCAGAGCAAATGGATCCTTCGGGCAGGCTTTATTGAGGCTGGTGTAGTCTATGCACATCCGCCACTGCTTATTCTTCTTCAATACCAGCACAGGGTTGGCTAACCACTCCGGAAAAAACACCTCCATGATGAATCCGGCTGCCAGGAGCCGGGCTATCTCTTCTTCCACAACTCTTCTCTTCTCTTCTGACAGGCGGCGCAAGGGCTGTCTGACGGGCTTTACATCCGGCCTGACGTGTAGCTTGTGCTCGGCGAATTCCGTCAGTACACCCGGCATGTCCTTGGGGGACCATGCGAAGATGTCCCGATTCTCACGGAGGAAATCGACGAGCTCGCCTTCCTATTTGCTGTCGAGGCCTGTGCCTATGACAGCGTATTTCTCTGGGTGCTCCGGGTCCAAGGGTATCTTCTTGGTTTCTTTAGCCGGCTTGAATGATCCTTCTGCCTCCGACTCCTTGGGGTCGGGCGACATCTCTGGCTGCTTCCCAGCCATCGCCACGACGCGGTCAAGGAGCCGCTTCTCGGCTGCGATCACCAAAGACTCGGCCAGCCGACTGCTCTCGGCCGCGCAAGCGGACGACTTCTTGTAATCGCCAGCAACAGTCAGGATCCCCTTGGAACTCGGCATCTTCATCTTGAGGTAGGCGTAATGGGGAACCGCCATGAATTTGGCCAAGGCAGGCCGGCCAAGCAGGGCGTGGTACAGGCTCTCCAAGTCTACCACCTCGAACCAGACAGGCTCTCGGCGGAAGTGATCTTTGTCTCCGAAGAGGACGTCTATCAGAATCTTGCCGATCGGTGAGCAGGAGAGGCCGGGTACAATTCCATGGAATACGGTGCGGCTGCTCTGTAACTACCTTCGCCTGATTCCAAGCTTCTCCATTGTGTCCTTGTACAGGATGTTTATGCTGCTGCCTCCATCAATCAGGACCCGTGAGAAACGGGCGGCCCGCCTATCAGTGGCCAAGGTCGCGCCTAGGACCAGAGCGTAGGAGCCCGGACTCGGCATCACTTCTGGATGATCCGCCCGACTCTAGCTGATAGGCTTCTCGGACCAGTGCATGAACTCTGGGGCGTCAGTTGCTACCGCGTTGACTTCTTGCTGTTGTCGGCGCCTGCTGCGCCGGTCATCTGCCATGCTGGTGAACACTACGTAGGCTCCGTGCTCTTCCGGGAACTCGTCTTGGACCGCGCCGACTGGCCGAGCCGCCGGCTGCGGGGGTGGCGGCGGAGGCGGCGGCCCCGCAGGCGGCGGAGGGGCGAGGCCGTCTCCCTTGGCGATCCTGGCGAGCCAATGGCACTTCCTGGTGGTGTGGTTCGACGGCTTCGCGCCGCTGTGGAACTTGCAAGGTCCATCCAAAGTCTGCTCATAGGACAAAGCCGGCAACCAATTGGACTTGCCGCCTTTCTGCCGCTTGGCCTGAGGCTGCCCCTCCGGCTGCTGATCTTCTACTGCTGCGACCTGCCGACTATTGGAAGTCGGCTGAGGGGCCTTGCGCTTGTTGTCGTTCTGCTGCTGTCGCCGGCTGGCGTCTCCAGCCGGGGTTCTGGTGGCCTGGGGAATCACTTTGCCAGCCGCGTTGACTTGAATCTCTGTCTTCATAGAAGAGTCGGCCGTGGCGTACTTGTCTGCTATGACTAGCAGTTCGTCGAGGGTTTCGGGCTCGTCTCAGAGGAGCTTGTGCTTGAGGAGGGTGCCCTCTTGGCACCCGGCCGTGAAGTACTCGATGGCCTGCACCTCGTGCACGCCCTCGCAGGAGTTTCGAAGTTCGCCCCAGCGCGTGAGGTAGTCGCGTGTTGATTCTTCAGGGCCTTGCACGCACAAGGAGAGCTGGCGCGGCTTGGGAGGTCGCTTGTACGTGCTGGTGAAGTTGCGAATGAAGGCTTCAATAAAGTCGACCCAGCTATTGATGCTGCGGGGCTTCAGGCTGTTCAGCCATGTCCGGGCCGTGCCCTGGAGCATGAGGGGAACATACTTCACGGCGACTCGCTTGTTGCCGTTGGCTATGTTGACGGCTGTGGAGTAGTCTATCAGCCAATCCTCCGGCTTCACGGAGCCGGTGTACTTGGGCGTGTCTCGGGGGAGCGTGAACCCTTTGGGGAAGGGCTCATCTCTGATGCAGGGCCCGAAGCAAGGCGGACCCAACTCATCTTCTTCTTCTAACGCCAGGGATCTGTGGAGTCTGTCGATCCGGTGGCGGGTGTCATTCTCTCCGACTCCCTCTCGGTGGCCAAGGCGACCTCCGAGAGTCGGATGCTCAACAGGCGGCGGAGAAACTCGCCGCTCTCTTCGGGGTGGGGGAGGCAGATAATCATCTCGCCGTTCCACTGCTCTGGGGCGGCCGTCTTGGTCGCGCTCGATGGTGATGCGAGTCCGGCTGTGACTGGCAGCCGGCTCCTTCTCTTTCCTCCCGCGGACTCCGCCAGTCGGCGTCCGGGAGGTCGCGCCTTGATCTCGGCGAGGGGGTAAGTCGTCGTTCGGCTGCTGCAGCGCGTCTGCGCGGCCGCCTGCCGCGTTTTGTGCTGCAACCGCATCGAGGAGCTGCTGGACTCGCTCCATTATTACACGGCGCTCTTCGCCTTCGAGGTTCTTCAGTTCTTCGGTCGCCGCTTGGGCGGCGCGGATGTTCTCCGCAGGGGTGGCGTACACGGGGCGTTTCGCCCCGAGCAAGTCGGCGATGGCCGCGCGGCGCTCTCGGACCGCACCTAGACGGCTCGGCCCAGTCGGAGCCGGCGAGCCGCCTACAGCACGATCCATCTCGCGCTGGTATGCTTCTGACAAGCGTCTCATGCTCGCCAACTTCTTGGCGCCTTCGATGATCTGAAGGAGGCGTTCTTCCAGCATCTCCGCGTCCGCGTCCTCTGGGATGGGCGCGGCCAGGTCTTGCAGGGCCGCTGGCAGCGGGTCCTGGGCGTTTTCGCCGGAGTGCTCGCCGTGGCCGATGACGAGCACCTCCGTGACGGCGCTTCCGCCACTCTCCTCGTACGGAAGCGGCTCGTCGTAGACCACCACGTCGGTGGGGAAGATATCGAGCGATACGGCGTCGGAGTCGACCAGCATCGGGTCGGAGGAGCCTACGGACTCCAAATCTACGGCGGGCTCGCCGGCGACGTGGAGTTGGTCGAGGAGGCCCGCGAGGAGGCTCTCGGGGCCACCCGCCCCCGCACTCGGTGTGGGCTCATCGAAGTGGCGCACCTCGCCAATGAGTTCGGCGAGGCCGCTCGCAGCGCAGGCGGCTTCAGCGCCGCGCAGCGTGTCGATGCAGACTCCATCTGGCGAGCCGGGCTGGCTGCGCTCGCCAGGGAGGAAGAGGGTTCCCGTCCAGAACAGATCTCCGGACGACGGTGCACCTCGCCCCACGGTGGGCGCCAAATGTCGGGGTTGGATGCGACATATGCCAACGGGTGGCTTATCATGGTGGGGGCGAGTAGAACGTCGCCGGTGCCTGGAAACGGGATGAGGCGCAGACACGCACGCCGACGAATCTTACCCAGCTTCGGGGCTCTCCAGGGAGATAACACCCCTACTGCTGCTCTGCGGGGTCTCCGCATGATCACTATGGGATGATAATACAAAGGTGCTCCTTGAGCTGTTTCGGGTGGCGGGAGGGAGCAAGGCTGGCTCCTTCCTTTGCTTGCTATGTGTCTAAAAACCTATCCAGGGCCGAACCCTTTGCATGGGTGCCCCGGGGGGTTTATATAGGCCTACCCCCCGAGGGTACAATGGTAAACTGACTGGGTGTGGCCCCCAGCTGTCTGTCTCTCATGCCGCCCCCCCCCCCCCCTGCCGGCTTCTGGGGCCCGCCGACTGGCGGGCCCCGCGGACAGGCCGGGCACTGTGCAACACTCCCGATGACGCAGGCTCGGTCATGGGGTCGTGGGAACAGTGCCGCCGTCTGTCGGGCGATCACTGTCGCCACTCCCCGTCCAATCTGGTTTATGGCTCGTGGGGCCCTGACTGAGAGGCGGCCGACTCTGGGAAGGCCGACTCCCGCAGGGCCGTCTTCGGACTCTCCGGCCATCTTCTTCTCCCTCACTGACGGGGGGCCCGGCGGTCTTCGGGCCGTACAGGCCGCCGTCGTGGGCACAGTGCCTTGCGCACTGTGGCTGAAGTCAGGGGAGGCATGGCAACAGTGTCGCGCCTTACCGGAAATCTCCTGGTGGTACGGCTCACTGTAGCCATGCCTACCTCCCGTAGGTTTGAGGGGACGGCCACGTCGGGACTGTACCCTACGTCGGTCTTCGTGAAAAGGTCGCGGGCCGACTCTCATAGTCGGCCCCTTGAAAGGTCGCAAGCCCGGAGTCGGCTTGCTTCAGAGTCGCCAGCTGGGACTCGGCCTTCTTTGAAGGTCGCCAGCCGGGACTCGGCCTTCTTCGAAGGTCGCCGTCTGGGACTCGGCTGGGGGGCACGGCCTGCCCCAATGTCTTGAAAGATCTTGGGACCCGGGTCAGCCTACCCGTGGCCCATTACTCCGACAGCGCCATTTCCACCGGCGTCTTGGCGTGCATGCTGATCCCGCCCATCCCGGGTATGATGCTGAGGTGTGACGCCCCCGATTCAATCGTACACTAATCATGCACGCAAATGTGTACGATCAAGATCAGGGACTCACTGGAAGATATCACAACACAACTCTAAAAGTAAAATAAGTCATACAAGCATCATATTACAAGCCAGGGGCCTCGAGGGCTCGAATACAAGCGCTCGAACATAAACGAGTCAGCGGAAGCAACAATATCTGAGTACAGACATACGTTAAACAAGTTTGCCTTAAGAAGGCTAGCACAAACTGGGATACAGATCGAAAGAGGCGCAGGCCTCCTGCCTGGGATCCTCCTAAACTACTCCTGGTCGTCGTCAGCGGCCTGCACGTAGTAGTAGGCACCTCCGGTGTAGTAGGAGTCATCGTCGACGCTGGCATCTGGCTCCTGGGCTCCAGCATCTGGTTGCGACAACCAGGTAGAAAGGAAAGGGGGAAAAGGAGGAGAAAAGCAACCGTGAGTACTCATCCAAAGTACTCGCAAGCAAGGATCTACACTACATATGCATGGGTATATGTGTAAAGAGGCAATATCGATGGACTGAACTGCAGAATGATAGAATAAGAGGGGGATAGCTAGTCCTATTGAGGACTACGCTTCTGGCAGCCTCCGTCTTGCAACATGTAGAAGAGAGTAGATTGCAGTCCTCCAAGTAGCATCGCATAGCATAATCCTACCCCGCGATCCTCCCCTCGTCGCCCTGTGGAAAAGCGATCACCGGGTTGTCTGTGGAACTTGTCTGGATGTGTTTTATTAAGTATCCGGTTCTAGTTGTCATAAGGTCAAGGTACAACTCCGGGTCGTCCTTTTACCGAGGGACACGGCTATTCGAATAGATAAACTTCCCTGCAGGGGTGCACCACATAACCCAACACGCTCGATCCCCTTTGGCCGGACACACTTTCCTGGGTCATGCCCGGCCTCGAAAAACCAACATGTCGCAGCCCCACCTAGGCACAACAGAGAGGTCAACACGCCGGTCTAAATCCTATGCGCGCAGGGGTCTCGGCCCATCGCCCATTGCACACCTGCACGTTGCGTGGGTGGCCGGAAGCATAACTAGCCCCCTTAATACAAGAGCAGGCTTACGTTCCAATCCGGCGTGCGCCGCTCAGTCGCTGACGTCACGAAGGCTTCGGCTGATACCACGACGTCGAGTGCCCATATCTTTCTCGCGTAGTTGGTTAGTGCGTATAGGCCAGTGGCCAGACTCAGATCAAATACCAAGATCTCGTTAAGCGTGTTATTTTGAAGTAACCGCGGATGCCGACCAGGGCCAGGCCCACCTCTCTCCTAGGTGGTCTCAACCTGCCCTGACGCTCTGCCACCTGTCCTTCCAGCCCCCACATCGGAATCACTTGCGGGTACTCAACGAGCTGAGCCGACTTTAGTCACCATCTGTATAGTATGTATATATGTATAGTATATACCCGTGATCACCTCCTGAGTGATCACAGCCCGATAGTATAGCAAGGCAGACTGACAAGAATGTAGGGCCAATGATGATAAACTAGCATCCTATACTAGGCATTTATGATTGCGGGTAAGGTATCAATGAATGTAGCAACAATGACAGGCTATGCAACAGAATAGGAGTAACAGAACAGTAACATGCTACACTACTCTAATGCAAGCAGTAGAGAGAAGAATAGGCAATATCTGGTGATCAGGGGGGGGGGGCTTGCCTGGTTGCTCGGGCAAGGAGGGGTCGTCAACTCCGTAGACGAACTGGGGGTCGCCGGCAGTCTCGGGTCTACCGGAAAGAAGTAACGGAGCGGGAACACAATAAATAACAGAGCCATCAAAGCATCACAAAGCGTAACATGGCAATACGCGGTGCTAGGTGTGCCCTAACGCGGTAGTAGGTGATACCGACGAAAGGGAGAAACATCCAGGAAAGTATCCCCGGTGTTTCGTGTTTTCGGTCAGGTGAACCGAAGGGGGAAAGTTGCGTGTTCGCAATGCTAGGGATGTGTGGCGGACGAATGGGCTACGTATCCGGATTCGTCTCGTCGTTCTGAGCAACTTTAATGTATAAAGTATTTTCATCTGAGCTACGGATTATTTTACATTAATTTATAAAGATTTAACTTTTTTGGGATTATTGTGATTTAACTAATTTGGAAAAGAATTACTGCATCATCATGACATCAGCATGACGTCAGCGGCCAAAGTTGACCATTGACCGGTCAACTGACGGGTGGGTCCCGTCTGGCATAGTCACAGTTTTAGTTAAGCAAAACTAATTAACTAATCTGGTAATTAGGGTTAATTAAACAGGATTAGTTAGTTTAATTAATTAACTTAGTTTTTTATCTTTTGTTTTCTTTTGTTTTCCTTTTTTTAACACGGCTGGGCCCTCTGGTCAGAGACCCAACCGGGGTGATTGAGTGGGCAAATGGGCGCAGGGCAGGGCGCCGCCCGAACTGGCGCGTGCGTTGGCCCCAGCTCGGCGCCGCCCGTATGGAGAGGCGCAGCGGGGCGCAAAGGTGTGGGCGAGGCCTCCGGGCGCGAGCGGGCTGCCGGCACACGTGCGGGCGCCGTGAACTTGCGGCGAGGGGCGGCGACCAGGAGAAGGCCGCGACGCAGAGGGGCAGAGGGCGGCAGGAAGGCAGCAGTAAGCAGCGCAGGAGAAGGAGCAGTGCGGCATCAGTGGTGACATCATATAGCAGCAGCAGAAGGGACCGCAGGGGGCGGCCAGGAGTGGTGTGGGCGGGAACGGGACGGCCGGGAGGCGCGGGAGAGCGCCATGGGCGGTGAGGTGCCGGGAGCCAAGCTCCAGCTATGGCGAATACGGATGAGCACATGAGCGGCGGTAAAACGTTACGGATCAGAGGGATAAGCACGGGAATCGGTCGAGGGGCTCACCCCGGTGCTCGTGGACGAGGTACGGAGGTCGGGGAAGCGCTCGGGGAGGTGCAGGGGTGGCCGGAGATGCTTGGGCGGTCAGTGGTGTAGATCGACCAAGGAAGGCGACGACGGTCGTGGCAGTTCTCGGTGATGTGGGCCTCAACCACCCGAGGGAGGGGGCCATACGCGGCTCTAGAGGCATCGAAGCACGCGGTGACGCGCGGCGTCGCGGGGGCGGGGGAGCAGGGGCACGACGCCGGGTTCGTTCTCTCCTTCCCGATCCAGAACGGGGTCGAGAGGTGGGGGAAGAGATGTGGCAGAGTGCGGGCGAGTGGGAGGAGTGGGGTCTCGCTAGTTAGGGTTCGGTCGCCCGAGGGGATAAGGAGGGTGGGGTGGGCTGGCCTGGTGGCCTAGATGCCCGATTGGGCCGAATGGCCCAGGGGAAGGGGGTTTGGTTTTTTTATTATTATTCTTACCTTTGCTTTCTGATTTCTTTTATTTCTTTAATATTTTATAGTTTTACAAAAGGTAAAACCCACACCTAAAATAGAGTTACAATTCCAACTACCGTCGCAAAAATTTTTACCCCTGAACAAAATAGTTTAGTATTTTATAAAATTCAGAAGGCACTTATTTATTGTTTTAGCTACTGTTTATTCATTTTAGATTATTTCACATGTTATAGAAGTGTGGTCTCTCCACCATAATTACCTATGCATTATTTGGCTCCACCGAACATTTTAGTTTTAGCATTTGAATTTTTTATTGTTTGCTTGACTTTGAATTTGAATTCGAATCGGTTTCGAACTAACGGGAGATTAGCAACAGTAATCGAGGTGACGTGGCATCATTAGTAGATGGGTACTGTAGCTGAATTATCCGGGCGACACAATTCTCCTCCACTACAAGAAATCTCGTCCCGAGATTTAAGAGGTAGAGAAGGGGGAAGGTCTAGTTACGAAATTCTAACGGATCTTCTCGGCCTTAGTTGCTCTTCTCGAAGAGGTCGATCCATTACATTGATGTCTTCATTTCTCTGCATCAATGCATCACGATGAATTTGTCGTCCTTCCTTCAGGATCTTCTCCGTACTTACGAAAGGATAAGAGGGGGAAAACTCTATAAGGGCAGATTCTAACAAAATTGAGCATCATACGGTTAACTCAAGGGAAGAAGCATAAGTATCTCTCGAATCAAAACTTAAGAAGATATCGAGAGCAAAGTAAGAAGGTACCATGAGAAGTTTCAAACGGATAGGCAATCGTTCGATGTTTGAAACAACATGTGAAAAGGGGTCCAGAGCAACGAGATTGAGTATTGCGTCTGTTACCAGAATAGATCACTAGGACGGTGGCCCATGAATTACATATGAGGCCACGTGCGAGGGATAACTTTGGTAACCGTGGGTGTACAGGAGAGTCAAGTTTCAATCCTGTGGAACTGTGGGTTATGGGCCCACCATGTGGGTTAAAAGAAGGAAGGGCGCTGACATCTTGCACAGTTACGATAGAAAGGCATGTCGAAGGATAGCCTGTCAGTTATGTTGGCAACAACGTTGGTACCAAGGGCGAGGGACGAAGAGACCCATTCTCCTGCTCGTTGAACGAGGCGGACCAATAGGCAAAGTTCTCGTCCATCGATGGTTACCGGAATGTCATCAACAATAGTAACAGGTTCTTACTGACAGAGTGGTACAACGAGGTGCTTACCTAAGCAAGGAATTATCACTGCTCGGTTAAGTTTGATTACTAGAAAGGTTAAACAAAACAATGGAAATGATAGTATGATTATCAGATTAAATAGAATAATGGAAAGGAAAATGTGTTTAAACACATATTTCAGGAGTATATCCTTCCCAAGGACAAGCAGAGCATGATATCCATGACAAGATATAATGTAGAAAACCCTTTTGGTAAGGGGAGAGAAATTTCATGACATTACCCAGGCAACGGTGTTTGGATAATTGAGCAAGAAACATTTAGCATTGGGCTTCAAATGTTCTTGTTGAAAATCGGAGTAGCACAAACATGCATCGAGATAGCATTGACATTGTCATCAAGTAAGGGTCGGAATTTGGATGCACAAAGGATCCATCAGGAACAAATTATAGAATAAGTCTTACAATTTGCACATGGAAGAATCGCTAACCTTGCTAAAAAGGGAACTATATCAATAGGTCCTCTGGCCAGGTGTACTAGGCATGACACCACCTTACCGGGTCATATAACGACCAATGTTATAACTCTTGGAAAGTTATCCCAACCATCATATCTTACCGAGATTCAGATCCGATTGGTGTCATGATACCTCAGACTCAGGATGTCCGAGAAGAGAAGGTGCAACACAAATCAATGAAATGACATTGTGAGATTCTCGAGAAATGAACTATGGGAGCGGGTTCCTAAAACAATAGTTCATCATTAAACCAAGGAGGGGATGAGGAGGTGGCTGATGGGCTCAACGACAATTCATCGAGAATTCCAAACGGATGGATTTCCACAATAATGTGAACAAGAAGATGACACTTGTCAATTCAAATGATATAATGTTGTATGCTCGAGGAAAACATACACCATCAATCATTAGTTGAAAGGTGTGTCCGAAATATGACCTTAGGCAGCAAGATCAATGTTAGAGTGACGATTCAATAACCAACAGTCTAAGAACGAACTGTCGATCGTTAACTTCAAAGCAATAGGGTTGCTAGAAGTACATAACTCAAGCAGCATCGTTAGCATATTGGTATCCCGGTAAAAAAACACGAGGACCAAGGAAGAATGGTGATGGTGAGAAGTATCATCTTACCGAGAATTTCTAAGAGGTGGAGCAATCCCCACAACATTCTCGACAGAAAAGACAGTAATACTTCAAGGCAGAACACAACACTAGCTGGAGAGCAAGTTGTATTCATAATGTGGACAAGTTCGCGATGAAAGGAAGTCAAGGGTGTTGTCGATGATAATAAAAAATCATCAAGGGCAAGGAGGGTATTTCTCATCATGAACACAGTTGACATCTCGGAAGAAGTCAAAGTGTTGAAGGTGATCCGACACATTTGCCGGGAGGTTTCGAGAGGATGCAATCAAACAACAACGGCAACAGGCAACGGAATGATGAAGTGGCAAGTTATAGGATTAATATATAAGATGCAAGCTCGAAACCAAAGTTGCCTTTCAAGACAAGTAACATGATGTTGAAAGCTCGACGTAAGTCGTGCTCACACGCTGAAGAATTCGTGCACCAGAGAAGGACGAGGTGGCACAGTCAAAGATAGCAAGACCAGGATGCAGCCGATAGTCTAGGAATGACCAGATTGAGTTCAGAATTTCCTAGTAAAAATACTAGGGGTATTTGATTGTAGTGGGGAATAATTTCACTAGTGGGTGTCCTCGGTTGACAACAATCCAGAACCCGTAGAGTGATTTCTACAAGGAAAGACATTACTTCAACAAAGTTAATACGATGTGGTGCAATGGCCAGACATCTTCGAGATACCAGGAGGTAATACTCGAAGGTAGAACATGATAGAAGTAGATCCGGGTCATTGTCCTGTGACAGTAGATACTTCAACCTTGCCAAAAATAGACGAGGCACTGGAATGAATTCCCATCAGATATATCATATCAGGACAGCAAGGTCGGAACCATAACTGTAAGGAATCAATTCAGGAATACCAAAACAATCATACAGCTCGATAATCGTTTTGCAAGAAGCTTCCGAGACGGTCTACATCATTTTCATGGGCATGAACACAAAGTTCAAGGTCGACTCCCACTTCTTTAATGCATATCATTTCATTCACCTCTCGTTTTGATAAAACTGTAGTGTTGGAATTTTATTTGGTAGAACACCGAAAGAGTATGAATTGTGAATACTTTCGGGTTCTCACGGATTAGGGGAAGGCATAGGTTCAACCCATCGGGCATCTTAGTAACATATACCACAAGTTTCAAAAGTAAATACACAAGCTCGAAAGCAGAGCATGGTTGGCCAAGCAGAGGATACAATTTACCAAGGGCATTATGTATCAGGGGAAGAACTCACAAGGTGATTGAATATGAAGGACACTGTTGGATAAAATCCAACAATGGATCGGGCGATCCACAACGGATCTGATGTGAGTATTGGTACTCACTCAGAGGAACAAAGAATGGAGAGGCATCAGATTCAAGAATCACCTGATTAGTCTGATGCTTAAATAGAAAGAAATTATGGTTTCCAAAATGAAGGATCAAAAGCAGACGCTTTGATCAAGGATGGATAAGTTGAAAACACTTAGTTGGACAATCAATAAAGGTTTGAATTGCCGAGAACCAACTCATGTCCGGAATGACGCCTGAGCTGGAAAGATAATCTTGAAAAGGATAACCTGATGACTGCGTGCGTACGCACACATTGAATCAATAGGCTCAAAATGACTAAGACAAGGGATGTTAACGAGGACTACTAGTCATATGGAATTAACCATAATGCAAGTAGGCAAGAGTCTCAAGAGTAACAGGCTGCAGAGGATTTTCGAAAGATCGAAAAGCATTCCGAAGAATTATGTGAGACACATGAACAATTGAGAAGAACGGATCCTCGATAAATGTGAGGAAAAACCCGTAAGGGTTTTCATGCGAAATAAAACTGCAAGACAGTAAATTCAAAGGATTCTCGGGACAACGGCGAATATTTCGAGGCATCTTGTAACAACATTCACGAGGAATGATCAAGAGAAATGACAAGTGCATACAGATATCCATAGGGATATATCGGTGATAGTGGATTGCAAAGGCGATGAGCACAAGGGTCTCAGGAAAATATCGAGGGATATCCTCAAAATCTTCTGACGAATCAGGTGATCTTCCGGAATGAGGGCTCTCCGGGAGAAATACTTACGAGAACCTAGAGTTAGAGTGCAAAATCATTTAACCCGAATAGAAAAGGGATCAGAGTCCCAGAGTATAGACGAGAAGTAAAAGTCCTGGTACCAACTTATGACGCCCCCGATTCAATCGTACACTAATCATGCACGCAAATGTGTACGATCAAGATCAGGGACTCACGGGAAGATATCACAACACAACTCTAAAAGTAAAAATAAATCATACAAGCATCATATGACAAGCCAGGGGCCTCGAGGGCTCGAATACAAGTGCTCGAACATAAACAAGTCAGCGGAAGCAACAATATCTGAGTACAGACATACGTTAAACAAGTTTGCCTTAAGAAGGCTAGCACAAACTGGGATACAGATCGAAAGAGGCGTAGGCCTCCTGCCTGGGATCCTCCTAAACTACTCCTGGTCGTCGTCAGTGGCCTGCACGTAGTAGTAGACACCTCCGGTGTAGTAGGAGTCATCGTCGACGCTGGCGTCTGGCTCCTGGGCTCCAGCATTTGGTTGCGACAACCAGGTAGAAAGGAAAGGGGGGGGGGGAAGGAGGAGAAAAGCAATCGTGAGTACTCATCCAAAGTACTCGCAAGCAAGGATCTATACTACATATGCATGGGTATATGTGTAAAGAGGCAATATCGGTGGATTGAACTGCAGAATGCCAGAATAAGAGGGGGATAGCTAGTCCTATTGAGGACTACGCTTCTGGCAGCCTCCGTCTTGCAACATGTAGAAGAGAGTAGATTGCAGTACTCCATGTAGCATCGCATAGCATAATCCTACCCGGCGATCCTCCCCTCGTCGCCCTGTGGAAAAGCGATCACCAGGTTGTCTGTGGAACTTGTCTGGATGTGTTTTATTAAGTATCCGGTTCTAGTTGTCATAAGGTCAAGGTACAACTCCGGGTCGTCCTTTTACCGAGGGACACGGCTATTCGAATAGATAAACTTCCCTGCAGGGGTGCACCACATAACACAACACGCTCGATCCCCTTTGGCCGGACACACTTTCCTGGGTCATGCCCGGCCTCGGAAGATCAACACGTCGCAGCCCCACCTAGGCACAACAGAGAGGTCAACACGCCGGTCTAAATCCTATGCGCGCAGGGTCTCGGCCCATCGCCCATTGCACACCTGCACGTTGCGTGGGTGGCCGGAAGCATAACTAGCCCCCTTAATACAAGAGCAGGCTTACGTTTCAATCCGGCGCGCGCCGCACGGTCGCTGACGTCACGAAGGCTTCGGCTGATACCACGACGTCGAGTGCCCATATCTTTCCCGCGTAGTTGGTTAGTGCGTATAGGCCAGTGGCCAGACTCAAATCAAATACCAAGATCTCGTTAAGCGTGTTATTTTGAAGTAACCGCGGACGCCGACCAGGGCCAGGCCCACCTCTCTCCTAGGTGGTCTCAACCTGCCCTGTCGCTCCGCCTCAAAGTAACAGTCGGTGCCGTCGGGAACCCAGACCCACCTCTACCGGGATGGAGCCACCTGTCCTTCCAGCCCCCACATCGAAATCACTTGCGGGTACTCAACGAGCAGACCCGACTTTAGTCACCATCTGTATAGTATGTATATATGTATAATATATACCCGTGATCACCTCCCGAGTGATCATGGCCCGATAGTATAGCAAGACAGACTGACAAGAATGTAGGGCCAATGAAGATAAACTAGCATCCTATACTAGGCATTTATAATTGCGGGTAAGGTATCAATGAATGTAGCAAGAATGACAGGCTGTGCAACAGAATAGGAGTAACCGAACAGGAACATTCTACACTACTCTAATGCAAGCAGTAGAGAGAAAAATAGGCGATATCTAGTGATCAAGGGGGGGGGGGGGGGCTTGCCTGGTTGCTCGGGCAAGGAAGGGTCGTCAACTCCGTAGTCAAACTAGGGGTCGCCCGCAGTCTTGGGGTCTACCGGAAAGAAGTAACGAAGCGGGAACACAATAAATAACAGAGTCATCAAAGCATCACAAAGCGTAACATGGCAATACGCGGTGCTAGATGTGCCCTAACGCGGTAGTAGGTGATACCAACGAAAGAGGGAACATCCAGGAAAGTATCCCCGGTGTTTCGCGTTTTCGGACAGGTGAACCGGAGGGGGAAAGTTGCGTGTTCACTATGCTAGGGATGTGTGGCGGACGAATGGGATACGTATCCGAATTCGTCTCATCGTTCTAAGCAACTTTCATGTATAAAGTATTTTCATCTGAGCTACGGATTATTTTACATTAATTTATAAAGATTTAACTTTTTTTTGGGATTATTGTGATTTAACTAATTCGGAAAAGAACTACTGCGTCATCATGACATCAGCATGACATCAGCGGTCAAAGTTGACCATTGACCGGTCAACTGACGGGTGGGTCCCGTGTTGCATAGTCACAGTTTTAGTTAAGCAAAACTAATTAACTAATCTGGTAAATAGGGTTAATTAAACAGGATTAGTTAGTTTAATTAATTAATTTAGTTTTTTTATCTTTTGTTTTCCTTTTTTTAACATGGCTGGGCCCTCTGGTCAGAGACCCAACCGGGGCGATTGAGCGGGCAAACGGGCGCAGGGCAGGGCGCCGCCCGAACTGGGGCTGGCCCCAGCGCGACCCCGCCCGTATGGAGAGGCGCAGCGGGGCGCCAAGGTGTGGGCGAGGCCTCCGAGCGCGACCGGGCTGCCGACACGCGTGCGGGCGCCGTGAACTGGCGGCGAGGGGCGGCGACCAGGAGAAGGCCGCGACGCAGAGGGGCAGAGGGCGGCGGGAAGGCAGCAGTAAGCAGCGCAGGAGAAGTAGCAGTGCGGCATCAGCGGCGACAGCATATAGCAGCAGCAGAAGGGACCGCAGGGGGCGGCCAGGAGTGGTGGGGGCGGGAACGGGACGGCCGGGAGGCGCGGGAGAGCGCCATGGGCGGTGAGGTGCCGGGAGCCAAGTTCCAGCTATGGGAATACGGACGAGCACATGAACGGCGGTAAAACGTTACGGATCGAAGGGATAAGCACGGGAAGCGGTCGAGGGGCTCACCCCGGTGCTCGTGGACGAGGTAGGGAGGTCGGGGAAGCGCTCGGGGAGGTGCAGGGGTGGCCGGAGATGCTTGGGGCGGTCGGTGGTGTAGATCGACCAAGGAGGGCGACGACGGTCGTGGCAGTTCTCGGTGATGTGGGCCTCAACCACCCGAGGGAGGGGGCCATACGCGGCTCTAGAGGCATCGAAGCACGCGGTGACGCGCGGCGTCGCGGGGGGGGCGGGGGGGGGGGGGGGGGGGGGGGGGGGCGGGGACCAGCGGCACGGTGCCAGGTTCGTTCTCTCCTTCCCGATCCAGAACGGGGTCGAGAGGTGGGGGAAGAGATGTGGGAGGGTGGGGTCGAGTGGGAGGAGTGGGGTCTCGCTAGTTTTTTTTTTTTTGAGAAAAGTGGGGTCTCGCTAGTTAGGGTTCGGTCGCCCGAGGGGATAAGGAGGGTGGGGTGGGCTGGCCTGGTGGCCTAGATGCCCGATTGGGCCGAATGGCCCGGGGGAAGGGGGTTTGGTTTTTGTTCTATTTTGTTATATTCTTACCTTTGCTTTCTGTTTTCTTTTATTTCTTTAATATTTTATAGTTTTACAAAAGGTAAAACCCACACCTAAAATAGAGTTACAATTCCAACTACCGTCACAAAAAGTTTTACCCCTGAACAAAATAGTTTAGTATTTTATAAAATTCAGAAGGCACTTATTTATTGTTTTAGCTACTGTTTATTCATTTTAGATTATTTCACATGTTATAGAAGGGTGGTCTCTCCACCATAATTACCTATGCATTATTTGGCTCCACTGAACATTTTAGTTTTAACATTTGTATTTTTTTATTGTTTGCTTGACTTTGAATTTGAATTAGAACCGGTTTTGAACTAACGGGAGATTAGCAACAGTAATCGAGGTGGCGTGGCATCATTAGTAGATGGGTACTGTAGCTTAATTATCCGTGCGTCACATGAGGGATCTTTCCATGGGGATGCTTGGGGTTGCCAACATTGCGGCGCTGCTCATCGCACACGACCTAGGAAGACCGCGGTGCATGCGCCGACGGGGGTGTCTTGGAGCTCGCCTTTCCACCCTTGGAGGTCGCTGCACCGCTCGTAGGCATAGGCAGCACGGCCCTGTCCTTGGATCCAGCAGGGCGCGGGCCATCGTCGCGACCGCGAACAATGCCGCTCACCTGGCTCCGGTCGCCAGAACACCGTGGATCTCCACCTCCTCCTCCACCCGCGTCCATCCCGTCTCCCGTCCGTGTTGGTACGGGCAGATCCGCCACAGACGAACCAATCGACGTGATACCCTTCTTCTTGGGAAGCATGATGATAAAGATGTTGAAGAAACTGATGCGCAAAGCTGCTAGATCAGGTTTGCACAACCTCTGTCCCCCTACCTGGCGCGCCAAAGATGTCAGGGAAACAACACCTATGGGATCACGTGGATCACTTCTACGATCTGGCTGGGAAAGAGGAGTGCGCAAAGAGGAGATCTAACGATCAAGACGAAGGATTTTTTGTTGGAAATATGCCCTAGAGGCAATAATAAAAGTATTATTATATTTCATTGTTCATAATAATTGTCTTTTGTTCATGCTATAACTGTATTATCCGGAAATCGTAATACACGTGTGAACACATAGACCACAATATGTCCCTAGTAAGCCTCTAGTTGACTAGCTCGTTGTGATCAACGGATGGTCATGGTTTCCTGACTATGGACATTAGATGTCGTTGATAATGGGATCACATCATTGGGAGAATGATGTGATGGACAAGACCCAATCATAAGCATAGCACAAAGATCGTGTAGTTCATTTGCTAGAGCTTTGCCAATGTCAAGTATCTCTTCCTTCGACCATGAGATCGTGTAACTCCCGGATACCGTAGGAGTGCCTTGGGTGTATCAAACGTCACAACGTAACTGGGTGACTATAAAGGTGCATTACAGGTATCTCCGAAAGTATCTGTTGGGTTGACATGGATCAAGACTGGGATTTGTCACTCCGTATGACGGAGAGGTATCTCTGGGCCCACTCGGTAATGCATCATCATAATGAGCTCAATGTGACCAAGGTGTTGGCCACGGGATCATGCATTACGGTACGAGTAAAGTGACTTGCCGGTAACGAGACTGAACAAGGTATTGGGATACCGACGATCGAGTCTCGGGCAAGTAACGTACCGATTGACAAAGGGAATTGCATACAGGGTTTGATCGAATCCTCGACATCGTGGTTCAACCGATGAAATCATCGAGGAGCATGTGGGAGCCAACATGGGTATCCAGACCCCGCTGTTGGTTATTGCCCGAGAGTCGTCTCGGTCATGTCTGCATGTCTCCCGAACTCGTAGGGTCTACACACTTAAGGTTCGGTGACGCTAGGGTTAGTAGGAAGACTAGTATGTGACTACTGAATGTTGTTCGGAGTCCCGGATGAGATCCCGGACGTCACGAGGAGTTTCGGAATGGTCCGAAGGTAAAGAATAATATATAGGAAGTGGTATTTCGGCCATCGGGAAAGTTTCGGGGTCTCCCGGTAATGTACCGGGATCACCGGAAGGGTCCCGGGGGTCCACCGGGTGGGGCCACCTATCCCGGAGGGCCCCATGGGCTGAAGTGGGAGGGGAACCAGCCCATAGTGGGCTGGTGCGCCCCCCTAGGCCCACCCCCTGCGCCTAGGGTTGAAACCCTAGGGGTGGGGGGGCGCCCCACTTGGCTTGGGGGGCACTCCACCCCCTTGGCAGCCCCCCCCCCTTTGGAGATTGGATCTCCAGGGGCCGGCGCCCCCCCTGGGGGCCTATATAAAGGGGGGAGGGAGGGGGCTGCGGTACCTATCTCCAAGGCGCAGCCCCTCCCCTCCCCAACACCTCTCCTCCTCCGTTGTGTGCTCGGCGAAGCCCTGTCGGAGTACTGCCTCTCCACCATCACCACGCCGTCGTGCTGCCGGTGGAGTTGTCTTCCTCAACCTCTCCTTCCTCCTTGCTGGATCAAGACGGAGGGGACGTCACCCGTGCCGTACGTGTGTTGAACGCGGAGGTGTTGTCCGTTCAGCACTTGGTCATCGGTGATTCGAATCACGTCGAGTACGACTACATCATCACCTTGCAAGCTTCCGCACGCGATCTACAAGTGGTATGTAGATGCAAACTCTCTCCCGTTACTCGTTGCTTAGATGAACTCATAGATGGATCTTGGTGAAACCGTAGGAAAAATTTTAATTTTCTGCAACGTTCCCCAACAGTGGCATCATGAGCTAGGTCTATGCGTAGTTCTCTAATGCACGAGTAGAACACAATTTGTTGTGGGCGTTGATCTTGTCAACTTACTTGCCTCTACTAGTCTTTTCTTGCTTCAACGGTATTGTGGGATGAAGCGGCCCGGACCAACCTTACACGTACGCTTACGTGAGACCGGTTCCACCGATTGACATGCACTAGTTGCATAAGGTGGCTGGCGGGTGTCTGTCTCTCCCACTTTAGTTGGAGCGGATTCGATGAACAGGGCCCTTATGAAGGGTAAATAGAAGTTGACAAAATCACGTTGTGGTGATTCGTAGGTAAGAAAACGTTCTTGCTAGAACCCAATCGCAGCCACGTAAAAGATGCAACAACAATTAGAGGACGTCTAACTTGTTTTTGCAGCGATTGATCATGTGATGTGATATGGCCAAAAGTTGTGATGAATGATGAATTGTGATGTATGAGATCATGTTCTTGTAATAGGATTCACGACTTGCATGTCGATGAGTATGACAACCGGCAGGAGCCATAGGAGTTGTCTTTATTTTTGTATGACCTGCGTGTCATTGAAGAACGCCATGTAAACTACTTTACTTTATTGCTAAACGCGTTAGTCATAGAAGTAGAAGTAGTCGTTGGCGTGACAACTTCATGAAGACACGATGATGGAGATCATGATGATGGAGATCATGGTGTCAAGCCGGTGACAAGATGATCATGGAGCCCCGAAGATGGAGATCAATGGAGCTTTATGATATTGGCCATATCATGTCACAACTATATAATTGCATGTGATGTTTATTATGTTTATGCATCTTGTTTACTTAGGACGACGGTAGTAAATAAGATGATCCCTTACAAAATTTCAAGAAGTGTTTCCCCCTAACTGTGCACCGTTGCTACAGTTCGTCGCTTCTAAGCACCACGTGATGATCGGGTGTGATGGATTCTTACATTCACATACAACGGGTGTAAGACAGTTTTACACAGCGAAAACACTTAGGGTCAACTTGACGAGCCTAGCATGTACAGACATGGCCTCGGAACACGGAGACCGAAAGGTCGAACACGAGTCGTATGGAAGATACGATCAACATGAAGATGTTCACCGACGATGACTAGTCTGTCTCACGTGATGATCAGACATGGGCTAGTCGACTCGGATCGTGTAACACTTAGATGACTAGAGGGATGTCTAATCTAAGTGGGAGTTCATAATTTTGATTAGAACTTTATTATCATGAACTTAGTCTAAAACCTTTGCAAATATGTCTTGTAGATCAATGGCCAACGCTAATGTCAACATGAACTTCAACGTGTTCCTAGAGAAAACCAAGCTGAAAGATGATGGCAGCAACTATACAGACTGGGTCCGGAACCTGAGGATCATCCTCATAGCTGCCAAGAAACAATATGTCCTAGAAGCACCGTTAGGTGACCCACCTGTTCTCCCAGCACTGCAAGATGATTTGAATGTTTGGCAGACTCGTTCTGATGATTACTCCCTCGTTCAGTGCGGCATGCTCTACAGCTTAGAACCGGGGCTCCAAAAGCGTTTTGAGCATCACGGAGCATATGAGATGTTCGAAGAGCTGAAACTAGTTTTTCAAGCTCATGCCTGGGTCGAGAGATATGATGTCTCCGACAAGTCTACAGTTGTAAGATGGAGGAAAACAGTTCTGTCAGTGAGCACATCCTGAAGATGTCTGGGTTGCACAACTGTATGACCCAGCTGAACATTAACCTCCCAGATGAGGCGGTCATTGACAGAATCCTCCAGTCGCTTCCACCAAGCTACAAGAGCTTTGTGATGAACTACAACATGCAGGGGATGGTGAAGACCATTCCTGAAGTGTACTCGATGCTGAAGTCAGCAGAGGCTGAAATCAAGAAAGAACATCAAGTGTTGATGGTCAATAAGACCACTAAGTTTAAGAAGGGCAAGGGGAAGAAGAACTTCAAGAAGGACGGCAAAGATGTTGCCGCGCCCGGTAAGCCAGTTGCCGGGAAGAAGTCAAAGAATGGACCCAAGCCTGAGACTGAGTGCTTTTATTGCAAGGGGAAGGGTCACTGGAAGCGGAACTGCCCCAAATACTTAGCGGATAAGAAGGCCGGAAACACCAAAGGTATATTTGATATACATGTAATTGATGTGTACCTTACCAGTACTCGTAGTAACTCCTGGGTATTTGATACCGGTGCCGTTGCTCATATTTGTAACTCACAGCAGGAGCTGCGGAATAAACGGAGACTGGCGAAGGACGAGGTGACGATGCGCGTCGGGAATGATTCCAGAGTCGATGTGATCGCCGTCGGCACGCTGCCTCTACATTTACCCACGGGATTAGTTTTGAACCTTAATAATTGTTATTTAGTGCCAAGTTTGAGCATGAACATTGTATCTGGATCTCGTTTGATACGAGATGGCTACTCATTTAAGTCTGAGAATAATGGTTGTTCGATTTATATGAGAGATATGTTTTATGGTCATGCTCCGATGGTCAATGGTTTATTCTTAATGAATCTCGAGCGTAACATTACACATGTTCATAGTGTGGATGCCAAAAGATGTAAAGTTGATAACGATAGTCCCACATACTTGTGGCACTGCCGCCTTGGTCACATTGGTGTCAAGCGCATGAAGAAGCTCCATGCTGATGGACTTTTAGAGTCTCTTGATTATGAATCGTTTGACACATGCGAACCATGCCTCTTAGGCAAAATGACCAAGACTCCGTTCTCTGGAACAATGGAGCGAGCAACCAACTTGTTGGAAATCATACATACCGATGTGTGCGGTCCAATGAGCGTTGAGGCTCGCGGAGGATATCGTTATGTTCTCACTCTCACTGATGACTTGAGTAGATATGGGTATGTCTACTTAATGAAACACAAGTCTGAGACCTTTGAAAAGTTCAAGGAATTTCAGAATGAGGTGGAGAATCAACGTGACCGAAAGATAAAGTTCCTACGATCAGATCGTGGAGGAGAATACTTAAGTCACGAATTTGGTACACACTTAAGGAAATGTGGAATCGTTTCACAACTCACGCCGCCTGGAACACCTCAGCGAAACGGTGTGTCCGAACGTCGTAATCGCACTCTACTGGATATGGTGCGGTCTATGATGTCTCTTACCGATTTACCGCTATCATTTTGGGGATACGCTCTAGAGACAGCTACATTCACTTTAAATAGGGCACCGTCTAAATCCGTTGAGACGACACCGTATGAATTATGGTTTGGGAAGAAACCTAAGCTGTCGTTTCTAAAAGTTTGGGGATGCGATGCTTATGTCAAGAAACTTCAACCTGAAAAGCTCGAACCCAAGTCGGAAAAATGCGTATTCATAGGATACCCTAAGGAAACTGTCGGGTATACTTTCTACTTAAGATCCGAAGGCAAGATCTTTGTTGCCAAGAACGGATGCTTTCTGGAAAAAGAGTTTCTCTCGAAAGAAGTAAGTGGGAGGAAAGTAGAACTTGATGAAGTACTACCTCTCGAACGGGAAAGTGGTGCAGCGCAGGAAATCGTTCCTGTGATGCCTACACCAACTGAAGAGGAAAACAATGATGATGATCAGGGTACTTCGGATCAAGTTGCTACTGAACTTCGTAGGTCCACAAGGACACATTCCGCACCAGAGTGGTACGGCAACCCTGTCCTGGAAATCATGTTGTTAGACAACGGTGAACCTTCGAACTATGAAGAAGCGATGGCGGGCCCGGATTCCAACAAATGGCTTGAAGCCATGAAATCCGAGATAGAATCCATGTATGAAAACAAAGTATGGACTTTGACAGACTTGCCCGATGATCGGCGAGCGATAGAAAACAAATGGATTTTTAAGAAGAAGACGGACGCGGATGGAAATGTTACCATCTATAAAGCTCGACTTGTCGCTAAGGGTTATCGACAAGTTCAAGGAATTGACTACGACGAGACATTCTCTCCCATAGCGAAGCTGAAGTCCGTCCGAATCATGTTAGCAATTGCCGCATACTATGATTATGAGATATGGCAGATGGACGTCAAAACGGCATTCCTTAACGGACATCTTAAGGAAGAGCTGTATATGATGCAGCCGGAAGGTTTTGTCGATCCTCAGAACGCTAACAAAGTATGCAAGCTCCAGTGATCCATTTATGGACTGGTGCAAGCATCTCGGAGTTGGAACATTCGTTTTGATGAGATGATCAAAGCGTTTGGGTTTATGCAGACTTATGGAGAAGCCTGCGTTTACAAGAAAGTGAGTGGGAGCTCTGTAGCATTTCTCCTATTATATGTAGATGACATACTCTTGATGGGAAATGATACAAATCTTCTGGACAGCATTAAGGCCTACTTGAATAAGTGTTTTTCAATGAAGGACCTTGGAGAAGCTGCTTATATATTAGGCATCAAAATCTATAGAGATAGATCGAGACGCCTCATAAGTCTTTCACAAAGCACATACCTTGATAAGATTTTGAAGAGGTTCAAAATGGATCAGTCCAAGAAGGGGTTCTTGCCTATGTTACAAGGTGTGAGATTGAGCTCGGCTCAGTCCCCGACCATGGCAAAAGATAAAGAAGAGATGAGTGTCATCCCCTATGCTTCAGCCATAGGATCTATTATGTATGCCATGCTGTGTACCAGGCCTGATGTAAGTTTGGTAGCAAGATACCAAAGTAATCCCGGCAAGGAACACTGGACAGCGGTCAAGAATATCCTGAAGTACCTGAAAAGGATAAAGGACATGTTTCTCGTTTATGGAGGAGACGAAGAGCTCGTCGTAAAGGGTTACGTCGACGCTAGCTTCGACTCAGATCTGGATGACTCTAAGTCACAAACCGGATACATGTATATGTTGAATGGTGGAGCAGTAAGCTGGTGCAGCTGCAAGCATAGCGTCGTGGTGGGATCTACGTGTGAAGCGGAGTACATGGCAGCCTCGGAGGCAGCGCATGAAGCGATTTGGGTGAAGGAGTTCATCACTGACCTAGGAGTCATACCCAATGCGTCGGGGCCGATCAAACTCTTCTGTGACAACACTGGAGCTATTGCCCTTGCCAAGGAGCCCAGGTTTCACAAGAAGACCAGGCACATCAAGCGTCGTTTCAACTCCATCCGTGAAAATGTTCAAGATGGAGACATAGAGATTTGCAAAGTGCACACGGATCTGAATGTCGTAGATCCGTTGACTAAACCTCTCTCGCGTGCAAAACATGATCAACACCAGAACTCTATGGGTGTTCGATTCATCACAATGTAACTAGATTAGTGACTCTAGTGCAAGTGGGAGACTGTTGGAAATATGCCCTAGAGGCAATAATAAAAGTATTATTATATTTCATTGTTCATAATAATTGTCTTTTGTTCATGCTATAACTGTATTATCCGGAAATCGTAATACACGTGTGAACACATAGACCACAATATGTCCCTAGTAAGCCTCTAGTTGACTAGCTCGTTGTGATCAACGGATGGTCATGGTTTCCTGACTATGGACATTAGATGTCGTTGATAACGGGATCACATCATTGGGAGAATGATGTGATGGACAAGACCCAATCCTAAGCATAGCACAAAGATCGTGTAGTTCGTTTGCTAGAGCTTTGCCAATGTCAAGTATCTCTTCCTTCGACCATGAGATCGTGTAACTCCCGGATACCGTAGGAGTGCCTTGGGTGTATCAAACGTCACAACGTAACTGTGTGACTATAAAGGTGCATTACAGGTATCTCCGAAAGTATCTGTTGGGTTGACACGGACCGAGACTGGGATTTGTCACTCCGTATGACGGAGAGGTATCTCTGGGCCCACTCGGTAATGCATCATCATAATGAGCTCAATGTGACCAAGGTGTTGGCCACGGGATCATGCATTACGGTACGAGTAAAGTGACTTGCCGGTAACGAGACTGAACAAGGTATTGGGATACCGACGATCGAGTCTCGAGCAAGTAATGTACCGATTGACAAAGGGAATTGCATACATGGTTTGATCGAATCCTCGACATCGTGGTTCAACCGATGAAATCATCGAGGAGCATGTGGGAGCCAACATGGGTATCCAGACCCCGCTGTTGGTTATTGCTCGAGAGTCGTCTCGGTCATGTCTGCATGTCTCCCGAACCCGTAGGGTCTACACACTTAAGGTTCGGTGACGCTAGGGTTAGTAGGAAGACTAGTATGTGACTACCGAATGTTGTTCGGAGTCCCGGATGAGATCCCGGATGTCACGAGGAGTTTCGGAATGGTCCGGAGGTAAAGAATAATATATAGGAAGTGGTATTTCGGCCATCGGGAAAGTTTCGGGGTCTCCCAGTAATGTACCGGGACCACCGGAAGGGTCCCGGGGGTCCACCGGGTGGGACCACCTATCCCGGAGGGCCCCATGGGCTGAAGTGGGAGGGGAACCAGCCCATCGTGGCTGGTGCGCCCCCCTAGGCCCACCCCCTGCGCCTAGGGTTGAAACCCTAGGGGTGGGGGGGCGCCCCACTTGGCTTGGGGGGCACTCCACCCCCTTGGCAGCCGCCCCCCCTTGGAGATTGGATCTCCAGGGGCCGGCGCCCCCCCTGGGGGCCTATATAAAGGGGGGGAGGGAGGGGGGCTGCGGTACCCATCTCCAAGGCGCAGCCCCTCCCCTCCCCAACACCTCTCCTCCTCCGTTGTGTGCTCGGCGAAGCCCTGTCGGAGTACTGCCTCTCCACCATCACCACGCCGTCGTGCTGCCGGTGGAGCTGTCTTCCTCAACCTCCCCTTCCTCCTTGCTGAATCAAGACGGAGGGGACGTCACCCGTGCCGTACGTGTGTTGAACGCGGAGGTGCTGTCCGTTCAGCACTTGGTCATCGGTGATTCGAATCACGTCGAGTACGACTACATCATCACCTTGCAAGCTTTCGCACGCGATCTACAAGTGGTATGTAGATGCAAACTCTCTCCCGTTACTCGTTGCTTAGATGAACTCATAGATGGATCTTGGTGAAACCGTAGGAAAAAATTTAATTTTCTGCAACGTTCCCCAACATTTTAGCCCAGGGTTAGGCCGTTGAGAAGCGTAAAACCCTAGTCATGCTTTTAGTGTATTGAGTGTTCTTGAGCTTTGGCTAGCTGCTACGCATGCAAACTGGGCCGGGAAGTCAAAAGGTCCCTTCCTGCATCGCCTTGGGCCTCCTTCTATACCAAGAGGACACCACAGTGGCGTACAGGCATACATGAGGTGTAAAGTAGCCACATTGTACATGCTTATCACTGACGTCTTAGGACAAATGCATTAAATGCGCTGCTTACGTGCCCCTAACTTTATCAAAGATGGAAATAGAGCCCGTCCCGTCCGTCGCCGCCTCACCCCGTCCTGACACGCACCCAGGATGACGAGGCACACAATGCCAAGCTGACTAGCTAGCCGCTGCGCTGGAGCGGTGGTGGGATCTTCACGAAGATCTGCATGCCACCACGCAGGTGCTTGCCAGGCTGGCAGGTTGGTTGTTGTGCTGGAGCGGTGGCAGGGTGGCGGAACATTGCCGTGTGCGAGCCTTGCCGCGGCCTCGCAAACGTCCCTGGCAAGAACCTTGTCGGGGCCTCGCAAACGTCCCCGACAAGAATCTTGCTAGGAACCTTGCCTTCTGGTCTTCACAAAGATCTGCATGCCACCACACAGACGCCCCTGGGTCTTGGTCTTGAGATTGTCAATGGTGTCAGAGCTCTCAACCTCAAGGGTGATGGTCTTGCCGGGGCTTCGCAAACCATCCCGACAAGGATCTTGCCGGGGGCCCAGCTTGTCTTTTGTTCTCTGGTTACTGGCTCAGATGCCATCTTGGTCGTCTCGTATTTCCCTTTAGCTGCCCCCATCAAGCATCGCCGCCGGTACGGCTGCAACTGCCCGTGCACAAGCAAGGGGTACTAAAGGGCCCAAACTTTACTACACCGACACCCGTCTCCTCCATGAAGCAAACTACCCGGCGCCTCCCGACATGTGCGCGCCGGGGCGATGGAGGCTCAGCGCCGGGGGCGTCCCCGTCCCCCTGATGCCCGACGTCGAGCACCCCCACTACTTCCAGGCAAAGATCGACCATGTGCGGGCATCTCTGTCGGAGGAGGAGCAAGCCCTCCCGGAGTACGACGCCGGCAACCACGAGGCGTGGGCGGCGTACTTCGAACACTGGCAGACGGATCGGTTGGCCTCCATCAACAACACGCCACTAGTGAGGGGGCGCAACAACAGCGACAGCCACCGCCTGTGGTGGGGCGCCCCCGGCCGCACGCTACACACCGTCCTCAAGTGCCTCGAGGGCGGCAACAACCTGCCGCTGACGTAACTGGCCGCCCCGGCCCCCCGTCGGAGTTGCGTCCATAGCTGCCGAGGAGGATGTTGGGCGGGTCCTCCTCCTCCTCCTCCTCCTACTACTCCTACTCCTCCCGCTCCTCCTCCCACTCCTCCGGCTAGCCGGCGCTCTTAAGCGTCAAGGCCAAGCCCGTAGAAACGCCGTTCGGCCGGTGCAACTGCGGCGTCGTCATCAACGAGGGTGGCGGCGGTTCCTCGGGTCCAGCCTCTCGCCTTGTCAGGACGAAGACGGAGCCGGGGCTCGGCCCCATGAAGCGCGAGCACAACGATGAGGTAGCCTTCGACGACGAGTCCGCCTTCGACGACGAGACCGCCATGAAGTGGGTGCAGCAGGACTGGGTGCGGACGGAGCTGGAGCGCCAGCGCTGCGCCCTGGAGGAGATTGCCGCTCGGCGCCGTGGCCGCGACGAGGGAGGAGTCGTTGTTCTCGACGACAGCGACGACGAGGTGCCGCCGGCGGCCAAACCAGTACGCCAGGGGGACCCCGGGCAGGGGTCCAGCAGGGACGGCTGCGTGAAGGAGGGGAAGGAGGATGACGGCGGCGGCGACTTCGGCGCCTTCAGCGATTCTTCGCCTGTAGGCGCGACTGTTTTTTCTTCTTGTTTTTAGTAGACTTATTATTATGTTTCTATTTAAAAACATTATAACTGAGCATCTTAGGAGCTCTCTGAGACCATCAGCCTTCACAACCGTCTGTTTTCGTGGTCTACGTATTCCTAGCCGTAGGATCTTTTTCTTCCCCACGCCTGGGCCGAAAGAGGTTATTTTGATGCGCACTGGCTGGCTAACTGGGCTCAGGTCTGTGAGGGGCGCTGCTCCCGCATCAATTTTCAGGCAGTCTGGTTGATTGGGCCGATTCTCCGTCTGTGTGGGCTCTTTTGGTGGTTAGCCCGTCGATGTGAGCCTGGAGGTGGACAGTCGTCTCGGAGAGAGGCGGACAGGCGCGGGGAGTTCATCTCCTTACCTTGCGGCACTTCCAATGAATTATCCCCATTAACGGCTGAGCGGCATGCGGATGGTTGAGGTCGTCTCTTCCGCTTCCTGCAGGTTATCAAGAGCCGCCGCCTCCCCTCGATCCCCTTCGAGTCCAGCGCCGCTGGCTCCGCTCAATCCTGTCCTTCTGCTTCAGCGCCGCCGCCTCCCCTCGATCTCCTTCGAGACCAGCGGCACTGCCTTCCCTCGATCCTCTTTTCCTGGTCCAACGCAGCGGCTTCCCCTCGATCCATCCAGGCCACGCCAGCTGCCGAGAACGAACTGCGTTACCACGCCGTATTTGTATTTTCCATTATGGAGCTATTGCACGCTGTAATTACGTTTACATTGCCTTTTTTTGCAGGGTTATTGCTTTTCTCCTTTTCTCACGATACAAACAAACACGGACTTCCTCAGTGCTTTGGTTGTATTATCATTCACAATCGACTTTCCTTCTTCTGATTCCACCAGACAAATATAATCAGTGCTTCACATGGAGGACCCAGGACGAGGGCAAGAAAGACAGGGCGAGAAGGAGATAGCGGGCGGTGAGGCAGAAACGTGTCTCCTTCACCACAATCGCAGTTGGCGGCAGCCTCTCCAGCGACCAGTCCTTCTCTCTCACCCTCAATAAAGACACATTGGCCGACGCCGTAACACGTCCTAGGTCATGGAGCACCTCGGCGATGATGCGGGCGGCGGAATCATGCTACTGAAGGTCACCCCAATCTACTTTGTTTGTATTCTTCTCATTTTATTGTAGTTTTTTTATCTCAAGTTATTGGAGTTCTGGTTTTGATAGATCTAAGCAAGAGATAAACATAAATATATCTCTGATGGTTATTGCAGGTCAGGTGTTTGACAATTTGTTTGATTGGCATATTTTCTTTTGTATGCTTATAATTTCGCTGCTTCCCACCCACAATTACACTAAATAAACTAACATGTCTATTTTCCTACAGTCTCACGCTCGATGTTTCTTACAGTGACTATGTAGATCATCATTTCCATCGGCTTGTGCCTGCCCACCTCTTGAATGGATCTTCAGGAGCAGAAGACCGTGCAACTTCTAGCTTCATCTTTTTCTTGCTTGTGTTTGTTGTATCATTGCCCCATGCCCTCATCCTGCCTCCTCAGGTATCCCATTGCAGCAGATCACTGGAAGTTATTATTGTTGACTACACAACTTGCATATTTTAAATTATATACGGGACACATTACAGAGGAAGTAGCATAAGCAATAATCGTGCAAATATCTCCCGATCAGTTGTATTCTTTTCACCGAGAATTGAGGGTTCCAACTCAAAAGAGGGTAGATAGCTCCACATCTGGCGTTATGCAAAAAATAGTACATATCTTCATCGTGGCAATAGTTCTTTCCCTGGCTTTATTGTATTAGAGTTTAAGCCAACTTGCTTGGTTGATGCTTAGATTACCTAAGTAACCAACTATTTGTCTTTGTTCTGGGGATGTCAGCCACAGTTGATAGTTCTGGTTGCTTCTGTACTGATTCTAAGCTGACATAAATTCCAAGATGCATAAGGGTTGTTTTCACTTTTCATACCATATTTTCGTTGCTGCTGTTATGTGTATTTACAAGCATTGGCTTTTCTATTTTATGCGTGTAACAACAAGAGGTGGATGCGCGCAGGTGCAGAACGTCAAGGGATCACCACCTTCATGGCTACATCCTACATATATACCTAGGAGTCAATAATCGAGAGGTGAACCCTACATGCTCTCTTTTTTCGATGCTGTTTTTTGTGAACTTTTTCCTTATGATGCTTAATCTGGTGTTCTAATGAAATACACTGAAATTGTACCATGTTCTGTAAATTTTGACATTCAGTTGAATGAAGCGCTATATAAATACAGTACATGATTACTACTTTCCCATGTACCCATATATATACATATACATAAATACTCATGCATGAATAGTACCTATATCAATATTTATCATGCAGGTTCTTATGGTTTGCCGACAATTGTTACATGGTGGCCCTGCTGAATTTCGTTAAAGCACATCCTACTCACTTGTTTTTCACCTATTTTATCCCATACATATTCAATTTCCTGTAACATGCATCAGTACGAGATTACCACGTCTAAATTATATGCCATATAATTGTAGATGGGACCCCTTGATTTTACTATCCATTATGGGTCAATGACCTCCATGTTTCTCGCCTCCATATTGTTCCATAATTTCCTACCATTACATGAGAAAATGGACGGGCACAACAACTCCTGCAGCTAACTGGTTGGAATATGTGAGATGCTGATGGCACACTAAGAGTCAGCTTTTTGAATTTCTTTTTGACAAAATCAGAGGAGGGGTGAATAAATGACTTTGCTTATATCTAGATTGTTTTATTCATTAAATCACTAAACAATTTACTCATCTTACATTCATTCCATCTCTGGCTATCTTTGATGGGAACTCAGATGCCGCTGCATCCCATTTATCGCCAACCAAGTCAAGGTAATAATTGTATAAACTAAAATGTCCTTACTTAATTAGCACATTTTGTACTCCCATTGCAAGGTCGAAAGACTATGCAATGAAAAAAATATAAGTTTTCGCATTAAATAATAGTATGCTATATGTTTCTTGGAAGTTTACCCCTAATAAAATATCCATTTGAGAACATGTGTTGGATCTTGTTTATTTAGATAAGCATCATCATGGTTTCAATGCCAAAAGTATTCAATTGCAATGTTTTTTTGTGTGTGCGGGCTTACCTGAGTGCAATCATCATCTACTTTTATGCACATGATTTTTCAGAAGCTCAGAACTGCTACAATGATTGATCAGAGTAAGTTGTGCATTGGTGTTAGATGTTTAGTACATTGGCATGTAACATATTTTGTGTTATTTTGGTTGCATTAAATCACTTTTCCCTCTGTTTTTGTTGTATTGCATGGTTCAAGGCTTCCTGATATTTGAATAGAACCAATATTTGAATAGAACAAAAAAGACATGAAACTGTTCGCTACCTATGAGGAAAGTGATGCTGAAGAAATCAAGCTGCGTAAGTGCCTTCAATCACCACAACCATGTTGTATGTTCTCTGCTTTGACATCCAACGATGGATAATATCACAACACTAAGAGGCGCTCTTTACCAGAACGACCAAACACTACAAATGGTACAAATTGACTAGGTGTTAGGGTCTAATATCAAGATTCCCATTTCTCTGCTTTGACATCCTGATAGTAGGTTTTAATTTTTGTTTGTTGTTCCCAAAGTGATGATGTTGCATTCTAAATGGTTGTTGCCACAAAGAAGAGTGGGTGGTTGTCAACTTTATCTTGAAAGGAGTACGAATATCACAAAGTGGTGATAGAACTTGTTAAGAGTTTTAGTGACATTGAGGTAGTGTAAACTAGGTAGTGAGATACTATTGAGCCATTGCACTATCCTTTTTGTGGAGTTTGATTTAGGTTTTGTGTTCTGGTCTGTATTGTCTGATTTTCCACTATGACAATGTAAAGTATATGTTAATCTGACCAGTTGAATTCAATTGTATGTTGCTATAGCTATAGTTTTCTCCATTATTATCTTATTTACTCATGATGAGGAAAACCAAAACAGGTGCTTCTTATGCATCCATATTTTACAAAATTCCTATGAGAATGAAAGAAATGTGAATCTTGCAAACATACAACCATCTGAATATCCATGTCTTTTTTGCCTATTTTTATGCAATTTTATATCATACAATAGACTAAATGGACGGGCGCAGCAACGCGTGCCATCAGTGATCTAGTATGTATAATAATTGTGAACCGCCTAAATGTCGCCGAATATATGCCGTGTTTGCCGAAATTTGCCCAATTATGTTTTTAATTTTTTCTTTAAAAAAGAGCGTCTGGGGCCGAGCCGATCGCCCCACGCCGCAAATATCGCCGGTTCGCCCCCAAGCGGCGCTTTTTTCTAGCCCCCCCCCCCCCCCCCCCCCCCCGGGGGGGGGGGGGGGACGAGGATCCCCTGACGTGGGTTGTCCTGCCATTGAGAGACTGACACATGGGTCCCACCAAGCGTGGGGCCCACCTGTGAGCGACCCAAAGGCAGTGAAAGTACATCAGAGGATCCGTGCGGCGGGGGGGGGGGGGGGGGGGGGGGGATCAATGATTAGAAAGATGCCGGTGTTGGAGTTGGAGGCCTTCATAGATTTGTGGGAGTAGTCTAGGCTAAATTTGTGAGAGTAGTCTATGCTTTTGGGGGTGTGATGCAATTTTTTGCTTGAATGTTCGCATCCGATGTAAACATCTTGTAATTAACTTTGCTCCCTCTCGAAAATAAATTTACAAACAGTCTTAACAAGTTAACGTGCATGCATGCTTTGTGGGAGTAGTCTAGGCTAAATTTGTGAGAGTAGTCTATGCTTTTGGGGGTGTGATGCAATTTTTTGCTTGAATGTTCGCATCCGATGTAAACATCTTGTAATTAACTTTGCTCCCTCTCGAAAATAAATTTACAAACAGTCTTAACAAGTTAACGTGCATGCATGCTTCTGTTGCATCGATTATCCTCCCTAATTAGTATCTGTCTTGATTTTGCTAGAAACCTTCGTCGCTGTTTGCGTCAGATGCCCTCGCGGCGACGCGCCATGGTCCATCTCCTTCCTGAGCTTGCTGACCCTGTCGATGACGGCCTCCACCGTGAAATCCACGGCGTCCCTGAGCGTCTCCAGCTTCGACCTCGGGTCCGCGTACACCAGCCTCGGTATCAGCCCAATCACCGTCTCCGTCATCCGCTCCGCCACCTCCAGAGGGATCTGCCGGAGCGTCTCCTCCACGCTGCTGGCGTTGCCGCTGCGCACGTCCTCCTCGGAAATGAACACGGAGTAGGTGTCGCGATCGTCGGGGAGGTGCCACTTGTACTGCCTATACGCGGAGTCTGGGTGGAAGAACACCGGCACGCAGCCGGCGAGGATGGCGTCGAACGCCGACCGCCGCGTGTACGTGTCGCCAGGCGGCTGCAGGCAGAAGCGCGCCCCCTGGAAGACGCGCATGAAGGTGCTGGGCACGAGGCAGTTCTTCTCGCTCTTGTGGCACTGCACCAGGTTGCAGAAGCTGGAGGCGCCGCACTCCCGGATGAGGTGGTGCCGGATGGAGTTCGGGTCTCCGGGCCGCTCGCCGCCGGCGAAGGAGAAGAGGAAGTCCCGCTTCATGCCTTGCATCCGCTGCTGCCACTGGAGGACGTCCGCGTCTTTCGCTGGGTGGAAGTAGGTCGGGTACGGCACGGCGAAGTCGAAGTCCGTCCACGGCAGCTTCTCGACCAACAGCACCGTCATGTTCCACACCGGCGGCAAACGGAACAGCTTGTTGCCCCACTCCGAGTCGCTGTCCGTCTGCCGCTGATGGTCCCACGCCGTCCTCCCGGACATGACGAAGTGGTCGCGTCCGCCCATGGCGCGCCACTCGGGCCGCCGCGTCAGCCAGTCGACGAGCTCGACCGGCAGGGCGTCCTTGGCTGTGGCGTTGTTGCTCCACAGGTGCCGCACGACGTCAAACCCAGCGTAGTACGGCACGAAAACGGCGGCGGCGAGGGAGGAGTCGTTGGTGAGGCACTCGTACTGCCGGACGCGAGCGTGGAAGATGACGTCGAGGCCGAAGTGGTCGGTGGCGTACCAGCCCTCGTCAGCGAACACGCCGTCTGCGTTGTCCAGGGGCGCGCCGAGGCCGCCGTTAACGAGGTACGGGCACATGTCCATCCACGGGTACCAGTGGCGGCAGTCGGCGAGGATGTCGGCGTTGAACCGTGGGGGCAGGTTGTGGACGTACAGGTACCGCCCCCGGCACGCGTCCTCCCCGGTGACGCCAACGTTACTGCTCCGGCGCACCTCGTCCCCGGCAGCGGAGGCGATCAGGAGGTTCTTGACCTGCTGCTCCTGGACGGAGGGAAAGCGCGGCTGGGAGCCGCCCTCGCGGCCGGACGCGGGGGCGGCGGTGACGAGCGACGGGTGCGGCGTGCTGACGGTCGCCGCCCGGTGGCAGTGGATGATGAGTAGCCACGGCGTGGCCGACAGGATGGCGAGCAAGACGAGGCAAGGCAGCCAGCGGCCGCCGACGCCGTGCGCGGCCGTTGTCCTCTCCATGGTCACGCACCCGCGCGCGCTCGCTTGCTCTCGTACGTGTCGCCGACTGAGGTGAGGTCGCGGGGAATCTCGAAAGGGAAGTTCATTTATGTGCAGATGGCTGGCCCAGCTCACACCTCACAGCTCAGACTAGAGAGTTGACATGAACCAAGTCAATAGACAAACCCCTTTTGCTAATAATAATAGAAGTCAATCGATCGATAAATCTAGGCGCGCGGAAGTGAAGGAGCCGCGGGAACGTGCAGTCGTGCACAGGCATTTGTTTTTCTCGATAAACGTCGTGCACAGGCACGTTGTCTCTCTCTTCTCTTCTCTCCTTTGTATATCTCGAAATAGGCAAATAGAGAATCAACTTGTAGTTGAATTGTCAAGAGGACACTGATATCTCAGCTCGCTAGAGTTTAAGTTCTAAATTTAACACTGGTGCTCACATTTTTTTGGATTTATTTGAGATCTTCCGGCGATGTGTATTCAGTGCGCGGAGAAGTTCTCGTCGACTACGAAGGCGTCTGTGGCGACTTCGTCAGTCTCACGATGATGTGTCGGCTCAGTCTCCCGGAGGTGCTCATGTATGTAGGGCGTGCGTGCGTGAGTTTATAGAGGTGAGTGTATGCAAGTGTATGTGAGCGACTTCAATTGTATTGTGTTAAATAAAATATAAAAAACAGTAACTGGTGTTCGTGAGATATTAAGCATTTCACAACGAACCACAAACTGGTCGTCGGATGACCAAGCCGAATCTTAAAGTCGAGAGTGTCGCCACATCAACCCGAAGCAATAGTTCATGGGTTTAGAATCCTAGCAAGAACGACCTCTGCCCGTACGATCTTTTCCTTTCCACCCTCACCCAACGCAGCCACTCATCTCCACTTCATCCGTCGCCTTCCACTCTTCCTCCTTGCCAGCCACCACGTCAAGGGTAGCTCGTGCGCGGCGGTGGCGTGATTCCAGTGGAAATCTTCGCGTTAGCGCTGCACCACCACCCGCTTGGGGTGGCTCCCGCCGGAGGTCGTGCGGAGGGGCACACGGCCACGCATCTCCTCTTTGGCGATCGCGGATGGGTTTCTCTCACCAGCACACGCCGTGGGAGGCAACTGTGGTGCGGCTCCAGCGGAGGTCGTCGCGGTGGCACCCCACCGCCAGCCGCTCAGGGGTGGCTCCTGCGGAGAGCGCGAGATGAAAGAGGAGGCGACTGCGCCCATCCTCGTCAATGGCGCGCTCAAACCAGGGAACCTTCATGCTCCTGTTGGGTACCACCATCGTCATCTCCGGCATCCTCCCATCTCCTTCCATGCCTGTCCCACATCGATGAGGTACATACCTCATTTGTGTACAATTTATTATTGTGCTAATTTGATTTGCGAGCAAATTGTTAGCATATTTGTAGTTTGTAGGCTATGCAATTTTTTTAGAGCAATGAGTTATTGATCTAAATTTTCATAGCAGATTTTATTGCTTGATGTAATCTGTCTTTTTTCACTGACCATTTTGTGTAGCTAGTTTAGGGGGGAGGAATGCACATTTGAAAAGGGGGATGTTCCTTCCGCCGATAACCCGCCGTTGCCACATCCTGCCATGAACGAGGCCATAGAATTTCTATGCACGTTTTTCTTATCCAACTTGGCAGGCAAAGACCCGAAAACGACGCCGCCCCTACTGGTCTCCTTTCGAAGGCCGAACACAGAGTACGGGACAATAAGACACACCTCTAGCTAAGGTGAAATAGTAAATGGGGGGAAACCTTGTGCATGGCGAGTTACTTGGAACATTTAGTATCAGGAAGAAGGTGCAGTAAGAAGTTGTCAACTAGTTTCTTTCATGGGATGAATACCGTGTGAGCAGAGATGTTAGATTTGCACGAATAAGGGAAAAGGAGTACAACTTTCGGCTGGCAATGTTGTATCCTCCTTCTGTTTATTCGATGATCTTCTTGTGGTTCGCTGGAAACAAGATATTGTGGAGGACGGTGGGGCCTTGGGCGAACCCATGGCCAAGTTGTTGAGTGTGGTGCGGCGGCCGTCTGTCGGCGGCGGGGAAGAAGATCTGAGGCGGCGAACGATGGCGTAGCATGAATAGCCCCGGTGCGGTGGATGGTTGTGACAGTGGAGCGGCAATGGCGAGCCGCAGGATGGCGTGGTCGAAGTGGTTCAGGTACGACGCAGGTCGGCATCGTGGAGGGAGCTCGGCCTCAGCTTCACCTGCTAAGTCCTTGAGGGCGGTTGCAGTTGTGGTGGACGACGACGTCGGGGTACCGGCTCCAGCCTGATGGAGGAGAGCGGCGGTGGATCGGGTGCGATGGGGTGGAGGATGGAGGAGGATGGGGTTTCGCGGCTGGTGGAGAGGGTGTTTTGGCGCCCACGGAGTATGAATGAGGAAACGGAGGGAGGGGGAGCTAAGGGGGGACCATGTTTCTATTTGAGACGTGCTTGTTTGAAATTTGGGGAAAGTTACAAACTTTGCCCCCATCTAAAATTTTGGACATATTGCGGGTCAAGATTAGGACGGTAATCTCAGGTGCCCCAAATAGTGGGCGGGAGCGATTTCGGCCGAGCGCATGGGTGTTTAGGCGCCCTTGGTGTATGAATGTTTTTTGGAGGCGGTTGACTGGCGTCTTGGTGATGTTACAAACATACCCCATATTAGACCTTTGAACATTGGGCCGATAGGCTACACAAGTCAGAGTCAGGATAGTAATTTTCTACCACCAAACATTGGTCTCGCGCGGTTTCAGGCGGCGAGAGGCTTATTGGCGCTTTGTTCAATATTTAGGAGCAAAACCATTAACGTTTACAGTTCTCCACAATTGAACTTTTAGGATTTGTCAAACTTTAAAAAATTTGACTCTTGAAAATCCTAAAACTATGATTATTTTGAAAGGGGGATTTGAATCTACTTTGTACATGAGTAATTTGCAGCTTAGCTCAATTCATGCATGGTTCTAAATAATCACCTTGATTGCAAAAATATAGTTGGAAATGCGTATGAATATATAGCATGTCCAAACGCACAACAAAGATTGATGCCCCCCTTTTAAATGTGATTTACAAATGCCATTATCTCGAATTCAAATACTTGAATGCACTTTCTATGAATTCGAATCTTTGAAACCACTTTATGTTGAATTCAACATGTATTCTAGTTCGTAGCTAGCAATTTGGAATGTATACCATGTATGTGACAAATGTATAAAGTGCTTAACACTAACAACACATAGTGCACTCATGTTTATATATGAATTGCAAAAGTCATGCATTGTCTGGATTTCAAACCACTCTCACTCTATGGATCAACAATGTGAAATAAACACATACACATGCTCGAATTCAATAGAGTATGGGTGTCTGATATATCAATGTTCGTTCATACGCAAATTGCAAATTTCATGATCCCATCCAATTTTTTTAATACAATTTATATTTTATAATTTAATGCATAGAACAGTCTTTTACGCGTAGATGCACTCTGTCTCGGTCCCTCCTCACCCGCGTGCTATCTTTCTATCTGACGCATAAGCGCACACACTTTATATACATCGGCATTTCTCTCTCACAAATGCTCAAACTCTCTCCCGGGGTGTCTCACACACATACGCTCTATATATCTCCCTCTCTCTCTTACTACTATCTATGAATGTTTTCTCTAAATGTATACGCAGGCACGGTCTCTGCTGGCCCTCTCTCTATACATATATCTGCCTGCGTTTCTCCCGCACGCACACTCTCTTTAGGCCTATCTCGCACACATTGTCTCCCCATCTATTACTAGTTGGCGGATATGATTCGATCAAATCATTTGGTAGGATATCTTTGATGGTTAGACTGGACGGTAATAAGAGGCAAAGATTTACCCAAGTCTAGGCCCTTGCGGTCGTGGAAATACCCTACTCTTTGTAGTGTATATTTGGTGATGGGGATGTGTACAAAGTACACGTGAATACCAAAGGATTGTTTGTGTATATATACTATCAACGAATTAGCCCACGGGCTTATATAACATACTCGGGGCTTAGGGCTACAAATCGTAGTTTGCTTCACGTTAGTGGAGATAGAGTCCGCCACGACTATGGTATCTTTGTCTTGTACGTCGAGTCATCCATGGGTATTCGTATAACGCATCTCGGCCCGACCTATATGGCGCAGGACGGAACCGACTTATGAGTCCTCACCTTGACCCACCAAACCTAGAAATGATGTGCCCACCACACCTCACACACCTTCTATCACTAAGAAAATAAACATATCACTACAAAAAAAATACATTTCCGTGATTATACGTGTTTGTCACAGTAGGTCGCGTTTTCTGTCATGCATGTACATCCATGACAAATTTATGACAGAATCAAGATAGTCATACATGTGTTGTCGTAGAAGTGTTCCATGACATTACCAAAATTATCATCACGGAAGTGTCCACTTTCATGGCGATAAATCACGCGTCATAAAAGTGCTTTCATCAAGGGTGACTAACATGTGGCATGCACCGTAACGGGACGCCATTGGGTCCGGTTTTAGATCCGATAACCCGTTAACAGCCCGGACCAATGGGAAATTTCCACGTGTAAAATTCTGATTGGCTAGAGGAAACACGTGTCAGCTCGTCAGTGGGTCGGATAGGCGCCTATGATATGTCGACACGTGCGACGGCCCACCACTGGCCCATTTAGCTTACAAAGGCCGGCCCGTTTGACTTGGTCAAATGATAGCGGGCTGGCCCATGAAAAGCCTGTTAACGGTCTCTTTGCAATAGCCCATTTTACGGCTCGGTAACTCACGGCCCGTCAGGGCCTACACGAAATCGGCCCAACAACATCATGTGGGCCGTCTAATATAACACCAGCCCGTTTTACTTTTGGCCCATGTATGGCCCACGACGTCTTTCGGCCCATATGAGGCCTTCGTATCTTTAGGCCATTTAGAGGCCCACGGTGACTCTAGCCCGTAATGAACAGTAAATTTCTTTGTACCCGTTAACGGCCCATGATTCACATGGGATGTTTCCAGCCTGTGTTAGCTTTCGGCCTACTGACGGCCCATACGTTCTTGGGCTCCTTTCCGGCCCTCGATTACTTCCGGCCTGTTACTGGCATGTTCCCCTAATGGGCCAAATTCGGCCCGTGGCAAGAGTCGGCCCGTTTCTAGCCTGTTAACCCGTTGCGCTGTTTCCAGCCCGTCCTATATTCTGGCTCATTAACGACCCGTTATGCCTATGATAGAATTAAGCCTTTGTTGTCCTCTGGCCTGTTAACGACCCGTTACCGTGCTGGGCCGATACCAATTACGTCCGTTTACGACCCATGTAGACCCATTTATCCGACGGCCCAAGGCCCACCGATTCTACGGCCGTGTTGGAGGCCCATTTAAAGACGACACGTAGGAGGCCCTTGGATCCCACGGCTCGTAGCAGGATCAAGGCTACCACGGTCCGTATATGGCCCATGGTTGTTGCGGCCACTAGAAAACCAGGGAAAAAGAAGACTAGGAAATAAATAAGCCCTAAACTAATGCTAGGCTATTAAGGCGATTGCAGAGATTACATCCACTGGGCATCAAAGATCGCCACCAGTGCAAATATAGGGAACACCCTACACTACACAAAAATGGCTTGCTGTTTTCTTCAGCCAGTGTCTGGATGTTAAGAACAGATTTTATATCGCAACATAAAAAATTACAACTATAAAACAGAAGGAAGGTTGGCATAAAAGTTAACAGTTTGGCAGATAAATGCACCACCAGAAGTTCAGAAGCTCGGTTCATTTGACCTAACTATTATGTTTTCATGCTGTATTGTCCGATGGAGCACCATAACCTTTGCCTTCATTTCTCCTCGGCTCCTGAAAAACATAGCAAATGTCTGATAGTCTGGTTTCAAAACCATGCATATCTTGACACATCGAACAATGTATGTCCTTATTTCACAAAGGGTCTCTGTTAAGGAACGAACTTGTGTCTAGAGCACAGATATAACATTGTTTTGAGCTTGCATATCTTGATCATGAGGCATTTTGGACGAGATTGCCTTAACAACCAACCCAGTATTATGCAGGAACGTGCTTTTGGCACTGTTAGTGGACAGGTAATGACCTTGTGCAGCAAGAGCTGACATTGCGGTTATAGTTGCCTTGCCACCTTCAGAAGGTGGCGGTTCCACCAGTTTTTCCATAGCTTCCTGAAAAGTTTTTACATTAGTAGTATCAGAACAGAAAATATTAAGGAGGCAGCAAAACCAAACAATATAGCTTTGGTCTATATAAGAACTTATTCTGGTGAACCCATGTAAAATATTAGTTGTATTTTACTGCAAAATACATAATAAAACCAGGTTCCAAACATATGACCATGTACCATGGTTAATGTATTGTCTATTTCTTCACATTGTATTGACAGCTAAGGATAAAGATACAAAGTTTATAATATGGTAAGCATAGTATGACATCATTCATATCACAAAAGAACTGAGAACAGACAAACATGAAATTGTAACGTTGTGTGGGCAAGTCCAGCACGGAACTAGATTATAGGTCAAGATCAAAGGAACATTACTCCTCTCTTTTAAACCTTGTAAGGTGCAATGATACGCTAAGACAATTATGTATAAAATTGAAAAGAGTAATAGACATTGGCTGCAAACCATGCAGTTCAAGGCACAAGTCAGAGTAAGTAGTAGTTAAAAGGCATGAAGATTAAGGACTTACAATAGTGGCTTTGACTGGTGTAGTCATGCCCTTCTTCTTGATGGTGTGACAGTCCTTGAAGATTTCCACATCATTTGGTTCAGGTACTTTTTGGTCCTTGCGGGATTTCCTCTGCATTTGGAACAAGTCAATATAGATATGATAATATGGTACAGCGAAATGAGTGAAACAGCAGCTAATTACAAGAGCCTCGCAGTGTGCAATATAGCTACGAGATCCTGTCGTCTGTTGGAATTTCACTTTCGTACAGTTGGCCTTGTTCTTTAAACAGTTCACCTACAAGAAGATATATTTGTGTGGCACATGCGTAAATAGGACTTCAACATGTGATCTGATCACATATATATAATGTACATGATACTTCGGATCAGACCAGTGTTTAACGAGGCCTCTCCAGTCTTCATGTGATATATTTTCCACTGGAGATGTTTGGGCAAGTTCACTGTTAGCCTTGCCTTCAAAGTGAGTTTTCCTCAAGTTATACCGATACTGTCGCAGAGCAGACTTGAAAACGTGAGTGCAAGCTTGTCTGGTTGCATCATCTTGGCTATCCAACTTGAACCTCATGTGTTGAAAATTATGGGAGTCTCATTACCAGCAACCTAGAAAGTATTGGACAGAGCAAGACGATATTACTAGTTTCCATACATAACCATACTTACAGATAAATGGTCGAGGAAGGTGTTGAACTGGGTTTCGTCTTTGTCATTCCTGTACTGAATCCATGTTGGGAGGATACATACATGACACCTGACGACAATCGTTGCCTCTGATACTAACTTGGCTGACTCTGTAGCATTACGTGGCCTTTTTAAACCTGCCTCAAAATGGATCTCCATTCTTCCTCCTCTAGATTTAGTTAATCTATCAAGCATTATCCCTGATGTTTGTTTCCTCTTGCGCCTAGGTGCTAGTCCAACAACGAAAATAGGAAGTGTTAGTGTACATCAAACTGTGAGACTACATATAAAGAAGCATGCAACTGTAACTTGACTCCAGCAACTACCTTCTTATTGTTGAAGCTTACAAAGTTCATCTGATCTTGCCAACTCATCTTGTGTCAAGAGTGCTTTGGAAGTAGTGTCACGTAGCAAGGGAGCTTGGGAACGTGCTACTAGCTGAGTTGACCAACGAGTAAATCGTGCAACTGATGGTACTGTGGAAGGTGTTGCAACAACTAGGGTTGTCTCTGCTTGTTTGGTGGCAGCTATTTGTTTATGTTTGGCTTGCTCTACAGCTCGTGTAGCACGGGTTACCCTGTCGGTACAATTTTCCGCTGGACTTTGACCTTCTATTGTACCATCAGTACCAGCAGAATCTGCAGGATTGTTCCGCTTCCCGTTCCCTATCGTTCTGTGTTGCTTCCTCTTTCTCTGTGCCATGTTAAGTCAAGCCGATAAGAAAAATGAATAACAATTTAGTTCTTCAGAACAAATGTACTTTGATGTAAGAACATGGTGTGATAGACAGATATTGTATGTTCTAGAAACAGGAACACGTGTCTTAGTCACAAGTATAATGTGTAAAGTAAGCAGATGAAATTCAACAAAAATAGAAGCAATACAAGCTAGACATCATACATAACATGCAACCACATTACAGTGCCATGTTAGAGGGAGCACCTATGATGGTGCACTAGGGAAGACGTGCTCATCACCAACACAGCTACGTTGAGTGTCTATGCATGTGTTGTCTTGGAAATAATCTTGGGGGGATGGAGGAGTAGAATCTGTAAAGGCCCTCCGTTTGGAAGGAGCACCTTCATCCGCTGCCTTGCTAACTTCCTTCCGCTTTATTGATTTTGAATTGTCAAGTAAAACCGACAAGAAAAAGGAATAAAATTCACTCTTCAGAACTCATTTGTGCATGATACTGACAATCACTACTTTGATGTAAGGCAAACACATGATTCCAGGATGGAATAATACGAAAAACAGGATGACATGGCATATTCACAACTGTTTGTGTACACTAAGCAGAAACCATTTCAACAAATAAAAAGCAATGCAAGCTAGACACCACATGAAAGATGCAACCAATATGACTCTGCCAAGTTAAAAGCGTCCCATCATAAATGGCATTTCAACCAATTAGAAGCAGCGCATGCTATAAATCATATGAAAGAAGCAACTAATATCACACTGCATATACTGAAGGTGTCTCGTCATATTGATTTATGAGGGATACAAAAAACAATAGTTTTATGTGAGGACATGCTTAATAGACAGATGTACTATGTACTAAAAACAGGAAGGCATGTCACATTAACAGGTATAATGTATAAACTAAGCTGAGTAGCACATGCAATTTAACCAGATTAGAAGAATTACAATCTAGACACCATATGCAACATGCAACCACATATCACGCTGCCAAGTTAGAGCAAGCACATGCGATGCTAGTATAGGGGAAATGCGGTAATCAACTATAGATCTACGTTCACTATCTTCATCTAGCCTTGCTATTTCTTGAGAATCATGTGGGGAGGCTGACGTTGCATTCTTTAAATGAGGATATTTTCTCACAGTAGTCCACTTGCCTGACTGCCTCATCATAAATGATTGATGAGGGATACACCAAGAACATTAGTTTGATGTAAGAACTCGGTTAATAGATAGATGTACTAGTATGTACCATAAACAGGAAGGCGTGTCATATTCAAAGGTATAGTGTGTAAGCTAAGCAGATGCAATTTAACCAAATTGGAAGCAATACAAGCTAGACATCCGGCTGGAGTGGTGAGCATGATCATCCAGGACCTGAGAGCCTGGTGGGAGGCGGGATGCTTCGCCACCATCGTGGCTTTTTAGTTGGCTTCCAGGTGATATATGTCTGTGCTGGGCTTGTCACTGGCTCGGCCAGTGCCCTGACTAGCTATTTGTCTTCTGGTGCTCCCGGGATGATGGTTCATGTAAAAATATCTTTCCTTATCTTGATAAAGACCGACTTCGGCCTTTCGAATACAAGCTAGACACCATATGCAACATGCAACCACATATGACACCATGAAGTTAAAGCAAGCACCTCGGATGGTGGTTCACGGCGAGCGAGATCATCAACTCCAGAGCTATGTTCCCCGTCTCCATCTGCTGACACTACACCCTTTAAAGTCTTGAAACGTGTCTGGCTTAGCTGCGTACCATGCTGGAGCGACTTCTCTCTTATCTTTTCTGCTTCTGTCAAGGCAGGGTCTGAAATACCCTTGCATAAAAACACAATAGTGAGAGTATGGGTGAAGTGTGTGCATAACTAGTGCACTGTAAAAGTAGCAGATAGGAGGTGGCTGAAAAATATATGACAGGAGACATATGATAGCTCTACAACATTGCATGGCAAACAAAATTAGGTTCTACTCCGTATGATTTTGTACTATATGAGCACAGGAAATGCAGGTACTCCTCCAGCACACCACCACATGTGGTCCTATCAAGATAACAGTCGACTGAAAATAAATAGGTCAGTCGATTTTTTTATGAACCGTTCGATCTATAAGGAACGGGCAGATGGCCTTCGTCTACCTCCCTCCAGTCACTGTTGACGATCTTTCTTAAACCGCCAGCGACCACCGACCCAGACCCCTGCCTCCGCCGCCCCGCCCTCCCCTCGACCTCACACCACCGTCGTGCTTGGTAGCACCCCTAGGCCATCCCTTTAATCCCGGCCGACCTCCAGATCGGGCGCCAGCAGCTCTAGGCCTCACACGCCCCTAAGATAAACACCGAGGCGCTACTTCCCCGGCGTAATAGGCGGACTAGGGCCTGTTACGCTGGGGAATGCTTCCGTTAATTGGGAATCAACTGACCAGGAATTGAAATCCAGGGGGCGACGGACCTCTAGCTAAGGTGAAATAGTATATAAGGAGAAACCTTGTGCATCGCGAGTAACTAGGAACATCTAGTATCAAGAAGAAGCGGTCAACTAGTGTCTTTTGTGGGATGAATAACGTGCAAGCAGACACGTAAGATTTGCACGAATAAGGGAAGAGGAGTACCATTTTCGGTTGCCAGTGTGGTCGCCTCCACATGTCGTGCCGATCTTCTTCTTTTTGCCGGGGAAAGCGATGTTTTGGAGGAGGGTGCAGCCTTGGACGAACCCATGGCCAAATTGTTGACTGTGTTGCCATGGATGTATGTCGGCGGAGGGGAAGCAGATCTGAGGCGACAAAGGATGGGGTAGCAGGAACAACTCTGGTGCAGTGGACGGTGGCGAAGTTGGAGCGGCAGTGGTGAGGCGCAGGACGGCGATTGAACTGGCTCGGGTATGGACGGCTCGGCCTCGGCTTCAACTACTAGCCGTGGAGGGTATTGCGGTTGAGGTTGCGGTGGACGACGACATCGGGGTATCGGCTCCAGCGTGATGGAGGAGGGCAATAGTTGATGGGTGGGATGGGGTGGCGGACGGAGGACACCGGCGTTTCGCGGCTGGTGGAGAGGTAGTTTTGGCGCCCACAGAGTACGAATGGGGAATCAGACGGGGGCGGGGGGAGCTAAGGAAGAACCATGTTTCGGTCTGGGACGTGCTTGTTTTTGGCTTTTTTGAACAGATGGGACACGCTTGTTTGAAATTTGGGAAAGTACAAACTTTACCACCCTCTTAAATTTAGGACCTACTGCGGGTCGGGGTAGGATGGTAACCCCAGGTGTCCCAAATAGTGGGCGGGAGCGATTTCAGCCGCACGCATGTGTGCTTAGGCGGCCATTGTGTATGAATGTTTTTCGGAGGCGGTTGTGTGGCGCCTAGGTGAAGCTACAAACCTACTCTGGTTTAGACCTTTGGACGTCGGGCAGGTAGGTTTCACGGGTCGGAGTTAGAAAAATAATTTCCTTCTACTACCAAACATTGGTCTCACGCGGTTTCGGGCGAGTAGATGCTCTTTTGGCGCTTCATTCGAAATTTTGAAACAGAAGCATTCACGTTTAGAGTACTCTTGAACTTTGAGGATTGACCTATATATACAACGTTAAATTTGACCTTGTATGTTTGAAAACCTCATTAAATTATCCGCTTCTTTTTGAAATGTTGACACTTGAAAATCCTATAACTACGATTATTTTGGAATGGAGGAGCTAATTTGAATCTATTTTGTACACGACTATATATGCTATTATGTACAAAATCAGAGCAAAGATTGGTGCCCCCATAACTTAGGTATGATTTACAAATGCCATGCTATCAAATTCAAATAATTGAATGGACTTCATGTTGAATTCGACTTTTTTAAACCACCTTAAGTTCAATTCAAATGTATGCTAGTTCATAGCTAGCTATTTATAATGTTCATTGTGTAACTTTCCTATGTATAATGTGCTTTACACACACAACATGAACTATACTTACGTTTATATTCGATTGCTAAAGCGATGCATTGTCTGGAGTTCAAAATACTAACTATGTGGATCAATTATGTCAAATAATAACATAGACATGCTCAAATTCGATAGAATCTAGATGTTTGATGGATCAATGACCGTTCCTCACGCGAATTGCAAATATCATGATCCCATCCTAATATTTGGATACAATTTATATCTTTAATCAATGTGTACATCAGTCTTTTACGTGTAGTTTCACTCTCCGTCGGTGGTCTCTCACACATGCTCACACACTCTCTCCCGAGGTGTCTTTCTCGCAGACATGCTCTCGATATAACCCTCCCTCCCTCTCGTAACCACTTATGACAGTTTTCACTAACCTTTATCACAAGCACTCTTCCTCTCACAAGCATACACGTGCACAATCCCCATCGACCCTTTCTATATACATAGACCTGCCTACGTGTCTCCTGTACGCACATTATCTTTAGGCCTGTCTCTCACGCATTGTCTCACACCTCTCTTCCTAATCGGCGAGTATGATTCTAGCAGAGCATTCTGTAGGATGCCCCTTAAAGTTAGGTTGGATGAATAGTAATATCAGATATAAGGGGTTACCTTACTCCAATAACCCAGGGTTACAAATCGTAGCCGGCTTTGTCAGTAGACAAAGAGTCCTTACAATTCTGCTATCGTTGTCTTGTAGGACAAGTCATCCATGTCGGGGATATACCCCGCGGCGTAACCCGGCCGGAAGTATAATTCGGCCGGACTGGACGACTCACTAAGTGACCCGCACGAGCCTGGCGATTCATGGGTGACCCGGCGAGTGGGTCAGAGGAACGACAAAATCCGGTGGCCCAGAAGGCGATTTATGGAAGGCCGGATCATATTATGGTGGGCCGGTTTATGAGGAAAGCACAAGGAATATTCTCCTACAAAGGAAGCAAGACTAGGACTCCACTTATAATAGAGTAATCCTAATCCAACTAGGACTAGTCATGTAAACCGCCCCTTCAACATATATAAGGAGGGGCAGGGCTCCCCAAAGAGGGACAGGCAAGAAGTAATAATCTCTAGGGCTAGACACAACTAGGGGAGAGCCGGTTTACGACGACTCCTTCATGAGCATAATGAGACCTAGCCACAAACAACATGTAGGGCTATTACCGGATGTCCCGGGGCCCGAAACTGTCTAAATCCTTGTCTTGTGTTGCGTCTCTCGATTCCGCCCAACCCCTCTCAAGCTACCACATAGATGCGTTGGCCTCACGACTAAGTCCTCACACTAGGACATTTGACGTTTTAATTCCACGACAGTTGGCGCCCACCGTGGGGCTCGCGCACGGTGATGATGAGTTCTTGGAGGGATCTCTTCAGGGATTGAGAAGCTCGTGTTTGAACATATGAAGGTTTGAGGTTAAGAAAATTAAGATCGCGTCGGGTGCCCCGCTGCTGCTGCAAGTCGAAGGCGTGTTTGAGATCAGAACAGTGCACGGATCACGTCGCAGGGACACAATGAAATCACAAGTCGCCGAAGACCGTGGTTTCCGAGTGGTGATTAACTTTGGATCTGACGTGTACCAACTGGAGATAAGAGGTAAACTAAACGAAGCGATCCAGCAAGACGGACCAGAATTTGTGTGTCGCCGAGTGTACCATGAGTTCCATAGCACGCTGCCTCTTCTTCCTATCAAAAATAGCGGCGTTTTCAGCCTCAAAAGCTGATCCCACGTGAAGCCTCAAGACATCAAGTGTAGTACTACTTTGACTCGAATACGGATCAAGTGCAAAGGAGAAAAAGGAAAAGACACGGAAGTTGCTAGCTAGCAAGTACGTTGCATGGTTCTCACGTGAGCATTTAAAAAAAAGGGGGGAAGCCACGACCCGGATTGGATCGTGGGTACAGCTTTGCCTCTTGTCCCAGCCTGACCTCGCCTCCACCTCACATGGATGGTACAGCTCCGTCGCCGCCGCATTGAACCGCCCACGCTGGTCCGGCCCTGAGCCGCCTCAAGCCACCCCTGCTGTTGCGGACTTTCTGGCGAGTCGCCGAGCCCCTCCATCTGGTCTTCACATCGCTGGTTCACCACTGCTGCTGCTGCTCGCCTCCCCGGTGTCCCTCGGCTGCATCGGTTTCCAAGCCGCCCCGGGCCGGCCCTGCCTCGCGCCGTCCCCACGGCCTCGAGCCGCCGACTCCGAAGCCCTGCCGGGTCGCGTCCGCCCGCGGCCGCATGCACCAGCCTCCTACGACCCGGCTTGCCGGTCTCACCTCCTGCCTGATTCGTGTCATCGCTTTGACCCACCTTACAACGCCTTTTATTCCATGGCCAAGCCGCCAGTACCGTCGCAGCATCGCACTGTTGCCAGGCCGCCGGCCCGCTGACTCCGTAACCCATGGCCTCGCTCTGAGCGGACCGCCTCTGCCCGGCCTCCTAGTGGCCGCCCGAGCCAGTCTATGGAAGTTGCCGCCTACTCTGGTGCACCGTCTCCTGCTTGGTTCTTGCTCCAGACTGCAGAAACTATTATAGCGTCGCAGCCAAAGTTGGACGAAAGCAAGAGCAATCACAGAAACAACAACAAATACACGGCTGCTCCAAACAGGGGAGATCCAGAGTTTATGGCCACGTTGAGGTCCAGATTAAACAACGTATATTCAGAAGAAGGAAACATGGGAGATCCAGAGTTTATGGCCATGTTGAGGTCCATATTAAACAACATATATTCAGAAGAAGGAAACAGGGGAGATCCAGAGTACTATAGATATGGCTATCTTTGGAATCCAAGATTCTCCTTCTATGCAAACAGAGGCGAAATAGAGGGAGCGCCAATAAGTGCAGGATACAATTATGCATATAATGCTGAGAAGGTTCTCTTAGCCCGCGAATAAAAACAACCAGACAATTGTTCACCTCAGATGAGGCGTTATACTGCGGATATGGAGCGCACTGGCAATGTTCTTGTACCGGCATTTCGTCCGTGCCATACTACCCGGTGAACGAACGTGTGTAAGCCACCGTCCTTGTGACCCGGTTTACATCAACTAACTAGGACCGTGCCCGCAATTGACTCGCCGTCCACATGGCTTGCTGCGCTTGTGATTGATTTTTCCGTCTACACCGTTTGCAATGCCGCGGCTGACTGTACCTACCGGTTGATTTTATGGTCGCCTTGTTATCACAACTGGATCGACATCCGACAAAAACCAGGTGCTATTTACCTTATCTTTAAGCACATATTAATTCATCCGAGCAAAGCTACTTTGCCCTGTTGTATTTTATATGCAGGAAAATTATCCATCACAAAGTGATATTATACCGCGGAGATGAAGACACGCCAAACATTATTTGGCACAGGCGATTGTCCTTACTCAACGATTCCCGCACCGGCTTACAACACCGTGGCCCTCTCTCGCGACCGTGCCGGTTTACAACGCCGTGGCCGTTTCTCGCGTCCGCGCCGGCTTACAACGCGGAGGACAACTTGCTCGTCCACACCGGATTATAACCCCGCGGCTGACTCATCCGTCTGCTCCCGCGGGCGACCCTTCTGTAATTGATTTCAGCGAGCGTCAACTCCGTGGTGGATAATTTCCGGTTTAAACATATCAGGTGAAAACCATCCAGCGTATTTTCATATTACATAATAATCTCTTTAAGAGCAATTACTTTGGCTTGCGATATTTTTTGGGTGCAGGGCAAATGTGCATTGCAAGAGCGATGGTCATATAAAAGATATCATGGATCGCACCCGCTGTAATGATCTATGAATATATGTGCAAGCCACGGCCTCGGCAGTCCGGTTTACATCAACATACGGCCGACTCGCCCGTCCGCGCCAGCTTACAACACCGTGGCCATTTTTCTCGTCCGCACCGGTTTACAATGCCACGATTGACTCACCCGTCCGCACCGGTTTACAACACCGCAGCCGATTCATCTGTTCGAGCCACCTCTGATACTGTGGACGTCTCTACCGTCCGTTTATTGCGGCCTGGTTTACATCGACACACCAGGGCCGCACCTGTCTGCATGAGCTGCTTCTTGATTATGAGCAAGTCACTGCTTGGGTAGCCCGGTTTTCTTCCAACAAATTCGAGGCAAATTATCATCAACCGCCGTCTGCACTAGGTGGCTTAATGGGCAGGCGCACAAGTCGCCGCCACTACAGTTAAGATAAACTTCAAACAACCAGTTGGAAGGAACCATTGGCCGAGTTGCTGACACGGCTCATACGGGATCATTTATAACCCACTGCAGTCATCTCAACTTTCTGTGGATTTACATCGGGTTATCAAACCAATGATATATACCTTCTGCTATGGTCAGGTACGGAGAATCTCAAGACAACACCTTGAGTCATCTTAAGACTCGGGGGCTACGATGATATGACTCAGCAAGTCTTGCCAGTTTCAGCAAATTCAAGTGCCCCATAATGTTGAAGGGAAAGATAACCCGGTCCCGGAGGCTACTGTTATATTGATGAAAATTTAAAGGCCGTTAGAAAATTTCCGGCTAAAAATGAAGATTCCGGTTTAAAATCCGGTTCAAGGGAAAGATGTCTCCCACAAAAGCTCTGAAGCTCTCAAATATCCGGTTTAAAATCCGGTTCAAGGGGAAAGATGTCTCCCACAAAGCTTCGAAGCTCTCAAAATCCGGTTTAACATCCGGTTCAAGAAGAAATATCTCTCGCAAAGTTTGAGTTCTCAGAAAAATCACTTGGGAGCTTGGTCGTATTCGAACCATAGCTACACCTCTTGATCGGCATAAAGCCACCAAGGAAATCACTTGGGGGCTTGGTCGTATTCGAACCATAGCTACACCTCTTGATCGGCTCAAGGCCAAAAAGAAGTAAATTAGGGGCCAAAGAGAGTCTGTTGCCAAGCACAGCTCAAACATAGGCACCCACTGAGCACAGCTCAAAATGTTACCTGGGGGCTCTTTGTGCACAGCAACAAAGAGTTTTAAAGGACCCTTGTAATAGGCTATCAAGCCAGGCTTGGAAGCCAGGTGTATTCACCTAAAACCCCGGGTTAACCTGCCTTCATCAAGTAAGCCACTCCGTCCAGGTAATCCTGGTATGACCCGTCGAACGTTGGACAAGTCAATCTTATACAGACCCTGAACTTGTCAAAGTTAAAATGATGATTGGTTAATGTGAGGTCCATCTTAAAAGGCTTTGTAAAATGGTTTAACTCAGCGGCCTGGCAGCCCATGAAAAGCCTCGAATTTGGGCCTGGTAGCCCTTGAAAAGCCTCGACTACAAGTTTTCATTTGCTTTTGTTTTTTCCAAGTGTTTCTTCCTTTGATAAGGTTCTAAGGTAAACCGGCGACTATTGACCCGGCCTGACTATAAGTCATCAATATAACCCGATGTTTGTTAACCCGGCTTGGCTTTCAACTATAAGTTGTTAGTACACAATCAATTATAATCGGTGTTTGTTAACCCGTCCTGGCTTTGACTATAAGTCGCCAGGATGATCATCCGGTGTTTATTATAACCCGGCATGGCTTCGTTATAAACCAGCAAGGCATGGTGGGGGTTATCAGCGCTCCAGATTTGGGTTATCACCCTTACTACAAAACGTTGGTAAACCAACGATGTGATTCAATGTCATAGGTATGATATATTTCATATTTAATTATTCTTAAGTGCAGCCTTGGTTATAAACCTGGGATATATGTTGGGCATTATGACCCGTCCGGCGGTAAACCGCCAGGACACTTTAAACTTGTTGTATGCAGAAACAGGTTGAATAAAGCATAATTATAAATCACCGGTGTTTGTTAACCCGGCCTGGCTTTGGACTATAAGTCGCCAGTATATATTTGGATTGCGCCATTGGAATCATGCGCTTATAAATTATTGGGTACATTATTCAAATCTTTAATACCCAACATGGCTGGGTTTTTATTATGGTTATCAATAACCAATATTATGATTGAGGTTTTCAAAGGCGCTTCGGCGCAATGGCTATTATTTTATCAATGGATATGATTTATTCTACAATGGAGGGAATAGTCCCGAGTCGCTGCAGGCTTACGAGCCGGCACTTGGGGGCTACATTATTTCAGTTGAGATTACATCAAATACACAAGTCTCATGTCGCTGCAAGCATGCACCATGACACTTGGGGGCTAATGCAAATACATTGTTTGCTCACCTTATTGAAGACCTGACTCATCACATCGTAATGAGCCGACCCATGGGGGCTATTAATTGCTCCTGTCAACTATTCAAGGTACAAAGCTTTTTATCCATTATATTGAAGGGTCCACTGCTCAGTTGGTAAAGCACAAGGCTCTTAACCTTGTGGACGTGGATTCAAGCCCCACGATGGGGGTTACATCATATGATGTTATTTCAAGTCCCAGGTTGCTGCAAGCATGACAACCCGACACTTGGTGGCTACATATATGAAGTATTCAGTTTTTTGCTAGTGACTGAGATGAACAACATGGATTTCTTCAATGTAGCAGTAATTATATGGAAACAAGTCTCAAATCATCACTTTGTTCTGTTCAAGACTTGGGGGCTACAGGTAATATGGATATAAGGGAGAAATATCTCCCGATTTTTTAGTTTTGAGCAAACCAGATTGACCCGACATCACCAATCATTATGACCCGGTGTTTGTAACAATCATAACCCGGTCTCATCAATAATCATGAACCGGCATTGGCAACAATCATGAACCAGCGTTGGAAACAATCATGACCCAGAATTATCAGTTTTTATAACCCGGCGATTTTGGAAATCATAGATCGGCAAGTTCTACATCTTCAAGCCGGCTGAATATCAGTTGAATATTTGAAGACCAATATTTTTGTCAAGTAAGAGCATTGAAGGCCGAGTCAAATGGATTCCTTATTTACAATATTTCTTCTACAAGAAAATTGATTATGAAGCTGGTCTACTGACCTAGATTTTCTAGAAGGAGGAAATGACAAGGATTTAAGGATGATCAGGTGCCGGTTTACAAGAATTTTTAACCCGGAGCACAACCCGTCAATTTTGTTCTTGTGTTTGTGTTGCAGATCAGTTTAACATGGATAAATCCAAATTAAACTGGGGGCTAATGTCGGGGATATACCCCACGGCGTAACTCGGCTGGAAGTATAACCCGGCCGGACTGGACGACTCTCTAAGTGACCCGCACGAGCCTGGCAATTCATGGGTGACCCGGCGAGTGGGTCAGAGGAACAACAAGACCTGGTGGCCCAGAAGGCGGTTTATGGAAGGCCGGATCATATTATGGTGGGCCGGTTTATGAGGAAAGCACAAGGAATATTCTCGTACAAAGGAAGCAAGACTAGGACTCCACTTATAATAGAGTAATCCTAATCCAACTAGGATTAGTCATGTAAACCGCCCCTTCAACATATATAAGGAGGGGCAGGGCTCCCCAAAGAGGGACAGGTAAGAAGCAATAATCTCTAGGGCTAGACACAACTAGGGAGAGCCAGTTTACGGCGACTCCTTCATGAGCATAATGAGACCTAGCCACAAACAGCATGTAGGGCTATTACTGGATGATGTTTCCCGGGCCCGAAGCTGTCTAAATCCTTGTCTTGTGTTGCGTCTCTCGATTCTGCCCAACCCCTCTCAAGCTACCACATAGATGCGTTGGCCTCACGACTAAGTCCTCACACTACGACATCTGACGTGTTAATTCCACGACAGGTCTCCCTAAATGCGTCACGGGCCGACCAATGTGGCGTAGGACGGAACCGAACCAAGGGCCTCACCTCTGCCCCAGGTCTCGTTATCTTCTCACACCCACACATACCAACATAGACACCACACAAAAAAAATCTTCTCGTGCCTCTATACCCTCCCCCCTTGCATATACACACTCAAGGGAATCTCTCGACGTGGCATCATATATTAGTCTCTCTCGCTAGACCTCTCTCATATCTCGTGCTATCTCTCCCACGCCCCCCTCCCCCCGCCGGCCCCTCTATCCATGCCTCTCTCGAATACGTAATACACACACATACCTCTCTAGGCCCTGCCAAATACATCAACTACACATTCACACATGTTACATCATGTACCCCATTGATCTAAAAAGCCCTCTCTTCACGTTTATTTCTCATACAACATACCTTTTGAATAAAGTGTGGCCAAAAAAGTATTTTAGAATTTCTATATATATACAGCATTACAAAGTTATATGGAGGAGTATGAACGTTAATTTGCATTGCATGGTGCCCACAATGATATTTATTCCGCATTGTGAATTTTTATATTTTTGTACAATATATAAAGTTAGTCATAATAAAGAGAAATGAAGAGCATCTCTCCCCCCATCGCATACACCCCCTCTACGCCCCTGTCACGTATGCACACAAACTATCTCCAGGTCCTCTAAAAGTAATCCCCTAGCACATTCATGCATGTTTCATCTTTCTCTCACAATATACAGTGACGATCATTGTATTTGGAGCGAAAGCACGATACGTACATTGGACTTCAGAATCCACTCATTACGGTCACCATTTATGTTTTGTGGTTATTATACAGTCATGGGCTCACCGTACAGCTCTGTATTTGCTCAAGACACGACTAGTTGACCAGTTAAACGCTCCACGTTGCACCTCTAGTGTTGCATCACATTATCTCACTACCATTGGGCCCACCTGTCGGCTTATATCTACTCTTCTACACTCTTATAAAAACAGAGTTGGTGATGATGGTGTGCCTGCCATCCTGCAACATAGGTCGTCTGATTTATATCTGACAGGTAGGAAGGAAACTATCGCAATTTTGCAAAAAGGTACCCACACACCTCTCCACATTTGCAAATAAGGCCCTCCCTCGTTCATCATTTTCTCTCACAAGATAAACTAGTCATACAAACACATCTTGATGTTACGTGCAACGCACGTGCATCTTGCTAGTAAGAATGAAAACAAACGACAAAAAAATATTGAACGGTGGTTCGAAGTCATGACCGCGGGCACATCGGACAAGGTGGTCTTGTATTGGTATGCTGAGCCGTTTGTTTTAACACGTAGAGCTTGTGTGGTGATTATACACACGCGCACACATGCACACGTACTGCATGCACGCAACACTCATACGAACACATGCAGCCACGCACGCACGCAACACTCACACGTACACACGCATCCACGCATGCACGCAACAGTCACACGCACCCACGCACGCATGCATGCACACACCACACGACCAACACACACTCTCACGCTCAAGTGCTCAACCTACACGTGCACGCACACACACCAGGCCTTGACAGACACATACACAACCAGGTGATTCCCGCGCACGGGTTGGAGTCTTGTCGCGCCTGGGTAAATTTGTGTTTATCTGACCTTTTTCCTATGTGAACTGACATGTGGGACCCACAAGGACGTGGTCAGTTTATCTAGTCAACATGGTACCAGGCAGACTATTTGGCCGGTCAACAGAGTGCAATCTGATGCTGAACGGTGAGCAAGTGACCATATAATCACCACAAAACGTATATAGTGACCGTAATGAGCGTATTCTGAAGTTCGGTGACCGTATTATGCTTTTCTCTCCTTAGGCCCTCCAAAACTACATCTCTACATGTTCTCGCATGTTACATCTAACAACTATGCAATACAACACTACTACTACACTCTAACACAATAAATCATATGTGTTTTTAATTTTACTAGATATCATATTGTTACTTAATTATTCAGTTTGCATACATTAAAATTGCCTTTGAAATGTATGGCCAGTATCATCTATCGCACGGGAAAAATCCCGCCCTTTCCTGTTTAATCGGGTTTGTATCAATGGATCGTGTGAAACAGCAAAACTATAGTACTATACAGTATAAGTGACAGTTTACAGGGCCGCCGTGTCGTGTACTCCTCTGTCGTAAGAGTGGAACGCTCGCTTTCATAAATGTTCTAGTCCCGTTTGCCGACATATGGGATATCATGCTACCGGGTCCACGTGCCATACCGAAATATAGTGCAGAGCAGCAGGGGTGAAGCACCCCAGTCATGGCACCAGCAATGAGGCATCAAATCACAAAGTTGCACCTTTCCCGTAGTTAAGTTGGAGGGATGAAGTAATAATGCTAAAAAAAGAAGTTGGAGGGACGAAGCAACCATCATTTCACTCGTTGCGAATCCGCTTCTCCCTCATCTTCTTCAAGTTTTTTATAAGATCTTCTTCAAGTTAACCACGTGTTGCTTCTGCCATTGTTCTGCCTCATGTGGGACGCGGATCGGCTTGGTAAAGCACTGACACATGGGACCGCATGTTAGAAAACTGCCAGGCCAACGTCCTCTAAAAATAAGAAACCTCCCCCGCCATCCGCGTGGCAAAATCAACTCCTTTTTACTAATCTTGATTCTATAATTTTTTAGATCAATATAATTGAGATTTGTATAGATAGCACACAGGGGCAAAACCAAGTGGTACGGTCAAGGGCATCCACAATTTGTAGCCAAATGTGAAAATAGCTTTTGGCATCGATGGGAACCATTATGGACGGTGTTGCCAAAGCCAAAAAGATGGAACCGAAGCTCCCTGGTTATTTGATTGAAGGAATAGAAAAATGCAACGTCTCTCCTCTTGCTCCCCTATCCCTTTTATCACAAATCACAAAGCATTGAGGCGTCAAATCACAAAGCACGGACGAAGCAACCATCATTTCACTCTTCGCTGACTCCGCTTCTCCATCTTCTTCTTCGAGAAACCACCTCACGGCACTAAGTTGGACGGACAACGCTATTGTGTACTAGTAGTACTAGTACATTTATGCGTCCTTTGGTTCAACGGACTTCCTGGATGCAAATAAGGCGGTTGTTTGGGATTGCAGGCGGCACTTGCGTCCAGTGGTCTCCCTCAACGGTATTCTCCGTCGAATGACTTCGTCAAACCACAACGTTCGAGATATTGTCGATGTCACCGCAATGGGGAAGGAAGTCAAATAGTTACTACCTCCATTTTTTTGTACACAAGGCCAGCATATCAAAATTACAATTCGCAAAAGGCCACTAACACTAATCGAGGAAAAATTAATGGGGTTTGCCTCGTACTAGCAACCAAGGACATTAATATACCCTTGCATGCATGCAGAAGTGAGAAGGTTGGTTTGCATGGCGCTGCATTAATCAAGCGATGAGGAGTGAGATGGTTAGCTCTTTGGGCTTTGGAGAAAAATACGCATTAATTGACACGTCAAACGAGGATTTGTATCAATTAATCTCGCGAAGGAAAACCCCGCCTTTCTTTATTAACACCAGTACTTCTAGTACGTGCGTACTTATCCTATTTGGGTCTAGGCCTTGCATTGCCATACTTCGCCACGCATGTTGGGGAGATTCTGTACGGCCCGTGCGGTGGTCTGTTGGGGAAGAAGAAGAGGTGAGGAAGAAGGGTTAGGAGACATAGGATATTCATCCACCAGCCTGAAATGGTAGACTGACCCAAATGATGAAAGTCAGGCAACTTGCATAACAATATATGTTTTTACACAACAAAAGATCCCTAAGAATAACAACATAAAGAAAAACTAACACTGCTCGTGGAACGAGACGGCCTCGTCATCTTTGGCTGGCGGCGCGAACCAGGCGTAGCTGCCGACGTGTGTCTCTGCACCGTGGTTGCCCTCGGCCTCTAGCTACTTGTTTACGCGGAGCGTGCGGGCGCTCTGCACGGACAAGAGCACCGCCCGGTTTAAGTCAAGGATGTCCGGTTCCGCCTGCAGGAGGGCCTTGATGGCAGCGGCATCCGCACGCTCCGCGTCGAGTTGAGCCTCCGCCGCCCGGTTTAAGTCGAGGATTTCCGGTTCCGCCTGCAGGAGGGCCTCGATGGCAGCGGCATCCGCGCGCTCCGCGTCGAGTTGAGCCTCCGCCGCCCGGTTCAAGTCGAGGACGTCCGGTTCCGCCTGCAGGAGGGCCCCGATGGCAGCGGCATCCGCGCGCTCCGCCTCAAGTTGAGCCTCCGCCGCCCGGTTCACATCCACGACATCCGGTTCCGCCTGCAGGAGAGCCTCGATGGCAGTGGCATGCACGCGCTCTGCGTCGAGTTGAGCCTCTGCCTCCTGGTCCTCCTTTAGTATCGCCAGGTTGAACCGTTGGTCCGCCTGCACCATGGGGGACCCGGACGCCGGCACGAAGTCGACGTCCATCTTCTCATACCCATCGGGGGCCTTCTGCGCCGCGACCTCCGCCATGAACATTGGATCGGCTTCCTCCTCCTCGTAGCTTGGCTCGAGAGAACTCGGGATTAGCCCGCCGCAAAGCGAGCTTGGGAATGGAGGTCTCTGGCGCCGACCGCCGCCGCTATTTTTGCGCGGCGCTCTCGCGTCAGCATCTTGTAGTACGTGATCTTGCAGCGCACCATGGCTTTCCAGCAAAATAGGGGACGCTTGATGCGGGCTAGGGGATTGAAAGGTGGGGGGATGGGCTGGAGAGGAGGTGTGGTTTTGGGGCAGTGGCTGGCGTATGCCGAGCACTGAAGGTTCCGGTGTGAATAGTGGTTCCAGTGACGACCGGTCAATCGGTTTTGACTGTACATCGCTCTTGTCACGTTCGCATTGCACCCTGATACGTTTCCAACGTATATATAAGTTTTGATTGTTCCATGCTATTATATTATCTGTTTTGGATATTTAATGGGCTTTATTATGCACTTTTATATTATTTTTGGGACTAACCTATTAATCGAAGGCCCAGTGCAAATTGCTGTTTTTTTGCCTATTTCAGTGTTTCGCAGAAAAGGAATATCAAATGGAATCCAAATGGAATAAAACCTTTGGGAGAGTTATTTTTGGAACAAACAATATCCAGGAGACTTGGAGTGGACGTCAAGGAAGCTTTTACTAAACATATCGTTGATGCTTTAATGCAATCTTATGAAGAAAAACTTGAATTAGAAGTCTCTATCCCTAGAAAACTTTATGATGAGTGTGAACCTACTATTAAAATTAGGATTAAAGATCATGAATGCCATGCTTTGTGTAATTTGGGTACTAGTGTTTCCACGATTGCAAAAACTTTGTGTGATGTGTTAGGTTTTCGTGAATTTGATGGTTGTTCTTTAAACTTGCATCTTGCGGATTCCACCATTAAGAAACCTATGGGAAGGATTAATGATGTTCTTATTGTTGCAAATAGGAATTATGTGCCCGTAGATTTTATTGTTCTGGATATAGATTGCAATCCTACATGTCCTATTATTCTTGGTAGACCTTTCCTTAGAATGATTGGTGCAATTATTGATATGAAAGAAGGAAATATTAGATTCCAATTTCCATTAAGGAAGGGCATGGAACACTTTCCTAGGAAGAAAATTAAATTACCTTATGAACCTATTATGAGAGACACTTATGGATTGCATACCAAAGATGACAATACCTAGATCTATTCTTGTTTTTATGCCTAGCTAGGGGCGTTGAACGATAGCACTTGTTGGGAGGCAACCCAATTTTATTTTTATTCCTTGCTTTTGTTCCTGTTTAGTAATAAATAATTCATCTAGCCTCTGGTTAGATGTGGTTTTATGTTTTAATTAGTGTTTGTGCCAAGTAGAACCAATAAGATCTTCTTGGGTGATAATTATTGGATCTTGCTGAAAAAGACAGAAACTTTGCACTCACGAAAATAATTGTTACAATTCACCAGAATGTGATAAATTGCCAATTCTTTTTGCAATAGATCAATATACAAATTTTCCAGCTTTTCCTAGTTTTTCAGAATTTTTGGAGTTCCAGAAGTATTCGAACAAATCAGATTGCTACAGAGTGTTCTGTTTTTGACAGATTCTGTTTTTGTGTGTTGTTTGATTATTTTAATGAATCTATGGCTAGTATCGGGGGGGGGGGGGGGTATGAACCATAGAGAAGTTGGAATACAGTAGGTTTAACAGCAATATAAAGAAAGAATGAGTTCATTACATTACCTTATTGTGGTGGTTTGTTTTATTTCGCTAACGGAGCTCGTGAGATTTTCTGTTGAGTTTTGTGTTGTGAAGTTTTCAAGTTTTTGGGTAAATATTTGATGGATTATGGAATAAGGAGTGGCAAGAGACTAAGCTTGGGGATGCCCAAGGCACCCCAAGGTAAAATTCAAGGACAACCAAAGGCCTAAGCTTGGGGATGCCCCGAAAGGCATCCCCTCTTTCGTCTTCGTCCATCGGTAACTTTCCTTGAGGCTATATTTTTATTCACCACATGATATGTGTTTTGCTTGGAGAGTCTTGTATGATTTGAGTCTTTGCTTTTTAGTTTATCACAATCATCTTTGCTGTACACACCTTTTGGAGAGACACACATGAATCAGAATTTATTAGAATACTCTTTGTGCTTCACTTATATCTTTTGAGCTAGATAGTTTTGCTATGGTGCTTCGCTTCTTTTTAGAGCATGCTGGTGGTTTTATTTTATAGAAATTATTGATCTCTCATGCTTCACTTATATTATTTTGAGAGTCTTATAGAACAGCATGGTAATTTGCTTTGGCTATAAAATTAGTCCTAATATGATGAGCATCCAAGATGGGTATAACAAAAACTATCATATAAAGTGCATTGAATACTATGAGAAGTTTGATTCTTTATGATTGTTTTGAGATATGAAGATGGTGATATTAGAGTCATGCTAGTTGAGTAGTTGTGAATTTGAGAAATACTTGTTCTAAAGTTTGTGATTCCCGTAGCATGCACGTATGGTGAACCGTTATGTGATGAAGTCGGAGCATGATTTATTTATTGATTGTCTTCCTTATGAGTGGCGGTCGGGGATGAGCGATGGTCTTTCCTACCAATCTACCCCCTAGGAGCATGCGCGTAGTACTTTGTTTTGATAACTAATAGATTTTTTCAATAATTATATGAGTTCTTTATGACTAATGTTGAGTCCAAGGATTATACGCACTCTCACCCTTCCACCATTGCTAGCCTCTCTAATACCGCGCACCTTTCGCCGGTATCATACACCCACCATATACCTTCCTCAAAACAGCCACCATACCTACCTACTATGGCATTTCCATAGCCATTCCGAGATATATTGCCATGCAACTTAGCACCATTCCGTTTGTTATGACACGTTTCATCATTGTCATATTGCTTTGCATGGTCATGTAGTTGAGATCGTATTTGTGGCAAAGCCACCTTTATAATTCTTTCATACATGTCACTCTTGATTTATTGCATATTCCGGTGCACCGCCGGAGGCATTCACATAGAGTCATATTTTGTTCTAAGTATTGAGTTGTAAGTAAATAAAAGTGTGATGATCATCATTATTAGAGCATTGTCCCAAGTGAGGAAAGGATGATGGAGACTATGATTCCCCCACAAGTCAGGATGAGACTCCGGACGAAAAGAAAGAAAAAGAAAAGAAAAAAGAGGCCTAAAAAAGGCCCAAATAAAAAAAGATGAGAGAAAAAGAGAGAAGGGACAATGTTACTATCCTTTTACCACACTTGTGCTTCAAAGAAGCGCCATGATCTTCATAATAGAGAGTCTCCTATGTTTTCATTTTCATATACTAGTGGGAATTTTACATTATAGAACTTGGCTTGTATATTCCAATGATGGGCTTCCTCAAAATGCCCTAGGTCTTCGTGAGCAAGCGAGTTGGATGCACACCCACTTAGTTTCTTTTGTTGAGCTTTCATACACTTATAGCTCTAGTGCATCCGTTGCATGGCAATCCCTACTCACTCACATTGATATCTATTGATGGGCATCTCCATAGCCCGTTGAGCCTTGTTGATGTGAGACTATCTTCTTCTTTTTGTCTTCTCCACAACCACCATTCTATTTCACATATAGTGCTATGTCCGCTCACGCTCATGTATTGCGTGAAGATTCAAAAAGTTTGAGAACCTCAAAAGTATGAAACAATTGCTTGGCTTGTCATCGGGGTTGTGCATGATTTAAATATTTTGTGTGATGAAGATAGAGCATAGCCAGACTATATGATTTTGTAGGGATAACTTTATTTGGCCATGTTATTTTGAGAAGACATGATGGCTTTGTTAGTATGCTTGAATTATTATTATTTTTATGTCAATATTAAACTTTTATCTTTAATCTTTCGGATATGAACATTCATGCCACAATAAAGAAAATTACATTGAGAATTATGCTAGGTAGCATTCCACATCAAAAATTCTGTTTTTATCATTTACCTACTCGAGGACGAGCAGGAATTAAGCTTGCAGATTGATACGTCTCCGTCGTATCTATAATTTTTGATTGTTCCATGCCAATATTATTCAACTTTCATATACTTTTGGCAACTTTTTATACTATTTTTGGAACAAACATATTAATCCAGTGCCCAGTGCCAGTTCCTGTTTGTTGCATGTTTTATGTTTAGCAGAAACCCCATATCAAACGGAGTCCAAACGAGGTAAAAACGGACGGAGAATATTTTTGCAGGTACTTGAAGGTATATCAAATTAGAGGTTGGACAGGTGAAATGACTTGCAGGAGACAAGTATTTTAACTTGTTCGGGAAATGGAATTAAGGAGAAACTAGGGTCGGAACCACGATTATGAATGATCAAACCACCGATACAAGATGAACTTATAACAAGGGGGTAATTATTTTTATGAGCAGCTTCCATGATAAGTCCTACATCGGGTCCATTGGCATGATCACAAAGGTTCAAGGTCGACTCCCACTTCTTCAATGCATAACATTTCATTCACTCCTCGTTTTCGAAAAATTTGTAGTGCGAAAGATTTATCTGGTGAAGCACCAGAAGAGTATGACTCACATCTCTTTCGAGTTCACACGGATTAGTGAAGACATAGGTTCAACCCGTAGGGGTATCTTAGGAACATATACCACTAACTTCAGGATTAAAATATACCAGCTCGAAAGCAGAGCATGGTTGACAAAAGCAGATGATAGAATTTACCAAAGGCATTATGTGTCAGGGAAAAACTCACAAGTTTAATGAATATGAAGGACATTGTCAGATAATAATCCAACTAAGGATATGGCGGTCCATAAAAGATCTGATGTGAGTATCGATACTCACCCAGAAGAAGAAAGAATGCAAAGGCATCGGGTTATAGATATAACTGGATAACTTCAAAGCTTGAATAAAAAGGAATTACGACTTTCAAATCAGAATATCTGAAGCAGAGGCTCTGATCAAAAGATAATTGAGTTGAATTGATATAGATTGACAATCAAACAAGGTTTGATTTGACAAGAACAAGCTCATGTTTGGAGTGACGTCTGAGCCGGATGGATGAATGCTAGGATCTGATTGAGGATTACGAGCATTCGTGACATATTGGATCAAGGGACTCGAAACGATAGTGACAGAGGATGTCAATGAAGATTACTAGAATTATGGAATTAACCATAATGCAAGCAAAAAGAATTTCATCAACAATAGGCTGCTGAGGATTTTTGGAAGATCGAGTAGTATTTCAAAGACTTTTGTGAAACATATGAACAACTGGGGAAAAACAAATCCTCGATATGTGTGAGGATTAATTTGTCAGTGTATTCAGGCGACAAGGAACTGCAAGGCAGTATGCACAAAAGGATTCTCAGAACAACGACAAGTATTTCAGGGTATCTTGTAATAACAAGAGCAACTGGGGATGAAGGTATGAGCGACAAGGATATGCAGTTAGTCATAGGGGCTTATCGGTGGTAGGGAATTGCAAACGCGATGAGCACAAGTTATCGGGATAACATCGGAGAGTATCTTCGGAATCTTCCGGTGCAGCAGGCGATCATCTGTAATAAGGGGCTCTCTGGGAGGAAGTAGTTACGAGATCCTAATGTTAGAGTTAGTAAAATGTTTATCCCGAATAGACGAGAGATCAGAATCCGAGAGTATAGACGAGTAATAAATGATCCTAATACCACCCAGTGGTGACGTGGGCCCGTAAGACACACAGCCGTGTTAGTAAAAGTTTTTTTAGTGACTAGACTCGACTTCGGCCAAGGAGTTGGAAAGGGGGCTTCCTACAGTCAGTCGGCTCTTATACCAACTTGTGAGGCCCTCGATTCAATCGTACACTAATAATACACGCAAATGTGTATGATCAAGATCAAGGACTCACGGGAAGATATCACAACACAACTCTAGACACAAATTAAAATAATACAAGCTTTATATTAAAATCCAGGGGCCTCGAGGGCTTGAATACATAAGCTCGAATACAAACGAATCAGCGGAAGCAACAATATCTGAGTACAGACATGAGTAAAAAAATTTTCCTGAAGAAGGCCAGCACAAGAGCAACAACGATCGAAAAGACAAGGCCTCCTACCTGGGAGCCACCTAACTACTCCTGGTCATCGGCGGTCTCCACATAGAAGTAGGCATCGACGGTGGCATCTGGCTCCTGGGATCTGACATCTGGTTGCATCAATCGGAAAGAAGAAGAAAGGGGGAAAAGGGGGGGGGGAGCAAAGCTACCGTGAGTACTCATCTAATGTACTCGCAAGCAAGGATCTACACTACATATGCATCAGTATCAATGAAATGACTTGTATCTGTGGACTGGACTGCAGAATGCAAGAAGAGAAGGCGAAAGCCTAGCCTATCGGAGACTAGCATCTTCAAGCAGCTCCAAGCATCTTGCATCATCAGAAGAGATAAGAGTAGCATAAAGTAAAGTAGTACTAGTGTTATCAACCTCGGCCAGAGATCCTTTCTCGACTCCCTGCGAGAAAGTAATCCCAAAGCCATACTATCCAGTTATCAACACAATCCATTTCTCATCACAAATATCCAGTTCTAGTTGTATCAATCGGGATACAACTCCAAGTGTCTGTTACCGTAGGACAGGCTATCGATAGATGTTTTCTTCCCTGCAGGGGTGCACCAACTTATCCACCACGCTCGATTAACTCCGGCCGAACACACTTTTCGAGGTCCTGCCCGGCCACAGCCAAACAATACGCCGCAACCCGACCTAGGCTTAATAGAGAGGTCAGCATGCCGGACTAAACCTATGCCCCTAGGGGTCATGGGCCATCGCCCCGAGAACTCCTGTACGTTGCGAACGCGGCCGGTGAGCAGACCTAGCTACCTCCTTAAACAAGGCAGGAGCTTACGCAGTCCAACCTGGCGCGCGCCACTCAGTCTCTGATGTCTGTTAAGCTTCGGCTGATGCATACGACGCAGAACACCCATACTATGCCCATGTGATGGTTAGTGCTATCAGGCTAGAGGCCCCTCGGATCGAATATGCAAATCATAGTGGATTAGGAACGTGCGGTCACAAGCAGAGACTCACGAAAGATGTGACCCCATTGCCCCGTCTCGAGGACTGGTGGCAAGGGCTAGGAATGCCTGGCCACGCCTCGTAATTATCTCGCAGGCACCATCCAGGTCAACCCGACTCCTCATCACTCGCAAATATGCTCGCACGGGTACCCCTCAGGGCCGACCCGACTTTAGTAACATGGTTCAGTGTAAAGTCATAGTAACCATAGTAACCATGTGTCCAAACATCAAGGGGAAAACCCGAGGAATCGCCCCCGGTGAATTCCACTCGATGTAATCATCAAGGTGAACGTAAGAGGGACCACCCTTGAGGTTCACACTTGAGGGGTTGCATGATAGAGTCGTATCGAAAGTGGTTAAAGAGGAAATCACCCTCGATGACCACGACCGAATAGCTACACTACAGGGTTAACATCAGAAGTGATGATGAGGTCTCACCCTTGGTACTCGATAGTAACCCAGTAGTGTCGAGAAACTAAGGGGAAGTGATGTGCGGTGCCAGGGCCTGGTCTTCGATCCCGTTGATCAAAGGGCATGAGAGAATGGAATGGGCGATATCAGGATGATCAAAGGGGGGCTTGCCTGGTTGCTTAGACGAGGAGGAGGGTCGTCAGTGATGTCGCCGAACACAGGGTCAGCATCAACGTCAGTCTCGGGGTCTATCGGAGAGAAGAGGGGGGAGAAACAATAAATATAAAGCAAACAAAGCATCATAAAGCATAACAAGGTAATATGACGTGTCGGGTGTGACCTAACGTATGTCTACACGACTAGGTGAAGGGGGAATTCAACCGGGAATGTATTCCCGGTTCCAGACCTGTGTTAGACACATGACCCGAGGGGAATGTCCCATGATCAGATAGTTATAGGCATCTGACAGGTATGTGGGTAGCATATTCGGGTTCATCTCGTCGTTCTGAGCAACTTTCATGTATAAAGTTTTTCGATCCGAGCTATGGTTTATTTTCTATGAATTTCTAAAGATTAAAGTATTTTTGGAATTATTCAAATTAACAGAAATTCATTATGGCGTCAGCATTGCGTGGGGATGACATCAGCAGTCAACAGACTCGCTGACCAGGGTCAAACCTGACATGTGGGTCCAGTGGGACCCACATGTCAGCCTCTATTAGTCTAACATGGTTTTAAACTAATCTAGCTGGGTTAATTAACTAGGTGGGGCCCTTCCGTCAGCGAGTAATTAGTGTTTTGAATAATTACTTTAACTAATTAACTGGCTTGTATTTATTTAAAAACATTAAATGGACGGGACCCACATGTTAGTGACACGGGGCCAGCCCAGTCAGCAGTTGACCCGGTCAACAGGTCAACTGGACCCATTGGTCAGTGGCACGGCGGCCCCCAGTAGTCTATCCTGGTCAGCGGTGGCCGGCGACTCGCCGGAATCACGCCGACGAGCGTGTCTGCGGCAGCGCGAGTATGGGCACCGGTTGGAAACCGCGCACAGACCACCGTTTTGGTTTTGGTTTGGTGGATTGGAACGGTGAGTCAACGACGCATCGACTGGCGGTGGTCGGAGTAGCTGAAACGACCGGGAACGAGTGGCACGACCTCGCCGACGACGAGCTAGTTCGGGAGCTCTATGGGTAGACCATTTCGGCGTGCGAAAGAACAGAAGAAAGAGCTAGGCGGGTGCTACGCAGTGCGGCGAATCTAACGGGCACTCGCCCGTGACCATAAGGTCACCGGAGACTCGCCGACGACGAGCCCCGCAGCGCTGTGTTCGGAAGCGCGTGGAAAAGGTAGTTAGGATACGCACCAGAGCCAGCAGGGAGTGGGGAAGGAAGAGAAGCTCACCGGGAAGGCACAAGGTGGCCCGGTGTTAGCTTAGTAGCTGCAGCAGTGGCCGGAGTTGATGAAGTTCGCCGGCGATAGTGGCGGAAGTGGACGGCTGGCTCCGCTTGTTGTGGAGCTCTCCGGCTCCAACGAGGGGCACCAGACGACGCACCTCTTTGCGGCGGAGCGCTACGGCATGATGGCTCGGCTCGGAGACGACGGGGACCGCGAGGATGACGGCGCCCGGCGGCATATGCGTTCGGGCAGTGGATCTGAGAAGGAGGCGAGGCGACGGAGCGAGCGGAGAGAGGGGGAGAAATGGATGAGGACGCCAGGGGGAGTGGGGATGAGTGGAGGCGGGGATCGAGGAGGCGGGGAGGCGCGGGGCCTTATCCCCTCATCGGAGTTGGCGAGGTGGTCGGGCGGCGACGAGCCCCTGTAGCGGCGCGCACCGGGGGAACAGGAGGGAGGAGAGAGCGACCGGGGAGGGGGCGTGGGCCGGCCTAGCTGGGCCAGCTAGCTCGGGTGGGCCAAAGCCCCAGCGGGGCAGGGCTTTCTCTCCCCTCTGCTTTTCCTTTTCTTGCCTTTTTTTAACTTTCAGCTTTAGCTATTTTAGGCCATTTTAGACACTTTGCAAAAATGTTGGTTCAGCACCAATATTACCAGATAAATATTTTCCACATGATGAACATTTTAGTTTTCATGTGTGAAAAATATGAATTTTTGACTTTAGATTGGATTTGAATTTGAATTGTGATTTGGATCAAGTGCAGATTAGCAACAGTAACATGATGACATGGCACCATTAATAGAGGATTATTGTAGCATGACACTAGGGGTGTTACAAATCTCCTCCACTACAAGAAATCTCATCCCGAGATTTAAGTGGGGAAGTAAAGAGTAACTTTGGGAGAATTGACCCTTATAGGGTTAATTATCTGGTGAATAATTCAGGGAATGAGGCAGAAGTATCTCTCGAGTTGAAACTTAATAAAACATCGAGAGCAAAGTATGAAGGCACAATAGGAAGTTTCAACTGAATGAACAATGATTGATACTTGAACAAAGTGTGAGAAAGGGAGTTCAGAGCATCAGGAATAGACCATCTCACGGAAGGTGGCTCGTGACATGATATGAAGCCAAGTGTAAAGAATATTTCGACATCAAGGTTGTACAGGAGGGTCAGGTTTCGATCTTGTGGAACTGTGGGTTATGGGCCCACCATGTGGGTTAAAAGAAGGAAAGGCGCTATTCATTTTGCACGGTCATGATAGCAAGGCATGTCAGAGGTTAGCCTGCCAGTTATGTCGGCAACAATCGTTGGTACCAAGGACGAGGGACGAATAGAACCATTCTCCTGCTCGTTGAAACAAGGCGGACCAGTAGGCAAAGTTCTCGGCCATCGGTGCTTACCGGAATGTCATCAACATTAGTAACAGGGTCATACTGACCGAATTGTACCTTGAGGCGTTTTTATAAGCAGAGAATTATTTTTGCTTAGATCATATAGATCGCAAGAAAGGTTAAACAAAACAATGGAAAGGAAATGTGTTTAAACGCATGTTTCAGGGGTATATGCTTCCCACATACAAGCAGAGTATGATATCCATGATAAGACAGCAAGTTCAAAAGCATTTAGATAAAGGGGGCGAGGGAAGAATCATGATATTACACATACAACGGTGTTTGGATAATAGATCAAGAAACATTCGACAATGTGCTTCCAATGTTCTTGTTGATATTCGGAGTACGTCAGTCATGCTTTGAGGTAGAATTAACATGGTGTTCCAAGTAGGGGTTGGAGTTGAAGATCACAAGAAATACTCAAAGAACAATTGCAGGAATAGTAAGGAGTCTAAGGTATAACCAAGACATGATCAAACATGTGTTGGAAAGAAGACAAGGGGGTTGTCAATGATAACTCAAATCATTGAAGGTCAAGGATGGTATTTCTCACCATGAATTCAATTGTCATCTCAACGGAAGTCAAAATGTTGATGTTGATCACGACGCATTTGTCGAGAGGCTCTATGAAGATGCCATCGAGGAGCGATGCCATCAAGCAACAGGAAGGATGAAGCGAAAGGCTATTGGAACCACGGATACGACACAAGCTCAAAATCAAGCTTGTTGTTCAAGGTGAATTGATAAAATGAGGAAGATCGACGTAAGCTTCGCTCATCGTCGACAAGTTGTGCTCCAGGAATAAGGACCATGTAGCACAGTTAAATTAGCACGATAATGATATAACTGATCAGGCTAGCAATGATGTGAGGGAGTATCACTCCAATTAAGAATTTACAAGAGGTAGCGCAATGACACAATATCATCGAGATAACATGAGGCAATACTTGAAGGTAGATCAAATTAGAGGTTGGACAGGTGAAATGACTTGTAGGAGACAAGTATTTTAACTTGTCCGGGAAATGGAATTAAGGAGAAACTAGGGTCGGAACCATGATTATGAATGACCAAACCACTGATACAAGTTGAACTTATAACAAGGGGGTAATTATTTTTACAAGCAACTTCCATGATAAATCCTACATTGGGTCCATGGGCATGAACACAAAGGTTCAAGGTCGACTCCCACTTCTTCGATGCATAACCTTTCATTCACTCCTCGTTTTCGAAGAATTTGTAGTGCGAAAGATTTATCTGGTGAAGTGCTACGTATTGAGCTTGCGTTGGTTTTCCTTGAAGAGGAAAGGGTGATGCAGCAAAGTAGCAAAAGTATTTCCCCCGGTTTTTGAGAACCAAGGTATCAATCCAGTAGGACGCTCCTCAAAAGTCCCACGCACCTACACAAACAAACAAAGATCTTGCAACCAACGCAATAAAGGGGTTGTTAATCCCTTCATGGCCACTTGCGAAAGTGAGATCTGATAGAGATAGTATGATAAGATAAATTTATTTTTGGTATTTTATAATATAGATGCAAAAAGTAAAGATGCAAATAAAAGTAGATTGAAAGCTAATATGATAAAAGATAGACCCGAGGCCACAGGTTTCACTAGTGGCTTCTCTCAAGATAGCATAAGTATTACGGTGGGTGAACAAATTACTGTCGAGCAATTGATAGAAAAGCGAATAATTATGAGATTATCTAGGCATGATGATGTATATAGGTATCACGTCCGTGACAAGTAGACCGACTCCTGCCTGCATCTACTACTATTACTCCACACATCGACCGCTATCCAGCATGCATCTAGAGTATTAAGTTCATAAGAACAGAGTAACGCATTAAGAAAGATGACATGATGTAGAGGGATAAACTCAAGCAATATGATATAAACCCCATCTTTTTATCCTCGATGGAAACAATACAATACGTGCTTTGCAACCCTTTCTGTCACTGGGTAAGGACACCACAAGATTGAGCCCAAAGCTAAGCACTTCTCCCATGGCAAGAAAGATCAATCTAGTAGGCCAAACCAAACTGATAATTCAAAGAGACTTGCAAAGATAACTCAATCATACATAAAAGAATTCAGAGGAGATTCAAATATTTCTCATATATAAACTTGATCATAAACCCACAATTCATCGGATCTCGACAAACACACCGCAAAAAGCGTTTACATCGAATAGATCTCCACAAGAGAGGGGGAGAACATGGTATTGAGATCCAAAAAGAGAGAAGAAGCCATGTAGCTAATAACTATGGACCCGAAGGTCTGTGGTAAACTACTCACAACTCATCAGAGGGGCTATGGTGTTGATGTAGAAGCCCTCCGTGGTCGATTCCCCCTCCGGCGGAGCGCCGATGAAGGCTCCAAGATGGGATCTCGCAGATACAGAAGGTTACGGTGGTGGAAATTGTTTTTCGTTGGCTCCCTGGATGTTTTCGGGGTACGTACGTATATATAGGAGGAAGAAGTACGTCGGTGGCCGCTCGTGGGGCCCAGGAGATAGGGGGCGCGCCCAGGAGGGGTGGGCGTGCCCTCCTATCTCCTGGCCGCCTCGATTGCTTCTTGACTTGCACTCCAAGTCCTTTGGATCATGTTCGTTCCAAAAATCACGCTCCCGAAGGTTTCATTCTGTTTGGACTCCGTTTGATAGTCCTTCTCTTCGAAATACTGAAATAGGCAAAAAAAAAACAGCAATACGGGCTGGGCCTCCGGTTAGTAGGTTAGTCCCAAAAATGATATAAATATGTAAAATAAAGCCCATAAACATCCAAAGGGGTAATATAATAGCATGGAACAATAAAAAATTATAGATATGTTGGAGACGTATCAAGCATCCCAAGCTTAATTCCTGCTCGTCCTCGAGTAGGTAAATGATAAAAACAGATTTTTTGATGAGGAATGCTACCTAGAATAATTCTCAATGTAATTTTCTTTATTGTGGCATGAATGTTCATATCCAAAAGATTCAAAATAAAAGTTCATATTGACACAAAAAATAGTAATACTTCAAGCATACTAATCAAAGCAATCATGTCTTCTCAAAATAACATGGCTAAAGAAAGTTCATCCCTACAAAATCATATAGTGAGGCTATGCTTCATTTTCGTCACACAAAAATGTTCCCAAATTCTACACCCCCGATGACAAGCCAAGCAATTGTTTCGTACTTAAATAATCTCAAACTTTTTCAACCTTCACGCAATACATGAGCGTGAGCCATGGATATAGCACTATGGGTGGAATAGAATATGAAGATAGGGATTGTGTGGAGAAGACAAAAAAGGAGAAAGTCTCACATTGACGAGGATAATCAACGGGTTATGGAGATGCCCATCAATTGATGTCAACATGAGGAGTAGGGATTGCCATGCAACGGATGCACTAGAGCTATAAATGAATGCTCAACAAAAGAAAACTAGTGGGTGTGCATCCAACTTGCTTGCTCAAGAAGACCTAGGGCATTTGAGGAAGCCCATCGTAGGAATATACAAGCCAAGTTCTATAGTGAAAAGTTCCCACTAGTATATGAAAGTGACAACATATGAGACTCACTATATGAAAAGCATGGTGCTACTTTGAAGCACAAGATATGAGACTCACTATATGAAGGACATGGTGCTACTTTGAAGCACAAGTGTGGAAAAAGAGATAGTAACATTGCCCCTTTTTTTTCCTTTTTCCCTTTTCTTCTTTTTTTCTTTTTTCTTTTTTCTTTTTTTCTTTGGCCTTCCTTTTTTTTCTTTTGGCCTTTCTTTTTTTCTTTTCTTTTATTCTTTGGGACAATGCTCTAATAATGATGATCATCACACTTTTATTGACTACAACATATGAATTACAACTCGAAACTAGAACAAGATATGACTCTATATGAATGCCTCCGGCGGTGTACCGGGATGGTGCAATGAATCAAGAGTGACATGTATGAAAAATTATGCATGGTGGCTTTGCCACAAATACGATGTCAACTACATGATCATGCAATGGCAATATGACAAAAGTAATGTATGTCATGATGATGAACGGAACGGTGGAAAGTTGCATGGCAATATATCTCGGAATGGCTATGGAAATGCCATAATAGGTAGGTATGGTGGCTGTTTTGAGGAAGATATAAGGAGGTTTATGTGTGATAGAGAGTATCATATCACGGGGTTTGGATGCACCGGCGAAGTTTGCACCAACTCTCAAGGTGAGAAAGGGTAATGCATGGTACCTAAGAGGCTAGCAATGGTGGAAAGGTAAAAGTGCGTATAATCCATGGACTCAACATTAGTCAAAAGAACTCATATACTTATTGCAAAAATTTAGAAGTCATCAAAAACCAAGCACTATGCGCATGCTCCTAGAGGCATAGATTGGTAGGAAAATACCATCGCTGATCCCCGACCGCCACTCATAAGGATGCACAACCAGGTACACTTCATCTTTCAAATTTGTTACACAACTTTAACCATACGTGCATGCTACGGGACTTGCTAACTTCAACACAAGCATTCTTTAAATTCATAATCACCCAACTAGCATGACTTTAATATCACTACCTCCATATCTCAAAACAATTATCAAGTATCAAATTGATCAAAGCATCCAATTCACTTCCTATGATAGTTTTTATTATACCCAACTTGGATGCCTACCATTCTAGGACCAATTTATAACCATAGAAAATACCATCCTGTTCTAAGAGACTCTCAAAATAATATAAGTGAAGCACGAGAGACTAGCAATTTCTACAAAATTAAGCCACCACCGTGCTCTAAAATAAGTGAAGCACTAGAGCAAAAACTATCAAGCTCAAAAGATATAAGTGAAGCACATAGAGTATTCTAATAAATTCAATCAAGTAGGATTCTCCCAAAAGGTGTGTACGGCAAGGATTATTGTGGAAAACTAAAAGGCAAATACTAATATAATACACGACGCTCCAAGCAAAACACATATCATGTGGCGAATAAAAATATAGCTCCAAGTAAAGTTATCAATGAACGAAGACGAAAGAGGGGATGCCTTCCCGGGGCATCCCCAAGCTTAGGCTTTTGGCTATTCTTGAATATGTTGGGGTGCCTTGGGCATCCCCAAGCTTAGGCTCTTTCCACTCCTTATTCCATAGTCCATCAAATCTTTACCCAAAACTTGAAAACTTCACAACACAAAACTCAACAGGAAATCTCATAAGCTCCGTTAGTGAAAGAAAACAAAAACAACACATAAGGTACTGTAATGAACTCATTATTTATTTATTTTTGTGTTAAACCTACTTTATTCCAAGTTCTATATGGTTCATACCACTTAATACTAGCCATAGATGCATCAAAATAAGCAAACAACACACGAAAAACAGAATCTGTCAAAAACAGAACAGTCTGTAGAAATCTGTAACTAACGCAAACTTCTGGAACTCTAAAAATCCTACAAAACTAGGAATTCCTGGACAATTTATCTATTGATCAGAATCAGGAAGAATCAACGCAAAAGAACGTTTATGTGATTTAACAAAACTAATTTCGTGCGCAAAAAGTTTCTGTTTTTCAGCAGAATCAAATTAACTATCACCATAGGTTATCCTATAGGTTCTACTTGGCACAAACACTAATTAAAACATAAAAACACATCTAAACAGAAGGTAGATGCAAAATTTATTACTAAACAGAAACAGAAACAAAAATACAAATAAAATTGGGTTGCCTGCCAACTAGCGCTATCGTTTAATGCCCCTAGCTAGGCATAAAAGCGAAGATATATCTAAGTAGTGCCATCTTTAATTTTCAGTTTTTAGCGGAGTCATGCTCGAATCCGGGAGGTTCTTTCCGCTTCCCTTCATACTCGGAAATTTTTAGATCTAAAGAATCCAACCGCTTATTGCAAAGAGTAATCAACATATTCATGCAGTGAAGATTTCCGCCAACACTTTTAAGAGGCTCAAGAGACTTTTATAAAAAAATTGTTACTTCGCAAATCTTTCCAAACACTTGCGCTTCTTCTTGGGTAGGATGTGATCCTCCCTTTCGAGGTAGTGTTCCAAGATTCCCTCTATAATTTCATGCGCAATACTAGGATCAATTTCAATAAAATTTCCCTTGGCAATGCAATCCAAGAGTTGTCTATGCGTCATATTTAACCCAACATAAAAATTGCAAAGAAGAATTCTAAAGTTCACCTCTAGGGTGCATTTGCGATAAGATTCCATCATCCTATACCAAGCATCTTTTAAGTTTTCTCCTTGCCTTTGCTTGAAGTGAAGAACTTCAAACTCGGGAGACATAGGAGCGGATAAGGAACTAGACATTGCGATAAGGTAAACGATCTAACACAGGAGCGAATGGAAAAAAGGCAAGCGAAAGAGAGGAGAAGATTGGGAAAGAGAGGGCAAATAAAATGTCAAGGGTGAAGTGGGGGAGAGCAAAACGAGAGGCAAATGGAAAATAATGTAAATGCGAGGCAGATGAGTTTGTGATGGGTACTTGGTATGTCTTGACTTGAGCGAAGACCTCCCCGGCAACGGCGCCAGAAATCGCACGTTGGCGGGAGGTTGAATCTTGACTTGACTTGGTGGAAGCTTCCCCGGCAACGGCGCCAGAAATCATTCTTGCTATGTCTTGAGCTTGCGTTGGTTTTCCTTGAAGAAGAAAGGGTGATGCAGCAAAGTAGCATAAGTATTCCCTTAGTTTTTGAGAACCAAGGTATCAATCCAGTAGGAGGCTCCTCAAAAGTCCCACGCACCTACACAAACAAACAAAGAACTCGCAACCAACGCAATAAAGGGGTTGTCAATCCCTTCACGGCCACTTGCGGAAGTGAGATCTGATAGAGATAGTATGATAAGATAAATATATTTTTGGTATTTTATAATATAGATGCAAAAAGTAAAGATGCAAATAAAAGTAGATTGAAAGCTTATATGATAAAAGATAGACCCGGGGGCCATAGGTTTCACTAGTGGCTTCTCTCAAGAGCTTAGTATTACGGTGGGTGAACAAATTACTGTTGAGCAATTGATAGAAAAGAGAATGATTATGAGATTATCTCGGCATGATCATGTATATAGGCATCACGTCCGTGACAAGTAGACCGACTCTTGCCTGCATCTACTACTATTACTCCACACATCGACCGCTATCCAGCATGCGTCTAGAGTATTAAGTTCATAAGAACAGAGTAACGCATTAAGAAAGATGACATGATGTAGAGGGATAAACTCAAGCAATATGATATAAACCCCATCTATTTATCCTCGATGGCAACAATACAATATGTGCCTTGCAACCCTTTCTGTCACTGGGTAAGGACACCGCAAGAATGAACCCAAAGCTAAGCACTTCTCTCATGGCAAGAAAGATCAATCTAGTAGGCCAAACCAAACTGATAATTCGAAGAGACTTGCAAAGATAACTCAATCATACATAAGAATTCAGAGGAGATTCAAATATTTCTCATAGATAAACATGATCATAAATCCACAATTCATCGGATCTCGACAAACACACCGCAAAAAGAGTTTACATCGAATAGATCTCCACAAGAGAGGGGGAGAACATGGTATTGAGATCCAAAAAGAGAGAAGAAGCCATCTAGATAATAACTATGGACCCGAAGGTCTGTGGTAAACTACTCACAACTCATCGGAGGGGCTATGGTGTTGATGTAGAAGCCCTCCGTGGTCGATTCCCCCTCCGGTGGAGCGCCGACGAAGGCTCCGAGATGGGATCTCGCGGATACAGAAGGTTACGACGGTGGAAATTGTTTCTCGTTGGCTCCCTGGAGTTTTCGGGGTACGTAGGTATATATAGGAGGAAGAAGTACGTCGGTGGCCGCTCGTGGGGCCCAGGAGACAAGGGCGTGCCCAGGAGGGGTGGGGGCACCCTCCTATCTCCTGGCCGCCTCGATTGCTTCTTTAATTGCACTCCAAGTCCTTTGGATCACGTTCATTCCAAAAATCACGCTCACGAAGGTTTCATTCCATTTGGACTCCGTTTGATATTCCTTTTCTTCGAAATACTGAAATAGGCAAAAAACAGTACGGGATGGGCCTCCGGTTAGTAGGTTAGTCCCAAAAATGATATAAATATGTAAAATAAAGCCCATAAACATCCAAAAGGGATAATATAATAGCATGGAACAATCAAACATTACAGATACATTGGAGACGTATAATGAAGCACCAGAAGAGTATGACTCACATCTCTTTCAAGTTCACACGGATTAGTGAAGACATAGGTTCAGCCCGTAGGGGTATCTTAGGAACATATACCACTAACTTTAGGATTAAAATATACCAGCTCGAAAGCAGAGCATGGTTGACAAAAGTAGATGATAGAATTTACCAAAGGCATTATGTGTTAGGGCAAAACTCACAAGTTTAATGAATATGAAGGACATTGTCGGATGATATCATCCAACCAAGGATATGGCGGTCCATAAAAGATCTGATGTGAGTATCAATACTCACCCAGAAGAAGAAAGAATGCAAAGGCATCGGGTTATAGATATAACTGGATAACTTCAAAGCTTGAATACAAAGGAATTACGATTTTCAAATCAGAAAATCTGAAGCAGAGGCTCTGATCAAAAGATAATTGAGTTGAATCGATATAGATTGACAACCAAACAAGGTTTGATTTGACAAGAACAAGCTCATGTTTGGAGTGACGTCTGAGCCGGAAGGATGCATGCTAGGATCTGATTGAGGATTACGAGCATTCGTGACATATTGGATCAAGGGACTCGAAACGATAGTGACAGAGGATGTCAATGAAGATTACTAGAATTATGGAATTAACCACAATGCAAGCAAACAAGAATTTCATCAACAATAGGTTGATGAAGATTTTTGGAAGATCAAGTAGTATTTCAAAGACTTTTGTGAAACATATGAACAACTGGGGAAAACAAATCCTCGATATGTGTGAGGATTAATTTATCGGTGTATTCAGGCGACAAGGAACAGCAAGGTAGTATGCACAAAAGGATTCTCGGAACAACAACAAGTATTTCGGGGTATCTTGTAATAACAAGAGCAACTGGGGATGAAGGTATGAGCGACAAGGATATGCAGTTAGTCATAGGGGCTTATCGGTGGTAGGGAATTGCAAACGCGATGAGCACAAGTTATCGGGATAATATCGGAGAGTATCTTCGAAATCTTTTGGTGCAGCAGGCGATCATCTGTAATAAGGGGCTCTCTGGGAGGAAGTCGTTACGAGATCCTAATGTTAGAGTTAGTAAAATGTTTAACCCGAATAGATGAGAGATCAGATTCTGAGAGTATATCCGAGTAATAAAAGATACTAATACCACCCAATGGCGACGTGGGCCATAAGACACACAGCCATGTTAGTAAAAGTTTTTTTAGTGACTAGACTCGACTTCGACCAAGGAGTTGGAAAGGGGGCTACCTACAGGCAGTCGGCTCTGATACAAACTTGTGACGCCCTCGATTCAATCGTACACTAATCATACATGCAAATGTGTACGATCTAGATCAAGGACTCACGGGAAGATATCACAACACAACTCTAGACACAAATTAAAATAATACAAGCTTTATATTACAAGCTAGGGGCCTCGAGGGCTCGAATACATAAGCTCAAATACAAACGAGTCAGCGGAACCAACAATATCTGAGTACAGACATGAGTAAACAAGTTTGCCTTAAGAAGGCCAACACAACAGCAACAACGATAGAAAAGACAAGGCCTCCTGTGTGGGAGCCTCCTAACTACTCCTGGTCGTCGGCGGTCTCCACATAGTAGTAGGCATCAACGGTGGCATCTGGCTCCTGGGCTCCAACATCTGGTTGCGTCAACCGGAAAGAAGAATAAAGGGGGAAAAGGGCGAGCAAAGCAACCATGAGTACTCATCCAAAGTACTCGCAAGCGAGGATCTACACTACATATGCATCGGTATCAATGAAATGGGCTGTATCTATCGACTAGACTACAGAATGCCAGAAGAGAAGGGGAAAGCCTAGCCTATTGAATACTAGCATCTTCAAGCAGCTCCAAGCATCTTGCAGCATCAGAAGAGATAAGAGTAGCATAAAGTAAAGTAGTAGTAGTGTTATCAACCTCGGCCAGAGATCCTTTCTCGACTCCCTGTGAGAAAGTAATCCCAGAGCCATACTATCCAGTTATCAACACAATCCATTTCTCATCACAAGTATCCAGTTCTAGTTGTATCGATCGGGATACAACTCCAAGTGTCTGTTACCGTAGGGCAGGCTATCGATAGATGTTTTCTTCCTCGCAGGGGTGCACCAACTTACCCACCACGCTCGATTAACTCCGGACGGACACACTTTCCTGGGTCATGCCCGGCCTCGGTCAAACAATATGCCGCAACCCGACCTAGGCTTAATAGAGAGGTCAGCACGCCGGACTAAACCTATGCCCCTAGGGGTCATGAGCCATCGCCCCGAGAACTCCTGCACGTTGCGAACACGGCCGGTGAGCAGACCTAGCTACCTCCTTAAACAAGGCAGGAGCTTACGCAGTCCAACCCGGCGCGCGCCACTTAGTCGCTGACGTCTATTAAGCTTCGGCTGATGCATACGACGCAGAACGCCCATACTATGCCCATGTGATGGTTAGTGCTATCAGGACAGAGGCCCCTCGGATCAAATATCCAAATCATAGTGGATTAGGAACACGCGGTAACAAGCAGAGACTCACGAAAGATGTGACCCCGTTGCCCCGTCTCGAGGATTTGCGGCAAGGGCTAGGAATGCCCGGCCACGCCTCGTAATTATCTCCCGGGCACCCTCCAGGTCAACCTGACTCCTCATCACTCGCAAATATGCTCGCGTGGGTACCCCTAAGGGCCGATCCGTCTTTACTAACATGGCTCAATGTAAAGTCATAGTAACCATAGTAACTGTGTGTCCAAAAATCAAGGGGAAAACCCGAGGAATCACCCCCGGTGAATTCCACTCGATGTAATCATCAAGGTGAACGTAAGAGGGACCACCCTCGAGGTTCACACTTGAGGGGTTGCACGACAGAGTCGTGTCGGAAGTGGTTAAAGAGGAAATCACCCTCGATGACCATGACCGAATAGCTACACTACAGGGTTAACATTAGAAGTGCTGATGAGGTCTCACCCTTGGTACTCGATAGTAACCCAGGAGTGTCGAGCAACTAAGGGGAAGTGATGTGCAGTGCCGGGGCCTGGTCTTCGATCCCGTTGATCGGGTCTTCGATGATGAAGCAGGGGCAACAAGGACAAGGTGGGGGTCACTGATGGATCACTAACCAACCTATACTAAGCAGTTTTGGATAAGCAGGTGAGGTAACAATAAGCAGGTTACAAAAGCAGGCTATGCATCAGAATAGGAGCAAACAATAACAGTAGCAAAATCTAATGCAAGCATGAGAGAATGGAACGGGCGATATCGGGATGATCAAAGGGGGGGCTTGCCTAGTTGCTCAGACAAGGAGGAGGGTCATCGGTGATGTAGCCGAATACAGGGTCACCATCAACGTCTGTCTCGGGGTCTACCGGAGAGAAGAGGGGAATAAACAATAAATATAAAGCAAATAAGGCATCGTAAAGCATAACAAGGTAATATGACGTGTCGGGTGTGACCTAACGTATGTCTACAGAATAGGTGAAGGGGGAATTCAACCGGGAATGCATTCCCGGTTCCGGACCTATGTTAGACACATGACCGGAGGGGAATGTCCCATGATCAGATAGTTATAGGCATCTGACGGGTATGTGGGTAGCGTATTCGGGTTTGTCTCGTCGTTCTGAGTAACTTTCATGTATAAAGTTTTTCGATCCGAGCTAGGGTTTATTTTCTATGAATTTCTGAAGATTAAAGTATTTTCTGGAATTATTCAAATTAACAGAAATTCATTATGACATCAACGTTGCGTGGGGATGATGTCAGCAGTCAACAGACTCGCCGACCAGGGTCAAACCTGACCTGTGGGTCTAGTGGGACCCACATGTCAGCCTCAGTTAGTCTAAGAGGGTTTTAAACTAATCTAGCTGGGTTAATTAATTGGGTGGGGCCCTTCTATCAGTGAGTGATTAGTGTTTTGAATAATTAATTTAACTAATTAATCGGCTTGTATTTATTTAAAAACATTAAATGGACGGGACCCACATGACAGTGACACGGGGCCAGCCCAGTGAGCAGTTGACCCGGTCAACAGGTCAACTGGACCCACTGGTCAGTAGCACAGCGGGCCCTAGTAGTCAGTCCAGGTCAGCGGTGGCCGACGACTAGCCGGAATCACGTCGGCGAGCGTGTTCGCGGCGGCGCGAGTACGGGCACCGGTTGGAAACCGCGCACACACCACCATTTTGGTCGCAGTTGGGTGGATTGGAATGGTGAGTCGACGACGCGTCGACTAGTGGTGGTCGGAGTGGCTGAAACGACCAGGAATGAGCGGCACGACCTTGCTGGCGACGAGCTGGTTCGGGAGCTCTACGGGGAGACCATTTCGGCGCGCGAACGAACGGAAGAAAGAGCTAGGCAGGTGCTATGCAGTGCGGCGAATCTAATGGGCACTCGCCCGTGACCATAAGGTCACCGGAGACTCGCCGCCGATGAGCCCCGTGGCGCTGTGTTCGGGAGCGTGTGGAAAAGGTAGTTAGGATACGCGCTAGGGCCAATAGGGAGTGGGGAAGGAAGAGAAGCTCACCGGGGAGGCACAAGGTGGCCTAGTGTCAGCTTAGTAGCAGCAGCAGTCGCTGAGTTGATGAAGTTCACCGGAGACAGTGGCGGGAGGAGACGGCTGGCTCCGCTCGTTGTGGAGCTCTCCGGCTCCAACGAGGGGCACCAGATGAGGCAGCTCTTCGCGGTAGAGCGCTACAACATGATGGCTCGGCTCGGAGACGATGGGGACCGCGAGGACGACGGCGCGCGGCGATAGATGCGTTCGGGCAATGGATCTGAGAAGGAGTTGAGGCGACGGAGCGAGCAGGGAGAGGGGATAAATGGATGAGGACGCCAGGGGGAGTGGGGGTGAGTGGAGGCGGGGATCGAGGAGGCGGGGAGGCGCGGGGCCTTATCCCCTCGTCGGAGCTGGCGAGGTGGTCGAGCGGCGACGAGCCCCTGTAGCGGCGTGCACCGGGGGAACAGGAGGGAGGAGAGAGCGACCGGGGAGGGGGCGTGGGCCGGCCTAGCTGGGTTAGCTAGCTCGGGTGGGCCGAAGCCCCAGTGGGGGCAGGGCATTCTCTCCCCTCTGCTTTTCCTTTTCTTTCCTTTCTTTTTTTAAACTTTCAGCTTTAGCTATTTTAGGCCATTTTAGACACTTTGCTAAAATGTTGGTTCACAACCAATATTACCAGAAGAATATTTTCCACATGATGAACATTTTAGTTTTCATGTGTGACAAATATGAATTTTTGACTTTAGATTGGATTTGAATTTGAATTGTGATTTGGATCAAGTGCAGATTAGCAATAGTAACATGATGACATGGCACCATTAACAGGGGATTACTGTAGCATGACACTAGGGGTGTTACAAGAAGGTCAAGGAAGAAGAAGAAGAAGGGGGGCTCTCTCCCCCTCGCTTCCGGTGGCACCGGAACGCCGCCGGGGGCCATCATCATCACCGCGATCTACACCAACACCTCCGTCATCTTCACCAACATCTCCATCACCTTCCCCCATATGTCTACAGCGGTCCACTCTCCCATAACCCGTTGTACCCTCTACTTGAACATGGTGCTTTATGCTTCATAATATTATCCAATGATGTGTTGCCATCCTATGATGTCTGAGTAGATTTTCGTTGTCCTATCGGTAATTGGTAAATTGCTAAGATTGGTTTAATTTGCATGTGGTTATGTTGCTGTCCTTTGGTGCCCATCATATGAGCGCACGCACGGATCACACCATAGGGTTAGTTGTATGTTGATAGGACTATGTATTGGAGGGCAAGAGTGACAGAAGCGTCAACCTAGCATAGAAATTGATGCATACGGGATTGAAGGGGGACCAATATATCTTAATGCTATGATTGGGTTTTACCTTAATGAACGTTAGTAGTTGCGGATGCTTGCTAATAGTTCCAATCATAAGTGCATAGAATTCAAGTCAGGGATGACATGCTAGCAGTGGCCTCTCCCACATAAAACTTGCTATCGGTCTAGTAACGTAGTCAATTTCTTAGGGACAATTTCGCAACTCCTACCACCACTTTTCCACACTCGCTATACTAACTTTATTGCTTCTTTATCTAAACAGCCCCTACTTTTTATTTATGCGTTCTTTATATTCTTGCAAACCTATCCAAAAACACCTACGAAGTACTTCTAGTTTCATACTTGTTCTAGGTAAAGGAAACGCCATGCGTGCGTAGAGTTGTATCGGTGGTCGATAGAGCTTGAGGGAATATTTGTTCTACCTTTAGCTCCGCATTGGGTTCAACACTCTTACTTATCGAAAGAGGCTACAATTGATCCCCTATACTTGTGGGTTTTCTTGACCTTTTTCTGGCACCATTGTCGGGGAGTCATAGCGTGGGGTGAATATTGTTGTGGGTGCTTGTTTGCTTTATCACTAAGTAATTTTTATTTGCTATTCTTAGTTGTTCTCTATCTTTAGTTATGGATATGGAACACGAAATACCAAAAAAATAGGTTTACTTGCTACTCATGGAGATGGGGAACATCCTAAAACCCTCGATGCTGGTTATGAGAAAAATATTATGTACTACTTTGATAACCTGAGAAAACCCCATTCAATTATGTAATGGGAGACATGTTGGATCAACGTGAATACTTTAGGGATTATTGCTTGACTCAAAAAGGGAAACTATTATGGGATCAAATTCATATGTTGCATTGGTATGCTCGGGAACTATGCTTGAGATATGATTATACTTGTTGCTCTAGGATGAAGGCTCCACACCTTCCCTTTTCATGCAAATTTAATGATAATAAAACCTTGGCTTCATATGCTAATGGTATCTATGATTACTATGATGTAGAACAAATAGAAGAATTCGTTGCTTTTATGGGTGCTTATGAAATTGAATCTTTGTTTAATGAGTGTGAAAATCTTGATGATGCTGTTTACAGACCTGAAAATTTTGCCATACTTAAATATTGCTATGAGAATTATGAATTCAATTCCGATATTGATAATTTTATTGATAAAGTCTCTGATGTCCAAGAAGAGACTAATATTTTGTAGGAATCTATGGAAGAAGAAATTGATGAAACTGTGAGCTCATTGGATGAAAAAGATGAAGAGGAGAGTGAAGAACAAAAGGAGGAAGAGCGGATTGATCACCCGTGTCAACCTTCAAATGAGAGTAACTCTTCAACTCATACATTGTTTAATTTCCCTTCATGCTTACCGAAGAATGATTGCTATGATAATTGTTATGATCCCGTTGATTCTTTTGAAATACCCCTTTTTGATGATACTTGCTATGCTTGTGGCCAAGATGCCAATATAAATTATGCTTATGGAGATGAACTTGCTATAGTTCCCTATGTTAAACATGGAATTGTTGCTATTGCACCCACGCATGATAGTCCCATTATCTTTTTGAATTCTCCAAACTACACATATCGGAGAAGTTTGCCCTTATTAAGGATTTATATTGATGGGTTGCATTTTACTACTACACATGATGATTTTGATAGATATAATATGCATGTGCTTGCTTCTCCTACTTGCAATTATTATGAGAGAGGAACTATATCTCCACCTCTCTATGTTTCCAATATGATAAAATTGCAAAAAACTGTTTATACCATGCATTGGCCTTTCCAATATGACATGCCAATGCATAAGAAGAGAGTTAGACTTTGTTGGTGCATGATATATGTTACTTTGTGCTCACTACTAAATCACAAATCATTGTTAATTAAAATTGGCTTTGATATACCTTGGGATCCGGATGGATCCATTACTTGAGCACTATATGCCTAGCTTAATGGCTTTAAAGAAAGCGCTGCCAGGGAGACAACCCGGAAGTTTTAGAGAGTCATTTATTTCTGCTGTGTGCTTTTATAAGGTTTAAATATAAAAATAATGTGCCAAGGTTTGTCTTTAGGATGTTTAGATTGCTTGTTGGTTTGTGCGGTGTAGGACAAAAACTTTGGCTGTAGTGCGCGATTTTACATTTTTTACTGGAACGTCAAACGGTTCTGAAACGTTTTTCACTGTATTTATATACAAATTGTTTTTTTTCCTAATTTTTGCAGAATTTTTGGAGTACCAGAAGTATGGTGAATGTTCAGATTATTACAGACTGTCCTGTTTAAGACAGGTTCTGTTTTTGATGCATAGTTTGCTTGTTTTGATGAAACTATCAATTTCTATCAGTGGATTAAGCCATGGAAAAGTTATATTACAGTATCTACAATACAAAAACAAAATATGAATTGGTTTGCAACAGTACTTAGAGTGGTGATTTGCTTTATTATACTAACGGATCTTACCGAGTTTTCTGTTGAAGTTTTGTGTGGATGAAGTGTTCAAAGATCGAGGAGGTCTCGATATGAGGAAAAGGAGGAGAGACAAGAGCTCAATCTTGGGGATGCCCAAGGCACCCCAAGTAAATATTCAAGGAGACTCAAGCGTCTAAGCTTGGGGATGCCCCGGAAGGCATCCCATCTTTCTTCAACAAGTATCGGTATGTTTTCAGATTCGTTTCGCTCGTGCGATATGTGCAAATCTTGGAGCGACTTTTGCATATATTTTTCACTTTTCTTTGATGCACCATGCTGGTATGAGATAGTCCACGGTTGATTTATAGAATACTCTTTCCACTTCACTTATATCTTTTGAGTATGGCTTTATAGAATGCTTCATGTGCTTCACTTATATCATTTAAAGTTTGGATTGCCTGTTGCTCTTCACATAGAAAACCGCCATTTGTAGAATGCTCTTTTGCTTCACTTATAATTGTTAGAGAGTGGGCATATCTTTTGTAGAAAGAATTAAACTCTCTTGCTTCACTTATATCTGTTTAGAGAGATGACAGGAATTGGTCATTCACATGGTTAGTCATAAAATCCTACGTAAAACTTATAGATCACTGAATATGATATGTTTGATTCCTTGCAATAGTTTTGCAATATAAAGATGGTTATATTAGAGTCATGCTAGTGGGTAGTTGTGGATTGTAGAAATACTTGTGTTGGAGTTTGTGATCCCCGTAGCATGCATGTATGGTGAACCGTTATGTAACGAAGTTGGAGCATGAGGTATTTATTGATTGTCTTCCTTATGAGTGGCGGTCGGGGATGAGCGATGGTCTTTTCCTACCAATCTATCCCCCTAGGAGCATGCGCGTATTACTTTGTTTTGACGACTAATAGATTTTTGCAATAAGTATGTGAGTTCTTTATGACTAATGTTGAGTCCATGGATTATACACACTCTCACCCTTCCATCATAGCTAGCCTCTTCGGTACTGTGCATTTCCCTTTCTCACCTCGAGAGTTGGTGCAAACTTTGCCGGTGCATCCAAACCCCGTGATACAATACGCTCTATCTGAAGGAAATATGCCCTAGAGGCAATAATAAAGTTATTATTTATTTCCTCATATCATGATAAATGTTTATTATTCATGCTAGAATTCTATTAATCGGAAACATGATACATGTGTGAATACATAGACAAACATAGTGTCACTAGTAGGCCTCTACTTGACTAGCTCGTTTATCAAAGATGGTTATGTTTCCTAGCCATGGACAAAAGAGTTGTCATTTGATTAACGGGATCACATCATTAGGAGAATGATGTGATTGACATGACCCATTCCGTTAGCCTAGCACTTGATCATTTTGTATACTGCTATTGCTTTCTTCATGACTTATACATGTTCCTGTAACTATGAGATTTATGCAACTCCCGTTTACCGGAGGAACACTTTGGGTACTACCAAACGTCACAATGTAACTGGGTGATTATAAAGGAGTACTACAGGTGTCTCCAAAGGTACATGTTGAGTTGGCGTATTTCGAGATTAGGTTTTGTCACTCCGATCGTCGAAGAGGTATCTCTGGGCCCTCTCGGTAATGCACATCATTATAAGCCTGGCAAGCAATGTGACCAATGAGTTGGTTACGGGATGATGCATTACAAAACGAGTAAAGGGACTTGCCGGTAACGAGATTGAACTAGGTATTGGATACCGACGATCAAATCTCGGGCAAGTAACATACCGATGACAAAGGGAACAACGTATGTTGTTATGCGGTTTGACCGATAAAGATCTTCGTAGAATATGTAGGAACCAATATGGGCATCCAGGTCCTGCTATTGGTTATTGACCGAGAATAGTTCTAGGTCATGTCTACATAGTTCTCAAACCCGTAGGGTCCGCACGCTTAACGTTACGATGACAGTTTTATTATAAGTTTATAAGTTTTGATGTACCGAAGCTTGTTCGGAGTCCCGGATGTGATCACGGACATGACGAGGAGTCTCGAAATGGTCGAGACATAAAGATCGATATATTGGACGACTATATTCGGACACCGGAATTGTTCCGGGTGATTTCGGAGAAAACCGGAGTGCCGGGGGGGTTACCGGAACCCCCCGGGAGAGTATTGGGCCTTATGGGCCTTAGGGGAAAGGAGAGAGGGGCGGCCAGCATGGGCCGCGCGCCCCCTCCCCCCTCTGGTCCGAATTGGACTAGGAGGGGGGGGGGGCGGTGCCCCCCCTTTCCTTCCCCCTCTCCTCCTTCCTTCCCCCTCCTAGTAGGAGTAGGAAAGGAGGAGTCCTACTCCTACTAGGAGGAGGATTCCTCCTCCTTGGCGCGCCCCAAGGGGCCGGCCGGCCTTCCCCCCTTGCTCCTTTATATACGGGGGCAGGGGGCACCCCATAGACACACAAGTTGATCTACGGATCGTTCCTTGGCCGTGTGCGGTGCCCCCCTCCACCATATTCCACCTCGGTCATATCGTCGCGGAGTTTAGGCGAAGCCCTGCGCCGGTAGAGCATCATCATCGTCACCACACCGTCGTGCTGACGGAACTCATCTTCGGAGCTTTGCTGGATCGGAGCACGGAGATCGTCATCGAGCTGAACGTGTGCTGAACTCGGAGGCTCCGTACGTTCGGTGCTTGGATCGGTCAGATCGTGAAGACGTACGACTACATCAACCGCGTTGTGCTAACGCTTCCGCTTACGGTCTATGAGGGTACATGGACGAACACTCTCCCCTCTCGTTGCTATGCCATCACCATGATCTTGCGTGTGCGTAGGAATTTTTTTGAAATTACTACGTTCCCCAACAGTGGCATCCGAGCCTAGGTTTTATGTGTTGATGTATATGCACGAGTAGAACACAAGTGAGTTGTGGGCGATACAAGTCATACTGCTTACCAGCATGTCATACTTTGGTTCGGCGGTATTGTGAGATAAAGCGGCCCGGACCGACATTACGCGTACGCTTACGCGAGACTGGTTTCACCGTTACGAGCACTCGTGCTTAAAGGTGGCTGGCGGGTGTCTGTCTCTCTCACTTTAGCTGAATCGAGTGTGGCTACGCCCGGTCCTTGCGAAGGTTAAAACAGCACCAACTTGACGAACTATCGTTGTGGTTTTGATGCGTAGGTAAGAACGGTTCTTGCTAAAGCCTGTAGCAGCCACGTAAAATTTGCAACAACAAAGTAGAGGACGTCTAACTTGTTTTTGCAGGGCATGTTGTGATGTGATATGGTCAAGACGTGATGCTATATTTATTGTATTAGATGATCATGTTTTGTAACCAAAGTTATCGGCAACTGGCAGGAGCCATATGGTTGTTGCTTTATTGTATGAAATGCAAACGCCCTGTAATTGGTTTACTTTATCACTAAGCGGTAGCGATAGTCGTAGAAGCAATAGATGGCATAACGACAACGATGCTACGATGGAGATCAAGGTGTCGCGCCGGTGACGATGGTGATCACGACGGTGCTTCGAAGATGGAGATCACAAGCACAAGATGATGATGGCCATATCATATCACTTATATTGATTGCATGTGATGTTTATCGTTTATGCATCTTATCTTGCTTTGATTGACGGTAGCATTTTAAGATGATCTCTCACTAAATAATCAAGAAGTGTTCTCCCTGAGTATGCACCATTGCGAAAGTTCTTCGTGCTGAGACACCACGTGATGATCGGGTGTGATAGGCTCTACGTTCAAATACAACGGGTGCAAAACAGTTGCACACGCGGAATACTCAGGTCATACTTGACGAGCCTAGCATATACAGATATGGCCTCGGAACACAGAGACCGAAAGGTCGAGCGTGAATCATATAGTAGATATGATCAACATAGTGATGTTCACCATTGAAACTACTCCATCTCACGTGATGATCGGACATGGTTTAGTTGATTTGGATCACGTGATCACTTAGATGACTAGAGAGATGTCTGTCTAAGTGGGAGTTCTTAAGTAATATGATTAATTGAACTTAAATTTATCATGAACTTAGTACCTGATAGTATTTTGCTTGTCTATGTTTGTTTGTAGATAGATGGCTCGTGCTGTTGTTCCGTTGAATTTTAATGCGTTCCTTGAGAAAGCAAAGTTGAAAGATGATGGTAGCAATTACAGGGACTGGGTCCGTAACCTGAGGATTATCCTCACTGCTGCACAGAAAAGTTACGTCCTGGAAGCACCGCTGGGTGCCAGGCCTGCTGCTGATGCAACTGACGACGTTAAGAACGTCTGGCAGAGCAAAGCTGATGACTACTCGATAGTTCAGTGTGCCATGCTTTACGGCTTAGAACCGGGTCTTCAACGACGTTTTGAACGTCATGGAGCATATGAGAAGTTCCAGGAGTTGAAGTTAATATTTCAAGCAAATGCTCGGATTGAGAGATATGAAGTCTCCAATAAGTTCTATAGCTGCAAGATGGAGGAGAACAGTTCTGTCAGTGAACACATACTCAAAATGTCTGGGTATAATAATCACTTGATTCAACTGGGAGTTAATCTTCCTGATGATAGTGTCATTGACAGAATTCTCCAATCACTGCCACCAAGCTACGAGAGCTTCGTGATGAACTATAATATGCAAGGGATGAACAAGACTATTCCCGAGCTCTTTGCAATGCTAAAAGCTGCGGAGGTAGAAATCAAGAAGGAGCATCAAGTGTTGATGGTTAACAAGACCACCAGTTTCAAGAAAAAGGGAAAAGGGAAGAAGAAGGGGAACTTCAAAAAGAACGGCAAGCAAGTTGCTGCTCAAGAGAAGAAACCCAAGTCTGGACCTAAGCCTGAAACTGAGTGCTTCTACTGCAAGCAGACTGGACACTGGAAGCGGAACTGCCCCAAGTATTTGGCGGATAAGAAGGATGGCAAGGTGAACAAAGGTATATGTGATATACATGTTATTGATGTGTACCTTACTAATGCTCGCAGTAGCACCTGGGTATTTGATACTGGTTCTGTTGCTAATATTTACAACTCGAAACAGGGACAACGGATTAAGCGAAGATTTGCTAAGGACGAGGTGACGATGCGCGTGGGAAATGGTTCCAAAGTCGATGTGATCGCGGTCGGCACGCTACCTCTACATCTACCATCGGGATTAGTTTTAGACCTAAATAATTGTTATTTGGTGCCAGCGTTGAGCATGAACATTATATCTGGATCTTGTTTGATGCGAGACGGTTATTCATTTAAATCAGAGAATAATGGTTATTCTATTTATATGAGTAATATCTTTTATGGTCATGCACACTTTAAGAGTGGTCTATTCTTATTGAATCTCGATAGTAGTGATACACATGTTCATAGTGTTGAAACCAAAAGATGCAGAGTTGATAACGATAGTGCAACTTATTTGTGGCACTGCCGTTTAGGTCATATCGGTGTAAAGCGCATGAAGAAACTCCATACTGATGGGCTTTTGGAATCACTTGATTATGAATCACTTGGTACTTGCAAACCGTGCCTCATGGGCAAGATGACTAAAACGCCGTTCTCCGGAACTATGGAGCGAGCAACTTATTTGTTGGAAATCATACATACTGATGTTTGTGGTCCAATGAATGTTGAGGCTCGCGGCGGGTATCATTATTTTCTCACCTTCACAGATGATTTGAGCAGATATGGGTATATCTACTTAATGAAACACAAGTCTGAAACATTTGAAAAGTTCAAAGAATTTCAGAGTGAAGTGGAAAATCATCGTAACAAGAAAATAAAGTTTCTACAATCTGATCGTGGAGGAGAATATTTGAGTTACGAGTTTGGTCTGCACTTGAAACAATGCAGAATAGTTTTGCAACTCACGCCACCTGGAACACCACAACGAAATGGTGTGTCCGAACGTCGTAATCGTACTTTACTAGATATGGTGTGATCTATGATGTCTCTTACTGATTTACCGCTATCATTTTGGGGTTATGCTTTAGAGACGGCCGCATTCACGTTAAATAGGGCACCATCAAAATCCGTTAAGACAATGCCTTGTGAAACGTGGTTTGGCAAGAAACCAAAGTTGTCGTTTCTTAAAGTTTGGGGCTGTGATGCTTATGTGAAGAAACTTCAACCAGATAAGCTCGAACCCAAATCGGAGAAATGTGTCTTCATATGATACCCAAAAGAGACTATTGGGTACACCTTCTATCACAGATCTGAGGGCAAGATTTTCGTTGCTAAAATCGGATCCTTTCTAGAGAAGGAGTTTCTATCGAAAGAAGTGAGTGGGAGGAAAGTAGAACTTGATGAGATAACTGTATCTACTCCCTTATTGGAAAGTAGTTCATCACAAGAACCGGTTCCTGTGACAACTACAACAATCAGTGAGGAAGCTAATGATATTGATCATAAAACTTCAGATCAAGTTTCTACTGAACCTCGTAGGTCTATCAGAGTAAGATCCGCACCAGAGTGGTACGGTAATCCAATTCTGGAAGTCATGTTACTTGACCATGATGAACCTACGAACTATGAGGAAGCGATGATGAGCCCAGATTCCGCAAAATGGCTAGAGGCCATGAAATCTGAGATGGGATCCATGTATGAAAACAAAGTATGGACTTTGGTTGACTTGCCCGATGATCGGCAAGCCATTGAGAATAAATGGATCTTTAAGAAGAAGACTGACGCTGATGGTAATATAACTGTCTATAAAGCTCGACTTGTTGCGAAAGGTTTTCGACAAGTTCAAGGAGTTGACTACGATGAGACTTTCTCACCCGTAGCGATGCTTAAGTCTGTCCGAATCATGTTAGCTATTGCTGCATTTCATGATTATGAAATTTGGCAAATGGATGTCAAAACTGCATTCTTGAATGGATTTCTGGAAGAAGAGTTGTACATGATGCAGCCAGAAGGTTTTGTTGATCCAAAAGGTGCTAACAAAGTGTGCAAGCTCCAGCGTTCCATTTATGGACTGGTGCAAGCATCTCGGAGTTGGAATAAATGCTTTGATAGTGTGATCAAAGCATATGGTTTTATACAGACTTTTGGAGAAGCCTGTATTTACAAGAAAGTGAGTGGGAGCTCTGTAGCATTTCTGATATTATATGTAGATGACATATTATTAATTGGAAATGATATAGAATTTCTGGATAGCATAAAGGGATACTTGAATAAAAGTTTTTCAATGAAAGACCTCGGTGAAGCTGCTTACATATTGGGCATCAAGATCTATAGAGATAGATCAAGACGCTTAATAGGACTTTTACAAAGCACATACCTTGACAAAATTTTGAAAAAGTTCAAAATGGATCAGGCAAAGAAAGGATTCTTGCCTGTGCTACAAGGTGTGAAGTTGAGTCAAACTCAATGCCCGACCACAGCAGAAGATAGAGAGAAAATGAAAGATGTTCCCTATGCTTCAGCCATAGGCTCTATCATGTATGCAATGCTGTGTACCAGACCTGACGTATGCTTAGCAATAAGCTTGGCAGGAAGGTACCAAAGTAATCCAGGAGTGGATCACTGGACAGCGGTCAAGAACATCCTGAAATACCTGAAAAGGACTAAGGATATGTTTCTCGTATATGGAGGTGACAAAGGGCTAGTTGTAAATGGTTACGTCGATGCAAGCTTTGACACTGATCCGGACGATTCTAAATTGCAAACCGGATACGTGTTTTTATTAAACGGTGGAGCTGTAAGTTGGTGCAGTTCTAAACAAAGCGTCGTGGCGGGATCTGCATGTGAAGCGGAGTACATAGCTACTTCTGAAGCAGCAAATGAAGGAGTCTGGATGAAGGAGTTCATTTTCGATCTAGGTGTCATACCTAGTGCATCGGGACCAATAAAGATCTTCTGTGACAATACTAGTGCAATTGCCTTGGCAAAGGAATCCAGATTTCACAAGAGGACAAAGCACATCAAGAGACGCTTCAATTCCATTCGGGACCAAGTCCAAGTGGGAGACATAGAGATTTGCAAGATACATACGGATCTAAATGTTGCAGACTCGTTGACTAAGCCTCTCTCACGAGCAAAACATGATCATCACCAAGACTCCATTGGTGTTAGAATCATTACTATGTAATCTAGATTATTGACTCTAGTGCAAGTGGGAGACTGAAGGAACTATGCCCTAGAGGCAATAATAAAGTTATTATTTATTTCCTCATATCATGATAAATGTTTATTATTCATGCTAGAATTGTATTAACCGGAAACATGATACATGTGTGAATACATAGACAAACATAGTGTCACTAGTATGCCTCTACTTGACTAGCTCGTTTATCAAAGATGGTTATGTTTCCTAGCCATGGACAAAAGAGTTGTCATTTGATTAACGGGATCACATCATTAGGAGAATGATGTGATTGACATGACCCATTCCGTTAGCCTAGCACTTGATCGTTTTGTATACTGCTATTGCTTTCTTCATGACTTATACATGTTCCTGTAACTATGAGATTTATGCAACTCCCGTTTACCGGAGGAACACTTTGCGTACTACCAAACGACACAACGTAACTGGGTGATTATAAAGGAGTACTACAGGTGTCTCCGAAGGTACATGTTGAGTTGGCGTATTTCGAGATTAGGTTTTGTCACTCCGATCGTCGGAGAGGTATCTCTCGGCCCTCTCGCTAATGCACATCATTATAAGCCTTGCAAGCAATGCGACCAATGAGTTGGTTACGGGATGATGCATTACAGAACGAGTAAAGAGACTTGCCGGTAACGAGATTGAACTAGGTATTGGATACCGACGATCAAATCTCGGGCAAGTAACATACCGATGACAAAGGGAACAATGTATGTTGTTCGGTTTGACCGATAAAGATCTTCGTAGAATATGTAGGAACCAATATGGGCATCCAGGTCCCGCTATTGGTTATTGACCGAGAATAGTTCTAGGTCATGTCTACATAGTTTTCGAACCCGTAGGGTCCGCATGCTTAACGTTACGATGACAGTTTTATTATAAGTTTATAAGTTTTGATGTACTGAAGCTTGTTCGGAGTCCCGGATGTGATCACGGACATGACGAGGAGTCTCTAAATGGTCGAGACATAAAGATCGATATATTGGACGACTATATTCGGACACCGGGAATTGTTCCGGGTGATTTCGGAGAAAACCGGAGTGCCGGGGGGGTTACCGGAACCCCCCGGGAGAGTATTGGGCCTTATGGGCCTTAGGGGAAAGGAGAGAGGGGCGGCCAGCATGGGCCGCGCGCCCCTCCCCCCTCTGGTCCGAATTGGACTAGGAGGGGGGGCGGCGCCCCCCTTTCCTTCCCCCTCTCCCCCTTCCTTCCCCCTCCTAGTAGGAGTAGGAAAGGAGGAGTCCTACTCCTACTAGGAGGAGGATTCCTCCTCCTTGGCGCGCCCCAAGGGGCCGGCCGGCCTTCCCCCCTTGCTTCTTTATATACGGGGGCAGGGGGGCACCCCATAGACACACAAGTTGATCTACGGATCGTTCCTTAGCCGTGTGCGGTGCCCCCCTCCACCATATTCCACCTCGGTCATATCATCGCGGAGTTTAGGCGAAGCCCTGCACCAGTAGAGCATCATCATCGTTACCACGCCGTCGTGCTGACGGAACTCATCTCCGGACCTTTGCTGGATCGGAGCACGGAGATCGTCATCGAGATGAACGTGTGTTGAACTTGGAGGCTCCGTACGTTCGGTGCTTGGATCGGTCGGATCGTGAAGACGTACGACTACATCAACCGCGTTATGCTAACGCTTCCGCTTACGGTCTAAGAGGGTACGTGGACGAACACTCTCCCCTCTCGTTGCTATGCCATCACCATGATCTTGCGTGTGAGTAGGAATTTTTTTGAAATTACTACGTTCCCCAACACTATCACACATAAGCCTCCTTCTATCTTCCTCAAAACAACCACCATACCTACCTATCATGGCATTTCCATAGCCATTCCGAGATATATTGCCATGCAACTTTCATCATCATCATATACATGGCTTGAGCATTTATTGTCATATTGTTTTGCATGATCGTAAGATAGCTAGCATGATGTTTTCATGGCTTGTCCATTTTTTGATGCCATCGCTACGCTAGATCTTTGCACATCCTGGTACACCGCTGGAGGCATTCATATAGAGTCATATCCTTGTTCTAGTATCGAGTTGTAATATTGAGTTGTAAGTAAATAAAAGTGTGATGATCATCATTATTATAACATTGTCCCATGTGAGGTTATCAAAATAAAAGTGGCCAAAGAAGCCCCAAAAAGAAAAAAAGAAAAAAAGAAGAAAAAAAAGAGAGAAAAGAGAGAAGGGACAATGTTACTATCCTTTTACCACACTTGTTCTTCAGAGTAGCACCATGTTCTTCATATAGGGAGTCTCTTGAGTTATCACTTTCATATACTAGTGGGAATTTTCATTATAGAACTTGGCTTGTATATTCCGATGATGGGCTTCCTCAAATGCCCGAGGTCTTCATGAGCAAGCAAGTTGGATGCACACCCACTTAGTTTCCAGTTTGAGCTTTCATACACTTATAGCTCTAGTGCATCCGTTGCATGGCAATCCCTACTCCTATCCCTACTCCTCGCATTGACATCAATTGATGGGCATCTCCTTAGCCCGTTGATTAGCCTCGTCGATGTGAGACTTTCTTCCTTTTTTGTCTTCCCCACACTACCTCCATCATCATATTCTACTCCACCTATAGTTCTATGTCCATGGCTCACACTCATGTATTGCATGAAAGTTGAAAAGGTTTGAGGACGTCAAAAGTATGAAACAATTATTGGCTTGTCATCGGGGTTGTGCATGATTTGATTATTTTGTGTGGTGAAGATGGAGCATAGCCAGACCATATGATTTTGTAGGGATAACTTTCTTTGGCCATGTTATTTTGAAAAGACATGATTGCTTTATTAGTATGCTTGAAGTATTATTGCTTTTATGTCAAATGACAGACTATTGCCTTGAATCACTCGTGTCTTAATATGCATGCCATGATTAGATTACATGATCAAGATTATGCTAGGTAGCATTCCACATCAAAAATTATCTTTTTATCATTTACCTACTCGAGGACGAGCAGGAATTAAGCTTGGGGATGTTGATACGTCTCCGTCGTATCTATAATTTTTGATTGTTCCATGCCAATATTATTCAACTTTCATATTCTTTTGGCACCTTTTTATACTGTTTTTGGAACTAACATATTAATCCAGTGCCCAGTGCCAGTTCCTGTTTGTTGCATGTTTTATGTTTCGCAGAAATCCCGTATCAAACGGGATAAAAACGTACGGAGAATATTTTTGGAATACTTATGAATTTTGGGAAGAAGAATCAACGCGAGACGGTGCCCGAGGGGGCCACGAGGCAGGGGGGCGCGCCCCAGGGGGACAGGCGTGCCCCTGACCCTCGTAGGCACCCCGTAAGGCGGTTGTTGCTCTTCTTTTGCTGCAAGAAAGCTAATTTTCGGAGAAAAAAATCGTCGCAAAGGTTTCAATCCAATCGGAGTTACAGATCTCCAGTTATAAAAGAAACGGTGAAAGGGCAAAATCCAGAACGCAGAAACACAGAGAGACAGAGAGACAGATCCAATCTCAGAGGGGCTCTCGCCCCTCCCACGCCATGGAGACCATGGACCAGAGGGGAAACCCTTCTCCAATCTCGGGAGAAGGTCAAGGAAGAATAAGAAGAAGAAGGGGGGGCTCTCTCCCCATCGCTTCCGGTGGCGCCGGAACGCCGCTGGGGGCCATTATCATCACCGCGATCTACACCAACACCTCTGTCATCTTCACCAACATATCCACCACCTTCCCCCATCTATCTACAGCAGTCCACTCTCCCGCAACCCGATGGTGCTTTATGCTTCATATTATTATCCAATAATTGTAACAGTAGCAACAGAAAAGTAAATAAGAAAAGCACAATATGTGAAAAGCTCGCAGGCATTGGATCAGTGATGGATAATTATGTCGAATGCAATTCATCATGTAATAGTTATAACATAGGGTGACACAGAACTAGCTCCAGTTCATCAATGTAATGTACGCATGTATTCCGAATATAGTCATACATGCTTATGGAAAAGAACTTGCATGACATCATTTGTCCTACCCTCCCGTGGCAGCGGGGTCCTAATGGAAACTAAGGGATATTAAGGCCTCCTTTTAATAGAGTACCAGACCAAAGCATTAACACATAGTGAACACATGAACTCCTCAAACTACGGTCATCACCGAGAAGTATCCCGATTATTGTCACTTCGGGGTTGTCGGATCATAACACATAATAGGTGACTATAGACTTGCAAGATAGGATCAAGAACTCACATATATTCATGAAAACATAATAGGTTCAGATCTGAAATCATGGCACTCGGGCCCTAGTGACAAGCATTAAGCATAGCAAAGTCATAGCAACATCAATCTCAGAACATAGTGGATAATAGGGATCAAACCCTAACAAAACTAACTTGATTACATGATAAATCTCATCCAACCCATCACTGTCCCGCAAGTCTACGATGGAGTTACTCACGCACGGCAGTGAGCATCATGAAATTGGTGATGGAGGATGGTTGGTGATGACGACGGCGACGAATCCCCCTCTCTGGAGCCCCGAACGGACTCCAGATCTGCCCTCCAGAGAGAGATTAGGGCTTGGCGGCAGCTATCGTAAAACGTGATGAAACTTTCTCTCTGATTTTTTCTCCACTAAATGGAATATATAGAGTTGGAGTTGAGGTCGGTGGAGCATCAGGGGGCCCACGAGACAGGGGGCGCGCCCAGGGGGAGGGGGCACGCCCCCACCCTCGTGGACAGGGTGTGGGCCCCCTGGCCTTGATTCTTTCACCAGTATTTTTTATATTTCCAAAAGTTATCTCCATGGATTTTCAGGTCATTCCGAGAACTTTTGTTTTCTGCACAATAAACAACACCATGGCAGTTCTGCTGAAAACAGCGTCAGTCCGGGTTATTTTCATTCAAATCATGCAAGTTAGAGTCCAAAACAAGGGCAAAAGTGTTTGGAAAAGTAGATACGTTGGAGACGTATCAACTCCCCCAAGCTTAAACCTTTGCTTGTCCTCAAGCAATTCATTTGATAAACTGAAAGTGATAAAGAAAAACTTTTACAAACTTCGTTTGCTCTTGTTGTTGTAAATATGTGAAGCCAGCATTCAAATTTTCAGCAAAGATTATGAACTAACCATATTCACAATAACACTTAGGTCTCATGTTTACTCATATCAATGGCATAATCAACTAGCGAGCAATAATAATAAATCTCGGATGACAACGCTTTCTCAAAAAAATCATAATATGATATAACAAGATGGTATCTCGCTAGCCCTTTCTGAGACCGCAAAACATAAATGCAGAGCACCTTTAAAGATCAAGGACCGACTAAACATTGTAATTCATGGTAAAAGATATCCAATCAAGTCATACCTAATATAAACTAATAGTAATGAATGAAAATGACAGTGTGCTCTCCAGCGGGTGCTTTTTAATAAGAGGGTGATGACTTAACATAAAAATAAATAGATAGGCCCTTCGCAGAAGGAAGCGGGGATTTGTAGAGGTGTCAGAGCTCGATTTTAAAATAGAGATGAATAACATTATAGCGGTATACTTTCACTGTCAACGCAACAACTATGAGATCTCGATATCTTCCATGCTACATACATTATAGGCGGTTCCCAAACAGAATGGTAAAGTTTATACTCCCCCACCACCAACAAGCATCAATCCATGGCTTGCTTGAAACAACGAGTGCCTCCAACTAGCAACAGCCCTGGGGGAGTTTTGTTTAATTATTTCAATTTGCTTTGATCTTTTTGATCATGGGACTGGGCATCCCGGTTACCAGCCATTTTCTCGTGAATGAGGAGCGGAGTCCACTCCTCTTGAGAATAACCCACCTAGCATGGAACATACAGACAGCCCTAGTTGAAACATGAGCTGCTCGAGCATACAAAACATAATTTTATTTGAAGGTTTGGAGTTTGGCACATACAAATTTACTTGGAACGGCAGGTAAATACCGCATATAGGAAGGTATGGTGGACTCATATGGAATAACTTTGGGGTTTATGGAGTTTGGATGCACAAGAAGTATTCCCGCTTAGTACAGGTGAAGGCTAGCAAAAGACCGGGAAGCGACCAACTGAGAGAGCGACAACAGTCATGAACATGCATTAAAATTAATCAACACTGAGTGCAAGCATGAGTAGGATATAATCCACCATGAACATAAATATCGTGAAGGCTATGTTGATTTGTTTCGACTACATGCGTGAACATGAGCCAAGTCAAGTCACTCGAATCATTCAAAGGAGGATACCACCCTATCATACCACATCACAACCATTTTAATAGCATGTTGGCACGCATGGTAAACCATTATAAGCTCCTAGATAATTAAGCATGGCATAGGCAACTATAATCTCTAATCGTCATTGCAAACATGTTTATTCATAATAGGCTGAATCAGGAACGATGAACTCATCATATTTACAAAAACAAGAGAGGTCGAGTTCATACCAGCTTCTCTCATCTCAATCAGTCCATCATATATCGTCATTATTGCCTTTCACTTGCATGACCGAACGGTGTGTATAATAATAATAGCTGGAATCTGCAAGCATTCAATTCAAGTGAGAAGACAAAGTAATGTGGGCTCTAAGTTAAATCAACAATCATGCATATGAGAGCCACTAAACATTTTCAATATGATCTTCTCCTCTCGACTCCCAAAAGAAGGAAAAGAAATATAACTATTTACACGGGAAAGCTCCCAACAAGCAAAAAAAGAGCGAGAAATCTTTATGGGTTTTCATTTTAACGACTACTACAAGCATGGAAATTAAACTAACTAATTTTTTTGGTTTTCTTAACGTTTATCAAACACACAAGAAGAAAGCTAGAAAAATAAATTAAACTAGCATGGATAGTACAATGAAAGAGTATGAGCACCGACAACTAGAATGAGTGTGTGAACATGAATATAAGGTCGGTGAGAAATACGTACTCCCGCAAGCTTAGGCTTTTGGCCTAAGTTGGTCTATGCCCAAGGATCGCGGCTACTCTCCCTGAGGAGTGTCATATGGATACCACTGGCTGGCGATCTCCTCCGGATCCCACTGATAACAGGATGGACGATAAGGGTCCAGTGGAGGTTCCGGCTCAGGCTTTGGAGCGGATGTCTGGCCTCGATGCATGTACACAGCCTTCGGCAAGACAAGGTAATGGCCTGTAGTTAAATCAAACAAAGAAGGCGCAGGCAGGGTAATAATCTCATTGTGTTTCTTATTAAATCTCAGGTTATACAGAAGCATCTTATCATCGTTGATAACAATAAACTCATGCGCTACCATGCTCCTGTAATCTAAAAAGGTAGGGGGCAGCAGTGTCTCCTCTTTCTCATCATGCCTAATAGGTATCTCGAAATGTTTAGCAAGGCGTGCAAACCTCCAAAGATGGGGCCCTTTGTACGGTTTAGGCTTAACCGTTTAGCAATAACGGCACCCATACTAAAAGTGTTATCACCGAATAAGGCATGGAGCAGAATCATAATATCAGGAACACTGAAGTTTCCACTATTTCCATGACCAATTAAGCATCGACTAGCAAATATGGCAAAGTAGTGTAAAACAGGAAAATCTATGCTAGTGATTCTCGCATCGGAACCCTTCCTCGATTCCCCTACAGTAATAGTGTCAATAAAACCTTCCACATCTTTACGATGTGGTTCATCTAAGCTGCCCTCAAAGGGTATTCTACAAGCCACGCAATAATTACGTAATGACATTTCCTTAGCCTCATCATATAAATGAAAAGATACTGAAGGAGGTGAATTCTTAGGATAATAGTAAAAGTTTTGCATGAAAGTATTGGTAAGTAAGAGATACTGTTCGATCTGGTCGCAGAGGAAGTCGGTGAGGCCCGCATTTTCAGCCAAAGAATAAAAGTCTTCATAAATCCCGGCTGCTCTCAAGAAATTATCACATGGCCACTCACAAGGCCTTACTTCCACTACGCGAGGAAGATTATACTTGGCCTTTTCTTTCTCCTTAGCTTGTTTATCCTTGGAGCTTTGACTAGAAGAGCCCCTCAATAATCTCCTCATCATTTTCTGAAAATTTCTGAAATTTTTAGTAACTTCAAAATAAAAGTGAATCAAACTAAACAAGATTGATAGCAACTACTCCCACAAGTGCCTAGAGCCTATATCATGCATTAGAATTACTTGGGACCTCATAGATTTAACAAGCAAGCTCAAGAACAGGGTCACCTAGGCAGCAAAAATTTGCAATGAATAAAGCACTAGAACAAAAACTAATTGGACCAATGGAGGAGTCACATACCAAGAAACAATCTACCAAAGCAGTTTTGTGAACGGAGCTTGAGCAAGGAGATCGAAAATCGCAGCAAAATGAGCTAGAACTCGTGCTTGAGCTGGATGGGGATTTTTTTGGGAGGAAGATGAAGTGTGTGAGTGCAGGAATAAGTGGAAGGGGGCCACCGTGGGCCCACGAGGCAGGGGGGCGCGCCCAGGGGGAGTGGGCGCGCCCTGGACCCTCATGGCCAGGTGCTTGCCCCTCCTGCTGTGTTCTTAGTGCCTAAAATCCTCAAATATTCCATAAAAAAATCATACTAAATTTGCAGGGTATTTGGAGCACTTTTATTTTTGGGATATTTTTTATTGCATGGATAATTCAGAAAACAGACAGATAATACAACTTTTGCTTTATTTATTCTAAATAACAGAAAGTAAAAAGAGGGTACAGAAGGTTGTGCCTTCTAGTTTCATCCATCTCATGATCATCAAAATGAATCCACTAACAAGGTTGATCAAGTCTTGTTAACAAACTCATTCCGAATAACACGGACCGGAGAAATTTCGAATAACACTAGGTTACCTCAACGAGGATATGCACATCCCCAATAATAAGAATATCATTTCTTGACAGTAGGAAGAGGAAATTCAAAACCTCCAATAATGATAGTTGGAATTTTTCCAATAGAATTGATACTATGAACTTGAGGTTGTTTCCTCGGAAAGTGTACCGTATGCTCATTACCATTAACATGAAAGGTTACATTGCCTTTGTTGCAATCAATAACAGCCCCTGCATTATTCAAAAAGGGTCTACCAAGGATAATCGACATACTATCGCCCTCGGTAATATCAAGAATAACAAAGTCTGTTAAGATAGTGACATTTGCAACCACAACAGGCACATCCTCACAAAGACCGATAGGTATAGCAGTTGATTTATTAGCCATTTGCAAAGATAATCCCGTAGGTGTCAACTTATTCAATTCAAGTCTACGATATAAAGAGAGAGGCATAACACTAACACCGGCTCCAAGATCACATAAAGCAGTTTTTACATAATTTCTTTTAATGGAGCATGGTATAGTTGGTACCCCTGGATCTCCAAGTTTCTTAGGTATTCCACCTTTAAAAGTATAATTAGCAAGCATGGTGGAAATTTCAGCTTCTAGTATCTTTCTTTTATTTGTAATGTTGTCCTTCATATATTTAGCATAAGGATTTACTTTAAGCATATCAGTTAAGCGCATACTTAAGAAGATAGGCCTAATCATTTCAACAAAGCGCTCGAAATCCTCATCGTCCTTTGTCTTGGATGGTTTAGGAGGAAAGGGCATGGGTTTCTGAACCCATGGTTCTCTTTCTTTACCGTGCTTCCTAGCAACAAAGTCTCTCTTATCATAACATTGATTCTTTGATTGTGAGTTATCAAGATCAACAACAGGTTCAATCTCTACCTCATTATTATTGCTAGGTTGAGCATCAACATGAACATTATCATTAACATTATCACTAGGTTCATCTTCATCACCAGATTGTGTTTCAGCATCGGAAATAGAAATATCATTGGGGTTCTCAGGTGTGTCTACAACAGGTTCACTAGAAGCATGCAAAGTCCTATCATTTTTCTTTTTCTTCTTTTTAGAAGGACAAGGTGCATCTAAATTATTTCTCTGAGAATTTTGTTCGATCCTCTTAGGGTGGCCTTTAGGATACAAAGGTTCCTGAGTCATTCTACCAGTTCTAGTAGCCACTCTAACAGCAAAGTCATGTTTATTATTTAATTCATCGAGCAAATCACTTTGATCTTTAAGTACTTGTTCTGTTTGAGTGGTAAACATAGAAGCATATTTGCTAATGAGTTTAAGTTCACCTTTAACTCTAGACATATAATCACTCAAGCATCCTATCATGAAAGCATTACTCTTTAACTCTCTACCAACATAAGCATTAAAACTTTCTTGCCTAGCCATAAAGTCATCAAGTTCATCTAAACATTGGCTATGAAATTTAGTAGACGGGATTTCAACTTTATCATATCTATAGAGAGAATTCACCTTTACTACCTGTGTTAGGTTATCTTCAACAGGCGGCATATTAAGACCATGTATTTCTTCAATAGGAGGTAAATTCTTAACATCTTCAGCTTTAATACCTTTTTTCTTTCATCGATTTCTTTGCCTCTTGCATATCTTCAGGACTGAGAAATATAACACCCCTTTTCTTCGGAGTTGGTTTAGGAATAGGCTCAGGAGTTGGCTCAATTGGCTCAGGAAGAGTCCAATTAGTTTCATTAGTCAACATATTATTCAATAACAATTCAGCTTGGTCGACTGTTCTTTCCCTAAGAACACAACTAGCACAACTATCCAAGTGGTCCTTGGAAGCATCGGTTAGCCCATTATAAAAGATATCAAGTATTTCATTTTTCTTAAGAGGATGATCAGGCAAAGTATTAAGTAATTGGAGAAGCCTCCCCCAAGCTTGTGGGAGACTCTCTTCTTCGATTTGTACAAAATTATATATTTCCCGCAAGGCAGCTTGTTTCTTATGAGCAGGGAAATATTTAGCAGAGAAGTAATAAAGCATATCCTGGGGACTACGCACACAACCAGGATCAAGAGAATTAAGCCAAGTTTTAGCATCACCCTTTAATGAGAATGGAAATATCTTAAGGATATAATAATAGCAAGACTTCTCATCATTAGTGAAACGGGTGGCTATATCATTCAACTTGGTAAGATGTGCCACAACAGTTTCAGATTCATTGCCATAAAAAGGATCAGATTCAACCCAAGTAATTATCTCAGGATCAACAGAGAACTCATAATCCTTATCAGTAACAAAGATAGGTGAAGTAGCAAAAGCAGGGTCATATTTCATTCTAGCATTCAGAGTTTTCTGTTTAAGTTTAGCTAGTAATTTCTTAAGATCAGATCTATCATTGCAAGCAAAAAGATCTCTATCAGTTTCTTCATCCATAACATAACCCTCAGGAACAACATGCAATTCATACTTAGGGAGAGAACCTTCATCATCACTGTCATCAATGATTTCATCTTCAATAATTTCATTCTCTCTAACCCTAGCAAGTTGTTCATCTAGAAATTCACCTAATGGCAAAGTAGTATCAAGCGTAGAAGTAGTTTCATCATAGGTATCATGCATAGCAGAAGTGGCATCATCAATAACATGCGACATGTTGGAATTCATAGCAGTAGCAGGTTTAGGTGTCGCAAGCTTACTCAAAACGTAAGGAGAATCTAGTGCAGAGCTAGATGGCAGTTCCTTACCTCCCCTCGTAGTTGAGGGAAAAATCTTAGTTCTTTCGTCTTTCAAGTTCTTCATAGTGATCAGCAGATATAAATCCCAAGTGACTCAAAGAATAGAGCTATGCTCCCCTGCAACGGTGCCAGAAAATAGTCTTAATAACCCACAAGTATAGGGGATCACAACAGTTTTCGACGGTAGAGTATTCAACCCAAATTTATTGATTCGACACAAGGGGAGCCAAAGAATATTCTCAAGTATTAGCAGTTGAGTTGTCAATTCAACCACACCTGGATAACTTAGTATCTGCAACAAAGTATTTAGTATCAAAGTAGTATGATAATAATGGTAACAGTGGCAAAAGTAATGATAGCAGTTTTGTAGTAATTGTAACAGTAGCAACAGAAAAGTAAATAAGAAAAGCACAATATGTGAAAAGCTCATAGGCATTGGATCAGTGATGGATAATTATGTTGAATGCAATTCATCATGTAATAGTTATAACATAGGGTGACACAGAACTAGCTCCAGTTCATCAATGTAATGTACGCATGTATTCCGAATATAGTCATACATGCTTATGGAAAAGAACTTGCATGACATCTTTTGTCCTACCCTCCCGTGGCAGCGGGGTCCTAATGGAAACTAAGGGATATTAAGGCCTCCTTTTAATAGAGTACCGGACCAAAGCATTAACACATAGTGAATAAATGAAGTCCTCAAACTACGGTCATCACCGAGAAGTATCCCGATTATTGTCACTTCGGGGTTGTCGGATCATAACACATAATAGGTGACTATAGACTTGCAAGATAGGATCAAGAACTCACATATATTCATGAAAACATAATAGGTTCAGATCTGAAATCATGGCACTCGGGCCCTAGTGACAAGCATTAAGCATAGCAAAGTCATAGCAACATCAATCTCAGAACATAGTGGATACTAGGGATCAAACCCTAACAAAACTAACTTGATTACATGGTAAATTTCATCCAACCCATCACCGTCCAGCAAGCCTACGATGGAATTACTCACGCACGGTGGTGAGCATCATGAAATTGGTGATGGAGGATGGTTAATGATGACGATGGCGATGAATCCCCCTCTCCGGAGCCCCGAACGGACTCCAGATCAGCCCTCCCGAGGGAGATTAGGGCTTGGCGGCGGCTCCGTATCGTAAAACGCGATGAAACTTTCTCTCTGATTTTTTTCTCCACAAAACGGAAAATATAGAGTTGGAGTTGAGGTCGGTGGAGCATCAGGGGGCCCACGAGATAGGGGGCACGCCCAGGGGGAGGGGGCATGCCCCCCACCCTTGTGGACAGGGTGTGGGCCCTGGCCTTGATTCTTTTGCCAGTATTTTTTATATTTTCCAAAAGTTATCTCCGTGGATTTTCAGGTCATTCTGAGAACTTTTGTTTTCTGCACAATAAACAACACCATGGCAGTTCTGCTGAAAACAGCGCCAGTCCGGGTTAGTTTCGTTCAAATCATGCAAGTTAGAGTCCAAAACAAGGGCAAAAGTGTTTGGAAAAGTAGATACGTTGGAGACGTATCAGGCATCACCCTTTCCTCTTCAAGGGAAAACCAACGCATGCTCAAGAAGTAGCACACCCCGGCACGCTGGACCCTCCACGTCGCTCACCGAATGGAATGCGCTTCATCTTGTGTTTTCGCTCGCTTGTGGGACCACAGTTGAGAGCAACCGACGTCCCTCCCCCTCCCCCGCCCGCGTCATTTATACTACCACTCCCTTCGTTTTATGCGGAGTAAATAAAAATAGAGGGAGTATACTACGGATGAGGATTCCCTGATGTGGCCGAACCCGTTGAGTAACTGACATGCGGGGCCTAGCAAGCATGGGGTCCGCCAGTAAGTGAACGAAAGGGAGGTTAAGGCAGGGATACCTACATCAGAGGATCCACTTCGACTACTACTCCCTCCTTCCATCTACAGGGCCTAATGCATTTTTCGAGGTTAACTTTGACCAAATGTTAGAGTAATAATATATGACATGCAACTTACACAAAGCATACGGTCAAATTTGTATGTGAAAGGAGCTTCCAATGATATAATTTTCACATTATACATCTCCATTTTCCAACTTATACAACTCTTTGGGGTCCAAAAATACTCGCCAGACAGGGACCTTAAAAAAGTTACTATTGGACTAGCTATACGTGGCGAAATCCTAGTAGGAAGAGTATGCGCCAGAACAAGCACATTCACGTGGTTGAAAACAAATTGGAAACCATGTCTATTTGAATACAAATCTAGGAGTACGTACGAATCTAACAATATTGATTGGGCGTTGTTGAATGTTGATACTTTTTTCTGTAAGTTTGATCAAAGTAGAGATACTTTGACTACACATAAAACTTATATGTAAACTACTAGAAAGGATCGGAGGGAGTATATTGTACGTTCAAGAGCGAAACGAACATTGAATACCATTTATATATGATTTGTGGATGCTATGATCACCGGTTCAAAATTTTGAATCCGCCTTACATATCACACATGCACCCACTTGTTCTCTCTCGATTTCATCTCGGGGTCCAGATATTGATTGAAAGAGGACTAGGGTGGGCACAATACATTCGTTTTGCTTATGAATGTACAATATACTCCCTCTGATCCCCACAGACACCGCCCCCCCTCCCCTCGCCAGTCATTTGTATCATAGAAACAGACCAAACCTTTATCTCCTTGCACAACACGCAAATTGATCTCTCAACATCAATCGATCTCGTCAAGATGTGTCGGGGCATGAACCGAATGGGATGTCAAAACTAAGACGGGAAGCGACACGTAGTGGAGGCAAAGTGAAACTTTAAATGAACCGTTTGTTTGTATGCATGTTGGACAAATTACAACATTGGAAATATAAGCATGGTCTAGGCCCACATGCGAATGATACCCGATGGAATGTTCAAATGAGGCATGCGGGAGCGACACGCTCATCATCGCTTTACACGGTGGGTTTTAGTGTGCCGAGGGTGGTGTTAGCGATGTGGCACGACCAGCAGATCAACACCCGGCTCGTCGAGGATGCACGGGGCGCTGAAGTGCGCGCGTGCCGCGGTGCATCCGCGGAGTGGTGTAGCGCGGCCAACTGCATCCCCAAGACCTGAGACCATGCCAGGTCATCTTGCTTTTTCGATGACATGTGGAGTCGCATGTGAGCAAAGGGCATCTCCAATGTTGCCACAACTGCAGCTGACTACCCTGGCACACCAAAAACCCTCGTACCTCGCGCCATAGCGCGGTGCGTTCCCAGCCGGCGCCAGCTGCTCGCATTCATGCCGTCCGTCCGTATGCCATCGTTAAGAGGCTCGGTGTCCGAGGAACCAACTCCGACGACTTAATGACGCACCCGGACGCTTGGCTTCACCGGAATGCGCTACTTAAAGCGGCAATGCCCAGCTAACCTCCACACCATAGCGCATCGTCCTGCTACCTGGCACCACATCCGCCATGACCGCGAGCGCGAACGCTCTGCGGGAGAGCTTGTCTCCGGGGATGAAGCCCGAGGTCGCCGTCCTCGCTCAAGTCGCCGCACAAGCGGTGGCCACGCTGGCAGCCGACGACGGGAGCACCGTCAGCCACGTGTCCTACTTGGCACCGTCCAACGTCTGGCACCGCCGAGGTCGGGGACTCCTCCGAGGATGAGTAGGGCATGGGAGGCGGCAAGGCATGGTGTGCCAACTAGCCGGTCTGTCTCCCGTGTTCTACTTTTCCTTGCTGGAGACCGCACCTTCACTTCACGGGTCTTGAACCCCGCCCCCGTACATGGAGATCGCAGATGGAGGACGTCGGTCACTGTCGTAGAATAGGTTTAGGGTCGGTTTTCTTTTTTTTTTGTCCTATAAAAGTTCGAAATGTATTGAAAATCTACTGTGTTTGCATTAATCTCGGCCGGTGTATATGAACTTTCATAATAATATAGTATATTGTAGGAGTACTATCAAGATGCCCGTGCGTTGCACGGAACATCAAAATCTTGTGGGAGAAAAGGATGAACGAGAGAAGGCCTTATCTGCAAATGTGGAGAGGAGTGCGGGTAAATTGTCATAGTTTCCTTCTTATCCATTAGATATAGATCGGACGCCCTATGTTGCAGGATGGTAGGCACACCATCATCACCAACTTTGCTTTTTATTGAACCGAGACAAAGCTAACATGCAAAGTAAAATAAACATATAGTCTACATGCACAATTTATCTTAGGCACTCCAATAGTACGTCCACTACACATTCACGCATTTCACATCTTTCTACATCTACGGGAACCTACAAAAGGGTTAACGTAAATTGCCTCTCTCTTTAAGGAGTGAAGCACCTAGTTTATTCAAAGGGAAAAAGGTGGTACACTAACAGCACCCCTGTCACGGTCACATTGCAACCCACACACGTTCGGTCCTGCACACGGCTCACGCAAACGGAACGCGCTTCAGCTTGCTTCTTCACTGACACGTGGGACTGCACTTAGAGAAACCGACCATGCGCCAAACTCCCCCCGCCCACCACGCGACCCCCCCCCCCCCCGAAAAAATCACCCCCAAATCCCAAATTCAAACCGCCCTTCGGCCAACTAGCCAATAATATTCCCCAAACCCCCCTCCCCCCGTCCCCCTCCACTCCATTCGCTCCGCCAAAGCTGCCCTCCCTGCCGCGACAATATGTCAGCGCCGTGGTTCATCGAGGGGACGCACGGCGATCCTCTCGCTCCCACAGTACGCTCTCGTAGACTGTCGTCCTCTAGCCGGGCCGCCACCGGTGGCGAGGTTCTTGTGGAGGCGCACGGCGGTCAGCGCTGCCACCGCTGGCGATGTTCGTGTGGAGACGCACGACGGTCAGCTTCTCCCACGGTACGTGCATTCTACACTGAGGCCCCGTGCATGTCGGTGTAGTGCTGAATGTTAGCTGATAGACGCTATTAATCTCACTGTTTGCCGAAGTAGTTTACAGTCGATATGCTCTGCTTAAGAAGCTCCCTTGCCCTGTTCTGCACTCAATCTGCTTAGCTGAGATGGCATGCCAAGCCCGATTAGTTGCTAAAATATCCTGCCATATATGTATTGTGACATAGATTGCCATGGTCCAGTAGCCAATCTGTTAGGTGAAATAGTTGTACACCGTTTTATACTCGATCTTTGTTGCTGCGATGGCCTTCGATTGTTTGATGGTTGTGTGCTCGGCCTCATTGCTTGCTGAAACAGCCTGCCATAATTTAGCACTCAAATCTGTTTGCTGAATTAGCTTTACATATATCTCATTACTTAGATCTGCTCGTCCAAATATCTTGCCATAGCTTTAGACATCGACCTAGGTATTTTTTTCTGGACTTCATCAAAAAGCATATATGTTTTCCTGTAATATCTAGTAGAAGAACTAATTTGTATGTCTAATAGATGGACAGGACTTGGATAACTTCTGCTCGAAGATTCTCTGCTGCATATGTCGAGGGGGTTGGAAACTTCATGAACTTTATCAGAGCTGAGTACGGTGGTCCGAAATCAGATGTGCTCTGCCCGTGTAGCAGTTGTATGAATTCAGTTACAAGACCCCAGTCAACTGTATAAAATCATCTACACTTGTATGGTATGTCGGTCACATATACTAGGTGGGTTCATCATGGTGAAGCTATGAACGTCAACGTTACTGACTACGTGGAAGTAGCAGATCTCCATCTTGATCTGCATGATGCTCAGGTGGAAGGGGAGGAGGAGGTGGTGGTGGCGGAGCCAGTGAGTTTGTCCAACATTGAAACAATGCTACCAAATGCTCGTGCATTTCATGAACTTTCACCTGCAGAAGAGAAACTGTGGGCCCGCATGTTGGAACAATGCAATGTGGCTGTCACCCCAGGAAATAAGCTATCAGTATTCTCAGCTATGGTCACCTTTTTTCAGGTGAAGACATCTGAGCGGATGACCAACAAATCATTCGATGCGATGTTGGCTACTTTTTGCAAATCTTTCCCAGATGCGTCTGAGCTGCCACGTGCACACACCTATAGTAAAATGAAGAATTTCCTTTGTGCAGTTGGAATTGGATATGATATGATCCATGTTTGTAAGAATAATTGTGTTCTGTTCCGGAAGGATTATGCCAACTTAAGTGAATGCCTGAAATGCAAATCATCAAGATGGAAAGATGGCGATGATGTGAAGAGGGTTCCTCATAATGTTCTGAGACATTTTCCAATTACACCAAGATTGCAGAGGTTGTTTCATGATGCTGAAACATGAGTACAGAGATCCGAATATAATGAGCCATCCATCTCATGGTAGTGAGTGGCAAAGCTTTAATCAGAAATACAAAAAGTTTGCTGCTGACCCTAGAAACATTAGACTTGGCTTAGCTTCAGATGGATTCAACCCATTTGGCCACCAGAGCACCACATATAGCATGCGGCCAGTGCTTGTTATCCCTTACAACATGCCTCCAAATGTCTGCACAAATGAATCAAACTACATGATGGCCTTGCTCATCACAGGTCCAAAAAGTCCTGGAAAGGATTTTGATTTATTCATGGAGCCTCTTGTGGAGGAACTTCAACAGCTATGGAAGGGTGTTCTCACTCAAGACCTATATAGCATCCCACCAGCTGATTTCTTTCTGTGTGTTGTTATAATTTGGTGCATCCATGATTATCCGGCTTTGGGCACTATGTCAGGGCGAACGACACATGGTTACAATGCATGTATTCGCTGTGACAGGAATCTGCTGTCATACGCAATACTTTGCAAGATCTATTACATTGGACACCGCCGTTTCCTAGCCAAGGACAAGCCGCGTCCTACAAAATACCGAAGACATGTGTTCAATGCAAAGCATGAAAACCTTGATGCGCCAAAGAGGCTCACCGCCGATGAGTTGCAAGTGGAATTAGAGAAGGTCAGGCATATTACACTAGGAAACCATCCTGGTAATGGTAGCGGGAAAAGGAAGCGTGGCAAGGCAGAAGAGAGATTATTGTTTACCCGCAGGTCCACTTTGTGGGACTTGGAGTATTGGAAAGATTTGGATCTGCGACATAATCTTGATGTGATGCACATCGAGAAAAATATATGTGACAGCATTGTCGGCACACTTCTTAATATTGAAGGCAAGACGAAAGATACCTTAAAATCTAGGATTGATTTGACACATCTGGGTATTAGAAAGGATTTGCAGGTGCAAGATGAAGGTAAACCACGGGATATGGCACCAGCTGTGTACGTCTTGGACAAGGTAAAAAGAAAAGAATTTTGTGAGGTCCTGTCACGTGTGAGATTCCCACATGGATTTGCTTCCAACCATGAAAGGAGAGTCAGTTCAGATGGAAACAAGGTACAAGGGTTGAAAACTCATGACTGCCACGTCCTACTTCAAAGGGTTTTACCTGTTATCCTTAGAGGATTAGGCCGCCCTGACTTATACATAGCAGTTGCAGAGGTGGGACAATTCTTCAGGGAACTCTGCAGTAGAAATATCAGGATAGATGCTTTGGAGCGTCTTAGAGACAAGATACCAACTATCCTATGCGACCTTGAGAAGATATATCCTCCAGCCTTCTTTGATGTGATGGTGCATTTGGCTGTTCATCTACCTGATGAGGCACTACTTAGAGGTCTAGTACAGTACGGCTGGATGTACCCTATTGAAAGGCGGCTAGGCACTTTCAAGGGCTATATCAGGAACAGAGCTAGACCTGAGGGTTCCATTGCAGAGGCCTACATTGCTACAGAAGCGTTGACATTCTGCTAAAAATACATTGAAACAGCTGATCAGCTTAGCAAAGAGGTGGGTGAAGACAATCCCGGGTTCAATGTTTTTGATTATTCTATTCGAGTTACAAGGAAGAGTCGACAAGAGGACAAACCTAAAGATTTGGACAAAATGGTTTGGTATGTGTTGAATAACTATCCTGAGATACTACCTTATATCAAGTAAGTGCTAAGTACTGCAGCTTATACATCATAATCTACTAAACTTGCAGCACATTCTTATATATTTAGATGTTTGACACGATCACTATGTTGTGCAGCATCTACAAAAATGAGTTACTGCCGCAAAATCCAAGAAACATTGACAAACTGGTTATGGTAGGATTTGCGAAATGGTTCAAGAGCCATGTAAGCTATTGAATTGCACTGTCAGTTTTTTTAATATATTGAGTACATAAGCTAATCAGCTTGTCTATTTTCTAAACATAGGTTAAGAAGATGCGGGAGGATGGATAGGCAGTTGATGATGGCCTTTACGCACTAGCAATGGGTCCTTATACTCGGGTAAGACATTATGAATCTTGCGTTGTTGGAGATGTGCGCTACAACACCCTTACACGCGATGAAGATAGGAAGACATAAAATAGTGCCATCATGAGCACAGATACGTATGGAAGAGAGACAACTAAAATGTATGCTAACATAACAGACATAATGTGGTTCTGTTATGCTGTCGTTGGTATAACCTGTTTTCCAGGATCACAAAACCCAGAGCTGATGATTATTTCAAATCCATCAATGTCAAGGCGGTGTACCAGACCAACGAGCCTTTTATTTTGGCAAATCAAGCAACACAGATATTTTTCTTGGAAGACACATTTGCATGTAGCGACGACTGGAGAGTATTGCAAAGATTTGAGCAGAGGAATTCGTTTAATGAAGTTGCACAACAAGATGATGCTTACACCGCTCTGATGTACAAGATTCCATAGATGTTCGTAATATCTTTGAGAACCATCATGTCAATGATGTTGGCAAAAAGATTGTCTATCATGCTGTGGACATACAAGAGTTGATCAAGAAGCCAATGTTCGAGGACATTGAGGATGAAGAAGAAGATGACACTCCGGGGAATTATGATTCAGGCTGATACACATGGCGAAGATGTTGATGCTGCTGCTGCGGATGATGATTATATTGCTTTTGTCGTATTTGCCTGTCAGGAGAAGTTTTTTATCTACTATGTGAAATTGTGCTTGCTATGACAACTGAAACCTGATGAACGTGTTGTTTAGTATTTTGCTGTGAGAACATCACTTATTATGTATGTTGATTTGAGTTTGGTGATTGTATTACGAGTAAAACATGATGACATATGATGAGTAAAACATGATGACATTGTTGTTTAGTTGTACTCATATTTGGCTGTGAAACTTGAATTTGATGACATAGTTTGCTGTTGGACTACAATTTTCTCGACGTCTTCGAGTGGGAACAAAGCTGACCCGACAGGGCCTCTTCTAATTTATTTATTTATTACCAAAAGGGCCTCTGCTATTTATTTATTTATGAGCAAAAGGGGATACCCCCCCCCCCCACGATTTCTATTAATAGAAATCATTAGATGTTCACAACACTACGCCCAACCTGCTACACAAGTTTCATTCATTACTAGTTTCAGCAAAGTTCTCATGTCCTAGCCATTGAATACATCACGAGTGCTACATACACTGTAAATAAAGAGACAATCATCCTACAGAGCACATCGATTTTGCCCATTATCTTCACAAGCCCTTTCATCTCCTCATTGCTGTCAAGGCCATTCAGCAGTTGTTGCTTGGCCATGATCAGAGGAATTGCATCTTTAACCTTCTGCTCTGCATCTTCCTCTTCTTCTGTTCCTTCAGTTACTTGTTCAACACCCCAACCTACTGGTATTGGGATTCCTCGGCTAACCAAATAATCAGCGTAGTTGCATTCCCCCACATCAGCAACTTCCCAGAAATACAAATCACACGAATCTTTCCTTTTCTGCACGAATCAAATTGGAAGATCATCAACCAAACTATTAAAAAAAATTAGCAACTGAAAGCAGCAGAACAAAACTTAAACATATTATTACCCCATGATTCGGGCATTTGTAGAAGACTCGGCTAGGGTTGAGGATTGTGGTTGAGACGCGATAGATGACTCTACGTGATTTGCAGCGGTGGCACCACACCAACGGCAGCGGGTTGCGATGAGCAACTGGCTGCGGTGCGTGTGCCGGCGGGGGTGTGATGAGACCCATAGGCGATGGTACGGGTGGCGACTTGGCGCATATCTGGTTGTTGCCTGCTGAAGAGCAGGTGGACGAGCAGCCAGCAGACATGGTTGTTGCGGCCAGAGCTTCTGATGCTAGGCAGAGTAAGTAGAGAAAGGAGAAGCGAACGTTGGATATGTCAGTTTCATTACTTGCAGAGTAGCATAACTCCATATATAGTCATAGTCTAGGTTTGGATTCGAACCAGCTACATGAGCACGTCTCTCTTTTTTCTAAAACTCAGCAACATCTCTTTACTAGTACACTAGCTTGTCCTGTACGCCTTCTCAAGTCTTTGATTTTCTTTCTTTTTTTCCAAGGAAGGAAGGAGGACAAAATTGAGAGTTCCTGGGACTCGAACCCAAGGCCTCTCGGTTGAATACCAAGGGTGCTAGTCACTTATGTGGTGAACGTTCCCTGGGAGGAGGATTGCACAAGAACGCATTTTCCTTGCAGTTTTAGTTGCGACACAAGATCGAAAGGTCGCAGTTTCGGTAATGTTACCAGGCGAACGAGCCCAGTTTTTCTTTTCTTCCTATATATAAAAAAGAATGGTACTTGGTGTCGGCTTAGTCAACAAACGATTGTGCCAACCTTGACCGTTGGATTGACATTAAACGTTTGTCGTGTTTCTTCAGTCTCTTCTTCCTCCAACCGCCAAAGCCAAACTAGCTTCGGCGGGACGCCTACTCCCACCTCCCACGGCTGGCTGTGCTGCCGCGTACGCATCGTGGCCACATCGCACCCTAAAACTCTGCGCATCTTCCTCGGCTCCTGTTTGTTCCCGTCTGAGGCCTCACCATCATCCTCCGCCTTGGTTCGCTCGCTGCGGCACCTCCCTTTGGTGTTGTCAACATGGTCAACAACCGAGAGGAATAAGGATATGACTATGCATGGTGAGGATGACGGTAGGGACCCAGTAACGCACGCAGTAATTTTGTTTTTTCGGGATGGAGAAGGGAACTGGGTTGTGTGGGAACTGTGGCCTGTCTAGCCCAGGCTTTTATTTCATATGTTTAGCACATGACCAGCCCAGTTTGTTTTTTTCCTTTATAAAAATGGCTAGCCCAGCTATTTTGTTTTTTGCAGAATAACCAACATAGGCCTACTTGCTTTTCTACGCCCTGCTGGGCCGAAAATCTTTCAAGACGAGGAGGGATGCATTTTCCCCAGAAAATGGGCTATAAGTAATAATAAATAGGCTATAAGTAATAATAAATGGGCTGTAAAATGGAAAAATACAGCAAATAGGCAATTAGTTCCAAAATACTTTTTTCTTTCGGATTTTGATATTTTAAATTTCACTGTTTTTGTGCAGGTAAAATTTCATTGGATTTAAATTAAGGTATGTTTAGTTTTTAAATTAATTTGAATCTGGCTAGAAATTTCGGGCTGTATGCTGTTTGGGACAGATTTGGAGGCTGACTTGTGGGTCTACTAGGTTGACGTGTACGAAAAGCTTTGTGAACTTAGTCCACAAACGATTCTAGCAACACTGACCATTGGATGTTAATCCAACGGCCGTGCTGCTTCTTCAATATCTGATCTTCTTGCTCCAGTCGTCCAAACCAGCACCGGTGGGACTGCCTGCTCCCGCCTCCCGTGGCCGGCTGTGCTGCCGCATGATACGTCTCAAACGTATCTATAATTTTTGATTGTTCCATGCTATTATATTATCTATCTAGGATGTTTTATATGCATTTATATGCTATTTTATATGATTTTTGGGACTAACCTATTAGCCTAGAGCCCAGTGTCGGTTTTTGTTTTATCCTTGTTTTTGAGTTCCATAGAAAAGGAAAACCAAATGGAGTCCAATTGACCTGAAACTTCATGGAGATTATTTTTGGACCAGAAGAAGCCCACAGAGTATCGGAGATGGGCCAGAAGAGTCCCGAGGCACCCACGAGGGTGGGGCGCGCGCCACCCTACCTCGTGGCCACCTCAAAGACCCCCCCTGACTTGTTCCTAACGCCAAAACCTCTTATATATACATAAACCTCCAGAAAATAACCTAGATCGGGAGTTCCGCTGCCGCAAGCCTCTATAGCCACCAAAAACCAATCGGGACCCTGTTCCGGCACCCTGCTAGAGGGGGGATCCCTCAAGTGGCCATCTTCATCATCTCGGCGCTCTCCATGACGAGTAGGGAGTAGTTCACCCTCGGGGCTGAGGGTATGTACCAGTAGCTATGTGTTTGATCTCTCTCTCTCGTGTTCTTGATTCGGCACAATCTTGATGTATCGCGAGCTTTGCTATTATAGTTGGATCTTATGATGTTTCTCCTCTACTCTCTTGTAATGGATTGAGTTTTCCCTTTGAAGTTATCTTATTAGATTGAGTCTTTAAGGATTTGAGAACACTTGATGTATATCTTGCTTGGGATACCCGTGGTGACAATGGGGTATTCTATTGATTCACTTGATGTATGTTTTGGTGATCATTTTACGGGTTCCGTGACCTTGGGAATCTATGCATAGGGGTTGGCACATGTTTTCGTGTTGACTCTCCGGTAGAAACTTTGGGGCACTCTTTGAAGTTCTTTCTATTGGTTGAATAGATGAATCTGAGATTTTGTGATGCATATGTATAATCATACCCACGGATACTTGAGGTGACATTGGAGTATCTAGGTGACATTAGGGTTTTGGTTGATTTGTGTCTTAAGGTGTTATTCTAGTACGAACTCTATGATAGATCGAACGGAAAGAATAGCTTCGTGTTATTTTACTACGGACTCTTGAATAGATCGATCAGAGAGGATAACTTTGAGGTGGTTTCATACCCTACAATAATCTCTTCATTTGTTTTCCGGTATTAGTGACTTTGGAGTGACTCTTTGTTGCATGTTGAGGGATAGTTATATGATCCAATTATGTTATTATTGTTGAGAGAACTTGCACTAGCGAAAGTATGAACCCTAGACCTTGTTTCAACGCATTGCAATACCGTTTGTGCTCACTTTTATCATTAGTTACCTTGCTGTTTTTATATTTTCATATTACAAAAACCTATATCTACCATCCATATTGCACTTGTATCACCATCTCTTCGCCGAACTAGTGCACCTATATAATTTACCATTGTATTGGTGTGTTGGGGACACAAGAGACTCTTTGTTATTTGGTTGCAGGGTTGTTTGAGAGAGACCATCTTCATCCTACACCTCCCACGGATTGATAAACCTTAGGTCATCCACTTGAGGGAAATTTGCTACTGTCCTACAAACCTCTTCACTTGGAGGCCCAACAACGTCTACAAGAAGAAGGTCGTGTAGTAGACATCAGGCTTCCTCAAATTCCCCTAGGTCTTCGTGAGCAAGCAAGTTGGATGCACACCCACTTAGTTTCTTTTGTTGAGCTTTCATACACTTATAGCTCTAGTGCATCCGTTGCATGGCAATCCCTACTCACTCACATTGATATCTATTGATGGGCATCTCCATAGCCCATTTATACGCCTAGTTGATGTGAGACTATCTTCTCCTTTTTGTCTTCTGCACAACCACCATTCGATTCCACCTATAGTGCTATGTCCATGGCTCACGCTCATGTATTGGGTGAAAGTTGAAAAGGTTTGAGAACATCAAAAGTATGAAACAATTGCTTGGCTTGTCATCAGGGTTGTGCATGATTTAAATATTTTGTTGATGAAGATAGACCATAGCCAGACAATATGATTTTGTAGGGATAGCTTGCTTTGGCCATGTTATTTTGAGAAGACATGATTGCTTTGTTAGTATGCTTGAAGTATTATTGTTTTCATGTCAATATTAAGCTTTTGTCTTGAATCTTTCGGATCTGAACATTCATGCCAGAATAAATAAAATTAGATTCATAAATATGCTAGGTAGTATTCCACATCAAAAATTCTGTTTTTATCATTTACCTACTCGAGGACTAGTAGGAATTTAGCTTGGGGATGCTTGATACGTCTCCAACGTATCTATAATTTTTTATTGTTCCTTGCTATTATATTATCCATCTAGGATGTTTTATATACATTTATATGCTATTTTATATGATTTTTGGGACTACCTATTAGCCTAGAGCCCAGTGTCGGTTTTTGTTTTTTCCTTGTTTTTGAGTTTCGTAGAAAAGGAAAACCAAACGGAGTCCAATTGACCTGAAACTTCACGGAGATTATTTTTGGACCAGAAGAAGCCCACAGAGTATCAGAGATGGGCCAGAAGAGTCCCGAGGCACCCATGAGGGTGGGGGATGCGCCCTACGCCCCTGGGTGCGCCCCCCTACCTCGTGGCCACCTCGGAGACCCCCCTGACTTGTTCCCGACGCCAAAACCTCTTATATATAAAGAAACCCCCAGAACATAACCTAGATCGGGAGTTCCACCGTCGCAAGCCTCTGTAGCCACCAAAACCAATCGAGACCCTGTTCCGGCACCCTGCCGGAGGGGGAATCCATCACCGGTGGCCATCTTCATCATCCCGGCGCTCTCCATGACAAGGAGTTAGTAGTTCACCCTCAGGCCTGAGGGTATGTACTAGTAGCTATGTGTTTGATCTCTCTCTCTCTCTCTCTCTCTCGTGGTCTTGATTTGGCATGATCTTGATGTATCACGAGCTTTGCTATTATAGTTGGATCTTATGATGTTTCTCCCCCTCTACTCTCCTGTAATGGATTGAGTTTTCCCTTTGAAGTTATCTTATCGGATTGAGTCTTTAAGGATTTGAGAACACTTGATGTATGTCTTGCATGCGATACCCGTGGTGACAATGGGGTATTCTATTGATTCACTTGATGTATGTTTTGGTGATCAACTTGAGGGTTCCGTGACCTTGGGAATCTATGCATAGGGGTTGGCACACGTTTTCGTCTTGACTCTCCGGTAGAAACTTTGGGGCACTCTTTGAAGTACTTTGTGTTGGTTTGAATAGATGAATCTGAGATTGTGTGCATATCGTACAATCATACCCAAGGATACTTGAGGTGACATTGGAGACCTAGGTGACATTAGGGTTTTGGTTGATATGTGTCTTAAGGTGTTATTCTAGTACGAACTCTAGGATAGATTGAACGGAAAGAATAGCTTCGTATTATTTTACTACGGACTCTTGAATAGATCGATCAGAAAGAATAACTTTGAGGTGGTTTCGTACCCTACAATAATCTCTTCGCTTGTTCTCCGCTATTAGTGACTTTGGAGTGACTCTTTGTTGCATGTTGAGGGATAGTTATATGATCCAATTATGTTATTATTGTTGAGAGAACTTGCACTAGTGAAAGTATGAACCCTAGGCCTTGTTTCCTAGCATTGCAATACTGTTTGTGCTCACTTTTATTACTTGTTACCTTGCTATTTTATATTTTCAGATTACAAAAACCTATATCTACCATCCATATTGCACTTGTATCACCATCTCTTTGCCGAACTAGTGCACCTATACAATTTACCGTTGTTTTGGGTGTGTTGGGGACACAAGAGTCTCTTTGTTATTTGGTTGCACGGTTGTTTGAGAGATACCATCTTCATCCTACGCCTCCCACGGATTGATAAACCTTAGGTCATCCACTTGAGGGAAATTTGCTACTGTCCTACAAACCTCTGCACTTGGAAGCCCAACAATGTCTACAAGAAGAAGGTTGTGTAGTAGACACCACCGCACAGGCCGCACCGCCCCACCCTACTCCATGATGGCCAGGCCATTCCTCTACTCACCCACACCTCCTGTTATTTTCCGGCGACGACAGCCGGACCGGTAAACCCTCGTACTCCCCACCGCGTGGGCAACCACAGTCGAGTCTTCCCCGGCTCCGTGTTGTTCCCTTCCTAGGCCTCGCTGTCGTCCACCGCCCTGGTGCTCTCGGCGCGGCATGGTCAACGTGGTCAACGAACGACATCCATCGGACGTGGACTGTACGTGGAGAGGCTGACAGTTGGGATCATCGTCGCACATAAGGAAATGCCTCCTTATTACGCGCAAAATAATGATTCCTCCACCTGACATCTGGGACCCACCGAAAGGGCCTCTGTATTTCGCGAAAAAAATGTTCCCCCCGCTGACAGGTGCTACCTCTTGAGCACTGTGTTGGATTTCCCCGAAGAGGAGAGGATGATGCAGCAAAGTAGTGTAAGTATTTCCCTCAGTTTTTGAGAACCAAGGTATCAATCCAATAGGAGACCACGCACAAGTCCCTCGTACCTACACAAAACGATAGCTCCTCGCAACCAACGCGATTAGGGGTTGTCAATCCCTTCACGGTCACTTACGAGAGTGAGATCTGATAGAGATGATAAATAATATTTTTGGTATTTTTGGTATATAGATGCAAAGTGAAAAGTAAAAGGCAAAGTAAAAACATAGCAAGTAATAAAGTAAATGAGATTGATATGATGAGAATAGACCCGGGGGCCATAGGTTTCACTAGTGGCTTCTCTCAAGAGCATAGATATTCTACGGTGGGTGAACAAATTACTGTTGAGCAATTGATAGAATTGAGCATAATTATGAGTATATCTAGGTATGATCATGTATATAGGCATCACGTCCAAGACAAGTAGATCGAAACGATTCTGCATCTACTACTATTACTCCACTCATCGACCGCTATCCAGCATGCATCTAGAGTATTAAGTTAAAAACAGAGTAACGCCTTAAGCAAGATGACATGATGTAGAGCGATAAATTCATGCAATATGATAAAAAATCCATCTTGTTATCCTCGATGGCAACAAGACAATACATGCCTTGCTGCCCCTTCTGTCACTGGGAAAGGACACCGCAAGATTGAACCCAACAGAGTAACGCCTTAAGCACTTCTCCCATTGCAAGAACTACCAATCTAGTTGGCCAAACCAAAAGGATAATTCGAAGAGACTTGCAAAGATAACTCAATCATACATGAAAGAATTCAGAGAAGATTCAAATATTATTCATAGATAAGCTGGATCATAAACCCACAATTCATCGGTCTCAACAAACACACCGCAAAAAGAAGATTACATCGAATAGATCTCCACAAGAGAGGGGGAGAACATTGTATTGAGATCCAAAAAGAGAGAAGAAGCCATCTAGCTACTAGCTATGGACCCGAAGGTCTGAAGTAAACTACTCACACTTCATCGGAGGGGCTATGGTGTTGATGTAGAAGCCCTCTGTGGTGGATGCCCCCTTCGGCGGAGCTCCGGAACAGGCCCCAAGATGGGATCTCATGGATACAGAAGGTTGCGGCGGTGGAATTAGGTTTTTGGCTCCTATTCAGATCGTTTGGGGATACGTAGGTATATATAGGAGGAAGGAGTACGTCGGTGGAGCAACAGGGGGCCCACGAGGCAGGGGGTGCGCCCTAGAGGGGGGCACGCCCCCCACCCTGGTGACCGCCTCTTTTGCTCCTGGATCACGTTCGGTGAGAAAATCACGTTCCCGAAGGTTTCATTCTGTTTGGACTCCATTTGATATTTTGTTTCTTCGAAACACTGAAATAGGCAAAAAACAACAATCCTGGGCTGGGCCTCCGGTTAATAGGTTAGTCCCAAAAATAATATAAAAGTGGAAAATAAAGCCCAATATAGTCCAAAACAGTAGATAAAGTAGCATGGAGCAACCAAAAATTATAGATACGTTGGAGACGTATCAGGCATCCCCAAGCTTAATTCCTGCTCGTCCTCGAGTAGGTAAATGATAAAAAGAGAATTTTTTATGCGGAGTGATACTTTGGCCTAATTTCAATGTAAATCTTCTTAATTGTGACATCAATATTCAGATCTGAAAGATTCAAGACAAAAGTTCATAATGACATAAAAATAATAATACTTCAAGCATACTAATCAAAGCAATCATGTCTTCTCAAAATAGCATGGCAAAAGAAAGTTCATCCCTACAAAATCATATAGTTAGGCTATGCTTCATTTTCGTCACCCAAAGATTTTCCCAACTTCTATACCCCTGATGACAATCCAAGCAATTGTTTCATACTTAAATAATCTCAAACTTTTTCAACCTTCACGCAATACATGAGCGTGAGCCATGGATATAGCACTATGGGTGGAATAGAGTATGATGATGGGGATTGTGTGGAGAAGACAAAAAAGGAGAAAGCCTCACATTGACAAGGATAATCAACGGGCTATGGAGATGCCCATCAATTGATGTCAACATGAGGAGTAGGGATTGCCATGCAACAGATGCACTAGAGCTATGAATGCTCAACAAAAGAAAACTAGTGGGTGTGCATCAAACTCGCTTGCTCGTGAAGACCTAGGGCATTTGAGGAAGCCCATCGTAGGAATATACAAGCCAAGTTCTATAATGGAAAATTCCCTCTAGTATAAAAAAGACAACTTATGAGACTCACTACATGAAGAACAAGGTGCTACTTTGAAGCACAATATATGAGACTCACTAAATGAAGAACAAGGTGCTACTTTGAAGCACAAGTGTGGAAAAAGAGATAGTAGCATTGCCTTTTTTTCTTTTTTTTCTTTTTTTTCTTTTTTTGGGCCTTTCCTTTTTTTCTTTTGGCCTTTCTTCTTCTTTTTCTTTTTTTGGGCAATGCTCTAATAATGATGATCATCACACTTCTATTGATTACAACATAAGGATTACAACTCGAAACTTAGAACAAGATATGACTCTATATGAATGCCTCCGGCGGTGTACCGGGATGGTGCAATGAATAAAGAGTGACATGTATGAAAAATAATGCATGGTGGCTTTGCAAAGAATACGATGTCAACTACATGATCATGCAATGGCAATATGACAAAACTAATGTATGTCATGAATATGATGATGGAAGTTGCATGGCAATATATCTCGGAATGGCTATGGAAATGCCATGATAGGTAGGTATGGTGGCTGCTTTGAGGAAGATATAAGGAGGTTTATGTGTGATAGAGCGTATCGTATCACGGGGTTTGGATGCACCGGCGAAGTTTGCACCAACTCTCAAGGTGAGAAAGGGCAATGCACGATACCAAAGAGGCTAGCAATGGCGGAAAGGTAAAAGTGCGTATAATCCATGGACTCAACATTAGTCAAAAGAACTCATATACTTATTGCAAAAATTTAGAAGTCGTCAAAAATTAAGTACTACGCGCATGCTCCTAGGGGGATAGATTGGTAGGAAAAGACCATCGCTCGTCCCCGACCGCCACTCATAAGGATGCACAAGCCAGGTACACTTCATGTTTCAAATTTATTACACAACTTTAACCATACTTGCATGCTACGGGACTTGCAAACTTCAACACAAGCATTCTTTGAATTCATAATCACCCAACTAGCATGACTTTGATATTATCACCTCCATATCTCAAAACAATTATCAAGCATCAAACATATCTTAGTATTCAACGCACTCAAAAGAAAGTTTCACATATCTTGAATACCAAGTGTATTAATATTAAGCAAATTACCATGCTATTAACGACTCTCAAAATAATCTAAGTGAAGCATGAGAGATCAATAGTTTCTTTAAAACAAATACACCACCGTGCTCTAAAAGATTTAACTGAAGCACTAGAGCAAAAATTATCAAGCTCAAAAATAAGTGAAGCACATAGAGTATTCTAGCAAATTCCAATTCAGGTATGGCTCTCTCAAAAGGTGTGTACAGCAAGGATGATTGTGGTAAACTAACAAGCAAAGACGCAAATAATACAAGACGCTCCAAGCAAAACACATATCATGTGGTGAATAAAAATATAGCTTCAAGTAAATTACCGATGGAAGTAGACGAAAGAGGGGATGCCTTCCGGGGCATCCCCAAGCTTTGACTTTTTGGTGTCCTTGGATTATCTTGGGGGTGCCATGGGCATACCCAAGCTTAGGCTCTTGCCACTCCTTGTTCCATAATCCATCAAAAGAATTTACCCAAAACTTGAAAACTTCACAACACAAAACTCAATAGAAATCTTGTGAGCTCCGTTAGAGAAAGAAAACAAAAGACTACTTCAAGGTACTGTAAGGAACTCATTATTTATTTATATTGGTGTTAAACCTACTGTATTCCAATTTCTCTATGGATTATAAACTATTTTAATAGCCATAGATTTATCAAAATAAGCAAACAACACACGCAAAACAGAATCTGTCAAAAACAGAACAGTCTGTAGTAATCTGTAACTAACGCAAACTTCTGGAACTCTAAAAATCCTACCAAAATAGGAAGTCCTGGAAAATTTGTCTATTGAACAGCAGCAAAAAGAATCAACGCAAAATCACGTTTCTGTGATTTAACAAAATTATATTCGTGCGTGCAAAGTTTCTGTTTTCCAGCAGAATCAAATCAACTATCATCGTAGGTTATCCTATAGGTTCTACTTGGCACAAATACTAATTAAAACATAAAACCACATCCAAACAGAGGCTAGATGGATTATTTATTCCTAAACAGAAGCAAAAAAAATTGGGTTGCCTCCCAACAAGCGCTATCGTTTAACGCCCTTAGCTAGGCATAAAAGCAAGGATAGATCTAGGTATTGCCATCTTTGGTAGGCAATTCTTCAATGAGGCATCTACCTCCTTTAGAATTTTCTTTCTTTCTAGTAATTGTCAAATTTTCAGGCAAAAGATCAAAAAATTCATTCATAGCAAATGGTCGGTAAAAAGATTGGAATGAACACTTATAGATTTAAGATCCACAGTTTCCTTACTAGAAGATTCACCCTTATTCTTAGGAACATAAATAAGCTTAGTATTTTTAGTAGAAGAACTTGGAGTGTTTTGCACGGAAGAAAAAATGGTTCCCAAGTTGGTAATGATACCCTCAAGTTTATCGATTCTTGTGGAATCTAGGTTTATTTTCTCATTAACTATGGGTTCTTTTTCTTTAATATTTTTCAAAGTCAAACCTACCTTAGATCCATATTGGGTAATTTGATTGTGGATCTTTTTATCAAGATTTTCAATTGATTCAATGGTAGCAACTTTATTCTCAATAATTTCAAGTCTTTGCATAACGTGCTCCAAAGTTAACATAGTTCCATTAAACAGAAGAGGTGGTGAGCCAAATAAATCTATTAAAGCATTATAAGAATCAAAAGTATGGCTACCCAAGAAATTCCCTCCGGTAATGGTATCAAGGATATATCTATACCAAGGATTAGCACCTACGTAAAAATTACGAAGAAGAACTGAAGTAGATTGCTTCCTGGTAGATCTATTTTGAGCATTGCAAATTCTATACCAAGCATCTTTTAGATTCTCTCCCTCCCTTTGCTTAAAATTTAGAACTTCATTCTCGGGAGATAACGGAGAAGATATCAGACTAGTCATGACGACAAGCAAACAAACTAATACACGAGCAAACAGAAAGGCAACAGAAAAAGGCAAACGGAAAAGAGAGAAGGAGATTGGGAAAGAGAGGGCAAATAAAACGGCAAGGGTGAAGTGGGGGAGAGGAAAACGAGAGGCAAATGGCAAATAATGTAATGCGAGAGATAGGGATTGTGATGGGTACTTGGTATGGTTGACTTGCTCTTGCGGGAGTCTCCCCGGCAACGGCGCCAGAAATTCTTCTTGCTACCTCTTGAGCACTGCGTTGGATTTCCCCGAAGAGGAGAGGATGATGCAGCAAAGTAGTGTAAGTATTTCCCTCAGATTTTGAGAACCAAGGTATCAGTCCAGTTGGAGACCACGCACAAGTCCCTCATACCTACACAAAATGATAGCTCCTCGCAACCAACGCGATTAGGGGTTGTCAATCCCTTCACGGTCACTTACGAGAGTGAGATCTGATAGAGATGATAAATAATATTTTTGGTATTTTTAGTATATAGATGCAAAGTGAAAAGTAAAAGACAAAGTAAAAACAAAGCAAGTAATAAAGTAAATGAGATTGATATGATGAGAATAAACCCGGGGGCCATAGGTTTCACTAGTGGCTTCTCTCAAGAGGATAGATATTCTACGGTGGGTGAACAAATTACTGTTGAGCAATTGATAGAATTGAGCATAATTATGAGTATATCTAGGTATGATCATGTATATAGGCATCACGTCCAAGACAAGTAGATCGACACGATTCTGCATCTACTACTATTACTCCACTCATCGACCGCTATCCAGCATGCATCTAGAGTATTAAGTTAAAAACAGAGTAACGCCTTAAGCAAGATGACATGATGTAGAGGGATAAATTCATGCAATATGATAAAAAAAATCATCTTGTTATCCTCGATGGCAACAATACAATACGTGCCTTGCTGCCCCTTCTGTCACTGGAAAGGACACCGCAAGATTGAACCCAAAGCTAAGCACTTCTCCCATTGCAAGAACTACCAATCTAGTTGGCCAAACCAAAAGGATAATTCGAAGAGACTTGCAAAGATAACTCAATCATACATAAAAGCATTCAGAGAAGATTCAAATATTATTCATAGATAAGCTGGATCATAAACCCACAATTCATCGGTCTCAACAACAACACCGCAAAAAGAAGATTACATCGAATAGATCTCCACGAGAGAGGGGGAGAACATTGTATTGAGATCCAAAAAGAGAGAAGAAGCCATCTAGCTACTAGCTATGGACCCGAAGGTCTAAAGTAAACTACTCACACTTCATCGGAGGGGCTATGGTGTTGATGTAGAAGCCCTCCATGGTGGATGCCTCCTCCGGCGGAGCTCCAAAACAGGCCCCAAGATGGGATCTCATGGATACAGAAGGTTGCGGCGGTGGGATTAGGTTTTTGGCTCCTGTTCTGATCGTTTGGGGATACGTAGGTATATATAGGAGGAAGGAGTACGTCGGTGGAGCAACAGGGGGCCCACGAGGCAGCGGGCGCGCCCTTGGGGGGCGCGCCCCCACCCTCGTGACCGCCTCTTTTGTTCCTTGGAGTAGGGTCCAAGTCTCCTAGATCACGTTCGGTGAGAAAATCACGTTCCCGAAGGTTTCATTCCGTTTGGACTCCGTTTGATATTCCATTTCTTCGAAACACTGAAATTGGCAAAGCAATTCTGGGCTGGGCCTCCGGTTAATAGGTTAGTCCCAAAAATAATATAAAAGTGGAAAAATAAAGCCCAATATAGTCCAAAACAGTAGATAAAGTAGCATGGAGCAATCAAAAATTATAGATACGTTGGAGACGTATCAACAGGTCGGACCCACCAGCTATATCTTCACACGCAAGGAAGTGCCTCCTTATTGCGCACAAAAAAATGAATACTCCCCCTGCTAGCTGGGACCCAACATAATGGGAGGCTGACTTGGGCCTACTAAGTTGACGGGGATGGAGGGCTTTGTCAACTTAGTCAATATGAACGAGTCTAGCTCCAGTGACCATATGATGTCCGTCCAACGGCCATAGTGCTTCTTCAACCTCTGGTCTTCTCGCTCCAGCCGCTCAAAGCAGCGCCGGTCGTGCCTCCTGCTCCCGCCTCTTGTGGCCGGATGTGCTGCCTCAAAGGCCTCACAGCCCCCTACTACTCCCACCGCTGGCCCGGCCCTGCGGCGAAGACATCCTCACACCGCAGCCGAACCAGTGAACCCTCGTACTCCTCTTCGCGTGGGCATCCACTGCCGGCTTCCCCGACTCCACGTCGTCCCCTTCCTAGGCCTCACCGTCGTCCACCGCCTTGGTGCTCTCGTCGCGGCGTGGTCAACGTGGTCAAGAAACAACTTCCATCAAAAGAGTACTGTACGTGGAGAGGCTGACAGCTGGGTCCACATCCGCAGCAAGGAAGTGCCTCCTTATTACGTGCAAGATAATTATTCATCCACCTGACAGCAGGGACCCACCAGACGGGCCACCGTGTTTCATGAAAAAAAAACGTGTCCACCTGACTGTTGGGACCCAGCAGCTACATCTTCGCACACAAGGAAGTGCGTCCATATTACGAAAAAAAAACGATTCGCCCCCTGACTGCTGGGACCCACCAGCCACATCTTCGCATGCAAGGAAGTGCCTGATAGTCGGGACCCACCCGGTCGAAGCGTACGTAGCATTGTCATTCTAGTCGCGAACGTGTACGTACATACTGGTCGATGTAGAGGCGCGCACGTGCGGTAGTAGAGGCGCGCACGTAGCATGTACACGTACGTACAGCGGCCAGGGTGCAAGAAAGAAAATACGGCCACGTACATACATACGGGTGGGGTCTCGAATTCCTACTCGCGCATACGTACGACCATGGATCGTGTACATGGCTTTGGCTGGGTTGGAACGGAGAAATTGCGTCGTCATTGTGTTCATGGGGAGGCAACAGAATGTGTCGTGTTCATCGGGAGGCAACGGAATGCGTGCTGTTCATCGGGCGCCAACCAACTTGGATGGAACAAGTGATGGAAACGAGGCCCGGCATACCGCAAAACGGAGGAAACGACCTTGTGTTCGACCGGCCACGGTGGAAACGGGATCCTGTTCATTGAGAAGGGTCTGGCGTACCGCAAAACGGAGGAAACGGACCTCCTACGGATGAAACGGGGTCCTATTGATCAGGAGGGGTGTTGCGTACCACAAAACAGAGGAAACGGACCTGTGTTGGAGCGCTACGGTCGAAACGGGTGAGGGAGTTCTGGACTAGGGGGTGTCCGGATAGCCGAACTATCATCATCGGCCGGACTCCAAGACTATGAAGATACAAGATTGAAGACTTCGTCCCGTGTCCGGATGGGACTTTCCTTGGCGTGGAAGGCAAGCTTGGCAATACGGATATGTAGATCTCCTACCATTGTAACCGACTCTGTGTAACCCTAGCCCTCTCCGGTGTCTATATAAACCGGAGGGTTTTAGTCTATAGGACGAACAACAATCATACCATAGGCTAGCTTCTAGGGTTTAGCCTCCTTGATCTCGTGGTAGATCTACTCTTGTACTACCCATATCATCAATATCAATCAAGCAGGAGTAGGGTTTTACCTCCATCGAGAGGGCCCGAACCTGGTTAAAAACATTGTGTCCCTTGTCTCCTGTTACCATCCGCCTAGATGCACAGTTCGGGACCCCCTACCCGAGATCCGCCGGTTTTGGCACCGACATTGGTGCTTTCAATGAGAGTTCCTCTGTGTCGTCGCCTATAGGCCCGATGGCTCCTTCGATCATCAACAACGACATGGTCCAGGGTGAGACTTTTCTCCCCGGAAAGATCTTCGTATTCAGTGGCTTTGCACTGCGGGCCGATTCGCTTGGCCATCTGGAGCAGATTGAAAGCTACGCCCCTGGCCATCAGGTCAGATTTGGAAGTTTGAACTTCATGGCCAACATTCGCGGAGACTTGATCTTCGATGGATTCAAGCCACAGCCGTGCGCACCGCACTGTCATGACGGGCATGATCTAGCTCTGCTGCCGGACAGTGCCCTGGAGGCCGCACAAGAGTTCGCTCCGACCCTTAACTTGGAGCCGACTGCGCCGATCGAGGATGGGTGGCTAGACACCGCCTCGGGGGCTGCTACCTCTACGACGATGGAGCCGAATACCGACCCTGTCCCTTGTGAAGCTCGTGACTCCGAGGTGCCGGACTCCTCGCCGGACTCCGAACCTCCCGCGCCCCTTCCGATCAAATCCTATTGGGTGCCGATCATGGAGTTCACCGCTGCAGACATCTTTCAGCACTCGCCTTTTGGCGACATCCTGAATTCGCTAAGGTATCTCTCGTTATCAGGAGAGCCCTGGTCGGACTACGGTCTGGACGGCTGGGATGCGGATGACGAAGAAATTCAAAGCCCACCCACCACCCACTTTGTAGCCACTGTCGACGACCTAACCGACAGGCTAGACTTCGACTCCGAAGACATCGACGGTATGGACGACGATGCTCGAGACGACCAAGGACCAGCGCCCACGGGGCACTGGAAAGCCACTTCAACTCATGATGTATACATGGTGGATACACCAAAAGGAAGCGACAACGAGGAACAACGGGACGCGGCGAAGGATTATTCCCCTGAAAAACAGCCAAAACGGCGACGCAAGAGCCGCCCGAAGTCCCGCCTCGATAACAACAGCACTCATACAGACCCAGTTGTAGAGCAGGGCGAACCAGTGGACGACGAACATGCCACCAAGCAACCGTCCGAACAGGACGAATTGGACAAGCAACCCATCTCCGGCGAAAACAACAGTCCAGATGACCTCACTCCGGACACATCACTGGAGCATAAGAACCTCCACAAAAGGCTCGTCGCCACCACAAGAAGTTTGAAGAAGCAGAAGCGGAAGCTCAAAACAGCGGAAGACGTACTCAGAATGAGATGGAGGAAAGTACTCAAGACCGCAGATAAATACGGCGATAGTCACCCGAAGCGCAAGCTGCTGCCCGAATTTGACGAGGAGGCCGTAGAGCCCCCACAGTCAAAGAACAAAGAGGCTGCCTGGTCGGATAGACGACCGCATGACAAGCAAAGAGCGGCAAGCGGCGCCGCACACAAGCCGACACACAATCCTCGCAAAAAGGATGGCCTGGTCAGGTCCATCTATGGGCCAAGAAAGAAGGTTCTAGGAAGCAACACAACACGTCGAGTGTTCAAAAATAACAGCACACCTAAATACAGGGGCGCCGCACACCCCCTATGTTTCACCGATGAGGTACTGGATCATGAATTTCCAGCGGGATTCAAGCCCATAAACATAGAAGCATACGACAGAACAACATACCCCGGAGTCTGGATTGAGGATTATATCCTACACATACATATGGCTAGAGGAGACGATCTCCATGCCATAAAATACCTACCCCTCAAGCTCAAAGGGCCAGCTCGGCATTGGCTCAAAAGCCTCCCAGAAAATACTATTGGAAGTTGGGAAGAGCTCGAGGATGCGTTTCGAGCAAATTTTCAGGGGACTTATGTCCGCCCTCCGGATGCAGACGATTTAAGTCACATAACTCAATAGCCCGGAGAGTCAGCTCGGAAATTTTGGAACAGGTTCCTCACCAAAAAGAACCAAGTAGTCGACTGTCTGGACGCCGAAGCCTTAGCAGCCTTCAAACATAACGTCCGAGACGAATGGCTCGCCAGACACCTCGGCCAGGAAAAGCCAAGGACAATGGCCGCATTAACAAGCCTCATGACCCGCTTCTGTGCGGGAGAAGATAGCTGGCTGGCAAGATGCAGCACCAGCGACCCAAGTACATTCGAGGTCAGGGATGGAAATGGGAAGCCACGACGCAGAAAAAACCAGTGCCGGACTAAGGAAAATGGCCCAAAGAACACGGCGGTCAACGCCGGGTTCAAAAGCTCTCGGCCGAACAACAAAACACTGCCTCTTAAGGACAACAGTGACGAGCTATCCAACCTAAACAAAATCTTGGACAGGATATGTCAAATCCACAGTACCCCCGGGAAGCCTGCAAACCATACCCACAGAGATTGTTGGGTCTTCAAGCAGTCCGGCTGACTTAACGCTAAACACAAGGGGCTCGACACACCAAGCGAGGACGATGACGAACCCCACAAGCAGAGCGCCGGAAAACAAAAGAACTTCCCACAAGAAGTCAAAACAGTAAATTCACTTCAAGTGATAACAAGGAAAAACAGGGCGGCACCTACCAAAGTACGCGCCACACACCCCCCCCCCAGCGGAGTCCCGAAACTGGATGTCAAAACCAATTACTTTCGACCATCAGGACTACTCCAGAAGTATTCGAAACGCAGGATGGACTGCTTTGATACTGGATCCTATAATTGGCGGACTACAATTTACACAAGTCCTAATGGATGGCGGCAGCGATATAAATCTGCTATACCAGGACACATTCCGCAGAATGGGGATAGACCCTACCAAAATTCACCATAGCAACACTTCCTTTAAAGGAGTAACGCCAGGCCCTCATGCCAATTGTAAGGGCTACTTACTACTAGAAGTCGTGTTCGGTTCATCCGACAACTTCCGTCGCGAAAAGCTAACCTTCCATATCGCCCCATTCAAAAGTAGTCATCAAGCACTATTGGGACGCGAAGCTTTCGCCCGCTTTAACGCAATACCGCATTACGCGTTTCTCACACTTAAAATGCCCGGTCCACGCGGTATCATCCCATTGAAGGGAAACTTTGAGTGTTCCCCGGCCGCGGAAGAACGTGAGACTGCCTTGACAGCCACACACTAATCCGGCCTTGCTGATCAAAGCCCCTAAAACAGGTCATTTAGACCCCGGACACGATTAGGCGAGTTCGGTATAAATAAACAAGGGGCTTCCTAGCCGCGTACCCCTTTACAAGGGGCTGGACGAACAAAGAATGAGAGCCAATAAAGCTCAATTTTATTCATTTCTTAAATCATACTCTGTTTTAAATACATTTTTCGCACGATCTTTTTCAAACTAAGTTCTTCTCTTTTACAGATGAACAACGTGCTACACCTGTCCAGGACACAGCACAACGGAGACACACGCGCAGACGTGCAGCAAGGACCCGTTGCAAGGATTCTTTTCAGATTAAGACCCTGCGTAAACCTTTTTTACTGTCTCTTGTTGATACACATCCCCGGTTTCTTACCATAACCTAGGAGGAGGCTGACGTTTTGGCATCGGTCGCGTCAGAAGATTTCGCGCGTACCTGGGCACTAGGGGCTTAGGGCATCGTTCTGCCCGTTTTCATAAAGACCGAATACCTTAGGGAGTGTTCGGCGTCTCGAGTTAGGCCTTATATGCATCAGCTCCGAATCATGTCTTTGGTCAAATGTTGGGTTTGCCCGGCTCCTGTGTTTTGCTGCCTTACGTTCTGTTTTATCTGCTAACGCGGCACCAGGAGAACTAGTGCGATCGTGCCCTGGTTCGGCCTGGCGAGCACCTCAGTAGAGAAAGCCGAAAACTGACTGTCATGATATAGCGAGAGACTGGTCAACCACTCGATCGACTACCGGAATGTCTAGAATTCCCCTGCTTTGACGAAGGACCATTTCCCGGTCAGGCACACACGTGCCCCGAATTCGGAAGAGCACGGTGCTCCTAGGGGCTATATAGTAGCCCCACCTTCGAACTCCTATGGCTAAGTGAAAGTGATAAAGCATTATAGTCCGGTTGCCTCGTTTGCTATGCTACCACCTCCTTCACAGGACCAAGACGTTGGATTAAGTGTGAAAATGCGCTTTTTTGCAAACACCCCCGCACCATGTGCGTGGGGGCTGAAGCCGAAGACTGCCATCTTTCAGGTTATATATACATGTACATTAACGGCCGCAGAGGAGAAGTTTCAATACTTGAACGCACAAGTATAAAAAGCCCTTATATTATAAATATGGTTTTATAAATCATACATGTCATTTGAACATAACGTTTTTCGAGCACTGCAACTCTACTAAACGAGCGCCCCGCAGGACTTCCTCAAAATAGTGCTTGGCTGGTAATCGGCTTCCGTCCGAATCCCGGGATGCAACATCGGTGGCATCCATCTCGGCCCAGTGTGTTTTGACACGGGCGAGAGCCATCCGTGCACCCTCTATGCATGCCGACCGCTTCATCGCCTTGATATGCAGCACCGCATCAAGGAATTGCTGCACTAAACCAAAATAACTCTTCGGCTTGGGCCTTTCTGGCCAAAGATGAGCCACGACGTCCTTCATGGCAAGCCCGGACAGCCTATTCAGCTCAGCCCACCCAGCCAACCGATCGGTTAACGGAAGGGGACGCTCCGGACTATGGAATTGAGACCAAAAAAGCTCTTCCATTTCGTGATCCCTTTGGCTTCGGAAGTGCACGACTGCGTCCGCCGCACTCGCCGCCAAATTCAGATAAGGATCCTCCGCACCCCACAACTGGCCCAACTGAGCATACTTTGGCTCCGTGAACTTCCTACATAGCAGGAAGGGCTTTCCAGCCGCAATGTCTCCGGCCTGACGCAGCTCCTCCTTTATAGCCCGCATTGCAGAACGGGCATCCTTGGCTTCGGCGGTGGCCTTCTTCAGGTCCTCTTGCCCCGCTTGGCGTTCTCTTTCAAGAACCTCATAGCGGTCGGTAGCATCCTTCAGCTTCACGGCCATTCCGACCATCTCCTCCCTGCTTCGGCAGTGAGCAGCCTTTTCGGCTTTTAGCTCTTCGGCTGCCTTTGAGGCAGCCGCATCACTCCTTCTGGCTTGCTCCTTGGCTCGAGCAAGCTCTGCCCGAAGGTCCTCCATAGCAGCGGCGCCATCTACATCAAGCATACATGTTGTAAGGCATGGGCATCAGTTTCCTTACCAGGTGACCACGGAGAAACCACCTACCTTGCGACTCGTCAAGTCGCTTATTGCCAAGCGCGATGTCCGCATCCGCAACGTCTAGTTGATGCTCCAGTTTGGCAACTCTATCAGTCCGGCTGGCCACCGAACGCTCCGCCCCCTAAATAGGAACGGCGACATCTTAACACTGAGATTACGATCCTCGGCATGCCGTCACTTCTGACAACGTAGCGAGTCTCAGGGGCTACTATCTATATAGGGCGCACTCTATGTGCAAAACTGTCAAAAGGTATGTCATTTTTACGTACCTCAAACCCCGTCAGTAAACTTCTGACGGCCTCATGCAACCCTCTCTCAGCGGATGAAATCCTTTCAATCACCGTACCCATTAATGTACAGTGATATTCTGAGATAGACGCCCTCTCCAGCAGATCCTTTAGCCTCTCCGGCCGTACACCAGTTGGTGCCGAACTCTCCGGCCCTGCCGGACTCATGGAGACCCTCCGCGATGACACCTCAGGGTCGTCCGCCATGCCTGACGGTGCGGCAGATGGAGGCGTTTCGCTCTCCATCATCTCCGGACGAAGATCCCCTGAAGATGAGCTCTGTTGAGAAGGGCTGTGATCCGAGCTACAAGGTAAGAACCTCGGTTATCCTCAGAAATAAAACAGGGATGTCCCTTACTACAGAACTCCCCTTTTCCTACTTACGGCTCGCTAGAGGGCTGATTCCCTTGGGGAAATAGTGTGGCCGGGGCTTCTCCTGGCGCAGGACCCTCCGGTGAAGATTTCTTCCCCCGCCTGGAGGCCTTGGCCTCCGGATCTTCGGAAGCGGTCCTCTTCTCCCCCTGGAGGGAGGGATTCTCGATCCCCCTTTTTTGAGAGCCTCCTTAGCAGAGGCACTAGTTTTCCTGTTTTCCCCTTCGCCCTCGTCTGAAGGCGCAACCTCCAGCATCTTGACTAACACAGGATCCGGCGTGGTCTCTAGGAGGGGGGCCGGACACCGTATCAGTTTTGCTTGCGCTATCCACTCTTGTTCAAGGGATAGCTGGTTAAAAGGCAAATCCATGATGAATAAACGGACGGTATGTCCAGACACAGGACTACTTACTTGAGTATCCGGGCGATTGCAGCTCAGACCGGCGTCCTCGGTCAAGTCCGGACACATCTCTTGTGATCCGAAGAACAGTTTATACATCTCCGCGGGTGTCGTACCCATGAAGTGTTGAAGAGCTCGCGGTCCCTCGGGATTGAATTCCCATAGGCGGAGGGGGCGACATTTGCAGGGCAGAAGACGCCGAATCAGCATAACCTGCATCACTATGACCAGATTGATCTCCCTCTCTTGGAAGTCTCGAATCCGGCACTGCAATATCGGTATGTCCTTGGGCGGCCCCCAGTCAAGCCCCTTGCTGACCCATGACGCCAGCCGTTGCGGAGGGCCCGAGCGAAAGGCGGGTGGCGGCACTTGCCTGCTGCCCCTGGGAGCGGTGATATAGAACCACTCCTGTTGCCACAAGCCGATCTCCTCTTGAAAAGAGCCCTCGGGCCATGGAGCATCGGCCCTCTTACTTATAACCGCCCCTCCGCACTCTGCCTGTCGCCCCTCAATCATCTTCGGCTCCTTGTTGAAAGTCTTGAGCCCCAAACCGAAGTGAGGGGTAGTGCGGAGGAAGGCTTCGCAGACAACAATGAACGATGAGATGTGGAGGATGGACTCCGGAGCCAAGTCGTGGAATTCCAGCCCGTAATAAAACATGAGCCCCCTCACGAAGGGATCCGTCGGGAAGCCTAAACCCCGACGGAAGTGAGACACGAACACGACGCTCTCACCAGGCTCGGGAGTGGGGATGACTTGCCCTTGGGCGGGCAACCTATGCGAAATCTCATAAGTTAGGTACCTGGCGTCTCTCAGCTTTAGCACGTCTTCCTCCACCGGCCCTGTAGGTCAGAGCCGGACATTGTCGAAGGTCCGAAGCGCCTGAATCTGGAGCCTTGGGTGTTGGAACTCGGGGTGGGGGCGGGTTTGATTATGGATCAAAGAAAAGGAACATGCCTTGGTCTCATTATGAAGGGGGAGAATACCAAGAGCCATCCCCGTGACCGTTTGGAACTCGCCTTCGATGGAGGGGGCATGGCGACGGGCGCGGTTGGTTTACCCACTTCCGTATTGATGAGAATCCCAGAATAAGGGGACACGATCTCTGCTTCGACAAGACGTGCCAAGGAAACCGCTTCGCTAAACGCGCTGAGGTGGAACAATAAAAATGATTCAAGTAAAGGATTGGTTGTGGTGTGACGTCACGCCACAAAATACGTCAGCAGATTGAACTTGTGTAAATATTATTCTCTCTATGGTGGTATGTGGAATTCATTTTGCAGAGCCGGACACTATCCTGGCGTTCACAATCTTCTACAAATTATTCGGAGGAGGAACCCGCCTTGCAATGCCGAAGACAATATGCGCACCGGACTCGTCGTCATTAAAGCCTGGTTTAGGGGCTACTAAGGGAGTCCTGGACTAGGGGGTGTCCGGATAGCCGAACTATCATCATCGGCCGGACTCCAAGACTATGAAGACACAAGATTGAAGACTTCGTCCCGTGTCCGGATGGGACTTTCCTTGGCGTGGAAGGCAAGCTTGGCAATACGGATATGTAGATCTCCTACCATTGTAACCGACTCTGTGTAACCCTAGCCCTCTCCGGTGTCTATATAAACCGGAGGGTTTTAGTCTATAGGACGAACAACAATCATACCATAGGCTAGCTTCTAGGGTTTAGCCTCCTTGATCTCGTGGCAGATCTACTCTTGTACTACCCATATCATCAATATCAATCAAGCAGGAGTAGGGTTTTACCTCCATAGAGAGGGCCCGAACCTAGGTAAAAACATCGTGTCCCTTGTCTCCTGTTACCATCCGCCTAGACGCACAGTTCGGGACCCCCTACCCGAGATCCGCCGGTTTTGACACCGACAACGAGTGTCCTGTTCATCTCCACCGGTGACCTCCTCCAGCCTCCACGGGCTCCTGTTCATCCACCGTCGACCTCCTCCAGCCCCCACCTGCGACTGTTCATCCACGGGCTCCACCGCGCGCTCCTCCACCGGCTACTGTTCAACCAGCCCTGTCCACGGGGGTCATGTTCAACCACCCCTCCACGGGCTACTGTTCATCCAGCCCTCCACCGGCTACTGTTCAACCAGCCCTCCATGGGTCCTGTTCATCCAAGCCTCCACGGGGTCCTGTTCATCCACCGGCTCGATCGATCGGGTACTGTTCATCCAGCGGCAACGACCTCACTACCACGGGTGAAAGGATCGATATGGTTGACTAGAGGGGGGGTGAATAGGCAACTAACAATTTTTAAGCTTCTCTTTACCAATTTAAACTTTGCAACAAAATAGGTTGTCTAGATATGCAACTAGGTGAGAAACCTATATGATGCAAATACAACTAGCACATAAGCAAGAAATGGAAACAACACAAGTAGGCTTGCAAGAGTAAAGGCACGAAGTAACCAAGAGTGAAGCCGGTGGAGACGAGGATGTGTTACCAAAGTTCCTTCCTTTTAAGGGGAAGTACGTATCCGTTAGAGCGGTGTGGAGGCACAATGCTCCCCAAGAAGCCACTAGGGCCACCATATTCTCCTCACGCCCTCACACAATGTGAGATGCGGTGATTCCACTATTGGTGCCCTTGAAGGCGGCGGCCGAGCCTTTACAAACAAGGTTGGGACTATCTCCACAACAATTGGAGGCTCCCAACAACACCAGAAGCTTCACCACAATGGAGTATGGCTTCGAGGTGACCTCAACCGTCTGGGGTGCTCAAACACCCAAGAGTAACAAGATCCGCTAGGGATAAGAGAGGGAATCAAATTTCTCTTGGTGGAAGTGTAGATCGGAGCCTTCTCAACCAATCCCGAGCAAATTAACAAGTTTGATTGGCTAGGGAGAGAGATCGGGCGAAAATGGAGCTTGGAGCAACAATGGAGCTTTGGGGAAAAGAGGTAGGTCAACTTTGGGGAAGAAGACCCCTTTATATAGTGGGGGAATCAATCCAACCGTTACCCCACTGTACATCCCCGTACAGAGCGGTACTACCGCTGAGAGCGGTACTACCGCTCCCTACCCAGCGGTACTACCGCGCTGACAAGGAAGATAGGGCCCTGGCCCCAGAGTGGTACTACCGCGGGAGTAAGAGCGGTACTACCGCTTGGAGCGGTACTACCGCCTCTACTACCGCTCCTAGTACCGCAAAACCCGACACGAGAAACACCGGTCTCGAATCGAGGTGGTAGTAGCGCTGAACAACTGCAGTACTACGGCCGAAGCCCGCAAGCGGTACTACCGCTCTGTGGAGCGGTACTACCGCTACATGGAGCGGTACTACCGCTGGAGAGCTTCGGCGGTACTACCGCTATTGACCGCGGTACTACCGCTGGGACAGAACGGAGCAGGTACAAAAGAAAAAGGGCAGCTCCAAGGATGCGAAAGGAAGACGACGGGTGTGATAAGGATGTGTACGTGTTGATTCCACCCAAGTCTTACCAAAGCGGATCCCCTCTTGATAGTACGGTGACTTCTACGAAACTAGTCCACCAACAACGAAGCGAAGGAGCTACACATTCTTGAATAAAACACCGAGGGGAGGTAATCGTCTCGTGCCAATGGATGAATCTCTGAAAGAACTTAACGCACACGATTAGTCCGCAAAAGCATTGTCATCAATCACCAAAACAACTTGGGGATAAATATGCCCTTACAATCTCCCCCTTTTTGGTGGATTGATGACAATACGGGATTTGCACAAACAAGAGAGATAAAGGACAAGTGCAAAAACCCACGTCCTAAAATTTAGATGGGCTCCCCCTAGATGTGTGCTATCTCGATAAGTGCTTTGGACTGCACAGCACATATACTAGGATCAACGCTCCCCCTACATTTTAGAGACCGACAAAACACCTAAGCATGATATAAGAGAGGAGCATAGATAAACTTAACAAGATAAGCATGCAGCTCGTACGATGTGGTGACATAGATAATGATACTGGAAATATAAGGTAGCATCTGTCTCACACCATATGACGGGAACTTAGGTCTCACTGACACAAACCAACAAAGAAAATAGCGAGGAAAACACAAACACAGAAGACGGAAGACACAAAGCACAAATCCCTAAACTCTCTCCCCCTTTGGCATCGAGACACCAAAAAGGAGAGGGAGTGTTGCTACGGATCCAGGTGATAGCAGTAGACGGACACACACATCAGATGTCAGCGGGATCATCTGCGCCACCGTCGTCGGTCGGGAAGTGCTCAGCATCAGAATCGGTCCACGGGCAGTGCTGCTGAATCCACTCCTCCTCCTCAGTAAGCTGGTCCTTAGATCCACTGTTAACTATAGCACCCAACTGACGCATGAGCTCCTCGTGGCGACCTCGAGCCTTCTTCTCAGCCACATGAGATCATGTACTGACCGTGAGCCTCCATGCAGAACAACTTCTTCATCTTAGACTTGAGCTTCTTTGCCCAAGAGGGCTCTGCCGCAGAAGGCATGTAGTCATCATCATCATCCTCAGCCCCAGACTCCTCCTCGGTCTCCATGGCAGTAGCAGACGAAGGAACTCTAGTCTTAGGGGCCTAAGTGCCCCAGTTATCCTTCTTCCTCAGACGCTTGATGTCGTGAGAAACCAACTCTCCAGTCTCCAGCATCACCTTGGTATAGACACGAGCCCAGGCCTTCTCAATAAGCAGCATGATGAACGGACCGTAAATCGGGCACTTGCGCTCGGAGATTGCAGACAACAGCTCAGACCACATAACAAGAGAGATATCCAGGGACTCTCCGGTGTTCTGTTCCTTTTAACGCTGGAAAAAGAGAAGCATGTCCACAAGATAGGAGTGAACCTGATCCAGATTCCCGATACGAGGGAAAAGAGTCTCTGAAGATACGGTGAAGGATATCCAGATAGGCAGGCAGCTCATAAGTTTCCTTCTTCGTCTTAGGGTTGATCCTCAAAGTGCAGTAGGGCTAAAGAGCTTGCTTGTGCGTGGCGTTGGTGTTGCGGTGTGGGCGAAAGCCAATAGGAGACTCAAGTCCTAGATCTTGTACCCCAATCAACTCCATGAAAGCTTTCCACTTGACTGAAAGCAGCTTGCCATTGGTCATCCAAGTCAGTGTCCTGTCCTCATCAGTCCCGAGATGAACCGTGGCATAGAATTGAGCCACAATATCAGCATCATAGTCTTTGTTGAATAGCATGATCCCAAGAATGTTCAGTTGAGTGCACATCTCAAGAGCTTCACCAAAATACTCAGGATCCTTCTCCATATGGTCGGTGTCGATGGAGTGCACGCTGACAAAGAGATTCTTCTTGGCCTTGAGAACATCAAAGAAGATGGCAAACTATTACCTGTTCCAGAACGGACGGTTGACCAAAGTGGGATCTTGGTCAGCCTCATAGGGGTTGCGGCGACGCCTTGCCCAGAACTCCTTGGGTTGCATTTCAGTCACGGTTTTGCTAGAGTGCTTCGGCTTGACACCAGTCTTCTTTTGGAGTTGAGGTGGAGGTGGAGCACTTGAGGAACCTCCGGCAGACTCAGTGGTGCGGTAGCGCTTGGGCGTGGCACGACAGGGGTTGACATGATGAGCCGGATGCTCAGGAAGCTCATCACCTGGAACCACACACAAGAACACGCAAACAACCAGAAAGAACGAGCATAAGCCACAAAACACGAGCAAAAGGATCACTGAGAGGTAAGAGCATAATGGAAGGTGGTAGGGGGGCGGTAGTACCGCGACCTGCTGGCGGTAGTACCGCTCCAAGCGGTAGTACCGCTCTGGAGAGGGCGGTAGTACCGCTCGAGACGGGGAAACAGCAGTTTCCTACTACCGTGGACAGATCCGGCACTACCGTCCTACCAAATTCAAAAATACTCCAACCAAACATCAATCCAAACTGCCTAGAAGCATTCTCCATCCTACTCAAGCCTAGATTTGGCCAAAAATCTAGAGATGCAACTGCTACTGCCCCTAAGATGCTAGATGGGAAATCTAGACAAAAAGAAAGTGAGAACGGGGGCAATACCGGCATCCATGGCAAGAGGACAAGGTGGGGATCGTCTCCACCGAAGGAAACGGAGAGGGACGCCCTGGAGAGGGAGATCCGCTAGAGCCCTCCCGCGGCACTGGTTGCTGGAGAGAGAGGAACAAAGCGAGGGGGGTGCGAATGGGTATGGGGGAGAAGAAAACTCCCCCTGCCCCGATAAAAACTCCCTGCCCGCGCCTCACAGCGGTAGTACCGCGCTGGAGGGCGGTAGTACCGCTTGGAGCGGTACTACCGCTCGCCAGCAGTGGTAGTACCGCCAGCAACCAAAAAAATGCCTCTAGACAAAAATTCAAGCACAACAAAAAGAACGGGAAGGCAAGGACAAGAAAATAAAAGACCAACGAGGCAACACACACACTAACAAAGGTCCAGAACCCACTCCCTCAAGACAACCACACGAAAGAAGAGCGAGCTCTGGCCTCTCTCAAGAGAGGGCGGTGGCCGGAGCTACCTATGTTTGAGTCAGTTGGTATGGCACCGCGAAGAATTATCCTTGGGCCCATGACCAAAACTCGTCTTTGAAGCACAAGTACCATCAAAAATGGCTAATGTGAAAGAGTTGATCATTTTATGCATAATGGGGGAGGGAGAGTTCATTGAGAGAACAACACTCCCCCTATGTCCATGCCTACACCTAAAATAGACAACAAGATGAGTGTGGTGGGGGTGCAAGGGTTCAAGTCACATTGCTCAAATCAATGATATTTAGCTCATGCCTTAACTCGCAAAATCTTGCTTCATCCAAGGGCTTCGTGAAAATATCTGCAAGGTTATCATGAGTGTTGACATACTTGAGCTCGATCTCCCCTCGCCTAATGTGATCCTGGATGAAATGATACCGAATCTCAATATGCTTCGTCTTGAAGTGTTGCACCGGGTTGAGAGAAATCTTGATGGCACTTTCGTTGTCACACCAAAGAGGCACTTTGTCACAAATGACACCATATTCCTTTAAAGTTTGCCTCATCCATAAGAGTTGTGCACAACAACTACCGGCCGCCACATACTCCGCTTCGGTGGACGAGAGAGACACACAACTTTGCTTCTTGGAAGACCAACTCACCAAAGAGTACCCAAGAAACTGGCACCCTCCGGAAGTGGACTTCCTATCCACTTTGTCTCCCGCCCAATCAGAATCCGTAAATCCTTCAAGCTTGAAGTTTGCCCCTCTTGGGTACCATAAGCCAAAGATTGGGGTATGAGCCAAATATCGAAAGATTCGCTTGACCGCCACATAGTGACTTTCCTTCGGTGCGGCTTGAAACCGTGCACACATCCCCACACTCAACATGATATCCGGTCTAGATGCACAAAGGTAAAGCAAGGAGCCAATCATGGAGCTATATACCTTTTGATCCACTGCTTTACCATTGGGATCAATGTCAAGTTGGCACTTGGTGGGCATTGGTGTAGTAGCCGGCTTGACATCACTTAGCTTGAATCTTTTTAGCATGTCTTGAGTGTATTTGGCTTGGTTGATGAAGGTTCCTTCTCTTCTTTGTTTGATGTCAAAACCAAGGAAGAACTTCAACTCTCCCATCGAAGACATCTTGAACTTGGAGGTCATGAGGGCGGCAAATTCCTCATTGAAAGCTTTGTTAGGAGAACCAAAGATAATATCATCAACATATAGTTGGCATACAAACAACTTCCCTTTGACCTTCTTAGTAAAAAGAATGGGGTCGATTAGCCCCACCTCAGATCCACGATCTTGTAACAACTCGGCAAGGTGGTCATACCACGCACGTGGGGCTTGTTTAAGGCCATAGAGTGCCTTATCGAGTTGATACACATGATCCGGAAAGTAGGGATCCTCGAACCCGGGGGGTTGCTTGACATAGACCAACTCATTAATAGGACCATTAAGAAAAGCACTTTTCACATCCATTTGTTGCAACTTAAAGTTGTGATGGGAAGCATAGGCAATCAACAAACGTATGGATTCAAGACGAGCAACGGGAGCAAAGGTTTCACCGTAGTCGATACCCTCGACTTGGGAGTAGCCTTGTGCTACCAATCTTTCCTTGTTGCGAACGATGTTCCCATGAGCATCTTGCTTGTTATTGAAGATCCACTTGGTTCCAATGACGTTGTGGTCCCCCGATGGCCTTGGCACCAATCTCCATACTTTGTTGTACTCGAAGTTGTTGAGTTCTTCATGCATGGCATTGAGCCAATCCGAGTCTTCGAGCGCCTCATAGACCTTTTGGGGTTCAACACAAGAGACAAACGCGTGATGTTCACAATAGTTTGCTAATTGTCTACGAGTGCTTACCCCCTTTCTTAGGCTTCCAACCACATTTTCCATGAGATGGCCTTGGGTGGTGAGCTTGGAAGCAATCTTTGCGGCACGATGCTCTAGTTCTTCCTCGGGTGTGGAAGGAGGAGGGTTGACTTGATCATCTTGAGCTCCGTCTTGAGCTTGTTCTTGATCTTGAACTTGCTCTTGATCTTGAACTTGCTCGAGGGGGAGAACTTGACCTTGGGCATCATTTAGAGGTTCAGCACCATCTTGAGGTTGATCTTGCCCTTGGTCTTGTTCACGAGGTTGAGGGCCTTCACTTTGTTCTTCGGAAGCGTGTGGGTCTTGGTGAGGTGATGGCTCCACTTGAGTAGAGCATTGTCCTTCTCCTTCGGCCACAAGGGGTTCCTCAATGCGTAGAATTTGACCAATACCCATTCTTCTTATGGCTTGGGGAGGAATTTCATCACCTACATCACAAGTACCACTTTGCTCCACTTGGGAGCCGTTATTTTCATCAAACTCCACGTTACACGTCTCCTCAATGAGTCCGGTGGACTTGTTAAGAACACGGTAAGCATGAGAGTTTGTAGCATAACCAACAAATATGCCCTCATGAGCTCTAGCCTCAAATTTAGACAAATGAACACCTTTCTTGAGAATGAAACACTTACACCTGAACACCCGGAAGTACTTGAGGTTGGGCTTGTTGCCGGTGAGAATCTCATAAGGGGTCTTGTTCAAGCCTTTGCGGAGATAGAGCCGATTGGATGCATGACATGCGGTGTTGATGGCTTCGGCCCAAAAGTTGTATGGAGACTTGAACTCTACCATCATGGTCCTTGCCGCATCCATCAACGTACGGTTCTTCCTCTCTGCTACACCAGTTGAGGGGTATAGGGTGCAGCATATTGATGCTTGATCCCCTCATCACTGAGAAACTCATCCAAGGTGTAGTTCTTGAACTCGGTGTCGTTGTCACTTCTTATTGTCAAGATCTTTGCATTATGTTGACGTTGAGCTTCATTTGCAAAGTCGATGACGGTTTGTTGAGTCTCACTCTTCCTCTTGAAGAAGTATACCCAAGTGTATCTTGAATAGTCATCCACAATCACCAAGCAATACTTTCTACCTCCAAGACTATCAAAAGATGGAGGCCCAAAGAGATCCATGTGAAGGAGCTCCAAGGGTCTCTTCGAGTAGATGATGGTTGATGGAGGGTGAGCCTTTTCATGAAGCTTTCCTTCGATACAAGCACTGCAAGCACGATCTTTGGCAAAACTAACATTTGTTAGTCCACGAACATGGTCCCCCTTGAGAAGACTTTGCAAAGATCTCATATTGACGTGGGCCAAACGGCGATGCCAAAGCCATCCCACGTCAACTTTAGCCATTAGGCAAGTCGCGGTCTTAGTGGGTGGCTCCGAAAAGTTAATCACATAGAGACCGCTCTCAACATGCCCAACAAAGGCTACTTTAAGAGTCTTGCTCCACAAGAGGGCCACGGTATCAATATCAAAGAACGTAGCAAAACCCATGAGTGCAAGTTGACGAACGGAAAGCAAATTGTATGCAAGGGACTCAACAAGCATGACTTTCTCGATCGTTAGATCATGAGAAATGACAACCTTGCCGAGACCCAATACCTTACAATGTGATGCATCACCCCAATCGACATTGGTGGGCATAGATGGAATCTCTTGCACGTCCACCACCAAGTCCTTGCTCCCGGTCATATGATTTGTTGCTCCACTATCGAGCAACCATGATCCCCCACCGGAAGCAAACACCTACAAGAGATCAATGCTTGGTTTTAGGTACCCATTTAGTAATGGGTCCTTTGATGTTAGTAACAAGGGTCTTGGGAACCCAAATAGACCACTCAATGTACTCATAAGGAGAACCAACAAATTTAGCATAAATATGTCCATCACTAGCACGGCACAACACATATGACGGGTTAAAGTTGCCGGCTTTGTTTGAGGAAACGCTCTTGCCCTTTTGGACATCAACTCCCTTCACTTTTTCCTTCTTCTCCTTAGGAGCACCCTCTCCCTCTTTCACAAACATTTGCTTGAGAGGAGGAGGACGTTTGGTCTTGTTGTTCTTCTTCTTCTTGCTCTTGGACTTGGGTGCAAACCCAATTCCTTCCTTGGCCACAACTTCCTTTTGATTTCTCAAAAGGTCGTTGAGGTTTTTCTCACCTTGAATGCATGTCACAAGGCCTTTCTCAAGTTGATCCTTCAACTTGGCATTCTCCTCCATAAGATGCACATGCTCACAACACGGGTTAGTAGCACATGCATTATCAATTAATACCATATGAGGAAAGGTGGCCTTTTCCTTGATTAACTTAACTTGGAGTTGAGCATGAGACTCCTTGAGGTTAGCGTGAGCACCCTTCAAGACCTTGTGGGCCTTATCAAGTATCTCAAACTCCTCTTTTGAGTCTAGCATGATCAACCCCAAGTTTAGCCTTCTCAGAAGTTAGCACACGAGACATGACAAGAGCATGATCAAGATCTTTCTTTAACTTAGCATGGTCATCATTATGTGACTCCTCAAAAGTCAAACGATGCACACGCTCTTCCTCGAGAGCATTAGAGAGATCTGATATCTCATCGGCATAGTCACGACTGTGACCTTCCATCTTAGAGATGGTTTCTTCGTGAATCTCGATCATGTCATTGGCCTCGCCAAGTTGTTCCAAGAGAGCAACAAAGTGCTTCTTGGACTTACCCTTTAGCTTACTCATAAAATACTCAAGTTCATTCACTTCCTCATTAGACTCAACATGTTCATCAATGCAATCCTCCAAGGAGGGATTAGTAATGATGGTGGTTGTGATGTTGGGGGTTACCTTGTTTGAAGCATTAGCCATGAGGCACTTGGCGGTGATGTTTTCGTTGGGTGAATCAAAGAGAGACACCGGGGAAGTAGTGGCAATGGCAACGGATGCCATGGCCATTGTTTCTCCACTTTCATCATCATCATCATCCTCTTGGTATTCTTCTTGAACCACCAACCCACGAGTTGGAGTCTTCTTGGCGAAGTTGTTCTTGTTTGGGAAGGACTTGGCTTTGTCTTTTCGAATGAATTTTCCACCATTGTCTTCCCGCTTCTCGTAAGGACAATCCGCAATGAAATGTCTCACGTTGCCACAGTTGAAGCAAGTTCTAACTCGTTGCTTGCCCTTGATGCCACTTAAGTTGTTCTTGTTGAAGTTGGGTCTTGAATTCTTCTTGATCCAAAATTGTCTTGAAGCAAGGGCCATGTGCTCATGATAATCATACTTGGTGTCTTCGGAATTGCTCTCCTCATCTTCCACTTCTTCCTCTTCTTCCATGATGACCTTGCCCTTCAAAGCAAGGTTGGGATTCTTTGCCCTTTGAGAACGGAGCACCGCATTGTCGGTGGTCTTGTCCAAGATGCTCATTGCAACGAAATCATCCAACACTTCACTTGAGGTCATGGAGTGGAAGTTCGGTCTTTGACGGATGATGGAGGACATGGCCTTGTTGTAGGGCATCATGGCCTTGAGGAACTTGCGCTTGATCCAATTGTCATTCGTGTCCTTGCTTCCATGATCTCAGAGTGAGACCGCGAGTTTGGTCACTCTTTGAAAGAGCTCACGAGGTTCTTCATCTTCTTTCATTGCAAACTCATCGGCTTCATCTTGCACCACTTCATAGTTGGAGCATTGAATGCTAGCACTTCCTCGATAGAGGGACTCAACACATTTCCATGCTTCTTTAGCCATGGCATGAGGTCGAAGATGAGGGAGATCTTCGGGAAGGATTGCATCTTGGATGATGAAGAGAGCACTCTCATTGAATTGATTGTCCACGGCTTCTCGAGGGGTGAAGTTGCTTGGGTCATGAGGATAGAAACCTACTTCAATGATTCTCCAAAGGTTAGTGTTCACATGTTTTAAATGACGCTTGAAGCGATAAACCCAAGAATCAAAATCTTCATGTTTCTCATATTTAGGAGGAGGACCGACATGATTCAAATGCGTGGAAGGGATCGGCCCTCCATAAATTGGGGGTTCCACATGGGCAAAGATGCCGGTGCCATTTCTACCACTAATAGAAGGACTCTTTTCAATGTTAGCTTCCCCCTTGTCGGAGGTAGCATCCGTCACCTTGTTGGTGGGATCACCCACTTTCATCGGCGAGGTAGATTGTTTAAGTCCTTCTAGGAATTCCTTAAACATGTCCTTGACCTCGGTCGTCATGGAGGTTTTCAATGTTTCCAAAGCCACATTGAATTCCTCACGTGAGATCGAGTTACCCCCATCTCCCGTAGATGATATCGGATCCGCACCGGAGTGCTCTCCCACATCATCTACGACATCAACCATACTCTTTGGACGGTAAAGTCCTTAAAAAGAGACGAGGATCTGATACCAATTGAAAGGATCGATATGGTTGACTAGATGGGGAGGTGAATAGGAAACTAACAATTTTTAAGCTTTTCTTTACCAATTTAAACTTTGCAACAAAATAGGTTGTCTAGATATGCAACTAGGTGAGCAACCTATATGATGCAAATACAACTAGCACATAAGCAAGCAATGGAAACAACACAAGTAGGCTTGCAAGAGTAAAGGCACGAAGTAACCAAGAGTGGAGCCGGTGGAGACGAGGATGTGTTACCGAAGTTCCTTCCTTTGAAGGGGAAGTACGTCTCCGTTAGAGCGGTGTGGAGGCACAATGCTCCCCAAGAAGCCACTAGGGCCACCGTATTCTCCTCATGCCCTCACACAATGCGAGATGCCGTGATTCCACTATTGGTGCCCTTGAAGGCGGCGACCAAACCTTTACAAACAAGGTTGGGGCTATCTCCACAACAATTGGAGGCTCCCAACAACACCACGAAGCTTCACCACAATGGAGTATGGCTTCGAGGTGACCTCAACCGTCTAGGGTGCTCAAACACCCAAGAGTAACAAGATCCGCTAGGGATAAGAGAGGGAATCAAATTTCTCTTGGTGGAAGTGTAGATCGGAGCCTTCTCAACCAATCCCGAGCAAATCAACAAGTTTGATTGGCTAGGGAGAGAGATCGGGCGAAAATGGAGCTTGGAGCAACAATGAAGCTTTGGGGAAAAGAGGTAGGTCAACTTTGGGGAAGAAGACCCCTTTATATAGTGGGGGAATCAATCCAACCGTTACCCATTGTACATCCCCGCACAGAGCGGTACTACCGCTAGGGCAGGGCGGTACTACCGCTGAGAGTGGTACTACCACTCCCTACCCAGCGGTACTACCACGCTGACGAGGAAGACAGGGCCCTGGCCCTAGAGCGGTACTACCGCGGGAGTAAGAGTGGTACTACCGATTGGAGCGGTACTACCGCCTCTACTACCGCTCCTAGTACCGCAAAACCCGACACGAGAAACACCGGTCTCGAATCGAGGCGGTAGTAGCGCTGAACAACTGCGATACTACGGCCGAAGCCCGCAAGCGGTACTACCGCTCTGCGGAGCGGTACTACCACTGAGAGCGGTACTACCGCTACGTGGAGCGGTACTACCGCTGGAGAGCTTCGGTGGTACTACCGTTGTTGACCGCGGTACTACCGCTGGGACAGAACAGAGCAGGTACAGAAGAAAAAGGGCAGCTCCAAGGATGCGAAAGGAAGACGACGGGTGTGATAAGGATGTGTACGTGTTGATTCCACCCAAGTCTTACCAAAGCGGATCCCCTCTTGATAGTACGATGACTCCTACGAAACTAGTCCACCAACAACGAAGCGAAGGAGCTACACCGTCTTGAATAAAACATCGAGGGGAGGTAATCGTCTCGTGCCAATGGATGAATCTCTAAAAGAACTTAACGCACACGATTAGTCCGCAAAAGCATTGTCATCAATCACCAAAACAACTTGGGGATAAATATGCCCTTACAACGGGGTCCTGTTCATCCAACCCCCCACCGGTAACTGTTCATACACCCCCTCAACAACGCTCACTGTTCATCCATAGGCAGCATCGATCGGCTATAGTTAGCAGCAGTAGCGAAGGAATCACTCAGATTCAATTAACAGCAAGGGATTGATACGTCTCCAACGTATCTATAATCTTTTATTGTTCCATGCTATTATATTACCCTTTTTGGATGTTTATGGGCTTCAATTTACACATTTATATCATTTTTGGGACTAACCTACTAACCGGAGGCCCAACCCGTATTGTTGTTTTTTTTGCCTATTTCAGTATTTCAAAGAAAAGGAATATCAAACGGAGTCCAAACGGAATGAAACCTTCGGGAGCGTGATTTTTGGAACAAACGTGATCCAGAGGACTTGGAGTGCAATCCAAGAAGCATCCGAGGTGGCCACGAGGGTGGAGGGCACGCCCACCCCTACAGGACGTGCCCCCCTATGTCGTGGGCCCCTCGGGCGGCCACCGACCTACTTATTCCTCCTATATATACCCACGTACCCAGAAAACGTCCAGGGAGCCAACGAAAAACAATTTCCACCGCCGTAACCCTCTGTATCCGCGAGATCCCATCTTGGAGCCTTCGTCGGTGCTCCGCCGGAGGGGGAATCGACCATGGAGGGCTTCTACATCAACACCATAGCCCTCCGATGAGTTGTGAGTAGTTTACCACAGACCTTCGGGTCCATAGTTATTAGCTAGATGGCTTCTTCTCTCTTTTTGGATCTCAATACCATGTTCTCCCCCTCTCTTCTGGAGATTTATTCGATGTAACTCTTTTTGTGGTGTGTTTGTCGAGATCCGATGAATTGTGGGTATATGATCAAGTTTATCTATGAGAAATATTTGAATCTTCTCTGAATTCTTTTATGTATGATTGAGTTATCTTTGCAAGTCTCTTCGAATTATCAGTTTGGTTTGGCCTACTAGATTGATCTTTCTTGCCATGGGAGAAGTGCTTAGCTTTGGGTTCAATCTTGCGGTGTCCTTACCCAGTGACAATAGGGGTTGCAAGGCACGTATTGTATTGTTGCCATCGAGGATAAAAAGATGGGGTTTATATCATATTGCATGAGTTTATCCCTCTACATCATGTCATCTTTCTTAATGTGTTACTCTGTTCTTATGAACTTAATACTCTAGATATATGCTGGATAGCGGTCGATGTGTGGAGTAATAGTAATAGATGCAGGCAGGAGTCGGTCTACTTGTCGCGGACGTGATGCCTATATACATGATCATGCCTAGACAATCTCATAATTATTCTCTTTTCTATCAATTGCTCGATAGTAATTTGTTCACCCACCGTAATATTTATGCTATCTTGAGAGAAGCCACTAGTGAAACCTATGGCCCCCGGATCTATCTTTTATCATATAAACTTTCAATCTAGTTTTATTTGCATCTTTACTTTTCCAATCTATATTATAAAATACCAAAAATATATTTATCTTCTCATACTATCTCTATCAGATCTCACTTTTGCAAGTGGTCGTGAAGGGATTGACAACCCCTTTATTGTGTTGGTTGCAACTTCTTTGTTTGTTTGTGTAGGTGCATGGGACTTTTGAGGAGCCTCCTATTGGATTGATACCTTGGTTCTCAAAAACTAAGGGAAATACTTACGCTACTATTGCTACATCACCCTTTCCTCTTCAAGGAAAACCAACGCAAGCTCAAGACGTAGCAAGAAGGATTTCTGGCGCCGTTGCCGGGGAGGTCTTCGCTCAAGTCAAGACATACCAAGTACCCATCACAAACTCATATCCCTCGCATTTACATTATTTGCCATTTTCCTCTCGTTTTCCTCTCCTCCACTTCACCCTTGCCGTTTTATTCGCCCTCTCTTTCCCAATCTTCTTATCTCTTTTTTGCTTGCCCTTTTTCGTTTGCTCGTGCGTTAGATCGTTTATCTTGTCTTAATGGCTAGTCCTCCTATCCTTGTTATTACTCCCGAACATGAAATTCTTAATTTTAAGCAAAGAGAGGGAGAAAATTTGAAAGATGCTTGGCATAGAATTTGCAATGCTCAAAATAAATCTACTAGGAAGCTTTCTACTTCCGTTCTTCCTCGCAATTTTTATGTAGGCATTACTCCTTGGAATAGATGCGTTCTTGATACCATTACCGGAGGGGATTTCTTGAGTAGCCATACGTTTGATGCTTATAATGCTATGTTAGATTTGTTTGGCCCACCACCTCTCTTAGTTAATGGAACTGTTTTAACTCTGGAACATGTGATGCAAAGGCTTGAAATTATTGAAAATAAAGTTGCCACTGTTGAGTTGATTGAAAATCTGGATAAAAAGATTCATAATCACATTACCCAACATGGATCTAGGGTTGGAGTTACTTTGAAATTTTTTAAAGAAAAATAACCTATAGTTAATGAAAAAATAGATCTAGATTCTGCAAGAATCGGTAAGCTTGAAGATATCATTACCAACTTAGGGTCGGCATTTTCTTCCATGAAAAACACTCCAAAGCCTACTACCAAAACTGCCAAATTTATTTATGTTCTTAAAAATAAGGGTGAATCTTCTACTAAGGGAGACGCGGATCTCAAATCAATAAGTGTTCATCCCAATTGTCTCTCTATCATTAAGGAACCTTTTGCTACAAATGAATTTCTTGAATTTTTGCCTAAAGGTTTAATCATTGCTAAAAAGGGAGAAACCCCTAAAGATTATAAGTTCTCTATTGAGGAATTGAGTGCCAAGGATGGCACTACTCAGATCTATCTTCGCTTTTATGCCTAGCTAGGGGCATTAAATGATAGCACTAGTTGGGAGGCAACCCAATTTTATTTGTGTTTTTTGTTTTTGTTTATGTTTAGTAATAAATTTTGCATCTACCTTCTGTTTAGATGTGTTTTTATGTTTTAATTAGTGTTTGTGCCAAGTAGAACCTATAGGATAACCTATGGTGATAGTTAATTTGATTCTGCTAAAAAACAGAAACTTTGTGTGCATGAAATTAGTTTTGTTAAATCACAGAAATGTGATTTTGCGTTGATTCTTTTTGTTGTAGATCAATAGACAAATTGCCCAGGACTTCCTATTTTGGTATGATTGTTAGAGTACTATAAGTATTCATGGGTTACAGATTGCTACAGACTGTTCTGTTTTTGATAGATTCTGTTTTTCGTGTGTTGTTTGCTTATTTTGATGCATCTATGGCTAGTATTAAGTGGTATGAACCATAGAGAACTTGGAATATAGTAGGTTTAACAGCAATATAAATAAAGAATGAGTTCATTACAATACCTTATGTGGTGGTTTTGCTTTCTTTCACTAACGGAGCTTATGAGATTTCCTGTTGAGTTTTGTGTTGTGAAGTTTTCAAGTTTTGGGTAAAGATTTGATGGACTATGGAATAAGGAGTGGCAAAAGCCTAAGATTGGGGATGTCCAAGGCACCCCAAGATATTCAAGAATAGCCAAAAGCCTAAGCTTGGGGATGCCCCTGGAAGGCATCCCCTCTTTCGTCTTCGTTCATTGGTAACTTTACTTGGAGCTATATTTTTATTCGCCACATGATATGTGTTTTGCTTGGAGCGTCGTGTATAATATTAGTATTTGCTTTTTAGTTTTCCACAATCATCCTTGCTGTACACAACTTTTGGGAGAATCCCACTTGATTAGAATTTATTAGAATACTCTATGTGCTTCACTTATATCTTTTGAGCTAGATAGTTTTTGCTCTAGTGCTTCACTTATATCTTTTAGAGCACGGCGGTGGCTTAATTTTGTAGAAATTGCTAGTCTCTCATGCTTCACTTATATTATTTTGAGAGTCTCTTAGAACAGCATGGTATTTGCTCTGGTTATAAAATTGGTCCTAGAATGGTAGGCATCCAAGTTGGGTATAATAAAAACTATCATAGAAAGTGAATTGGATGCTATGATCAATTTGATACTTTATAATTGTTTTGAGATATGGAGGTAGTGATATTAAAGTCATGCTAGTTGGGTGATTATGAATTTAAACAATGCTTGTGTTGAAGTTTGTGATTCCCGTAGCATGCACGTATGGTGAACCGCTATGTGATGAACTTGGAGCACAATTTTATTTACTGATTGTCCTCCTTATGAGTGACGGTCGGGGACGAGCGATGGTCTTTTCCTACCAATCTATCCCCCCTAGGAGCATGCGCGTAATACTTTGTTTTTGATGACTTGTAGATTTTTGCAATAAGTATATGAGTTCTTTTGACTAATGTTGACTCCATGGATTATACGCACTCTCCTCTTCCACCATTGCTGGCCTCTCTTGTGCCACGCAACTTTCGCCGGTACCATACACCCACCATATACCTTCCTCAAAACAGCCACCATACCTACCTATTATGGCATTTCCATAGCCATTCCGAGATATATTGCCATGCAACTTTCCACCGTTCCGTTTATATGACACGCATCATCATTGTCATATTGCTCTTTGCATAATCATGTAGTTGACATCGTCTTTGTGGCAAGGCCACCTTCATCATTTTCATACATGTCACTCTTGATTCATTGCATATCCCGGTACACCGCCGGAGGCATTCATATAGAGTCATATCTTGTTCTAAGTATTGAGTTGTAATCTTGAGTTGTAAGTAAATAAAAGTGTGATGATCTTCATCATTAGAGCATTGTCCCAGTGAGGAAAGGATGATGGAGACTATGATTCCCCCACAAGTCGGGATGAGACTTCGGACTAAGAAAAAGAGAAAGGCCGAAAAGAAAAAAAAGGCCAAAGAAAAAAAAGAAAGAAAAGAAAAAAAGAAAAGAAAAGAAAAGAAAAAAGAAAAAAGAAAGAAAAAAATGAGAGAAAAAGAGAGAAGGGACAATGCTACTATCCTTTTTACCACACTTGTGCTTCAAAGTAGCACCATGATCTTCATGATAGAGAGTCTCCTATGTTGTCACTTTCATATACTAGTGGGACTTTTTCATTATAGAACTTGGCTTGTATATTCCAATGATGGGCTTTCTCAAAATGCCCTAGGTCTTCGTGAGCAATGATGACCCACAAGTATAGGGGATCTATCGTAGTCCTTTCGATAAGTAAGAGTGTCGAACCCAATGAGGAGCGGAAGGAAATGATAAGCGGTTTTCAGCAAGGTATTCTCTGCAAGTACTGAAATAAGTGGTAACAGATAGTTTTGTGATAAGATAAATTGTAACGAGCAACAAGTAACAAGAGTAAATAAAGTGCAGCAAGGTGGCCCAATCCTTTTTGTAGCAAAAGAAAAGCCTGGACAAACTCTTATAATAGGAAAAGCGCTCCCGAGGACACATGGGAATATCGTCAAGCTAGTTTTCATCACGCTCATATGATTCGCATTTGGTACTTTGATAATTTGATATGTGGGTGGACCGGTGCTTGGGTGCTGTTCTTACTTGAACAAGCATCCCACTTATGATTAACCTCTATTGCAAGCATCCGCAACTACAACAAAAGTATTAAGGTAAACCTAACCATAGCATGAAACATATGGATCCAAATCAGCCCCTTATGAAGCAACGCATAAACTAGGGTTTAAGCTTCTGTCACTCTAGCAACCCATGATATACTTATTACTTCCCAATGCCTTCCTCTAGGCCCAAATAATGGTGAAGTGTTATGTAGTCGACGTTCACATAACACCACTAGAGGTTAGACAACATACATCTTATCAAAATATCGAACGAATACCAAATTCACATGACTACTAATAGCAAGACTTCTCCCTTGTCCTCAGGAACAAACATAATTACTCACAAAGCATATTCATGTTCATAATCAGAGGGGTAATAATATGCATAAAGGATCTGAACATATGATCTTCCACCAAATAAACCAACTAGCATCAACTACAAGGAGTAATCAACACTACTAGCAACCTACTAGCACCAATCCCGGACTTGGAGACAAGAATTGGATACAAGAGATGAACTAGGGTTTGGAGATGAGATGGTGCTGGTGAAGATGTTGATGGAGATTGCTCTCTCCCGATGATAGGAGCATTGGTGATGACGATGGTGATGATTTCCCCCTCCCGGAGGAAAGTGTCCCCGGCAGAACAGCTCTGCCGGAGCCCTAGATTGGTTCCGCCAAGGTTCCACCTCGTGGTGGCGGAGTCTCGTCCCGAAAGGTTGCCTTCTATTTTTTTCTCATCGAAAGAATTCATATAGTAGAAGATGGGCGTCGGAGAGCCACCAGGGGGCCCACGAGGTAGGGGGGCACGCCCAGGGGGGAGGGCGCGCCCCCCACCCTCGTGAGCAGGGTGTGGGCCCCCTGGCCTTCATCTTTGGCGATGATTTTTCTTTATTTATTTTAAGGTATTCCGTGGAGTTTCACGACTTTTGGAGTTGCGCAGAACAGGCCTTCAATATTTGCTCCTTTTTCAGCCCAGAATTACAGCTGCCGACATTATCCCTCTTCATGTAAACCTTGTAAAATAAGAGAGAATAGCCATAAGTATTGTGACATAACGTGAAATAATAGCCCATAATGCAATAAATATTGTCATAAAAGCATGATGCAAAATGGACGTATCAACTCCCCCAAGCTTAGACTTTGCTTGTCCTCAACCGAAAAGCCGATAACAATGAATATGTCCTCATGTTTAGAGGTAGAGGCGTCGATAAAAATAAAATACGGACATGAAGGCATCATGATTATTTCCATAACAGCAACATAAATAGATTTTGTCATATGATTACTCATGTTCAAGTGATGATCTTTTCACAAAGCCAAAGTATGAATCAGAAACCTTATTGAGCACCAACAAATTATAACCTCAGTCATTGAAGCAATTGCAATTTATCATAATATCGGAAAGAGTCTATGTCAGAGCTTAAAAGCAAGTCCACATACTCAACTATCACTTAGTCCTTCATAATTGCTAACACTCACGCAATACTTGTGGTTACGGAGTTTTAATCGGACACAGAGAAAGATAGGGGCTTATAGTTTTGCCCCAGAACCTTTTACCTCAAGGGTAATGTCAACAATAATTATTCATGCTCCCCCACATCCAATTAGATATATATATCATGTTCTTTCCAACATGCTAAGCTTGCCAAAGGATAAAATAAAAAGGGAAAGGTGAAGATCACCGTGACTCTTGCATAAGCTAGAGGATAATAATAAAAGATAGGCCCTTCGCAGAGGGAAGCAGAGGTTGTCATGCGCGTTTAGGGTTGATGCACAAAATCATAATGCAAAAGAACGTCACTTTATATTGCCCCTTGTATGTGAACCTTTATTATGCAGTCCGTCGCTTTTATTGCGTCCACAACAAGTTCGTACAAAGCTTATTTCTCTGCACTAATAAGTCATGCATATTTAGAGAGCAATTTTTATTGCTTGCACCGATGACAACTTACTTGAAGGATCTTACTCAATCCATAGGCAGATATGGTGGACTCTAATGGCAAAACTGGTTTAAGGGTATTTGGAAGCACAAGTAGTATTTCTACTTGGTGCTGAGAATTTGGCTAGCCTGAGGGGGAAAGGCAATCTCAACACGATAGAGGATCCATGACAACATACTTTATCTCGGATGTAAGAAAACATAACTCATTATGTTGTCTTCCTTGTCCAACCTCAACTCTTTAGCATGTCATATTTTAATGAGTGCTCCCAATCATAAAAGATGTCAATGATAATATATCTATATGTGAAACCTCTCTTTCCTTATTACTTCCTATTAATTGCAATGATGACCAAAGCTATATTTGCCAACTCCCAACAACCTTTAATCATCATACTCTTCCTATGTGAAGTCATTACTTTCACTAAGATCAATATGAACTCTTTGATTCTTTTTATTCTTTTTCTTCTAATCACCCAAGATCATGGCAAAATACTCAAGCCCTTGACTCAACACTAATCTTTATTATATAGCTCACGGACTCGATTACAAAGAAGGATCATAAAGCAAATCTCAAAACTAGATCATGCCATGACTTTATTCTACTAAATTAAGATACTACTAATAGGATCGAACTAAGAAAAACAGTAAAGATAGGAGTTGTGATGGTGATACGATACCAGGGCACCTCCCCCAAGCTTGGCAGTTGCCAAGGGGAGTGCCCATACCCATGTGATTATGTCTCCTTCTTTGTTGTTGGCGGTGGAGGTGTTGTTGATGATGCGAGCTTGTCGTCCACCTTCCATGGCATAGGCTCACCATCATAGAAGGATGATCGAGTCTCCGGAATCCTCAAATCTGCAGCCAAACTCATCCTTTTGAATCTATATTCATACTCACAGTTTTGGTTTTGCAGATCATAGATTTGGGCTTGGAGGTGCTCGATCTTCTCATGTAGCTTGAAGATGGCCTCCTCGGTCTTCTTGGCATCCGGCTCATAGTTGTTGGTGAGCTCCGCGAGCATCTTGTGGGTAGCGTTGATTCAACGCTCCACCATCCCTTGGCACTTGAAAACTTGTTGTTCCATTGCTTCGAGCCTCGACTCCACGCTTCCGGTTCCCTTTGGTCCCTCAACATCGCGGATGTGCAGCAACCCATCACGCATCTCAATGGTTTGAGGGTGTCGCAGCACCTCCACGAGGTAAGGGTTGATCACCTTCTCGAAGAACTTGTCCTTGGAAGCACTTGGGGTCGTCATGATGATCTAGACCTGTCAGAAAAACAGCTCGAAACAAGAACAGGGGAGATTTGCGTGATACGAGAGTCAAAACCTTCGGGAGTATATATAATGAATTTTTACTGACCAAAATATGTATCGTGCAAGGAAACGGAGTCCGGAGGGCACACGAGGTGCTCATGAGGTAGGGGGGCGCGCCCTCCACCCTCGTGGAGGCCTCGTGTCCTCCCCGGAGTGCTACTTATTTTTCTATTTTTCTAAATATTCCAAAACGGAGAAATATTGCCTTAAAAATTGTTTTGGAGTCAGTTTACTTACCGTACCTCATACCTATTCCTTTTCGGAGTCTGGAACGTCCTGGAAAGTGTCCCTTATGTATTCCTTCGGGGTTACAGTTTCAATAATATTGGTTTCAACATTTATAGGATTACCTGAGATATAGTGTTTGATCCTTTGACCGTTTACCACCTTCGGATTTGTGCCTGTGAAGTTGTTGATTTTTATGGCACCGGAACGATAGACCTCTTCGATAACGTAAGGACCTTCCCATTTAGAGAGAAGTTTTCCTGCAAAAAATCTTAAATGAGAGTTGTATAGCAATACATAATCACCTACATTAAACTCACGCTTTTGTATCCTTTTGTCATGCCATCTTTTAACCTTTTCTTTAAACAACTTGGCATTTTCATAAGCTTGGGTTCTCCATTCATGAAGTGAGCTAATATCAAATAACCTTTTCTCGCCGGCAAGTTTGAAATCATAGTTGAGCTCTTTAATAGCCCAGTATGCCTTATGTTCTAGTTCAAGAGGTAAGTGACAAGCTTTTCCATAAACCATTTTATACGAAGACATACCCATAGGATTTTTGTATGCAGTTCTATAGGCCCATAATGCATCATTCAGTTTCTTGGACCAATTCTTTCTAGACCTATTGATAGTATTTTGCAAAATTAATTTGAGCTCTCTATTGCTCAATTCTACCTGACCACTAGACTGCGGGTGATACGGAGATGCAATTCTATGATTAACGTCATATTTAGCAAGCATCTTATGGAAAGCACCATGAATAAAGTGTGAACCACCATCAGTCATTAAATATCTAGGGACTCCAAACCTCGGAAAAATAACTTCCTTAAGCATTTTAATAGAAGTGTTATGATCAGCACTACTAGTTGGAATAGCTTCTACCCACTTAGTAACGTAATCAACAACAACTAAAATATGAGTATATCCATTAGAGGCAGGAAAAGGTCCCATATAATCAAAGCCCCAAACATCAAATGGTTCAATAACAAGTGAATAATTCATAGGCATTTCTTGACGTCTAGTAATATTACCAATTCTTTGACATTCATCGCAAGACAAAACAAACTTATGGGCATCCTTGAAGAGAGTAGGCCAATAAAAACCGGATTGCAATACCTTATGTGCAATTCTATCTCCAGCGTGGTGTCCTCCATAAGCTTCGGAGTGACACTTGTGTAGGATCTGTTCTTGTTCATGCTCAGGTACACAACGTCTAATAACACCATCTACTCCTTCTTTATAAAGATGTGGGTCATTCCAAAAGTAATGTCGCAAGTCATAGAAAAACTTTTTCTTTTGTTGGTATGTGAAGCTAGGTGGTATAAACTTAGCAACAATATAATTAGCATAATCAGCATACCATGGAGTGCTACGAGAAGTGCTTATGACATTTAATTGTTCATCAGGAAAGCCATCATCAATAGGTAGTGGGTCATCAAGAACATTCTCTAACCTAGATAAGTTGTCTGCAACGGGGTTCTCAGCTCCTTTTCTATCAACAATATGTAAATCAAATTCTTGTAGCAGGAGAACCCATCTAATAAGTCTAGGTTTTGCATCTTTCTTTTCCATAAGATATTTAATAGCAGCATGATCTGTGTGAATAGTTACTTTAGAATCAACACTATAGGGTCTGAATTTATCACAAGCAAATACAACTGCTAAAAGTTCCTTTTCGGTAGTAGCATAATTTCTTTGAGCATTGTCTAGAGTCTTACTAGCATAATGGATAACATTCAATTTTTTATCAACTCTTTGCCCTAGAACAGCACCTACAGCAAAATCACTAGCATCACCCATAATTTCAAAAGGTAAATTCCAATCAGGTGGCTGAACGACAGGTGCAGATACTAATGCTTTCTTAAGTATTTCAAATGCTTCTACACAATCATCATCAAAGACAAATGGTACATCTTTTTGTACTAAATTAGTCAGAGGCCTAGAGATTTTTGAGAAGTCCTTAATGAACCTCCTACAAAATCTGGCATGACCAAGGAAACTTCTTATACCTTTGATGTCCTTGGGACATGGCATCTTTTCAATAGCATCAACCTTGGCTTTATCAACTTCAATACCTCTTTCAGAAACTTTGTGCCCCAAGACAATACCTTCATTAACCATAAAGTGGCACTTTTCCCAATTCAAGACAAGATTAGTTTCTTCACATCTCTGCAAAACTCAAGCAAGATTTCTCAAGCAATCATCAAAAAAGGAACCATAGACGGAAAAGTCGTCCATGAAAACCTCACAAATTTTCTCGCAGAAGTCGGAGAATATAGCCATCATGCATCTTTGAAAGGTAGTAGGTGCATTACATAAACCGAAAGGCATATGTCTATAAGCAAAAGTACCAAAAGGGCATGTAAAAGTAGTCTTTGATTGATCTTTAGCCGACATAGGTATTTGAGAAAAACCGGAATAACCATCTAGAAAGCAATAGTGTGTATGTTTGCATAATCTTTCTAGCATTTGATCAATAAAAGGTAAGGGGTAATGATCTTTCTTAGTAGCCTTATTTAATTTGCAGAAATCAATTACCATCCTATAACCTGTGATAATTCTTTGCGGAATCAATTCATCTTTATCATTAGGGACAACAGTAATACCTCCCTTCTTAGGGACACAATGGACATGACTTACCCACTGACTATCAGCAACGGGATAAATTATACCTGCCTCCAGAAGCTTGAGTATTTCTTTTCTTACCACTTCTTTCATTTTAGGATTCAAACGTCGTTGAGGATCACAAACTGGTTTGGCATCAGCTTCCAAATTTATTTTATGTTGACATAGAGTGGGACTGATGCCCTTAAGATCATCCAGAGTATATCCAATAGCGGCACGGTGCTTCTTCAGAGTTTTCAATAATCTTTCTTCTTCATGCTCTGAAAGGTTAGCGCTAATAATGACAGGATATATTTTCTTTTCATCAAGATAAGCATATTTAAGATTATCAGGCAACGGTTTAAGCTCAAACACGGGATCACCCTTGGGTGGAGGAGGATCCCCTAAGATTTCAACAGGCAAATTGTGTTGCAGAATAGGTTCCTGTTTAAAGAATACTTCATCTATTTCCCTTCTTTCATTCATGAACATATCATTTTCATGGTCTAGCAAATAGTGTTCTAAAGGATCACTAGGAGGTACGGCAATAGAAGCAAGACCAATAATTTCATCCTTACTAGGCAATTCTTCCTCACGATGTTGTTTACTAAATTTAGAGAAATTAAAATCATGAACCATATCATCCAAGCCAACAGTAACAACATTCTTTTGCAGTCTATCTTAGCATTAACGGTATTCAAGAAGGGTCTACCAAATATAATGGGACAAAAGCTATCTTGTGGAGAACCAAGAACAAGAAAATCAGCGGGATATTTGGTTTTTCCACACAAGACTTCAACATCTCTAACAATTCCCATTACAGATATAGTATCTCTATTGGCAAGTTTAATTGTAACATCAATATCTTCTAACTCAGCGGGTGCAATATCATGCATAATTTCTTTGTATAAGTCAATGGGTATAACACTAGCACTAGCACCCATATCACACAAGCCATGATAACAATGATCTCCTATTTTAACAGAAATAACAGGCACGCCTACCACAGGTCTATGTTTATCTCTAGCGCAAGGTTTAGCAATTCTGGCAGTTTCACCGCAGAATTGAATAACATGCCCATCTATATTATCAGACAGGAGATCTTTAACAGTAGCAATATTAGGTTCTACTTTGACTTGCTCAGGAGGTGTATAAGTTTTAGCATGATCCTTCATTCTAACAGGGAAAGGTGGTTTCTCAACGTAAGAAGTGGGAACAATAGGATCATTATAAGTGACAATCTTTTCTTCAACTTTAACAGGTGCAGCTACTTTTACTTCTATGGGAGGATGATATTTAAACCACTTCTCCTTGGGGAGATCAACATAAGTAGCAAAATATTCACAGAAAGAAGCTACTATCTCAGAGTCAAGTCCATATTTAGTGCTAAACTTACGGAAAATATCGGTATCCAATAAATATTTAACACAATCAAACTTAGGTGTCATCCTGACTCCTTACCTTCGTCGAGGTCCCAATCTTCAGAGTTGCGTTTAATTCTATCCAATAAATTCCATCTAAATTCAATAGTCTTCATCATAAAAGAGCCAGCACAAGAAGTATCGAGCATGGTGCGATTGTTATCAGAAAGTCGAGCATAAAAACTTTGCATAATCACTTCTCATGCGAGCTCATGATTGGGGCATGAATATAACATTGATTTAAGCCTCCCCCAAGCTTGAGAGATGCTTTCTCCTTCGCGAGGCCAAAAATTATATATATAATTGCGATCACGATGAACAAGATGCATAGGGTAATACTTTTGATGAAATTCCAATTTCAATCTTTTATAGTTCCATGATCTCATATCATCACATAGCCTATACCATGTCAATGCGTCTCCCTTCAAAGATAAAGGGAAAGCCTTCTTCTTAACAACATCATCGGGTATACCTGCAAGCTTAAATAGTCCACTAACATCATCCACATAGCATAGATGTTCATCAGGATGCTTTGTTCCATCTCCTGTAAAAGTGTTAGCTAGCAGTTTTTCCATCAAACCCGAAGGAATCTCAAAAGGAGTTTCATTTTCAATAGGTTCAGAAGGTTGAGTAGGTTGAGGAGCTACTCTTTCCTCTACTGGAAGGGGTGAAGATACCCCGAACAAGCCCCTCAGACAATTACTTTCCATAGTAACAAGTGACAGAAAATTTCAGCACACTAAATAAATTTTTCCTTACCAATTTCCACCTACCAAAGGCGCTTCACTCCCCAGCAACGGCGCCAGAAAATAGTATTGATGACCCACAAGTATAGGGGATCTATCGTAGTCCTTTTAGTAAGTAAGAGTGTCGAACCCAACGAGGAGCAGAAGGAAATGATAAGCGGTTTTCAGCAAGGTATTCTCTGCAAGTACTGAAATAAGTGGTAACAGATAGTTTTGTGATAAGATAAATTGTAACGAGCAACAAGTAACAAGAGTAAGTAAAGTGCAGCAAGGTGGCCCAATCCTTTTCGTAGCAAAGGACAAGCCTGGACAAACTCTTATAATACGAAAAGCGCTCCCGAGGACACATGGAAATATCGTCAAGCTAGTTTTCATCACGCTCATATGATTCGCATTCGGTACTATGATAATTTGATATGTGGGTGGACCGGTGCTTGGGTGTTGTTCTTACTTGAACAAGCATCCCACTTATGATTAACCTCTATTGCAAGCATCCGCAACTCTAACAAAAGTATTAAGGTAAACCTAACCATAGCATGAAACATATGGATCCAAATCAGCCCCTTACGACGCAACGCATAAACTAGGGTTTAAGCTTCTGTCACTCTAGCAACCCATGATCTACTTATTACTTCCCAATGCCTTCCTCTAGGCCCAAATAATGGTGAAGTGTTATGTAGTCGACGTTCACATAACACCACTAGAGGTTAGACAACATACATCTTATCAAAATATCGAACGAATACCAAATTCACATGACTACTAATAGCAAGACTTCTCCCTTGTCCTCAGGAACAAATGTAATTACTCACGAAGCATATTCATGTTCATAATCATAGGGGTAATAATATGCATAAAGGATCTGAACATATAGTCTTCCACCAAATAAACCAACTAGCATCAACTACAAGGAGTAATCAACACTATTAGCAACCTACTAGCACCAATCCCGGACTTGGAGACAAGAATTGGATACAAGAGATGAACTAGGGTTTGGAGATGAGATGGTGCTGGTGAAGATGTTGATGGAGAATGCCCTCTCCCGATGAGAGGAGCGTTGGTGATGACGATGGTGATGATTTCCCCCTCCCGGAGGGAAGTGTCCCCGGCAGAACAGCTCTGCCGGAGCCCTAGATTGGTTCCGCCAAGGTTCCGCCTTGTGGCGGCAGAGTCTCGTCCCGAAAGGTTGCCTTCTATTTTTTTCTCATCGAAAGACTTCATATAGGAGAAGATGGGCGTCGGTGAGCCACTAGGGGGCCCACGAGGTAGTGGGGCGCGCCCAGGGGGGAGGGCGCTCCCCCCACCCTCGTGAGCAGGGTGTGGGCCCCCTGGCCTTCATCTTTGGTGACGATTTTTCTTTATTTATTTAAGGTATTCCGTGGAGTTTCAGGACTTTTGGAGTTGCGCAGAATAGGCCTTCTATATTTGCTCCTTTTTCAGCCCAGAATTCCAGCTGCCGGCATTCTCCCTCTTCACGTAAACCTTGTAAAATAAGAGAGAATATCCATAAGTATTGTGACATAACGTGAAATAACAGCCCATAATGCAATAAATATTGTCATAAAAGCATGATGCAAAATGGACGTATCAAGCAAGCGAGTTGGATGCACACCCACTTAGTTTCTTTTGTTGAGCTCTCATACATTTATAGCTCTAGTGCATCCGTTGCATGGCAATCCCTACTCACTCACATTGATATCTATTAATGGGCATCTCCATAGCCCGTTGATACGCCTAGTTGATGTGAGACTATCTTCTCCTTTTTTGTCTTCTCCACAACCACCATTCTATTCCACATATAGTGTTATGTCCATGGCTCACGCTCATATATTGCCTGAAAGTTGAAATTTTTTGAGATTACTAAAGTATGAAACAATTGCTTGGCTTGTCATCGGAGTTGTGCATGATGAAATACTTTGTGTGATGAAGATAGAGCAACAGCCAGACTATATGATTTTGTAGGGATAACTTTCTTTAGCCATGTTATTTTGAGAAGACGTGATTGCTTTGATTAAGTATGCTTGAGGTATTACTATTTCTTATGTCAATATGAACTTTTATTTTGAATCATTTGGATCTGAACATTCATGCCACAATAAAGAAAATTACATTGAGAAATATGCTAGGTAGCATTCCACATCAAAAATTCTGTTTTTATCATTTACCTACTCGAGGACGAGTAGGAATTAAGCTTGTGGATGCTTGATACGTCTCCAACGTATCTATAATTTTTGATTGTTCCATGCTATTATATTACCCTTTCTGGATGTTTATGGGCTTCACTTTACACATTTATATCATTTTTGGGACTAACATACTAACCGGAGGCCCAGCCTGTATTGCTGTTTTTTTTTGCCTATTTCAGTATTTCAAAGAAAAGGAATATCAAACGGAGTCCAAACGGAGTGAAACCTTCGGGAGCGTGATTTTTGGAACAAAGGTGATCCAGAGGACTTGGAGTGCAAGCCAAAAAGCAGCCGAGGCGGCCACGAGGGTGGAGGGCGCGCCCACCCCTACACGGCTCGCCCCCTATCTCGTGGGCCCCTCGGGCGGCCACCGACCTACTTCTTCCTCCTATATATACCCACGTACCCCAAAAACATCCAAGGAGCCAACGAAAAACAATTTACACCGCCGTAACCTTCTGTATCCGTAAGATCCCATCTTGGAGCCTTTGCCGGTGCTCCGCCTGAGGGGGAATCGAGCACGGAGGGCTTCTACATCAACACCATAGCCCTCCGATGAGTTGTGATTAGTTTACCAAAGACCTTCGGGTCCATAGTTATTAGCTAGATGGCTTCTTCTCTCTTTTTGGATCTCAATACCATGTTCTGCCCCTCTCTTCTGGAGATCTATTCGATGTAACTATTTTTGCGGTGTGTTTGTCGAGATCCGATGAATTGTGGGTTTATGATCAAGTTTATCTATGAGAAATATTTGAATCTTCTCTGAATTCTTTTATGTATGATTGAGTTATCTTTGCAAGTCTCTTCGAACTATAAGTTTGGTTTGGCCTACTTGATTGATCTTTCTTGTCATGGGAGAAGTGCTTAGCTTTGGGTTCAATCTTGCGGTGTCCTTACCCGGTGACAATAGAGGTTGCAAGGCACGTATTGTATTGTTGCCATCAAGGATAAAAAGATGGGGTTTATATCATATTGCATGAGTTTATCCCTCTACATCATGTCATCTTTCTTAATGTGTTACTCTGTTCTTATGAACTTAATACTCTAGATGCATGCTGGATAGCGGTCGATGTGTGGAGTAATAGTAGTAGATGCAGGCAGGAGTCGGTCTACTTGACGCGGATGTGATGCCTATGTACATGATCATGCCTAGATAATCTCATAATTATTCGCTTTTCTATCAATTGCTCGACAATTATTTGTTCACCCACCGTAATACTTATGCTATCTTGAGAGAAGCCACTAGTGAAACCTATGGCCCCGGGGTCTATCTTTTATCATATAAATTTTCAATCTAGTTTTATTTGCATCTTTACTTTTCCAATCTATATTATAAAATACCAAAAATATATTTATCTTATCATACTATCTCTATCAGATCTCACTTTTGCAAGTGGCCGTGAAGGGATTGACAACCCCTTTATTGTGTTGGTTGTGAGTTCTTTGTTTGTATGTGTAGGTGCGTGGGACTTTTGAGGAGCCTCCTATTGGATTGATACCTTGGTTCTCAAAAACTGAGGGAAATACTTACGCTACTATTACTGCATCACCCTTTCCTCTTCAAGGAAAACCAACGCAAGCTCAATACGTAGCAGGGATCGATCGATCGCTCGGGTTCAGTAACATGTAGCCTGCAGAGCAATCGCTCGAGTTCAGTTAGATCCCAATGCCTCGCTCGGGTTCAGTTAGAGTGTAATGCGTCACACACACGCGCGTATGTACAAGAGAAACGCGCATCGCTCAGCCCCGACCACCCACCGTAACCAGGAACTCCCTCGATATTTTCCTCGCCCTCGCTTCTACCATGGTTTTTTCCGTCATGGATGGCCCAAAGAATGTCATGCAGCTGCATTTCCAACCCGCCCAGGATGAAAAGCCCATTTTCTTTCATGATTTTTTGTCATAGAAGTGGGAGCCCACCACATCTATGATGATACCGGGTTTTGTCACAATTATTGTCATAGAAGTGTCATAAGTATGACAGGAAAAAAATTTGTTCGGCCCAAAATGTCACGGATGTGTCTTTTTTTGTAGTGTATACAATAGTACGAAGTTATACATGAAAGTTAATTGCATGGTGCATCCAATGATATTTGTTCCGTATTATGAATGTTTATATTTTTCTCCGATAAAATTAGTCACACAAAACAGAAACAAAGGGCATATCTCTCTCTCTCCACCGCACACCCCCTCTCTCTACACCATTTTCAAATATGCACACAATCTATCTCTCGACCCTCTGAAAGTACGCCCCGAACACATTCACGCGTGATGGTCATTGTAGTTCAAGCGAAAGCACAGTACAGTCACTGGACTTTAGACTACGCTCATCACGGTCACCGTATACATTTTGTGGTGATTATATGGTCTCTATCTCACCATACTGCTCCGTATTTTTTTGATGACACTGACGGTCATTGTATTTAAAGCGGAAGCACGGTATGGTCACTTAACTTCAGAATAAGCTCATTCCGGTCATCATATACATTTTGTAATGCAAACCAACCTGTGGTTGAATGGTTAGGAGGATAGTGGTATCCCCAGCCCATCAGGATTCAAGCCCTGGTGCTCACATTTATCCTGGATTAATTTCAGGATTTCTGACAATGCGCATTCAGTGGGACGAGACATTCCCATTGACTACGAGGAACCTACAGTGACTTCATAAAATCTCGAGATGATATGTCGGCTCAGTCTCTCGAAGGTGCTCATAGGGGTAGGGTGTGTGTGTGTGTGCATTCATAGGGGTGAGTTTATGTGCGTACATATGAGCACTTGCGTCTGTAATGTGTTCAAAAGAATATACATTTTTGGGGTGATTATACAGTCACTGGCACACCATACTGCTCCGTATTTTGTTGATGACACAATCAATTGACCAGTCAAACGGTCCACATGGAGCAACTAGTGTTGCACCATCAGCGCACATTATCGTAGGGCCCACCTGTTAGAGGTTACATGAAAGAAAAAACGACAATAAATTTGTGGTCGGTGGGGATTCGAAGTCATGACCTCAGGTTGGCGGCCCGCGCACCCTAACCACAGGGGACAAGGTCACCTTGTGATGATATGCTGAGCCGACCCTTTTAATACACACGAGCTAGTGTGGTGAGTACATACACATCACACATGCGCACAAACATGCACGCAACCCTCGTGCATGCATGCAATACTCACACATACACATTGATGGAAATATGCCCTAGAGGCAATAATAAAGTTGTTATTATCATATTTCCTTATTCATGATAAAGGTTTATTATTCATGCTAGAATTGTATTGACCGGAAACTTAAATACATTGTGAATACATAAACAAATACCGTGTCCCTAGCGAGCCTCTTCTAGACTAGCTCGTTGATCAAATATGATTAAGGTTTCCTAACCATAGACATGAGTTGTCATGTGATAACATGATCGTATCATTAGGAGAATGATGTGATGGACAAGACACAACCATTAGCATAGCATATGATCGTTCAGTTTATTGGTACTGCTTTCTTAATGTTAAATACATGTTTCTTCGACCATGAGATCATGCAACTCCCAGACTTTGGAGGAATGCCTTATTTGCCATCAAACATAACAATGTAACTGGGTGACCATAAAGGTGCTCTACAAGTATCTCCGAAGGTGTCTGTTGAGTTGGCATGAATCGAGATTGAGATTTGTCACTCCGTATGACAAAGAGGTATCTCTGGGCCCTCTTGGTAATACAACATCACAAGAAGCTTGCAAGCAAAGTGACTAAGGAGTTAGTTACGGTATGATGTATTATGGAACGAGTAAAGAGACTTGCCGATAACGAGATTGAACTAGGTATGGAGATACCGACGATCGAATCTTGGGCAAGTAACATACCGACGGACAAAGGGAACTACATATGTTGTCATAAAGGTTCGACCGATAAAGATCTTCATAGAATATGTAGGAACCAACATGGGCATCCAGGTCCCCCTATTGGTTATTGACCGGAGAAGCGTCTTGGTCATGTCTACATCATTCTCGAACCCATAGGGTCCGCGCGCTTAACGTCCGTCGACGATATAGTATTATATGAGTTATGTATGTTGGTGACCAGATATTGTTCGGAGTCCCGGATGAGATCGCGGACATGACGAGGAGCTCCGGAATGGTCCAGATGTAAAGATTGATATATGGGATAATAGCGTTTGGTCTCCGGAAGGATTCCGGAATTCACCGAAAGGGGTTTCGGGTGTTTCCCGAAATGTTCGGGTATGAGAACACTTTATTTGTGCCAGGGGTAAAGTCCACGAGGCTTTAGTAAGGTGCAAAAGGAGTTTTGCAGAGGCCAGGAGGATAGACGCCAGGGACCCTTGCGTCTGGGGCCAGACGCCAAGGACCCTGGCGTCTGGTCCTAGAGTCCGAGAAGGACTCTTGCCTTGCGGGCTAAATCGACTTTGAGGAGGCTCTTTCTCCAAGAAACGACCCCAGGGCTCAACATATAAATAGAGGGGTAGGGCTAGCACCCGGAACACATCAAGATTCACCAAGCCGTGTGCCGGCAACCCTGTCCCCTCTAGTTTATCCTCCGTCTAGTTTCTGTTGTGCTTGGAGAAGCCCTGTGGAGATTGTTCTTCACCACCATAGTCACCACGCCGTCGTGCTGCCGGAACTTGTCTACTACTTCGCCCCTCTTGCTGGATCAAGAAGGCGAGGACGTCATCGAGCTGAACGTGTGCTGAACGCGGAGGTGTCATACATTCGGTACTTGATCGAGACGGATCATGAAGGTGTATGACTACATCAACCGCGTTGATAAACGCTTCCGCTTAGCGATCTACAAGGGTATGTAGATGCTCTTCCCCTCTCGTAGCTATGCATCTCCATGGATAGATCTTGCGTGTGCATAGATTTTTTTGTTTTCCATGCAATGTTCCCCAACAGTGGCATCATGAGCCAGGTCTATGTGTAGATGATATGCACGAGTAGAACACAAAGGAGTTGTGAGCGGTGATGTTCATACTACTTACCACCAACGTCTTATTTTTATTTGGCAGTATTAAGGGATGACGCGGCCCGGACCAACCTTACATGTCGACGTACATGAGACTGGTTCCACTAACTCACATGCAACTTGTTTTGCATAAAGGTGGCTGGTGTTTCTCCTACTTTAGTTGAATCGAGTTTGACTACGGCCGGTCCTTGCAGAAGGTTAAAACAATAAACTTGATAATCACTGTTGTGGTTTAGCGTAGGTAAGAACGGTTCTTGCTAGTTGTGCGTAACAGCCACGTAAAACTTGCAACAACAAAGTAGAGGACGTCTAACTTGTTTTTGCAGGGCATGTTGTGATGTGATATGGTCAAGATATGATGTGATATATGTTGATGTATGATATGATCATGTTTTGTAATAAGTTCATGACTTGCATGTCGATGAGTACGACAACCGACAGGAGCCTTAGGGTTGTCTTTAATTATTGTATGACTTGCGTGTCAATCACTAAGCACCATGTAATTGCTTTAATTTATTGCTATGCATTAGCAATAGTTGTAGAAGCAATAGTTGGCGAGATGACCCCGACGCTACAATGGAGATCAAGGTGTCATGCCGGTAACGATGGAGATCATGCCAATGCTTTAGATATGGTGTAGCGACCCGACCTCAGATGGTCAAGTCTCTGTGCTCCGGCGTCATCCCTGGATCAGTAATGCTGACACCACACAGTACTTCGAAGGATTTATAACAGAGTAGCAATCACACACTTATTACATCGATGTCCCAAAAGAGGACTTTATTACAATAAATATGGCTTAAGGCCATCTAATAACGATAACAGCGGAAGGCTTGGAAGATAAGTGAGTCCATCAACTCCAACGGCATCACTGAGTATAGAACCACGACCTAAAAGCACCTTACTCGTCGTCTGAAAAGTCTGCAACATGAAAGTTGCAGCCCGAAAACGGGTCAGCACATGGAATATGCTGGCAATGTAACACATAGAGAATAATGAATGGTAAGCCTATACTACATGCATATTTGGCTGGTGGAAAAGCTCTATGGTTACAGTTTTTGCATAAAGCCAATTTTTCCTACTGCAAAGGAATAAATTTATTTAACTATCATGGTGGTTGTTAAACATTGAGAATGGTTGACAGTAAAAATAATCATTAACAAACCCAACAATATTAAATTAGAGTAACATGTTGAGATTCACATGATATTCAAGTACTAGATACTCAAAATGTCCATAACCGGGGACACGGCTAATCATGATTAGTTTGTACACTCTGCAGAGGTTTGCGCACTTTTCCCCACAAGACTCGATCGCCTCCGTTTGGTTTCTCGCACTTCATGGTGTTTGAGAAACGGATGACCGAGACATAGTCTTTCAGAAGCGCTAGCACCTTACGATGGGTAGACCCGTACACCTACATCCCCTACATCTTCTAGTCCACCACTATAAGAGTTCGCACAACTTAGTCAACTATGCCAGAGCCCATAATGGCTTGTGGCTGCACACGGAAGTTACTAGCATGAATTATCTTATGATCCCTTTGAGCCTGGGTGGCGGTCCAAAAGAAAAAAAAACAGGCAAGTCCTGGAAACCCCAGGTGCCTCAATCCACCCAGATGTGTATTTAAGTTGCCACCTTAGATAAACCATTAATTAACAAGCTCACATCTGTCATGGATATCACTCACCCAATCCACGTCTACTAGCATAGCATGGCATAATAAGCAAATGCAGAAGTAACTCCCAAAGGTTTCATAAGTAAAACAGGTAATAGGTACTACCTCATCTACTTCCCATCCCTCAATTTAATTAGATCCTAATCATGCATGTTTGAGGATTGATCTAATGCAATAAAACTGGGTAGTAGGAAAAGGTATGATCAAGTGTTACTTGCCTTGCTGATGATCCGCGAAACCTAGAGATTCGAAGTAACAAGCGGCGCACTCCGGGTGATCTATCGCAGACAAACAACAAGCATACAATAAGTACTCATCTAATGCATAGGTAAATCTCGAATAAAAGATCTAACCAGAAAGTTCAACTTAAGAACCCTGGTTGCAAAAAGAATCAAATCAAAATAAAGCAACGAGAGTCAAACGGCGAAAGAAAACAGCTCGGTTCTAGCAAATTGAAACTAGGTCAAATTTTACAGTAGCAAAACTTTGTTTAAGTTGATTAGTCGGAACGGCGGTTTCGAAACGAAACTCCAGGCGCTTGAATCACCTGATTCCGATAAACGAGCGAGAAAATAAACGAGAACGAAGATCGGATCTGAAATCGCGATCAGAAAAAATAGCGGAATAAATCCGATTAAAAGAAAACGATGAACGGTTAAATGAACGGACGTTCGTTAACCGGGAATAACCGGTAATCACGTTCGTTGAGACGAACGGTCCGGCGAACGCTCGATAAACAACAAAACCGGAAATAAAAACCGATCTAGGGTTTCGGAAAAAAAACCGAAACGACGAAAAGAAAACCGGAACGGTTTTTTTTATATAAAAAACCGAACCGTGGGGAGGGTGGCGCGGCGCGGCTACCTCGACGAGGCGGGGCTCCGGTGGGGCGGCAGCTAGGCGGCGAGGCGACGGCGGCAGGCGGCGGCGCTAGCGGCGGCGGCGGCTGCGGTGGCGCGCGGCTGCTGCTGCTGCTGCTTAGGGCGGTGGCTTGGGAGGAGAGGGGGTGCTGGGGTATTTAAAGAGGGGGGAGGTGGCTTGGGGAGGGGGCGAGAAACGGAGTCCGAATCGGACTCGGCGACGGGCGGCGGCAGGCGCGGCGGTGGGGGCGCTAGCTTGCGCGCGCGCACGGGAGGTGGGCGGCGCTGGGCCGGCTGGCCGGCTGGGCCTTTGGCCCAGGCGGGCGCTGCGTATTTTTTTTATAAATAACGCGTGCAGAAAAACGAATAAAACAAAATCTAAACGAACTCCAAAAATTACAAAGTAAATTTTCCCCGACTCCTAAAAATGAGTCGAACAAAATGAACTTTTACTCGGGGCCTAAAATGCAATTTTTGAAAACACGCATTTTTTCCTAAGGCAAATAAACTCCGAGAAAATCCAAATTTTGGGAAAGTCATATTATTCCCTCTCATATTTTTTTTATATTGGTAAAATATTTGAAGATAAAATAAATAAAATCAAATGATCCTCTTTTCATAATTCGAGAGAACTCAAATATGAAAATTTCGAAATCTCCAACTCTCTCCGAGGGTCCTTGAGTTGCGTGAAATTTTCTAGGATCGACAAATGCAAGAAAATATGAAATGCATGATGATCTAATGTATAACATTCCGAATTGAAAATTTGGGATGTTACATATGGAGATCAAAAGCGCAAGATGGTGATGGCCATATCATGTCACATATTTTTTAATTGCATGTGATGTTCATCCTTTATGCATCTTATTTTTCTTAAAACGATGGTAGCATTATAAGATTATCCCTTCACTTAATTTCAAGATAAAAGTGTTCTCCCTGAGTATATATGCACCATTGCCAAACTTCATTGTTTCGAAGCACCTCAGGATGATCGGGTGTGATAGACTCTACGTTCACATACAATGGGTAAGCCAGTTTTGCACAAGCAGAATACTTGGGTTAAACTTGACAAGCCTAGCATTTACAGACATGGTCTCGGAACACTGGTGTAAGTGCATCTAGTGCCCCTTAGTGATTTTGGTGTATTGAAGACTTATAGGTTAAGGGACTAATGCGTTTGTGAGTGTACACAGGTCTATAAGTCTATGAGGAGTTTGATATTTGCAGAGAAAGTCGACCCCTAAAAATGAAGTTCTTCGACTGAAGACTTTGATATTCTGAAGACTTTCTGAAGACTTTGAAAGTGAAGAAATTGGTGTGACCTTGAAGACTTGATATTCATTTAAGGAACATGAAGCGTGAAGACTTTTGTTTTTATAGTTTCATTTTCTCCTTCTTGAGTCATAGGAAACACCGTACTGTTAAAGGGGGTCGAGGAAATACTAAGGAAAAATTTCCATGTGATGCTCAACTCAAAATCCTACACCTACCAATCCCTTCGAGTGAAGCCATTGGAAATCTCATACAGTTCAGTCAATTTCTTCAGTGACAGAGATGCAGTTCTTCTGGTCACTGAGGACTTTGCTCTGACTGAGGAGTTAGGAATTCGCCAGTGCGAATTGCCTACACAGTGAGGAACATGATAGCCCTGAGGAATTTGAGAGTCAAATTTCCGACCGTTGCTGTGCTGCGCGCCGGCTGTCCCAAAATATCTTATCCACCTAACGGTCATATCATTGAAGGGCATTTATGTATTATCATGTCGGGCTGCTCCCTAGGCTACAAATAGCCGCCCCCTACAACCACTAGTTGGTTGGCTGCTCCGAGAGAACTTGACACTTGTCATTTGAGAGCAACCCATCCTCCGAGGACTTTGAGCGAAAATCATCAAGTGAGGAAAATCCCAAAACCAAACCCCCACAAACCCAAAGTGATTGAGCATCACTGAAGAAATTGATCCTGCGTGGATCCGACGCTTGTTACCTTTGAAGACCGTGCTTCTTCCAGACGGTTAGGCGTCAAGGTGTAGAGCATCCAAGAGGAATTGTGGATCGCCGAGTGACCAAGTCTGTGAAGGTTTGGAAGTCACCTGAAGACTTACCACGAGTGATTGGACGAGGTCTGCGTGGCCTTAGTTCAAGGAGAATACGGTGAGGACTGGGTGTCCTGAGCTGCATGCTCAGTGACTGGGTGTCCGGGACTGCGTGTCCTTGAGTTTAAATACTCAGCCGCTCCAACCAGACGTACAACTGAGACAGCAGTTGGAACTGGTTTACCAAATCATTGTCTTCACCAACTAACTGGTTCTATTTCCTCAACCCTTTCATTTCCTCATTACTATGTTGAGAGATTGTTCATATCTGTGCTTGAAGACTTTGACTGAAGACTTTCTCAATTTCCTCAGTTCAATTTCTTCAGTCTGTTTGTCTTCATCTTGTGTTATCCTGTGGTTACGCTTTTTGTACTCTGTGCTAGTCTTCATTTCATCATGATGACCATGCTTGTATTCTGTAATGCTTACTTCTGAGTACTTATTCCGCTGCAAGTAGTTCTTCGCTAAGGAATTTCCTCACCAGCAAATTCCTTAGTGAAGAATTCATAAAAATTGCCTATTCACCCCCCCTCTAGTCGATATAACGCACTTTCAATTGGTATCAGAGCAAGGTACTCCCTTGTTCTGTGTGATTTTGGATTAACCGCCTGGAGTTTTAGTTATGTCGACCGCAGGTATGAAGAAAGTGACATGCCCTATCTTTGACAGTCATGACTATCCCAAGTGGAAGGCCATGATGAGGAAGCGCCTCATGGCAATGAACAGCGAGCTGTGGACCGTCACTGAGATTGGTCTTACTGATCTATGCAAGATGGCAGACGCTGATGATATTCGCAAGTACACTCGACTTGACATCATGGCGAAGGATATCATCTATTCATGCCTATCCAGAGATCAATTCGGGCGCATTATGCATCTTGGCAATTCGAAGCTTATCTGGGACCGAATCTCTGATGTCTATGAAGGTCATCGAACACGTCATGATCCCTGGTTTGAGGACTTCAAGGAATCTCTCAAAATGATGACTTTCGAGCCAGAATCATCATCTTCTGCATCATGTCTCATGGCAAACGGTGCTGAGGTATCCGAGTGCTCCTCATCCGAGTTTTGTGACGATGAATCTGATAATGATGAATCTGATGATGATATTGAATCTTGTTATACCAAACTTGTTTGCATTGCCACTAAACAACAAAGGCTTTGGAACAAGTTCAAAACATGCTAGACAAAAGTGATGATATGTTACGTAAAGAAATGGATCAGTCAAAAGCATTGGGTGAATGTCTTCAGAGAATTCACTCCAAGTTTGACGCCCTTCAAGATCAACATAATACCCTCTTGACTGATCACGAGAAGCTTTCTTCTGAATCTCTTCAAAGAAAGGAAGATCTTGAAAAGCTAAGATTGTGTTATGAAGATCTTCAGAAGGAGCGCGATTCATTACTAGCTCAAGAAATCAGCGCTTCCCAGGAAGAATTTGTTCCTCCATGCTTAAAGTGCATTGAACGTGAATCTGCTAATTCTTCACCTGAATGTTCAAATGCTTCAAATGTTACAAATTCTTTATCTTCCTCTGCTATCACTAATTCCTCATTTGAGGACATTGCTAGTATCACTGACAATGCAGGGCTGAAGGAATTGTACATGACAGGCATGTACAAAAGCCTCAAAGGGCATCAGACACTTTGTGATGTGCTTAAAAAGCAGATCCTCAACAGAAACCCTAGGAAAGAGGGTATTGCCTTTGAGAGGAAACTCAATGCTGATGGAACATTTTGGAAGCCTGAGCAGTACCCCAAAACCTCATGGGTTGCTGCAAAGGGACCTCCAGTTGATCCATCTAACTTATCTGGCTTTACATGTGAATCTCCTCATTCTTCTGATGAGTCATTTGACTCCAACTATAAACTGTTCAAAAATCAGAATGGTGAAGTATTTGCTAGATATGTTGGCACTAACTGCAGGAACGATTCCCCTATGAAGAAAATCTGGGTTCCCAAAAGTTATGTTGAAAGTCTTCAGGTGAATGTCCTCATGACACCACCTGTGAAGAACAGGAACCCCAGATCAAACTCTTCATATGGACCAAATTCTTCATATAGATCCAAGTCCTCATACGGACCAAATTCCTCACATGGATCAAATTCCTCAAAAGGATAAAAGTCCTCATATGATTATCATCGTGCTAACAACTCTGTCTCACAGGGTAGAGCTAAGGGCTATGAATATGTGCATTATTCTTCAAACCATTATGTTCATAAGTCCTCGAAGAATTTCTCTGCTTATTCATATGCTTACCGTAACCCCTCTTTTGTGAAACGAAACGGTTTGGCATCTTTGCCACCTTTCTCATATGGTGCTCGCAGAGTGATGAATTCTTTACCACCCCTCCAGATGTGGGTGGTGAAGAAAAGGAACTAATCTCTTCTGCAGGGTCAGGTCTCCAGACGTGCTTTAACGTCTGAAGAATTTGCTGGGGACCTGACGAAATTGCCTGAAAGGATGCAGGCGAATCATGATGAAATGAACTTTCATTTCACACGTCCTCATACTGCTATATCTGTTTACTGCTTGATGAAATTCATCTGATGAACTTGATATCATATTCTTCACTGATGAAGCATATGAGATTGTAAGCTACACTAATTCATCTGCAGGATGATCAACCCAAAACTACTGAATGGGTCCTCGATAGTGGATGTACGAATCACATGACTGGTGACAAGAATCTATTGATGGATGCTCCCTTACCACCATCACCTCTGAAGCATATCATCTTTGCTGACAAAGGCAAAAGTCAGGTATTGGGTCTTGGTAAGGTTGCAATCTCTAAGGATAAACACATGGACAAAGTCATGCTTGTTGAGTCCTTAGGATACAATCTCATGTCAGTCTCAATGCTTTGTGATCTTGATATGGTTGTTGTCTTTGGCAAGTATCGCTGTGTTGTGATTATGGAAGCTGACAATTCCAAAGTCTTCGAAGGCTTTAGGAGAGGAGATTTGTATATTGTTGATTTCTCTATAGGACCACAACCAGCCGTGTGTCTACTTGCAAAAGCTTCAGAAGGCTGGCTATGGCATCGACGACTTGGTCACGCAGGCATGAGGAATTTGCACACGCTTGCGAAGAAGAAGCATGTCATTGGCATTGAAAATGTCAAATTCCTCAAGGATCACCTATGCGGAGCCTGTGAAGCTGGAAAAATGACCAAGGCCAAGCATCCAGCGAAGACTATCATGACCACTACCCGTCCATTCGAATTGCTTCACATGGACCTCTTCGGACCTAATCATTACTCAGCAGTCACTAACGATGCATCTCTATATGGTTTTGTCATTGTTGATGATTACTCTCGATATACATGGGTACACATTGTTACTTACAAACATGAAGTGCACGAAGTCTTCAAATGATTTTCCTTGAGGGCTTCAACCAACTTTGGTGTGAAGATCAAGCACATCAGAAGTGACAATGGAACTGAGTTCAAGAATTCCGGTCTTGATGCCTATCTTGATGAACTTGGTATTACTCATAAGTTATCTGCTCCCTATACTCCTCAGCAAAATGGCGTCGTGGAGCGCAAGAACAGAACTCTTGTTGAGATGGCTTGCACTATGCTCGATGAATACAAAACGCCTCAGCATTTTTGGATTGATGCAATTGATACTGCGTGCCACATCATCAACAGAGTATATCTTCACAAATTCTTCAAGAAGACGGCCTATGAACTCCTCACTGACAAGAAACCCAATGTGAGTTATTTCAAAGTCTTCGGTGCTAAATGTTGGATTAGAGATCCTCACCACAACTCTAAATTTGCACCGAAAGCACATGAAGGTTTTATGCTTGGTTACGGAAAGGACTCGCACACCTACAGAGTCTTCAACATTGTTCTTCACAAGATTGTTGACACTGTAGATGTGCGGTTCGATGAAACTAATGGCTCTCAAAGAGAGCACCTACCTTCTGTGTTAGATGAACCAGCACCTGAGGATTCTATCAAGTTCAAGGAAACTGAGGATGTCATTCCTACTGAAGAATCTGTTGAAGAATTCATTCCAGTTCATGAAGAACGTCGAACTGATGCACCTGAAGAAAATGCTGAGGAAAATGGTGCTGAAGAAAATGCTGATCAAATTCCTCAGCGACAACCAGCTCATCCTCGCGTTGCAAAAGAAGTGCAAGTGGAGAAGATCATCGATGACATTAGCGCACCAGGTCCTCTCACACGCTCAAAAGCTTCACATTTATCTAACTTTTGTGGGCACTATGCTTTTGTCTCTATCACAGAGCCCACTAAGGTAGATGAAGCATTTCTAGAGCCGGAGTGGATTCAGGCTATGCAAGAAGAATTACATCAATTCGAGCTTAATAATGTCTGGGAACTGGTCAATCGCCCAGATCCTCGCAAGCATAATATCATTGGCACAAAGTGGATCTACCGCAACAAGCAAGATGAAAATGGCCTTGTGGTGAGGAATAAGGCACGACTAGTAGCTCAAGGCTACACACAGGTTGAAGGAATTGATTTCGATGAAACTTTTGCACCTGTTTCTAGACTTGAGGCTATTCGCATATTACTTGCTTATGCTAACCATCATGATATCATCTTATATCAAATGGATGTGAAAAGTGCATTCCTCAATGGTAAGCTTGAGGAAGAAGTATATGTTGCTCAACCCCCAGGTTTTGAAGATCCAAAGAATCCTGACAAAGTCTTCAGACTCAATAAGGCCCTCTATGGCCTCAAGCAAGCCCCTCGGGCATGGTATGATACATTGAAGGAATTCTTCATGAAGAATGGCTTCACACCCGGTTCACTCGACCCTACTCTCTTTACTAAATCTTATGATGGTGAACTGTTTGTGTGCCAAATATATGTCGATGATATTATCTTTGGCTGTACTGACCAACGTTATAGTGATGAATTTGCCTATATGATGAGTGAAGAATATCAAATGTCTATGATGGGAGAGTTGAAATTCTTCTTAAGTCTTCAAATTCGTCAGCAGCGCAATGGCATATTCATATCTCAGGAGAAATACCTCAAAGATGTACTGAGGAAATTCGGCATGCAAGATTGCAAAGGCGTCAAAATTCCTATGCCCACAAATGGCCATCTATGCACTGATGAAAATGGTATTGACTTCGACCACAAGGTATACCGCTCCATGATTGGTTCTTTATTGTACTTATGTGCATCTAGGCCAGATATAATTCTTAGTGTTTGCATGTGTGCCCGATTTCAAGCTGCACCGAAGGAATCACACCATAAGGCTGTGAAGCATATTCTTCGATATCTAGCTCACACACCAACACTAGGATTATGGTACCCCAAGGGCTCTGCTTTTGATCTCATTGGATATTCTGACTCTGACTATGCTGGTGATCGTGTGGACCGCAAGTCAACATCTGGCACTTGTCATTTCTGTCAGGACCCTGACTCAATGCCACATCGATCTAGCATGTAACACCTCATATCAATTTGCGGCCTCACGCACGGTATCCCCACGGGTGTCGCCTTACCTTTGCCCGGGACCGTTTGCGCCTTTTGGCACACGTATATGATAGTGTCGCTAGCATCCATATGATAAGGAGCCCGGGCTGACATGGCTAGTCGTTAACCCAAAGTGGCACAGACTTACAGGGACAGGCATCCATGACCCAGCATCGAATGTGTCGGTCATCAGCGAATAAGTTCCGGGCTGTAGCACTGGGCTAGCAGGACTCCGGTAAACCGGGCTGTAGCGGGCTAACAGGACTCCGGTACTCAACGCGTGACATTTCCCCGAAGGGACAGACACAGGAACGAAGAAGGACACATGCCGGCCAGCCTAAGTGTTTCGGAGCAGTAGCAAGCTACCATGGCTCGGTGGAAACACTAGGAGACATTTCCCGGTAAGAGAGGCTACTAAAGATAAACAACTAGATAGTCAGATCCCACACATACCAAGCATTTCAATAACATACACACAATATGCTCGATATGTGCAAATACAACATGGCATCACAACATGACTCTACGACTCAAGTATTTTATTCAATAGGCTCCAAGGAGCGAGATATTACAAACATGGGTCTCTCGACCCAGCATTCAGAGCATACAAGTCAAAGCACAAGCGGAAGCTCAACATGTCTGAGTACATACATCTACAAATGAAAAAGGCTGAGAAGCCTGACTATCTACTAGATCCTGCCGAGGGCACAAGATCGTAGCTGAGGTAACAAGCTAAACATCGAAGTCCACGCGGAACTACTAGTGAGACTGAAGTCTCTCTGCAAAAACATAAAATAGGCAAACGTGAGTACAAATGTACCCAGCAAGACTTACATCAGAACTAACTACATATGCATCATTATCAACAAGGGGGTGGTGGAGTTTAACTGCAGCAAGCCAGCTTTGACTCGGTGGCTATCCTGAACTACGACTGCAAGTAACTCTTTTGAGGCGGCGCACACGAGTCCACATATTCACCATATCAATACACCACTATGGATCCGCTCCCGTCTCCCTACGAGAACGCCATCCATAGCACTCACGCTTATCTTGCATATTTTAGAGTATCCACTTTCAGTTGTCTATGAACTATGCAAGGGGTCCAAGTTTCCATATCCGAGGAATCCGGCTATTCGAATAGATAATGATAACCCTGCAGGGGTGTACTTCTTCACACATGCTCTCGCCACATATCGCCCTGTACACGTCATGTACCTCGGCAACCTTCAAGCGGAAGCCGGGCGAGGGAGTCGGCCATGACCTGACTAACCACACAAGTCTCTCGTCCAGGTTTATCGCCTATTCGGGTTCCATCCAAAAGGAGATCCGGACGGGGTGTCGCTCACGGCCCCAAACGATGTGAGCAGGGTTCCCAAGCCCACCTTGACGGGTGGATCTACGCTTGGTACACCGTGCCACGGTGCCTAGTCTGTCCCAAGCCCACCTGTACCGGGTGCCACTTGGTAGACTACTAACACTACCTACAAACACCAGAAACTAGTTGCAACTCCTGGACAGAGATCAAGTTGATTAATAAGCCAAGAGGGGCCGAGTTACCGGAACCCAATGTGTGGTAGTACTGTTCATGGATCACAAACACAGAACTCAGTTCCTGAGGACGGCTGCAATGAGACAACCCACCATGTACTCCTACATGGCCTCTCACCGCTACCTTTACCAAATCGTGTTCACACACTTCGCTCTCAACAGTAGGACATGTTCACACACCTCTAATTCATCCCCGATGAATCAAACCTGACACAACTCTAAGCATTAGCAGGCATGACAAACAAGCATGAATGAGTAGGCACATCAGGGCTCAAACAACTCCTACTCATGCTAGTGGGTTTCATCTATTTACTGTGGCAATGACAGGTCATGCAGAGGATAAAGGGGTTCAACTACCGCAGCAAGTAACAGTTGTATCATTGTTGTCCTAATGCAGTAAAACAGAGCAGGAGCGAGAGAGTGGGATTGTATCGGAATGAACAAGGGGGTTTTGCTTGCCTGGCACTTCTGAAGATAGTATAGCTCTTCATCGGTGTCATCGAACTCATCGTCGGTATCACGTCTATCAAGAGGGGACAAATACCGGCAACACAGAAGGAAACACAATCAATGCAATGCACAATATGATGCATGATCATGACATGGCAATATGCTGTGATTTGGGCTAATGCGGCTAAGAACAAAAAGGTTTGAGCTTATTTGAACCAAAGATTCAAATTCAAACTCAAACTATGAATTCATAAAGTGCATTATCATGTTTTGATAAGAACAGCGAGGTTAAGTTGCTTAAACATGCATGAAACTAGTGCAGATGGATAGATTGGATTTTTCTGATCATTTTTCATATATAACTTATTTCATTTGGAGCTACGGTTGAATTTCTATGATTTTTAGAAGTTTATACTATTTTCTGGAATTTCCTAAAAAGAATAAATCCAGAAAAGGGTTTATTGCGTCAGCCTGGCGTCAGCGTGACGTCATCAAGTCAACGGGGCTGGTCCGGGTCAAACCTGACCAGTGGGGTCCACTGGTCAGTGACCCAGTGCAGCCTAGGGTCAATGACAGGTGGGTCCGGTCAACAGACACGTCAGCACAGTCAACTTTGACTTGTGGGGCCACTGTGATTAGTTAAAACTAATCATAAACTAAACTACGGTTAGTTAAGGCGTGGGGCCCTGTAGTCAGTGAGAGAGGGGGTTAGTTAGTGCGTCATTAGCGTTTAATGACATCGCCACGTCAGCACTGCCGGCGATTAGTCGCCGGCGACCTCAAGTCGCGGCGGAGTCACTCGTCCCGGCGATTCAGATGACGAGAGGAGGCGGGGTTGGGCTCGTTGGAACGCCCGTGAGGCGGCGCGTCCAACGGTGGTGGTGGCAGGTGCTGGGGCAGCCGGAGACAATGGCGGCAAGCACGTCCGCGGCGGCCGGAGTTCAGACGTCGACCGTTCCGACGTCGCAGGGCACGGCAGGGGCAACGGGTGGTTGCTACGGCCCCGTGGTGACGCGCTGAGCGCGGTGACGCACTCGGTTTCAAGCTCAAGTGGAATCGGCCACGGCAGTGAGGAGCTCAGGCGGCGGCGCGATCTGGTCGTCAAGGGGCGACGGCTACAGGGCATAACGAGCTCGGGGGAGAGCGGGTTTCGAGGCGGAAGCTCACAGTGGTTGCAGCGGCGTCGACGCGGGCTCGGGGAAGCGTCCGAGCGAGCGGGGTGGCGGGTCGGATCTCCAGCGACCCGAGGAGGATGAAGGGGTCGGGGAGGGTGCTACGAGGCGTCCGGTGTTGAGCGAGTCTACGAGGAGGAAGAGGAGGTCGTGGAGGAGCTCTGGGATGCATCGGGGAGGTGGGGCAGTGGCTGTGGGCGCGGGGTTACGGCAGCGCGTCCATGGAGGCTTCGGCCATGGCGGGGAACGGGCGAGGAGAGGCGTAGGGGGGCGAATGGGGTGTCGGCGAGGTCGGGGCGACGACCAGGAAACGATCCACGCGGCGCAACGGCGACCACGGCGATGCAGAGAGGCTGGGTGGTGCGTGGCGAGCTCGGGCGCGCCATGCTCACCTCCCTGCCTGCTCTGGCAAGGGGAAGCAGCTGGCTGGCACGGGCCAGCACAGTGCTGGGCCGGCCAGTGGGTTGCCAGGTAAGTTTCAGGTAAGCTCTCTTTCCCTTTTGTTTCAGTTTTCTATTTTTCTGCAACTTGATGACTTTATTAAAAACACTTAGGCACACTCAAAAATCACCAAACTGCACATGGACGCTGTTTGGAATACATCCAACATGGAACATTTCAGTTTAGGATTATTTGGACATTTTAAATATTTATAGTATTTAAATGCCCAAATTCAAATAGAGTATGATTTAATTCAGAGCCCAAATATATCATGGAAAAATGTGCATCACCTCTGGCTACTGTTTACAGTATTTCCCATAAATGATGAACATTTTTGAAAGCCATTTGGACTTCTTGAAAATATTTCAGGTGAACCTAGTGAATTCCTTTAATGCTAGGGTTTGGACAATCCCCATTTCAACTTAAATGAAATTTTAGACATGATGACATGATGATCATGCAAGGATAAGCAAAGGCTAAGCTAGGGCTATGACAACTCACCCCCACTAAAACAAGAATCTCGTCCCGAGATTCAAGACGTGAGGTAAGAAGACAGAGGGGCACAGAACTGTCACAACCTTCTCGATCCAATTGCCCTTCTCGAAGATGTTGATTCATTTCTTCATGTTGATCTTTGACGTCCTTGCCTTTGAGATCTTCAGTAGAACACTAAGACCAAAGGATCGGGAACTCTACCAAGATCGATCTTCTTAAAGATCGAGCAACTCAGGATCAACTCACGGAGTGAGATGAAAGAACGTCTCTTGAGCTGAGACACAAGACACACATTGAGAGGGATAGATAATGAAGGTTCAACTTGGTAGGCAACAATTCCACGCTTAGAAAGATGGTGGATGGTGTCAAGGTGGCGAGGAAATAATTGCCATGAATCCGTAACGGGGCACCTTGGAAAGGTGACTCGTAGAATTATCCCCTTAAGTGGCAAAAAGAATTACCTTTGATTTAGAGATCATTGAAACTCTTTATACCAGCCTAAGGCAATTCTCGAGCAATTGTTTGATGGAGTTCGAAGGAGTAGCATACTCGGACTAGTATGGATGATGTGGATTACCTTGTTGAAAACAACACAAGGGATGATTTTAGTAACTAGGGAGAAGCTCAACAGTAGAGAGTGAGTCCACTATTTGAAAATTTATAGCATAATCGAGGAAACTGAGAGCAACCCCAGTTAGTGCCGATGGTAACACCTAACGCTTGTGCGTGCTCTCAAGAACTTGAGCATTTCCATGGTCATCAAGGTTTTACCAACATCCATGTCAAGGGTGCTGACAACACAACATCCTACCATGATGAATAGCGATGGACAATGCAGATGCAAAGGAGGATAACACTTTCTCAGATTTCACCTTAGCGAGGCCAAGGGGACGAAATCTAGATGATCGACCGAGAGACATTTAGCACTCCGCTTCTAATGTTCTCCTTGATGTACCAGTTTAACCCAATACCAGTTGGTATCTGGAACATCAAGTAAAGGTCTGGCTTCGGGAGAACAAAGGATCCATAAGGAACAACTTCTAAAATAAGTCGCACGACATCCTTATGGAGAGGATGGTCAGCTTGCTCAGTTAAGATGCTACAATAATAGATCTTCGGCTAGGTGTGTCGGCCAACATCAACCTTGTCGGGACCTACATCATAGATCTTAGAATAGTTCCAACCATCATATCTGCCTGAGATTCAGATCCGGTTGGTGTCAGATTATTCCAGACTCGTCAAGTCTAGAAAGAAAAATTAAAGTTTGCAACACAAATCGACGAGATGAAGTTGCGAGATTCTCGGGAAAGGAACTACGATAGCAAGCTCCAAAACATGAGCTGGTTCTGCTACATACATGTGAACACGCTGTCCCAGACAAGCATGGCCACATAGTAGTCTTATAATAAAATGCTACCGAGTTCAGGTGGGGAACCATCAACGAGGATATCGAAGTCCTTGTATACTTATCGATGAACTTCTTATACTTGAACAAATCAATCAGTGGCTTGGTGTGCTAGGGATACATATAGAATGAAGGTTGCGAGCCTGTCAAAACATAGCATACTTCGCACATGCATGACTGACTTGGGATGGTACCAGGGGGGAACAAAAACAATCTTTCTCGAACTTATGGCGGCAACTTGCACCAAATGCACGTGAATCAGAGAAAGTCACTTCTTCCATCCAAACATATACTTCATGAACGGAACATGAAGAAAATGCTTACACAAGTTTCCAACACCAGCTGGATGTTCAACACGAATCATGGAGGAGACAAAATGCTACTGATGGGCTCAACAGCAACTCATCGGAATTTCCATATCACTGGACTCCCACCATTATGTGAACACGGTGATAGCATTGGTCAGACCAAACGATGTAATGGTGTATGCTCGAGGGATCAACCACGAGTAAGACAACATTACGAACATCGTTGGTTCTGATTTGATTTGAGGATAGCCCACACTCAAATCAAAGTTTTGGTTAGGACGATAGGTCCAGCAATTGATCGCGAGGATCAATCAATGAAGATATCACCTTTCTACAACACACATACAAGATATCCCTTAAAATGAACTAAGTCGGACAAGCTTTTATCTTCCAACTCTCCAAGTTGTTGTTTAGCTTAACCAACTAGCTCAGGGGTATCCTGCACAGATTCTTGGAGAAGGGGTGGTTTACAGGAATAAACCAACTTGATCACGAACTCAACATAGCGGTCAGGTGACAACCTGGTAATACTTCCGAGAAGATATTCGGAACATCACGAACCACCGATATGTTACTAAGCTCGAGAACAATCTTGCTTTTCAGGGCAAGACGATATGATCAATAGAGCGAAGATTTGAAATAATCCTAACTCATCGATCGAGGAGTGCACCAGGAGAATGGACTAGGTAGCACGATCAATCTTAGAATGATGAATCAATAACCAACATGCTAAGAATGAAATTATTGTCCTTTAACTACCAAGCAACAGAGTTACTAGGAGTATTGATTTCACACATCATGGTTCACTTGTCGGCATTCCGGTTTCAACAACACGGGAGCTGAGAAGTGAATAATGAGGGCGAGAAGTATTACTGCATCAAGAATTCATAAGAGATAGTGCAATTCTCATGACGATCCTGACGTAAAGAGGATAACACTTCAAGGTAGAAGGGATCAAAAGCTTGATTACATTTTGATCTACGGAATACAACTGCTTTGACCCAATCCTGGATATGGATGAGGTATTGGAGTTTGTTTATCCTAGTCATCCTGAATAGAATGGCTTGACGGATCACAAGAATAACAAGCATCGATAACACGAATGCACAATTACTCTTGACTATCAATTGATAGACGAAGGTCAGAATACAACTAAAGAGGGACAACTCAAAGGATTATATATCTTTCTGAGTTGTGGATGCATAGATTAGTATGTCGAGCAAAGCTCAACATTTCTTCCGGATAACCCATGCAGAAGGTAGAACTGGCAGATTCACAATATAGAATGGAGAACTCATCAAGAGCGCCCTGGTTGTGATCTTTCGGATCGGCGAAGAACTTCTGCCATAAGCAGTACATGGTATTTGGAAGAAGGAAATACCACGGACCTCGAGGACTATCGCAAAGGTTACTAACATCCTAAAGGTACGAGCAACACTAACAACATGAAGTAAGTAGGGAAATCTCAGGTTCAGAAACCCAGGAGTAGAATGCCTACTAACTAAGTGGCATCACGGGATGCTTTCGAGAATGATGGCCAGAATCATCACACTGGAACACAAATCATGGCTAGATTACTAGATGATCCCCTAAGACACCTAGGGTCATAATACTAATTCCAACATATATGTCGAGGCAATAGAATACCTCAACTCAGCAATTAGTGTGATTAACCTGGCCCAAAGGAACATAAAAACCAGAGGGAAAGGGTTTGCAAGTGCATCAGATTGTTTAGAAACCTGGGATGACTCGGACAGCATAACGACTGTAAATTCTCAAAAAGATTGGAGACATGTTACAAAAATTGTGGCATCGCCACTTAGAAGCACAATATCAAGGTTTCGAGATCAACATTTAACATACGGAAGTAGTAGAAACTTAACTGAGGCTTGAAACCAACAATCCTATAAGTCTACGGATTAGTAACACGTGATCCTGATAGAAAGAAGAGAAGGCCTAGTTCCTTAACCCCGTAGGAAAGATATGATGACTCGGATCAGAAGGGCATAAGGTATAAGGAGTAAAAAGAGACTTACGTTCCATCCCACAATCAATTCCCTTATATAACTAAAGCATTTCTAGACACAACTTCGACCAGTTTGGCTTCGTAATCCTACAGGCAGTCAAGCTCTGATACCAAAGCTGTTAGGACCCCGACTCAATGCCACATCGATCTAGCATGTAACACCTCATATCACTTTGCGGCCTCACGCAGAGTATCCCCACGGGTGTCACCTTACCTTTGCCCGGGACCGTTTGCGCCTTTTGGCACACGTATATGATAGTGTCGCTAGCATCCATATGATAAGGAGCCCGGGCTGACATGGCTAGTCGTAAACCCAAAGTGCATAGACTTACAGGGACAGGCATCCATGACCCAGCATCGAACGTGTCGGTCATCAGCGAATAAGTTCCGGGCTGTAGCACTGGGCTAGCAGGACTCTGGTAAACCGGGCTGTAGCGGGCTAACAGGACTCCGGTACTCAACGCGTGACATTTCCCCGAAGGGACAGACACAGGAACGAAGAAGGACACATGCCGGCCAGCCTAAGTGTTCCGGAGCAGTAGCAAGCTACCATGGCTCGGTGGAAACACTAGGAGACATTTCCCGGTAAGAGAGGCTACTAAAGATAAACAACTAGATAGTCAGATCCCACACATACCAAGCATTTCAATAACATACACACAATATGCTCGATATGTGCAAATACAACATGGCATCACAACATGACTCTACGACTCAAGTATTTTATTCAATAGGCTCCAAGGAGCGAGATATTACAAACATGGGTCTCTCGACCCAGCATTCAGAGCATACAAGTCAAAGCACAAGCGGAAGCTCAACATGTCTGAGTACAGACATCTACAAATGAAAAAGGCTGAGAAGCCTGACTATCTACTAGATCTTGCCGAGGGCACAAGATCGTAGCTGAGGTAACAAGCTAAAGGTCGAAGTCCACGCGGAACTACTAGTGAGACTGAAGTCTCTCTGCAAAAACATAAAATAGGCAAACGTGAGTACAAATGTACCCAGCAAGACTTACATCAGAACTAACTACATATGCATCATTATCAACAAGGGGATGGTGGAGTTTAACTGCAGCAAGCCAGCTTTGACTCGGTGGCTATCCTGAACTACGACTGCAAGTAACTCTTTTGAGGTGGCGCACACGAGTCCACATATTCACCATATCAATACACCACTATGGATCCGCTCCCGTCTCCCTACGAGAACGCCATCCATAGCACTCACGCTTATCTTTTGTATTTTAGAGTATCCACTTTCAGTTGTCTATGAACTATGCAAGGGGTCCAAGTTTCCATATCCGAGGAATCCGGCTATTCGAATAGATAATGATAACCCTGCAGGGGTGTACTTCTTCACACATGCTCTCGCCACTTATCGCCCTGTACACGTCATGTACCTCGGCAACCTTCAAGCGGAAGCCGGGCGAGGGAGTCGGCCACGACCTGACTAACCACACAAGTCTCTCGTCCAGGTTTATCGCCTATTCGGGTTCCATCCGCAAGGAGATCCGGCCGGGGTGTCGCTCACGGCCCCAAACAATGTGAGCAGGGTTCCCAAGCCCACCTCGACGGGTGGATCTACGCTTGGTACACCGTGCCACGGTGCCTAGTCTGTCCCAAGCCCACTTGTACCGGGTGCCACTTGGTAGACTACTAACACTACCTACAAACACCAGAAACTAGTTGCAACTCCTGGACAGAGATCAAGTTGATTAATAAGCCGAGAGGGGCCGAGTTACCGGAACCCAATGTGTGGTAGTAACTGTTCATGGATCACAAACACAGAACTCAGTTCCTGAGGACGGCTGCAATGAGACAACCCACCATGTACTCCTACATGGCCTCTCACCGCTACCTTTACCAAATCGTGTTCACACACTTCGCTCTCAACAGTAGGACATGTTCACACACCTCTAATTCATCCCCGATGAATCAGACCTGACACAACTCTAAGCATTAGCAGGCATGACAAACAAGCATGAATGAGTAGGCACACCAGGGCTCAAACAACTCCTACTCATGCTAGTGGGTTTCATCTATTTACTGTGGCAATGACAGGTCATGCAGAGGATAAAGGGGTTCAACTACCGCAGCAAGTAACAGTTGTATCGTTGTTGTCCTAATGCAGTAAAACAGAGCAGGAGCGAGAGAGTGGGATTGAATCAGAATGAACAAGGGGGTTTTGCTTGCCTGGCACTTCTGAAGATAGTATAGCTCTTCATCGGTGTCATCGAACTCATCGTCGGTATCACGTCTATCAAGAGGGGACAAATACCGGCAACACAGAAGGAAACACAATCAATGCAATGCACAATATGATGCATGATCATGACATGGCAATATGATGTGATTTGGGCTAATGCAGCTAAGAACAGAAAGGTTTGAGCTTATTTGAACCAAAGATTCAAATTCAAACTCAAACTATGAATTCATAAAGTGCATTATCATGTTTTGATAAGAACAGCAAGGTTAAGTTGCTTAAACATGCATGAAACCAGTGCAGATGGATAGATTGGATTTTTTTGATCATTTTTCATATATAACTTATTTCATTTGGAGCTACGGTTGAATTTCTATGATTTTTAGAAGTTTATACTATTTTCTGGAATTTCCTAAAAAGAATAAATCCAGAAAAGGGTTTATTGCGTCAGCCTGGCGTCAGCGTGACGTCAGCAAGTCAACGGGGCTGGTCCGGGTCAAACCTGACCAGTGGGGTCCACTGGTCAGTGACCCAGTGCAGCCTAGGGTCAATGACAGGTGGGTCCGGTCAACAGACACGTCAGCACAGTCAACTTTGACTTGTGGGGCCACTGTGATTAGTTAAAACTAATCATAAACTAAACTACGATTAGTTAAGGCGTGGGGCCCTGTAGTCAGTGAGAGAGGGGGTTAGTTAGTGCGTCATTAGCGTTTAATGACATCGCCACGTCAGCACTGCCGGCGATTAGTCGCCGGCGACCTCAAGTCGCGGCGGAGTCACTCGTCCCGGCAATTCAGGCGACGAGAGGAGGCGGGGTTGGGCTCGTTGGAACGCCCGCGAGGCGGCGCGTCCAACAGTGGTGGTGGCAGGTGCTGGGGCAGCCGGAGACGATGGCGGCAAGCACGTCCGCGGCGGCCGGAGTTCAGACGTCGACCGTTCCGACGTCGCAGGGCACGACAGGGGAAACGGGTGGTTGCTACGGCCCCGTGGTGACGCGCTGAGCGCAGTGACGCACTCGGTTTCAAGCTCAAGTGGACGTGGCCACGGCAGTGAGGAGCTCAGGCGGCGGCGCGATCTGGTCGGCAAGGGGCGACGGCTACAGGGCATAACGAGCTCGGGGGAGAGCGGGTTTCGAGGCGGAAGCTCACAGTGGTTGCAGCGGCGTCGACGCGGGCTCGGGGAAGCGTCGGAGCGAGCGGGGCGGCGGGTCGGATCTCCGGTGACCCGAGGAGGATGAAGGGGTCGGGAAGGTAGCTGCGAGGCGTCCGGCGTTGAGCGAGTCTACGAGGAGGAAGAGGAGGTCGTGGAGGAGCTCTGGGATGCGTCGGGGAGGTGGGGCAGTGGCTGTGGGCGCGGGGTTACGGCAGCGCGTCCATGGAGGCTTCGGCCATGGCGGGGAACGGGCAAGGAGAGGCGTAGGGGGGCGAATGGGGTGTCGGCGAGGTCGGGGCGACGACCAGGAAACGATCCACGCGGCGCAACGGTGACCAGGGCGATGCAGAGAGGCTGGGTGGTGCGTGGCGAGCTCGGGCGCGCCATGCTCACCTCCCTGCCTGCTCTGGCAAGGGGAAGCAGTTGGCTGGCACGGGCCAGCACAGTGCTGGGCCGGCCAGTGGGTTGCCAGGTAAGTTTCAGGTAAGCTCTCTTTCCCTTTTGTTTCAGTTTTCTATTTTTCTGCAACTTGATGACTTTATTAAAAATACTTAGGCACACTCAAAAATCACCAAACTGCACATGGACACTGTTTGGAATACATCCAACATGGAACATTTCAGTTTAGGATTATTTGGACATTTTAAATATTTTATAGTATTTAAATGCCCAAATTCAAATAGAGTATGATTTAATTCAGAGCCCAAATATATCATGGAAAAATGTGCATTACCTCTGGCTACTGTTTACAATATTTCCCATAAATGATGAACATTTTTGAAAGCCATTTGGACTTCCTGAAAATATTTCAGGTGAACCTAGTGAATTCCTTTAATGCTAGGGTTTGGACAATCCCCATTTCAACTTAAATGAAATTTTAGACATGATGACATGATGATCATGCAAGGATAAGCAAAGGCTAAGCTAGGGCTGTGACAATTTCCTCGGACGATCTTTGGTCTGTTGGTCCTCGAAGAAACAGAACTGCGTATCACTGTCTACTGCAGAAGCTGAATACATTGCTGCTGGCTCTTGCTGTGCTCAACTGCTTTGGATGAAGCAAACCCTCAAGGACTATGGCGTCAATGTGAAGAATGTGCCTCTCCTCTGCGACAATGAGAGTGCCATCAAGATTGCTCACAACCCAGTTCAGCACTCGAAGACAAAGCACATTCAGATTCGTCATCATTTTCTTCGTGATCATGTGTTGAAGGATGACATCTCCATCGAGCACGTGAAGACTGAAGAACAGCTAGCTGATATCTTCACTAAGCCCTTGGATGAGAAGAGATTTAGCAAGTTACGGTGTGAGCTAAATATCTTAGAGTCTTCGAATGTTCTTTGAAAAGGACACACATCCTAACACTTATGCAAAATTGAGGACTTAAATGTGCAACACATGAAGAAACGTTTTTCTTCAATCAATGAAGAATAACACTCTAAGTGTGAAGAAATTAATGAAGAATTTGATTCTCAGAACCCTACGACAATTGTACGCGGTGTCTGAAATCATCATTCTTATACGGTGGGTCACGCCACCACAAAAAGTTGAAAATCTTCAATTTGAGTTTTTCCTCATTTTTGAAATTCTTCAGTTTTTCAAATTCTTCAACTTTGCAAAATCTTCACTGTTTCCGTCGTTTTACTTCATTGGCTATATATATATATATATATATATATATATATATATATATATATATATATATATATATATATATATATATATATATATATATATATATGAGTTTATGTCCTCTACAACATTCACTTATGGCTATTTCTTCAAGTTGTGTTTTCTGCTAAGTGAATGTGATCGGACCCTTCCCCCTCTATGCTGTACTCAACCCAATCTATTCACAAATTCTTCATGTGCGTTCTATTTGAAACTCGTTCAAAGTCTTCACTATGTCCTCGTGAGCTGAAGAAATTGCGAACGAAACTTTAAAACAAATCTTATCCAGATTTTCGGTTTTGCCGCTCAAACCGTTCCGCATCCCATGATGCATTATTATATTCACCCACGATCTTACACGATCTCATCTGCACAGTGCGTGGGTGACACATGTCGCGTGAAGGAGAAAGGGCAGGGGCATGTTCGTCCCAAAATCTTCGGGCGAACAGTTTTTCACCGTGGCTATAAATACCCCTCTCCCCTTCCTCACTTCATTTACTCCGCTCGGTCGCTGTCTCTCGCTCGAGCTCCTCAAACCCTAGCGCCGCCGCTACTCCATCGTCGTCGGTGAGGAAGAGCTTCGCTGCCTCGACCTCGTCGCCGTCGTACTCGCGTCGGTTGCGGAAATCTTCACTCCGCCGCCGCCGTAGCTGTCTCCCTCTGCCAAGTTAGGGCGTGGGAGATCTAACTTGACGAACTTCACCTCTGTTCATCTCAGTTCGTCGCGTTCTTCAGTTCGGGTAATTAAAAGTTACTTTTATTACTCACTTTGATTCTCAAGCTTTCCTGAAAATCTTCAAAGGTGTTTTATTCTTCAAATCTTCACACATATGAACACCTCACACATTGTATGCTCTTGATCCATTTCTCTAAGCAATCATTTTCTTCAAGATTCCTCAATTGTGTGGATCTTCGATCTGTACAACTCTAGAACCTAAGACAAGAACGCTTAGTGAAATTCCTCAAGGCTCAACTGGTCAAATTCCTCAAAACTTGTCTTTTCGAAAAACCTTCTGAGAACGCATATGACCTCTCCAAATTCCTCGCACATACACTCTATTCACAGGTACTCATGTCCGCTGCTGAATCACTAGGTTCTCATCAACTTAACTCATTTGCAGCGTTCCTCGAAGAAAAACTGCATACTTCTTCAGAGTGTTCAATTGTTCAAATTCCTCATCTGAAGAATATGGCTGAAGGTAAGAGACCGCAGAAAGGAGGAAAGAAACCTGAGGTCATGACTGCTTTCGAGATCCCTGATGATATATATAAGGACTATTGCACACCTGATGAAGCCAAGTCTGGCAAAGAGAACAAAAATCAGCGTAAAGTGCGCATTCAGAGAATTGAACGGAGATGGGCAAGAGAATGGAGGGAGTATAGATATGTAACTCCAAAGTATATGAAGAAATTCGCCTTAAATCCTCCATGCCCAAGAGCTCCATTGGCACCTGGCCAAGTAGCTGATTCCACCAGCATCAAGCGTGGTGAGGACTTTCCTGAAGAATGGGCTAGCCGCCAAGCTAAATTGGCAAGACAAGCCAAGGAGGCAGTGAGGAAATTCAATGAGGATTCTGCTGCTGCTGCTGCTACTGAGGCCTCGGTCAAGCCGAGGAAATCAATGCCAAAGAAGCCTGCTCGCAAGCCAAGTGCTTCACCAACAGCGCCCTCACGGCCAAGTTCCTCAGCTATGCCCTCATGGCAAATTCCTCAGACCGCTACTGCTTCACCAAAGTCCTCAGCTCCTGTGCATCTGGCTACATGTCAAAGGACTACGGGTTTCTCAATTGCTTCTGGTGTCTCAGCAAGTTCCTCAGCTGCACCAATGTCCTCATCAGGCCCCACACTGTTGAAGACTAAAGCAACAGCTGGACGCGGTCCTCGGCCAAGTCCAAGGAAGAAACTGGTCGCATTCCATGTGCCCTCTGATGATGAAGCTTCTGATGATGAACTTGCAGAAATCATCAGAGACAGAGAAGTGAAGGCCGCTAGAGCCAAAGACACATCTGTGCCACTGCTTTTGGATCCGAGAAAAATCCTCGATTACATTGACCTCTGGCACAAGGATCCAAACACCCCCATGCCTGATTTTCAACTAACTCCTGGTCAAAGTCACATGCTGACCCATTTCATCACTCAAGAGAAATGGAAGTTTGAAAAGGCAAGAGAGATCAAGAAGGCTCAATACAGGAAGGAGAAGCTCCTGAAGAAAAATGTTGTCAGAATGACACCTGAGGAACTTCTCAAGGCTCAGTCTGAAATTCAAGCCCTCAGCAAAGACTTCGATGCATATATGCTGATTGGCAAGGAGCCAAAGTGAGATTCGTCAACCTGACGAAGAAAATGACAACTGTTGCTGCCCCATCGCAACAAGAAAACCCTCAGGCTGCAGACTCTACTCAGCCTGCTGAAGAACATGCCAGCACCGCTGATGACTTTTAGCCTGCTGAAGAAAATGTAAGTTCTAGGGCTGATGACTCCATCCCAGCCGCTGAAGAAATTGCCAGGGCATCCACTAGTGGTGCACCTGAAGAAACTGAAGAGATCAAGGCAACTGCATCAGTTGCGCCTGAAGAAAATCAACCAGATTCCTCAGCTCCTCCCGCGCCTACACCAACTCCAATTCTTCCTTCTGCCTATGAGGTGAAGAAGACCAAGGCTGCAGAGCGAGCTGCAGTGAAGAAAAGGAAGGCATCAGCTGCGTCAAATTCTTCGGCTGCGAAGAAAATGAAGCCAATGACCAGCTCACTTGAACATCCAATTGATGTTGTTCCAATTTCCTCCATGTCATCAAAGGAAATTGTTCCTTTTGGAGAAGACTGTAAGATCCCAAGCGGATCTGATGAAGAAAATCATTCTACTGCTTCGTCAGAGCAGATTGATGAAGAAATTCAAGTGGATACAATCCCTTCAACGACAGTCATTTCCTCACCTATGCCTCAGTTCACAGCTGAAGAGGCTGGTGTTGAGGAAATTGAAGATGAAGATGTGGATATCGGATGCACCACACCTGTGATGAACGATGACTTCTGGGAAAGTCAGCATCCCAATACTCCACTCTTCACTCCTATCCAACAGATTCCTCAGTCCCCGGCAACAACTGTTCAAATGGGCTCTGAAGAAACTCATCCCACTCCCTCTGTTCATGAAGATATTCCAGCCGCTAGTGCTGAAGAACCTGCTGCTGCTGATCATAAGGTTGCACAAGAAGAGGAACCAGAAATTCCTCAGCCTGAAGAACCTGAGCTCGCGATTCCTGAGGTGGTGATGCAACTCACTGACATTCCTCTGCCGAAGCCAAAGAATCCGTTCTCAAGCAAACAGAAGTTCAAGGCTGAAGACTTCTTTTCCGAGCATGTGTTCTTCACTGACTACAACCCATATGACTCTGCTCACATAAGGAAGAGGCGTTTCTGGACTGCCAGTCAAGCCAACTTCTATTCCTCAGTGCTGTTTGACAAAGACAAAATCTTCGATCATGAACATATTCCTCACGTGGATATGGAATCTCTGCCATGCTTCGAGCCAGTCCTCAGTGTTCTTCACGATGCAGGATTACTGAATTTCTGCACTGACATTTGCGATTGGAATGAAGAACTCATTCTTCAGTTCTACGCAACACTGCATATCACTGGAGACGCTGAAGATGTCAACTCATGGGTGTTGGATTGGATGACTGAAAACACTCACTACAAGGCACCGGCAACTGAATTGCTTCGTGTCCTTCCTCTCGATCCTCCCCATGACAGTGCACGTTGCATCTACAATGACCCTGAACTGACAAATCACTATATGCAAGTGCTCATGAAGCCTTTGAAGCCTGGGCAGGCCCCACGAACCAAATTCCTCGTCAAGGAATTACTCTATGTGCCTCAGACGGTCTATCGCATTCTGACGAAGACAATGAGTCCTATCAAAGGCCATGACTCAAATGATGAAGATGTCGTTGGCATCATGAAGAACATGCTTTTCAACATCATTCATGGCGTTCCCGTCAACTTCCATGATTTCTTCATGAGGACTCTGGCCAATGTTGCTATGTCACCTTTCGAGCTGAAGCCCTATGCGCCTTGGATTATGAGATTCATAAGGGCAAGATCTTCACTGAATTACAAAGCTGACACTCTGAACCACAGTAGCTACTTGCCTCCCATTGAGGTCCTCAAACAGCCAGTTTCATCATCTGATGATAAAGGCAAGGCAGCTGCTGTGATCGATGAAGGCATTCGTCCATTGGATGGTCAATTTCGCCTGGCTACATCTTACTCTACCAATGACGACTCTGTCACACATGACACTGCCGCAAATACCTCAGCTAAGCAAAATCCTCAAGCCACAACACCCAGGGTGATGACTGACCGTGAGTTACTCCTCAGTCTTCATCAGAAGGTTGATCGCAATCACAAATGGGTAAAGCGTCAGTTTGGTGCCATTCTTCACAACATGACCTCAACACATAATGTAGTGAAGAAAAACCACCACTACCTTCATGAAACCCTCAATCGCACCTGGGCTGTTCTCACTCATGTCTATAGCGCTGAAGAACTGAAGACTATGGGTCTCAAGGAAGAATTTGACTGGTCTGCACCTCCTCCGAAGAAATTCAACAGGGTCAAAGTTCCTGACCTGGTGGCCAGCTCTTATTCTTCATCGCGTGACACTGATGAGTATGAAGATTTGGACGACACTGCGGCAGGCCCTGCTACAACAAACAACCCCGACAACGCTGGTGCTCCTCCATCAACTTGAAATTCTTCAGGGGCATTAGTCCTTAGTTTCAATCCTTTTGGTCATTTGATGACAAAGGGGGAGAAATCTGAGTTAGTCTTCAAGCGGGTCTATATTAAGGGTGTTTTCTTTAAGTTACAACTCTCGTTCTTCCAAGACCTTTATTGGATCGAGTTGTAATCTTAAACCCGATGGTGCCCTGATACTTTTGGATGGTGCTCTGATACTTTTGTTGCACTATGCTCCGATACTTTTGATGCTTTCGGCATGCTTATTCCTTGTTAATATTATTGCACGCATGCTGAATTTCATCAGGCACCATATTTCATCATGCATTTCAAATTCTTCATATTATATATCAAATGCGTGTATGAATTACAAGATATAGGGGGAGTTCTCCATGATTCAACTCTTCAAGTGTGCATTGCCTCAAACGCAAATTCTCACTATGCACATCTTCAGGGGGAGTTCTTCTATATCTTGCAATCAAATTCCTCAATATCAGTATTTACACATCATATGTTTATCCCCGTTGAAAACTTAACCTATGTTGTCATCAATCACCAAAAAGGGGGAGATTGTAAGTGCATCTAGTGCCCCTTAGTGATTTTGGTGTATTGAAGACTTATAGGTTAAGGGACTAATGCGTTTGTGAGTGTACACAGGTCTATAAGTCTATGAGGAGTTTGATATTTGCAGAGAAAGTCGACCCCTAAAAATGAAGTTCTTCGACTGAAGACTTTGATATTCTGAAGACTTTCTAAAGACTTCGAAAGTGAAGAAATTGGTGTGACCTTGAAGACTTGATATTCATTTAAGGAACATGAAGCGTGAAGACTTTTGTTTTCATAGTTTCATTTTCTCCTTCTTGAGTCATAGGAAACACCGTACTGTTAAAGGGGGTCGAGGAAATACTAAGGAAAAATTTCCATGTGATGCTCAACTCAAAATCCTACACCTACCAATCCCTTCGAGTGAAGCCATTGGAAATCTCATACAGTTCAGTCAATTTCTTCAGTGACAGAGACGCAGTTCTTCTGGTCACTGAGGACTTTGCTCTGACTGAGGAGTTAGGAATTCGCCAGTGCGAATTGCCTACACAGTGAGGAACATGATAGCCCTGAGGAATTTGAGAGTCAAATTTCCGACCGTTGCTGTGCTGCGCGCCGACTGTCCCAAAATATCTTATCCACCTAACGGTCATATCAATGAAGGGCATTTATGTATTATCATGTCGGGCTGCTCCCTAGGCTACAAATAGCCGCCCCCTACAACCACTAGTTGGTTGGCTGCTCCGAGAGAACTTGACACTTGTCATTTGAGAGCAACCCATCCTCCGAGGACTTTGAGCGAAAATCATCAAGTGAGGAAAATCCCAAAACCAAACCCCCACAAACCCAAAGTGATTGAGCATCACTGAAGAAATTGATCCTGCATGGATCCGACGCTTGTTACCTTTGAAGACTGTGCTTCTTCCAGACGGTTAGGCGCCAAGGTGTAGAGCATCCAAGAGGAATTGTGGATCGCCGAGTGACCAAGTCTGTGAAGGTTTGGAAGTCACCTGAAGACTTACCACGAGTGATTGGACGAGGTCTGCGTGGCCTTAGTTCAAGGAGAATACGGTGAGGACTGGGTGTCCTGAGCTGCGTGTTCAGTGACTGGGTGTCCGGGACTGCGTGTCCTTGAGTTTAAATACTCAGCTGCTCCAACCAGACGTACAACTGAGACAGCAGTTGGAACTGGTTTACCAAATCATTGTCTTCACCAACTAACTGGTTCTATTTCCTCAACCCTTTCATTTCCTCATTACTGTGTTGAGAGTTTGTTCATATCTGTGCTTGAAGACTTTGACTGAAGACTTTCTCAATTTCCTCAGTTCAATTTCTTCAGTCTGTTTGTCTTCATCTTATGTTATCCTGTGGTTACGCTTTCTGTACTCTGTGCTAGTCTTAATTTCATCATGATGACCAGCTTGTATTCTGTTATGCTTACTTCTGAGTACTTATTCCGCTGCAAGTAGTTCTTCACTAAGGAATTTCCTCACCAGCAAATTCCTCAGTGGAGAATTCATAAAAATCGCCTATTCACCCCCCTCTAGTCGATATAACGCACTTTCAACTGGAGACCGAAAGGTCAAACATGAGCCATATAGTAGATATGATCAACATAGAGATGTTCACCATTGATGACTACCCCATCTCACGTGATGATCGGACATGGGTTAGTTGATGTGGATCATGTATCACATAGATAACTTGAGGGATGTTAATTTAAGTGGGAGTTCATTAGTAATTTGATTAATTGAACTTAATTTATCATGAACGTAGTCCTGATAGTCTTTGCAAATCTATGTTGTAGATAAATGGCCCATGCTACCGTTCCATTGAATTTTAATGCATTCCTAGAGAAAGCTAAGTTGAAATATGATGGTAGCAATTACACGGACTGGGTTCGTTACTTCGGGATTATCCTCATTGTTGCATAGAAGAATTATGTCCTTGATGCACCGCTAGGTGACAGACCTACTGCAGGAGCTGCTACAGATGTTATGAATGTCTGGCAGGCTCGATCTGACGACTACTCAATAGTTTAGTGTGCCATGCTTTACGGCCTAGAACCGGGACTTCAAAGATGTTTTGAACGCCACGGAGCAGAGCCGCCGAGATACCATGTCACGTAGTCCCATCTATATCATGTAAATGTACGTACAACCACGTTGCAAGAAAGTAAATATGGCTATGTACGTACAGCGACGACATCCTGTTCATCGGCAGCCAACCGGCTGGGTCGGAACGGAGGAAACAGCATCGTGTTCATCGGGAGGCAACCGACTGAGTCGGAATGCGTCCTGTTCAACGGGGGCCAACCTGCTTGGACTGAATAGCCAAAACGAGGTCTGGGGTACTGCAAAACGAAGGAAACGGCCTTCTGTTCGATCGCCTATGGTCGAAATGGGTTCCTGTTCAGTGGGAGGGGTGTGGCGTACCACAAAACGGAGGAAACATACTTCTCTCCAACCGCCTATGGTCAAAACAGGGTCCTGTTTATCAGGAGGGTTGTGGCATACCGCAAAACAAAGGAAACCGACTTCTCTCCAACTGCATATAGTCAAAATGGGGTCCTGTTCATCAGTAGGGGTGTGGCATGCCAAAAAACAGGACTCCACGAGCTACTGTTCGTCCACCGTCTATTGTGTCGCTCTAGCCTCCACGTGCTACTGTTCATCCACCGTCGACTTCCTCCAGCCTCCACCAGCTACTGTTCATCCAACCTTCACGGGGTCTCGTTCATCCACCACCAACCGGTTGGGGTGTCGCCGCCTCCTTGGGGTACTGTTCATCCAGCTTAACCGCCTATTACCATGGGGGCCTGTTCATCCAACCCCCACCGGGAACTGTTCATCCACAACTAACCAACCAGCTAGACTCACCACATGTCTCGACTCATTCTACATATCGCGTGCGCGGCAGCAACAAGCACTGTTCATCAAAAGGCAACACAACACATTGGCTGGCAACGTCTCGCACGGGGGCTTGACCTACTTTAGTGAGTAGCAAGAAGGATCAATTGGGTTTAGTTAGCAGTGAAGGAATCAGCTGGGTTCAGTTAGCGGTGAAGGAATCGCTCGGGTTTAGTTAGCAGCCAAGGGATCGATTGATCAGCTTCAGTACTTAGTGGGATCGATCGCTCGTGTTCAGTACTTAGCTAGTGCAATCACTCGGATTCAGTAAGCGAATGCCTCGCAAGGGTTCAGTAGCAAACTCCTCGCACACATGCGCGTACGAGAGAAACGCACAGACCACGCTGCATCGCTTGGCCGCGACCACCCACCGTAATCGGGGACTCCCCGAAATTTTCCTCGCCCTCACTTCTACCATGATTTTTTATGTCATAGACAGCCCAAAGAATGTCATGCATGTGCGTCTCCAGCCCGCCCAGGACGAAAAGCCTATTTTCTGTCATAATTTTTGTCATAGAAGTAGGAGCCAACCACATCTATGATGATACATGTTTTTGTCACAATTATCATCGTAGAAGTGTCATAACCATGACAGAAAAAGTTTTCGTTCGGGCCATATGTCACGGATGTGTCTTTTTTTGTAATGTGTCTCTTTGGTGATTTTGAGATTTATAGGAATTTATAGAAGTGGAATTAGGTCAAATGGAGGTACGTTGGGCCCACAAGCTCAGGCGGCGCCCCCCTAGGGGCCCGCCATGTGATCTTGTGGCTCTCCCGTACATCTTCTAGCCTCCTCATGAATCTTCTAGTGTCCCTTCTGGTCCAGAAAAAATCAGCGTAAAGTTTCATCATGTTTGGACTTTGTTTTGTACTGTTTTCTGCGGAACAATAAAATAGGCAAAAAATAGGAACTAGCACTAGGCACTGAGTTATTAGGTTAGTTCCTAAATGATATAAAATTGCGTATAAGATTTATAATATAATAGCATGAAACAATGAAAAATTATAGATAGCGGGAGACGTATCAGCATTCCCAAGCTTAATTCCTGCTCGTCCTCTAGTAGGTAAATGATAAAAACAAAATTTTTGATGTTGAATGCTACCTATTTTTTTACGCTATGAATACTGAGAAATGATGAAGTAATTGATATCAACATAATAATAACCATGAATAATTCAACATAATCATTACTATTCAAATATATGATGCTTCACGAATGCTATCCCTACTCATTAGATTATGTATGCAAGGCATGACTCTTCCTTCACCACATTAATATAAATCATGAGCACCCCGGTGTCAAACCAGGGAATTGTATCATACTTTTTCGTACGCTTCAGCATTTCCAACTTCACTCCATACATGAGCACGAGTCATGGACTTAGCACTATGGGTGGAATAGAATATGTTGATAGGATAAAAGTGGAGAAAGTCTCGCATCAACTCGGAGTAGGAAATGGAGAGGCCTTTCAACCGATACCGATGCAGGAGTAGGGATTGCCATGCAAAGGACGCCCTAGAGCTATAAGTGTATGAAAGCTCAATACTCAAACTAAGTGGGTGTGCATCCAACTTGCTTGCTCATGAAGACCTCTGGCATTTGAGGAAGCCCGTCATCGGAATATACAAGCTAAGTTCTATAATGAAAATTTCCCACTAGCATATGAAAGTGACAAATCAGGAGACTCTCTATATGAAGAACATGGTGCTGCTTTGAAGCACAGGTGTGGTAAGATGATAGTAGCATTGCCCCTAATCTCTTGATCTCTTTTTTTTCTTTTCTCATTTTTTCAAGAACAATATCATGAACCTTGTCCCCACATTTTGGAGGACTCACCAGTCTCCATCATTCTTTACCTCACCAGAACAATGCTCTAATAATGATGATCATCACACTTTTATTTACTTACAACTCGATAAACTAAAATAGTATGTCTCTATATGAATGCCTGTGGTAGTGTACTATGATGTGCAATGATCTAGCATAACATGTATTACAATGATGAACAGTGGCTTTGCCACAAATATCATGTCAGTTCTATATGATCATGCAAAGCAATATGATGATGAACACACATGTCATAAGACAAAAGGTAGGTGGAAATTGCATGGCAATATATCTCGGAATGGCTATGGAAATGCCATGATAGGTAGGTATGGTGGCTGTTTTGAGGAAGGATATATGAGGCTTATTTGTGATAGATCGTAGCATATCACGGGGTTTGGATGCACTGGCGAAGTTTGCACCGACTCTCAAGGTGAGAAAGGCAATGCACGGTACCGGAGAGACTAGCAATATGTGGATAGGTGGGAGTGTTGTATTAGTCCATGAACTCACATTAGTCATAAAGAATTCGTATACTTATTGTGAAGTTTTATTAGCACTCAGAGCAAAGTAACTCGCATGCCCCTATGGAGGAGGTTGGTAGGAGTTAACCATCGCGTGCCCTCGATTCAAACAACACAAAGGATTTCAATCAGACATAAAAATGCTCAAACCTCCCCACCATGCCATGATGGACACTTAAATGAGTAATACATAACAAGCTTTAATATTGATATTTTTACTAACCAATGATCATGAACCAATACCCTTACATATTATTATGTCAATATAATCAAATCACAGATTTCATATTCAGTGATCCACATGAATTTTTTTATAATATCACTCTTGTATACCTATCATTTTTAGACCAGTCTTATAATCCGTGCACATTACCACTTCCTATTTAAGAAACTCCCAAAAAGATTTAAGTGAAGCACGAGAGTGCAAATTATTTCTATAAAATATGACTACCATCGTGCTCTAAGAATATAAGTTAAGCACAAGAGCAACTTCATAGCTCAAAAGATATAAGTGAAGCACATAGAGTATTCTAACAAATCATGATGAATGTGTGTCTCTCTCATAAGGTGTGTCCAGCAAACAATCATTGTGTCAACCTAATAAGAAAATAAAATAAAACTATGGCACAAGATGCTCCAAGAAAAACTCATATCATGTGATGAATAAAAATATAGCTCCAAGTAACATACCGATGAGTTCTGGACGAAAGAGGGGATGCCATCTGGGGCATCCCCAAGCCTAGACACTTTGGTCTTCCTTGAATATTACCTTGGGGTGCCTTGTGCACCGGGTCTTGCCATTCCTTATTACTTCATCCATCGTGATCTCACCCAACACTTGAGAACTTCAGCACACAAAACTCAACAGAAACTTCATGATGTTCATTAGTATAATCGGCAAATCATAAACCTTAGGAACTGTTGTAAATTGATTCATAATTATTCTTGCATAATACCTACTGTATTCTAACTTCTCCATGATGATGATCCATAGCATCATTAAAGTAAGCACACAATGCAATACAAAAGGTAATCTGTCTAAAACAGAACATTATGTAATGATCTGAACAAAAACCATATTTCTGTAACTCCAAAAATTCTGAAAACTTATGACAACATGGAAAATTTTTATATCAATTATGTGTAAAAATTCCAGACCAAGACCACCTTCCATTAAAAAGAATAAACTCCTACACTGGGCGCAAAAGTTTCTATTTTTGCACAGAATTGATTCAACTATCATCCAAATTATCCCGAAGGCTTTACTTGGCACACACACTAATTAAAAGGTAAATACACAATCATTACAGTAGCAATAATAATGTCATCAAGTATAAATAGAAAATAAAATTATTGGGTTGTCTCCCAACAAGCTCTTTCTTTATAGCCATTAAGATAGGCTTGATATTTCAGTGATGCTCACGTGAAAGATAATAATTGAAACACACACAGAGCATCATGTAGCACGTGAAAAACACATTTAAGTCTAACATACTTCCATAGGCATTTTATAAGTAAACAAAGTATCAAGACAAGCAATATCTAGCATATGCAAAATAGGAAGAATGAAGCATTAATAATGTCAACACAAATGGAGGTAATTTAATGACAGGAAGATTTTTATAACCTTTTGCCTCTCTTAAAATAATTACATATAGGATCATAATAAAACTCAAAAATATAGCTATCATATAAAATATTCTTTCTATGATCCACATACATAAAGTTTTATACTCTTCCAAAATAGAGGGATTAACATCAACTAAAGTCATGACCTCTTTCAACCCACTTTTATCAAAAATTTCATATGAATGAACACTCTCGGAATATGTGGGATTCTTACTACCTAAAGTTGACGCTCTTCCAAACCCACTTTTAGTCGTATTGCAAATCATTATCAATAATAGATTCATCATGAAGTTCAAATAAATTTTCAAGATCACAAGAAGCATCATAATTATCACCCAATCATGATCATTAGCACAGTTGATATTCATAGAATTTATACTAATGCAATTACAATCATGCTTTTCATTTAATAGATGCATCCCAATAGCATTCTCTTTTATCACTCCTTCATTGTTAGCTATTGGTTTACAATATGCAGCAAATTTGAAAAGATTAGCTAGCGGATGCATATCCATATATCTTATTTGCTATTTTTATTTTCTATTTTTTGGTGTCAATGATAAGGATATCATAACTAGGCAACTAAGATGTTAAACAAGTAAATGGTAATGTGTATGAAGGGACCATGAGTTGTTTGATGAAGTCTCCCCGGCAATGGCGCCAGGAACTCTTTCTTATATTTGTGAGCCGCGTTGGATTTTCCTCGAAGAGGAAGGGTGAAGCAATATAGTAGCGGATAGTATTTCCCTCAGTAGAGAACCAAGGTTATCGAACCAATAGGAGAGTCACGCAAACAACCTTTAGTAGTACCTAAACACATAGGAGCAAATACTTGCAACCAACGCGGGCAAGAGGGTTGTCAATCCCCTTGTACTCATTAATTGCAATGATTAAATCTGATACTAGTAGATAGATAAATCACAAAGTAAAATAAAAGTAATAAAATTGGAGCAAGGTATTTTTGGTTTTTGTAATATGATTAAAATAGACCCAGGGGGCCATAGTTTTCACTAGAGTCTTCTCTCATAAAAATAGCATACGGTGGGTAGACAAATTTCCGTTGGGCAATTGATAGAAAAGCACATAGTTATGATGTTGTTTATGGCATGATCATGTACATAGGCATTATGTCCGTGACAATTAGACCGATTCCTGCCTGCATCTACTATTATTACTACACCAATCGACCCCTATCCAGCATGCATCTATGATATTAAGTTCATGACAAATAGAGTAATGCTTTAAGCAAGATGACATAATGTATACAGAATAAAACCAAACAATATGATTAAAATCCTTCATTTTCTCCATAGTAGCAACAACATAATACTTGCGTCGCTACCCATTCTATCACTGGGTGAGGACACCGCAAGTTTGAACCTACTACTATGCACCACTTCCACTAAAGATCTACAAATCAACTTGGCCAAAGAAAACCCATAGATCGGAAATCATTACATAGCTATAACAATCATACATAACAAAGTTAAGAAAGACTCAATTACTTTCAATGAATAATCCAATCATAAACCCATAATTCATCGGATCCCAACAAAGACACTGCAAAAGAAGATTACATAGAATAGAACTCTGAGGAGAACATTGCATTGAAGATCAAAGAGAGGGAAGAAGCCATTTAGCTAATCACTATGGACCCGTAGGCCTGTGGTAAACTACTCATACATCATCGGGGTGCGGCAAGGTTGATCTAGATGCCCTCCATGACTGACCCCCCTCCGACAAAATACCGGAAAATGCATCCAGATGGGATCGCGGAAGAACAGAAGCTTGCAGCGGCGGAATAATTGTTTCATGTGTCTCTCTGGTGGTTTGGGGATTTATGGGAATTTACAGAAGTGGAATTAGGTCAAAGAAGGTACGTGAGGTCCACAAGCTCAGGTGGCCCCACCTCGGGGCGTGCCGTGTGAGCTTGTGGCTCTCCCGTACATCTTCCGGCCTCCTTCCGAATTTTATAGGGTCCCTTCCGGTCTAGAAAAAATCACCGTAAAACTTCATCTTGTTTGGACTTTGTTTGATACTGTTTTTCTGCAAAACAATAAAATAGGTAAAAACAAGAATTGACACGGGCACTGAGTTTATAGGTTAGTTTCAGAAATAATATAAAATTGCATATAAAGCATATAAAATTAATAATATAATAGCATGAAACAATAAAAAAATATAGATACGTTAGAGACATATCAGTATATCAAAGGAAGTTGAAGGCACGGGCGGATTGATAGTAGAGATCGAGGGCATTTTGTCTAGGCTAGAATACTTAATTTGTTCTCGGATTTCCTCCCGTTCGGCATTCTTAATTTGTTCTTCCTTTTGTCCATCCACACTATTCTTGCATACTCTCGGATTTATTTCAGGATTTCCGACGATGCACATTTAGTGGGAGGAGACGTTCCCGTTGACGACGAGGTGCCTACGGTGACTTCGTAAATTTTAAGATAATATGCCGGCTCAGTCTTTCGAAGATGCTCATAGAGATAGGGATGAGTGTATGCGCATGTATATAAACGCTTACGTTTGCACTATGTTAAAAAACATTATCTGTCTTTTATTACCTACTTATTTTCGAGCGCACACATGTGCATGAATCACGACGCGGTTTACTCCAAGCAGAACATTTCTGCTCAATCACAGTGCACGAGGTCTCGGAAAACGCGGCGTGTTCGCTCCTTTGTACCAGCGCGCGTTGTTTAATAAATAGTACTAATTAATTGGGAGAAAAGGATAAAACAAAAGAGATGTACTCCCTACTCCACTGCCAACAAAACCTCCACTGCCATTGTCTGCAATGGCGTCTCGGCCTTTCCCACGGGAGTCCCCTCGCTCCCGGCCTCCTAGCTCTAGCTCTCTCTCCGCCTCCGTTCAAATGGGATCCTCGCCTGCGCCTTCGCCTTCGCCTTCGACTTCGCCGCCGATGCCGATGATAGGGAGGGCCGGCAACCTCACCGTCTTCATCACGCCGCCGTCGCCGGCCAGCACCCCGCGCTCCTCGCGCCCGTCCGACTCCCCAAGGCCGGACTTCTCCACCCCTACCTCCCGCACGGGTACGGCACCGCCTCCGCCGCAGAAGAGCGCTAGCCCGCCCGCGCCGCCGGTCAAGTTCTCGCCCCCTGGACCGCCCGTGAAGGTGTCCCTGCCTCCTGTGCAGGTGCCCCCGCCGCAGTACGGAAAGGCTTCTGCGGGGGGCAAGCACGACGGATCGGCGTTCGGCTTCTTATGGGACGCCGTCGCGCGCGTGCAGGAAGGTGATGGGGGAAAACATTTTCGTCAACTCAATTGCATCTCAGTTTTCTCTTCACATTTCCTGGATTGCGTGTTCTGATGCGCGGGATTCTTCTGGGTTGCCGCAGCGCACGCGAGCCTGGACGAGTACGTCGCCAACTGGTTCGGATTGGATCAGTCTAAGTACCAGTGGGCTCTCAACGACTACTACGATACCACCGGCAAGGTTCGTGCTTTCGATTTCTCCTCTGCAGTTTCCCTCTAGCTTTGAGGAATCGGATTCCATGCGTGTCCACCTGGTTCTCTTTTTCATTCATGTTCTTAAGTGGATCTGCGACTGCATGTGAGAACAATTTGAGAGTAGAGTTTCATACGTACTAATTTTGCAGTCTTTATAATTATGATAATTATTGTGATGAAGATTTGGTGGGTGAATTGCATCTGTGGTTGCGCTGCTCTTGTTATCAGTTGAGGTTCAAGTGTTGATTAGGCAGTACTGGTTCCTAGTGCTTACTGCAAAACTAAAGTCAATCTCATCTTGTTATAGTATCTGTAAAGCTGGAAAAGGAAGATAGAAACACAAGGCAAGAATAGATGCCTAATCACACCTTTTAGCTCCTATAGAAATGATGAAGAATTTCCCTGGGCACAAAATGTGCACTAGGCTTGTCATATGTCTAGAGTAGCATACTTTGAAGCTTTTGTAAAGTTGTTCCCTTGTTCTAGCTTTGAGTGCACCGGCTGTTTGAATTGATTATAGCCTCTCAACATACTTGTGTCCGCCTTATGTTTATTCTTGACAATCATCACTGGCAAGCAGGTGAAATAACAGACCTTGTCTTTGCTGTTATGTTATTTGCATCATTCAAGTGCTCATGTCATTAATCTAATTCTACCCTTTAACCTTTAACCATATGTTCAAACGCAGAAATGGCACTAGAGTGATATGGCACTAGAATGATAGGAGGTTTGATTGGGGATTGGAGAGAAACAAGCATAATACTACTAGCGTGTTACTACAGTTGAAAATAGTTGTCTTTGGTACCATACTTGATGTGTAATTAGTGTATCTATACTTACGTCATTTCATAATTTGGCCTATATATTGCATAATTTCACATTCATAATACAATTTGGGGTTGAAGGTGGTTGGCGTGTGGTTGGAGTATTTCTAATTGTAGGAGATGTCATCATGTTACAATAGTGATATAGCGAATTGGTAGAAGCCTTAGGTCGTTACAAATATAATATTCAGAAAGGATTTGTTGAACCTTTTACCATGGAGATAGTGTTACTATGCCCTCCAGTTCAAAAGGGTAAGTTGTAATGTAATATACTTAAAGTCTCCGTTACTATAATACTTTGAAGGCAAGACACGATATAAATGTTTAAAAAGATATTGATAGCCAGAGTCTGTAACATTTGACTGCACATAATCTAAGAGCATCTACATCCGGATCCCTCAAATTCCCCTATAGGTCCGGGCGGACGGCCCTGTCACTACCTGGTCACGAAATTGCCACCCAACTGGACCCCTCAAAACCCCCCATACGCCCAGGCTGTCTGGCACCCCCCAAACCCAGCCCGTATGTGGGACGGATATGGGGAGACCCGGTCGCGTTCGCCACGTCAGACTGGCCCACCCTAAACCCACAAATATGCGCCCCTAGCCGCATCCCGGACCAAACCCTAGCCACTCGACTCCACTTCCAATCTGCTTCCCCCAGCTCCTCTCCAGCATGGCGGGCAGCGGATCTGAGTCTGGCAACTCCGGATCCGTCGACTGGGACCTCGTCCCATGCAAGGAAGAGGAGTTGGCTGTCCGCTATTCTCGGGAGGAAACTCGTGCTCCGCCATCAGAGTCACTTGGTGGGAATCCATTGCATCCGCGCAAGTGGGGCTTGTATCCGGCAGCTTGGGGCGCATGACCGCGGCAGAACCGGAGGCGATGAGCAGCGGCTGGAGGTACCGGCGCGCCTAACCGGACGGCTCCGGGCTGGCAACACAACCCTTGTGGTGGAGCCTCGCCCCCGTGACGTCGGGCTCTGAGTCCAAGGTCAACGCCGTCATACGGCACGACCACTGATGCGTCAAGGAGCGGCGTGCCCGCCGTACGAGGGAGAAGTTGCGCCATGCTGCAAAGGACAAGAGCGCTGATGCCCTCCATGCCCGCATCCTGGCAAAGCGGCAAGCCCAGACGGCGTGCTCTCGCACTGGAGCAAACCCGGGCACTCCATGCCCTCGGCGGCCTTCCCCCCCAAAGAGTAGATTTAACTTGACCCATAGTGCATCTTCGATCGCTACTTATGCGACGAAGAGGGCAAGGGCAAGGGCAAGGGCGGCCGTGGGTGAACTTCCTCCATAGCCATAGTTTATAGCTAGTAGAACATGCCAATTTTTGGTAGTCCGATGGCATGTATGAGAACTCTCCAATGCTATGTGTGTTAATCTAGATGAAATGCGTATGCTGGTTTGAACTTTGCATGAAGATTGTTGGAATTGGGGGTTTTCGTATGAGGGGGACGGCTGTGGACGCGGACATTTGAGGGGTGGCCGGGCGCTGTCCGCGGACGCATCCGGGCACTTGTGACGTATGGGGGGGGGGGGGGGGGGGGTCATATTTGTGAGTTGCGGTTGTAGATGGTGTAAACTATTTATTTCTGTGGATGGGAGGGAATATGGTGCAGCATTTCTGTTTCAAAATAAAATCATCCTCAAACCTAGCTATTTTAATATTGTCAAGGCTTAAAGAAAATTGTTGCTTAGATTAGCGGAAATGGGTATATGAAAATATATTCAATGGTGCCCTTTATTGTATCTCTTGGCACTTAGAGCATTGTAAGGCATGGTATGCTAACACATTCTTATGGCTTCTGCAACTAGATTAGCTATATCTAGTGATGAATGCATGTGTGCATTCAGTTCCAGTGATCCGGTCTAACTTCCACTGTCACACACCCCATGCCCCACGGTTCTATCTGCCCCATTGAACTTGGGTTCTGTAGCTGCAATTTAGAAGAATGCTGGATATGATTTACAGTGTAAATATTACTCCCTCCGTCCCAAAATAAGTGTCTTGAGCTTAGTACAAATTTGTACTAGAGCCAGTACAAAGTTGAGACACTTATTTTGGGATGGAGGGAGTATTTGATATAAGAATAGGGTTACTAGTTTCCCATCTAGGATTCTTTTTTTATATCGACATGATGAATGCGTTCTTCAGGGTTATCAGCCCTTGTGTCTCCAAATCATACCTCCATGCATATGCGGAAGCAATTTCTCAAGGGGTGTCACTCAGACGCCCTGTGGCTGTGGAGTTGTATTTTTTAACCCACTTGTTGCTCCATTCAGTAAAATCTGATCATTTATTACTTGGACCAAATCAGTGAGATGCTTATTTCAATGGACAAAGGTTACATGTTGCATCTTTCTGATGTCGCTGTAGGAAGTGGAATATGGCAAAGCTGAGAAGCCAAAGGAGCTTACTACTACTACTACTACAACTACTAATAAAGTGCAGAAAGTTTAGAAGGTTGGTCCATATGGTTAAACATTCACTCCTTTTTGTTTCTCATCCTTCTTTTTTCTTTTTGCTGATCGGCTGCATGTTTAATCCTCTTGGCAGCAAACTTCATTCCAGGTTGTGTGTGTAGTGAAGCGAAGTTCTATTTGTTAGATCTTGTCATTGGGGCTTCAAGAGTTTTTGCCTCTTTATCTACCTGATGAAGTAGGGTCTACATTTGACACAAGGGGCACTTGGATCATCGAGAGTCTGAAGTTATTGATTTTTGTTGGCTCCTTTCAGGGTCTGCTGTAATCTGAGACGCAAATTGCGTATTTGCAGTGGCTAAATGTTGCAGTTCAACGTCTTATCACATTGTCTTGCATTGCATATCGATTGCACGGCATAAATTTCCCTCATCATTTCACTTTACCCCTGCTGGGTCTGGATCCCCTCGGCGAGTGATCATATCTCATTGCATATATTTGTCCTAAATGACCCTTTTTAGTGCTCACTTTACTTCTCTCTCACAAAACTTATTGAGCTCCTTTTCGGTACACCCCCTCACTAAACACGTATAATAAGGGCAGTATGGCCTTTCCACAAGAACGTATACCCACTTCTCTTTATTTATTTTTGAGAAGGAAAAACGTATACCCACTTCTGTATGGTCTTGCGGGACGAGCGGTATGTACATGTAGAAGTTTGCCCACCTGATCCGCCGGCACCGCCTTGTCTATGAACATGTTTCTATTCGTTCACAAAAGAAGTGTCCCGGTGGCTGGCCCCATTAGGGCGGCCGTGCTAGAACAGAAGGGGTAAGAGCAACTCCCATGGGGTGGGGTGACCCATTTCGTCCGTTTGGGTCGGCGCGGACACAAAAGTCGGCCCAACGCGCCGACCCAAACGGACGCACGTCCGGTTCGCGTCCGCCTGCCGACCCATTCCCGGTCCATTTTTGAGCCGGATTTGCGTCGGCGCGGACACGGGAGGGATGCGCGCGCGCGTCTACTCCTCTCCCCAGGCCCGTCGGTCAGTGGCAGCCACTACCATTCCCCCCCCCCCCCCTCCCCATTTTCCCCTAAAAAACCCTCCCGCCCGCGCTCTCCCGCCCCACACCCCGCCATGAAGGACGCCATCGACCTCGACACCGCCGCCGGCCTCGCCTCCCTCGCCTCGTCCGGTGCCCCCGCCCCCGTTGGGAAAGGCAAGCCTCGTGCCCCTTGCAAGACCGCTGCCGCGGCCAAGCCAAAGAAGCCGCTGACGCCCGCACAGCGGGCAAGGGAGTCGACCAAGAGGAAGAACCGGAGGCACGCCGCGGACGCGAGGGATGAGGCTGCCGCGCAGGCCGCCGTTGCCGCCGCTGCGCAGCAGGAGGTCACCAACGCCCGCCTCGCGGCGGCAGCGAGGGAGGCGCTCTACATGCTAGGGTTAAACCCTGGCTAGCACGGCCTCCTCAACGCCACCGTCGCCGCGGCCAGCACCGGCTCATCGGCGTTTCCTCGGATGATGCTGCCCGACTCGCCCCGCGCGTCAGCTTGCAACCCGTTGCCCGACTTCCACGTGTACCCGCAGGCCTCCCGCCTCTCCGGGGAGTGCTCGCCCGATGTGAGCATGGTCGCGCCTTCCACGCCCGCGCCCGCGCCCATCGACCTCAACACCACCCCGGTGGCCGGTGGCCCGTCATCCGGTGGCGCGAGGTGATACGTCTCTAATGTATCTATAATTTTTGATTGTTTCATGCTATTATATTATCTGTTTTAGATGTTTAATGGGCTTTAATATGCTCTTTTATATTATTTTTGGGACTAACCTATTAATCGGAGGCCCAGTGCCAGTTTCTGTTTTTTTCCCTATTTTAGAGTTATGCAGAAAAGGAATACCAAACGGAGTCCAAACGGAATGAAACCATCGCGAGGATCTTTCTTTGACCGAAAGCAATCAAGAAGACTTGGAGTTGAAGTCTGGAACTCCACGAGGAAGCCACGAGGCAGGAGGGCGCGCCCAGGGGGGTAGGCGCGCCCCCACCCTCGTGGGCCCCTCATAGCTCCAACGACGTACTTCTTTCGCCTATATATACTCTTCTACCCTAGAAACATCAGGGAGTGCCACGAAACCACTTTTCCACCGCCGCAACCTTCTATACCCGTGAGATCCCATCTGGGGGCCTTTTCCGGCGATCTGCCGGAGGGGGAATCGATCACGGAGGGCTTCTACATCAACACCATTGCCTCTCCGATGAAGCGTGAGTAGTTTACCACAGACCTTCGGGTTCATAGTTATTAGCTAGATGTCTTTTTCTCTCTCTTTGATTCTCAATACAAAGTTCTCCTCGATGTTCTTGGAGATCTATTCGATGTAATACTCTTTTGCGGTGTGTTTGTCGAGATCCGATGAATTGTGAATTTATGAACAAGATTATTTATGAATATTATTTGGTTCTTCTCTGAATTCTTATATGCATGATTTGATATCTTTGCAAAGTCTCTTCGAATTATCGGTTTAGTTTGGCCTACTAGATTGATCTTTCTTGCAATGGGAGAAGTGCTTAGCTTTGGGTTCAATCTTGCGGTGTCCTTTCCCAGTGACAGTAGGAGCAGCAAGGCACGTATTGTATTGTTGTCATCAAGGATAAAAAGATGGGGTTTATATCATATTGCTTGAGTTTATCCCTCTACATCATATCATCTTGCTTAATGCGTCACTCCGTTCTTATGAACTTAATACTCTAGATGCATGCTGGATAGTGGTCGATGTGTGGAGTACTAGTAGTAGATGCAAAATTGTTTCGATCTACTTGACACAGACATGATGCCTATATTCATGATCATTGCCTTAGATATCTTCATAACCATGCGCTTTTCTATCAATTGCTCGGCAGTAATTTATTCACCCACCGTAATACATGCTATCTTGAGAGAAGCCACTAGTGAAACCTATGGCCCCCGAGTCTCTTTCCAATTATATTACATCTCTTTTGTTTACATTGCATCTCGTTTACTATTTTGCAATCTTTACATTCCAATCTATACAACAAAAATACCAAAAATATTTACTTTACTATCTCTTTTAGATCTCACTTTTGCGAGTGACCGTGAATGGATTGACAACCCCTTTATCGCGTTGGTTGCAAGGTTCTTGATTGTTTGTGCAGGTACTAGGTGACTTGTGCGTTGTCTCCTACTGGATTGATACCTTGGTTCTCAAAAATGAGGGAAATAGTTACGCTACTTTGCTGCATCACCCTTTCCTCTTCAAGGGGAAACCAACGCATGCTAAAGAGGTAGCAAGAAGGATTTATGGCGCCGTTACCGGGGAGATCTACGCCAAGTCAAGACATACCAAGTACCCATCATAAACTCTTCTCCCTCGCATTACATTATTTGCCATTCACCTCTCGTTTTCCTCTCCCCCACTTCTAAAACAATTTTTGGAAACCTTTTCCTTTTCTTCGCCCCTCTTCCGTTCGCCTCTTTTTGCTTGCTTCTTGTGCGTCCGTGTGTTAGATCGTTTGTTTCGCCTTCATGGCTAGTCCTCCTATCATTGTTAATACACCCGATAATGAAGTTCATAATTTTTAACAAACGGAGGGAGAAAATCTAAAAGATGCTTGGTATAGAATTTGCAATGCTCAAAATAGATCTACTAGAAAGCAATCCACTTCCGTTCTTCTTCGCAATTTTTACGTAGGCATCACTCCTTGGAATAGATATGCTCTTGACACCATTACCGGAGGGAATTTCTTGGAAAGCCATACTTTTGATTCTTATAATGCTATGATAGATTTGTTAGGCCCACCACCTCTGTTGGTCAATGGAACTATTTTAACTTTGGAACATGTGATGCAAAGGCTTGATATTATTGAAAATAAAATTGCCACTATAGAGTTAATCGAAAATTTGGATAAAAACATCCACAACCAAACCAATATGGATCTAAGGTAGGAGTTACTCTGAAAAATCTTAGGGAGAAGGAACCATAGTTAATGAGAAGATAGATCAAGATTCCACCAGAATTGATAAACTCGAAGATATTATTACCAACTTGGGGTCTGCTTTTTCTGCCGTTAAAAATACCTCAAATCCTCCTCCTACCAAAGTTGCCAAGTTTATCTATGTTCCTAAAAATATGGGTGAATCTTCTAGTAAGGAAAATGAAGACCTCAAATCAATAAGTGTTCACCCCAACTTTTTCGATATCATTAAGGAACCTTTTGCTACAAATAAATTTCTTGATTTCTTGCCTAGGAGTTTGATCATTAACAAAACCAAAGAACCTCCTAAGGGTTATGTGTTTTCAATTGAAGAATTGCATACCAAAGATGGCAATACCTAGATCTATTCTTGTTTTTATGCCTAGCTAGGGGCGTTAAACGATAGCGCTTGTTGGGAGGCAACCCAATTTTATTTTTGTTCTTTGCTTTTTGCTCCTGTTTAGTAATAAATAATTCATCTAGCTTCTGTTTAGATGTGGTTATAATTAGTGTTTGTGCTAAGTAGAACCTTTGGGAAGACTTGGGTGAAGTCTTTGCGATCTTGCTGTAAAAAACAGAAACTTTTGTGCTCACGAGATTAGCTGTCATTTTTTACTGGAAAGTGCTTTTAGGTTGATTCTTTTTGCAGATGATTAATACACAAATTCCTCACATCCACCAATGTATTTAAGAATTTTTGGAGTTACAGAAGTACTTGAACAAATCAGATTGCTACAGACTGTTCTGTTTTTGACAGATTCTGTTTCTCGTGTGTTGTTTGCTTATTTATATGAATCTATGAGTAGTATCGGGAGGTATGAACCATAGAGAAGTTGGAATACAGTAGGTTTAACAACAATATAAATAAATAATGAGTTCATTACGATACCTTAAAGTGGTGGTTTATTTTCTTATACTAACAGAGCTCATGAGATTTTCTGTTGAACTTTTGTGTTGTGAAGTTTTCAAGTTTTTGGGTAAAGATTTGATGGATTTTGGAATAAGGAGTGGCAAGATCCTAAGCTTGGGGATGCCCAAGGCACCCCAAAGTAAAATTCAAGTACAACCAAAAGCCTAAGCTTGGGGATGCCCCGGAAGGCATCCCCTCTTTCGTCTTCGTCTATTGGTAACTTTACTTGAGGCTATATTTTTATTCACCGCACGATATGTGTTTTGCTTGGAGCGCCTTGTATGATTTGAGTCTTTGATTTTTAGTTTACCACAACCATCCTTGCTGTACACACCTTTTGGGAGAGACACACATGAATCGGAATCTATTAGAATACTCTATGTGCTTCACTTATATCTTTTGAGCTAGATAATTTTGCTCTAGTGCTTCACTTATATCTTTTTAGAGCACGGTGGTGGTTTTATTTTATAGAAATTATTGATCTCTCATGCTTCACTTATATTATTTTGAGAGTATTTTAGAACAGCATGGTAATTTGGTTTGGCTATAAAACTAGTCCTAATATGATGGGCATCCAAGATGGGTATAATAAAAACTTTCATATAAAGTGCGTTGAATACTATGAGAAGTTTGATGCTTGTTGATTGTTTTGAGATATGAGGATGGTGATATTAGAGTCATGCTAGTAGAGTTATTGTGAATTTTGATAAATACTTGTGTTGAGGTTTGCAAGTCCCATAGCATGTACGTATGGTAACCTTTGTGTAACAAATTTGAAGCATGAGGTGTTTCTTTGATTGTATTCCTTATGTGTGGAGGTCGGGATCGCGCGATGGTTAACTCCTACCAACCCTTCCCCTAGGAGCATGTGCGTAGTGCTTGGTTTTGATGACTTGTAGATTTTTGCAACAAGTATGTGAGTTCTTTATGACTAATGCTGAGTCCATGGATTATACGCATTCTCACCCTTCCACAGTTGCTAGCCTCTCTAGTACCACACAACTTTCGCCGGTACCATAAACCCACCATTTACCTTCCTCAAAACAGCCACCATACCTACATATTATGGCATTTCCATAGCCATTCCGCGATATATTGCCATGAAACTTTCCACCGTTCCCTTTATTATGACATGCTCTACCATTGTCATATTGCCTTGCATGATCATGTAGTTGACATCGTATTTGTGGCAAAGCCACCATTCATAATTTTTTCATACATGTCATTCTTGGTTTATTGCACATCCCGGTACACCACCGGAGGCATTCATATATAGTTGTAATCCTTGAAGTGTAAATAAATAGAAGTGTGATGAATATCATTATTAGAGCATTGTCCCGTGTGAGGAAATAAAAAAAGAGAGGCCAAAGAAGCCAATGAAAAAAATAGGCCAAATAAGCCCAACAAAAAAAGAGAGAAAAAGAGAGAAGGGACAATGCTACTATCCTTTTTCCACACTTGTGCTTCAAAGTAGCACCATGATCTTCATGATAGAGAGTCTCTTATTTTGTCACTTTCATATACTAGTGGGAATTTTCGTTATAGAACTTGGCTTGTATATTCCAATGATGGGCTTCCTCAAAATGCCCTAGGTCTTTGTGAGCAAGCAAGTTGGACGCACACCCACTTAGTTTTTTTTGTTGAGCTTTCATACATTTATAGCTCTAGTGCATCCGTTGCATGGCAATCCCTACTCAGTCACATTGATATCTATTGATGGGCATCTCCATAGCCCATTAATATGCCTAGTTGATGTGAGACCATTTTCCTCCTTTTTGTCTTCTCCACAATCACCATTCTATTCCACCTATAGTGCTATGTCCATGGCTCACGCTCATGTATTGTGTGAAAGTTGAAAAAGTTTGAGAATACTAAAGTATGAAAAATTTGCTTGGCTGAAACCGAGGTTGTGCATGATTTGAATATTTTGTGTGACGAAGATGGAGCATAGCCAAACTATATGATTTTGTAGGGATGAACTTTCTTTGGCCATGTTATTTTGAGAAGACATGATTACTTTGTTAGTATGCTTGAAGTATTATTATTTTTATGTCAATATTAAAATTTTGTCTTGAATCTTTCAGATCTGAATATTCATGCCACAATAAAGAAAATTACATTGATAATTATGTTAGGTAGCATTCCAGATCAAAAATTCTATTTTTATCATTTACCTACTCGAGGACGAGCAGGAATTAAGCTTGGCGATGCTTGATACGTCTCCAACTTATCTATAATTTTTGATTGTTCCATGCTATTATATTATCTATTTTGGAGGTTTAATGGATTTTAATATGCTCTTTTATATTATTTTTGGGACTAACCTATTAACCGGAGGCCCAGTGTGAGTTTCTGTTTTTTTTGTGTATTTTAGAGTTTTGCAGAAAAGGAATACCAAACGGAGTCCAGATGGAATCAAACCTTTGCGAGGATCTTTCTTGGACCGAAAGCAATCGAAAAGACTTGGAGTCCAAGTCTGGAACTCCACGAGGAAGCCACGAGGCAGGAGCGTGCACCCAGGGGGGTAGGCGCACCCCCACCCTCGTGGGCCCCTCGTAGCTCCAGCGACATACTTCTTTCGCCTATATATACTCTTATACCCTAGAAACATCAAGTAGTGCCACGAAACCACTTTTCCACCGCCGCAACCTTCTGTACCTGTGAGATCCCATCTTGGGGCCTTTTCTGGTGATCTGCCAGAGGGGGAATCGATAATGGAGGGCTTCTACATCAACACCATTGTCTCTCCGATGAAGCGTGAGTAGTTTACCACAGACCTTCGGGTCCATAGTTATTAGCTAGATGGCTTCTTCTCTCTCTCTTTGATTCTCAATACAAAGTTCTCCTCGATGATCTTGGAGATCTATTCGATGTAATACTATTTTGCGGTGTGTTTGCCGAGATCCGATGAATTGTGGATTTATGAACAAGATTATCTATGAATATTATTTGGTTCTTCTCTAAATTCTTATATGCATGATTTGATAGCTTTGCAAGTCTCTTCGAATTATCGGTTTAGTTTGGCCTACTAGATTGATCTTTCTTGCAATGGGAGAAGTGCTTAGCTTTGGGTTCAATCTTGCGGTGTCCTTTCCCAGTGACAGTAGGGGCAGCAAGGCACGTATTGTATTGTTGCCATCTAGGATAAAAAGATGGGGTTTATATCATAATGCTTGAGTTTATCCCTCTACATCATGTCATCTTGCTTAATGCGTTACTCCGTTCTTATGAACTTAATACTCTAGATGCATGCTGGATAGTCGTCAATGTGTGGAGTAATAGTAGTAGATGCAGAATCGTTTCGTCTACTTGACACAGACGTGATGCCTATATCCATACTCATTGCCTTAGATATCTTCATAACTATGCGCTTTTCTATCAATTGCTAGGCAGTAATTTGTTCACCCACCATAATACATGCTATCTTGAGAGAAGCTACTAGTGAAACCTATGGCCCTTGGGTCTCTTTCCAATTATATTACATCTCTTTTATTTACATCGCATCTCGTTTACTATTTTGCAATCTTTACTTTCCAATCTATACAACAAAAATACCAAAAATATTTACTTTACTATCTCTATTAGATCTCACTTTTGCGAGTGACAATTGACAACCCCTTTATCGCGTTGGTTGCAAGGTTCTTGATTGTTCGTGGAGGTACTAGGTGACTTGTGCGTTGTCTCCTACTGGATTGATACCTTGGTTCTCAAAACTGAGGGAAATACTTACACTACTTTGCTGCGTCACCCTTTCCTCTTCAAGGGAAAACCAATGTTGGGGAACGTAGTAATTTCAAAAAAAAATCTTATGCGCACGCAAGATCATGGTGATGCGTATCAACGATAGGGGAGAGTGTCGTCCATGTACCCTCGTAGACCGTAAGTGGAAGCATTATGACAACACGGTTGATGTAGTCGTACGTCTTCATGATCGATTGATCCTAGTACCGAACATACGGCACCTCCGCGATCTGCACACGTTCAGCTCGGTGACATCCCACGAACTCACGACGGCGTGATGACGGTGTTGATGAAGCTACCGACGCAGGGCTTCGCCTAAGCACCGCTATGATATGACCGAGGTGGATTTTGGTGGAGGGGGGCACCGCACACGACTAAAAGATCAACTGATCAACTTGTGTGTCCATGGGGTGCCCCCTCCCCCGTATATAAAGGAATGGAGGAGGGGGAGGGCCGTCCCTCCTATGGCACGCCCTGGAGAAGTCTTACTCCCACCGGGAGTAGGATTCCCCCCTTCCCTAGTTGGACTAGGAGAGAAGGAAGCAGGAGAGAGGGAGGAAGGAAAGGGGGGCGCCGCCCCCCTCCTAGTCCAATTTGGACCAGAGGGAGAGCGGGCGCGCGACCTGCCCTGGTCTCCTCTCTCTCTCTCTCCACATGGCCCAATAAGGCCCATATACTTACCGGGGGGTTCCGGTAACCTCTTGGTACTCCGGTAAAATCCCGATTTTCACCCGGAACCATTCTGATGTCCAAATATAGGCTTCCAATATATCAATCTTTATTTCTCGACCATTTCGAGACTCCTCGTCATGTCCATGATCATATCCGGGACTCTGAACTACCTTCGGTACATCAAAACACATAAACTCATAATGCCGGTCGTCACCGAATGTTAAGTGTGCGGACCCTACGGGTTCGAGAATCATGTAGACATGACCGAGACACGTCTCCGGTCAATAACCAATAGCGGAACCTGGATGCTCATATTGGCTCCTACATATTCTACGAAGATCTTTATCGGTCAAACCGCATAACAACATACATTGTTCCCTTTGTCATCGGTATGTTACTTGCCCGAGATTCGATCGTCTGTATCTCAATACCTAGTTCAATCTCGTTACCGGCAAGTCTCTTTACTCGTTCCGTAATACATAATCCCGCAACTAACTCATTAGTTAGATTGCTTGCAAGGATTATAGTGATGTGCATTACCGAGAGGGCCCAGAGATACCTCTCCGACAATTGGAGTGACAAATCCTAATCTCGATCTATGCCAACTCAACAAGTACCATCGGAGACACCTGTAGAGCACCTTTATAATCACCCAGTTATGTTGTGACGTTTGGTAGCACACAAAGTGTTCCTCCGGTATTTGGAAGTTGCATAATCTCATAGTCATAGGAACATGTATAAGTCATGAAGAAGGCAATAGCAATATACTAAACGATCAAATGCTAAGCTAACGGAATGGGTCAAGTCAATCACATCATTCTCTAATGATGTGATCCCATTAATCAAATGACAACTCATGTCTATGGCTAGGAAACTTAACCATCTTTGATTCAACGAGCTAGTCAAGTAGAGGCATACTAGTGACACTTACTTTGTCTATGTATTCACACATGTACTAAGTTTTCGGTTAATACAATTCTAGCATGAATAATAAACATTTATCATGATATAAGGAAATATAAATAACAACTTTATTATTGCCTCTAGGGCATATTTCCTTCAGTCCCCCACTTGCACTAGAGTCAATAATCTAGATTACACAGTAATGATTCTAACACCCATGGAGTCTTGGTGCTGATCATGTTTTGCTTGTGAGAGAGGCTTAGTCAACGGGTCTGCAACATTCAGATCCGTATGTATCTTGTAAATCTCTATGTCTCCCTCCTTGACTTGGTCGCGGATGGAATTGAAGCGTCTCTTGATGTGCTTGGTTCTCTTGTGAAATCTGGATTCCTTTGCCAAGGCAATTGCACCAGTATTGTCACAAAAGATTTTCATTGGACCCGATGCACTAGGTATGACACCTAGATCGAATATGAACTCCTTCATCCATACTCCTTCATTTGCTGCTTCCGAAGTAGCTATGTACTCCGCTTCACACGTAGATCCCGCCACGACGCTTTGCTTAGAACTGCACCAACTGACAGCTCCACCGTTCAATATAAATACGTATCCGGTTTGTGACTTAGAGTCATCCGGATCAGTGTCAAAGCTTGCATCGACGTAACCATTTACGACGAGCTCTTTGTCACCTCCATAAACGAGAAACATATCCTTAGTCCTTTTCAGGTATCTCAGGATGTTCTTGACCGCTGCCCAGTGATCCACTCCTGGATTACTTATGTACCTCCCTGCTAAACTAACAACAAGGCACACATCAGGTCTGGTACACAACATTGCATACATGATAGAGCCTATGGCTGAAGCATAGGGAACACCTTTCATTTTCTCTCTATCTTCTGCAGTGGTCGGGCATTGAGTCTGACTCAACTTCACACCTTGTAACACAGGCAAGAACCCTTTCTTTGCTTGATCCATTTTGAACTTCTTCAAAACTTTATCAAGGTATGAGCTTTGTGAAAGTCCAGTTAAGCATCTTGATCTATCTCTACAGATCTTGATGCCCAATATATAAGCAGCCTCACCGAGGTCTTTCATTGAAAAACTCTTTCAAGTATCCTTTTATGCTATCCAGAAATTCTATATCATTTCCAATCAACAATATGTCATCCACATATAATATTAGAAATGCTACAGAGCTCCCACTCACTTTCTTGTAAATACAGGCTTCTCTAAAAATCTGTATAAAACCATATGCTTTGATCACACTATCAAAACGTTCCCGAGTAAGTGGCGTGGAGCGGATTGCAATAAAGCAATAGAGAGTATTCCAACTCCGAGATGCTTGCACCAGTCGATAGATGGATCGCTGGAGCTTGCACACTTTGTTAGCATCCTTTGGATCGATAAAACCTTCAGGTTGCATCATATACAACTCTTCTTCCAGAAATCCATTCAGGAATGCAGTCTGTACATCCATTTGCCAAATTTCATAATCATAAAATGCGGCAATAGCTAACATGATTCGGACAGACTTAAGCATCGCTACGGGTGAGAAAGTCTCATCGTAGTTAACTCCTTGAACTTGTCGAAAACCTTTCGCAACAATTCAAGCTTTGTAAACAGTAACATTACCGTCAGCGTCAGTCTTCTTCTTGAAGATCCATTTATTCTCGATGGCTTGCCGATCATCGGGCAAGTCAACCAAAGTCCACACTTTGTTCTCATACATGGATCCCATCTCAGATTTCATGGCCTCAAGCCATTTTGTGGAATCTGGGCTCATCATCGCTTCCTCATAGTTCGTAGGTTCATCATGGTCAAGTTACATGACCTCCAGAACAGGGTACCGTACCACTCTGGTGTGGATCTTACTCTGGTTGACCTACGAGGTTTGGTAATAACTTGATCTGAAGTTACATGATCATCATCATTAGCTTCCTCACTAATTGGTGTAGGAGTCACAGGAACAGATTTATGTGATGAACTACTTTCCAATAAGGGAGCAGGTACAGTTACCTCATCAAGTTCTACTTTCCTCCGACTCACTTCTTTCAAGAGAAATTCCTTCTCTAGAAAGGATCCATTCTTAGCAATGGAAGTCTTGCCTTTGGATCTGTGATAGAAGGTGTACCCAACAATCTCCTTTGGGTATCCTATGAAGACACATTTCTTTGATTTGGGTTCGAGCTTATCAGGTTGAAGCTTTTTCACATAAGCATCGCAGCCCCAAAGTTTAACAAACGACAACTTTGGTTTCTTGCCAAACCACAGTTCATAAGGCATCGTCTCAACGGATTTAGATGGTGCCCTATTTAACGTGAATGCAACCGTCTCTAAAGCATAACCCCAAAATGATAGCGGTAAATCAGTAAGAGACATCATAGATTGCACCATATCTAGTAAAGTACGATTACGACATTCGGACATTACGCTGTGGTGTTCTGGGTGGCGTGAGTTGCGAAACTATTCCGCATTGTTTCAAATGAAGACCAAACTCGTAAATCAAATATTCTCCTCCACGATCAGATTGTAGAAACTTTATTTTCTTTATTATGATGATTTTCTACTTCACTCTGAAATTCTTTGAACTTTTCAAATGTTTCAGACTTATGTTTCATCAAATAGTTATACCCATATCTGCTCAAATCGTCTATAAAGGTGAGAAAATAACGATACCCGCCGTGAGCCTCAACATTCATTGGACTACATACATTAGTATGTATGATTTCCAACAAATCTGTTGCTCACTTCATTGTTCCGGAGAACGATGTTTTAGTCATCTTGCCCATGAGGCATGGTTCGCAAGTACCAAGTGATTCATAATCAAGTGATTTCAAAAGTCCATTAGAATGGAGTCTCTTCATGCGCTTTACACCAATATGACCTAAATGGCAGTGCCACAAATAAGTTGCAGTATCATTATCAACTCTGCATCTTTTGGCTTCAATATTATGAATATGTGTATCACTACTATTGAGATTCATCAAAAACAGACCACTCTTCAAGGGTGCATGACCATAAAAGATATTACTCATATAAATAGAACAACCATTATTCTCAGATTTAAATGAATAACCGTCTGGCATCAAACAAGATCCAGATATAATGTTCATGCTCAACGCTGGCACCAAATAACAATTATTTAGGTGTAAAACTAATCCCAAAGGTAGATGTAGAGGTAGCGTGCCGACCGCGAACACATCTGTAACATCCCAATTTTCCTAAATTAGGATGTTATTAGATCATACATATGCATATCATATTTTCCATGCATTACTTGCTCTTCTGCAATATTCTTTTCATTATGCAACTAAAGGCAATTTATTGGAGTGGAGATAACATGACTTCCCCCTTGTTTAAAAATGTACATAATGTCAAGAATATTATTTCCAGTTCATCCGTTATGTTCTGGTATTTTTATTAGTCTCCAAAATATTTTACTTGTCTGTTTTGTTGCTGTTTTGTGTGGCCTATTGCATAAAATGATTTTCCAAAATTGCATTAGGTGAGGAACTAGTGCTACTGTAGTTTATATTAGTAGTATATATTTTACTGGGTGTCTCTATATTTTTGTTTAGTTTTTATTGTGGTTATTTTATTTTAGTTATTTGTGTTTCTGTAGTTGTGTGTAAAAAAAAAGAAACACCAGCCAGCCAGCCAGCGAGGCCAGCCGCCAGCTAGCACTACCCGCGGCCCAGCTCCCGCCGCCGCAGCCCACCTTCCTCGCGAAGCGGTACGCGCAGCCGTACCCGACCCGCACCCGCAGCCCGCAACCATCTTCCACCCCGAGCCAGACGCAGCCGCGCGCACGCCGAGGCCGACCCGGATCGATCCGGCGCCTGGTCGATCCCGTGCGAGCCAGGGACATCACGCGCGAGCCCAGGACCCCGAAAAACCCTACCGCAGCCCTTCCCCGTCCTTTCCTCGTCCGCACGAGCAGCTAGGGTGAAACGGATCTCGCCGGAGGAGCTCCACGTCCGCCGAACGCTGCCATCGCTGTAAGAACTCGCAGAGCCGCGCCGCCTGCTCCACTCGATTCCCCGCTCGAAGCCGCCCTCGCCTGACGTATTTGTGTTGCCGAACACGCAGCAGAGGTAGAGGAACCCGCCGGCCGACTTCACCGAAGCACGCCGGAGTTCAGAAGCTCGCCATCGCCGCTCGAGGGAGCCCCGTCGCCGTTGAACACCACCGCCGCCTCTGCCGCTCGACACCGCACCCGCCCGTCACTTCACCTTCGTCGGAGACCCACCGGAGGAGCGCCGCCGCCAACGCCCGAGACCGCCGCCGCCGTCCTCTGCTTCTGGTGAGCACGCACGCGCACAGGAGCCTTTGGCCAATCACGAGCTGCCACGTGGGCACAAGCTACAGTACACGCACGAACAGTGCAGGAGTTTTCTGTTGTTTTCTGTTTTCTTTTTCAGATTTCAGCTAAAACTTCAACTAGCTATATCTTTTATTCTATAAGTCCAAATTAGGTGATTCCTTTTCCTGTGCACTCACAAAAATCAGCACAATATCACAGTACCAACTTTGCACATGTTTGCTCTGTTCAAATTTGAATTCGTTTGAATTTGAATTAAATCTTCCGAAGGCCATAACTCTCAAACCGTTTATCGGATTCGAGTGATTCTTTTTGCGTTGTGACCGTAGTGCAATTTAGGTGCTGTTAAGCTTCTGTTGTTGTGTTTTTGAAATGGTTTTTCTTGCTGTTGGTTTTTATTTTGGTTCTATTCGTGTTTTGGTGATTGATTTGTTGAATTGTGTGAAACGTGTAGATTGTCCGGAGTGCGACGCGAACTATTGTCAGGAGTGTGACTTTCTGAACCAGAACCAAGGCAAGTTACATGTTGATCATCCTTTACCTATTGTTTTCTATGCATGTAGTTATATCACACTATAAATATCTGCATGTATAGGATTACTATATTATTTTGCTATATGCTGTTGAGCTATCTTCCCATCTTTTGCTAATCGTGGTAGTTGTAGTTTGCTATGCTTTGTAGACGGGGGTGGTTCGTGTATACATTGAGATTATGTGAGGATTATAAATATAATCAAATTGAGTAGTAATTGAGGACTTAATTCACCTCTGGGCGGAATTGGTATTGAAGGGTGGTTTCAAGAACATCATGGTTTCTACCCTCTGAATGTAAGTGGACGGCCGCCCAGGTTCAAAAAGATCAGACAGACTTAGTGACTAGTAGCTTCCATGTACGACCACTGGCTAAATGGGCTCTGGCTTAGTTGATCAGTTGTGGAACCCTTACCCGGATGTGCCAGCAGATGTAGATATAATAGTTGGGACGGGCCTCCTGTTGGGACTAGGGGACTGCTTCTGAAAGACTTCGTCTCAATCTTCGGATTGGGTCCAGTGGGTAAAGCGTACTAAACTCTGCAGAGTATTAAAACTAATCATCATTAGCTGTGCCCCCGGTTATGGGTAAATTTGAGCCACTATGCCATTACAGTTGTTGGATGATCTTGACAGATGTGACACTTAATAATATTTGTGGGCAACTTAATAAAGGGTAGGTTGGAGTTGATTTTGCCAACTCAACCTTGTGTACTTAATTGTAGTAATAAAAGAGCTAAATAAAAATTTGACTATTAGGTAGTTATTAGGATAAAATCAGCTTTATGCAAAAATAAACCCTCAAGCCTTCCTCTGTTGTACTATGCATATACATGTAGGTCTGCTATATTATTACTCCTGTGTAACTTGACAATACATTCAAAGTATTGACCTATATGGCTGCAACGTCTCATGTTGCAGGATATTCAGACGAAGAGTAAGATACCGTTAGGGTCGCGAGTCTGCACTCAGCATCGCTAGTGGGCTATGATGGGACTCATCGTTATTTTCTGCTACTTTCCGCTGTTTGATTGAATAAAGCTAGCCAAGTGCTATGCAGATTGTTTTATTTTATACATTCTGGATCATACGTTGTAATAAATGATGCACTTGCTATTCTGGTATTCATCTATACTGTGTGTGCTAGCGAGTTCGATCCAGGGACTAGCACGGTAAGCACAGAGACTCAAATCCTTCGAGATTTGGTCGTTACAAATGGTATCAGAGCAGTGTGTTGACTGTAGGACGTGACCCTAGAAAATGGATTAGAAAGCCATAGGAGTGAGAATTTTTTTATCAACTAGTTATACTTCTTACTGTTTATTAGTAAACCACTCAAGTATGTTGACCAGTTAAGTAGGAACTAGTGCTAAGACCACCATTCAAGCTTGTTTTATATTGCAACGTTATCGTGTTAGCGTATCTGATTATGTCCACTGTGTGGTATGAAGATACTAGATTGTTTGCTTGATTGGTACTTTGTTTGTTAATTTATATCTTGTCGAAATTATTCGACTATATATATATATATATATATATATATATATATATATAGTATTATCATATTGTTTGTTGTTTGTTGTTTGTTTTTTTGGTGTTATTCGTTGTTGTGTTTTGTTGGCTTGGTCATATTATGCATATGGGTAGAATATATTTATATATACATAGTTTTTGGCCCTATTATATCTATAACTCATCTGTTCTTGCCAACCAAAACCATTAGTATGCCTATTAGAGTGAGTTCTCCCGGAGCTGAGATGGCAGTAAGCTTGGGTTGTTTTCAGATGCCTTTATTTATTGGGAAGCATGTTTTTCCTACAGATTTGATTATACTGAAGTCACAAGGTCTGGATATTATTTTGGGTATTGACTGGATGATCAAATATGAAGGTCTTATTGATTGTGCCAGTCGATCTATTACTCTCAGTGCACCAGGAGTGTCGGGGATATACCCCGCGGTGTAAACCGGCCGGAAGTTAACCCGGCCGGACTTGGCGGTTCACGAGGATACCCGCCCGGTCTTGGCGGTTCATTCGTAACCCGGCGGGCGGGTTAGATGGATGACGAGGCCCAAGGCCCAGAAGGCCGGTTCATGTTTAATGGTGGGCCGGTTTATGAGGAAAGCATAAGGACTATTCTCCTACAAAGGAAGCAAGACTAGGACTCCACTTGTAATAGAATAATCATAATCCAACTAGGACTAGTCATGTAAACCGCCCCTTCAACATATATAAGGAGGGGCAGGGCTCCCCAAAGAGGGACAAGTTACAAGCGACGAGCTACAAGCAAGAGGAAACAATCATAGGGCTAGACACAAAGAGGAGAGCCGGTTTATGGCGACTCCCTCGTGATGATAATGAGACCTAGCCTCAAACAGCATGTAGGGTTTTTACCGGATGATGTTTCCCGGGGCCCGAAGCTGTCTAAATCCCTGTCTTATGTTGCGTCTCTCGATTCTGCTCAACCCCTCTCAAGCTACCACATAGATGCGTTGGCCTCGCGACTAAGTCCTTACACGAGGACATCTGCCGTGACAATTCCACGACAGTTGGCGCCCACCGTGGGGCCTGCGCACGGTGGTGTTGAGTTCTTGAAGGGATTTCTCTAAAAGGATCAAGAAGTTCGCAATTTTCTGGATGAAAAAGAAGTCGGCGCAGAAGACAACATCATCAACAAACAGTCAAAGCGACGTATACAAGATTTAAAGATCAAAGGAAAAAATTAGGGTCGCATTTATGTGCCAGCGCACACCACCAGATGATCCGTCGGGGCTGGATTAATTTCCGTTGTCGCTGAGGGTCGAAATCTTGCATCTGAAATCAATCGATGCGACGTACAACTCGCCGAGACCGAAAGACTTTGACGGTTCTATTGTCCGAGTCCAAACCCAACTCAGAGCATCACTATTGCATGGCGTGGCATCCTAGGCTTGCTGCCAACTTTTTAAAAGGACCAAGTGCTGCTAGTACAAGTTGGATCTGAGAAACAATCATCTGGGCGCTCGCATCAAGTCCCAAGGCGTATGATTGTACGTTGTTACTGCTACTTCCACGAGCATGGAGCAAAGATGAAAGGAAAGATATCCGAAAGATACTACTTCAAGTAGTAGTGCACGTGAAGCAGATACGTCAAATCAGTCATTGTCATTATTTTTTCTGGCCTGAAGCCCGAGTCAAATCCAGAGAGCCCCCAAGCGCTTCCACTAGTACTATAAAAAAGGATAGTACTGTTTGAGTACTAGTAGATCGGGAAAAGAACAAGGAAATTATTGGATTGACTGGCTACAATTGCGTGAACGCGTGAAAAAAAAAGAGGAGGAGCAGCTACGACCTGGAGAAGGGCTCGAACAGGATTGGAAAAAAAAATCCACAATTCAGAGGAGGACTCGGCCATGGCTCGCGAGCGCCTCTGCCGCCTCTGGCCGCGGACTGGCCCGGTGCCCCGCCTTGTCGGCCTCCAACGCTGGCGTCTCCCCCGCCCTTTGCCTTCGTGCCTCCACTGCCAAATCCTCGCCTATGCCAGGATGAATCGTCGCTGCCGCCAAGTCACCATCAAACACAGTTATAATTTTTGGCAGTGGCGGACAAAAGAAACAACACAAGGGGGGTCGCATCAGCACATGTGACTCTGGACAACCGCTCAACATGTTTATTAGCACAATTAGTACTACTAGTTGTTTGTACACTTGGCGCGGTTTCCAAGAAGGACCAGCATCCATCACACGGAGGATTTGGCATCTACGGGAATGAGACCTCCAAGGAATCTCTCACGTGGTTACAAGGGACAAGCCATCACATCAAAAATCAAATGACAACCTGCGGTCGTCTGATGCTGTTCAACATTATTTGATGCCAGCATCAGTATTCATCGGATAAAAAGTATCAGGTGATATCTATCCTATGTATTTTTACATGTTAAATTCATCCGACAACGGTTACTCTGGCCTGTCATATTTTTATGCAGGACGACTATTAAAACAAAGGGTGGTATTATACCATGGAGGCACGTTCGGCTATGCCACACGGCTTAATGGACACGCGTATCACGGTCCAGTTTACATCAATGCGCCGGCCGACTCGCCCGTCCGCACCGCCTTACAACGCCACGAACAACTCGCCTGTCCGCGCCAGCTTACAAACGTCGCGGCCGACTCACCCGTCCACAACGGTTTATCACGCCGCGGCCGGTTCACCCGTGAGCGACTTCAACCTAACCTAGCGATCATCAATTTCATGGCGGATTACCGACCTGGCGCATCAGGTGATATCCATCTAAAATATATTCTATTGGTACATATTATTTTTTGTCAAAAGAGCAGTTTATCTTTGTCTTGGTCTGCAATATTGTTGATGCAGGACAATTGTGCACTACATCAAAACAACGTGGTTAGCTCGCCCGTCCGCACGTTTACAATACCGCGGCCGGTTCATCTGTTTGAGCCACTTCTGATGCTGAGGTCATCTTTTCCGTCTGCCTCTCGCGGCCTGGTCTACCTCAACACACCGGGCCGCACCTGTCTGCATGAGGTGTTTATTGAGTATGAACAAGTCACAGCTTGGGTAGCCCGTTTTTCCTTCAACAAAATAGAGGCAAATTATCATATACTATTAACCGCTGTCTGCACTGGATGGCTCAATGGGCAGGCGCATAAATCGCCGCCACTACAATTTGGTTAACTTCAAATCGCCAGTTGGAAGGAACCATTGGCCGAGTTGCTGACACGGCTCATACGGGATCATTTATAACCCGCCGCAGTCACCTCAACCTTCTGTGGATTTACATCGTGCTATCAACACCAATGATATACAAGTTATGTCGGTTTATATCATGGTCAAATATGAAGAGTTTCAAGCCAACTCCTCGAGTCACCTTGAGACTCGGGGGCTACGATGATATGACGTAACAAGTCTTGCCAGTTTTCAGCAAATTTAAAAACCCCAGGACAATGGAGGGAAAGATAACCCGGTCCCGGAGGCTACTATTATTTAGGCCGTCAGAAAATTTCCGGCTTGGAAAGTATATGACAATTACAAAATCCCGGCTCAATGAAGAAGTTCCGGGTCATCAGAAAAGATTCCGGTTTAAAATCCGGCTCAAGGGAAGCCAGTCTCACTGAAGCTCTCAAATCCGGTTTAAGAATTTCCGGTTCAAAAAGGAATTAACTTCTCACAAGTTCGAGTTTAAAGGCTGTCAGAAAATTTCCGGCTGAAAATGAAGATTCCGGTTTACAATCCGGTTCAAGGGAAAGATGTCTCCCACAAAGATTTGAAGCTCTCAATGTCCGGTTCAAGATCCCGGTTCAAGAAGAATTTATCTCTTGCAAAAAAGTTAAAAATTACCAAAGAGGACCTTCTGCCATGATGCGTGGTTCAAACATGGATATCCTGCCTTATTGGCCTAACATATTGATCACATGGGGGCTTCTGCATCATAAAGCGGGGTCTCTGTTCTTTTTTACATCATGCGTGGTTACATGGAGTGGCTCTATTTTTAAAGCGGCCTCCGGTTTACCCCTTGACATTTGCTTTTTATATATCACTTGGGGCCTTGGTCGTGTCCGAACCAACGCGACACCTTTTGATAGGCGACAGCCACCAGATCACTTGGGGACATGGTCAAGTCTGAACCAGTCACGCCTCTTGATCGGCCTAAGGCCACAAAATCACTTGGGGGCTTGGTCGAACCCGAACCATTGCCACGCCTCTTGATTTGGCATATATGCCACGAATCATTTGGGGACCTGGCTGACTTGAATCATTGTCACTCCTATTGGGGGCTTGGTCCTGTCCGACCATGGTAACACCATCTGATCAGCTCAGTATAGCATGTTTTTTGCAAACGGTTTTATCATTGCCTTTGCTTCCATATTTTTTTCATGACTGTTATTCGATTTTTGTTGCGTTTTTTAAAAACCGACAATGTTTTTAATCTGGTTCAACTGTCAATTACAAGTTGACGGAACACGGTCAAATCTTAATCCGGAGACTATCTGCCCGGTTTGATTTTCTGTTACCATCTTATTATGGAGTAAACCGGTGTTTATCAACCCGGCTTGGCTTTCAATTACAAGTTGTCAGTACACGATCAAGTTATAATCCGGAGACTGTCAGCCCGGTCTGGTTTGACTACGAGTCGCCAGTATTATATATGGATAATCCGGTGTCTATCACAACCCGGTACGGTTTTATCATAAACCGGCACAATATGGAAGGAGTTATCAGTACTCAACATTTGGGTTATTACCTCTACTACAAAAAGTTGGTAAACCAACGATGTGATTCAATGTCACAGGTATGATATATTTCATATTTGATTATTCTTAAGTGCAGCCTTGGTTATAAACCTGGGTTATATGTTGGGCATTATGACCCGTCCGTCGGTAAACCGCCAGGACACTTTAAACTTGTTGTATGCAGAAACATGTTGAATAACGCATGATGATAAATTATCCGGTGTTTATTAAACCGGCCTAGCTTTAAGACGATAAGTCGCCAGTATATGATGAGAAATTATCCGGTGTTTGTTAACCCGGCCTGGCTTTGGACTATAAGTCGCCAGTATATATTTGGATTGCGCCATTGGAATCATGCGCTTATAAATGATTGGGTTATATTATTCAAATAGCCAAACTTGGCTAAATTTTCATTATGATATTGGATGAATAAGGTTTTCATACCGGATTATATTATCTTGAATAGCCAACATGGCTGGATTTTTATTATGGTTATTAATATTATGATTGAGGTTTTCAAAGTCGCTTTAGCGCAATGGATATTATTTTATCAAAGGATATGATTTATTCTACAATTGAAGGAATAGTCCCGAGTCGCTGCAGGCTTACAACCCGGCACTTGGGGGCTACATTATTCAAAGTTGAGATTATATCAAATATGCAAGTCTCATGCCGCTGCAAGCATGCACCATGACACTTGGGGGCTAATGCAAAGTCATTTTTGCTCATCTTATTGAAGACCCAACTCATCACATCGTAATGAGTCGGCCCTTGGGGGCTACCAATTGCTCCTGTCAACAATTGAAGGTACAAAGCTTTTTATTCATTATATTGAAGGGTCCACTGCTCAGTTGGTAAAGCACAAGGCTCTTAACCTTGTGGACGTGGATTCAAGCCCCATGATGGGGGTTACATCATATGATGTTATTTTCATTGAAGTATATATCAAGTCCCAACTCAATATTATCTTACTGAACCGGCCCTTGGGGGCTACACTAGTTGAGGTTTTTATGAGCATCAGGAAATTACAAGTCCCAGGTCGCTGCAAGCATGACAACCCGGCACTTGGGGGCTACATAATATGGAGTATTCAGTTTTTGCTAGTGACTGGGATGAACAACATGGATTTCTTCGATAGTGACAGTATTTATATTGAAGCAAGTCTTAAGCCATCACTTTGTTCTACTCAAGACTTGGGGGCTACAGGTATTATATTATTATCAAGGAAATATTTTCAAATTCTCTGTTTGAGCAAACTAGATTGACCCAGCGTCACCAATCATTATGACCCTGTGGCTGCAACCCGGTGTCATCAATAATCATAAACCGGTGTTGGCAACAATCATGAACCGGTGTCTGCAACAATCATGACCTGGAATTATCAGTTTTTATAACCCGACAGTTTTTGGCAATGATAAACCGGCAAGTTCTGCATCTTCAAGCCGGTTGAATATCATATGAGTATCTCAAGGCCAATAATTCTTAAACCAACACTTTGGAAGCCGACTCAAGTGGATTATTCTTCACAATATTTTTCTATGAGAAACCAACGTCAGCAATTTGAGTATGAAGCTGGTTGTTGACCCGGATTTTCTAGAAGAAGGAAATGACAATGATTTAAGGACGATCAGGTGCCGGTTTACAAGAATTCTTAACCCGGAGCACAACCTATCAAAGTTTGTTCTTGTGTTTATTTTACAGGATCAGTTTAACATGGATGAATCCAAGCTAAACTGGGGGCTAATGTCGGGGATATACCCCGCGGTGTAAACTGGCCGGAAGTTAACCCGGCCGGACTTGGCGGTTCACGAGGATACCCGCCCGGTCTTGGCGGTTCATTCGTAACCCGGCGGGTGGGTTAGATGGATGACGAGGCCCAAGGCCCAGAAGGCCGGTTCATGTTTAATGGTGGGCCGGTTTATGAGGAAAGCATAAGGACTATTCTCCTACAAAGGAAGCAAGACTAGGACTCCACTTGTAATAGAATAATCATAATCCAACTAGGACTAGTCATGTAAACTGCCCCTTCAACATATATAAGGAGGGGCAGGGCTCCCCAAAGAGGGACAAGTTACAAGCGACGAGCTACAAGCAAGAGGAAACAATCATAGGGCTAGACACAAAGAGGAGAGCCGGTTTATGGCGACTCCCTCGTGATGATAATGAGACCTAGCCTCAAACAGCATGTAGGTTTTTTACCGGATGATGTTTCCCGGGGCCCGAAGCTGTCTAAATCCCTGTCTTATGTTGCGTCTCTCGATTCTTCTCAACCCCTCTCAAGCTACCACATAGATGCGTTGGCCTCGCTACTAAGTCCTTACACGAGGAATTGAAGAAGCAGATAAGAGAATTGCAGGCACAGGGATTTATTCGCCCAAGTTCATCACCTTGGGGAGCTCCAGTTTTGTTTATGGAGAAGAAGGATGGGACTTTGAGGATGTGTGTTGATTATCGTTCTTTGAATGAGGTAACCATTAAGAATAAGTATCGTTTGCCTATGATAAATGATCTATTTGACCAGTTGGAGGGAGCTACTATGTTTTCTAAGATTGATCTTTGTTTTGGTTATCATCAATTAAAGATTCGTGAGCAAGATATTCCAAAGACTGCTTTCACCATGAGGTATGGGTTGTACAAATATACTGTTATGTCATTTGGATTGACTAACGCTCCTGTATACTTCATGAATATGATGAACAAGGTGTTTATGGAGTTCTTGGATAAATTTGTGGTTGTTTTCATTGATGATATATTGGTGTTCTCCAAGAATAAGCAAGAGCATGAGGTGCATCTGCGTTTGGTATTGGAGAAATTGAGGGAACATCAGTTGTATGCCAAGTTTAGCAAATGTGAATTTTGGCTGGATGAGGTAGCTTTCCTTGGACATGTTGTGTCAGGTAATGGAGTTGCAGTTGATCCATCTAAGGTTGCTGCAGTTACAGAGTGGGAGACACCCACGACAGTTGGGGAGATTCGCATCTTTTTGGGCCTTGCAGGTTATTACAGGAGGTTTATTGAAAACTTTTCCAAGATTGCAAAGCCTATGACTGAATTGTTGAAGAAGGAGAAGAGATTTGTTTGGACTAATGAATGTGAAGCCAGTTTTCAGGAGTTGAAGCGGCGTTTGGTTACAGCACCAGTCTTAACTCTGCCGGATATACATAAGGACTTCCAGGTATATTGTGATGCTTCTCGTCAAGGACTTGGCAGTGTTTTGATGCAGGAAGGTAAAGTTGTTTCATATGCTTCACGTCAGCTTAAGAATCATGAGCATAATTATCCTACACATGATTTGGAGTTAGCCTCAGTTGTGCATGCATTGAAAACTTGGAGGCCATACCTTATTGGTAATCATTGTGATATATTTACTGATCATAAGAGCTTGAAGTATATTTTACTCAGAAGGATTTGAACCTCAGGCAGAGGAGATGGTTGGAGCTTATTAAGGATTATGATTTGAATGTGCAGTATCATCCTGGTAAGGCTAATGTTGTTGCTGATGCATTGAGTCGTAGGAGCCATGCTAATGCAATTAATATTGATAATATGCCACCCGAGTTATGTGAACAGTTCAGGAATCTCAGGTTGGAGATGGTTCCTAAGGGATATTTGGCAACACTTGAGGTAAAGCCTACTTTGCTTGACAGGATTAGAGAAGCTCAAAAGGGTGATGAGAAGATTGCTGAGATAAAGGAGAATATGGTTAAAGGTAAGGCAGAAGGTTTCCATGAGGATGAACATGGGGCCATATGGTTTGAGAAGCGTATTTGTGTACCTCAGGATGCAGACATCAGGAAGTTGATTCTTCAGGAGGCGCATGATTCACCTTATTCTATTCATCCAGGTAATACTAAGATGTATTTGGATTTGAGGGAAAGATTTTGGTGGCCTAGCCTGAAGAGGGAAATTGCTGGATATATTGCAACATGTGATGTGTGCCAGAGAGTTAAAGCAGAACATCAGAGACCAGCAGGTTTGTTACAGCCATTGCCTATACCTGATTGGAAGTGGGATGAGATTGGTATGGATTTTATTACAGGTCTACCCAAGACTCGGTCAGGTTATGATTCTATTTGGGTAGTTGTTGATCGTTTGACTAAAGTTGCTCACTTCATCCCGGTAAAGACTACTTATACCAGTGCTCAGCTAGCAAAAATTTATATGTCTAAAATTGTTTGTCTGCATGGAGTTCCAAGGAAGGTAGTGTCTGATAGAGGTACTCAGTTCACATCCAAATTTTGGCGTCAGTTGCGTGAATCCTTGGGCACTAGGCTGGAGTTTAGTACAGCTTTCCATCCACAGACAGATGGGCAGACAGAGAGGGTAAATCAAATTTTGGAGGATAAGTTGAGAGCTTGTGCTTTGGACTATGGGTCCAGTTGGGATGATAATTTACCTTATGCAGAGTTCTCATATAATAACAGTTATCAGGCTAGTCTGAAGATGGCACCATTTGAGGTATTGTATGGCAGAAAGTGCAGGACACCGTTAATGTGGGATGAGGTTGGAGAGCGTCAGTTCTTTGGGCTAGACTTGATCAGAGATGCTGAGGAGAAGGTCAAGTTGATTCGTGACAGGCTAAAGATAGCACAGTCCAGACAGAAGAGTTATGCAGATGCGAAAGGTAAGGAGGTGACATATGAGGTAGGAGACCGTGCATATCTTAGAGTTTCACCACTTCGTGGAATTAAGAGGTTTGGAATCAAGGGTAAGTTAGCACCACGTTTTGTGGGGCCTTACATGATCTTGGAGCGTAGAGGAGAGGTAGCTTATCAGCTGGAGTTGCCACAATCCTTGTCAGGAGTTCACGATGTGTTTCATGTATCTCAGTTGAAGAAGTGTCATGCAGAGATGATGGATGTTCCATTGAGGGACACAGTGCCACTTGAGGCAATTCAGTTGGAGAGTGATTTGACATATGAGGAGAAGCCTGTTAAGATTCTGGAGACATCAGAGAGAGTTACTCGCACCAAGACAATCAAGTTATGCAAGGTTCAGTGGGATCATCATACAGAGGAGGAAGCTACCTGGGAACGAGAGGAAGATCTCAAGCAGGATCACCCACACCTATTCGCTAGCCAGCCCGAATCTCGAGGGCGAGATTCATCTTAAGGGGGGTAGGTTTGTAACATCCCAATTTTCCTAAATTAGGATGTTATTAGATCATACATATGCATATCATATTTTCCATGCATTATTTGCTCTTCTGCAATATTCTTTTCATTATGCAACTAAAGGCAATTTATTGGAGTGGAGATAACATGACTTCCCCCTTGTTTAAAAATGTTAATAATGTCAAGAATATTATTTCCAGTTCATCTGTTATGTTCTGGTATTTTTATTAGTCTCCAAAATATTTTACTTGTCTGTTTTGTTGCTGTTTTGTGTGGCCTATTGCATAAAATGATTTTCCAAAATTGCATTAGGTGAGGAACTAGTGCTAATGTAGTTTATATTAGTAGTATATATTTTACTGGGTGTCTCTATATTTTTGTTTAGTTTTTATTGTGGTTATTTTATTTTAGTTATTTGTGTTTCTGTAGTTGTGTGTAAAAAAAAGAAACACCAGCCAGCCGGCCAGCCAGGCCAGCCAGCCAGCTAGCACTACCCGCGGCCCAGCTCCCGCCGCCGCAGCCCACCTTCCTCGCGAAGTGGTACGCGCAGCCGTACCCGACCCGCACCCGCAGCCCGCACCCATCTTCCACCCCGAGCCGGACGCAGCCGCGCGCACGCCGAGGCCGACTCGGATCGATCCGGCGCCTGGTCGATTCCGTGCGAGCCAGGGACATCACGCGCGAGCCCAGGACCCCGAAAAACCCTACCGCAGCCCTTCCCCGTCCTTTCCTCGTCCGCACGAGCAGCTAGGGTGAAACGGATCTCGCCGGAGGAGCTCCAAGTCCGCCGGATGCTGCCGTCGCCGTAAGAACTCGCAGAGCCGTGCCGCCTGCTCCACTCGATTCCCCGCTCGAAGCCGCCCTCGCCTGACGTATTCGTGTTGTCGAAAACGCAGCAGAGGTAGAGGAACCCGCCGGCCGACTTCACTGAAGCACGCCGGAGTTCAGAAGCTCGCCATCGCCGCTCGAGGGAGCCCCGTCGCCGTTGAACACCACCGCCGCCTCTGCCGCTCGACACCGCACCCGCCCATCACTTCACCTTCGCCGGAGACCCACTGGAGGAGCGCCGCCGCCAACGCCGGAGACCGCCGCCGCCGTCCTCTGCTTCTGGTGAGCACGCACGCGCACAGGAGCCTTTGGCCAATCACGAGCTGCCACGTGGGCACAAGCTACAGTACACGCACGAACAGTGCAGGAGTTTTCTGTTGTTTTCTGTTTTCTTTTTCAGATTTTAGCTAAAACTTCAACTAGCTATATCTTTTATTCTATAAGTCCAAATTAGGTGATTCCTTTTCCTGTGCACTCACAAAAATCAGCACAATATCACAGTACCAACTTTGCACATGTTTGCTCTGTTCAAATTTGAATTCGTTTGAATTTGAATTAAATCTTCCGGAGGCCATAACTCTCAAACCGTTTATCGGATTCGAGTGATTCTTTTTGCGTTGTGACCGTAGTGCAATTTAGGTGCTGTTAAGCTTCTGTTGTTGTGTTTTTGAAATGGTTTTTCTTGCTGTTGGTTTTTATTTTGGTTCTATTCGTGTTTTGGTGATTGATTTGTTGAATTGTGTGAAACGTGTAGATTGTCCGGAGTGCGACGCGAACTATTGTCAGGAGTGTGACTTTCTGAACCAGAACCAAGGCAAGTTACATGTTGATCATCCTTTACCTATTGTTTTCTATGCATGTAGTTATATCACACTATAAATATCTGCATGTATAGGATTACTATATTATTTTGCTATATGCTGTTGAGCTATCTTCCCATCTTTTGCTAATTGTGGTAGTTGTAGTTTGCTATGCTTTGTAGACGGGGGTGGTTCGTGTATACATTGAGATTATGTGAGGATTATAAATATAATCAAATTGAGTAGTAATTGAGGACTTAATTCACCTCTGGGCGGAATTGGTATTGAAGGGTGGTTTCAAGAACATCATGGTTTCTACCCTCTGAATGTAAGTGGACGGCCGCCCAGGTTCAAAAAGATCAGACAGACTTAGTGACTAGTAGCTTCCATGTACGACCACTGGCTAAATGGGCTCTGGCTTAGTTGATCAGTTGTGGAACCCTTACCCGGATGTGCCAGCAGATGTAGATATAATAGTTGGGATGGGCCTCCTGTTGGGACTAGGGGACTGCTTCTGAAAGACTTCGTCTCAATCTTCGGATTGGGTCCAGTGGGTAAAGCGTACTAAACTCTGCAGAGTATTAAAACTAATCATCATTAGCTGTGCCCCCGGTTATGGGTAAATTTGAGCCACTATGCCATTACAGTTGTTGGATGATCTTGACAGATGTGACACTTAATAATATTTGTGGGCAACTTAATAAAGGGTAGGTTGGAGTTGATTTTGCCAACTCAACCTTGTGTACTTAATTGTAGTAATAAAAGAGCTAAATAAAAATTTGACTATTAGGTAGTTATTAGGATAAAATCAGCTTTATGCAAAAATAAACCCTCAAGCCTTCCTTTGTTGTACTATGCATATACATGTAGGTCTGCTATATTATTACTCCTGTGTAACTTGCCAATACATTCATAGTATTGACCTATATGGCTGCAACGTCTCATGTTGCAGGATATTCAGACGAAGAGTAAGGTACCGTTAGGGTCGCGAGTCTGCACTCAGCATCGCCAGTGGGCTATGATGGGACTCATCGTTATTTTCTGCTACTTTCCGCTGTTTGATTGAATAAAGCTAGCCAAGTGCTATACAGATTGCTTTATTTTATACATTCTGGATCATACATTGTAATAAATGATGCACTTGCTATTCTGGTATTCATCTATACTGTGTGTGCTAGCGAGTTCGATCCAGGGACTAGCACGGTAAGCATAGAGACTCAAATCCTTTGAGATTTGGTCGTTACAACATCGACTTTGGAACCATTTCCCACGCGCATCGTCACCTCATCCTTAGCTAATCTTCGCTTAATCCGTAGTCCCTGTTTCAAGTTGCAAATATTAGCAACAGAACCAATATCAAATACCCAGGTGCTACTGCGAGTATTAGTAAGGTACACATCATTAACATGTATATCACATATATCTTTGTTCACCTTGCCATCCTTCTTATCCGCCAAATACTTGGGGCAGTTCCGCTTCCAGTGACCAGTCCCTTTGCAGTAGAAGCACTCAGTCCCAGGCTTCGGTCCAGACTTGGGCTTCTTCACTTGAGTAGCAACTTGCTTGCCGTTCTTCTTGAAGTTTCCCTTCTTCCCTTTACCCCTTTTCTTGAAACTGGTGGTCTTGTTGACCATCAACACTTGATGCTCCTTCTTGATTTCTACCTCCGCAACCTTTAGCATCGTGAAGAGCTCGGGAATTGTCTTATCCATCCCTTGCATATTATAGTTCATCACGAAGCTCTTGTAGCTTGGTAGTAGTGATTGAAGAATTCTGTCAATGACACTATCATCCGGTAGATTAACTCCCAGTTGAATCAAGTGATTGTTATACCCAGAAATTTTGAGTATATGCTCACTGACAGAACTATTCTCCTCCATCTTGCAGCTGTAGAACTTATTGGACACTTCATATCTCTCAATCCGGGCATTTGCTTGAAATATTAACTTCAACTCCTGGAACATCTCATATGCTCCATGACGTTCAAAACATCGTTGAAGTCCCGGTTCTAAGCCGTAAAGCATGGCACACTGAACTATCGAGTAGTCATCAGTTTTGCTCTGCTAGACGTTCATAACATCTGGCGTTGCTCCTACAGCGGGTTTGGCACCTAGCGGTGCTTCCAGGATGTAATTCTTCTATGCAGCAATGAGGATAATCCTCATGTTATGGACCCAGTCCGTGTAATTGCTACCATCGTCTTTCAACTTTGCTTTCTCAAGGAACGCATTAAAATTCAACGGAACAACAACACGGGTCATCAATCTACAACAACATAGACATGCAAAATACTATCAGGTACTAAGTTCATGATAAATGAAAGTTCAATTAATCATATTACTTAAGAACTCCCACTTAGACAAACATCCCTCTAATCATCTAAGTGATGATGTGATCCATATCAACTAAACCCTGTCCGATCATCACGTGAGACGGAGTAGTTTTCAATGGTGAACATCACTATGTTGATCATATCTACTATATGATTCACGCTCGACCTTTCGGTCTCAGTGTTTCGAGGCCATATCTGCATATGCTAGGCTCGTCAAGTTTAACCCGAGTATTCTGCATGTGCAAAACTGGCTTGCACCCGTTGTATGTGAACATAGAGATTATCACACCCGATCATCACGTGGTGTCTCGGCACGATGAACTTTCGCAATGGTGCATACTCAGGGGGAACACTTATACCTTGAAATTTAGTGAGAGATCATCTTATAATGCTACCGTCGATCTAAGCAAAATAAGATGCATAAAAGAAAACATCACATGTAATCAATATAAGTGATATGATATGGCCATCATCATCTTGTGCCTTTGATCTCCATCTCCAAAGCACCGTCATGATCACCATCGTCACCGGCGCGACACCTTGATCTCCATTGTAGCATCGTTGTCATCTCGCCAACTATTGCTTCTACGACTATCACTACCGCTTAGTGATAAAGTAAAGCAATTACATGGCGATTGCATTTCATACAATAAAGTGACAACCATATGGCTCCTGCCAGTTGCCGATAACTCTGTTACAAAACATGATCATCTCATACAATAAAATTTAGCATCATGTCTTGACCATATCACATCATAGCATGCCCTGCAAAAACAAGTTAGACGTCCTCTACTTTGTTGTTGCATGTTTTACGTGGCTGCTATGGGCTGAGCAAGAACCGTTCTTACCTACACATCAAAACCACAACGATATTTCGTCAAGTATGTGCTGTTTTAACCTTCTCAAGGACCGGGCGTAGCCACACTCGATTCAACTAAAGTTGGAGAAATTGACACCCGCCAGCCACCTGTGTGCGAAGCACGTCGGTAGAACCAGTCTCGCATAAGCGTACGCGTAATGTTGGTCCAGGCTGCTTCATCCAACAATACCGCCATATCAAAGTATGACATGCTGGTAAGCAGTATGACTAGTATCACCGACAACTCACTTGTGTTCTACTCATGCATATAATATCTACGCATAAACCTGGCTCGGATGCCACTGTTGGGAACGTAGTAATTTAAAAAAAATTCCTACGCACACGCAAGATCATGGTGATGCATAGCAATGATAAGGGAGAGTGTCGTCCACGTACCCTCGTAGACCGTAAACGGAAGCATTATGAAAACGCGGTTGATGTAGTCGTACGTCTTCACGATCGACCGACCCTAGTATCGAACGTACGGCACCTCCGCGATTTGCACATGTTCAGCTCGGTGACGTCCCACGAACTCACGATCCAGTAGAGCTTCGAGGGAGAGTTCCGTCAACACGACGGCGTGATGACGGTGTTGATGAAGCTACTGAAGCAGGGCTTCGCCTAAGCACCGCTACAATATGACCGAGGTGGATTCTGGTGGAGGTGGGCACCGCACACGGCTATAAGATCGACTGATCAACTTGTGTGTCCATGGGGTGCCCCCTCCCCCGTATATAAAGGAGTGGAGGAGGGGGAGGGTCGGCCCTCCTATGGCGTGCCCTGGAGGAGTCCTACTCCCACAGGGAGTAGGATTCCCCCCTTCCCTAGTTGGACTAGGAGAGAAGGAAGGGGGAGAGAGGGAGGAAGGAAAGGGGGACGCCGCCCCCCCCCCTAGTCCAATTCGGACCAGAGGGAGAGGGGGCGCGCGGCCTACCCTGGTTTCCTCTCTCTCTCTCTCCACTATGACCCAATAAGGCCCATATACTCACCGGGGGGTTCCGGTAACCTCCCGGTACTCCGGTAAAATCCCGATTTCACCTGGAACCATTTCGATGTCCAAATATAGGCTTCCAATATATCGATCTTTATGTCTCGACCATTTCGAGACTCCTCATCATGTCCGTGATCTTATCCGAGACTCCGAACTACCTTCGGTACATCAAAACACATAAACTCATCATACCGATCGTCACCGAACGTTAAGCGTGCGGACCCTACGGGTTCGAGAATCATGTAGACATGACCGAGACACGTCTTCGGTCAATAACGAATACCGGAACCTGGATGCTCATATTGGCTCTACATATTCTACGAAGATCTTTATCAGTCAAATTGCATAACAACATACGTTGTTCCCTTTGTCATCGGTATGTTACTTGCCCGAGATTCGATCGTCGGTATCTCAATACCTAGTTCAATCTCATTACCGGCAAGTCTCTTTACTCCTTCCATAATACATCATCCTGCAACTAACTCATTAGTTAGATTGCTTGCAAGGCTTATAGTGATGTGCATTACCGAGAGGGCCCAGAGATACCTCTCCGACAATCGGAGTGACAAATCCTAATCTCAATCTATGCCAACTCAACAAGTACCATCGGAGACACCTGTAGAGCACCTTTATAATCACCCAGTTACGTTGTGACGTTTGGTAGCACACAAAGTGTTCCTCCGGTATTCGGGAGTTGCATAATCTCATAGTCATAGGAACATGTATAAGTCATGAAGAAAACAATAGCAATATACTAAATGATCAAATGCTAAGCTAATGGAATGGGTCAAGTCAATCACATCATTCTCTAATGATGTGATCCCGTTAATCAAATGACAACTCATGTCTATGGCTAGGAAACTTAACCATCTTTGATTCAACGAGCTAGTCAAGTAGAGGCATACTAGTGACACTTAGTTTGTCTATGTATTCACACATGTACTAAGTTTCCGGTTAATACAATTCTAGCATGAATAATAAACATTTATCATGATATAAGGAAATATAAATAACAACTTTATTATTGCCTCTAGGGCATATTTACTTCAACCAACGCATGCTCAAGAGGTAGCACGAGGAAATGCGCGTGGCAGACGCCGGCCGACGTGCTCTCGGAGGCCCGCAACCTGTTCGAGGGAATGCCGGCTGCCGTCGACAAGGACTACATGCAGAACTTCATCTTCGAGGGCGGTGCGCCGGCCGCTTGCTACGATCCCGACGAGACACAAAGCCAGGACGGCCACAGGGCGTTCACGCCGGCCACTAGCTATGATCCCGATCAGGGGGCCTTCATGCATGATCAGGTCGGCATCGACCTAGACGGCTTCCCACTCGACCACGAGTTTCCGAACGACTACGGGCTAGAGAAAGAGGACGAGTGTGACATCGAAGTGGAGCCCTTGTTAGAGGACGAGCTTGCCAACCAAGCTGCCGGTCCTAAGCCGAAGCGCAAGAGCAAGCGCACAAAGGCATACACGGCGGCCGAGGACAAGCTTCTTTGCAAGTGTTAGCGAGACATTAGACAAGACCCCAAGATGGGCGCCGAACAAAAGCATTCAACCTTTTGGATTCGTGTCCATCAAGAGTTTCATGAGCGCAAGAAGTTTCCGCCTTACCAACTTGTGAGCACGCGCAGGTGGTTGTCCATTTACAAGCGATGGAGGGTGATCTAACAAAAGTGCAACAAGTTTTGCGCCACTCCTGAGAGCATCAAGGCCCGCCCCATGAGCGGCATCGACATGCAAGACATGGTATCCTAGCAAGCCACCCTCTTTTGTGTCATCAAGTTCATGATTGCATGTTCATTTGCATATCATTTGCCCATATGCTTGCATGGAAACATTTTGTAGGCATTTCAAGCTTTGGAGGCATTCAAGGTTCAACACAATGGCAAGTGCTTCAACCTCTCCCATTGCTTTTGGGTCATCAAGGACGAGGAGAAGTTCAAGGTGCAATATGCCACCCTCAAGTCGCGTGGGGGGAAGCAAGCCGTGGAGGAGGTTGGGAGGGCGAGCCGACACGGCTGCGAGGGAAGACCAACTCCCAGAAGGAGGACAAGCGGGATGCGGCATCAAATGCCTTGATCGCAAGTGTGGAGGGCATGATGAACAAGAAGGACTCATGGGAGGAGGAGCGCTGGCGTTTCAAGGCAGAGCAAATGGACGCTTTCATGAAGATCCAAAGGAGGAGGCTTGAGATGGATGCGGAGAAGCAAGCCAAGATGTTCGAGCTCGAGGCGGAGAAGCAAGCCAAGATGCTAGAGATCGAGGCTGCCAACGCCAATACCAATGCCAAAGAAGTGGATCTCACGAGCATGATGACCGGGGTGGATATCATGAAGGTGGATCTCAACACCGTGTCGCCAAGGAAGATGCCGTGGTTCGAGAAGATGCAGGCCGACATGCTCAAGTTCGATGACGAGTGATCTATGGCGGCGAGCGCCGTATTTTTTATATGCCGGCAGGTGTGCTGGCATGACCACGGGGGTCGCAATGGCGTGGTCAAACTCAAGTCCCACCCTTTTTTGTGTGCTAGCATGTGTGCCGGCCGGTTGGCGAGTGCGCCAGCATGAACTGTGCTGATATTTTATGAAGCCGGCATTGTACGCCGGCGCTGGCATGGTGACGGCATGATCGGCCACGGGACTTTTTTTTACAGTTGATGCGGACATGAAATGGGTTGGCGCGTTGGGCGCACTGCCGACCCAAATACAAAGCTGGGTGGACGCCGGGCGGGCGGCCGACCCAAACGGACAAAAAGCGGACAAATGCGCCGTCCGTTTGGGTCGGCCCGTCGGAGTTGCTCTAATATTTAGAGTAGCTCGACATGGTGGGGCGCAGCTGGCTATTGAAGGCGGTTGACACGTCCCTAGCATGGCGAGGTGGTACTAAACCTTAGGGGTACGCAGGGCGCGCTAAGAGCATACAGAATGTATGCCATAGACAAATCTGACACACAACCACATATGACATTGATTCTAAATTTACTTTTAAAATGGGATCCACTGCGGAGTAAAAGAATGTCTTTTCTCTTTTTAAAATGTTCTCTCTTCAGCATGCACATGAATCATGAGCCTTCTCAGCCATCAAGTGGAGGTAGCATGCAGAGCAAATACTCCCTCCGTTCCAAAATAGATGACTCAACTTAGTACAAAGTTGAGTCATCTATTTTGGAATGGAGGAAGTATTTGTTTCTTGTCACTTTGGATTTGGCATCGACGCTCCTAGCGTCTCCGGCTCCCTCTTTTGTCTGATTTGGCATTCTTTTCTTTGGTTTGGCAATACCTCCACAATGTTGAGAACCTTTGCCGAAAGCTATTTTAGCATTCTACACTACCATTTGGTCATACATTATGGATGCCCTAAGGTGATGCGCGTTGGGCCGGCCGAGTAAGCACCCAAGGCATCAACATTGGGATCCGCCGGCCCCGCCTTGTCTATGACGATGTTTCTAGTCCTTCACAAAAAAGTGTCCTGATGGCCGGGCCCCATAGGGTGGCCATGTCAGAACACGAGGGGTAATATTTAGAGTAGATCAACGTGGTGGGGCGCGACCGGCTATTTAAGGCGGTCGATGCACCCCTCGCACGGCGAGGTGGTATTAATCCTCGGGGGTATGCAGGGTGCACTAAGGCGACACACCCTGGGCCGGCCCAGTAAGTGCCCGAGGTGTTAGCTTTCGGGTAACACTCGCTGGGCTGGCGCCGGGGCGACATGTGGTTGGGCCTAACGCCGTCGGTGTTTTTCCTTTAAGAAAAGTCATTTACTATTTTAAACATTTCCCTTTTGTCTTTATATTTGTGTTATAGTTAACTTAAAAGAATTTAAGTCTTGTTTTAAATTGTCATCTTAAATATATTTTTCATTAAATATTTCTTTAACTTTTGACTTTATCACTTCTATAATAACTTAAAATAACAGTTTCAAGTTACTTGTTTTTGGACATTAGTGAAATGGCCCCATTTTTTTTGACCTAAGATGACCAATTCATGGCATTATGCGAAAATGGTTTTGGTTTTCGTCAATTTTTGCATTTTCTGGATTTGTCTCGATGAAGAAAGGTCGATAAATGGACGCATGTGTCACAATGTGCAAACGATGTTGAAGGTCGTTTAGAGTAGACATGGGGGCCTACCATGGGCATTACCCCCTTTGACAAAAGTTAGGGTCATTTCTCATAAGTAAAACAAATTATGTTCAGAAGACAATGTCCGGGTAGGCAAGAATGGTGTTTGGGAGCACGTCCTTTTTGACATCCATGAAATGGACCTACATTTTTCCCAATGTGCTTTTATGACCAAAACAAGAGTCCATGCCAGGTGGTTTTGGTTTTCAAGTTTTGCATTTTCTAGAATTATCTCCACGGAAAAAGGCCAATAAAGGACACACGTGTTGCAACGTGTAAATGGTCCCAAAAGTTGTTCAAACTAGGCACGGGGTGCATACTATGGGCTTTCCCCCTTGGTGGAAAATTTTGGGGTGTTTCCTCATAGGTAAAAAACATGTTCAAAGATGGTGTTCGGTAGGGCAGAAGGGTTCATTTGTGAGCACGTCGTTTCCCAACATCCTAAAATGGCCCCAAAAATTTCCATGGACTACCATGACCAACTCATGGCACCATTCCAAGCGTTTTTTTTTTCACATTTGCATTTTCTAGAAAATTTTCAGAGAAAATAGTCTGATATAATGCCCACATGTGTCGCAATGTGCAAACTGTCTCAGAACTCGTTCAAACCAGACATGGATGCCTATCATGGGCATGCCTTTGATGGCAAAAGCAGGGGTCATTCCAGAGATGTCCAAAAAAGATCATGTTCAATAGAAGGTGTCCGGATAGACTTGAAGGATCCGTTTGTGAGCACGTCATTTTTCGACCTCTGCAAAATGGCCCCAACTTTTTTGATGGACTACCATGACCAATTCATGGCACCATGCCAAGTGTTTTTTTTTACTTTTGCATTTTCTATAATTATTTTGGTGAAAATACTTGGATACAATGCACACACGGATCACAGTGTGCAAACTATGTCGGCATTCGTTCAAACCAGGCATTGATGCCTACCATGGGCATATGCCCCCTTGGTGGCAAAAGTTGGGGTCATTACTCACATGTCCAAAAAACACCATGTTCAACACATGATGTCTGGTCGTCCAGAAGGGTCCATTTGTGAGGACGTCGTTTCCTGACATCCGCAAAATGGTCCCAATTTTTCCCATGGACTACCATGACCAATTCATGGCACCATGCCAAGTGGTTTTGGTTTTCAACATGTTTTGTATTTTGTCAATTTTTTTTGGTAAAATAGTCCAATAAAATTCCAACACGTGTCGCTACATGGAGACGGTGTTAGAACTCGTTAAAACTAGGCATGGATGCCTACCATGAGCATTCCTCCCTTGGTGGTCAAAGTTGAGGCCATTCATCAGATTAAAAAACATGTTCAACAGACGGTGTCCAGGTAGGCCAAATGGATCCGTTTGTGAGCATGTCATTTTTTTGACATTTGTGAAATGATCCTAATTTTTCTCCATGGACTACCATGACCAATTCACGGCACCATGTCAAGTGTTTTTTTTCAACTTTACAGTTTCTAGCATCCTTTACATGAGTAATTAGGGGCGGTGTATTACGATTTTTTCTACTGTTGTTGTTTTCTTTGTATTTGTTTGTTAGTCCCTCGGCTTCTTAGTTGTCTAGGCCTTTTTATTGTGTATGTGGCTAGCCGTAATTTTCCAATATAAGGAACACTGATGCAACCACAGGATGAGCTTCACCTAATAACAATGGCAACAACATTAACTGAACACATGAAAAACATGTGCAATAATGCTTGAAGGCAAGCGGTGCGGCAAAGCACACATATGCTTCTAGTTATTTTTGCGGTTGGCATACGCTTCTAGTTGAGATGATATGGCATGGCTATCCATGTTTTTTGAAGTTTGCATAGATATCCATGCTAATTAGGCAATTTTAAACACGTGAAATTCGTGACATCCACTTATCATCTGCCTTAGTTGAGAAGAATGTTGAGATAGGTCAGAGTTTCTCTAAGTGATACTTCCTCTGTTCCATAATGTAGGGACTGTTTGGTCCTTGTTCCATAATGTAGGGACTGTTTGGTTTTAGGCCTTACAATGCCACATTTTGTCAGACATTCTTTGCCAAACTTGTGTAATATTAGTTCAACAGAATAGAAGCCACAAGTTGACAAATCTAAAGGAATCTTCTCACACTTTTGAGTGTATGTGTTGTAGGATCCTAGTGTGGCAAAAAGCATCTTGCTGAAGATGAGGCTTGAACCACACAACCAGCTAAGTTGGTCAAACTTACCTTACCTTATATGTGGCAACCATAGTCACAAACCAAACAGTCCTGAGTGCGTACATACTTTTTGAAAACTCAAAGTTTACAAACTATGACCAATTTATAGAGAAAACTATTCATATCTACAATATCACATATATAAAACATGAAACTATGCCTATGATAATTTTAATAATATATATTTGACACTCTAGATGTAAATGTTTTCTTCACAAATCAATGTTCGTGAGGTTTAACTTTTTTACATATCTATATGTAGTATGTTTTTTTAGAGAGATATATGCATACAAACAATATTAAGATAAATATACCAAATCAATATAAATCTATTCATCATTAGATATATTTTCGTAATGTATTTATTCAATATTATAGTTGTTGATATTTTAGTCTATATATTTGGCTATGGAGGGAGTATAGTTTTACCTGTCATTGTTGTGCGCTATGTAATCAACAACGAACTACTACACAAAACATATTTTCTATCAACAACCATCCAACTATGCATTTCGATTTAGATACACGCTTAACATTATTAATCTGACATTTGGGATCCTTGCAATTACTTTATTTTCCACTTGCCTCTCGTTTCCATCTCCCCCACTTCTAAAAAGTTTCTACAAAAATACAAAAATATTTTCCATTTGCCTTTTTGCTTGTTTGTTATCTCTGCTTGTGTTACCATGTGCCTTCTATTTGCTTGCATCTTCGCTTGCTAAAAATCTATTTTTATGGATCCTCGCCCACTTGCTAATCTTTTTAAAAGATCCAATTATGATGAACCAATTGCTAGTGAATTGAGTTCACTAGATTATCTTTATGAAGTTTTGCTTGAGATTCGTGAATCTGAAAATTTTGAGGAAGTGTTAAAGAAGAAATTTTAATAAAGTGGTTCATGATATCTCCTTGAATGAAAAGGATGATTGCAATGATGTTATTATAAATGCTATTAATGTCAATTGTGCTAATAATATGCAAAACCCTAAGCTTGGGGATGCTAATTTTGCTATCCACTACTTATTGCAATAATCATGATTGGGATTCCTCTTATGATAAGCCTCATGATGAATATGTCACTGATAATAATGTTTGCAATAATATTGAAATTGGGATTGGAAGAGCGTCAACTTTAGGTAAAAATAATCTCATAAATTTGGAGAGTGTTCAATCTTATGAATCTTTTTGATAAAAGTGGGTTCGGAGAGGTCATGACTTTATTTGATGATAATCCCACTATATTGGGAGAGTTTCAACTTTGCATGCATGTGGATAATGAAGAGAAAATTTTATATGATAGCTATATTGTTGAATTTGATTATGATCTTACATGTAGTTATTATGAGAGAGGAAAATATGGTTGTAGAAATTTTCATGTTACTAGATTACCTCTCATTATGTTAAAATTGTCAATGTTTTACTTCTCTCCTATGCATATGCTAGATATTTCTTGTCTTGATAATTTGTTTGCCTATAAAATTCCTATGCATAGGAAGTATGTTAGAATCAAAAGTGATTTTCACATTATTTATGATGCTCACTTTGTGTTTCAATTCTTCTCTTTCATGTGAGCATCATTAAAAATTATCGATGCCTAGCTAGAGGCTCTAAAGAAAAGCGCTTGTTGGGAGACAACCCAATATTTTTCTTTTCTGTTTTTAATAGATATAGAATTATTCAACTGTTATGATTTTGTTTTAGTATTTTAATTAGTGCTTGTGCCAAGTAAAGCCTTTAGGATGGTTTGGGTGATAGTTGACCTGATTATGTTGAAAAACAGAAACTTTTTCACCCAGTTCTAGAATTTTGGAAATTCACAGAAACACGATTTTGCTCTGAATTTTTTTACACATGATTGATATAAAATTTCCCACATTGTCCTATTTTTTTTAGAATTTTTGGAGTTATAGAAGTATGGTTAAAGTTCAGATTACTACAGACTATTCTGTGTTTGATAAATTCTGTTTTCATTGCATTGTGTGCTTGTTTTGATGAATCTATGGATTGTATCAGGGGGAGGGATATAATAAGCCATGGTAAAGTTAGAATACAGTAGGTATAACACAATAATAAAATATGAATGGGTTTGTAACAGTAGCTAAAGTGGTGATTTGCTTTCTTATACTAAGGGATCTCACGAAGGTTTTGTTAAGTTTTGTATCATTGAAATTTTCAAGTTTTGGGTGAGATCACGATGGATGAAGGAATAAGGAGTGAAAAGGGCCTAAGCTTGGGGATGCCCCGGAAGGCATCCCTTCTTTCTTATAATGACCATTGGTAATTTTACTTGGAGCTATATTGTATGAGTCTTTGCTTGTTTGCTTTTTATTCGTCACATATCATGAGTTTTTCTTGGAGCGTCTTGTATTATATGAGTCTTTGCTTGTTTGCTTTTTAGTTTGTCATAATCATCCTTGCTGGACACACCTATTTGAGAGAGCCACAATGATGCTATGATTTGTTAGAATTGCTCTGTGTGCTTCACATGAATTTTTGAGCTATGGAATTGCTGTAGTACTTCACTTATATCTTTTTGAGCACGGTGGTGGTTTAATTTTTGAAGAAATGCTCTCATAGTTTACTTAGATTATTTTGGGAGTTTGATATTTTTTGAAGAAATGCTCTCATGCTTCACTTATATTAATCTGATAGTTAGTAAAATTTTGAAGAAATATCCGATCACGCTTCACTTATATTATTTTGAGAGATGAAATTTTTGAAGAAATATTTATGCTCTCGTGCTTCACTTAAATTTGTTTGAGAGCTTGTTATTAGCAATGGTAATTTTCTTAAGATATGAAATTGGTCCCAAAGTGATAGATATTCAAGAGGGAAATCATAAAAACTTTCATGAAAATCATTGGATATTAAAACTTGATTCCTTGCAATTGTTTTGTGATATGGAGATAGTAATATGTGAGTCATGTTGGTAAATAATTATGCTTTAGTAAAAATATTGGTGTTAAGGTTTGTGATTCCCTATGCAAGCACGAAAGTCAATTGTTATGCCACAAAGTTACATCCTACTTGTGGTGCATTATTTAATGTTAGTTATGTGTAATGCTCATTTATGATCGTTTTCGTTTCTTGGTTGGTCACTTCCCAATCTATTTGCTAGCCCTCATTTGTACTAAGCGGGAATACTGCTTGTTCATCCAACTCCTTAAACCCAAATCTGTGCCAAATGAGTCCGCCATACCTACCTATATGCGGTATTTCCATGCCGTTCCAAGTAAATTTGTATGTGCCAACTCTAATTTTCAAAATGAATTTTCTTTTTGTGTGCCTGTACCGCTCATGAAGTGGCAGGGGGTGGCCAATATTTTCCATGCTAGGTATGTTATTCTCAAGATGAGTTTTTATTTACTTGTCATCACACGAGAGTGTGGCAGGTAATAGGGATGCCCAGTCCCAAAATAGAAAAATATTTATATGTTGTCAATAATAAATTCCTTAGCAAGTGTTGGTATGGAAGGCACTCATGGATACGACTAGCCATGGATTGTGAAAGAATGGTGGAAAGGAGATAAACTTTATTTTATGTTTGGGAACCGCCTATGATTTATCTAGCATGGAAGATATTGGGAATTCTCGGTCGTTTTCGTTGACAGGAAAAGCATGCCTCTCAAAACAATTTTATCTCTCAATTTAAGCTATGAGCTCTGGCACCTCTACATATCTCTGCTTCCCTATGCGAAGGGCCTATCTATTTAATTTTATGCAATTTTTATTTTTATTGAGTCTCCATCTTCTCTTATAAAGCACCAACTAGGGAACACTATTATCATACTTGTGCATTGGATGTAGCTAATATTTGACTGTGCTTCATGAATGGATCAATGATTGAACATAATGGGCTAGGGATAGCTTTGTTTAGCGTTGATATTTTGAAAGAAATGGTTGCTTGTTGATATGCTTGAGTATTGATGTCTTCATGTCAAATTATAGACTATTGCTTTGAATCACTTAAAGTCCAAATGTCCATGCTACAAAGAAAACAATATGTGATGAATACGATAGGAAGCATTCCACATCAAAAATTCTGTTTTTACATTTAGCTACTCGAGGACGAGTAGGAATTATGCTTGGGGATGCTTGATACGTCTCCAACGTATCTATAATTTTTGATTGTTCCATTCTATTAAAGTAGCAATCTTGGATGTTTTATATACATTTACTAGCAACTTTATATCATTTTTTGAGACTAACCTATTGACATAGTGCCCAGTTCCAGTTGCTATTTTTTGCTTGTTTTTTACTTTGTAGAATATCAATATTAAACGAAGTCCAAATGCCAGGAAACTTTTTGGAGATTTTTTTCTAGCAATAAGAGACCCTGGAAGCTTCGTGAGGGAACCAGAAGAGGCTCATGGGGCCCACTAGGCACCAGGGCGCACTACTCCGTCATGCCCTGGTGGGTAGTGGGGCCAACAAGCTCTGCCTTGACCTACCTCCACCTCTATAAATACTCGAAAATCCCCAAAACCCTAAGGGAGTAGATGAAATACTTTTCCAGCTGTCGCAAGTTCCAAAACTACAAGATCCAATCTAGAGACATTCCGGCACTCTGCCAAAGGGGGCAACGATCACGGAGGGGTTCTTCATCATCGTTGTTGCCCCTCCGATGATGCGTGAGTAGTTTACCTCGGACATATGGGTCCGCAATTAGTAGCTAGATGGCTTCTTCTCTCTTTTTGATACTCAATACAATGTTCTCCTCGATATTCTTGGAGATTTATTTGATGTAACTCTTTTTTGCGGTGTGTTTGTTGGGACCCGATGAATTGTGAGTTTATGATCAGATTTATCCGTGAATATTATTTGAGTCTTCTCTGAACTCTTTTATGCATGATTGTTATAGCTTCGCATTTCTTCTCCGATTTATTGGTTTGGTTTGGCCAACTAGATTGATTTATCTTGCCATGGGAAGAGGTGCTTTGTTTTGGGTTCGATCTTGCGGTGCTCAATTTCAGTGACAGAAATAGACATGACAATCTCAATTTGTGATGGGTTACGCGTATTTAAACTATCTCAATTTGTGATGGGTTCGATCTTGTGATAGGTTGTGAGTATTTAAACTATCTCAATTTGTGATGGGTTCGATCTTGTGATGGATTGCGAGTATTTAAACTATCTCAATTTGTTGTTTGTGTGCAGGTGATGTTTACAAAGTGTTGCTTGGTTCTCCTACTAGATTGATAACCTTGGTTTCATAACTGAGGGAAATACTTACCTCTGTTGTGCTGCATCATCCCCTCATCTTCGGGGAAATACCAACGCGGATCACAAGTAGCAGCGTCCAGGGGGGTAGCATGCCCTGGTGCCCCGTGCCCCCCTTGCTCTGTTTGACCTAATTTCGCCTCTATAAATTCTCTAAAATCGGGAAACCAACAGAGAGCCACCCAAAAAAAATTCCACCGCCGCAAGTTTCTGTTCTCGCGATATCCTATCTAGAGGTCTTTTCCGGCACTCTGACAGAGGGGGAATCAATGACGAAGGGCTTCTACATCAACCTTGCTGCCCCTTTGTTGATGTGTGAGTAGTTTACCACAGACCTACGGCTCCATAGCTAGTAGCTAGATGGCTTCTTCTCTCATTTTGATCTTCAATACAATGTTCTCCTCGATGTTCTTGGAGATCTATTCGATGTAACCTTTTTGCGGTATCTTTGTTGGGATCCAATGAATTGTGAGTTTATGATCAGATTATTCTTGAATATTATTTGAGTGTTCCCTGAACTCTTTTATGAATGATTATTATAGATTGTATTTCTCTCCATTCAATTGATTTGGTTTGGCCAACTAGATTGATTTATCTTGCAATGGGAGAGGTGCTTTATGATGGGTTCAATCTTGCGGTGATCTATATCCTAGTGACAGAAGGGGACAAGACACGTATTTGCATTGTTGCCATTAAGGATAAAACGATGAGGTTTATTCGTATTTCTTGACTTTATTTTGTCTACATCATGTCATCTTGCTTAAGGCGTTACTCCGTTCTTTATGAACTTATAATACTCTAGATGCATGTTGGATAGCGGTCGATGTGTGGAATAATAGTACTAGATGCAGGCAGGATTCGGTCTACTTGTCTCAGACATGATGCCTATATACATGGTCATTGCCTTGGATATAGTCATGATTATTCGCTTTTCTATCAATTTCCCAACAGTAATTTGGTTTGGCCAACTAGATTGATCTGTCTTGCAATGGGAGAGGTGCTTTGTGATGGGTTCAATCTTGCGGTGATTGATAACCCACAAGTACAGGGGATCACTTGTAGCCTTTCTCGATAAGTAAGAGTGTTGAAACCAACGAGGAGCTAAAGGTAGAGGAAATATTCCCTCAAGTTCTATCGACCACCGATACAACTCTATGCACGCTTAACATTCGCTTTACCTAGAACAAGTATGAAACTAAAAGTACTTTGTAGGTCTGATAGGATAGCACTTGTACGCGTCAGTGCTATACAAATGGTTTTTAACCCCTTTCTGCGATGGCATTTGGAACCATCTGCTACCTCTTGAGCTTGCGTTTGTTTTTCCCTTGAAGAGGAAAGGGTGATGCAGCAAAGTAGAGTAAGTATTTCCCTCAGTTTTGAGAACCAAGGTATAAAGCTAGTAGGAGACAACGCACAAGCCACCGAATACCAGCACAAACACACACCAACTTTGTCGGTGTACAAAAGTATGGGCTCTCCTTTTTTACCCCTCTACTTGTGCGTGGGCAGTCAAAGCCACGCCTGCGGCCACACTTAGCAGGGCAAGGGGAAGGAGCAGAAGCGCAAGAATACCAGAAAGCGCTCCGGCCGAAGGCAAGAGACGGGTAAAGCAACACCAAGACCAAGAAACACAAAAGAGCAAGAGGGTGAGGTGGACTTTCCTGGCAAGACCCTTACCGGGGTGGCCTCCATAGCCCCGGCAAGATGCTTGCCGGGGCAACTTGCCCGACGCCAGCAGAGCGAACCACCCTTGAGCCCAAGGGTTCCTGATGCCAACAACCACATTGGAACCAAGGCTCGGGAGGCACCTCCATGGTGGCATGCAGATCTTCATCAAGATCATAAACACACAAGATCAGATGAGGACCAGAGACGACGATCCTCGGCGAGATCCTTGCCGAGGAGATCCACGAGACCCATGGCAAGATCCTTGCCGGGGACGACTGCGATGCCGCGGCAAGACCCTTGCTGGGGGCACCTGCGAGGCCACAACCAGGCCCGCGTCCGCCAAGACTCCATCGCCGTTACCATACAGCTGCCAACCCAACCAGCTGGGCAGGCACCTGCGTGGCAACGTGCGGCTTCCAGCCCAGCTCAGCAAGCACCTGCATGGTGGCATGCAGATCTTTGTGAAGACCCTACCACCATGATATCTCAGCAGCCAGCCAGCCTACATGGCGCTGCATGCATCGTTGGCCTGGACGCATGTCAGAGCAAGGCGGGGCAGCGACGGACGGGACGGGCCTCGTTGCCATCCCCAGTAAAGCAACGAGACAGCTAAGGGGGTGCATTTAATGCGTCTTGTCCCGTAATGACAGGTGATAAGCTTGCGCACTGTACACCTTTCCACCTCCTGTGTGCCACTGTGGCGACCCCTTTTGTCTATAAAAGGAGGCCCGAGGCGTCCAGGAGGAGGATTCGGATCTTTTGGACTAGAGACGCACCGTAGCTAGCTCAAGAACTCAAGAACACTCAAATACATACACCAAAGCAGGACTAGGGTATTACGCATCCTCGCGGCCCGAACCTGGGTAAACGATCTTTGTGCTGGCTCCTAGACCTGCTCTTTGCACAACCCCGCGCCCGCCAACCATAGAAGGGATCCCAGTGATCCCATAGGTGTCGTTCCCTCCGACATCCTTGGCGCGCTAGGTAGGGGGCGCAGTTGTGGAAATCTGGTCTGGTTGAAGCAATGACTTCATCGTGGTCTTCACTCCAAGGAAGAAGATGACCAAATGAGCGGCATCGCTTGCGGATGTGGTGAATGCCCGCGCAATGACACAGAAGCTAAGTCACGCGAAATCTTGGTTATTTTCACCTATATAAGGTTGTGCGCCCCGAGAGATCTCGTTCTTTGTGTGGGAAACCTGCACGCGATTGGACCCTTCCGCTATAGGCAACGCCCTTGTTTCTGTCTTGAGCCCGCTCGACAGTTCATGCGGCCGCGCCGGTGGCGGCAAGGTGGCCTACCCGTTACCGGCGCCGCTCTTTTCCTGCTTCGAGTCCGCTCGTCAGTTCAAGCGACCGCGCTCGCGGCGGCAAGGTGGTTTGCCCGGTAGCAAGCGCCCTTCCGGCAGGGTGCTAAGGATCCGTCCTTAAGGCACCACGGCATGGGTTTACGTGCGGGCAGCCTTATCTCAACGAGCATAGGGTACGAACATACAAAGGAAGATCTAACGGGAATATAACATGCATAATATTAAAAGTGCTGCAGAGTTATATTACATCAATCGTTGCCGCGGTTCTAACTAAAGATAAAAATTGTTTTGGTCATGAACCTGCAGTGGCGATAAGAAACGGGGTGCCTAATCCCGGCGCTGGCCCTCTACTCTCTGAACTCCACCGATGCGGCTGATGATGGGCTCGATATGCTCCTCAAGTACTGCGAGGTCCGCATCCTCCGGCAAGCTCTCCAGCGCGGCGTCAAAGTCGAGGTCAGGGTTCCAGTACGCCACCTTGGTGAGGACCTTGGTCATGACACCCCGGCAGAGCCTCCGGGCCTCGTTGGCCAAAGAGGCCGCACGGTTGTGGCGGAGCTGCTCTAGGGCTCCAATGACCCTCTCAAAGAACAGGGTCAGGTTGCACTTGGGACTCAAGTTTGGCTCCGGGGCATACCTCACATTCGACATCCCCATGGAAGCCAGCTGCATGGTGGTCCTGTCGGCGATGGCGGCGAGGCGGCTGAGCCAGAGGTTCTCTCCCTTTACGTAATCCTCATGACTGGTGGCGTCGTTCTTCCGCAGCTGCTTCTCATCCTCCAGGGCTTTGGTCAGGGTCTCCTCCTGGGTCTTGACCTCCGAAAGCGTCCCCTCAAAACCCTCCAGCTTCAGCTCCAGGTCTTTGATGGAGTCGTTGGCCTTGGAGAGCTGCTCAGCCTTGCCGAGGACTGCGCCCTGCGCCTCCACCAGAGCACCGTTGAGCATGTCCTTCTCCTTTGCCAACTTCAGGGCCTAATCCTTCAGCCCGTCCTGCTCCACCTCCAGCTCTTTCACCTTGCCGGCATGGACAAGAGCTTGGGCATTGAGTGCCTCCTCGTGCCTCTGCTCCAGCTCCTGGGTCCGCTGCACGATGAGCTTATCCACCTCCTCATCCTTGCCGCGGAGTGTTGCGGCAAGCTTCTCCTCACGAGCAGCAAGGTCCTCATCTTGGGAGTTTAGCGCGGCCTGGTGCTGGTGCCGAGCAGCCTCGGCCTGGGCGGCCTACTGCTTTGCCAGCTCCTGGGCCTTCTCGATGTCGGCCTGCTTCATGACAAGCTCCAGCTTGCGCTCAGCCAGCATGTCCTGGGAGTCCTTCAAGTCCTTGTGGGCCTGGAGGAACCAAGCCTGCGCCTCGGTGATGCGCTCCTCGAGGTCCGCCTCCGCCTTGTCCACCACCGCCATCCTAGACTTGGCCTTGTTCAGGCGGGCACAGTGAAGCGCCTGAAGCTTCTGGAAGTTCGCACTCATGGCCTGGAGGAGCCGATCTTCCTGGGAACTGCCGCCACCGGTGCTCGATTCATCAACAACCTCAAGCCCGGCAGCGGCGAGCACCTCGTCATCAAACACCTCCCCCTCGGTGGGCGCCCCGGTGCTCGCTGTCCCTGGGAGGTGGACGAACAAGTCATCGCTCACCTTTAAGTACCTGCTCAAGCCATAGGTAGCGGAGGAAGAAGGTTGGTCGTCAACCGCCCCCTCCCCGGCAGGCTCCTTGCCGGCCTCCCCGACTGGCTCCTTGGCGGCATCCTCGGCAACACCCTTGGCGGCCTCTTCGGCGGTGATCTTGTTGGCCTCGGCCTCAGCGTCCCTGGCGACCTCCCCGATGACAGTATCGATGTCCTCCTGGTCCACCGAGGGAGCACCTAGATCCCAAGAAGGAGGATGAGGAAAAGCCAAGACCAAGGTTCAAAAAGAAAAAAGAACGAACAGGGACAGAAGGCAAATAACTCACTCGTGCTGGGCTTGGAAGAAGTGCCCCCCTCCCCGCCAAGATTCGGTGCCGGGATGGAGCCGCCGACGCCCTGGTTCACCTCCTCCTCCTCCTCCGTGTGCATGGGCTCGGTGCTTGGCGCCCTTGCCGGGGACGCCCCTCGGGGTGGTGTGGTCGATGGGGGTGGCGTGTTGGGGGTGGCCCTCAGTGGATCCTCCTGCAACCACGGCAAGGTCAGCGCCAAGAGATCATACCCCAACGCACGTCGATAGGGAGTGAGTGATGAACGCATGCCGGGGGATGTGCCGGGGGCTGCTATCCGGGCTGCTCTCCACCACCAGTGGCGTACTCGAGGTGCCCGCCAGGGGCTGGCCGCCCGGCAAGGCCCTGGCCCTCTTTGCCACCCTCTGGGCCAGCGTCTCCACGTCTCTGCAAAATAAAAACAAGTCAAGAAAAGCGGCATGATCTGAGGGGACGGAGATGGCAGAAGATAGAATGCTTACGCATCCTCTGCCTCCTCTTCCGCTGCCTTCCTCTTCCTCCTCGGGCTCGGAGACCCAAGGTCGAAGATGACCTCCGTGTCGACGTCCGCGGGAGGGGGGGAGGGGAAGCGGGTGGGCTCCGAGGACGCTTGGACGAAGAAGATGCGGACGCCTTCCTCTTCGCCACCGCGGCCTTCACCACCTTCTTCGCTACCGCGGCCCTCGTCAGGCGCACGACTCCCACTGGGTCTCCTGCCGCTGCTCGGTCCTGCCGGGCCGGACCGGCTCGCCAGAGGTGGCCCGCCGCAGGACGCGCCTTCTCTCCAAAGCCAGAATGTCGTCAGCCTCGGCCTCCTCCTCGGTCGACTAGTCGACCATGTCTTTAATGTGAGGGGCCCCGGTGTCGGCACTGCTGGCCTCCCCAGCGGATTCCGCCCACCCGGCAAGCTCCTTCTCCTTCGCGGTAGCCTCGGCCTCGTCCTCCACATGGCCGGTGCTGCCAGCCTCCTTGGCGAGCTCCGCCTCCGCCGCCCTGGCGGCGATGTAGTCCAACTCCACTTGGCTGGTGTCCTGGATGAGCAATGGCTCGGCATGGACGTACTTCTCCGACAACTTGTCAAAGAACTCCCACACCTGATCCTCCCCCGGCTCGGCCCAGTTTGGGTCAAGCCCGTGCGCGTTGAAGTCCGGCATCATGGCAATGATGTCATTACGGCAAGAGTTGTTGCTTAGCGGGACCACTCCTGCCGGCAGCCCAAACAAGGGCCCCTTAACGACCTTGCCAGCCTTCGCGACCTTGCCGGACCTCTTGGCTCTGCCATCGTGGTACACGCCGAGCTAAAAAAGGCTCTGGCACAAGTGGGCGTGCCTGATTATCATGAGGTTGTGGTCCAAGCCAGGGCGAAGCCTCATGATGTCGGCCGTGTTCGTGAAGAGCCAGGCCGGCCTCCCCTTGTTGTGTAGTGGAGCGATTTGGCGGTGGATGAAATCCTTCCCAATCATCTCAAAGTTGAGTCCGGCCTCGGTGAGGCGATGAATCCTGGTGGTGGCGACTGTGAGCTTCTCATCATCGGCGTCGACATTGCTCCAATCGTCTCTGCGAACCGGCGGTGCCTGGCGAACCCAGCAAAATTGCTCCGGGTCCTCCTCTTCAACCCAGCACCATCGGCCCCGCCACTCCTCCCACCTCTCCTTCTGGGCGCCCTCCGGATATGTCCCCTTCCCATGGCTCCTCGGGATCTAGGCGACACAACCGAAAATGGCACCCCCTTTTGGATCCGAGGAAAGAAGTAGTGGTGGAAGAGCGCCATGTTGGGATGCACCCGGCGAAGCCCTCGCAGAGGTGGGCAAAAAGAGCCATGCACGCCATGGCATTTGGAGTGAAATCTAGAAGGTGGAAGCCGTAGGTGTGCATGACATCATTGAAGAAATCGGAGAAAGGGGGCAGAGCCCGCATGAAAAGTAATCAACAAAGAATGGGTACCGATTCGGGCCGGCCTCGGCGAATCCGGTGGGGATGATGCGTGTGGCAGGGTGCCCCTTCGTCTTGCATCCCCACCGGGCTTGAAGTAGTCCCAGAGGTGCATCGCGTCGACTGTCGATGGAAAGTAGGCGAGCTGCGTCCGCCGTGCTGCCACCTCACTCTCCGGCGCCTCCCTCTCCTTGGCGTCCTTGGCCACTCCCTTTCCCTTGCTGGTTTTGGGTGCCATGGCGACTGGGGAAGACAAAGGATGAGGGACAGCAAGGGCGCGGCGGCAGTGAGTGAAAGAGAGGGCTTGAGAAGGAAGAGCAGAAGAACGGTGGTTCCGAGATTGAAGAAGGCACAGAGGGTAAATGGGCGTCACGCTTGCGGTTTCTCCTTTTTATGGGGAAGGCGAGGGCTGCTTCATTACCATTTACCACGACTTGATGCATGAGGGCAGCGGCCGCCCACGCATGCCCCCCCACATCATGCATGGCTCTCCACGACGCGCATTCAACGCGGGTCGTGGGGAAGTGCAGCGAGCGAAGGAGTTACTGCGGTAAAAATCAGCTCCGCCTGCCCGCGCACCGTTCGGGGCCTGGCCCAACAACGCGTTGCGCTTATGTGTGGCCCAGACCCGGGGGCTCCTGTCGGTGTACAAAAGTAGGGGCTCTCCTTTTTTATCCCTCTACTTGTGCACGGGCAGTCAGAGCCACGCCTTTGGCCACACTTAGCAGACCCAGAAGCGCAAGAACACCAAAAAGCACTCTGACCGAAGGCACGAGACGGGAAAAGCAACGACAAGACCAAGAAACACAAAAGAGCAAGAGGGCAAGGTGGACTCGGCAAGACCCTTGCCGGGGCGGCCGCCGTGGCCGCGGCAAGATCCTTTCCGGGGCAACTTGCCCGACACCAGCAGAGCAAACCAGCCTTGAGCCCAAGGGTTCAAGATGCCAACAACCACATTGGAACCAAGGCTCGGGAGGCACCTCCGTGGTGGCATGCAGATCTTCGTCAAGATCATAAACACACAAGATCAGATGAGGACCATAAGACGACGATCCTCGGCGAGATCCTTGCCGAGGAGATCCATGAGACCCCCGGCAAGATCCTTTCCGGGGACGACTGTGATGCCGCGACAAGAACCTTACCGGGGCCTCGGCAAGACCCTTGTCAGGGGCACCTGCGAGGCCACAACCAGGCCCGCGTCCGCCAAGACTCCACCGCCGTTCCCATATAGCTGCCAACCCAACCAGCTGGGAATGCACTTGTGTGGCAACGTGCGGCTTCCAGGCCAGCTCAGTAAGCACCTGCGTGGTGGCATGCAGATCTTCGTGAAGACCCTACCACCACGCCATCTCAGCAGCCTGCCATCCTACATGGCGCTGCATGCATCATGGGCCTAGACGCGTGTTGGAGCAAGGCGGGGCGGCGACGGATGGGATGGGCCTCGTTGCCATCCCCAGTAAAGCAACGAGACACCTAAGGGGGCGCATTTAATGCGTCTTGTCCCATAATGACAGGCGATAAGCTTGCGCACTGTACACCTTTCCACCTCCTGTCTGCCACTGTGGCGACCCCTTTTGTCTATAAAAGGAGGCCCGAGGCATCCAAGAGGAGGATTCGGATCTTTTGGACTAGAGACGCACCGTAGCCAGCTCAAGGACTCAAGAACACTCAAATACATACACCAAAGCAGGACTAGGGTATTACGCATCCTCGCGGCCTGAACCTGGGTAAATGATCTTTGTGTTGGCTCCTAGACCTGCTCTTTGCACAACCCCGCGCCCGCCAACCGTAGAAGGGATCCCAGTGATCCCATAGGTGTCATTCCCACCGACAAACTTGCACCCAACGCGATATAGGGGTTGTCAATCCCTTCATGGTTATTTGCAAAGTGAGATCTGATATAGATGGATAAACAGTAAGGTAATACTTTCAGTATTTTTGGTTTATGGAATGGAAAGTAAAATATTGCAAAGAAAGTAAATAGGAAACTAAAATTGTAGATAGGAAACTTATATGATAGAAAGTAGACCCCGGGGCCATAGTTTCACTAGAGGCTTCGCTCAAGATAGAAAATATTACGATGGGTGAACAAATTACTGCCGAGCAATTGATAGAAAGCACAAAGTTATGACGATATCTAAGGCAATGATCATGAATATTGGCATCACGTCCATGTCAAGTAGACCGACTCCTGCCTGCATCTACTACTATTACTCCACACATCTATTAGCGTTCTGGGAGCGGGGGTCCCCAGACTTGCCTACCTGCGGCCCACGGCGTGGCTCCACCAGTGCCCTGGTATGGCCAGTCTTCGTCAGCCAACACTCAAGACCCTCGCGAGGGGCCAAGCCTCGCGAGGCAGGCGACACAGGGCCTCCTCAGAGCGGCCTCACCAGGCAGGCTCGCTAGGGGGTGAGAGATCAAGGCAAGGGGTACCTCGCGAGGTTCCCATGATGCAAGCCATGGCGACCAAGGCCAGGCGGACGCCAGGCGGGCGCCAGCGCGCCAGTGTCCTAGTTTCCCCCTTGGTGCTAAGGGGGCAAGCGCAGGCGCGGAGTACCAAGGCATAAAGCAAAGGTTTCCATATCGGTGCAACAAGACCAAGACCAGCAGGACGGCAGGACGGAGGTCATCGTGGAGCCCAAGACGGCGTCACCACTAGTGCCTTTGACATGCGAAGACCACCTTTAGTCAGGACAACTTGTACTAGCTGTCCTTTTTCAAATTGGCCGTTGTGGCATCCCTTCCCGCTCAATATTTGGGAAGAGGACCAGGGCCTCTATAAATAGGACTAGCCACCATAGTACGAGACAACTGATCTCGAAGGGATCTCGACCTCAACTCATCTTGAGCAATCCTCACCCACACACATTCATCAAGCACAAGAACCCCTCTCATCAGGAGGCTGTTCTTCCCTTGTAACTATTCATAACCAGCCCAAGAGGCAATCCACCACCACCACACTGGAGTAGGGTATTACACCAACACGGTGGCCCGAACCAATATATACCTTGTGTCTCTTGTGTTGTGAGTTCATTGAGCTAAGCTTAGAGATCGCGGCGAGGCTGAGGGCATGATTTGGTATGGGAAATCTTCGTGCTCACCCCAGTGTTCGAACCTCAAGGGTTTTGCCAGAACCCTAAATCTGACATTTGGCGCACTAGGTCGGGTTGCGTCGAAGTCTTCCTTCCGCTGATCCGCGTCCCATCGCTTTGTCGCATCCATGTCTGATGCCCGCCGAGCCCGCCTGAGCACCGGGCCGCTCTCGCTGCATGCGTCACCCAGACGGCTCCTGTCGGCGGACCTCCCCGTCGTTCTCCGTCGGCTGCCGCCAACGCTGCCACCGGCCCGGCGGGGAACAAACAACAAGCATACTCATTGCACCACTCGGTGCGGCGGGACGGCCGCACCACCACTCCATCGCTGACCCCATCCAGCTCGTCGTCCCACGCTCGTCGCCCCCCCACGGGCACGCAGGCCGCGCTGCTTATGGCGCGTGAGCTCTTGCGTTACCGCCCCTTCGACGACCTCTACGAGGAATGGGTCGCTTGCATCACCGAGCTCGTCAGCGCCGCAGGGGGCTCTCCTGCGTCGTCCCTCTTGTTGGCTCGCCCTCCGCCAGGTACGGGCGATGTGGCTCGTGGAGCACCTCCACCACCTCTGCCCCAAGACGGCACCCTGGCGCCAAGGCACGTGACCCCTAGGCGTGACCCACCACGTCCGGCACCCGCGCGAGAAGAAGGAAGCTATCACGAAATCCCTCGGCCTCGAGAAGATGCCCCCATGCTCCCTACACCGGCACGACAAGACCGCGTACTACCTACAGCAGCGGTGCGCGGGTACCATCAAGAGCAAGCTCTGCGTTAGCAAAGGGCCCCGGTGACCACAGCAGGCTACCGCGCCTTCACTCCAAGCTACGTAGCGTCGCCTGGCCCGACAAGTTCAAGCTGGACCTGCCTCCTCGCTATGACGACACCCCCGACACCACGGAGTTCTTGTAGGTCTATGAGTTGAGCATCGAGGCGGCTAACGGCAACGAGAAAGTCATGGCGAATTGGTTTCCCATGGCACTCAAGGACGGTGCCCGCTCATAGCTCCTGAACCTGCCTCCCGGCTTGATCTCCTCGTGGGACGAGATGCGCAGCCGCTTCATCGCCAACTTCCAGGGCACTCGTGACCGCCCCCCAGCCGTGGGTGACCTATGCCGCATCACACAGCAGCCCGGGGAGACCCTGCAGAAATACATCCAATGCTTCAACAGCGTCCGCCTCAAGATCCCCAAGGTGACGGACGATGCCATCATCTCAGTGTTCTCTGATGGCGTCCATGACATCAAGATGAAGGAGGAGCTCGCCATCCACGAGGAGTTGTGCACATCCCTGGAGCTATTCAACCTGGTGACCAAGTGCACAAGAGCTGAAGAGGGACGTCTCTCCCTCCTCAAGCTCCCAGCTGCCGACCCGGAAGAAAAGAAGACCAAGGCCAAGGACGTGAAGCGCAAGGTAGTGGCCATGCTCGCGGCGGAACCAGACACAAAGCACGGCAGGGACCAACCGGAGTTGTCCAAGGGCAGCCGACCGTCCTGTGCCTACCACAACCTCCACACCCACAACACCAACGATTGCCATTAGCTTAGGGCCATTCAAGAAGGATGCTTCAGTCGACGCCCCGAGCGCAATGACTGGGGCTACGGCCGAGGAGGAGGACGTGGTGGAGGACGATGGGACGACCATGGCCCTCGCCAGGAGAGGCGTGACCGACTCGTGAGGATCGCTGGCAGGACCAGTCTCGCGAGGGCGCCTGGAGGGATCAGCCTCGCGGGAACCGCCCCCAGGGCAACGCAGGCCTTCCTCCACTGCCGCCGCTGCCAAAAAGGAATGACGACCATCATCAGGACGAGGGGGCTGGGGGCTTCCAGGAGCCACGTGCTATCGCTTTCATCTTGGGCGGAGCTCAGGCCCTAGCCTCTCAGCGTATCTTCAAGCAGTTTGCTCGCAAGGTGAACGCAGCCCTCCCCAGGCTTGAGGCCACACGCCCGCTCAGGTGGTCCAAGTGTGCCATCACCTTCAGCTCGGCAGATCAACTCAAGTGCGCGGCTACCGCTGGTGTTCTCCCGATGCTCTGTTCACCTGTCATCAGCAACGTGCAAGTCACCAAGACCGTCATCGATGGCGGCGCAGGGCTTAACATCCTGTCCATTGAGATGTTCGACAACCTTCAAGTGCCACACGATCAGCTTCAGCCTACCAAGCCCTTCTTAGGAGTTATTGATGGTTCCACCACCCTGATAGGGCAGGTCCGCCTCCCTATCACTTTTGGACAGCGCAACAACTACCGCACCAAGCTCATCGACTTTGATGTCGCCCACATGCACCTGCCGTATAATGCCATCCTTGGGTATCCATCCCTGACCAAGTTCATGGCAGTGACCCACCACGGCTACAACGTCCTCAAGATGCCAGGAAGCGGCGGAATCATCATGGTCCCCTGCGAAGAGACAGATGCGGTGTGCTCCCTCGAGCGTGCCTCCCAAGCCGCAGCAATCGAGAACCCGGACAACAAGGGTGAGTACCCTCCTGAGGCCATCCCAAAGAAGAAGAAGCAGCCACTCTGCATAGGGCCTCAGGAGGTCGGCTCCTCAAGTGGTTCCGCGTCAAGATCAACGCATGTGCTTGGGGCGCCTCCTTCCATCGCATAGGAAGGCGCGCCCGGCGCCCTCCTAGGGCAGGGCTCGGGGGCTCTCTTATGGAGGGCCTCAGACCTCGCCAACATCACGAGGGAGGCGCTCGGGCACCACTTGGAGGCGTGCTTCGCAACACGTTTCCCTCAGGAAGACACAGGGCATGGAAAGCCCAATGTTTAGGAGTTCATTGTCAAGACCACTTAGGAGCTTCAGGAAGCAAGGGCCGTGCGCGGCGACTGCCGCTCGCCTGGCGTGGATCCCCATCCAGGCGAGGATGGTGGGCTGCGCGTCTGCATCGATGTCCCAGGGCTCAACCGAGCTGCATCTCAAGAGCACTTCTGGCCTTCGCGCGTGGGACGCTGCGAGGGTCCGCCGCACATCTACGTTCGCATGCCTTTCAGCCTGCCGAACGCGGCTGCCACCTACCAGCATCATCTTTGGAGCATCTTGGCGGCTCAGGAGGCCAGGCACCATGCGATCCTAGCAGAGATGGAGACGGCCCTCAAGGAACCGCCTGGGCCCCTAGAGCCTCCTGAGCTCAGGCCCCCGGTGGCTCGTGAGGATCGGCCCCTTCACCGCGCACCTTCAGCTGCCCCAACACCCCCTCTACAATGGAACCATGTGACATCTCCCAAGTTCATTTCAGCTGGGAGCAACCTAAGGGCTACATTATTCCCAGGCCGCGTGGGCCCGTCCCTGCGGTGTGCATATCTTTTTATGTCTTTGCCTTACATTGCTGGGGGCGCCCCTCAGGCTGCATCATCCCCAAGTCGCTCGGGTCTGACCCAGTGGCATGTATTCATTCTGCATTTACCTAAGCTGATTTTCCTTTCATGCCTAATCTACCCATGATTATCACCTGCTCGATTGTCACCTACCACGGGAGCCGTTCGCGCTGGCACGACGCTTGCGCACGGGTCCGTCCCTGCAACATCGACAAATCTGAGCAGTCAAGCTCTGGCCCGTAGCATGCCCCGCGCGAGTCACCTCACCAGGCCCTCACTTCCCTCACCCTCTCTCGGAGCAACCAGTGGCCGACCGGCAATCATAATGGCAACCCGTGCCTTTCTCATGCTGATTTGCAGGAACCTCCTGAGGTCTACAGTGGGTGGCACCATGGGCTCCCTCTCTTCCCCGTGCGATCCGCTCGCGCGTTAAAAGGGGGGCTCCTGAGCATCGTGACTCAGGAGCTCTTACTGGCTCTCCAGCCCTCACCCCCTGGCCTTGACCACGGCATCGCAACCTGGCATACCAGCGGCGGCTGAGCTCGCTCAAGGGCCGGGACCTGAGGACGTAGAGCACGAAGGAGAGTGCGGAGAAGAAGGGGGAGGCTCATGCGGGCCCAACCTAGCTGCACCACGGCTGCCGACACACACAAGTCTGGCGCAATGCAAGGGGACGACTCCAGATTGCCGAGATAAGTTTCGCGCTTGGATCAACTAATCATTATGATGCGAAATTCTCACCCGCTGCGGCCCTGTGCTGGCAACGTTGCCTTCCTTTCTTACCTCTTGGCAGCTACTTGCACGCTAAAGGGGACCTCCTGAGCATCACGTCTCAGGGGCTCTTATTGGACCTCGGGCCGCTCACCTCCTGGCCTTGACCACGGCATCGCGAGCTGGCATACCAGCGACGGCTGCAGCCTGCCTGGGGACCGGGACTTGTTAGCATAGAGCGCCAAGTCGTCGCGAGGTTAGAAAGGGGGAACCAAGCCGGGTCAGGACAAGCACTCGCACGATTTCATTATAAGGATCACATCAACGAAAGACATTGCAGACCCTTTACACGCCCCGCGGGGTGTTTCTCGATTCCTCGCAGGGAACAAAAGAAAAGTACTTTGAGGAGCCCTAACTACACGCGCCTCCATGGCAGATGCCATCATCAACAGTGGGCCACGGGAGACCGGCACCAACCCCATCCAGATCAGCGGCGGCGACGGTCCGATGCTGCCGCCTTGCTCCGGGCGCGGCGAGAGCTCGGGGGCGCATAGCTATCGTGGCTCGTCTCCGGAGTCCCGTAGAGTTCGGGAGAGTTGCCGGACTCCCAGGTGTTGTTGCTGCTGCCAGAGGAGCCGCTAGAGGAGCGGACGGCAGGCCCAGCCCCTGCCGCGTCGATGTCTTGACTGCCCCCTCTGGGGCAGCACTCCAGGCGGGGGCCTTCCGCGTCAAAGACCTTGAAGGACAACATAGCGGCGCCATCATAATCAAAGTGGATCACGAGGGCACCCCTCGTTCGGCAGACCCAAGCGACCTTGCCCCAGCCTTGGGTCATGAAGATCTTGCCCGAGGGAACGACTTCAACCTCCGCTCCGGTCGTCGGGGCGCCACAGTCGGCGTGCTGCAGCCAAAGCTCGAGAGGCCCCCTCGGCGGCATCTCGGTGGAGAAGAATGAAGGGAAGCAGATCCAGGTGCTTGGAGGCATTGACGCCCGCAGCACGAGCTTGCGAGAGGAGTCCGCGGCGTGGACTCCAGGGGCGACGGCGCGCCACCACGGCGCGCCGAGCGCAGCTGCGGCACGGGCGGCGCCGCTCGCCGCCCCTTCCTCCTGAGCCCTCGGCTTGGGTGTAATGGGGTAGCGGGTATCCAGGAGGCGGCCGCCCGCACCAAGGCCTCGTCATCTCCTGCCTCACGACCTCGCCATGGGGTTGACCGGCCTCTTATTCGGCGGGAGCGGATCGGGTCCGTCCTGGGGAGCCTTCCCCTTCTCTTCGACCGAGAATCTACGGATCGACGCCGTTGGTGTCAAGACTGGAGGTGGAGCTGGGAAGAAGAATCAAGCGGAGCAGGAAGACATGGGCAGCGGGGGCTATCACCCCTTCTCATTTATAGCCCAAGGGAGGCCAACCGTCGACCTCCATGATCGCAGGTAATGATAACCCTTTTTGCATGCAGCAGGGACTCGTCAAGTCGGGCAGTTGCCGAGGCAGCGTGGGGAAGCGGAGATGCCCACGTCCAATTAGTCGCCATGCTTCGACCAAGGCTGCAGGCTGTTGGGGCCCGCGGTGATCCGCACTTTCCCTTTGGCTTCACCACTAAGCCAAGTCCGAGCGCACCTTGGGCCCGGGGGCTACTATCGGTGTTCTGGGAACGGGGGTCCCTGGACTTGCCTACCTGTAGCCCACAGCGTGGCTCCACCAGTGACCCGGTACGGCCCGTCTTCGTCAGCCAACACTCAAGACCCTCGCGAGGGGCCAAACCTTGGGAGGCGGGTGGCACAAGGCCTCCTCAGGAGCGGCCTCACCAGGCAGGCTTGCGAGGGGGCGGAGAGATCAAGGAAAAGGGTACCTCACGAGGTTCCTGTGATGCAAGCCATGACGACCAAGGCAGGTGGGCGCCTGCGTGCGCAGTGTCCTCATTTCCCCTTTGGTGCTAAGGGGGCAAGCGCAGGCGTGAAGTACCGAGGCATCAGGCAAAGGTTTCCATATCGGTGCAACAAGACCAAGACCAGCAGGATGGCAGGACGGAGGTCATCATGGATCCCAAGACAGCGTCACCACCAGTGCCTTTGACAGGCGAAGACCACCTTTAGTGAGGACAACTTGTACTAGCTATCCCCTTTCAAATTGGGCGTTGTGGCATCCCTTCCCGCTCAATATTTGGGAAGAGGACTAGGGCCTCTATAAATAGGACTAGCCACCACAGTAGGAGACAACTGATCTCGAAGGGATCTCGACCTCAACTCATCTTGAGCAATCCTCACCCGCACACATTCATCAAGCAGAAGAACACCTCTCCTCAGGAGGCTGTTCTTCCCTTGTAACTGTTCATCACCAGCCCAAGAGGCAATCCACCACCACCACACTGGAGTAGGGTATTACACCACAATGGTGGCCCGAACCAGCATAAACCTTGTGTCTCTTGTGTTGTGTGTTCCTCGAGCTAAGCTTAGAGATCGCGGCGAGGCTGAGGGCATGATTTGGTAGGTGGAAATCTTCGTGCTCACCCTAGTGTTTGAACCTCAAGGGTTTTGCTAGAACCCTAAATCCGACAACATCGACCGCTATCCAGCATGCATCAAGAGTATTAAGTTCATAAAGAACGGAGTAACACATTAAGAAAGATGACATGGTGTAGAGGAATTAACTCAAGCAATACGATGAAAACCCCATCTTTTTATCCTCGATGGCAACAATACAATACGTGTCGGTTCCCCTTCTATCAGTAGGATCAAGCACTGCAAGATTGAACCCAAAGCTAAGCACTTCTCCCATTGCAAGAAAAACCAATCTAGTTGGCCAAACCAAATCGATAGTCCGAAGAGACTTGCAAAGATATCAAATCATGCATATAAGAATTCAGAGGAGATTCAAATAATATTCATGGAGATGCTGATCATAAATCCACAATTCACCGGATCTTGGCAAACACACCGCGAAAGAGTATTACATCGAATAGATCTCCAAGAACATCGAGGAGAACTTTGTATTGAGAATCAAAGAGAGAGAAGAAGCCATCTAGCTACTACCTACAGACCCATAGGTTTGTGGTAAACTACTCACGCTTCATCGGAGAGGCAATGGTGTTGATGTAGAAGCCCTCCATGATCGAATCCCCCTCCGGCAGGATGCCGGAAAAGGCCCCTAGATGGGATCTCACGGGTACAAAAGGTTGCGGCAGTAGAAAAGTGGTTTCGTGGCTCCCCTAGAAGGTTTTGGGATATTTGAGAATATATAGGCAGAAGAAATAGGTCGGTGGAGTCATAAGGGGCCCACAAGGGTGGGGGGCGCGCCTCCCAACCTTGTGGCCACTTCGTGGCTTTCCTGACGTGCACTCCAAGCCCTCTAGATGTCTTCTGGTCCAAGAAAAATCATCACGAAAGATTCATTCCGTTTGAACTCCGTTTGGTATTCCTTTTCCGCGACACTCTAAAACAAGGAAAAAAACAGGAACTGGCACTAGGCTCTAGGTTAATAGGTTAGTCCCAAAAATCATATAAAATAGCATATTAATGCATATAAAACATCCAAAACAGATAATATAGTAGCATGGAACAATAAAAAATTATAGATACGTTGGAGACGTATCACCGTCGCCAAGTGAGTGTGGGCGATAGGGGGTCCTTCCCACACGACCCAGAAACCGTCGGGGATAGGGAGCCAAGATCCATGTACAATACTCCTACTCGTTTGTGTTTGCATTACCATCGCATTCGGTATTCTGTGGTGCTACGTTTATGATGCGCAGCCCATCACAAACGGTTCACTATTATAGAACGTGTATGATGAGCATACAATCACACACACTCGCTTACGAAACGTCGTAACATCGTTGTACACGATAACTATCCCAAACGCTATCCTGTGGTGCAACGTTTACGATGCATACTTCATCAGAAACAGTTCATGGTTGCAAATTGTGTACGATAAGGCAACTTACACAAACGTTTAGTTCGCCCGCACCGTTTATGATATTGTCTGACATCGCACATGCTTTGCAAACGGCAACTGTGTGCATGCTTGCACACGTTTCCTCTCTGTGAACTATGCCGGATTATGGTGTATATTGCAAACGTTTGTTTTTTACCAACCGTGTGTGCCGTAACGACCTGGAGGGCATAATTTCACCGTAATTTAATTGCTGCTGTTTCAAATTGTACCGGATTTGGATTTGAATTTGAATGTATGATGTAGCTTTATTCATATCCATCAGGTTCAAACAACCAATCCATTATTCGATTCATAGATACATATGTTCAAGAATTACATAAGAACCAAATAAAGAATGATGAACCACAGTTGTATACTTGTACTATTAAAGACAGTAAAGAAAGAGGAGAAATACATTCTGGTTGCCAAACAAGGTGAAGCGGAATGCCCATATTGTTCCCTCCTCCATGCAGAAGGCACGCACGACTCTAGTCCAACCCCTTGTGATGGCCGACTACCCATCCTTCACGATCTTCATGAAAACATCTAGATAATCATCGTGTCCTGGTAGAAATACTTTAACCTTTGCATGTTGTAGGACCTTGAAGTATGTCTAGAGGGGGGGTGATTAGACTACTTGACCAATTAAAACTTAACCTTTTCCCAATTTTAGAGTTTGGCAGATTTTAGTGATCTTTGGACAAGTCAAGCAATCTTCACACAATTCAAGCAAGCATGCAAAGAGTATATGAGCAGCGGAAATTAAAGCATGCAACTTGCAAGAATGTAAAGGGAAGGGTTTGGAGGATTCAAACGCAATTTGAGACATGGATGTTTTTGTCGTGGTTCCGATAGGTGGTGCTATCGTACATCCACGTTGATGGAGACTTCAACCCACGAAGGGTAACGGTTGCGCGAGTCCACGGAGGGCTCCACCCATGAAGGGTCCATGAAGAAGCAACCTTGTCTATCCCACCATGGCTGTCACCCACAAAGGACTTGCCTCACTAGCAGTAGATCTTCATGAAGTAGGCGATCTCCTTGCCCTTAAAAACTCCTTGGTTCAACCCCATAATCTTGTTGGAGGCTCCCAAGTGACACCTAGCCAATCTAGGAGACACCACTCTCCAAGAAGTAACAAATGGTGCATTGATAATGAACTCCTTGCTCTTGTGCTTCAAATGATAGTCTCCCCAACACTCAACTCTCTCTCATAGGATTTGGATCTGGTGGAAAGAAGATTTGAGTGGAAAGCAACTTGGGGAAGGCTAGAGATCAAGATTCATATGGTAGGAATGGAATATCTTGGCCTCAACACATGAGTAGGTAGTTCTCTCTCAGAAAATGTATGCTGGAAGTGTAGGTTCGTTCTGATGGCTCTCTCCATGAATGAAGAGGAGGTGGAGGGGTATATATAGCCTCCACACAAAATCTAACCGTTACACACAATTTACCAAACTCGGTGGGACCGAATCAACAAACTCGGTCGGACTGATTTAGTAAATCTAGTGACCGTTAGGGTTTTCGGTGGGACCGACATGTAACTCGGTGAGACCGATATGGTTAGGGTTAGGGCATAATGTAATCTCGGTGAGACCGATTACACAAACTCGGTGAGACCGATTTTGGTAATTAGCTAACTAGAGAGTTGGTTAGGTAAACTCGGTGGGATCAATTCGCTCTTCTCTGTGAAACCGAAATGTTACGAAAAGGAAACAGGGAGTTTACATTGCAATCTCGGTGGGACCGATCACTCACTTTGGTTATACCTAAACGTTACGAAGGGAAACAGAGAGATTACAATCCCATCTCGGTGAGACCGAGATCCCTATCGGTGAGACCGATTTGCCTAGGGTTTGTGGCAGTGGCTAAGACATCTGAACTCGGTGGCACCGGATAGAAAGAATTGGTGGGGCCGAGTTTGACTTTGAGTTTAGGTCATATGTGGATGTGAGAAAGTAGTTGAGGGTTTTTGGAGCATATCACTAAGCACTTGAAGCAAGAGGCTCATTAAGCAACACCTCATCCCGCCTTGATAGTATTGGCTTTTCCTATAGACTCAATGTAATCTTGGATCACTAAAATGTAAAATGAAGAGTCTTGAGCTTTTGAGCTTGAGCCAATCCTTTGTCCTTACTATTTTGAGGGATCCACTTTCATCATCCATGCCATGCCATTCATCGAGCTTTCCTGAAATATTTGTCTTGGAATAGCATTAGCTCAATGAGCTATATGTTGTTATGAATTACCAAAACCACCTAGGGATAGTTGCACTTTCAATCTCCCCCTTTTTGGTAATTGATGACAACATATAGATCAAAGCTTCGAGAAATGATAGTAAGATTGAAAAACATCGTCACTTTGAGAAGTATGTGATAAGCAAGAGCTCCCCCTAAATTTGTGCATAGTTTAAGATTTGCTTTGGACTGCAAATGCACAAGGAATTAGGCTCATGGGTTACTCTTCCATGTCACATACATCTTGGTGGAGCGCTCAAAATAATAAAGATTGAATACATGCACTCATCACCAAGCAAAGTGAATGATCATATAAGGATAAGTAAGATAATATCATGTAACAAGCATAACTGTAGCTTATGATCAAACACATGATCTTCAATGTCTCAAGCAATCAAAAGCAAACAAAGTTCAACCAAAAAGACAAGAGAGAACAAAAGCAAACTCTCTCTCTCTCGAAGCCTATGATCTATACATTTTTCTCCCCCTTCGGCAACAAGTTACCAAAAAGTTCCTAGAAAATGCATAGTACTATATCGTCTCTCAGGCTTGGTCTTCAGGTGGTGGTGTACAGATGGCTCCTTGGACGAAGGCTTCAGTTGATGTGGCTGGAGCTGAAGGTGTTGGTGCTGGAGCTGGTTGCACTGGAGCTGTAGGAGCTGTAGCTAGTGCAGATGAAGTGGCTCTGGTGTCTGTCACAGGGACTGTAGCTGATCTCTGAGCTCTAGGCACTCTGGCAAATGCATCAGTGGTTGTCTTGCCCTTCCTCTCCTGCATGTCATCCTGTAGCTGCTCCACAACTGACTGAATCTCAGTTACTTTGACATCTAAATCATAGAATTTTTGTTCCATGATTCTTTCCAGGCTCTCCTGGTTTTGAGTTAGGGTGGCCAACCCCTTCTAAATCCTCAGAGTTGATGCTATCAAGTAACCAAGCTGCTCCTGCTTGTTCTTCAAAAAGTATTCAGATGCCTCCTCTTGAGTAGGCATCTTGGCAGCCTTCTCTTTCTTTGCTTTCTCCTTCTTCTCTTGAGCTTGTACTGATGATGGTTCATTCTCATTCATCACAACTTGATTGTCCTCAAATTCTGGATAGATATCAAAATGTTCCTTGTCCAGCAAGTATGTGCCTGTGCCCATCTTTGAGTTAATCAACTCCTGAATTTGTGGGGCATATCCACAACTTCTCTTTTGGTCTGCTGCTGTCCTCTTGATAGTCTCAACCATGAGCCTCATGACTTTGAATTTCTCTGGCACATCAAACAAGTGTAGCAAGTTTATAGCATGGCCTCTTATCATGTTGTGGTCACCTGACTTGGGCAATAGAGTATGCCTTAGGATCCAGTTGATCGTTGGCAGCCCTGACAGAAGAAAGTGGACTGACCCAACTTATGTGTCTCAACTGCAGCATCTGAGATCTCCTTGTACATATGAGCCATGGAATTGTGATCCATCTTCTTCTTGGCATAGACATCCAAGTCATCTTCACTCTCCTTTGGTGCATTGATCAGATTGGCCCATTCCTCAATGGTTGATTGGTACCTTGTACCTTCAGACATCCAAACTATCCTACCATCTGTTTTAGAATGTAGTAATTTCAAAAATTTCCTACGCACACGCAAGATCATGGTGATGCATAGCAACGAGAGGGGAGAGTGTTGTCTACATACCCTTGTAGACCGTAAGCGGAAGTGTCAGCACAACGCGGTTGATGTAGTCGTACCTCTTCACGGCCCGACTGATCAAGCACCGAAACTACGACACCTCCGAGTTCTAGCACACGTTCAGCTCGATGACGTCCCTCGAACTCTGATCCAGCCGAGTGTCGAGGGAGAGTTCCGTCAGCACGACGGCGTGGTGACGATCTTGATGTTCTACCGTCACAGGGCTTCGCCTAAGCACCGCTACGACATTATCGAGGTGGACTATGGTGGAGGGGGGCACCGCACACGGCTAAGAGATCCAAGGGATCAATTGTTGTGTCTTTGGTGCTAGCCCTGCCCCTCTATTTATATGTTGAGCCCCGGGGTCGAAACTTGGAGCAAAAGCCTCCTCAAAGTCTGTTTTGCCCGAAAGGCAAGAGTCCCACTCGGACTCCAGGACCAAACGCCACAATCCTTGGCGTCTGACCCAGACGCCATGGGCCTCGGCGTCTGGCCCAGGGCCAGACGCCAGGGTCTCCGGCGTTTGGCCCCCTGGCCTCCGCAAAACTCCTTTTGCACCGACCTAAAGCCTCATGGGCTTGACCCCTTGGCCTAACCATATCGTCCAATAAATGAATCTTTACGTCTCGACCATTTCGAGACTCCTCGTCATGTCCCCGATCTCATCCGGGACTCCGAACTCCTTCGGTACATCAAAACATGTAAACTCATAATATAACTGTCATCGAAACCTTAAGCGTGCGGACCCTACGGGTTCGAGAACAATGTAGACATGACCGAAACACGTTTCCGGTCAATAACCAATAGCGGAACCTGGATGCTCATATTGGCTCCCACATATTCTACGAAGATCTTTATCGGTCAGACCGCATAACAACATACGTTGTTCCCTTTGTCATCGGTATGTTACTTGCCCGAGATTCGATCGTCGGTATCTCAATACCTAGTTCAATCTCCTTACCGGCAAGTCTCTTTATTCGTTACGTAATGCATCATACCGTAACTAACTCATTAGCTACATTCCTTGCAAGGCTTATAGTGATGTGCATTACCGAGAGGGCCCAGAGATACCTCTCCGACAATCGGAGTGACAAAACCTAATCTCGAAATACGCCAACCCAACATGTACCTTCGGAGACACCTATAGTACTCCTTTATAATCACCCAATTACGTTGTGACATTTGGTAGCACCCAAAGTGTTCCTCCGGTAAACGGGAGTTGCATAATCTCATAGTTACAGGAACATGTATAAGTCATGAAGAAAGCAATAGCAACATACTAAATGATCAAGTGCTAGGCTAACGGAATGGGTCATGTCAATCACATCATTCTCCTAATGATGTGATCCCGTTAATGAAATGACAACTCTTTTGTCCATGGCTAGGAAACATAACCATCTTTGATAAACGAGCTAGTCAAGTAGAGGCATACTAGTGACGTTATGTTTGTCTATGTATTCACACATGTATTATGTTTCCGGATAATACAATTCTAGCATGAATAATAAACATTTATCATGATATAAGGAAATAAATAATAACTTTATTATTGCCTGTAGGGCATATTTCCTTCAGTCTCCCACTTGCACTAGAGTCAATAATCTAGTTCACATCGCCATGTTATTTAACACCAATATTCACATCTGTATGTGATTAATACCCATAGTTCACATCATCATGTGATCAACACCCAAAGGGTTTACTAGAGTCAATAATCTAGTTCACATTGCTATGTGATTAACACCCAAAGAGTACTAAGGTATGATCATGTTTTGCTTGTGAGAGAAGTTTAGTCAATGGGTCTGTCATATTCAAAGCCGTATGTATTTTGCAAATATTCTATGTCCACAATGCTCTGCACAGAGCTACTCTAGCTAATTGATCCCACTTTCAATATGTATCCAGATTGAGACTTAGAGTCATCTGGATTGGTGTAAAAGCTTGCATCGTTGTAACTTTTTACAACGGGCTCTTTTATCACCTCCATAATCGAGAAACATCTCCTTAGTTTTCACTAAGGATATTCTTGACCGCTGTCCAGTGATCTACTCTTAGATCAAAATTGTATTCCTTTGTCAAACTCAGAGCAAGGTATAGAATAGGTCTGGTTCACAGCATAGCATACTTTATAGAACCTATGACTGAGGCATAGGGAATGACTTTTCATTCTTTTTCTATTTTCTGCCATGGTCGGGTCTTGAGTCTTACTCAACTTCACACCTTTGCATCACAGGCAAGAACTCTTTCTTTGACTGTTCCATTTTGAACTATTTCAAAATCTTGTCAAGGTATGTACTCATTGAAAATCTTATCAAGCATCTTGATCTATCTCAATAGATCTTGATGCTCAATATGTAAGTAGCTTTACTGAGGTCTTTCTTTTAAAGAACTCCTTTCAAATACTCCTTTATGCTTTGCAGAATAATTCTACATTATTTCCAATCAACAATATGTCATTCACATATACTTATCAGAAATGCTGTAGTGCTCCCACTCACTTTCTTGTAAATACATGCCTTTCCAAAAGTCTGTATAAAACCATATGCTTTGATAAACTCATCAAAGCATATATTCCAGCTCTGAGATGCTTGCACCAGTCCATTGATGGATTGCTGGAGCTTGCACACTTTGTTAGCATCTTTAGGATTGACAAAACCTTCTGGTTGCATCATATACAACTCTTCTTTAATAAATCCATTAAGGAATGCAGTTTTGACATCCATTTGCCAGATTTCATAAAATGTGGCAATTGCTAACATGATTTGGACAGACTTAAGCATCGATACGAGTGAGAAAATCTCATTGTATTCAACACCTTGAACTTGTCAAAAAACCTTTTTGCGACAAGTCGAGCTTTGTAGATAGTAACACTACTATCAACGTCTATCTTCCTCTTGAAGATCCATTTATTTTCTATGGCTTGCCAATCATCGGGCAAGTCCACCAAAGTTCACACTTTGTTCTCATACATGGATCCTATCTCAGATTTCGTGGCCTCCAGCCATTTTTGCGGAATCTGGGCTCATCATCGCTTCCTCATAGTTCATAGGTTTATCATGGTCTAGTAACATGACTTTCAGAACAGGATTACCGTACCACTCTGGTGCGGACCGTACTCTGGAAGACCTACGAGGTTCTGTAGTAACGTGATCTGAAGTTTCATGATCATCATCATTAGCTTCCTCACAAATTGGTGTAGGAATCACTGGAACTGATTTATGTGATGAACTACTTTCCAATTCGGGAGAAGCTACAAATTACCTTATCAAGCTCTTACTTTCCTCCCACTCACTTCTTTCGAGAGAAACTCCTTCTCTAGAAAGGATCCATTCTTAGCAACGAATGTTTTTGCCTTTGGATCTGTGATAGAAGGAGTACCCAACAGTTTCCTTTGGGTATTCTATGAAGACGCACTTCTCCGATTTGGGTTTGAGCTTATCAGGTTGAAAACCTTTTTCATATAAGCATCGCAACTCCAAACTTTAAGAAACGATAGCTCAAGTTTAATGCTAAACCATAGTTCATACGGTATCGTCTCAACGGATTTAGATGGTGCCCTATTAAACGTGAATGCAGCTGTCTCTAATGCATAATCCCAAAACGATAGTGGTAAATCAGTAAGAGACATCATAGATCGCACCATATCCAATAAAGTGCGGTTACGACGTTCGGACACACCATAACGTTGTGGTGTTCCAGGTGGCGTGAGCTGTGAAACTATTCCACATTGTTTTAATTGAAGACCAAACTCGTAACTCAAATATTCGTCTCCGCGATCAGATCGCAGAAACTTTATTTTCTTGTTACGATGATTTTTCCACTTCACTCTGAAATTCTTTGAACCTTTCAACTATTTCAGACTTATGTTTCATCAAGTAGATATACACATATCTGCTCAAATCATCTTGTGAAGGTCAGAAAATAACAATACTTGCCACGAGCATCAACACTCATTGGATCGCATACATCGGTATGTATTATTTCCAATAAGTCAGTAGCTCGTTCCATTGTTCTGGAGAACGGAGTTTTAGTCATCTTGCCCAAAAGGCATGGTTCGCAAGCATCAAATGATTCATACCCAAGTGATTCCGAAAATCCATCTTTGTGGAGTTTCTTCATGCGCTTTACACCGATATGACCCAAACGGCAATGCCACAAATAAGTTGCACTATCATTATTAACTTTGCATCTTTTGGCATCAATATTATGAATGTGTGTATCACTATGATCGAGATCCAACAAACTATTTTCATTGGGTGTATAACCATCGATGGTCTTATTCATGTAAACAGAATAACAATTATTCTTTAACTTCAAATGAATAACTGTATCGCAATAAACATGATCAAATCATATTCATGCTCAACCCAAACGCTAAATAACATTTATTTAGGTTTAACACTAATCTCGAAAATATAGGGAGTGTGTGATGATGATCATACCAATCTTGGAACTACTTCCAACACTCATCGTCACTTCACCCTTCAACTAGTCTCTTTTTATTCTGTAACTCTTGTTTCGAGTTACTAATCTTAGCAACTGAACAAGTATCAAATACTCAAGGGCTACTATAAACACTAGTAAGGCACACATCAATAACCTGTATATCAAATATACCCTTGTTCACTTTGCCATCCTTCTTATCCACCAAATATTCAGGGCATTTCCGCTTCCAGTGACCATTCCCTTTGCAGTGTAAGCACTCAGTTTCAGGCTTTGGTCCAGCTTTGGTCTTCTTCACGGGAGTGACAACTTGTTTGCCACTCTACTTGAAGTTTCCCTTTCTTTACCTTTGCCCCTTTTCTTGAAACTAGTGGTCTTGTCAATCATCAACACTTGATGCTCTTTCTTGATTTCTACCTTCGTCGATTTCAACATCACGAAGAGCTCGGGAATCGTTTTCGTCATCCCTTGCATACTATAGTTCATCACGAAGTTCTAGTAACTTAGTGATGGTGACTAGAGAATTCTGTCAATCACTATCTTATCTGGAAGATTAACTCCCACTTGATTCAAGCGATGGAAGTACCCAGACAATCTGAGCACATGCTCACTAGTTGAGCGATTCTCCTCCATCTTTTAGCTATAGAACTTGTTGGAGACTTCATATCTCTCAACTCGGGTATTTGCTTGAAATATTAACTTCAATTCCTGGAACATCTTATATGGTCCATGACGTTCAAAACGTCTTTGAAGTCCCGATTCTAAGCCGTTAAGCATGGTGCACTAAACTATCAAGTAGTCATCATATTGAGCTATCCAAACGTTCATAACGTCTGCATCTGCTCCTGCAATAGGTCTGTCACCTAGCGGTGCATTAAGGACATAATTCTTCTATGCAGCAATGAGGATAAACCTCAGATCACGGATCTAATCCGCATCATTGCTACTAACATTTTTCAACACAATTTTCTCTAGGAACATATCAAAAATAAACATATGAAAGCAACAACGCAAGCTATTGATCTACAATATAATTTGCAAAATACTACCAGGACTAAGTTCATGATAAATTTAAGTTCAATTAATCATATTACTTAAGAACTCCCACTTAGACAGACATCTCTCTAGTCATCTAAGTGATCACGTGATCCAAATCAACTAAACCATGTCCGATCATCACGTGAGATGGAGTAGTTTTCAATGGTGAACATCACTATGTTGATCATATCTACTATATGATTCACGCTCGACCTTTCGGTCTCCGTGTTCCGAGGCCATATCTGTATATGCTAGGCTCGTCAAGTTTAACCTGAATATTCCGCGTGTGCAACTGTTTTGCACCCGTTGTATTTGAATGTAGAGCCTATCACACCCGATCATCACGTGGTGTCTCAGCACAAAGAACTTTCGCAACGGTGCATACTCAGGGAGAACACTTCTTGATAATTAGTGAGATATCATCTTAAAATGCTACCGTCAAACAAAATAGAATAAGATGTATAACAGATAAACATCATATGCAATCAAAATATGTGACATGATATGGCCATGATCATCTTGCGTCTTTGATCTCCATCTCCAAAGTACTGTCATGATCTCTATCGTCACCGGCATGACACCATGATCTTCATCATCTTGATCTATATCAATGTGTCGCCATATGGTCATCTCGCCAACTATTGCTCTTGCAACTATTTCTATCGCACAGTGATAAAGTAAAGCAATTATTTAGCACTTGCATCTTATGCAACAAAGAGACAACCATAGGGCTTCTGCCAGTTGCCGATAACTTCCACAAAACATGATCATCTCATACAACAACTTATATCTCATCACGTCTTGACCATACCACATCACAACATGCCCTGCAAAAACAAGTTAGACGTCCTCTACTTTGTTGTTGCAAGTTTTACGTGGCTGCTACGGGCTGAGCAAGAACCGTTCTTACCTACGCATCAAAACCACAACGATAGTTTGTCAAGTTGGTGCTGTTTTAACCTTCGCAAGGACTGGGCGTAGCCACACTCGGTTCAACTAAAGTTGGAGAAACTGACACCCGCCAGCCACCTGTGTGCAAAGCACGTCGGTAGAACCAGTCTCGCGTAAGCGTACGCGTAATGCCGGTCCGGGCCGCTTCATCCAACAATACCACCGAACCAAAGTATGACATGTTGGTAAGCAGTATGACTTATATCGCCCACAACTCACTTGTGTTCTACTTGTGCATATAACATCAACGCATAAAACCTGGCTCTGATACCACTGTTGGGGAACGTAGTAATTTCAAAAATTTCCTACGCACACGCAAGATCATGGTGATGCATAGCAACGAGAGGGGAGAGTGTTGTCTACATACCCTTGTAGACCGTAAGCGGAAGCGTTAGCACAACGCGGTTGATGTAGTCGTACGTCTTCATGGCCCGACCGATCAAGCACCGAAACTACGGCACCTCCGAGTTCTAGCACACGTTCAGCTCGATGACGTCCCTCGAACTCCGATCCAGCCGAATGTCGAGGGAGAGTTCCGTCAGCACGATGGCGTGGTGACGATCTTAATGTTCTACCGTCACAGGGCTTCGCCTAAGCACCGCTACGATATTATCGAGGTGGACTATGGTGGACGGGGGCACCGCACACGGCTAAGAGATCCAAGGGATCAATTGTTGTGTCTTTGGTGCTAGCCCTGCCCCTCTATTTATATGTTGAGCCCCGGGGTCGAAACTTGGAGCAAAAGCCTCCTCAAAGTCGGTTTTGCCCGAAAGGCAAGAGTCCCACTCGGACTCCAGGACCAAACGCCACAATCCTTGGCGTCTGACCCAGACGCCATGGGCCTCGGCATCTGGCCCAGGGCCAGACGCCAGGGTCTCCGGCGTTTGGCCCACTGGCCTCCGCAAAACTCCTTTTGCACCGACCTAAAGCCTCATGGGCTTGACCCCTTGGCCTAACCATATCGTCCAATATATGAATCTTTACGTCTCGACCATTTCGAGACTCCTTGTCATGTCCCCGATCTCATCCGGGACTCCGAACTCCTTCGGTACATCAAAACATGTAAACTCATAATATAACTGTCATCGAAACCTTAAGCGTGCGGACCCTACGGGTTTGAGAACAATGTAGACATGACCGAAACACGTTTCCGGTCAATAACCAATAGCGGAACCTGGATGCTCATATTGGCTCCCACATATTCTACGAAGATCTTTATCGGTCAGACCGCATAACAACATACGTTGTTCCCTTTGTCATCGGTATGTTACTTGCCAGAGATTCGATCGTCGGTATCTCAATACCTAGTTCAATCTCCTTACCGGCAAGTCTCTTTATTCGTTACGTAATGCATCATCCCGTAACTAACTCATTAGCTACATTGCTTGCAAGGCTTATAGTGATGTGCATTACCGAGAGGGCCCAGAGATACCTCTCCGACAATCGGAGTGACAAAACCTAATCTCGAAATACGCCAACCCAACATGTACCTTCGGAGACACCTATAGTACTCCTTTATAATCACCCAGTTACGTTGTGACGTTTGGTAGCACCCAAAGTGTTCCTCCGGTAAATGGGAGTTGCATAATCTCATAGTTATAGGAACATGTATAAGTCATGAAGAAAGCAATAGCAACATACTAAATGATCAAGTGCTAGGCTAACGGAATGGGTCATGTCAATCACATCATTCTCCTAATGATGTGATCCCGTTAATCAAATGACAACTCTTTTGTCCATGGCTAGGAAACATAACCATCTTTGATAAACGTGCTAGTCAAGTAGAGGCATACTAGTGACGTTATGTTTGTCTATGTATTCACACATGTATTATTTTTCCGGATAATACAATTCTAGCATGAATAATAAACATTTATCATGATATAAGGAAATAAATAATAACTTTATTATTGCCTCTAGGGCATATTTCCTTCACCATCTGGATAGAAATGTGCTGTGGAGTAGAATTGCATAATGAGCTCATCATTCCACTTTGTGAGCTTCTGCCCAACAAAGTCTGCAACTCCACAAGCAATGAAACTGTCTTGCACTCCAGGATAGTGTTCCTCATTCTCCTTCATGTAGGTCCAATCGACCCACCTCATATCACAAACTATAGGCTTGTTGTCCAGCAACACTATCTCATAGAAATCCTGTTGTTCCTTTGTGTGGAGCCTGTAATCAACAGCAGTCCTTCTCCTGATAGCATATGGATCTGACAATCTCCACTGTCTGAGTCCTGCATCCTTTCTTAGCTTCATGTTCTCAGCCACAGGATGAGCATCATTGTGGTCTGGAATCTTTGGTTTGAGCTTCCTCAGGACTTGTCCTTCTTCATCTTCCTCAGCAGCAACTTCAGGCACTGGGGCCTTGTTCTTCTCAGCAGCTGGTATACTCCTGGTATTCCTCTTTGGTGCATTCTTGGGCTTGGGGGCAGCTTTGGGTGCTTCTTTGGGCTTTGATGATGTAGCCCCTGACTTAATAGCATCACCCATCAGCTTTTGTGCCTTGGGTGCTGGTGCAACAACCTCTTCTTCCTCTTCTTCAGAGTCTCTCCTCATAGAAGGATTGCCAAGAACTTTGGCAGTGGTGGTTCTGACTCTCTTCTTCTTTTTACCTTGACCAGCAACTTCATCTTCTGACTCAATAGTAAACTTCACTGTTTCTCCAGTGGCAACCTTCCTGGGTTTGGAAGTGGGAATCCTTCTTGCAGGTGCCTTCTTCTGCACAATTGGTTTAGTGGCTGCAGCTGACTCATATTCTTTCTTGACCACCTTCTTCTTGGAAGTGGCCTCATCTTCAACAGCCACATAGTCCTCATCCTCAGATTCTGAGGTTGTTCTCTTCCTTGTCCTGGTGGCAGCTTTAGGAAAATTGCTTGGGGTGCTCCTGTGTCACGCCCAATATGCGACCCTATCCAATAGGAACTCGAAGGTCCCATCCAAGGATAGACCCGCATATTATAACGCTTTTGCAAGGTGGATATCATTACATCAACAATTACATGATAGTGGGGATACATACATAAGGCATACAATGCCACACGAATACAATAATACATCTTACATAAGATCAACATCCGACTACGGATGAAACACAAACAGAAACTCAAACAACATCCACCCTGCTAGCCCAGGCTGCCGACCTGGAACCTATCCCCTGATCGAAGAAGAAGCAGAAGAAGAACTCCAAAACAAGCAAACATCGCTCTCGCGTCAAGATCATCGCATAAACCTGTACTTGCAACTGTTGTTGTAGTAATCTGTGAGCCACGAGGACTCAGCAATCCCATTACCATGGGTATCAAGACTAGCAAAGCTTAATGGGAAAGGAAGGGGTAAAGTGGTGAGGTTGCAGCAGCGACTAAGCATATATGGTGGCTAACATACGCAAATGAGAGCGAGAAGAGAAACAAAGGAACGGTCGTGAAACTAGCAATGATCAAGAGGTGATCCTGAACTCCTACTTACGTCAAACATAACACAGAAACCGTGTTCACTTCCCGGACTCCGCCGAGAAGAGACCATCACGGCTACACACGCGGTTGATGCGTTTTAATTCGGATCAGGTGTCAAGTTATCTACAACCATACATTAACAAATTCCCATCCGCCACATAACCGCGGGCACGGCTCTCGAAAGTTTATACCCTGCAGGGGTGTCCCAACTTAGCCCATGACAAGCTCTCGCGATCAACGAAGGAATAGACCTTCTCCCAGGAAGACCCGTTTAGTCTCAGAATCCCGGTTTACAAGACATTTCGGCAATGGTAAAACAAGACCAGCAAGACCGCCCGATGCGCCGACAATCCCGATAGGAGCTGCACATATCTCGTTCTCAGGGCAACACCGGATGAGCACTCTGTACAACTAAAACCAGACCTCAAGTTTCCCTGAGGGGGCGCTGCAAAGGACTCTAGTTCGGACCAGCACTTAGACAAGCACTGGCCCGGGGGGGCTAAAATAAAGATGACCCTCGGGTTGGCCGACCCAAGGGAAGGGTATAGGTGGTGGTGAGGCAAATGGTAAAACCAAGGTTGGGCCTTGCTGGACAAGTTTTATTCAAAGCGAACTGTTAGGGGGGTCCCATAAATCACCCGACCGCGTTAGGAACGCAAAAATCCGGGAACATAACACCGGTATGACGGAAACTAGGGCGGCAAGAGTGGAACAAAACACCAGGCATAAGGCTATATAGATGCATTAATAATATAAGAGATATTGTGATATCCCAACATAACCCTGTCCACCATGGAGAAAGTCTTCAACTTCACCTGCAACTAGCAACACTATAAGAGGGGCTGAGCAAAGCGGTAACATAGCCAAGCAATGGTTTGCTAGGAAGGGTGTCAAAGGTTAGAGGTTCATGGCAATTTGGGGGGCTTCAAGAGCAAATGATAGGTAACGCAGCATAGCGATAGAACGAAGCAACTAGCATAGCAATGATAGTAGTGAGATCCAGGGTAGCGGTCATCTTGCCTGAATTCCCGCAAGGAAGAAGAACGAGTCCATGAAGAAGACGAACGGAGGAAGCCGAACCAACCGTAGACGAACGAATCCTCACGATCGCAACGAAACAGGAACTAACAAGAAGAAGCACACAACATAGGTAAACACACCACACATGAACAAGGCATGACGCACAACAAGCATGATGCATGACAAAGCTACATGAGGCTACTCATGGCAAGAGACGATGCAAACAAGAACAACACATCAAGGCAAGTTTAAATGAGGCCGGAAACAACATATAACAATTCCGGAAAGTCCTCATATGCATATTTCGAAATTGGTACAGAACGGAATAAACCTTATGTTCAAGTTGTTAGACAGCAAGTTAAGATGCACCAAGATGATCTACACGAAATTCTAGTCAAGTTACATATAAAGTTCATTAGATTCGGAGCTACGGCCTAGAAGATATGAGCAAAACAAGTTAAGCATGGCATTGATGCTAAATGCACCCAAACATCAAGCAAACACACCAAAACAAGGATGCAACATGGTAATATGAAGCTACATGTAAAATCAAGCAAGTTTCATATATAGCACACTCAAAACGGAGCAACGGTTCAACACACACACTCCATACAAGTTATAGCAACAATCTGCCCATAACAACAACTAGGCATATTGCAAGCATCAAAACAATATGCTACAGCACCCCAACATAATAACAAAAGGCATGGGCATGAAGTACTGGTAAAGCATAACAAAACATGAACACTGCGCTATCTCCAGAAATCACTAGAACATGCTCAAAAGGACATGGTAAGATTGCAAATAATAACAGTTTCAGACTTTGCAGAAATAACATCAGGTTGCAATGTTTAGAGCAAGCAAACAACATGTTACAGGAACATCTCATGGCAAAAAAAGGCATGGCATCAATTTACTAATTGCATAGATCAAAAGTCCCTTACTGACCATGAGCCAAAAAGGATCAGAAACTATGATGGCACCCATGTAAACATAGCAAGTTATATTACAGATTCAAACATGGCAGGAACAACAATAAGTAGGCATGTTGATGAGCTTGAACCACTCACCACAGAGCAATACATGGCATGGCAAGGCAACCAACAGTAAGAAGGCATGTTTATGAAGCTAAGCATGGCAAGAGCAAGTTCATAGGATGCATGGAACACTAGGAAAACACATGGGAACTAGTGAACTTAATGTTAACAGGCTGATAGCAACATTATCAAGCAACTTTGGAGCAAGAAATGAACAATCTACAGCAAGCTATAAATGCAACCAGGGGCATGGATGGATAGGGCATAACATGTAGATCAAAACATGTTTATAGAACATCTCCAGATTATGCATAGAATGATTAGTAGCAACATGTTAACATAGCAACAAAATATAACAGAATCGTCCAGGAAAACAGCAACAGCAAGTACCCTCCTTAACAAGCTCGATTCACTCACCACAAGTCATTGAATGACAAGATAATCATATCATCACCAAGAAGACATGTTTGTGAAACAAACCAAGGCAAGAACAAGTCCATAGCATGCAAGGATCAACTATAGCAAGCTTGGCCATATTGAATAACATGTAAACAATCTGCCAGGTAACATTTTGAAGCAAAAGTAGAGCAATCAAATGACATGCTAGACTACTCCATAATTGCAAAAAAGGGCATGAATGGATAGACAATAATCATATGTTCAAAACACCCTTACTGAAGTATCTCAAAATATGCATGGATCTCTCTGTAGCATCAAGTTTACATGGCATCAAAATAACAGCAGAACAGGGACTAAAATCAGCAATATCACGAAGCCTAGTTTGCATGTTTGTGCTAGTCACCACATTGATCACAAAAATACATGGCATACACCCCTGGAAAGATGGCATGGCATAGATCAAAACACATGTAGACATCAACCTCATAGGATGCACACATCAATCATGGCAAAAATGACAAATGAGCAAGTTATAACAGTTTCAGCAGGTTAACATCAACATGCACTCTTCCAACAGCATTTCGGGCATCAAGATGAGCTGAAATGAAAATGATGCAATGGAATGAAATGAAGTACTCGATGAGACGAACAATTTTACATATTACACGCACGAAACAGAGCTACGGATGCAGAGATGTGATGTGATGAACATGGCATGATTATGTAAAAATCCTGGGACTTGGAAGAAATATACCCTCCGAAAATAGATCTACGGCGCGGAAGTCGAGGTTCGCCGGCCGGAGCGAGGCTGCCGGAGTCGGGAGAGGACGGGGATGGCTGGAGGAGGGAGGAGGACGGCCGGATCGGGCGGTGCCGGCCGGATCCGGGTGCGTGGAGCCTGCGGCTGCAGGGACGAGGCGGAGGCGGCGGGGGCCCGCCGGACGGCAAGGGCCCACCGGACGGCGAGGGCGCTAGGCGCCGCGGCCGCGGTGGCCGGCGCTTGGCGGCGGAGCGCGCGACGAGGCGCTAGGCGCGGCGGCGGCGAACAGCCGGGCGACGGGGTCGCACGGGCGCGACAGGGGCGCTCCCGCGGCGGGGAGGCGGCGCGGCCGGCGGCGAGCGAGCTGCCGGCGAGGCGGTGGTCGACGGCGGCGAAGGCGAAGACGGCGGCGGCGGATCCCGCGGGATCGGGCGGCGGGCGGCTCGGGCCTCGGGGGCCCGCTGCGGGCCGTGGCGGGCCGGCAGCGCGGGAGACGGCGGCGCCCACGTGGCGGCAGCGGATTGGCCGGGCGACGGCGGGCGGACGTGTCCGGCGCGGTGCGGACGCGTCCGGTGGCGGCGGAGGGCGATTTTTGCTAGGGTTAGGGTAGAATGACCCGAAAATTTCGGGGGAGGTCTAGTTTTATAGGTAGAGGGAGCTAGGAGAGTCCAAATGAGGTGCGGTTTTCGCCCACACGATCGTGATCGAACGACCGAGAGCATGGAGGGGAGTTTGCTGGGCTTTGGGCACTTTGGAAGGGGTGTTGGGCTGCAAGACAAAAGAGGGCTTTACGGTTACCCGGTTAACCGTTGGAGTATCAAACGACCTCCAAATGGCACGAAACTTGACAGGCGGTCTACCGGTGCTATACCAAGGCCGCTTGGAAAACCTCGGGCCATTCCGAGAAAGTTTAACACCCGCTCACAACGAAAGACAAAAGGGGAACGCCGGAGGACATAGGAGTGCCGGATTGCAAAACGGACAACGGGGAAAATGCTCGGATGCATGAGACGAACACGTATGCAAAATAAAATGCACATGATGACATGATAAAATGCAACACGCAAGTAAATGACATGGAAACAACAGCGAATAACTGGCGGGCACCTGGCGCATCGAATCCGGGGCGTTACATCCTGCTGCCATCATCTGAAGTGCTAGAGGGACTAGTGCCCTCACTCATGTGAACCTACTCTTCTTCCCTGTTCTGACTATCACTTTGGTCTGACATGCTGCAAACACTGACTGCTGACCCTGTGAATAGTTATAGATGAGATAGAGTGGATGAGCATCACAAAATGCAGGGATTTTTGCAAAAGAATGATTCAAAAACTTAGTTTTAGTTTTCCACAGAAAGCATTTCGGATCAACCGATTTTCAAATTCGGTGATACCGAAGCAGTTTTGGAACCTAAACTAGTGAACTTGGTCAGACCGAGTCACAGTTCGGTGGCACCGAGACTGCTAGGGTTTCACAAAGTTTTAAAATCGGTCACACCGATTAGCAATTCTCGGTCAGACCGAGAGTTACTAGTGTAATGGCGTTAGCCGAATCGGTGGGACCGAGTTTTTCAACTCGGTGGGTCCGAGATGGTTTCAGCGGAAACCTAACCCTAAATTTTCAAATTGCATCTATTCTAAGGATTGTTTTGACTGGATAGAGGTGTTTCAATCGTGGCAAGAATCATAATGAACACAATGTGCTGAGAATCAGACGAGGATAGCACGGTGATCGAGTTCATACCCTAGCTTGGCGATGAACTCGCTACGACGGCAACGGCGGAGGTGAAATCCGTTGACGGCGGCGGAGACCAGTGACAGGAGGTGGCTGGCGACGAAGTTGACGATCCGGAGACCTAGTAGGTGGAGCGAGCTATGCTTAGGCGAAGGGGTTTGGAGAAAGTTTTCCAAAATTTTGCCCGTGAGAATATATAGCCCGACCTGTCGGTGTGACTGAGTGGAATGACTCGGTGGCACCGAGATGCATAACTGTTGACAGTCACAGCAGCTCGGTGTGACCGAAAAGTTCAAATTGTTTGCATCGAGATGGAAAACCTAGATCGACTTAGTGATCTCGGTATGAGCAAAATGGAAGAATCGGTCAGACCGAAAACCACAAAGAAGTTTTGTAAGTTTTAAGTCTATGACGAATCGGGGACTCCGAGTGCTCCTCACACAGAGTGGTTCGAATCTGACTTGATCAAATTTTGTGATGTAGCATGAATAGACTTTGAGACGAGAAAATCATAGATAGCTAGAGGAGGTTCTTAGGCATTCTTGTCCATCCACTTGGCCAAAGAAAAAAAAGAGACCAATCAATCAAAACAACAAGTGGATGTCCTGGAATGAGTAAAATATGCAACCAACATGCTCACACAATAAGATGGCAAATGAAATATGTGGCAAAGCATGCACAACCAATTCTAGCATCTATCAAACAATTGGCGATGACTAGGTCATCTATATATGAGTATATTGACTTAGGAGTCAATTGAGAACATTTGATCATAGGTCATACTCATCGTTTAAGCTCAAGTGGGGTTACCACTTTTACATAATGCATTGATGTGTTCACATCATTAGAGTTGCTTTGACTCAATTCTTAGAGTTAAGCTCCCCCCTAGATGTGAGATCCCCCCTTAGAGGGATGAACTAACCTTGGGTTTTGTCGATGATGACTTCATGTAGGTGTTGAAGATGTGGATGCTCAATGTTGATGTAGATCATTTGGAGCAATCCTTTGGAGTGAGTTGCACTTTCAATACCTACATGTGTAGTCCCACAAGGAACAAACAAGAATATCCATAGACATAGAGTGATGCACACACAAGATGATGTCCATGAAAACATTAGGTTACCGTGTCCCTTGCCTTACCAACATGAGGGTTTGTGACTCCTTGAACTAGTGCAAGATATGGAAGTTGATTGCACTTGTCCTTGCCATAATGATATGAGTGAACAATGTTGGCGGAGTCACCCTCAAGAACACTCTAGTTCTTCTTCTTCGGGATCCACATCATCTTGATGGGAATCCTTGGAGTTGTAGTTGTACTTGATGAAGTAGAACTTGACGTAGTCTTGGGAACCCACTTGACCAAGGCCTTAGGCGCTTCTTCAAATGCATCAATCTCTTCTTGAAGCTTGTCCTTGCCTTTGTTCTTGTGCTCTTGTGGTGGAAGATCATCTTGTTCTTGTGTTCCCTTGAGGGAAGTAGGATCATACTTCTCTTGCTGAGGAACAAACTTCGTCTTGGGGTATTGATCTTCTTCCCACTTAACTCCATTAGCATTGAACTTTCGTTCAAAACCAACACCTTGATTCCTCTGGTGCCTTCCTTGCTTGCGTACAATTTCCTCGAATTGCTTACCTCCGGCAAGGCTCTTGTATACACCTTTCTCTATAATTCCCTTCAATAAGCTATTTTCTTGCTCAAGTGTAACTTGGCTAAGATAATTATTAGTGGAATCAAGAGAACTACTAGAAGCAACAATATTGGATTTAGCATTATTATTGTTACCACTAGAGGAAGAATCTTTCTTGTTCTTGTTACTACACTTGATTTGAGGCATGTAAGTAGATAAGAGTAAACGCTTGGCAATGTAAGAAGAACTTTTCTTACGGAGATCATCATTGATTGCCTTTAAGAACTCATGCTCTTGCTCAAGATTGAGCTTTTCAAAGTGTAACTTCTCATGAGCCCTTAAAAGTTCTCGATGATCTTCGAAGATAGTTTCATGAGCTAACTTAAGAGTGTTTAGTTCTTTAGTTAGAAGCTCAATATTCTCCTTATCGTTGTCATTCGTTTTATCTTGATTAGCATGATTAATTGACGTTTCATCATAGTATTCATCACTAGAGTTGTCAACAAGTAAATCATCATCACCTAACAAGTCATCTTCATCACTATTAAAATCAACATACTCGGGGTGTGTTACATTAGGACCTTTGGCCATGAAGCATCTTCCAATTCCTTCATTTGGTGAGTCAAATATGTCGTAGGAGTTGGTTGTCACAAGTGCTAGACCGGCAACACCTTCATCTTGAGTATATTCGGAGTCGGAGTGATAGCTTCTCTCGGAGTGATTGTCGGAGTCGGAGCCGGATACCCATTCACCAACATGAGCTTGATGTCTTCATTTTGTGTAGCTCTTTGATGACTTGTTCTTCCTTTTCGAATCCTTGCTTCTCCGTGAGGGTCTTCGTTCATAACGATCATCTCTACTCTTTCTCTCTCTTGGAGGTGATTCTTCTCTTCTACTTCTTCTTGTTGGAGAATCTTCTCTTCTTTTGTAGGGTGCCGTACACTCATTGGAATAGTGTCCGGGTCTCCCACAATTTTAGCAATTGTACTCTTGGCTAGAAGATCTTTTGTCATTGTAGGACCTTGACTTAGAGCTTATTTCTTTGCTTCTACTCTTGTAGAATTTGTTGAAGTTCTTCACCATTAAGCTCAATTCTTCATTGAAGGTTTGTTTCTCACTTGATGATGTGGGGGCTTCACATGAGGCTTTGTAAGCACCACTTGACTTGTTGTGAAGTTCCTCCTTATCCTTGAGTGACATCTCATGAGCAACAATTCTTCCAATGACTTCCGTTGGCTTGAGATCTTTGTAATTTGGCATCATTTGGATCAATGTGCACACGGTATCATACTTTCCATCCAATGCACTTAGGATCTTCTTGATGATGAATCTGTCGGTCATCTCTTCCCTTCCTAAGCCGGCAATCTCATTTGTGATAAGAGCAAGCCTAGAGTACATTTCAGCGACACCTTCACCATCCTTCATTTTGAACTTGTCAAGTTGACTTTGGAGCACATCCAACTTGGATTCCTTGACGGAGTCGGTACCTTCATGCATATCAATCAAATTATCCCAAATTTCCTTTGCATTCTCAAGATGGCTGATTTGGTTGAATTCTTCGGGGCACAAGCCATTGAAGAGGATATCACAAGCTTGAGCGTTGTATTGCAGCATCTTCAACTCATCCGCGCTAGCTTCACGGTTCGGCTCTCTCCCATCAAAGAATTCACCTTGCAAGCCAATCCACACAATAGCGCAAACGGCGGGGTTATGTCCGAGAATATCCATTTTCATCTTATGCTTCCAACTAGCAAAATTAGTACCATCAAAGTAAGGACCTCTACGGTGATAATTTCCCTCGCTAGACGCCATACTCTCCTAGGTTGTGAAACCAAGGCTATGACCACCAAAAGCTATGGAAATCAAAGCAAATGGAGACCAAGGCTCTGATACCACTTGTAGGACCTTGAAGTATGTCTAGAGGGGGGGTGATTAGACTACTTGACCAAATAAAAACTTAACCTTTTGCCAATTTTAGAGTTTGGCAGATTTTAGCAATCTTTGGACAAGTCAAGCAATCTTCACACAATTCAAGCAAGCATGCAAAGAGTATATGAGCAGCGGAAATTAAAGCATGCAACTTGCAAGAATGTAAAGGGAAGGGTTTGGAGGATTCAAACGCAATTTGAGACATGGATGTTTTTGTCATGGTTCCGATAGGTGGTGCTATCGTACATCCATGTTGATGGAGACTTCAACCCACGAAGGGTAACGGTTGCGCGAGTCCACGGAGGGCTCCACCCACGAAGGGTCCACGAAGAAGCAACCTTGTCTATCCCACCATGGCCATCGCCCACGAAGGACTTGCCTCACTAGCGGTAGGTCTTCACGAAGTAGGCGATCTCCTTGCCCATACAAACTCCTTGGTTCAACACCACAATCTTGTCGGAGGCTCCCAAGTGACACCTAGCCATCTAGGAGACACCACTCTCCGAGAAGTAACAAATGGTGCGTTGATAATTAACTCCTTGCTCTTGTGCTTCAAATGATAGTCTCCCCAACACTCAACTCTCTCTCATAGGATTTGGATCTGGTGGAAAGAAGATTTGAGTGGAAAGCAACTTGGGGAAGGCTAGAGATCAAGATTCATATGGTAGGAATGGAATATCTTGGCCTCAACACATGAGTAGGTAGTTCTCTCTCAGAAAATGTATGCTGGAAGTGTAGGTTCGTTCTGATGGCTCTCTCCACAAATGAAGAGGAGGTGGAGGGGTATATATAGCCTCCACACAAAATCTAACCGTTACACACAATTACCAAACTCGGTGGGACCGAATCAACAAACTCGGTCGGACCGATTTAGTAAATCTAGTGACCGTTAGGGTTTTTTGTGGGACCGACATGCAAGTCGGTGAGACCGATATGGTTAGGGTTAGGGCATAATGTAATCTCGGTGAGACCGATTACACAAACTCGGTGAGACTGATTTTGGTAATTAGCTAACCAGAGAGTTGGTCAGGTAAACTCGGTGGGACCGATTCACTCTTCTCGGTGAAACCGAAATGTTACGAAAAGAAAATAGGGAGTTTACATTGCAATCTCGGTGGGACCGATCGCTCACTTCGGTTATACTGAAACGTTATGAAGGGAAACAGAGAGATTACAATCCCATCTCGGTGAGACAGAGATCCCTATCGGTGAGACCGATTTGCCTAGGGTTTGTGGCAGTGGCTAAGACATCTGAACTCGGTGGCGCCGGATAGAAAGAATCGGTGGGGCCGAGTTTGACTTTGAGTTTAGGTCATATGTGGATGTGAGAAAGTAGTTGAGGGTTTTTGGAGCATATCACTAAGCACTTGAAGCAAGAGGCTCATTAAGCAACACCTCATCCCTCCTTGATAGTATTGGCTTTTCCTATAAACTCAATGTGATATTGGATCACTAAAATGTAAAATGAAGAGTCTTGAGCTTTTGAGCTTGAGCCAATCCTTTGTCCTTAGTATTTTGAGGGATCCACTTTCATCATCCATGCCATGCCATTCATCGAGTTTTCCGGAAATATTTGTCTTGGAATAGCATTAGCTCAATGAGCTATATGTTGTTATGAATTACCAAAACCACCTAGGGATAGTTGCACTTTCACATGCCCACCAATCATGTAGTTTGAGAGGTAATCTTGAGTAAACTGCTTTGGCAGTACTGCAGGATGCTGCTAACGCGGCACTATGACCAGAGACCCTTCGACGAAACTGTGTGCGATGCAATAATCGCAAACGATGGTGTAAAAAACCCATCAAAAAGGTGCAAAACATTTGCGATGACGGATGCATCAAACACGCTTCAGATTTTACTTGCGTGTGTGATGCAGGGCATACGGTTCAGTTCAATTAACTATTTGCGATGAGGAGGAACAAAAGAAACGGGCAGCCAGAGGAAGGTGTGTGCGATATACATTATACGGTTCACTCAGATGAACTGTTTGTGATTAGGCAACACAAAAGAAATGGTCAGACAGATCAAGGTGTGTGCAATATACGGCATGCGGTTCACTCAGATGAACTGTTTGTATTGAGACAAGAGAATAGAAACGGTTCAATATAACAACATGTGTGTGATATGCGACAAATAGGTCTGTAATCAAAAATGTGTGCAAAGACCGACAATAACATAGATGGTTGCTGCTAATAAGACGTGTGTGTTGTGCGATGGGATTGCATACAGAACAACATATATATATACATATATATATATATATATATATATATATATATATATATATATATATATATATATATATATATATATATATATATATATATATATATATATATATATATATATATATATATATATATATATATATATATATATATATATATATATATATATAGCAGTTGAACACGCGAGGAAATGCTGTCCACAAGCCGAGCACGCCGACGGACGCGAGCAGAGCGCGCCGCGACGCCTATCAGCGAGCAGAGCTTGCCGAGGGACGCGAGCAGAGGCCGGCACAGTGATACGTGGCAAATAAGACGAACTGTGCGAGCGATGTCGGAGGCATCAAACACGAATCAGATTAGAGTTCCGTGTGCGATACGTGGCATACAGTTGATCCATCTTAGCTGTTTGTGATGGAATAAGCCGGGTGTGTTGGGGCAAACGCTTGCTGGTATATAACCTTCATTTTAACCAAAAATGTGTTAATGCATGTTACCGAAATTGTATAACTGGAAACTATGTTCAAATACGAATCCGACGATATAATCTTTGGCGACATGCATTCATATTTTATTAGTTAAATCCTAGTTATAAACCAGCACGGGGGTATAGTAGGTAATTAAATTGTGAAATTTTTTTATTAGCCGTATGTGTACGTGTCATTTCGTCCTCCTCTCGCACGTCTTGTCACCCCGCTGCCATAGACGGCTTACAACGCAAGCTTGCGCAGCGCGTGGGGGCGTTCTTTTGGCTAAACAGTGGCTCAAAGTGGCGCCAATGAATCGTCGGTGAGCCCGTTCCCGCGCAACCTTGCCGGTTGCCTTGCAAGCTTCCTGCCCGACTCGGTGAAATCCGCCAAAATCCCAATGCTTACCAGCCTGCTATATAAACTCTCACGGCCGGCGAGACCTGCGTCGCATTTTCCCCTCCCTCCCTGTAGCTTAACTGATCTGCTTCACCCACAATCGCCAATGGCACCGATCCGTCGTTGTCGCTCAGCCACTCCACCATCATCAGAGGACAGCGCCAGCTAGGTGGCTACACCATGGTGGCGGCTCAGTCCCCGGCGTAGTGTAGTGCACGTGGCGTCCCTGTTGGGTGTGCGCGGAACACCCACCACACGCTCCGCCGCCGGTGCCCGTCGGCAGCTGTTGTCGGTGGCCGTTACCGCCACAAAACGGTCGAAAGCCAGGGCCATCGCCCACTCCGCCGTCGCGGCCCGAAGGCGGGAGGTGGCCATCGTGGCCGCCACCCCACTGCCGGCCATCACCCGCTCCACCACCACGGCCCGAAGGCGGGAGGTGGCCATCGTGGTCGCCACCCCACTACCGGCCATCACCCGCTCCGCCACCATGTCCCAAAGGCGGGAGGTGGCCATTGTGGCCGCTACCCCATCGTTGGCCACCGTGGCCGCCAGCCCATCGTCAACCACCAGGATCATCACCCGCTCCACCACTGCCGCCCGAAGTAGGGAGGTGGAGTTGGAGGCCCGCATGTGCATCAGCGACCTTGCGCGCTACATCGAGTTCCTGTGGGAGGAGGAGGAGCGCCTTGTCGAGCACGCAAAGAGCCTTACAGCATCCATGGCCGCAGCACACGCCGATGCAGAGGCGAGGAATCAGGAGATGTACGAGCAATCCGGCCGCTTCGAGAGGGATTGTCTGGAGCGGCAGTGGGCGTTCGAGCTGGTGAGCATCACTGAACATGCAGCAGCGGTAGGCGCCATATTGCATTTGTCCAGCTTGTCGGTAGGCTTCTCCTCCTCCTCCGCCTCTTACTTAGCATGCTCGACAGAGGAGAGGCTGCCAGAAATAGCACAAAGCCCCTCCGTAGTAGTAGTATTTAGGGGCTATTTTGTTCACTTTATCTGACTATAGATGTGGTGGAACTGTACAATGTACTTAAAATTAGCTAGTATATATAGTTGAACTAGCTATTTCAGTACGTGGTTGGCAACAATTGGGGAAAAGATTGGTCGGTTCAGCTATCGAGTTGAACTGTTTGTATAAATTAAGAACATCTGCTTAATCTACGAATGAAATCTATGCTTAATTACTGAATTTTAGTTGCAAAAATTAGATAGTGCTAGTGAATTTTTAGCTGCATATTTTGACAAATCATAGTGTTATAAGGATTGAAAAATGGCAATGTTACTAGATCAAAAAAATTCAATCTTTCCAGTTTGACAAATGGCAACATACCCAATATGAAAGATGCAAATCTTACCAAATTGTTTGTACGTGGTTGCACACGGTTCATCCAAAACAACCGTTTGCATTGAAGGGATGCACAAATCCTGCCCTGCAAATTTCCCCTCGACTTAAGGGGAAAGACCATAGCTCTCACTTTTCATACGGGTGTTCTATCTAAAACGTTTGCAATCAAGAGCTGCAAAAATCCTGCCCGACACATTTTCGCTTGGCTTCCTGGGGAAGTTGCCAGTTTGCATACGTGTGTTCTAACTAAAACGATTGCGATCAAGAGCTGCACAACTCCTGCTAGGCACATTTTCCCTTGGCTTCCTGGGGAAGTTATCGGTTTTTTATACGGGTGTTCTAACTAAAACGTTTGCGATGAGTGTTTTACATTTAAAGACCGTATTAAACTGTGGCTTGGGCGCCATTAATGGAGAGGATGCGAGCAAGGCGGGCGGCCAGGAAAGTCAAAGGGCTCGCTTCCCGGTGAGCATGCACGGCGTACAACTCGCATGCTTCCCGGTGAGCCTCCGCTTTGGAGTACAGCTTGCACGCCTCCCGTTTAGTCAAGCACTCAAGCACCTGTCCGCATGGCACCTCCTAGCCATTAATAGAGTGAGGCGTGGCGTCACGTGAATGGTTAACAGAACGCCCACAATTTAGATTATACAAAAGGTTTGAGATGTTACAGTGGCAGCTATTTGTTTCAACATGCCTTTGTTGGCAGTTATTCACATGTGCCTTCTCTCAAAATGGACACGAAAAATACCACAGCATGTCCGGTGCCATTCATTATAGCATGCCAACTTTAATGAATTTCAGATGTGTTTTGGATTTACTAGAATTTAAAAACAAAGTATCTCAACGTTTTGCCGGCAATCAACAGTGCCCTGATGTTTGAAATTCATTCCCATTTCTTGCATGGGACCTAAGCATGCACCGAAGGACACATATTTGATTTTTCAACCAATTTATATGCATTGGAGCGTGTGCATGTAGTTCAAATATGAATTATGCACATAAATGCCTAGAAAACCTAGTTAATGTATACAAATGTACAAACGAACCCCGAAAAATTCCAAATTAAACACAATACTCCTGTTGTTATATGTTGACAGTAGAAAAGTTTTGAAAGCAATAAGGGGCAACGGATATTGTTTCGTCCCCAAAGGTGGCACATTCCCTACCAAAACCATCACGCTTGTTGAGAAGCTTATACCCAAACCTGCGCCAAATGGGATTTTTTTTACCATGGCATGTTGATGCCGCTCCATGACATCATGCCAAGTTTCAGGAATTTCATACGAGTTTTGTATTTACTAGAATTTAGAACCAGGTATCTCAATGTTTGCGGCCGAGTGACGGTGGCAGGGTGTTTGACATTCATTCCCATTTCTTACATGGGACCTAAGCATGCAACCAAGGACACAGATTTGTTTTTCAACCAATTTATATGCACTGGAGCATGTGCATGTAATTGAAATTTGAATTATGCACATAAAATGCCTAGAAAACCTAGTTAGTGTATAAAAATGTCCAAACAAACACCAGAGAATTCCAAAATTAAACACAACCACTACAAAAAAAGACACATCCGTGACATTTTGTGCCGAACGAACTTTTTTTCTGTCATACTTATGACACTTCTATGACGATAATTGTGACAAAACCCGGTATCATCATAGATGTGGTGGGCTCCTACTTCTATGACAAAAAATCATGACAGAAAATGGGCTTTTCGTCCTGGGAGGGCCGGAGACCCAGCTGCATGACATTCTTTGGGCCATCCATGATGGAAAAAACCGTGGCAGAAGCGTGGGCGAGGAAATTTTTGGGGAGTTCCCGGTTACGGTGGGTGGTCGGGGGCTGAGCGATGCGCGTTTCTCTTGTACACATACGCGCGTGTGTGCGAGGCGTTGGCTCTAACTGAACCCGAGCGAGGCGTTGGGCTCTAACTGAACCCGAGCAATTGCACTGCAGGCTACGTGTTACTGAACCCGAGCGATCGAGCGATTCCTTCGCTACTGCTGCTAACTGAAGCCGATCGATGCTGCCTCTGGATAAACAATGAGCGTTGCGGGGGGGGGGGGGGGGTTGGATGAATAGTGAGCGGTGGGGGTGGATGAACAAGACCCCGTGGCGTTGCCTCTAGATGAACAGGACCCCGATCGATCGAGCCGGTTGGGGCTGGATGAACAGGACCCCGTGGAGGGCTGGATGAATAGGACGACCCCATGGAGGGCTGGATGAACAATAGATGGTGGAGGGGTGTCCGTGGAGGGGTGATTGAACAATAGCCGGTGGAGTAGCGCGCGGTGGAGGCTGGATGAACAGGAGCCCGTGGAGGTTGGAGGAGGTCGACGGTAGCCCGTGGAGGCTGGAGGAGGTCGACGGTGGAGATGAACAGTATCTCGTGGAGTCCCGTTTTGCGGTACGCCACACCCCTCTCGATGAACAGGACCCCCGTTTTGACCGTAGCGCTCCAACACAAGTCCGTTTCGTCCGTTTTGCGGTACGCCACACCCCTCCCGATCAACAGGACCCCCGTTTCGACCGTAGGAGGTCCGTTTCTTCCGTTTTGCAGTACGCCAGACCCCTCCCGATGAACAGGATCCCGTTTCGAACGTGGCCGGTCAAACACAAGGCCGTTTCCTCCGTTCTGCGGTATGCCATGCCTCGTTTCCATCGCCTGTTCCATCCAAGCCTTCCCGATGAACACGACGACGCATTCCATTCCGACCCAGCCGGTTGGCTCCCCATGAACACGACGACGACACTGTTTCTCCATTCCGACCCAGCCATGTACACGAGCCCTTGCCATACGTATGCGCGAGTAGGCGTTCGAGACCCCGCCCGTATGTACACATACGTGGCCGTATTTTCTTTCTTGCACACTGGCCGCTGTACGTACGTGTACATGCTACGTGCGCGCCTCTACTACGACACGTGCGCGCCTCTACTATGACACATGCGCGCCTCTACATCCACCAGTATGTACGTACACGTTCGCGACCAGAATGACAACGCTACGTACGCTTCGACCAGGTGGGTCGCGACTGTCAGGCACTTCCTTGCGTGCGAAGATGTAGATGGTGGGTCCCAACAGTCAGGGGGCGAATCGTTTTTTCCCGGACACACTTCCTTGCATGCAAAGATGTAGCTGGTGGGTCCCAGCAGTCAGGGGGCGAATCATTTTTTTTCACGAAGTATGGTGGCCCGTCCGATGGGTCCCTGCTGTCAGGTGGAGCAATAATTATTTTGCGCGTAATAAGGAGGCACTTCCTTGTGGCTGCCATGGACCCAGCTGTCAGCCTCTCCACGTACAGTACTCTTCCGATGGAAGTCGGTCATTGACCACATTGACGACGCCGCACCGAGAGCACCACGGTGGTGGACGACGGCGAGGCCTAGGAAGGGGAAGACGCGGAGCCGGGGAAGACGCAGCAGTGGATGCCCACGCGAAGAGGAGTATGAGAGTTCACTGGTTCAGCTACGGTGTGAGGCTACCGTCCCTGCAGAATAACAGGGGGTGTGGGTGAGTAGAGGGATGGCCTGGCCAGCGGTGGGAGTAGTAGGGGGAGGTGAGGCCTCCGCGGCATCACAGCCGGCCATGGGAGGCAGGAGCATGCACGACCGGCGCTGCTTTGGGCGGCTGGAGCATGAAGACCAGAGGTTGAAGAAGCACTACGACTGTTGGATGGACATCGTATGGTCACTGGAGCTAGAATCATTCATATTGACTAAGTTGACAAAGCCCTCCGTCCCCATCAACTTAGTAGGCCCACAAGTCAGCCTCCCACCAAGGTGAGTCCCAGCTAGCAGGGGGAGTATTCATTTTTTTGTGCGTAATAAGGAGGCATTTTCGGTGGGTCCGAGCTGACAGCGGGGGGAACGTTTTTTCGCGAAATACAAAGGCCCTTCTGGTGGGTCCCATCTATTAGGTGGAGGAATCATATTTTCGCGCGTAGTAAGGAGGCTTTTCCCTGTGTGGGCCCCTACTGTCAACCCTTTCGATGACTGTTGTTTGTTGACCATGTTGACCTTGCCGCGCCGAGAGCACAAACGCGGTGGACGAGGGCGTGGCCCAGGAAGAGAACCACCCGGAGCCGACGAAGCCACCGCAGCAGATGCCCACGCTGAGGGGAGTACGAGCGTTGACTGGTCGACTGCGGGGTGAGGCTGACGTCGCCGAAAAATAACAGGATGTGTGGGTGGTTAGTGGGATGGCCTGGCGGCAGCACAGCCAGCCACGGGAGGAGGGACCAGACAGTCCTCCCAGCGCTGGTTTGGGCGGCTGGAGCAGGAAGATCAGAGATTGAAGAAGCACAACGGCCATTGGATGGACATCCAACAGTCACTGCTGTGTGTTGACTAAGTTGACAAATCCTTGCCTATGCATAAAAAAAAATTAGGATAGCGTCATCGTCAACCTAGTAGGCCCAAAAGTCAACCTCCAAATCTGTGGAAAACAGCATACAACCCATTAGCCATTATTTTCAATAATTTACAGCCCATTTGCTAATTCTTAAGGATATTTGAAGTCCATATTCTTTTTATTAGCATTACAGACCATATATTCTGGGCATTGCTAAAAAATTCAACGAAATTTTGCATATTTCGGTGGGGTCCGAACTCTTTTAATCATGAAATTTCGAGTCACGTTAAAAGTAATTTTCAAAAAATTATATCAAAATAAAATTCGAAAAACAATTCTATGCAAAAAATGAATGAAATTTAGAATCTTAACTAGCAAGGTGCCCGTTCGTTGCACGGAACCTGAAGATGCATTTGTATGAGTAGTTTATCTTGTGGGAGAAAAGATGATATTTTAATGTAATTGCCAGTTGGCTTTGGTTTTTATAAGAGTAGAGAGTAGAGAAATCCTGAAAAAAATGATATTTTAATGCAATTGCCGGTTGGCTTTGGTTTAAAAATTTACAGCCCATTTCTTACAACTTATAGCCCATTTTCTGGGGAAGCCCATTGCTTACAACTTACCTCCCTCCTCGTCTTGAAAGATTTGCAGCCCAGCAGGGCTGAGAAAAGCAAGTAGGCCTCAGTTTTGGTATTGTCCAAAAAAAAGAACTGGACTAGCCAATTTCAGAAAAAAAAAATATCGACTAGGCTCGTCAGGTGCTTAATAAAAGCATAAGCGTGGGCTAACGGGTGACAGCCCACGCACAACGCGTAGTTGAGCTACGTCTCTGAATCTAAAAAACAACTGGGCGAGCTGTTGGGTCCCTGGTGTTATCCGCTCGTTGTGTAATTTTCTCATTTATTGACTACATTGACAATGGCGTGGGACCTAGTTATCAAACAATTAGGAGGAAGTATTTTTTTGGCTTGTAATAACGAGGCACCTGCTTGCGAAATGCAATGACCCTGGTGGGGTCCCTACTTTCAGCCTCTCCATGTACAGTCATCTCCTGATTCCTCTTGGTTGTTGACCATGTTGACACCGCCGGACGGCGGTGGGCACAACAAGCGAACCAAGGCGGAGAACGACGACGAGGCCTTGGACGGGAACGAACATCAGCCATGGAAGATGCGGCAGTGAAGTGGCAGGTGGAGGGGAGTACGAGGGCAACAACATGCAACTCAAGCATACAAATGGTACAAAAAGCCCAAGGATTAATTGTTCATCAAATTTTTAGACAAAACCCAGATTGAACATGACAGTAACATCTAACCCAATCACTCTTTTTTGCAGTCACAAAGAAACGCATCAGTCTGATCCATAAAATCAACATCCTGTGCAAAAAAAATTTTATTCCAGGATGACTACAACTTGTTGTAAATAGAAGCCGAGTATGTTTAGAAGCCCATTTGTCCACCTGAAACTTCTTTTTTTGCTGTTCAACATCTCCGTCCGTGAGAAATCTCTTGCTGTAAAAATTAAGCCTCATGGACAATAGTAACCTCGCATTCAACAGGAAGAATGTGACAAAGCTTCTGTTTGCTTGTTTGGATGCATATCGTCCCATCGTTATTGTCCTCAAACAAATGTCATGAGAACTGAGAAAATCCTTGTGCTTATTACGCCACCAATTGGTTATATGTTTTTCTCCATGTGGTTCTGCCTAAGTAGACATGAAGATTGAAAACAGTTAAGGTCTGAAAAAAGAGTATCTCGAAAGAACGACAGCTGAACAGTTAATTCTAGTACAATATATACGGGCTTTCAATGTGCATGAAATCATCACCTCTATGTATAAATTCTCCAGAGATCGAAAGCATCGCAGCAAGCCAATAATTATGTCTAGATCAAAACTATACATTCTGATATATATGATCTTGACAGAATCCAATAGCATTGATAGACTATCAATGGACGAACTCTTCATTGAGCATATATCATAATATTAGTACCCGAAGTGTACTCCAAGATGATATAAAACTTATGTGCACAAATGAAAAATGCAGTATATGATTACAAATGTGTAGATGATAATATACGGTACCTGAAAAAGTGAGGAGCGAAACACCAACTCCTTGTGATTATTAAATGGGTCACGAATTACACCCAAGGTCTCCAGTTTGGGCGCAGAGACGACAGTTATTTCTGAAGGTGTATAACAACTATGAAGGAGCAACCTTTCAAGTGAATGGCATCTTCGATGATGAGCTGCTGTCCTTTAAAACAAATTCCAATGCTTTTAAGGTGAGGCGACTTTATTTGGAGACAACTGATACCGATTTCTATTCCCAAAACAATCAACAAGCCCTCCAGGGCAGGGCAACTGGAGTGGATGATGTTGTGCAGTGAGGCCTCCGACAGATAAACCACCACAAGCAAAAGTTTTTTTAGTAGTGGGAGTCGAAGCATTTGTACCAAATCGTCTGGTAGATGGAACCGGGTGAAGGTGGCGGTGTGGAGAGAGGAGGAAAACCACGAGATGGACAACGGTGGTGTGGGCATGAATTCTTGGTGTGTTCGTGGTATGAAACTTTTGTGGTAATGGTACAACTCAAACTGCTGGAGTTCTCCGAATTCAGGGGATGTCAGCCAAGCATCCACCTTGCCGGGTATGGACAACAGGTAGCGTGTCAGGATGCAGAGGCATTGAAACGGGCCCCGCTGGTGAGAAGAGACAATGGCTCTGAGGAGATCAAATTCAGGAAGGACAGATATCTGACGATAATCGAGATTGAGGGCCGCGGTGCGCCATCGAGGGCGCCACCGAGTTGAGAGGACTTGAGTGTGACAACAATCCTTGGTGGGGAGAAGCGAGACGATCTCCTCAAGGATGACGTCCGGGAGATCGCTGATGCGGTCCACCGGAGATTCCACCGGTTCCTCAGATCCGGGTGGGGGGGGGGGGGTCCCCGCTTCTCCCCGCATTACTGGGTGCGAGATCTACAACCAGCGTCGCCGCTAGCGGGAGCCTCATCTTCTTGGCGCTGGGGCCAGCCGACTCTATTTTCCTTGTGGGTGTCGCGCTGAGCTTACGGGTTTGAGCAGAGTAGCTAGAGACGAGCCTAGTGGCAGTGCGAGTGGGGAAGAAGGAGGGCTGGGGATTTCTGTAGGAGTGGAAGAAGAGGAGCATGCATTTTCTGTACGAGTGAGGAAGAAGGTGAGCGGGGTTTTCTGGATGAGTGAGCAAGATTGGGGAGCGGGGGGAATTGGGGGGGGGGGGGGGAGACGGAAGCGGGAGAGTGAGCTGTTCGTGTTTATAAGGTCCACTGCACTAACTACTCGCTTTTTCCCAAGAGCCTAGTGGTGTTGCTGCATTGGAGCTGGCGCATGGACTTGGCTGACTGGCCATGCATGGAGGATGCATGTGCCCGTCGGCCACTGCATGCACCTGGTTTGTTACTAGGCCTACTTAATAGGGTGGTTATGGAGTAAATTAAGGAGATTTATTTTCTCTCTGTGCATCCACCAAATTAGAGGATGCGGTACTGGATGCAGACACTCACATTAAACTAAGCTTCAGAAGATACGGTATGCATACTAACATTCAGAAGAACAAAAGTTCAACATGTCTATGCATCTCAATGATTCACCATACTATAACCAATACAAAGCTGTGAGAAGGTGTGGAAATAAAGAAAATCGGTCGATGTTTCTCTGAGCAAAGGGCCTCCCTGCGCATGCATTAATTTCCTGGGCATGCTTGTTTCTTCTCAATTTTGCGAGCACTTTGAGCATGTTGGCAACTCCACAGCTAGTTAGCTACCTCATCTTACAATTGATGCTGACACATTTGCAGCAAACACATGAGGCAATAGAGATGACTCAACATGAGTCCATATTGTGCAGTTCCCCTGAAATCATATTCATTGTCCTGAATCTGAAAAGATAGGAAAACAGTAGCTATACTTAAATGGTGTCGCAAAACAGTAGCACATATCAATAGCTCAGCATGACAAAACACGATCATCTGGACGAAGGGGATACTAACCTGCCTGAGGAAGATTATATATAATTTCATAATTCCTTGGTTGATTTCCACCTTGGGCTGCACTGCTTGTTTGCTCCTCCACACATGACAGGATCGTTCCGCACTGCATTCAGCAAGTCAACGTACGAATAAGCTAATTTCATCTTGCGGTGGTCATTGTACCTAGTTATGAATGTAGGAATACCTGGAGCACCATGAGGTTAGCTGACAGCAGGTAGATGCAGCCATATAAATTTTGTGCGGTGCTACCAAAATTGAGGTTTGTATCCCTTCCCGTTATGAGAATTCTTCTTGAAGTTGGTAGAATCTGACGGCTTGTTCTTTGCATCAAACATGCCTTTCCGCTGAGATTTGTTCTTGTTGTTTTGGGGCTGGTTGGGCTGGAAGTTCTTCTCGTGTACCATGTGGGCACTAGAAGCTCCCTCAGCGACCCGAGCACGTGTGTCTTTTGCTCTCGCCTTCTCCTCAAAATCAAGAGTGCTAATGAGATCCAAAACAGAAAACTCATGTCTCTTGTTTTTCAGAGAAGTAGCAAAATCGTTCCACGAAGGTGGAAGCTTGGCAATGATGCTCCCAGCAACAAATTTGTCCGGCAACACACACTTAAAGTACTCAAGTTCCTTAGAGTGACTATATCTCATGAGTCTGCTGAACAACAGAGCGCTCATCAGTCATCTTGTAGTCACAGAATTGCTCCATGATGTACAACTCATTGCCAGCGCCCGAGGGCCCAAACGTGGCCTCGAGCGCAGCCCACATGTCTTTGCCACTTTCAAATGACGTATATGAATCCACAATGGAATCGTCAAGAACACTCAGTAGGGCGAATTTGAAGAGGGTATCCATGTTCTGAAAAGCTTCCTGCTGTGTAGGATTAGGATCGCCCTGAGGCTTACCCTTAGTGGCGTCATAGCAGTACATGATCTGAAACCAATATACTGCTCTTATGCGCCAACTTTTATATTGCACCCCCTTAAAAGTAGGCGGCTTCAAAAGCACAACAAAACCACTCGGAGTAAATTGCGTGTAATCAGGTTTTTGGATTAGATTGTTGAATATATGAGCAATTTAATATGAGATTTAATCCGAATCAGCAGTAAATAGATCATGACGACAATTGCAAACATCAAAGTAATGATGCGGACTAAACCAGGAGGACAGAATCACATACTGTACATCGGGAGCAGAACCGATGTGGTTGATGTTGTCAGTCATGTCGTTGATGAAGAGGTTACCGAGGTCGGGGAAGAAGGCTGTCATTGAAGAAGTCGTCGCTAGCAGTAGTCACAGGAGTGTGCTCCCCAAAAACCTGATCACCCCTCTCCCGTAAAGGATCACGAAAGGCGGGGTTCGGAGGACTGTTGTCCCTTCTCGTGGTGCACGCCGGAAGGAGGGCTGGAGAAGAATTGCGTGGCGGCGCTAAGATCTGGAATGGTGCGAAACCATATGATACATCGGCGGCTAGGGTAGAGCATGTCAGGTTGGTCGTGCGAGTATAATAGTAGGCCTTTGGCCCCCAAACCCCATGTCGAAGTCAATAATAGCTCAAAAAAAGTCAATAATAGCCCCACCAAGGTTTGTCTAAAAAACGGAGTAATTAAGGCGTCCGTTAGTCCCTTTAATATAAATACTATATCATTAATAATGGCCCCACCTTTTGTCTCACGAAGTATGTTGGAGTGCAACCGGCTACACGTTCAGAATCTGCTTCTCTTCTCTCTCCTTCAACTAAGCACAAATACTATATTTAAATCCTTATAGCCTGCTTATGTCATCTAATTGTAGTACTTGCTCTAAAGTTACTCTCCACTGTGTAGTCTGAAATGCCGGGCGTGCAGCGGGCAGTGCCCTCGATCGGCGCACCGCTTCAACAACGGAAGCAGTGAGAGGTCGCGTCACCCTGACTTGCCATCAATGTGGAGCGGCGGGCTCAGCTGGCGCCGGCCAGGAAGCGTGCGTGGGAGGGGGGAGGGGTTTTTGTTGGGCCAAGAAGGTGAGAAGCCAAATTGGGATCGGTCCGAAGTTTTTTTGAGTGGGTTAGATGCATCAAACCCAAACTAACCCTCCCTGTTTGGATATTTTTGGGTTAGTTGTGTCCAAACTAACCCAAACTAACTCTAACTCTCGGATCTAAACAGGGCCAGCATGTGCTCCCCATACTCTGCATATGACACTAGTCTATGTTACTACTCCCTCCTTTCCGGTTTATAGAGATGTTTAGAGTAACATAGTAATATGTTACAGTATAAGTTACTACCCACTATGACCAGCCTTGGCCTCTCCCAGTGCTCCACCATGTATAGCTGCAAAGCCTGCTACGTAGGCATAAAATATGATGTGGCACCAATAAACTAAGCACCTATGCATTGAACTTGAGTTACTAAGCCATTTAATGTACTTAGCACCTCATCTAATAGCATGGTTAATAGTATAGCCAGCTGCTGGCTATAAGCCAGTGCCATGTCATCTATAGCCCATCTTATAGTCAACATGTACAATAGTAGATCAAAAGAGTGTACTACTTTTCTTATTATGTGCCCCACCTTTCATTCTCACAAAGTGCCTAGGAGCACGTGCTAGAGCTGGCTTTTCATGAAGAGCCCGCTTAACTTCTCTCTCCTCTTCTCTTTCCTCCAACTAAGTAGAAATATACTAGTTTATTCCTTATAGCCCGCTGACTCAACTCTATTGTACTTGCTCTAAGCACATCTAAGCACTTACTAGCACCCCCTTGACCGTGGACCTTGATGGTGTACGTCACCTTGTGTCTCATAATTTTCCTCGTCATCATCTCAGTCCTAGAAGATCTCACCCACATCATCATGAGCATGCAGCCGCCTTGATAGACAACATGCGCAGAAGGAGTAGAGGCGACTGGGGACGCACCACCACCACATCGTGGGCACTCCGTACGTGCTCGTGTGCGTGCAGCATGCGTGTTTTTCCATCGGTGCTAGCTCTAAGGCCGAGGCTGCGGTCGTCTTCGTCTCCGACTAGTAGTTGAGCAACAATGGCAAAGAGGTGCTGCAAGGGATGCGTATGCGCCATTGCGTGCGAGATTCGCCGTAGCACGATGAACTGGACGTCGCCGCGGATGGCGCACACCTCCATGCAGACGAGTGTGTGCGCATCCATGTGTTATTCATGTGCATTCTGCGGCCGAGCATGTGTGCATGCACGTGTTGTGTACGTGCGTTGTGTGCTCCATGCTGTGCGCGTATGTGCATGAGTTGGATCGGATGGAGTTAGTGTGTTGGCTTGTGTACATGCGTGGCTGCATGCGTCCTGCACATGCGTGGCTTGTTGCGTGGTTATCAATAATTCAATATAAACTACTCCCTCTGTTTCTAAATATAAGTCTTTCTAGCCATTTCAAATAGACTACAACATACGGATGTATGTAGACATATTTTAGAGTGTAGATTCACTCATTTTGTTTCATATGTAGGCCCTTATTGAAATCTCTAAAAAGACTTATATTTGGGAACGGAGGGAGTATAAAACATCTTCAACTTAGCATCCTGATGTACCGTTTCTAGTGGTTAGCAAAAAGTTCATGTTCTTTTATTTGTTTATTGGTGGGCAGGCGGCAAAAAACAGGGGAAAACGTGCAAGGTTCCTTGCAGACGCTCCACCGCAAGGTTCCTTGCTCCTTCTTGGTCGTCGGGAATCTATGCTCTTCAACTCTTTTCTTTTACGTGAGCTTTATTCATCATTTTCCCAACACGCGAGACATCTAGCATCAAGGTGCACGTGTCTTGCAAGAAAATGGAGATAATCAGATAAGCAGTGCATAAGTGAGTCATGCACTTCGATGGTACCTACGCAATATTTTTTCTCCTCAATGGCATGTGAATAGTGCACGTACTCAACGACGGAGCACGAGATGATAGAAATGACATGGTCAACCCTTTTTTGGAGAGAATACGTACTAAATAACTTTGATGTGTCCCGTCAACTCACAGAACGACGAGAAGCTTGATTACGCCTTCTCCCTCGCCAACGCGTGCGCGGTGGCTCGCAGCACGAGGAGAAACTTTTGCTTACAAGCGATGGATGTGCAGCTGTTCATTTGGTGTTAGATTGCCAGAAGCACTATTGTAGAACGATCGACTTCCGGAAGAGGCGAAGAGCCAAGCACAAGGTCACCTAGTAACCTTAGGCTAGGCATAGTGGGAGTAGCATAAGTAGGGGTACCTCCTTTTTTTTATTCTAGAAACAACCACACACGAATATCGAGGTGCTGGTTACGTAGAACAAATTTCTTGGAGTCCGTGCTCAGCCCTCCTCTATCTCTCTTCTCAGCCAGCCAGCGGACGCACGGAGCCCATCGTCTGTCTTCTCACATGCGGTCCCACATGTCAGTGAAAACGCAAGAGGACCCACGGAACCTGCACATCTTTCACCTCGACGTGCTGGTGATGAAAAACAAATCCAATAAAGATCTTCGGTGGCCGCTTTTGGAGTTATTCAAGAGTAGTAAGATTCTATTTACAGTTTAACCCAAGATGCACATCACGTTGCTTCAACTACCACTCTATTTTCTTGCATGACACGACCTGGATGCTGGATGCCCCACGTGTCAGCAAAAGGAGGAAGAGCCCGACCAAATCTTCAGTTGTGCTCTCGGATTAGACTAGTTGTGCTAACTTCAAAAATTTATTGTGTACTAGAATGGATGCAAGTTTTTGTATTGGGAAGAAGAGAACATCGATATATTGATAGAGCGCAATTTAGTAGATGTTCTAGCACTTTTAGCTAGCATAGAGGCTAGAGATGAGACTAGTGCACTTGTTGATACTCCTACTAGAATAGGGGCTAGACATGAGACTAGATGCGAGGAAGCAACGTCTACTTCTTTACACTCGAAGAAAAAAGAAGCATGCAAGATCGAGCCTCCACAGATCAACAATGAATGCATCGAGAAGGCACTAATCCAACTTACAGGAGCAGTTATGGAAGTTGGATATCTTCTAGAGTAGTAAAATGTATTCTTGTGGTTCTTGTTTTATTTGGTCTTGCTTTTATAGTCAAAATTATCGTTGGAGTTCGTGCAAAATGGAGGTTCGTTTGGGGTCGTGCGTTGGAGTTGGCTTTACAAGAGGGAGCGTAGTTGAGGAAACCGACTATCGGCAAACCCCCACCTCCCCCGCCGCGCGATGGCTGAAGTTAGAGAAACAACGAGGTTGAAGAGATTGCTCTAGCACGGACTCCAAGAAATAATATGGTGTCAGATGGTTGTCGTGGTGGTGGCGTGTGCTGTACTTCTGGACATGAATGCTTGTTCTAGCCGATGCCACCCTACTAATCCTACCACTTATATAGTACTAGTACCGAGGATTCGAGGTGCTGGTTATGTACAACGAACGAATGATGCTTCGGTGCCTTAAGGCACTTACCTTTGTGTCTATGACATGTGGGCCCAACAGGTGGCTGGCCCACACGTCAGTGACCCAAAGGTAGGTGCCTGTAAGGCACCGAAGCTGTGTCCATAGCGAACACATTAACATATGGCTATAGTAAAAACATGTGAAGCTAGTACAGATAGTGTACTACTATTGTTGATTGGCCTCATCCAATAACCTGTTGCAATGCACGTACAATTATGTATTCGGAAAATATTTTTTTGCCTCGTCGCACCACTCACTCAGAGAAGCGACTCGAAAGCCATTCATAAATTTAGTAAGTTTATCACATGCATATCATTTTATTACATACAACAGGTCATCAACCCACATCGACAACGAGGATACATTATAAATACTAAAGTTTTCATCACACAACAAATAACAAGCGATAAAATGAACTTCAACTCAACCAATCCTCGGCGTTGGAAATGCTTGCTTTGAACCACAAGTGATTCTCTAGGACGGGCCATCTATTGTCTATCTCGAAACCAACGCAGGACTGATCATCCAGGCTGAAGCGACCTACTATATCAGTCCCAGGGTAGGGAACCACCCAAATGTCTGAGGTGTAGACACAGTTGCTTCTCATAAATGGTACTAGTAACGTTGTGTCAACAACAGTTGGATCACCTTTCACCATCATCGGATAGTTTTGTCCAAGGAAGAGCGAGTTTTCTCCAAGACTATCAATTCTGTACCAGGGAGAAGGTGTTGGCGCTAGCACACTAGTATCCATCCCGAATACCATGCAGCGGGTGTTGGAATAGGTCTAGAGAGTGCGACCATGGGAGACAACACGTGCTCCCTCAGTAGTAACAAACTCAGTGCGCTGTATACAGACAAGAAGAGGTGATCCATCGGAATTAGTTGCCAGCTGCCACTGAGTATATACGTTCTGCTCGTCCTCATGCTCGTGATCATCACCATTGTCATCTCCCTCTCGGTTATAAAAATTTTCAAGTATAGGTGGTGGAATGTTCATAGGACCTTGAAAACACAATAAGAAGATTAATTAGTAAAGGGAAACTTGCTAACCCGCATGCATGTGGATGAAACAATTATAATTACGGTGGAAGACAAACGTACCGAAACTACGAGGATCCCATGCAAAAACAGTGCCATGAGCGGTGGAAGCAAACACAAGACCCTCGTATGGAATTCCATCACAGTACACATCCGTGTATAGAAACTGATTTTTGAGCAATATCCGTCAAGTCGAACCACAAAGGACGACAACAAGCTTGTCGAAGATGGCAACAACTTCATAGTTCTTGTAATTCCAAGAGCGGTTGGGAACTCGACAAATTGCTATCTTCCATAGAAGATAGTCACCATGATCGTATTTGAACGTGCATAGAATACTGATGTGCTCAACCTCTGGGCAGTCTGATGAGATTTTTCAAAGTGGAACCCAGTGACGAGTGTACACATTCACAAGTTCCCAGTCGCAGTTTTACCCAATATAAACAACCCAATCTCCATTTGCGCCTGCCCAATCCTTGCCCTCAAGCGATGGCATCTTAACATCATACATATCATTATCAAGCGGCATTAACTTGCACAAGGCGAGGCCTCCGTCGTCCCCGCGCCAGTAGTCATCAGGGTCACGGCGAAGAAGATAGGGGAGATCAAACCGCTCCTTGACCCTTGGGTTCCTTGTAATGATGTTATTAGTTGAGTCGAGAATGGTCTTTAACGAACATGCCATGCTAGCCGAGGTGATGACGTCGCACCGATCAATGAGTTCCTCCACCATGTCATCTTTCATATCGGGGCAAGAATAACGGGGTCGTTTTCGGCCTGTTCCCTCCATGGAGAATACGATCGAACAATGGCAGGAGGAAGGGTGAAGGGCTGAAGGAAAATGGAGGAGCGAGAGGAAGAGCGTGCGACAGCAGTTCCAAATCGGGAGGGAAAGGCGAAGAGTCGGTGGACGGTTGCCAGTTTGCCACGGTACACGATGAGGTGCCCCAGCCTACATGTCCGTTCGGAAATACTAGTAAAAAGGACTCACCGTTGTCTCACTGTTATGTTGGAACGAGACCACATGTCAACGAAACATGGTGTGTAATTTCTCGTGCAAAATGCGATCTGGCCGCGTTGGCCAGAGGTGCCGCATTATTATTTTTGAAAGTTTGCCGCATTAGTTATCGACCTTTATTTTTTTAACATGCAATCTGAATGGATAGCTCCTGTGGTCATCACACGTGAGCCGATATAGTGATGGTTGATTCGCCCGCGCAACTTATTACTGTGGGAATATGGGAGTACCAGTGGATTCAAGGAACAGAGAAATGATGGTTGCTTCATCCGAGCAACTTACTATGGCGAAGGTGGGGCTCTGTGATTTGACTGCTCACTAGTCATTACTACTGCGCGCAACGATCGGGGTGAATCTTTCCCTGATGTTGTGTTGTGCACTCAATATTGCTGCAAGGCAGGTGGAGCCAGATGAAGGATGTCCAACATGTCGGCAAAACGAAGTTGAATTGTTCCTGGCATTGCTATCAATCCTTCAGGATTTGTTTATATGTACGCATAATTTTAATGAAATTGTACTGTGATGCTATGAAGGTTTCAACTTTGGTTCCCGTAGGAAAAAAAGGTTTCAACTTGGGATTCATGTGTCTTGCCTCGAGATTATCTCGTTACAACATTCCATCAAATACAAATGAAACTACCGTGGCTAATGCATCTCAATGGTTCGCAGATCAGCGCCAATATTCACATCACAACTGAAGACAAAGTTATGAGAAGGTGTACAAATAAAGAAAATAATAATAATTGTTTGATGTTGTTCGTAGGCATGGCTCCATTTCCTTGGCACAGTGTTCATTGCTTGGAAACTAGTTTCACCCAGCTCTGTAGCCAAAAAAGAGGTGTATGAAGGACACCACAATCCGATCATTTTGTGCAGCTCCACAAAAGTCGAGTGGACCATCCCTGTTTGCAAATATATCCAGTCAGTGTGATTACAATAATAGTGGAACTAGATGATGAAACATAACACACATAAATAGAAGACGATCACCTCTACGATCTCTCTTTAGGACTAACTTCTTGTTGGAGAAGATTAGGCATGGAGTTGGATGAGGAGGATAGCAAAACCAATCTCCCTTTCTGCAGTCCCACAGAAATGTAAAAACATTGCCAGTGTGACATTTTGGCGGAACTGCACAAAACACTCTTTAGAAAAAAGTGATCTGTGCAGTTCACCAAAAGGTCGCAATAGCAACGAGGTGAAAATGGATAGCCCTGTTTGCAAAAGGAGGTCAAAAGGAAACAATTACTAGCCAATAACATGAGTTGAAGACACATACGCCAACAAAAATGAAGCATGTTCCATGTAATAAGGGAAAGATAGCACATGGTGGTTTATCAAAAATGGTTTGAGGACGAGATTGCAAGATGGAAAGTATGCCGGCCGAGATACGATTTAAGCAAACAACTAAAGAAGATCCACATGCAACAACGTGGGGAGATGTGCAGTGCAGCAAGGCCGGAGGAAGCTGTACCTGAGGGTCATCGGGATGTTACTAGGAGGGCGCCGGCGGCCGGGATCTGCCCATACTGCGGCAGCGAGCAAGTGGCGAAGTCCCTACCGCACCGAAGCTTGGTCTGAGAGAACGGAGGGTACCACAGATCGGGACATGCTGCCTCAATGCCGTTGAATGGAGAGACGATGCACATCCTCCCTTTCCGTCGGCGGAAGGGATGCGGCCGGATCACTGACCAACACTGAGAGAGAGAGAGAGATGCCACGACCGCCTTGTGTGAGATGGTGTGACGAGAGACAAACCCATTTTTCCATTTTCCCCATGGCAATCGTTTTATATTCTGTACGTGCCATTGAGGAATATATAACTTTATTTAATGCTAACGCGTCAAGTCGAACTTTGTTCCGTCTAGGCGTGGTACCCGACCCTCCTTTGAGTAAACAACCGCTACACGCGTCGAAGTATCACGTGGGCTGCCTTTTCATACAGAAACAAACTCCATCGTGTACCCGCGCGGGTGTGGCCGGGAACAAGACGTAAGTACGTGCGTCCTGCGTGCACTTCTTCTTTAGGTGCAGGTACATACGTGGGTGGGTGTGAGAGAGATGGTTTGTGCGAAACAGAGGCAATGTGTTGATGATATCTCAAACAGAAAAATGTAACATATGCAATGTGTGTGAAACGGAGTCATGGACATGAGATATCGATAGAATTGAAAACAAGGATGAATTGTGTGGTTGCGCGATCGATAAAGAGTGCCATCGAATATGTGTTTGCCCACGTCAAAGATACAGGGCGGCTGGCCTACTGGAATTTGAGAGGGAAGAGGTGCAGTTTTTCTCCGTGGCATGGATACCTACCTACAACGTTTGACTATCGGTGTGTGTGTGGGGGGGTGGGAGGGGCAGAGACCGATCGACTAGTATATGTGTGGGGAAGGAGAGAGACCTAGCTATGTATTGAGGGAGATTGATCGACATCCATGGATATTTGTAGCAGAGGAATAAGGTTGGGAAAAAGACAAAGGTAGAGCGTCGAAGGGTTGGTGGTGGAGTGGCGTCTCACAAATGGTGGGAGAGGCCTGCTAGACAAACGGAGGGTATGAGTGCAGTATCAATAAGAGAGGGCGGGGGATGTCTGTCTGTCTATGCACGTGCGTGTGAGATATGGGTAGGGAGGTATTCAAGGATGATGAGGGGAGAAGATATGGTTATGGTAAGCATACGTAACTACATAGGAAGATCAACCGTCATGTGTCCGAGAAAGGGAGAGACATAACTAGCGAGGTAAGTGTATCGGTGCTTGGTGAAAATGAATTATAGTCGACCTGACTATATGTAGGGAGATCAGTTCATATACATGCCTGCATTTGTTAGAAGCAAATAAGGTCCGGAGAGACAGACAGGGGGAGAGGGTGTGGCTAGGAGGTGGTGCAAGAGGCCTACCATGTGGAGGGGGGAGGAGTGTGCGAGTATGTGATCAATGTAAAGAGGGCGGGAGTGCACCTGTGTGGAATCGTATTGGACATAGGGGGCATGGACGGTGAGAAGAGAAGAGGGGAAGTATATATGTGTTTGTTGTAGGCACACTTGGCTAGAGAGGTATATCGACCGGTGTGTGCCGGAAAGAAGGAGCCGGGGGCCTACACACCGCTGGTGGACGACCTAAAGAGAAATAATGAACGTGCGCGATGGAGGGGACGCTAAGGGTGGGTGAGTGGGGGCGGGCGTGTGCATGCACGATAGAAAGTTAGCGCTAGCTAGCTACAAATAGAAGAGGATCGTGAAGGTGTAAAAGACGAACAAAGATCATAATTCATTATAAAAAAATGGATACAGATACTTGAAGAAGATATCATAATGTAGAACATTGATTATAATTTGGGCTAATGTGTGGCTTTTGCAACTCAGGTCTAAATACTTGTCATAATGTAGGGGGTGGGGCACTATACTTTGTGTGATAAACACGGTGTACGTATGGAACATGGTGTATACTAATATTTGGTCAAAGTTAGCATCGAATACCAAGTGTATACTAATACATGGTGTACGTATGGAACACGGTGTATTTCGGAAAACACCGTGTTCCATACGTATACCATGTATTAGTATACACCATGTTCCATATGTATACCAAGTCGCATGTCATATATTATTGCTCTAATATTTGGTCAAAGTTAGCATCGAAAAACGCATTAGGCCCTATATAGATGGAAGGAGGGAGTAGCTTTGAATAGCATTTGTATAGTAAAACGGGGCAAGACTCTCTCTTTGTGTGGTGTGAATAGTTTTATTTTTTTCGTTTTCTTTTTGGTTGAGGGAAGTGCGAATTGATTTGGTACGTACAAGTTAATATTACTAAACGTTAGGCTTGTCCCTAAAATTCAACCCGCGTCTTGTTATATCCTGAAAATTCAGATATCGTGCTCCCAAAACTGGCGCCTTCACAACCCGCGCCTTGCTATCCCGAAATTACAACACGCGTGAAAACTCCCTCCAGCTGCCAAATCCCGACACGCGAAATCCCCCTTCTAACCCTGAGCCGAAAGGGCCGCTAGTTCAAATCGGTGGGGGGTACTTTTGTAACACACCCTATATTTTGGACAAGCACGTCCCTAAGTCATGCTTCACCCCTCCCATTGCCCCCTTTTCGCCATTCGAAATCTCAGGCCGCAATAACCTCTCCGCTCCAGCCACGAAACCCCACCCTCCTCCGTCCGCCACCTCACCGCTGCCCAACCGGAGCCTCTTCCCCGACGACGTCGTCCACCGCAACAGCTCGACGTCCCTCGTCCACCTCCCCGGATGAGGATTCGTCGTCCATCTCATCGTCCCGCCGGTTCAGCCGCCCCGTCCTCCACCTCCAAGGAGCTGCTCCGATGATCACCTCGTCTATCGCGGCTGCTCCATCCCCACAGCGCCGCCTTAACCTGCTCCACCGAAACCGCAACATCCTCACCGACTTCTCGGATGAAGCCGAGGCCTACTCGGCGCCACCAAAGAGGTTGTACACTCATCGCATCGCACCTTCTCCTTAACTCGACCTCCCGACGATGATGGTGCTCCATCCCGCACCCCCATGGAGCGGCTACCTTGAAGCCGGTGCCACGAGCGACATCTCCATGGCGTCTCTCCCCCAGTGCGATGCCCCTTCGGCAGTGGCGTCCATACCAGCCGGATCTGCTGCTCCTGCTCCAGCTCTCGCTCGCTCGCGCTCCTGCTACTGCTCTGGCTCTCGCTCGATCGCTCGCTCGCCCAGCTGCTGCTACTGCTCTCCCCCTCGCTCGTGCTGCTGCTTTGCTCCGAGTTAGCCACACTTCAGTCGACTGAATCGACTTTTGGGTCAGTCGATTTTCAGGGGTTGGGGGGCTCGCCAGAGTTAAGGAAGAACCACCCGCAGTGGGGACGGGGGCTCGCTAGAGAGGTACCCCACTATCTATCTTAGGGTTCAGGGTGGGGGCGGGGGGCCTAGAGGGCTGGCCGGGGCAGCGGTGGGGAGTTGCTTCGGGGCGGCGAGGCGGCGCTGGGGCTGGCGGTTCGGCTAGTGGTGGATGGCGACTCAGTGGGGTGCAGGCTGAAGATGAACTGCAGGCCCTCCCTAAACTACATGTCAAGTGCCTCTCTGCTACCATTGCGTTCAGTTTCGACAGTAGCATTCAGATTCCACCGTAAATTTCAGTTCCGACAGTTAAGTTCAGAGTAAACAGTTTTCACCTCATCTGTTGTAATCAGGTGGTTTTTGGTGATGTAAATTTTATATCTATTTTACATCATCTATTGGAGATGCTATTAGAATCCCACTTGAGATTGACGATGTTTGTCTTGTGCTGCTTCAGCCTTGACGTCTTACGGCTCACCGGAGCTGCTCCAACGACAGAACGATCCATCACAACAGAGCAGTGCCCTGGATGCCGTCTACAGATTCCTCAGATCTTCCTCCAAACCTCTGACAGCCACCTCTGCCTCAACTGTTTCAGCGACCAACCCAATGATGATGAGGTCGACACGGCTATGGCAAAGAGGCTGTACACTTATTGCATCACTTATTACTATACATTCACGTCGATCCATTAGGGCTATTTTGGTTCAACGAAAAAACATAGCAACAGAGAATTTTCCAATGGCACTCTACTATTCAATTATTCATGCATTTTGTTGAAAGGAATGAAGCAAAACATCCACCTGGACCTACTTTTCAAAATCCTATGCATGAAAACAAGACCAAGTGCATTAGTGGCAGAATAACATTCTAACTATACACGCTTTCATATGGTTTCACTTTATTTTGGCCATGTTTCTTTGCATTCCTCTGCTCTTCCAATTCCTGTAAACCAAACACCCAAGTTGACCGAAATCCTGTGTTTACAAATGCTCTGTTTACCATGTGCATTCCTATCCTATTCTGGTGTTTTTCCTATCCCTGCGGTTTTAGAATCATGCAAGCCAAATGAGCCCTTACAGAATTACTTCAGTTACAGGTAGGTGTCGAAGGGAACTTTGTGTGGTTTGTCCTGCTCCTACCGCGACGTCATCCACCTCACCTAAGATGCTCCATCGATAGAAGCATCCACCAAACCAGACATCACGACTCCTGACCATCTTTCGCCGCCTCAGATCTCCTTCCCTGCCGCCGGCGCCCACCGCAACGGCATCACCATCGTAGACTCAGCAGATGAACCTGAGGAGTACACGGGTCCACAAGAGAGGTCGCACTCTTTTGTTTCTGCTTATGTTATGCATTGCTTAAACTTACCTGCTACTTTATCGTCCTATTCAGCTCTTGGACTCCCAAGTCAGGTCCAAATTAATGTTCAAACTTGAGTTCTAAATTAATTGTGGGGCGCATATCATGGCAGCAATGAATAGTATGTCTGTCTAATATCTGGTTCACCTAGGGTATGCCTATGTTGTTCATCTTGGGTGGGAAACAAATAGTAAAGCAATCATCATCTGTCTTTTTATTAAATTAAAGCAATCATCAGCCTGCTATCATTATTTTTGGATCCATCCACTGGTTGTTACCATCACTCTAAATTTCTTCATGCTCTGCTTACATAATCTCACCATATTTTTTTTCGTATGCATGTCAGATATTATACACAGTCATGCTGAACATGTAGAGAAAAAGAGAAGAGTTTTGCGCGCCAATACAATGTCATGCAGACATCGCTCATTGGTGGGTTCAATGGCAAACCCTCCCCACCCTCTCCAGATTGTAATCCAGAGGGAAGACATCTGTTCTGAGGCGGATTCAGACGCCGCTGACCACTCCTATTTACCCCCAAGGTGTTTGCTCTAGCTTGGCATGATGAAGTTAGTCATATCATGCATATGTTGCCTTGCAGTGCCTACTTTTGACATCATATATGTCATCTGCTTAGTTTAGACATGTTCTGTGATGCCACCTGTTTAGTTTCTATATCATATATGGGAAGTATGCAGTCACATGTCTTTTAGCCAGCCATAATATATGTGAAATGTGCAATGCCATCCTGTTTAACCAGGCGTCATATATTTGAATGATATCTTGCCCATCTTTTTCTTCATTACATTTCCATTTGTCGACAATGTTTGTACATTAAACTACTCTTCCTGTGAATCAGCCATTTGGGTGGGAGATGGCAAAATCTGGAGTGAAAACAAGGCCTTCAGAGCAGACAGTGCTACCTGTCGAAGCATATCTCTTGTTGGGTCCCGATAGCTCCTCAGAGATGGATTCAGAGACAGATGACCAGTCCTATTCCCCCACTAAGGTGTATGCTCTAACTTGGCACGGTTATACTGCTCATATCATGCATATGGTGTCTTGCATTGCATAGTTTAGACATCATATACACAATATTCAACACCATGCTCTTAGTTCAGACATCATATCGAATGCCCTCTGTTTAGCATATAAATCACATATGTGAATTAAATGATGCGATCCTGATTGCTTAGATAACATGTAGGTGAATTATGTCATGTGATCATGTTTAGTTATTCATCATATATTTGAATTATGTTATGCTATGCTATCCAGTTTAGATAGACATAATATATGTGAAATTATGTCATGCTATCCAAGTTAAACAATATACATGTCAACTATTTCATGCCCTCTTTTTTCCACACTATCTTTTGCATCTGTCTCTCATACAATGTCTGTACATTCAACTATGTTTCCAGTTTATCAGCCATTTGAATTGGAGCGGGTGATGCCAGTATCTAGCGGACTAAAAGCATGGTCTTCAAATAAAAGAGTGCTACCTCTTGGTGGAGATAGCACCCCGGTTGTACATGCACAAGAACCAACCCTACCACACATAACCCAAACTCTCGCATATTGTACCCCTACTGCGATGGACAGAGAACCAGCTTCACCCAATCTAACCCCAACCCCAGCCGATAGTAACCCAGTTCCTGTTCACACAGCACCATCTCCACCACAGAGCTCCCAAACAAGAGCAGTTAGTAAGGCAGCTCCAGTGCCCAAAGGGCCAGTACTATCACGACGAACCCCAACTCCACCAGTTAGTATGCCTATTCCTGTGGAGGAAGCACAACCAGCTAGTCGTAGTTTAGCATCTATCGCATTTGATGATGTTAAATCGTATGTGCGTACCTTCCCATCTTGGAAATATTATACTGAAGATGAAGGAAAATACTAGTTGCAGGTGTTTGTCCAGGAGTTATGTGTAAGTAATGTTATTCATGGAAATTACTTTGCTTCGTCCCATACATCCTTCCTCCATGATGGTTATAATACAGCAAATTTTCCCATTTTTCTCTATAGAGAAGGACCGATTTGGAAACTCAGGATGAGGTAACCTGTGCTAATACCTCTGCTATCTTCAAGAATGATTGGTGGCAGTATCGGAATTACCTGAAGAAAACATACTTCACCGGCAAAGAAACTCATCTAATTCCCTTACGTTCTCCTGAGACACATTTACTGGACGATGACTGGGAACGCCTTGTTCTGTACTGGTCCCGAACCAAGAATGGGGTAAGGTATATGAGCTCATTTTCTATTTTTAAGTATTATATTCTTGCATCTTACTGTACTCTGTTCATGTAGAACAAGTGCCTAAACCTGAAAAACAACTGTTCCAATTTAAGATTCCATTGCTATCACAGTTCAAAAAAGCGCTAGGCGTCAATTGTGCGTTTTGCCACCGCCTTGCGCTTTACTGACCAAAGCGCATGTGTAACGCCCTCGATGCGGCTATATCTCCCACGTGTCGAAGCACGACTTAGAGGCATAACCGCATTGAAAGCAATGTCGCAAGTGAGGTAATCTTCACACAACCCATGTAATACATAAGGGAAAGAGATACATAGTTGGCTTACAATCGCCACTTCACACAATTACATGAATAAAGCATTACATCATCCAGATACAATCAAGGTCCAACTACGGAACAAAAATAAAAGAAGACTACCCGAAATGCTACACAGATCCCCGATCGTCCCAACTGGGCTCCACTACTGATCAACTGAAACGAAACAACACAATGAACAAGATCTTCATCGAGCTCCTCCTTGAGCTTGGATGCGTCACCTGCACGGTTTCATCGGCACCTGCAAACTAGTTTTGGAAGTATCTGTGAGTCACGAGGACTCAGCAATCTCACACCCGCGAGATCAAGACTATTTAAGCTTATAGGAAGGATGGAGTAATGAGATGGAGCTGCAGCAAGCGACTAGCATATATGGTGGCTACAATCGCAAAAGAGAGCGAGAAGAGAAGCAAGGCACGGTCGTGAAGCTAGTAGCGATCAAGAAGTGATCCTGAAACTACTTACGTCAAACATAACTCCAACACCGTGTTCACTTCCCGGACTCCGCCGAGAAGAGACCATCACGGTTACACACGTGGTTGATGTATTTTAATTAAGGTCAACTTCGGGTTTTCTACAACCGGACATTAACAAATTCCCATCTGCCTCATAACCGCGGGCACGGCTTTCGAAAGATAATACCCTGCAGGGGTGTCCCAACTTAGCCCATTATAAGCTCTCGCGATCAACGAAGGATATTCCTTCTACCGGGAAGACCCGATCAGTGTCGGAATCCCGGACTACAAGACATTTCGACAGTAATAAAACAAGACCAGCAAAGCCGCCCGGATGTGCCGACAAATCCCGATAGGAGTCGCACGTACCTCGTTCTCAGGGCACACCAGATAGGTCAGCCTACGAGTAAAACCAGCCCTCGAGTTGCCCCGTGGTGGCCCCGCAGTCTGCCCATTTCGGACCAACACTCGAAGGAGCACTGGCCCGGGGGGGCTAAAATAAAGATGACCCTTGAGTCTGTAGAACCCAAGGGAAGGGGTATATGTGGTAGGTAGTCAAATGGTAAAACCAAGGTTGGGCCTTGCTGGAGGAGTCTTATTCAAAGCGAACTGTCAAGGGGGTCCCATAAATCACCCAACCGCGTCAGGAACGCAAAATCCGGGAACATAACACCGGTATGACGGAAACTAGGGCAGCAAGAGTGGAACAAAACACCAGGCATAAGGCCGAGCCTTCCACCCTTTACCAACTATATAGGTGCATTAATTAAATAAGAGATATTGTGATATCCCAATAAGTAAACATGTTCCAACAAGGAACAACATCTCCATGTTCCAACAAGGAACAAACTTCATCTTCACCTGCAACTAACAACGCTATAAGAGGGGCTGAGCAAAGCGGTAACATAGCCAAACAATGGTTTGCTAGGAAAGGATGGTTAGAGGCTTGACATGGCAACATGGGAGGCATGATATAGCAAGTGGTAGGCATCGTAGCATAGGCATAGCAAAAGAGCGAGCATCTAGCAAGCAAAGATAGAAGTGATTTCGAGGGTATGGTCATCTTGCCTGAGATCCCGCTAGGAAGAAGAACGAGTCCATGAAGAAGACAAACGGACGAAGTCGAACGGATCCTCACAACTCCGGAACGAAACCGAAGCTAACGAGAGAAGCAACCCGGAAAGAAACAAACAACATAGTAAACAACCATCACATAAACATGGCATGAAGCACAATCAAGTATGATGCATGTCCGGTTTAATGAGGCATGGCATGGCAAAGTGCAACAAACAATACTACAAGTTAAGTGCAGCTCAATATGCAACGAGGTGCATGTTGACGGAACACCACATCAATTATTTAGTTTTCTCTCGGTTATGCTACCAAACAATTTTAAGTGTTGTTAAACATGGCAAGAGGTGAAGCATAAATAAACTAACTATTTAGGCAAGTTTAAATGAGGCCGAAAGCAACAAACGACAATTCCGGAAAATCCCCATATGCATTTAGCAATTTAATGCAACAACAAGTTTAAACATTTTAAATGTTGTTATCATGATGCGGATGACATATACAAGTTATATGCAATTTTTATAAAAATGTTGACATAAGCATGTTATGAAGCATTTATCACCGTGGAGGAAGAAGGGGGTGCCACGGCAACGAATCCGAAAATGATGCCACGGCAACATATCGGTTCCGGTAGCTCATGGAGATACTGGTGCAAAAGGAAGCGTGCGGATGTGCGGAACATGCTTGAGATGGTGGGGTGATCCCGGTTACCGGGTTCCCACGGGTCATCGGCATGGCGAACGAGGAGGAACGTGCATGAAGCAAACGGGCACGATGCAAACATAGGGTGCATCTCATACAACATATGCATTCGGTCCACGGACGGTGTCTCGGGGTTATACCTTCGAGGCATGCATTTTCAAAGCGGACCGGTTCGGAGAGGAAGTAGTCGTTCACGGGTCGTCGAGGGAAGTAGAGGAAGTAGTTGTTCAGCGACAGTAGTAGTGGAAGTAGTCGTTCTCGCACGCTCTAGGGTCGAGGGTAGAGGTTCTCGCGATCTCGGCGACGGTAGTGGTACATGTGACGTCGGGGTACTTGTTGTTCCGGTTTTTGCGTCCGTAGATGTACGCGACAATCGTAGTGGTACTTGGCGGTTCCATGTAGTCGAACTTGACGATCCGAGGGGGTACTTGGCGCATCACCGTGTAGTTGTACATGGTTCAAACAAAGGCATTGACACATCTGGAGGGGCATCGAGGGACTCGTCAAGGCCCAACCTCGGGAGGTCACCGGAGATACATGGAGGCAGCTCGAGCTGCTGGCTGTTGGTAGCGTGTGCGGGCGGCGTGTGGAGGCGGAGCAGGGAACTTGGCACGACCGAGACAGGGGGCGAGCCGCGCGGTTGGTTGATGGTAGCCGCGGCCATGGTGGTGGTCGCCACAAAGCAGAGGAGGCCGGGACTTGGCGTTGGACGATGCGGTCGGCATCGGCCTTGACGTGCAGCAGGGGAGGCGGAGCTCGTGCTCGAAGAGGAGACCGGCGGCACGATGTGAGGGGACGCGAACTTCATGGCAGAGGGAGCGATGACGTGCCTGCTCCCCTGCTCGAGATCGAGCGAGGACGAGGGAAGCAGAGGAGGTCGAGGTCGAGGTCGAGGAGGCTGGACGTCGGCGGGGCTTGAGACGGGGGCGATGACGTGGATCCGGCGGGGCGGAGCTTGGGGAGGCGACGCCATGGAGGACGGCGACGAAGCGGAGGCGAAGGAGCTGCTCAGCAGCGCTCGCTTCTGGCGGGGTCGAGGGAGGAGCGGGCGGCGGCCTGGCGACGCAGTCCTCATTGGAGCCCGAGGGAGAGGGCGAGAGGAGGGGGATCGAGGGAGAGATGCGGGGGAACGAGGGAGAGATGGCTCCTGGCGGCGGGGGATGGACGAGGGGAAGAGATGGGGATCGGGCAGGGTTAGCTAGGGTTCGGGAGGCGGCTGCCGGATGGGCCTTAGAGGCCGGCGGCTGGGCTCTCCTCTCTCTCTCTTTCTCTCAAAAGAAAAGAAACAAAATAGAGATAAGAAATAAAAGAAAGAGAGGGTTACGGAAAGAATTTGGGAATGGGGTTAATTTACTTGGACTCACAAAAATGTGCACGGTCCATGAAAAATAGGAGTGGCAAGATTGCAGGAATTAAATTCAATGTCATTTGAATTTAATTCAAAAGGTTTGAGCAAGGACTAGGAATTAGAGGTTTCCAAAAATGTTGGGATTTTTGGTGGAGCTCCGGAAGATGATGAAAGAATAAATGGCAAAGTTGGAGATCAAGAATTAAGACAACAAAGGCATTAGGATATTTTGTAAGTGTGTTTTCGGTAAATCCAAATAATTGGAATATTTACTATAGCTCTCTAAATATCGAGAGGATATGTTTTAAAGAGAATCACCATGTGAATTCCCTCGATTTAAATGGATCAAAGATCCATGCCATTTATTTAGTTGAGTTGCAAAAGATTTATGAGATGATGGCATGATGACATGATGCAATGCAAAAATAAATAGAGCAAGCACAAATAAAAAAACACACGAAGGTCACAAAAATATGGAAGTCTTCTGGACCGTCAGTCTCGGGGCGTTACAACACTCCACCACTACAAGAGGATCTCGTCCCGAGATCTAGGATGGCACCGGAGAGAAACGGAAAAGGAAGAGAGGAGGTAAAACTAAGTTGCTTCTTTGACGAACGAGTGAAACCACGAACCTTGAGAGGGTGAGCAATTTAAAAGAAAGAGTACAACAGAGATGAACGAGATTGCAAACAATCCGTTAGAAAAAAGGAACAAGGAACATTATGGGAACTTGAAGGTTGCAAAGACATGAATCAAGAGTTTAATGGACAAGATAGAATTCGAAACCACTCCGATTAAAACAAGATGAGAGGGGAAGAATTCGGGCAGCACTCCGGTTGAACATGGAAGGAATTGAACATGAACTTGACAAGATGAGAGGATACTTGATGAAATGAACAACACGCTGCCTCCAGAACTATTGAAAGAATGACACAAGGGGTAAGAAAGATTTCAGACAGCTCTCCAGTTGAGGAAGGAGGGAAAACTTGATAAAATTAGAGAACTCGAATGAAAACACAACACTTTGGTTAAATGGATAAGTAAGGAAAAGAACATGATCTCTAAAATGATATAATGGGTCAAAGAAAACATCACAATGCCTTCGGGACAAATGAAAGAGTGGAATCGAGAGAACAGAGAAGAGAATTACAACTTCTATCACAATTGAATTTGAAAGAGCCTCCTTAAAAAGAAGGATTGAACGAAGTTGTTAGAAAACCAACAACGAAAAGAATAAGCTTGTAGTGGACTTATTGAAACATCTCAACATTATGAGGTGACAAATGGCCACTAAAGGAATCCATTGATTTGAGTGAGAGCACCAAGGCGATGAAAAACTTCTTTCACCAAGAGGATAGGAGAAAACTTGGATCATTAATAAGCACCATAATAGCAACATTCCTTAGGGAAGGCTTTAGGTGAAAACATGACACAAGATACATCCAACGAAGAGATTGATGGATTTAAAATACCTCATTCTTGACAACATGTGAATCATGAAACATGAATGAAACTGTCAAAATGACATAACACCACCTGAAAAGATAAGGTCGAAAGAATTGCACTTCGGAATGCAAGATGAAGAATGCTTGAACTCCTCAAAACAAAACATGTGTTGAGCACCATGTTTATTTTGAAGTATGGCTTGACAGATCTTAACTTCGAGAGAAATCTTGATGAACAATTGAAGAATGAAAAGAATCCTTGACGAAGCACCATGTAGAGCCTCCATGAAGAACTCCGGTAAACAAAAGGATGATAGAAAGAAAGAGAAGTTGAAAACACAAGGTGAAGCCTTGCAATGATTTAGATGGATCTTCGTGATGATGAGAGCTTGGAACTCCGGGAAAAGAAAAGATGAAACAACTGAAACCGAGAATTTATTCATCATGAACAAACTCCGAAAGAAGGAATTAATCACTTGGATGAAACAAGAACAAGAATTATGTTATGCGTATCCTTCACCAATTTAAATTGATGACAAGCAACGGATTTGGCATACTACTTATTCTCGTAGAAAGGATTAAGAGAGATATGGCGTAAACTTGAGAAGGTCTTCAACGAACCACCGGTAGGATTTGGAAAGAACCAATGAATTGATATGATAACAAAGAAAGAGAACTCTTGAACGAACCACTGTAAGAATTGAAATTGAACGTAGCGAATGCACAAATCACCGGGAGGAATTGCAAAATGAATGAAGATACTTTAGGGTATTTAGATACAAATGAACGAATAGATCATGAGCTGATTAGATAATACTTGAATGATGCACCTGTATTATTTGGAGAACGAGAGCTGAAAGCTTGAATGAATAATACTGAGATGATGGGCTTCAAAGAATGAAACTGAAAAGACTCCTAAAATGCTCCGGATGGGTGAAAAAAGATTCTCACAATCGAAAACAATTATGAGAGGATGGCAACAAGCTAGCACCATGAATCTTGAAGAGAATAGAGCAAGATTAAAGAGAAACTCTTCTTCGGTCTTCAAATGATGAGAATGACAACGAGAAACACCACCAAGAATTATTGAGGCACACCGGAAGAATCAAAAGCGAAGAGGTTGAGCCAACTATGAAAAGAATTTGAAAGATCTTGGAGAAAAGCATTTGACTGATGATAACTCATTCTTACGTCAAACTTGGAGAAGAATTTAGGATAGCTCTGGGAAAATAGAAGAGTCAGGTAAGATCCTAGGAAAAGACCTGTGGGTTAGGGCCCACTCAAAAGAACACCGTTGAAAAGATTTAAAAGAGATGTTGCACCGGTTGAATTAAATGACTTGAATGAGATACCAATCTCGAAAGAGCTTGAACGAATGCAGAGTGGAAACACGAATCTTCGAGATATCTTGATCACTCCGGAATAACAAATAGAGAGAAGTAGAATGATAATGAGGTGCACCGGTATGAGAAGACATTGAAATGAGGAAAAAGGTATGATCAACAAAACTTGACTTGAATCCACCGGAGAAGAGAAAGGAATGAGGAATGACGAACTAGTAGAACATCTTCTTGAGAACCACCGGGTAAGAACATTGACGGAAAAGAATGGAGAAACTTCACAAAAATAAAAGGATACTTGGTAAATAAATCATAGTCCTTGAGGAAAAAGGGTGGGTGGGCGGGAAAAAACAAAGGCAACTTGGAGACGGATGAAACAAACACCGTTGAGAAGAAATGATAATTGGTCTTGCTGATGTTGAAGTGATCGGATCCACTTGAAGAGAAACACGCTGGTTGAAAAGGATTGACATGACAATCTCGATTGTCGAGAAGGATTGGTATTCACATCGTAGTATGAGAACACCATTTCGGAAAGGTATGGAATCAACACTTGACATTGAAGCAACTCGAATACCACAACTCAAAACAAAAACAAAGGACTGGCTTGCAGAATAAGCCGGAACAAACATATGATAGAGATTTCGTCCGAAGTTTTCGTGGTGGGGCCTACACGGGCTCGATCGTACAGCACCATCATGTACAACGCAGTGCACATGACATACGAAGTGTCCCCGAGTCGGCATAGCCAAGGACTCTTTAAGATACAACGAGACCACTGTAAAACCAACCGTGAATAGGCGGACCACTAGACGTCGAACCCCAATTTCATATCATACATCCGTCGGAAAGATATCCTAAGAGCTACTTGAATTCCCACCTATGAAACTCCCGAAATTCTCCGGTTATGCAATCAGGTGTTGGGGATACAGGGGAAGCATAATATCTCACCCAAAACTAGCAAATCCTACATCCAGCTGTATCCATCCTTCAACACATAACCAAGAAACCTTTGGAAATCGTCTACCTCAACCTTCGAAAAGCATCCGTTATACAAGTTATGGCGATACTCCCGAACTCCCGCCCCAGTACTGGGTGGCGTCGAGGTTATCTCACCAACGAACTGCATAAAAGAGAATTTCGATGTCGGCATACTAAACTCAGGTATTCTAGAACTCCCGCCCTAGTACTGGGTGGCGTCAAGGTTATCTCACCAACGAACTGCATAAAAGAGAATTTCGATGTCGGCATACTAAACTCAGGTATTCTAGAACTGCAACGATAAAATTATGGCGACAACACCTCAGAGCTCAACTCCCCGGGACACTTCCACTAAACCCCTGACAGGAGGCACCAAGACAATGTTCTCATCATAAAACCATCGGAACGATTCCAAGATACCCGCGTGATCCTAAAATTTTTTTAGTGAAATTTGAGAAGAGAAGAGTCAAAACTCTACGTCAGGATGCCTTACCAGAGCGATGAAGAGACTGGGGAGTAAAAAGAATTCCTAACTCTCCGATATATATAATCCTAAATGACTCAAAACATTTTTCTAGACACAACTCGGCCGCTAAAAACGATCAAGCAGTGGGGCTCCTAAGGTCGGGGAAGGCTCTGATTACCAACTTGTAACGTCCTCGATGCGGCTATATCTCCCACGTGTCGAAGCACGACTTAGAGGCATAACCACATTGGAAGCAATGTCGCAAGTGAGGTAATCTTCACACAACCATGTAATACATAAGGGAAAGAGATACATAGTTGGCTTACAATCGCCACTTCACACAATTACATGAATAAAGCATTACATCATCCAGATACAATCAAGGTCCGACTACGGAACCAAAATAAAAGAAGACTACCCCAAATGCTACACAGATCCCCGATCGTCCCAACTGGGCTCCACTACTGATCAACTGAAACGAAACAACACAATGAACAAGATCTTCATCGAGCTCCTCCTTGAGCTCGGATGCGTCACCTGCACGGTTTCATCGGCACCTGCAAACTGGTTTTGGAAGTATCTGTGAGTCACGAGGACTCAGGAATCTCACACCCGCGAGATCAAGACTATTTAAGCTTATAGGAAGGATGGAGTAATGAGATGGAGCTGCAGCAAGCGACTAGCATATATGGTGGCTACAATCGCAAAAGAGAGCGAGAAGAGAAGCAAGGCACGGTCGTGAAGCTAGTAGCGATCAAGAAGTGATCCTGAAACTACTTACGTCAAACATAACTCCAACACCGTGTTCACTTCCCGGACTCCTCCGAGAAGAGACCATCACGGTTACACACGCAGTTGATGTATTTTAATTAAGGTCAACTTCGGGTTTTCTACAACCGGACATTAACAAATTCCCATCTGCCTCATAACCGCGGGCACGGCTTTCGAAAGATAATACCCTGCAGGGGTGTCCCAACTTAGCCCATTATAAGATCTCGCGATCAACGAAGGATATTCCTTCTACCGGGAAGACCCGATCAGTCTCGGAATCCCGGACTACAAGACATTTCGATAGTAATAAAACAAGACCAGCAAAGCCGCCCGGATGTGCCGACAAATCCCGATAGGAGTCGCACGTACCTCGTTCTCAGGGCACACCGGATAGGTCAGCCTACGAGTAAAACCAGCCCTCGAGTTGCCCCGTGGTGGCCCCGCAGTCTGCCCGTTTCGGACCAACACTCGAAGGAGCACTGGCCCGGGGGGGCTAAAATAAAGATGACCCTTGAGTCTGTAGAACCCAAGGGAAGGGGTATATGTGGTAGGTAGTCAAATGGTAAAACCAAGGTTGGGCCTTGCTGGAGGAGTCTTATTCAAAGCGAACTGTCAAGGGGGTCCCATAAATCACCCAACCGCGTTAGGAACGCAAAATCCGGGAACATAACACCAGTATGACGGAAACTAGGGCGGAAAGAGTGGAACAAAACACCAGGCATAAGGCCGAGCCTTCCACCCTTTACAAACTATATAGGTGCATTAATTAAATAAGAGATATTGTGATATCCCAACAAGTAAACATGTTCCAACAAGGAACAACATCTCCATGTTCCAACAAGGAACAAACTTCATCTTCACCTGCAACTAACAACGCTATAAGAGGGGCTGAGCAAAGCGGTAACATAGCCAAACAATGGTTTGCTAGGAAAGGATGGTTAGAGGCTTGACATGGCAACATGGGAGGCATGATATAGCAAGTGGTAGGCATCATAGCATAGGCATATTAAAAGAGCGAGCATCTAGCAAGCAAAGATAGAAGTGATTTCGAGGGTATGTTCATCTTGCCTGAGATCCCGCTAGGAAGAAGAACGAGTCCATGAAGAAGACAAACAGACGAAGTCGAACGGATCCTCACAACTCCGGAACAAAACCGAAGCTAACGAGAGAAGCAACCCGGAAAGAAACAAACAACATAGTAAACAACCATCACATAAACATGGCATGAAGCACAATCAAGTATGATGCATGTCCAGTTTAATGAGGCATGGCATGGCAAAGTGCAACAAACAATACTACAAGTTAAGTGGAGCTCAATATGCAACGAGGTGCATGTTGACGGAACACCACATCAATTATTTAGTTTTCTCTCGGTTATGCTACCAAACAATTTTAAGTGTTGTTAAACATGGCAAGAGGTGAAGCATAAATAAACTAACTATTTAGGCAAGTTTAAATGAGGCCGAAAGCAACAAACGACAATTCCGGAAAATCCCCATATGCATTTAGCAATTTAATGCAACAACAAGTTTAAACATTTTAAATGTTGTTATCATGATGCGGATGACATATACAAGTTATATGCAATTTTTATAAAAATATTGACATAAGCATGTTATGAAGCATTTATCACCGTGGTGGAAGAAAGGGGTGCCACGGCAATGAATCCGAAAATGATGCCACGGCAACATATCAGTTCCGGTAGCTCATGGAGATACCGGTGCAAAAGGAAGCGTGCAGATGTGCAGAACATGCTAGAGATGGTGGGGTGATCCCGGTTACCAGGTTCCCACGGGTCATCGGCATGGCGAACGAGGAGGAACGTGCATGAAGCAAACGGGCACGGTGCAAACATAGGGTGCATCTCATACAACACATGCATTCGGTCCACGGACAGCGTCTCGGGGTTATACCTTCGAGGCATGCATTTTCAAAGCGGACCGATTCAGAGAGGAAGTAGTTGTTCACGGGTCGTCGAGGGAAGTAGAGGAAGTAGTTGTTCAGCGACGGTAGTAGTGGAAGTAGTCGTTCTCGCACGCTCTAGGGTCGAGGGTAGAGGTTCTCGCGATCTCGGCGACGGTAGTGGTACATGTGACGTCGGGGTACTTGTTGTTCCGGTTTTTGCGTCCGTAGATGTATGCGTCAATCGTAGTGGTACTTGGCGGTTCCATGTAGTCGAACTTGACGATCCGAGGGGGTACTTGGCGCATCACCGTGTAGTTGTACATGGTTCAAACAAAGGCATTGACACATCTGGAGGGGCATCGAGGGACTCGTCAAGGCCCTGCCTCGGGAGGTCACCGGAGATGCATGGAGGCAGCTCGAGCTGCTGGCTGTTGGTAGCATGTGCGGGCGGCGTGTGGAGGCGGAGCAGGGAACTTGGCACGACCGAGACAGGGGGCGAGCCGCGCGGTTGGTTGATGGTAGCCGCGGCCATGGTGGTGGTCGCCACAAAGCAGAGGAGGCCGGGACTTGGCGTTGGACGATGCGGTCGGCATCGGCCTTGACATGCAGCAGGGGAGGCGGAGCTCGTGCTCAAAGAGGAGACCGGTGGCGCGACGCGAGGGGACGCGAGCTCCATGGCAGAGGGAGCAATGACGTGCCTGCTCCCCTGCTCGAGATCGAGCGAGGACGAGGGAAGCAGAGGAGGTCGAGGTCGAGGTCGAGGAGGCTGGACATCAACCGGGCTCGAGACGGGGGCGACGATGTGGATCCGGCGGGGCGGAGCTTGGGGAGGCGACGCCATGGAGGACGGCGACGAAGCGGAGGCGAAGGAGCTGCTCGGCAGCGCTCGCTTCTGGCGGGGTCGAGGGAGGAGCGGGCGGCGGCCTGGCGACGCGGTCCCCGTTGGAGCCCGAGGGAGAGGGTGAGAGGAGGGGGATCGAGCGAGAGATGCGGGGGAACGAGGGAGAGATGGCTCCTGGCGGCAGGGGATGGACGAGGGGAAGAAATGGGGATCGGGCAGGGTTAGCTAGGGTTCGGGAGGCGGCTGCCGGATGGGCCTTAGAGGCCGGCGGCTAGGCTCTCCTCTCTCTCTTTCTCTCAAAAGAAAAGAAACAAAATAGAGATAAGAAATAAAAGAAAGAGAGGGTTACAGAAAGAATTTGGGAATGGGGTTAATTTACTTGGACTCACAAAAATGTGCACGGTCCATGAAAAATAGGAGTGGCAAGATTGCAGGAATTAAATTCAAAGTCATTTGAATTTAATTCAAAAGGTTTGAGCAAGGACTAGGAATTAGAGGTTTCCAAAAATGTTGGGATTTTTGGTGGAGCTCCGGAAGATGATGAAAGAATAAATGGCAAAGTTGGAGATCAAGAATTAAGACAACAAAGGCATTAGGATATTTTGTAAGTGTGTTTGCGGTAAATCCAAATAATTGGAATATTTACTATAGCTCTCTAAATATCGAGAGGATATGTTTTAAAGAGAATCACCATGTGAATTCCCTCGATTTAAATGGATCAAAGATCCATGCCATTTATTTAGTTGAGTTGCAAAAGATTTATGAGATGATGGCATGATGACATGATGCAATGCAAAAGTAAATAGAGCAAGCACAAATAAAAAAACACACGGAGGTCACAAAAATATGGAAGTCTTCTGGACCGTCGGTCTCGGGGCGTTACAGCATGCTTATGCGCAGTTATGCACAGATTAAGAGTAGTTATGCGCAATGCGTATTGCCAACGCCTAGAGCCCAGGCGCGCTTAATCGCTCGCTTAGGCGCGCCTTTTTTTAACTATGATTGCTTTGCTCTTGTATCACTGTATTTACTCATACAAACTTATTTTTAAATTGAAGGATCCAATCAAAACTCCAATGGCACAACAGGTATGTTCACGCATGTTTCTTTAACAGGTTTGCTCTTATCAATAGCTCTGTTGATTTCAATTTCAATTGTGTATACAGTTGACTTTCATATCATGCACATTACTAGCATCACAACAGAGTCAATAGTGTTGTTGTACATGTAGACCCGTGGTACCCATCTGAAATCTTGTTGTGCCGTCTAGTTACCCACGCTTTGTATTCTTTCACTGCTGCTTTGTCTTGAACTGATATGATTTGAACCGTGTCTCTATTTTGATTTGGCAAGACAATGCAGTGACCATAGGACATAGATATATGTTTGTTTGATGCTTTTATTATGTACTAGTACTTGGCAATAGAAGACTTGGTAGTTTAATCCTGTCCACCTTACTAATGAACTGGTTCACTGAAATGAGTTTCATATACTAGTACATGCTAAACTTGTTATGTGTCTGCTTGTTTCTTCTTTCAGAATGCTGACAGAATATTGGGGAAGAGTGCCTTATTAAGCAATGGTAAAGGAAGTAATGCAGATAAGGTTCAGGATAGTGACACATCCTTGTCGGTCTCCAACAAAGCTGATAAAATAGCTAAGGAAGACTATCTTGAAGACAGCGAGACAACCCCAAAGTCCTGTCTCGATTTAGTGTTTGAGTTATTGGCCACTACAGCTTGCACAAGCTATTCAAACCCACTGTCTGAATCAGTTCAGTTTCTTGAGTCTCAACTACAAGCTGAAAGACATCGATTAGCTGTGCTGCGACAAGAAGCGGAAGGACTGTGGAAGTCCTTGGAGCATTCAGATGCATACTTTCTGGTGCAACAACAAGCGTTGGAGGATTTTAGCGCCAAACAGGACAAAGCTAATAAGCTTGCTAAGCTTATTGCCAGCATGGTGGATACCCAGGATAACGTTTCTTGAGCTCTTCTGAAGTTGTTTCAGTTATGCTCTTGTTTTGCTGCCGCGTTTATTTGCAGTGGTGGCCAATTTTGATGGCCAGTGTATGTAATATGCTGCTTTGTTCCCTATATTTGCGCTGGTGGCGAACTTTGATGCCCAGTGGATGTAATATGTGTAATAGTGGTAATAGGCTAGCGTTAATTGCTTGCTTATTTATTTCCTTATTGTCTTATTTAGTTGTTTGCTTCTAGTCACTGCAGTTCTTTTTCTGTGTTTTTCTAGTGGCCACAATAGCCTATTTTTGGTAACTAGGCTAAAATAATCTTGGCAACACATGGACTGTTGTAACCATGGGCCTCCTGCAGGCCGTATGATCCATGGGCCTTCTTCCGGCCGTAGGATCCATTGGCCTTCTATACGGGCCGTAGGATCCATTGTCCTTCTATACGGGCCGTAGGATCCTTTGGCCTTCTATACGAGCCTTAGGATTCATGGGCCTTCTACGGGCTGTAGGGTCCATGGGCCTTCTACGGGCCGTATGATCCATGGGCCTTCTACGGGCCGTACGATCCATGGGCCTCATACGGGCCGTAGGATCCATGGGCCTTCTACGGGGCATATCATCATTTCGCCAATCATGGGCCGTACTATTCGTGGACCATAATGGGCCGTTAATAGGCCGTATTTGACATGAAAACGGCCCAACGTATTAACAGTCCACAAACGGGCCGACTGTAACGACGGGCTGAATTTAGCCCACAAGCAGAAAATAACAGTAACGGGCCATATAACCGAATGCTACAAATGAGCCCAAGAATCAATGGGCCCTGAAAAGGCTGAAATATAACTTGGGCTGGAAACGGCCCAATGGAATAACGGGCCGTTAATGGGTATAAAGTGATACATTGTTCATTACAGGCCAGTTTCACCATGGGCCATTAATGGGCCAAGTGTTACAAAGGGCCTCATATGGGCTGAAAGAAGTCATGGGCCACACATGGGCCGGAAGTTAAAACGGGCTGGAATCATATTGGACGACCCAGATGACGCTACTGGACCTAATTCGGAGAGGTCGTAACGGGCCCTGGGTTAGCAGGCTGTAAATGGGCTATATGCGAACAGGCCGTTAACAGGCTTTTCGTGGGCCGGCCCACCACCTTTTGACCAAGTCAAACGGGCCAGCCTTTTCACAGGAATGGGCCTCTATTGGGCCGTGCCACGTGTCGCCGTATCATAGGCGCCTTCGGTCCAATGAGTGGATGACATCTGTCCCAACGGTGAGCCGACACGTGTTTGCTCCAGCCAATGATGATTTTACACGTGGAAAATCCCCTTTGGTCGGGGCTGTTAACGGGTTATCAGATCCAAAACCGGACCCGATAGCATAACGGCGTTCCGTTACGGTGGATGCCACGTGTCAGTCACCCTTGACGAAAGCACTTCTGTGACGCGCGATTTATCGTCATGGAAGGGGACACTTCTGTGATGATAATTTTGGTAATGTCATGGAACACTTCTACGACAGCACATGTATGACTATCTTGATTCTGTCATAAAATCGTCATGGATGTACATGCATGAAAAAAATGCGACCTACTGTGACAAACATGTATCATCACGGAAGTTTATTTTTTTTGTAGTGAACACTCCTGTTGTTATATGTTGACACTAGAAATTTTTTCATAGCAATAAGAGGCAATGGATATCGTTTTGTCCCCAAAGGTGGCACGTTCTTACCGAAACCATCACGCATGTTGTGAGAAGCTTTGGTTTGTGAGAAGCTTACACCCAAACCTGTCCCAAATGAGACAATTTTTTTACCACGACATGTTGATGCCGCTCCATGATAGCATGCCAAGTTTCATGAATTTCAGATGAGCTTTGGATTTACTAGAATTTAAAAACCAAGTATCTCAATGTTTGCGGCCGAGTGATGGTGGCAGGGTGTTTGAAATTCATTCCCATTTCTTGCATGGGACCTAAGCATGCAACCAAGGACACATATTAGATTTATCAACCAATTTATATGCACTAGAGCATGTGCATGTAGTTCAAATTTGAATTATGCACATAAAATGCCTAGAAAACCCTGTTAATGTATAAAAATGTCCAAATGAACCCCGAAAATTTCCAAAATTAAACACACCCCTGTTGTTCTATGTTGACACTAGAATTTTTTTAAAAGCAATTGGAGGCAATGGATATCGTTTTGTCCCCAAAGGTGGCACGTTCCCTGTCGAAACCATCACGCTTGTTGTGAGAAGCTCTGGTTTGTGAGAAGCTTATAACCAAACCTGCCCCAAATGGGATTTTTTTACCCCGAGATGTTGATACCGCTCCATGATAGCATGCCAAGTTTAATGAATTTCAGACGAGTTTTGGATTTACTAGAATTTAAAAACCAAGTATCTCAATATTTGCGGCCGAGTGACGGTGGCAGGGTGTATGAAATTCATTCCCATTTCTTGCATGGTACCTAAGCATGCAACCAAGGACACAAATTTAATTTTTCAACCAATTTATATGCATTGGAGCATGTGCATGTAGTTCAAATTTGAATTATGCACAGAAAATGCCTAGAAAACCCTGTTAATGTATAAAAATGTCCAAACGAACCCCAAAAATTTCCAAAATTAAACACAACACTCCTGTTGTTCTATGTTGACACTAGATTTTTTTGAAGCCAGAAGAGGCAACGGATGTCGTTTCATCCACAAAGGTGGCATGTTCCCTACTGAAACCATCACGCTTGTTGTGAGAAGCTCTGGTTTGTGAGAAGCTTATACCCAAACCTGCCCCAAATGGGACAAAATTTTTACCATGGCAAGTTGATGCCGCTCCATGATAGCATGCCAAGTTTCATGAATTTCAGTCGAGTTTTGGATTTACTAGAACTTAAAAACAGGTATCTCAATGTTTGCGGCCGAGTGACGGTGGCAGGATGTTTGACATTCATTCCCATTTCTTGCATGGCACCTAAGCATGCAACCAAGGACACCGATTTGATTTTTCATCCCGTTTATATGCACTGGAGCATGTGCATGTAGTTCAAATTTGAATTATGCACCTGAAATGCCTACAAAACCAAGTTAATGTATAAAAACATCCAAAGGAACCCTGAATAAGTCCAATTTTTTTGATGACACACCTATAGTTGCATGTTCACTGCAGATAAAAATTCTAGCAATTCAAACACCATACTTTGCTGCTGTGACCCCATTATGTAATTCAAATCAAGACAAAAAATCAAGTAGATTGCACACAGGTTATTATCACCAATCGTGTGAGATGCAACACAAAATATCTTGGAGCACCGTCGGAGTGTCAAGCACACTAGCCCGCTCCTCAAATATCATTTCATTGTTCAATTGTCGCCGGTGAAAGATGGGGCGTGGACCCGCATCATGAGGGCAACTTTGGCGGCCCACTCTGGTGAGAGCGCGGCCGCAGCCGCCAGGCGCGTGGTAACAAACTTCATGAGGGTGACCGCAATCTGCATCCGGGCAGCCAAGGCAGCCCCAATGGCCGCTGTTGCTTCTCAGGCGGCGGTGACATCATCTACCTCGGGGATATCAACCGGCGAGAGAGGCACAATAGCTGTCCGTTCCGCAGCGGCGGCCTTAGCCCTGATGGAGGCCGCCCACGACCATGTCGAGGCCGTCCACGCCCAGCTTGTGGCGATCATCGTACAAATCGAATGAAGCTTCTACAACAACGGTCGGCAACCCACGGCCGAAGAGTTGGCAACTGCCGAGAGAGTTCGAGCAGCCATCCGTTCCTGCACGGCATACCTTGCCACGACGGAGCCCGCCAAAGCCCAGATCGTGACAGCCCACACCTAGCTCGCGACCGCCTATTCCAAAGATATGGCGGATGCGGATGGCGAGATGCTTGCCGAGTATGGTGCGATTGATGCCATGGAGCCCCTTCACCAGGAGACCGTTGGGCGCGAGCTAGACATGGAGGCGGTGGCGGATATCGATGAGCACCAGGCGTAGTAGTACTCTTTGTTTTTTTAATTAAGGGCACTGGTCTTTAATTTTTTAGAGTAATGATTAGGTCATCTAGCTCTGTTTAATTGCTGAACTTGCTCGATTAAGAATTGTGGGTGTGCTATAGTCTCCTTTGTGTACCCAAATTATGCAATGACGTGGATGACCACTGTAACCAGGGAAATTCAAACCAAAATTTTGACGTTCAAACTAATCACACACGGGTTAAGTAACTGAATCGTTTGTGATGTTCACATATCATACACAGTTCTGAATAAGGGGCCGTGTCTGATGACACTTTGCGCGCCAGTTTTTTCGTTGAAGCGATTGCAAATTTTCGGCTTCCACGGAAATATCTACCACCCCGCCCCCTTACCAAAAGCCACATTTCCCCTGTTTCCGCCTTCCTTTCCTAGTTGAAACCTTCACTCCTTGCCTGCAGCGCCGCCTCCTCGCCGGCGACCCTCCTTCATGCTGCTCGGCCTCGCCTATCCAGGCAGGTAATCCACACCCAACCCCCATCTTCCTCCTCCTTCCACATCCCACATGCCCCGACCACCCGCGCGACACCTTCCACCCAAATCACCAACCGCTCCACCAAATAAGCGCTTCCCTAAACCATGGTGCGTGCAGTATAGCCAGGATCTCAAGGAGCATTTGGCAGCGGAGAAGCAAATCGCGGCCGCACGCGCAGATGAGGTCGCGATGGATGCCATTCATGTCGACCCCCAGATCTTGGAGGAGCACCTCGCCATTGAGGCCACCGTAGACGCCTCGCGCACTGATGATGAGACGTGGTTGGTTGTTTGGTTCAATTCTACAATGCGATGTTCAATTGTTGTGGGCGCATTCTGTTATTATATACCACGTGAGACATAAATCGAATTTGGCTGTACTAAATACATGAGAAACAAATACAATTGCTATATTTCCAAGTTGTTAAGCATGCTTGGTTTGGTTAACTGTCTGATCTTCTACTAGGAGTATGTTATATTGTGCAATGTGGTGCTGAGTTAATGTTTGGTTCATTTGTTGTGGTGTTTAGTTAACTGTTTGGTTCAATTCTGCAATGTGATGTTCAATTGTTGTGGGTGCATTCTGTTGTTGTATACAATGTGAGGAATAAATTGAATTTGGCTGGACTAAATACATGAGAAACAAATACAATTGCTATATTTCCAAGTTGTTAAGCATGCTTTGTTTGGTTAACTGTCTGATCTTCTATTAGGAGTATGTTATATTGTGTAATGTGGTGCTCAGTTAATGTTTGGTTCATTTGTTGTGGTGTTTAGTTAACTGCTTGGTTCAATTCTACAATGCGATGTCCAATTGTCGTGGGTAGAATTTTGTATTGGTGTGCATGTGAGGAATAAATCGAATTTGGCTGCACTTAATACATGAGAAACATATACAATTGCTATATTTCCTAGTTCTCAATCATGCTTGATTTGGATAAATGGGTTTTCCATGTGGCTTGAATTAATCGGATGAATCTACAATGTGTTTATTTTTCATCAACATATTTTACTGATAGCATGCGAACCCTTACTTAACCTGATGACTAACTACCTTATATGTGTTGCAGGGAAACAATGGGAAGCACTGAGGTTTACAATCGAGGTTAGAACGTGCATGGTCCATTGTCTAATAGCACATTATTGTGCAATTGCAGTAACCATTCTAATATTTAGGTTTTTAACAATTTGGTCTTCCACATGTAGGTCCTACTATCAGAGGTTTTGACCCACTGTTCGACCCTTTTTGCATATGGGAAATGAGTTGTCCATGAATATCAGTCAAGTCAAGAAACTCAGAAAGATTGTTTGGATAAATAAATTAGCGACAAAAAACAACAAGATCTTTGTTTGCACAATGAAGAAGACATCAATTCACTACAGGATGGTACTAACTATTATACCTTGCCTTTTTTTATTCCTTTGCCCCATTTCCAATATAGAGAAGATATTTATGCACATTCTTGTTTTCAGGCCTTTCCAAAGCAGTTCATTGATGATTACCTCTCAAACCACCTGTATGGTTAGGAGGCGAGGAAGGTATTCATACAACACCCACGGTTCAATATTGAAGTGTTCCTGAAGAGGACGAAGGATGGACGGTCAATCATCCACAGGCACTGGCCTAAAGTTACAAAGACCTTCAATATCAATGAAGGCTCCATATTCGCCTTCTGCTTCAGTAGTTTTCCAGATGATATACATTTGTCTATGTACCGTATATGATGCTAATTTTGAAAGGTTATAGATGTTGCATGTGAAACTTGGTGCTGGTGTAGTTGTGTAATGGGGTAGCTGAGTGTTGAAGCTATATGATGTTGTACTCTGATGTATTTCAATTATGAAAATGAAATATATTGTGTGCTTAATATGAACTGTCAATTAGATCAATAAATTGATTATTAATAATAGGATAAATAGCCTACTAACTGGGTTTTTCTATTGCAAATGGTTATTGAGAAAACACCGTGTGCGATGCATTCAATAACGCACACAGTTTCTAGGAATAAACCATGTTAGTTTAATGAACAATCACACACGACATTCTCTTGAAAACTGTTTGCGTTAGGCCACCTAGCGCAAATGTTTACCACATAAAAACTGTGCATGATGGACAACCTTTGACACACAGTTTCTTCTACGCACCATGTGTGATGCATTTAATAATCCAAACGATAAAATTGTTAATATCATGTGCAATGGAAACACTATCACAAACGATTTAACGGGGAAAATTGTGTGTGATGTACTTGCAAACGGAAAGTTTTCTTTGGAGCGACTGTGTGGGATGTATATACAAACGGAAATGTTTAGCGGGTCTGACTGTGTGGGATGTACTTACGACTGGAAATGATTTCTCCTATATAATTGTATTTTTAGCACTAGTATACGTATAACAGTATTTGGTCACTTGCCGGTCGCACAAGACCTCATTTTGCCGAGCATGTGTGTGAGGAGGTCATATCCCTGACGGTTTCTGGGTCGTGTGGGAAGGATCCCCTATCGCCCACACTCACTAGGCGACGGTTCCAAATGCCATCGTGGAAAGGGGTTAAAAACCGTTTGTATAGCGCCTCGTTGTACTAGTGCAACCACTGCAAAGAAACAAGATTCAGAGTCATCTAACACAACTCATTATGGGAAGTAAAAAGAAGGCTGCAGAGTTCTTACTTACCATCCTGCAGTTCGCTGTCGTCTTGGATAAAGTGTAAACAAATAGTTTAATTGCCATCTATTGACCCATTTTACTAACGATCTTTATCAGCTTCCTCACTTGATGCTGGTTCATCGACATCTCATTTCCCCATACGCAGAAAGGGTCAAAGCGTGGATCTTTACCAATGACATATGTACCTAAAAGCACCAAGTTAATATTAGAAGCTAAACTACAATTCCACAATGATGTAGTACAACACTCTTTTATAATATCTTATAACAACCAATACACTCACATATTAGATGAATTAACATCTTATATTATGGGCCAGAAGGAGTTTATTGCATTCTTACAAATTATCGATTGATTAACTGCTGATGTATCCATGGGTTAGAGTTAGTTTGAGCTAGTTCGGGCTCAAATAGCCCAAAAGTATATCCAAACATGAGGGCTTGTTTGAGCTAGTTGCATCTAACCCACCCAAAAAAATCCAACCCAAGAGGTGCTAATTGGAGCTAGTTCTCCTAGTGCATTTATTGTCAATCTAACCCTGCCATCCAAACACCTCTTTGGATGGAGTTAGTTCAGGGTTAGTCATGAGCTAGAAACTAACTCTAACCTCTAGCTAAGTTGAGTATCCAAACATGGTTGTGTTGTTGTTGTTGTTGTTGTTGTTGTTGCTGATGCTCTTCTACGTATATGTAGACATCATCAGAACATTAAGGTAACACTCCTCCTTGTTGCTATGTAGCCTAGGATTGCAAATTTAGACATTAAGTAGAGTGCATGTCGCTATGTAGCCTTAGATATATTACATATGGCCCTAGTTAACCTAATGATAAATGGGTTACAGATATATTCAGTTAAAAGTCTAATTCACCGATTATTCCCTTATCAGCCCCCGGCCTATATGGTACCAGCTACCGATATCCTGAAGAGTGACTATATATAAGCCATGGGATGAAACTAACCTCGATGGAAAACAACAGTCGTTCCCAAAATTGTCCTGTGTAGGTACATCGAGAGGCATGTTAAGCACAACAGGCTAAACATCAACCAGAATTATCCATGGCAGACAAAATAATCTCCAAAATATAGCTTGAGTGTGAAGGTTTAAGCATGCACTACTAGGGAAAACCCTAGCAGTAGCGCGTGTTTTGTGCCTACTAGTAGCGCGGGAAGCCGCGCTACTAATAAGGCGCTACAGCTATTGCTTAGCAGTAACGCGTGCCATCACGCGCTATTGCTAGTACAAATAGCTGCAGCGCTTGTTCAGTACCGCGCTACTGCTAAGTTATCTACTTGCAGCGTGTTTCCTTTCCATCGCTACTAGTATTTTTTTAGTGTATTTATGCACCATCATACAAATATTGGTACAATACCAGCTGTCATGAGGTTTACATCATTATGGCCATAACAGTGTATTAAATGAAGGTGGATTAGGTTCAAGTGGAGGCAATATGTGGTGCATGTCAAAAGTATACTACTAATCCAAACTTGATCTACTTTGGATTAGTAGTACTTTCGATGTGCACCACATGTTGCCTCCACTTGAATCTAATCTGCCAGCACAAGATATTTAATCATCATCATGGTCATTACCACCAACATTATTTATTTAATCACCACTAACACTAGCTAATAATAATCATCATAGTCATTACCACCAACACTAGCTATTTTATCATCATAGTAATAGTGTAGCACATCATCATCCTGAAACTCATTTCTAGCCAGCTACTCACTCCTGCTACTCACTCCTGCTGCTCTCTCTTAGGTAAAAGAACATAAAACATGTGTAGCTCTCCTCCTTGATCAAGTTGGAGCATGCAGATGAACCTATCTCCTAATCGTGGAAGGCGCCTCTGGTTGCTGCTCCCTAGTACTTCTCTGCGCTCCCCCAACACATATTTGGTCCAGTCTTGCACTATTAAGCATCCGTCGCTAATCTTGAATGCACTAAAGTAAGCTGTAGGATATCTTGGCCGTAAGTTGATAATACTCATGATACCTTTAGTCTCGAACCCATAAGGCACAACATTCATCGGGAGTCCCTGTTGAAGAACATCGTATGGTATCATACTTAGCAATGAAGTTTAGCTTCAAAAATAATGTATGGAAAAGATGCAATGAGGATAAAAAGTAAAAATCTTACCATCCTTCCTAAATGGATGTGACCGTAGTTCATTACGAACACTATTGGTCGCACATTTTCAGTACTAAGATTTCTAAATGCAGGAAGAAAATTTGTCTTGACAGTATCAAGATCCTCAAGCCATGAAACATAATGACTGAGCTCCTCGCAGTTGAGTTCAGCCCCAGGACAGTATACAGTCCTGTCTACCAAGCGCTGGACATGTTTGCTTGCACGGAAATAAGCTGACAATACAAATTAGTTGTCAACTATTTTTGAATAAACAATATCAAAGACATAAATATGGTTGAGAAAATTACATAATGGTATAATTGGAGGCATTTGGACATTGACCCAGATGTCGGTATTACCTTCAATATCATCTTCCGGACGAATATCAAAGGTGATAACCATATCAGGCTCAAATGCATAAGTCTTGCATAGTGCTCGCCATGTTTTGCATCCAAAATAGGTGTAGTCGTCTGAATTGTATAAGTTCGCATGGAAAATATAACCATGCTCGGTCTTCAAGTAAACTTTCTTTTCCTCCATACTATGACTGAAACCTATCTTATCCAATACAAAAACTCTTGCATGGCAGGGGATACACTAGTAGAATAGTAAAAAATATAAGTTGAAGCAAATGAAGCAGATGTCATGCTTAATTACGAAAAAAGACTTGTCATTGTGACTTACTGTATCCACTTCGAAGTTCTCGTCCAGCTTGATGCTGAAGCGCCTATCATCATCTAGGAAGATTCCGTCGCACAGGCCGTGCTCGTCTTCGCAGTATTTGCAAATACCGAAATCCTTCTCGTCGTCAGACATTTCCTATGTTCATAGTTAACACATTAATTGAAAATCGATCGAAGACAACTACCAAGATACTCAACACACAAATCCGGGGCACTCGATATTTCCTACATATTCTAGCACAAGTCATGCCAAAATTCACGGAAAAATCCTGCATGAACTTTGCTAAAATAGGACATATCGAGCGCCTGAAATTTGCCGGAACGGAAATGAATCAACACTCCGGCAAAACATAGGCCACTCGAAGGTATAACCTGCAAACATGACCGGCCACTTGGATATTGAGCAACACAAGATATACATTTCAAAATATCTTATAGGACTCAAATTAGCATGCATTCAATAAGCAAAAGTAGATCATCTCATGCGTTAGTACATCGTCGAATATTATCACTAATACATCACGAATAGTGTCATACATATAACATCACTAATACAACTAAAACTCTAGCACACGACGGGTATCGGCGCGGGCGGTGGACACCCACAGAGAAGGCACCATCACGGGATCATAGCTCCAGTGAGATCCCCGGAGAACCTGCCACGTATTGGAGAACGGCCTGTGCTCCAACGCAAACAAGTAGCGACGGACGTGCGCGTCCTCCTCACTGACACGGTGACGCACCACCTCCGCGGAGTCCTCGAGCCTCTGGATCGTCACTGGCCCACGCGACCGCCACCAAAGAAGGTTCGGGTCAACGACAGGCTGGCTCCTCACCAACCTGCGCCCCCCGGTAGGTAGCGCCTCCCAGTACCACCCCGGCGGAGCCCAGTCTCGGACATGGCCGATCTGGTCAAGCAGGTGTCGTCCTCCGCCGACTCGACGACGAGGATGCGGGATAGGCATCGTCCACGTCGAGGCGGGAAAAATTGCTTTAACTAAAAAATAGAAACAAGTTCTTACTAACTAGTTCTATTAATTCAACTAGTTCTTACTAAAAATAAACTTACTATAAATAAAAATATTCTAGTACCTAATTAGTACCTAATTCTTACTAACTAATTAGTACCTAGGAACTACTGCCCTAATTACCATCTAAGTAATTAACTAACTAGCACTAAAAATAGCCTAGGGTTCATACTAACTAGCACTAAATACCTAGGGTTCATACTAAGTAGAGAAGAGGGATTGGAAGGGGAGAGAGGGATCGGAAGGGGAGAGTGCTTACAGAGGGCGGGGAGAGAGATGGGGTCGGGGGAGACGGCGGCACCGAGGCGCGGCGAGGCGGGGTCGGGGGAGACGGCGTTGAGGCGGGGTCGGGGGAGACGGCGGCGAGGCGGGGTCGGGGGAGACGGCGGCGAGGCGGGGTTGGGGGAGACGGCAGCGAGGCGGGGTCGGGGGAGACGACGGCACTGAGGCGCGGCAAGGCGGGGTCGGGGGAGATGGCGGCGAGGCGGGGTCGGGGGAGACGGCGGTGGCGAGGCGGGGTCGGGAATTGGGGGAGGAAGCAGAGGAGAGGGAATCAGGCCGCGCGGGGGTTAGGTGAAAATAGCTTTAACTGTAGCGTGGGAAGGAAAAACGCGATGCTGCTAAAATCCGTAGTAGTAGCGCTGTCCGTAGAAGGGCGCTACTACTATACCTAGCACGCTGGGAACATTGTGGCAATTATAGTAGTAGCGCTTTCTGCATAGACAACGCTACTGCTAAGCTGCTAACTGTAGCGCGGTTCTGCCAAACGCGCTACTGCTAAGTAGCAGTAGCGCCTCATTTTAACAAGCGCTACTGGTAACATTCTGTGTATAAGGTTTTCCCTAGTAGTGATGCTAGTAAAGCAAAACAAGTGGAAAGGTGTGTTAGTTGCAACATGCCTAACATTTAACAACAAGAAAACATAGTCATTCAAACTGGTATTGTGTCGTTCTAAGTACACTGGTTATTGTTAAATAAAAATGGAAAGGCGTGTTAACTACAAGATGCAGCAACAAAATCTAGTCATTCATAGTGGTATTGTTGAAACTGGTACTGATGAAATTGAACTGCATAGTTCATACTTGCACATATAGAACATCACATTGTGAATAACTGGAATAAACAAGGCATACTATGAACAACCAAAGATAGCATTTGAAACTGGACATATGCTAACTACAAACAACCGAACAATCATAAAACTTTAAAAGAGGCATATGCTAACTATAACAGGCTTAACAACAAGCAAGCATATGCATTCCTATTGGTATGTTTGAAACTAGATTGATGAAATGTACTGCATAGTAAATAATTGCACATATAGAGTATCAAATCGTGAACAACTGAAATAAACAAGGCATAATACAAACAACCAAATATAGCAATTAAAAATGGACATACTCTCACTACACTACAAAAGGGACTCGACAAAACGAATCACGGGTTTCCCCTTGTGAAGAGGCATGGAAAAACAAATCATGGGTTTCCACACTTGTCACAGATGGGCTCGTTCCCGTGGGAAGAGCACAGACCCTGGATGCACTCCATGTTGTCGTAGATGGGCTCCTTCCCCTTGGAAGAGCACATCTGTACGGTGCCCTCCCTGATGTCGCAGACGGGCTCTTTCCCCTTGGAAGAGCAGATGGGCTCTTTCCCCTTGGAAGAGCCGGAGAGGGTGCCCTCCTCGTGGTCGCCGTCAATGAGGTCTGACTTGGAAGCTGTGGATCCCAAGCCAGCGTCACAGAATGTGTCCTTCAAAAATGACAAAAGGGGCTCAATGGCGATGTAGGATGGCAAATTGTTGACAGCGAGCCAGAGGAGATCAGCAGTGGGGCCATGGATGAGATCGACGGCGGTTGAACCCGAGGGGTTGGGGGTGGGCCACTTAACCTGTGATGTTGCCTGCCTCACACTGTCGCTGTCGATGACCTTGATGTTGTAGCCGGCATCCGAGACATACCCGCATACTCTAGCCCACTGCTTGAGTGCCTGTGGCCAGTAATGGTCGTCAGCTTCCTCGGTCACATCGGGCAAAGAGGCCGCGATACACCTCTTTTGAGCCAGTCGCCCTCGAGATCCAAGGGAAGCATAGCCGGGCTTAGGTTGCGATGCTCTATAGTGGGGGATGGGGATGGCGATGAGGGTGGGGATCTATGGGAAAGGGGGCGTTTGGCAGGCGTCATCTAAGAAACTCAGGGCAGCCTGGGTATGGTGATCGGTGGGTAAGCTGCACGGGCAAACCGGCAGATGCTGACAATGGAGGCCTTGCAGCGGTGGCGGCAGCGGGGGGGGGGGGGGGGACCTTTCTAGGGTTTCGAGCGAGGGAGGGTGTGTGTTTGTGTGTGTGTGTGCACCCGAGGAGGTTTTGGTGTGTGTGTGTCGAGGGGGGGGGGGCGGGGGGCGGGGTGTGTGTTTGAGGAAATGACGCGGGTACTGAAAATTTTACTACGCGGGAGTCAAACGCGGGAGTGAAATGTCGGGGCTATTGAAAATTTTGATGATGGTGCATCGCACATGGTCCGGAGATAACAACTGTGTGTTATGAAACATAAAAACCCTCAAGGCGGGCAGATATCTTCGAGGGATTTAGGCGGGATTGGGAACAAGAAACATCACACATGGTTCAGAGATAACAACCGTGTGTTATGAAACAGAAAAACCCTCAAGGTGGGTAGATATTTTTGAGGGATGCATGCGGGATTGGGAACAAGAAACATCACACACGGTCGAAACACAATAACTGTGTGCTATCAAACAGAAAAAAGCTGCAGGCGGGTAGATATTTTTGAGAGGGAAGCCTCATGCCCTCGCGGAGCCCACTGTGCTGTGCGGATGTGTGCGTGATAGGGGCACCTGCGTGGCACATGGTTAGTTTGCGTGAACCGTGTCTGTTGCGTCATCCGACTTGTCTAATGTTCATAAATTTGGTGAAAAATGACGCGGGAGAGGGCCAGAACACGAACACGCTTGCATGTGGACTAGATTTATGGATGAAAAGGGTGGTTTGATGTTCAAATACCAAATGCAACTTCGATGTGGCACCTATCTCGCAAAGCGCATAGTATTGCTTGCCCCCCTCGTGTCGGCACGAACGGAATCCTAAGCTATGAATGCATGCCCCCTCCTATCGAGGTTCACCTAGCAAAGTGCGAAGTAGCTAGCAGCCCCCCACGTGTCGGCACGAACGGAATCCTAAGCTATGAATGCATGCCCCCCTCGTGTCGGCATGAAGGGAATCCTAAGCTATGAATGCATGCCCCCCCAACTGAGGTTCACCTAGCAAAGTGATAAGTAGCTAGAAGCCCCCCTCGTGTCGGCACAAAGGGAATCCTAAGCTATGAATGCATGCCCCCCAACCGAGGTTCACCTAGCAAAGTGCGAAGTAGCAGCCCCCCACACACTTTCAGTCGGCGGGCCAGAGAGGCATCTCACCAAGATGGATCTTAAAACGGACCAAGAATAATTCACCTTGGTCGTACAACCTCTCTCTTGTTGTTGGTCAAAGTGATGGCCGTCCATGCGACCCCGGAGATGGGCTAGCTCGCCAATAATCCCGCAAGTAGCTAGTCCCCGAAGACAACCACTGCATGCATGTGGCCCGAACATATATATGTATGGAGAGGTGTGTTTTTAAATACATAATGTAACAACTTTGATGTGGCACCATGATTTCGAACTAGTAATCCCCATGCTGACAGTGAGGGTTATTAGGTTGATGATGCATATGTATGTTACACCACACTTCAAGCCGACGACAGGGATTCATGCATGCATGCGTGCAGAGTATATGCGCTCAAAGTTAATTAGGTCCGAATCTCACCATGACCTATACTATGATAACACCGAACAAAGGAAGAATCCACCATGGTAACCAATCTTGTTGTCAGTCAAGGTGATCATGGATGTCCACGCGGGCCCACAAATATATAGGCTTGTCACTGAAAACCATGCGAGGGAGTGTATGATTCAAAGCCAACCACTACATGCATATGTATGGAGGTGATGCGTGCATGCATGTTTGAATTCCATTTCACAACATTGTTGTGGCGCGTGCATCGAAAATCGTATAGTCCCCACATAGAGCTTGATCAGTTCATGATGTGTCACTGTACTAGCCACTTCGACTCGATGGGATGGATTCATGCGTACACATGCATGTGCGTGTGCTCAAACTGTATCATATGCATGTCATCCCAGAGCATGACCTATATATATACCGTATTACAAGCAAAAAATATAATCCCCTCCTAAGTCAAATTAACCTCTCTCGTTGTCAGGCGAAAATTAGTGATGGACCAAGCGGGCCCACAGATGGAAATCATCGATATCGCTGATAACCGCTTAAGTGGGTGCGAGAGGACAACCACCATCGCTTTGCATGTGGGCCAAACATATGTTTAATACCCAAAATGCACAACTTTGATGTGCCACATGCCTAAAAAATTGTAAACCCCCCACATAGAGCGAGGTTCATGAAGCGTACTACATATGATGGTCCCCTTCCCCCTCTTCGACGCATACTATATGCACCTACCGTAATACACCCAAAAAGAATCCTCCTCAATGGTGAAATTAATTAACTCTCCTGATGTAGGTCAAAGTGATGCATGCATCGACGATGGCCTTGTGGGCCCAAAGATGGAAGCGTCACACGTGAGTGTCCTAGCTATGATAACCACCTCGTGCATGCATGTGGGCCAAAGAGGTGTTGTGTGATGTTTGAATAGCCAATTTCACAACTTTGATGTGGCACGTGCCTCGAACACCTAAAAGTCCCAACAGTGAGTGAGGTGTACTTGTTCACAGACGCGTACATACAGTATATATGCTAGTCCCCTCCCACCTCTTCGACGCGTATACTATATACCACCATAACACAAACAAAAAAGATTCCACCTTGCTGGTCAAATTAACCTCACTGCCGGCTGTTCGTAAAAGTGATGGACGATGACCTCGCGGGCCCACATAAAGCGTCACACGCGAGTATCGAGTGTCGTGCAGGACAACCATTGACTGCATGTGGCCAAAACATGTATGTATGAAAGGTTTGTGCAATGTTTTAAATAACGAATTCACGACTCTGATGTGGCACCTGCCTAACAAAACGGCCAACCCACACGGTGGCTCACAACTCGTAGTGTACTGCGAGCCACCAGCCACCCCCAGACGCACACACCCACACACCGCGAATCCACCGCGCAACTACGATGCATGTTAAATTATCCCGCGGTGAACATATGTTACCAAAGGAGGGACATTTTAATTTTTTTTAAACAGAGATCATTAAGACATTTTAGTACATGAATTGATCGTTTTTCTATGAGTATAATGTGCAAAAATCAAATTTGAGATAAATGCACACGTGACAATGCACCTAAATGGATTGCAAAAACACATGTGTCTCATTGGGTGCATGTTTTACTCCCTGTGCAAGAAATTTCAAACATTGAGAATCTTGATTTTTAAATTCTAGTGCATCCAAAAGTTATTTGAAGTTCATGAAACTTATCATGTTGTCATATGGACACCAATACAAAGTGGCATTGTACTTTATTTTTGTCAAATTTGAGACCAGTTTTGATGTAATATTTATTTAATTACAAATGGGAGATTATTAATAATTGGGAACCAATATCCCAAACAGATTATTTATTCGAACCGTGAGCGTTTTAGACCAACAATGGATACGTGCCATGCTTTGGTTAAGCAATAAAGCGGCATCGTTAATCACCCAAAGAGAAAAACAATATACGTGCCACCATGCGACCCGTGTGCCGTGAGAGCAGGCGTGAGTTGACGGGACGCATGCGAGCAGTCCACCATGCAGGCAGACCGGGAGGCGTGCATGCAGGTGTTTGAATTGAAGGAGGCGTGCTCGTTGCGTAGTATCATCAGGAGGAGTGCGAGTAGCTGTGTGAAACGAGGGTAGGCATGCCAATAGTCCAGTTCGCAGGATCACCGAGAGGCGAGCCAGTGGTTTGACCATTGCCCGCCTCTCTCCCACCACTCCATATTAATGGTGCACCCGAGCGGCCGCCCCCCATCCTCGCCGCACATACAATCCTCTCTCTCCGCTTGCATCCTCAACGCCGCTCTCAGTCCTCAAAGCCATCAGTGTATGAATACGCCACCGAAGCGCCCCATCGGAGGGAGTGGCGACGCCAGGGCTGCTGAAGCACCGGAGCACGGCATGGAGATGGAGACAGAGGTTGCCATCACCGGTAGCGAGTTATCGCTGCACCCTAACATCGTCGACGGCGTCGAGCTTCCACAGCCAGAGGCGGAGTTCCACATCGACTCTCGTGACGACTCGGGCGACGACCCCGACGACGACTCTGACGACCACTTCGGCGACGACTCCGACGACGATGGACAACTGGTTAGTCATCTAACCCATTTATGTGTCAAATAGATCCTAGGGTTTCTCTGGTTACTCCTGCCTCCCCCTTTTTGGAATAGAAATCATATGGTTATGTTCTCCCAATCCATGAAATCTGAGTAAGTTTCGTTAGATCCGTGTAGTGTATTGATTGTTTGAATGGTACAAGTGATTAGTGATTAGTTGTTTCATCTGTGCAAATGATTTCTGCTAGTAATCCGACTATAGTTAGTGTTCATGCTAATAATTCCTAGCCAGGACTCGACAATTGATTTTGAATGACCTACATATGTTTGTGCCATTATTTTCTTCAAGATTGGTCTGTATGTAGATGACTGTGCTTAAAAATCGAACCATAATCTCTGGATATGTATAAATAAATAGCCATAAATTCCTAATCCTACTTCACGGCATGTAAATGTTGATTTGATGCCAAATTTATTTTACTATTTGTATAGGTGATGTCTGACGATGTGGACAACGAGGATGAAGATGGCCAGAGGAGGTACAAGAGGCAAATCCTGAGGGAGCTTTATGCGGGAAAGCATAACAGGCGTATTAGGACTTGGAACAACGGCTATCGATGCCCTTTGCAACCACAAGCTTCATGATGCGTATCTAAGTGTTCAGGAGCATGCAAGAGGATGGGCCGTTGGCTCCTTCAAGTAGAAGTATTCTCGCAGGGTGGTGCATGATGCGTACGCCGAGTACCTGGAGAAGCTTCAGGATCATGCCGGCATGTGAGATGAGATGTGGGATCGAACTATGTATGCTTGAGTATGCTTAATGACGGTTGAACTATGTACTTATGGTTGAACTATGCTTGTGTACGTGTACGCTTATTATCTATGTCTGAGTATGCTTATTTTCACTTTCAGTTTATCAACTAAATTGCTTGAGGACAAGCAAAGGTTTAAGCTTGGGGGAGTTGATATGTCTCCAACGTATCTACTTTTCCTAACGCTTTTCCTCTTGTTTTGGACTCTAATTTGCATGATTTCAATGAAACTAACCCCAGACTGACGCTATTTTCAGCAGAACTACCATAATGTTGTTTTTGTGCAAAAATAAAAGTTATTGGAATGGAACGAAACTTTGCGAGGATTTTTTATACAATAAAAGAGAATTTCTGGAGCTGAGAACCCCCGGAGGGGGGCGCCCAGGTGGGTTGTCCCCACTTGGTGGCCCCGCAGACCCTGAAACTGACGCTATAAAATCACATTTTTCCAGAAAAAATCAGGGAGAAAGAATTATCACGTTCCACGAGACAGAGCCACCATCACCTCCTATTCTTCACCGGGAGGCCAGATCTGGAGTTAGTTTGGGGCTCCCGAGAGGGGATCTTTGATCTTCGTCATCACCAGCCCTTCTCCATCTCCAATTCCATGATGCTCCCCATCGGGAGTGAGTAATACCTTCGTAGGCTCGCTGGTTGGTGAGGAGTTGGATGAGATTCATCATGTAATCTAGTTAGTTTTGTTACGGCCTGATCCCTAGTATCCATTATGTTCTGAGACTAATGTTGCTATGAGTTTGCCATGATTAATGCTTGTCACTTTGGGCCCGGGTGCCATGATTTCAGATCTGAACCGTTTATGTTACCACCATTATATCCATGTTCTAGATCCGATCTTGCAAGTTATAGTCACCTACTACGTGTTATGATCCGGCAACCCCGGAGTGACAATAGTCGGGACCACTCCAGGTGATGACCGTAGTTTGAGGAGTTCATGTATTCATCGTGTGTTAATGCTTTGTTCCGGTTCTCTATTAAAAGGAGGCCTTAATATCCCTTACTTTCCAATTGGACCCCGCTGCCATGGGAGGGTAGGACAAATGATGTCATGCAAGTTATTTCCATAAGCATGTATGACTATTTACAGAATACATGCCTACATTATATTTATGAACTGGAGCTAGTGCCGTATTGCCCTAGGTTATGACTGTCACATGATGAATATAATCCAACAAATTACCGATCCAAGCCTATGAATTTATCTCATATTGTTCTTGCTAAGTTACTACTATTATCGTTACTGTTGCACTTGCTACAAAACTACTGCTATCACTGTTACTGTTGCTGTCGCTACTACTATCAAAACTATCATATTACTTTGCTACTGATCACTTTGATGCAGATAATTAACCTCCAGTGTGGCTGAATTGACAACTCAACTGCTAATACTTTCAAATATTCTTTGGCTCCCCTTGTGTCAAATCTATAAATTTGGGTTGAATACTCTACCCTCAAAAACTGTTGTGATCCCCTATACTTGTGGGTTATCAAGACATTTTCCTGGCGCCGTTGTCAGGGAGCATAGCTATATTTGTTGAGTCACTTGGGATTATTATCAATTTATCACTATGAAGAATTTGAAGGATGCTAAGACTAAGATTTATCCGTCTAAGACGAGGGAAGGTAATGAACTGCCATCTAGCTCTGCTTTAGATTCACCTTCTGTTATAAGTAAACTTGCAACACCACCACATGTTATTAATCTTGATATGTCACAAGTTATTGATGATGCTACTTCTGCTATGAATGATACTTCTGATGATGATGCTAGTACCTTGCTTGATGATGAAGATGGGCCACTAGGTGACTTTCTTGATGAACAAATTGCTAGAGTAAGACAACATGATGTTGTTGAAACTGATGATGAGCTTGACACTGAATATCTTGAAACACCTCCTAGAACTAGCCCTACTAGACATGAATTTCCTAAGGTACCGGAAGGTTATGTTATGAATGAAGAAACAACTAGAGACATTCTTTCTTGTAAGGATAGATATGATCTAGAGAAATTATTATGCAAGTATAAAGAAAAATCTCTGAATGCTAGAATGAAATATGATCCTAAGTTTGCTACTTCACCTATCTTTGTTGATGATAAGGATTATGAATTCTCTGTCGACCCAGAGTTAATTACTTTGGTTGAATCTGATCCTTTCCATGGTTATGAAACTGAAATTGGTGTGGCACATCTTACCAAGTTTGTCGTCAATACTCCAAAACCAACTAGGGGTGGCACTAGATGCACCTAAAATTCTCATTAAAGGGTGATGCTAAAGCTTGGTATAATACTCTTGCTCCTGGTTGTGTGCATAGTCCCAGGATATGATTTATTACTTCTCTAAAAAATATTTCCCTGCTCATAAGAAACAAGCTGCCTTACAGGAAATATTTAACTTTGTGCAAATTGAAGTAGAGAGTCTCCCACAAGCTTGGGGGAGGCTTTGACAATTGCTTAATGCTTTGCCTGATCATCCTCTTAAGAAAAATGAAATACTTGATATCTTCTATAATGGTGTGGGGACCCCGACTCATAAGTCGAGATCACCGAATGCACGTGTACAGTGATCCCAGAGATCAATGCTCACTGAACACACAGAAGCTGAATAACAAGAGTCTTACATCCATACATACTGTCTTACACAAATTGTGACCATTATGGTCAAGTCTTACATCGATAAAGCCTTAAGGGCTGAACATCAAATGAAACAAAGCAGCGGAAATCGTCGTCGATAAGTAGAACCCATGACATCAGCCTTAACCCTACAGGCATTCTGACTGGGAAACGTCCTAGTTCGCATGTTCGTCTCCAAAGAACTCTTCTTCGAACTCCGGTTCTTCCATGCCTGGTCAACTAAATAACCAGTGGCAAGCCAATGAGTACTTTGAATGTACTCGCAAGCAACCCATGTTTTGGTTCAAGGTACAACAATGCATGATATAGGTAAATTTTGCTGAAAGCTAGTTTTGAGTGCAATGACATGTTCAACAACATGGTAAGGCATGCATCGAGAGATTTCAAGTAACCATGAGGACTGGTTACAGATATCAACATAAATAGAGTGGGCACCAACCCAACATAAATAGAGTGGGCACCAACCCAACATAAATAGAGTGGGCACCAACCCATCCCAATCATTTCAAGTCCCTTGACTTGACCCAAGTCATTTTCATCATCACACACACTTGGTTTGTAAACAAGTGGACGTAGCCCAAGAGCGATTACCCAACTGTCCTTGACCGTGGACACGGCTATTCGAATAGTTTTACACTCTGCAGAGGTTGCACACTTTACCCACTAGATCCGGGGAACTTCCGTGTCATCCACGACCCGCGGTACCTCGAGTACCCGGGGTAAGCACCCGATCACTACCTTTCCCTAGACGACACTAACATGGAGTCCACTCGATTGGCAGTAACCCCCATGCCCAACATTTCACATAACACTTTCTTGGAGCCTCGCTCCCATACTTATCACATACCACTGGCACGGGGTACCAACGGTGTGTCCGGTGCCCTGTGAAAACAGTCATGGCCGCCCTACCTGGCACGACCCCGTCCCAAGAGAGAGCACCAACTCTCCCCCGTCACTAGTAATGCGGGCTCCAAGCTAGTATCGGTCTAGGTACTCAATAATGCCCTTTCCCATATAAGGGTAGTGTGGTTGCGCATGTAAGGTTGGAATAACGGTCGCAACTCCGACCAATCCATTTTGAAAACAACACACACTTTCCTTGGCACACCACTTCGTCATCAAGTGGTCACCCATCTCATCATCTCCCTCGGGCATAAGTGGCACCCGACGGGGTTTTCGAAAAGTCTTTTGAAAAAGCTTTGTCTCCCTCACCATGCATAAACCCGTCCCTTTTTGCGTAGCATCTACTTTAGCATCCTATCTACTCCCACCGGCATAACCCTCATAAGAAGGTAGGGCCATGCACAATGCAAGTATCAACGAGTAAACAACAGAGGCAACCAACCCACGTGGTTCACCATCTCACCATGATTCCGATGCAACAATAATAAAGAGCTATATATGACATGCATAACAAGGGTTTCTTAGACATGGTCAAAGGGCTGCTTGCCTATTTAACAAAGTCTTCGAGGTCTTCAAATATCTCTGGTCCAACTCCGAGCATTGCGTCTACTTCGTCAACTATCGTTGAAAGCAACCATAATAAGCAACACAACAAGGCAGGAAATAAAAGTGCTCTAAAAATATGAGTTGGACTTTTCTAGGATACTTCTGGTCATATGAGGGATGACCAAAGTGGTTTCATTGGGATTCGATGAATGGATATCTCTGAACATTTTGATATGGTGGAATCAAGGGGTTTATGGATTTGCAAGAAGTGTACAGAAATATATTTTTGAAAAATGAGCAAAGGCACCCATTCAACAAAGGATGATTTTAGAAGCATCTAGGAATTGGTTTCACTGGATTTGGAGTTGAGATGATTTTCCTATGAATTTGCAAAGTTGGCTATATACAAAGAAATAGACCATTAGTTGAGGTGATACAGAAAGTATTACTAAAAATGTTCAAAAACTAAGTTTTGAACTTAGATGCACCTAGGAATTTGAATCATGGAATTTGGATCAATTTTGAGCCTTCTGTGATTTTCTAAAGTTTATGACAGGAATAAAAATATGGGATTTGATAAATATTTGTGAAGAAAAGGTCTCTGGAAAAATGTGCAGGTTGCATCACCAGATAGATCACGATTTATAGAGTCACTAGAAATTTGAATCATCAAATTTAGACTCCATCTGAATTCTCTAGAGATTTTACAATATTTATAAAAAAGAGAAAAAGGAAGAAAAGATGTCAACCTTATAAAGCGCACTGGGCGAAGCCCAGCTAAACAGCGCCTACTGGGCTCGGCCCAGTGGCTCAGCTGCGTGAGCGAAGGGGTGACGCCGAAGGCGCACTACAGAAGAGCGCCACCCGGCGGGGAAAGCGGATCGGCTGGAAGCCGTTTCCACTTAAACTTGCGGGCCCGGTCCACAGGGTCGCCGACACGCGGGCCCCGGGGCTCAGCCCGTCTTCTACCTCCCGCTCGAACAGAGCAGAGGCAGGGGAGCAAGGCCGAGCGGGCGCCGGTGCTTTCCCGGGCAGCACGGGCCACCTCCGGCGGTGCCCGGCACACCGGCGGACTCAGCGCGCCGCGGTGCACCCATCCAGGTGCTTCACGCCCGCGGGGGAGCCCGGGAAGAGGAGGAGCTTCGGGTGCGGCGGACCGGGGTGCCGTCGAGGATGAATTTGTCGCCACGGCCTCTGGGGAGTGTAAATGAAGAGTGGGAGAGCTCCGCGGTGGTTGTGGTGGTGCAATTACCCTCATAGGTGGAGAGGAGGGGGCTCGGACGACGAGAATTTAGGCGATGGCCGATGGCTCGGCTCCGGCCATGGACGAGGTTGGAGGGCACGGGAGGAGGAGTGGGTTGGTCCAGGGGGTCACTGGGAGTGAGAGAGGGCGAAAGGAGGCCAGAGAGGGCTCGGGGGTGGCCTTAAATAGGAGGGGGCAAGGTGCACAGCGGGACCGTGCGCCGGCGAGGCCGTAGCCGTCGCTAGAGGCCACGGGAGGGCTTGGCTTCGAGTCGGGGGTCTTCCTGGGCATGGTCTACGGCCAGGGGAAGGGAGAGAAGGAGCGGGGGAGCGTCAGGGCAGCGCGCGTGTGAGCATGCCCATTGGAGCTCTCGGGCGGCCGGCGCGCGTGCGAAAGGAGTCAGCAGGAGGGAGAAGGAGGAGGGGGGCCAGGCTGTGGCGTGTTGCGGACGTCGAGGAGCATCGACTGGCGCGAGGGGGAGGCCCGAGGTGGTCGGGAGCGCCGTGTCAATGGTCGGGAGCACGCTGACGTGCTCCAGAGCGCGTCTTTGGCCGGCGTGACATGCCTTTTTGTGGAATGGGCGCGGCCACTTGTGTCTGGAGGCTGCAGGGGGGAGTAAACAATGGGAAAGTGGCATTGGATGCCCTGGAACATGCTAGGAGTGAGAGAGAGATGAGAAAGGGGGGGGGGGAAGTGGCTGTCCAGAGGAGAAAAATGGGCTTTTCACCCCCTTCATCATGGCTTCTCGGGCAGGGAAAGATGCAGGGGCTAGAGGAGGACCAGATGGGGCTGTGGGAAAAAGATCAGCTCATGGAGATTAGTGGAAGTGGACAAAACATACATTTTTTTGTTTCTGCCAGAAGGTGTTTGTTGTTGGTTTGGGCAAGAAAATGGACTTCCCTTGTCATGAGGCTTGACAGGGTCAAATGGCATGAGAAAATAAGATGTTCCACCAAGATTGAGCTCATTTGGGCAAAGTTTCCAATGCAATTTTGGTAAACCCTAGAAATTGGCAGAACTTGCTTTACCAAGATTTAGTCATGAAAATCAATTCTCCTTGATGCACCACTTGGTGTAGTGGCCTCATTTGGTCATGTTAACATGCTCACAAAAGTTGGGGTCAAGGAGAAAAAGTTGGCAGTGCAAAGTTGTTCAAATTTGGTTCTGGACAGGAAGGGTTTTGGGGCACTTGGATCAAGTTAAACTGTTCTCCAACTTGTGCCACTTGGTCTAGATGAATTATTAGACCATTTGAGCATGTTCACAAGGTTTGAGAACATTTGGACATGTTTGGCAATGTAAAGTTGCTCAAACTTCAAAATGGACAGAAATGGTTTTGAGGGGATTTGATGATGTTATCTTGTTCTCAAAGACATGAGACTTGGCAAGATCACCAAATATGTCATATGTGACATGATAGAATTTTCTTGGAATTTTTGGGGAATATTTCCTTTGTAAATATTTCAAAAGCTTGAAATATCTAGAAAGGGTTTTTGAGGGATTTGACCAATATTTTGAACATGACCATGTCTTGAAACTCTTATATATGGACAATATATGTCCACTGAGTTTCCTTGATTTTTGTCAAATATTTTTAAAACAATAAAATAATTTTTCCCTATTAAAGACCATTTATGGCCTTAAGAAAAAGCTTTTAAATAAAATAGGAAAATAACCTTTAAAATTATATTTTTGTGGTTTCTGGGTATCCTATATCTAATAGGAGTCAAATATATTTTTGGAAAGATTTTTGCTGCCCTCAATTAAGTACTTGCAGTGCAAACCTTAACTCAGGGGTTTTTGGAAAACTAATTTTTGAAAATACTATTTGGCCAAATTATTTTTGTAAGAAATTATTTTTACGTCCTATACACATGGCATGATCATTGGATCAAGAGTTTGGAGCAAGGAGATGAAGTATAGGAGTTGGAGGATTTGTTTGATTTTTAGAGCACTTGCAAACAGCAGACAAACATTCAGTCAAAGCAAAGTCAAAACACTCAAAAGTTTTTGTCAAACCACATTTTAGCATGATTTAATGACTTAAGTGTTGTGCCATGAAAATCAGGGTGTGACAGACCTACCCCCCTTACAAGAATCTCGTCCCCGAGATTCCCAAACTAGGCACGGAAAGGAGTATGGAAACTTGGATTTGGGTTAGTCTTCACGTCCTCATACCGCTTCTGCTTCTGAGTGGTGCTCCATTGAATCTTGAAGGACCTGGTGTTGTAGCTCCATGTATGACGCTCTTCTTGATCCAGGTTGCCAATGGGTAGCTTGCGGTAGGTTAGATTTGGCTAGGGGTCGATGGCTCGGTGGTCAATATCCTTGTATAGATCGGGCAAGCCAGGAAGTCGAAAACACTCCCGGAGTTGTGTCGTGTGGAAAAACATTGTGCACAGCGGGCGAGTCAGGTGGTAACTCCAGCTGGTAACTGTCTTCTCTTCGTCTCGTAGCGATCTCGGAGGGGGTTGTTAAATCTTGGAGTGATCTTGAAGAAGGCCGATGAATCTTGGGGCGAGCTTTCCTTTGACATGGAAGCGCTGGGTTCCTTTGAGAGGGGTGACTCGGAGATAAACATGGTCTCCAACCCGGAAGGTCATGTCTTAACGACGTGAGTCAGCATAGCTCTTTGTCTTGACTTGGCAGTCTTCAAACACACTCTGACAAGCTGGACTTGCTCTTCGGCTTTACGGAGGATATCGGGCCCAAAGACAAGTCCTTCTCCGGTTTCTGACCAATTGAGGGGTGTGCGGCATTTCCGTCCGTATAACACCTCAAATGGTGCCATCTGAAGGCTTGACTGATAACTGTTGTTGTAAGAGAACTCGGCAAAAAGGGAGGCAATCTTCCCACTTAGCTCCATATGCTAAGACACAGGCTCAGAGCATGTCTTCGAGTATCTGATTCACTCATTCTGTCTGACCTCCGGTCTGTGGGTGGAAAGCAGTGCTGAAGGACAACTTGGTTCCTTCAGGATGGATGGAATACGGGGGGGTCGTGAGCTTCTTGCAAGATCAGATTCTTGTGCTCAATCTTGTTGGGTATGCAAATGCAATTCCCAAACCACACGACTCCTTGCTCATCTTCTGTGAAACTTGGGGCTTTGCCCGCCTTGATCTTCCTCTTGATGCCTTCAATACTCTCGTGTCCCGTCTGAGCTTCTTTAACCTCATCCACCAGGGTCGGCTTGGCTTCAAGGTTAGCTAAGAATCCTGGTGCATCCAGTTCCAACCCGAAGCTTCCAAGTTCTTCATACAAGGCGGGTAGCTTGTCCTTAAGCATAGCATTCAAGGAACAAGCCTTCTGCTTAATGCATCTGCTACCACATTAGCGTTCCCAGGGTGGTATTGAACACTGAGGTCATAATCTTTGATCAACTCTAGCCATCTTCTTTGCCTCGTGTTCAATTCCCTTTGAGTGAGAATATACTTCAGATTTTTGTGATCCGTGTATATCTCACATCGCTTCCCTAAGAGGTAATGTCGCCATGTCTTCAGGGCATGAACCACTACTGCTAGCTCAAGGTCATGAGTAGCATAGTTCTCTTCATGAGGCCGTAGTTGCCTTTGAGAGGAGTGGCTTGCAGATATGCACGGTCTTCAACGCGGAAGCTCACTCCTTGACGACGGTGGTTGGTATGGTTCTTCCTCCTTGACATGGCGGTCTTCGGATGTTCCCTAACCAGCTGATCAACTCTTCTTCCGTCTTCATGTGGACATTCATGTCCTCAAGTAAGGATGATGATTTACTTGCCCAAGTACTCTATGAAGTATTTGGGGTACGTAGAGTGGGCTGAGGCATTGGTGAGTGTCACGGTTGAGCATTGGTCAAGGTCTTATTGATCTAGAGCCAAGACCCAAGGTCATGATCCAAACGTGTTGTGGCTTGGTAGGGCATAAGGGTTTCAAGGATTCTAGTGTGCGAATGGACATTTATCATCCTACCTTTAAGCACGGTTTCTGAGATGCCAATAGTCTATCTAGTCCTTTAAACAAATCACATTATATCACTGATAGCATCATTTCGTATAGGCTAACTCCAATCATCACTCATGCTATTCATATCCTCATGGCTCCCGTGAGGATGTCTAACAAAATCATATATGTCTACAATCCCCAAACTCATATGTATGTCTAGTCCTAAAAATCCATGGGTAGAACATACAGGCTGCTAAGCTTGAACGTGACAATCCGAGTGCTCAGCCTGTTCTTCCGAGGTCTAAGATAAAGCATCTCTATCCTAAGGAAACACGTCGTAAGCCACTCCAGGATCTTGTTTCCTTCCTATGAATCGACTCCAACAGCCCATTAACTTCCATCAATCACTACACGATCCATTAATTCCACAAATCCAATGTCTATGGTGTGTTCCACATGATCTCCTAATGTCCTTATAATCCCCAATACTTGAAAGGGCTGCCTTATTATAGTTAGTCCTCCAATTCCCATTATCATGGTCAAGTAAACTCCAAGGTCAAGCTCACAAAGATCCCTAAATCAACTCCAACAATTAACCCAACCTCCTAGTTTATTGTCCTCCAAGAAACATGGTATCATGATCGAGATCATCAGTCTAAATCCAATTTACTCCAAACCATGTAGACTCACTCATCATCTATACTCAACTAGAATCAGCTACTTAAATCCAAATCTCTTGTCCAACGAGAATTCCTACATGTTCCCCAAGTCATTTACGTAATATCAACTGTCTCCTAACAATACCCCATGGCTAAGTTAAATCCAAATACTTCCAAGAATTCCAGCTTGCGATCATAATTGTCCTATAAATCCAATTTACTCTGGGGTACTGAAAGCTATGCTACTCTATAATCATGATCCCACCAAGTTCATCTACCAACATGGTGGCCTTATAATCCACCAAAGAGTCTCAGATAATTCCTCGAAGTCATTGATATAAACTCATCAAGTCATTTGTCCTCTGTTCCTATATCCCCCAAATCGGTCTTTCTTATGGCATTGTCAGTTCTGGTGCTACCTTAGGATGGTAATGTGCTCATTCACTACGTCCACTAGTTCCATAATGAACCCAGTGATAAGCAAGGCTTACTATAGCTTAACTTGTCCTCTTGTGATTCTGTAGGTTAAGCTCGGGGTTAAGGTTTCGAGCTGGGATATCTCGTGAAGTCTCGAAGGGTCTAGGAATGGGTCTCTAATCTTGAGGGGAAACCATAACTCTAAGGGGTTGCACTTGGTCGAGGAGGTTGTAGCAAAAGTCTTCAGTGCTTGTTGGTTGCCAAAGTAGAATCCTTGGTGTATATTGTCTTGCTAGCCTTCATTTGAGGAGAGAGAGATGAGAGGGAAAAGTAGCATAGAGGAGGGGAATGCCTAAAGGGGGGTTCTATAGTGCAAGTGCAAACAAACAAGTGCAAAAAGGGCTAAACAGAAGAAGCAAGGTAAGGAAGGTGATATAGTCGCATACTGGTCCCTAGGGCAAAAGTGCGACCTATATCAAAACACAAACAAATAAAAACAAGCAACACACAATCATTGTTCTATTCGAACTATCATACGGACTTGACTGCGCATAGGGGGTACACGACTCATCCTACCCTAGGGGTTCTTGGATTCTATAGTCGTGCCTTGTGCCTCGTGCAGTCTCCCGGGTTTCCTCAGGTGCTGCTACGTCTCTTGTAGTTGTTTGATGAAACGATCCCGGTTGAGCTTGAAGAGTCTTCAACAACTTCTTGCCTGTTGAAGTGATGGGGCGAAGGGGGCTCCTCGTAACTGGCATTGACTTGGTCTTCTATTGTCTTCTTAATCACGACGATCCCTTTTTGTCTTCTAAGCCGTCGATGGTACCAGGTAGGTAATCCTTTATGCAATGATATTATCAAGGCGTAATAGAGGTCCATCATGTCGGTTACGTTGATGACAACTTCGACACCAAGAGCGGGGGATGAGGAGAACCGTTTTCCTGCTCACTACGGTGAGGCGGACCAAATGGCTAGGTTCTCATCCATCGGTGGTTGCCGATACAACAACGGTGGTGACAGGGTTACTCTATTAGCGATGTATATCATGATCTTGCATATTCTATGCCCATCATCGTAGGCTAATGTTGCATCATCTTGGGGCAGTGTCAAGGGTGTCACCATCTCCTGGGTCTTCAGGTCCTCATTCCTCGAGGATGTATCTTCTATTGGCATCATCTCGTTGTGATGTCGCCAATCTTGTATTTAGGAGATGTGGGTGAATGTCTGGCAAGGCATCTTCCTTCTAGATTATCCACGAGGATTACAAGGAATCCAGGGGTCAGGGGCATAAGGGTTCTAGCGACCAAAGGTTTGAAGGGGAAGAGATCAATAAGGAAAGTATAACTTAGTTTTCAAAAAACTGAGAAGGGAAGAGAAGTATAGATAGTTTTGAAAACTAGTAGTTGTTTTGGAAATAGTTTTATCCTAACTAACGACCATGCTAACTAAGGCTTCCTACAGTCAGGATGGCTCTGATACCAGCTCTGTGGGGACCCCGACTCATAAGTCGAGATCACTGAATGCACGTGTACAGTGATCCCAGATACCAATGCTCACTGAACACACAGAAGCTGAATAACAAGAGTCTTACATCCATACATACCGTCTTACACAAATTGTGACCATTATGGTCAAGTCTTACATCGATAAAGCCTTAAGGGCTGAACATCAAATGAAACAAAGTAGCGGAAATCATCGTCGATAAGTAGAACCCATGCCATCAGCCTTAACCCTACAGGCATTCTGACTGGGAAACGTCCTAGTTCGCATGTTCGTCTCCAAAGAACTCTTCTTCGAACTCTGGTTCTTCCATGCCTGGTCAATTAAATAACCAGTGGCAAGCCAATGAGTACTTTGAATGTACTCGCAAGCAACCCATGTTTTGGTTCAAGGTACAACAATGCATGATATAGGTAAATTTTGCAGAAAGCTAGTTTTGAGTACAATGACATGTTCAACAACATGGTAAGGCATGCATCGAGAGATTTCAAGTAACCATGAGGACTAGTTACAGATATCAACATAAATAGAGTGGGCACCAACCCAACATAAATAGAGTGGGCACCAACCCAACATAAATAGAGTGGGCACCAACCCATCCCAATCATTTCAAGTCCCTTGACTTGACCCAAGTCATTTTCATCATCACACACACTTGGTTTGTAAACAAGTGGACGTAGCCCAAGAGCGGTTACCCAACTGTCCTTGACCGTGGACATGGCTATTCGAATAGTTTTACACTCTGCAGAGGTTGCACACTTTACCCACTAGATCCGGGGAACTTCCGTGTCATCCACGACCCGCGGTACCTCGAGTACCCGGGGTAAGCACCCGATCACTACCTTTCCCTAGACGACACTAACATGGAGTCCACTCGATTGGCAGTAACCCCTATGCCCAACATTTCACATAACACTTTCTTGGAGCCTCGCTCCCATACTTATCACATACCACTGGCACGGGGTACCAACGGTGTGTCCGGTGCCCTGTGAAAACAGTCATGGCCGCCCTACCTGGCACGACCCCGTCCCAAGAGAGAGCACCAACTCTCCCCCGTCACTAGTAATGCGGGCTCCAAGCTAGTATCGGTCTAGGTACTCAATAATGCCCTTTCCCATATAAGGGTAGTGTGGTTGCGCATGTAAGGTTGGAATAACGGTCGCAACTCCGACCAATCCGTTTTGAAAACAACACACACTTTCCTTGGCACACCACTTCGTCATCAATTGGTCACCCATCTCATCATCTCCCTCGGGCATAAGTGGCACCCGACGGGGTTTTCGAAAAGTCTTTTGAAAAAGCTTTGTCTCCCTCACCATGCATAAACCCGTCCCTTTTTGCGTAGCATCTACTTTAGCATCCTATCTACTCCCACCGGCATAACCCTCATAAGAAGGTAGGGCCATGCACAATGCAAGTATCAACGAGGAAACAACAGAGGCAACCAACCCACGTGGTTCACCATCTCACCATGATTCCGATGCAACAATAATAAAGAGCTATATATGACATGCATAAAAAGGGTTTCTTAGACATGGTCAAAGGGCTGCTTGCCTGTTTAACAAAGTCTTCGAGGTCTTCAAATATCTCTGGTCCAACTCCGAGCATTGCGTCTACTTCGTCAACTATCGTTGAAAGCAACCATAATAAGCAACACAACAAGGCAGGAAATAAAAGTGCTCTAAAAATATGAGTTGGACTTTTCTAGGATACTTCTGGTCATATGAGGGATGACCAAAGTGGTTTCATTGGGATTCGATGAATGGATATCTCTGAACATTTTGATATGGTGGAATCAAGGGGTTTATGGATTTGCAAGAAGTGTACAGAAATATATTTTTGAAAAATTAGCAAAGGCACCCATTCAACAAAGGATGATTTTAGAAGCATATAGGAATTGGTTTTACTGGATTTGGAGTTGAGATGATTTTCCTATGAATTTGCAAAGTTGGCTATATACAAAGAAATAGACCATTAGTTGAGGTGATACAGAAAGTATTACTAAAAATGTTCAAAAACTAAGTTTTGAACTTAGATGCACCTAGGAATTTGAATCATGGAATTTGGATCAATTTTGAGCCTTCTGTGATTTTCTAAAGTTTATGACAGGAATAAAAATATGGGATTTGATAAATATTTGTGAAGAAAAGGTCTCTGGAAAAATGTGCAGGTTACATCACCAGATAGATCACGATTTATAGAGTCACTAGAAATTTGAATCATCAAATTTGGAGTCCATCTGAATTCTCTAGAGATTTTACAATATTTATAAAAAAGAGAAAAAGGAAGAAAAGATGTCAACCTTATAAAGCGCACTGGGCGAAGCCCAGCTAAACAGCGCCTACTGGGCTCGGCCCAGTGGCTCAGCTGTGCGAGCGAAGGGGTGACGCCGAAGGCGCACTACAGAAGAGCGCCACCCGGCGGGGAAAGCGGATCGGCTGGAAGCCGTTTCCACTTAAACTTGCGGGCCCGGTCCACAGGGTCGCTGACACGCGGGCCCCGGGGCTCAGCCCATCTTCTACCTCCCGCTCGAACAGAGCAGAGGCAGGGGAGCAAGGCCGAGGGGGCGCCAGCGCTTTCTCGGGCAGCACGGGCCACCTCCGGCGGTGCCCGGCACACCGGCGGACTCAGCGCGCCGCGGCGCACCCATCCAGGTGCTTCACGCCCGCGGGGGAGCCCGGGAAGAGGAGGAGCTTCGGGTGCGGCGGACCGGGGTGCCGTCGAGGATGAATTTGTCGCCACGGCCTCTGGGGAGTGTAAATGAAGAGTGGGAGAGCTCCGCGGTGGTTGTGGTGGTGCAATTACCCTCATAGGTGGAGAGGAGGGGGCTCGGACGACGAGAATTTATGCGATGGCCGATGGCTCGGCTCCGGCCATGGACGAGGTTGGAGGGCACGGGAGGAGGAGTGGGTTGGTCCAGGGGGTCACTGGGAGTGAGAGAGGGCGAAAGGAGGCCAGAGAGGGCTCGGGGGTGGCCTTAAATAGGAGGGGGCGAGGTGCACAGCGGGACCGTGCGCCGCCGAGGCCGTAGCCATCGCTAGAGGCCACGGGAGGGCTTGGCTTCGAGTCGGGGGTCTTCCTGGGCGTGTTCTACGGCCAGGGGAAGGGAGAGAAGGAGCGGGGGAGCGTCAGGGCAGCGCGCGTGTGAGCATGCCCATTGGAGCTCTCGGGCGGCCGGCGCGCGTGCGGAAGGAGTCAGCAGGAGGGAGAAGGAGGAGAGGGACCAGGCTGTGGCGTGTTGCGGACGTCGAGGAGCATCGACTGGCGCGAGAGGGAGGCCCGAGGTGGTCGGGAGCGCCGTGTCAACGGTCGGGAGCACGCTGATGTGCTCCAGAGCGCGTCTTTGGCCGGCGTGACATGCCTTTTTGTGGAATGGGCGCGGCCACTTGTGTCTGGAGGCTGCAGGGGGGAGTAAACAATGGGAAAGTGGCATTGGATGCCCTGGAACATGCCAGGAGTGAGAGAGAGATGAGAAAGGGGGGGGGGGAAAGTGGCTGTCTAGAGGAGAAAAATGGGCTTTTCACCCCCTTCATCATGGCTTCTCGGGCAGGGAAAGATGCAGGGGCTATAGGAGGACCAGATGGGGTTGTGGGAAAAAGATCAGCTCATGGAGATTAGTGGAAGTGGACAAAACATACATTTTTTTGTTTCTGCCAGAAGGTGTTTGTTGTTGGTTTGGGCAAGAAAATGGACTTCCCTTGTCATGAGGCTTGACAGGGTCAAATGGCATGAGAAAATAAGATGTTCCACCAAGATTGAGCTCATTTGGGCAAAGTTGCCAATGCAACTTTGGTAAACCCTAGAAATTGGCAGAACTTGCTTTACCAAGATTTAGTCATGAAAATCAATTCTCCTTGATGCACCACTTGGTGTAGTGGCCTCATTTGGTCATGTTAACATGCTCACAAAAGTTGGGGTCAAGGAGAAAAAGTTGGCAGTGCAAAGTTGTTCAAATTTGGTTCTGGACAGGAAGGGTTTTGGGGCACTTGGATCAAGTTAAGCTGTTCTCCAACTTGTGCCACTTGGTCTAGATGAATTATTAGACCATTTGAGCATGTTCACAAGGTTTGAGAACATTTGGACATGTTTGGCAATGTAAAGTTGCTCAAACTTCAAAATGGACAGAAATGGTTTTGAGGGGATTTGATGATGTTATCTTGTTCTCAAAGACATGAGACTTGGCAAGATCACCAAATATGTCATATGTGACATGATAGAATTTTCTTGGAATTTTTGGGGAATATTTCCTTTGTAAATATTTCAAAAGCTTGAAATATCTAGAAAGGGTTTTTGAGGGATTTGACCAATATTTTGAACATGACCATGTCTTGAAACTCTTATATATGGACAATATATGTCCACTGAGTTTCCCTGATTTTTGTCAAATATTTTTAAAACAATAAAATAATTTTTCCCTATTAAACACCATTTCTGGCCTTAAGAAAAAGCTTTTAAATAAAATAGGAAAATAACATTTAAAATTATATTTTTGTGGTTTCTGGGTATCCTATATCTAATAGGAGTCAAATATATTTTTGGAAAGATTTTTGCTGCCCTCAATTAAGTACTTGCAGTGCAAACCTTAACTCAGGGGTTTTTGGAAAACTAATTTTTGAAAATACTATTTGGCCAAATTATTTTTGTAAGAAATTATTTTTACGTCCTATACACATGGCATGATCATTGGATCAAGAGTTTGGAGCAAGGAGATGAAGTATAGGAGTTGGAGGATTTGTTTGATTTTTAGAGCACTTGCAAACAGCAGACAAACATTCAGTCAAAGCAAAGTCAAAACACTCAAAAGTTTTTGTCAAACCACATTTTAGCATGATTTAATGACTTAAGTGTTGTGCCATGAAAATCAGGGTGTGACAAATGGACTAACCAATGCTTCTAGGGATTTCCTAGATAGTTGTGCTGGTTGTGTTTTCAGGGAACGAACTATTGGGCAAGCTGAAGAATTATTGAATAACATATTGAAAAATTATGATGATTGGACTCTTGCTGAACTACCTCCTAAACCCACTCATAAGTAGAGGGGTATATTATATCTCAGTCCTGAAGATATGCAAGAGGCAAAGAAATCTATGAAGGGAAAAGGTATTAAAGCTGAGGATGTCAAAAATTTACCTCCTATTGAAGAAATACATGGGCTTGATGCACCACCACCACCAAAGGTGGTAGAGGTAAATTCTCTAATGAAATTCAATGAGAATGACAATCCTCACAATATGCACCCTGGCCAATGCCTTTATGAGTTTGAAAACTACATTAGAAAACAAGATCACTTCAATGCAAATGTTATGAAACAATTGAAATACAATTTTGATATGATTGCTCGCTTGAGTGACTTGTTATTTAGAATATCAAATGATGTTAGAGGTGTGGGGAAGCATGCTTCTATGGTTCAAACTCAGTTAAAAGAAGTTGTTAAATCTCAAAGAGAGTTGCTTGATGAAATGAATAATAACATAAGTGACTTTGTTGTTAGAGTAGTACTAGAGGAGGTAAAATGACTCAGGAACCACTTTATCCTGAGGGACACCCAAAAATAATTGAACAATAATCTCAAAGAGCTAACACTAATGCACGTAGTCCTTCTAAAAAGAAAAAGAAGGAGAAAAATGATAGGACTTTGCATGCATCTAGTGAACCTGAAGTAGAAAAACCTCCTGATAATGATAATGTAATTTCTATCTCTGATGCTAAAACTCAGTATGGTAATGAACACTCACCTTCTGATAATGAAAAATATAATGATGAGGTTCATGGAAATACTCAAACAAATAATAAAGAACCAGACAATGATGTTGAGATAGAACCTGCAGTTGATCTTGATAGCCCACAACCTAAGAATACACGATATGATAAAAGATACATTATTGCTAGAAAACACTGAAAAGAAAGAGAACTGTGGGTTCAAAAACCTATGGCCTTTCCATGCAAGTCAACTAAAAAGAAAGATGATGAAGAATTTGAACACTTTGCTAAAATGCTGAGGCCAGTCTTTGTGCGTACTCGCTTGACAGATATCTTGAAAATGCCTCCTTATGCAAAGTACATGAAAGACATCATCACCAATAAGAGAAAAATACCGGAAGCTGAAATCTCCACCATGCTTGCTAATTATACTTTTAAAGATGGAGTACCTAAAAAACTTGGAGATCCGGGAATACCAACTATACCTTGTTGTATCAAAAGAAATTATGTGAAAACTGCTTTATGTGATTTAGGAGCTGGTGTTAGTGTTATGCCTTTCTCTTTATATAAAAGACTTGATTTGAATAAACTCACACCTACTGAAATATCTTTGCAAATGGCTGACAAATCAACTGCCATACCTATCGGTATTTGTGAGGATGTACCCGTTGTTGTTGGTAATATTACTATTTTGACTGACTTTGTTATATTTGAGATGCCCAAGCACAAAGACATGTCGATTATCCTTGGTAGACCCTTCTTGGATACTACAGGGGCTATTATTGATTGCAATAAAAGCAAGGTCACTTTTCATATCAATGGTAATGAGCATACGATGCACTTTCCGAAGAAACAATTCCAAGTGAATGGTATTAATGTTATTGAAAAATCTCCGACAATCACTATTGGAAGTTTCTAACTACCTGTACCTACTTGTAAAAAGAAATATGAAATGCTTATTGTTGGGGACATTCATATCCCCATTGAGGTAACTTACTGATTTACGAAAGTTCTTCGGTTTCATGCTAATCGAAAGTGGTTGTCAATAAGACTTGATCAACCTTAATAATGGATCATTTTTTAGAGGTATGAAGTTGATGAATTTAGTAGGCACTACGTTCTGTCCCTACATTTTGTTTTTTTGTTTTACTAGTTAAATAAAAAAAATGCCATGTTTTGTCTGTTTTTTGAATTTTCCGTCCAATAAAAATGACCCAAAAATAAAAGTTCTCAGAATGCTCTGAAAATTTAATACGATTTTTTCTGAATATTTAAGAATTTTTCGTGCAAATAACATTAGAGGGAGGTGCGCCAGGTGGGCACAACCCACCTGGGTGCGCTAGGACCCCTAGGCGCGCCCTGGTAGGTTGTGGTTCCCACGTGAGCCCCTCACTTATCTCTTCATACCACTTCATCACCTACCTCTAAAAAAATCACCATTGCTCTCTCTCTCTCTCTCTCTCTCTCTCTCTCTCTCTCTCTCTCTCTCTCTCTCGTGTTCTTGCTCTCAAACTCGTGGAGTTCGATCTCTTTGCTCGAAGCTCCATTTCCGAAACTGTTTTGGGGGATTGTTGCTTGGTATGTGACTCCTCCGTTTGTCCAATTAGTTTTTGCTTTAGTGGTTTATATTTTGAATAATTAGCTACTCTTGGTGCTACTGGAGATGAGCTTGCATGTTGAATTCTGAGAGTTCTAAGTAGTTTGAATGATTTCTATGGCCTCTATGTATCCCTATGAGTAGTTGCTATTAATTTTGTAAAGTTTTGTTAAAAAATTGTGGACTAAAAATTTCAGAATTTTTGTTCATAGGAAAAAGATGAATATCTTTAGGAAGTTTGCTTCCAAGAAGAACTCCAAGGGTGTTATTGGGGAGTCGTCTGATAGTGATCTCCATACCCGGAGATTGGCGCAAGTACGGCCGTGCGAATGGCTGCATACCCCATTCATGGAAGTGGCCGTAATCCTTCAAGAGTTTGCACAATATGCTGCTAATGCCGGCCTCACCGACTTCATCGCAACTGAATGTGAAATGTATCATCTCCTCACAAACTCCTTTGTGCAAAGTTTTTCTTTCCTTCCTAGGAATAATCCTCCTGTGGTGTTGTTTAATTTGTACGCTGAACCCCATCAGATACCACTTACTAAGTTCTGTGAAATATGCTTGCTTCCTTCTGATGGTGGTTTGGTAGAGCCTAGGCCTACGGAGTTTGAGGGTTTCTATCATACTCTGACAGTGGGTGATGAGAGAGAGGTGTCGAGCATCACCATCGCTGGCTTGCATTATCTCGTTGTTCATTATTTCACTCTTTTCATTGCAAAATGCTTGCTTGCTAGAGAGAAGGTGGGTGCACTCAGTGCTCCAGACCTTGCTGTTTTATGTCGTGCAATTGAGGGTGACAACACTTATAGCTTGGGGGCTATTGTGGCATGTCGCCTTCACATTAATAAATCCAAGGGTAGAATACATGGTGGTATTTAAGCTACTCATTTGGCAGCTCGCTTTAATGTTGAGATATGCCTGCATGATTATCCTTTGCCCAAGGTCTACCTAGATCGCGTCGCCATGGACCACCACCAGTTTATTGCTACCGATTACCATAACATCTCTATTCCATATAACCTGGTTTTCAGTGTAAGAATTCATGATATTGTTCCATTGCCTGCATCTTCTTTGTTTGATCATATTGCCAGGGGTGGATACAGTATTATGCCTACAGATATCATCGCCTACCGGAACAACCAGGCTACAGCAGAGGAGGAGCCTCAGCAGCGGGATCCATGGGTGCCCGCTCCTCAGCATTCGACATGGGACCCCATGGTTTCTTCGACTACTGACTGATTACCAAGTTAGGCCAAAAGCCTAAGCTTGGGGGAGTACGTATTCTCACCGACATTACATTCATGTTCACACATTTCATTCCAGTTGTCGGTGTCCACACTTTTTCACTATACCATCCATGTTAAATTTATTTTCTCGCTTTCTTATTGTGTGTTTGAAAAACCTTGAGAAAATCCAAAAATATATTTCCTGCTTCTTTTCGATTTTTCTTCCTAGTTTAAATTGTTGTAGCACTAAAAAGAAAACCCAAAAATATTTCCTTATTCTTATTTTTCTTGTTGGGAGCTTTCCCGTGTAAATAGTTTTTATCGTTTTTGCTTTTCCCTTTTATTTGCTTGTGCAAGAAAACGAAAAACTCCAAAAATATTTCAGTGTGTTTCTCTGAATTTCTTTTCTTTTTATTTGAGTCATATCGAGGAGAAGACCACAATGAAAATGTTGAATGGCTCTCATATGCATTATTGTTGATCTAACAAAGAGGCCATATTACCTTGTCTTCTCCTATTGAATAAAATGTTTGTAGGTTCCAGCTTAGTCCACCACACTCTTGAACTATTATTATTTTCACAGCATTCGGTCATGCAACTAAAAGGCAATAATGACGATATTTGATGAGCTGGCCGTGGCAGAGAGAAACATGTATGAAATCGACTTGTTCTGTTTTTGTAAATATGTTTAACCTAGTATCCATGATTCAGCCCATTATGATTAAACATGTTTGCAATGACAATTAGAGATTATAGTTTCTCATGCCATGCATAAGTTGCTTGGGGGATAATGATTTATCTTGGATATCAACATTGTGTTAAAATGATTGTGTTGTAGTATGATGATATGGTATCCTCCTCTGAATGTTCGAGTGGCTTGACTTGGCACATGTTCATGCATGTAGTTGAATCAAAACCAACATAGCCTCTATGATATTTATGTTTGTGGTGTTCATATCCTACTCATGCTAGTGTCCAATGTTACTTATTGATAATGCATGTTCATGACCGTTGTTGCTCTCTAGCTGGCCACTTCTCAACCTATTTGCTAGCCTTCGCCTGTACTAAGTTGGAATTCTGATTGTGCATCAAAAACCTTGAACCCAAGTTATTCCAGATGAGTCCACCATACCTACCTATAGGTTGTATTACCCTGCTATCCTAAGTAAATTTGCATGTGCCATCTCTGAAAATTTGAAATAAATATCCTTTTTGTGTCCCTGGATCATTCATGGAACGACATGAGGTAGTCGATATCTTCCATGCTAAGTGGGTTATTCTCAGGATGAGTGTTTATTCACTCACCATCGCATGAGAAAAGGGCGGTAATAGGGATTCCTAGTCCCGAACTCAAAAGGCAAATAATTAAACAAACCTCCCCCAGGACTATTGTTGGTACGGACAACACCCGTTGTTTTGGACAAGCCATGGAGTGTGATTGTTGGTGGAGGGGATGTAAACCTTCACTTTTATCACTTGGGAACCGCCACTAGCGTGCTTAGCATGGAAGATATTGATAACTGATGGTCATGAAGTAAACAAGAAGGGTGCATTTCTCAAAATATCATTTACCTCTGTTTTAAAAAACTTGAGCTCTGGCAGCGCTGCAAATCACTGCTTCTCTCTGCGAAAGGACTTTCTATTTACTTTTATGTTGTGTCATCACCCTCTCAAATAAGTGCCAGAACCTAAGAGCACTGCTGTCATGCTGATGCATTGTGTGTAGCTAATGTTGGGTGCATCATGACTGGATCTTTTCTACCATGAATTATAATGTTTAGTCGCTACTTGAACTTTGGAGGTGCTCTGCATTTATGTTTTGTGGTCTCAGAAAGGGCTAGCGAGATAACGCTATTGTCACATTATATCATGGTTGTTTTGATAATGTGTTGTTGTTTGAGATATCTTATTATTGCTCGCTAGCTGATTATGTCACTGATATGAGTTAATATAATTTTGAGTTATTGTTGGCATGGTTAGTTATAACCTGGGTACTGTTTAAGCTTATTTATGCAAACAAGAGCAAAAGAGTTCGTAAAAGTTTTTCTTTTTCACTTTTAGTTTATCAACTGAATTGCTTGAGGACAAGCAAAGGTTTAAGCTTGGGGGAGTTGATACATCTCGAACGTATCTACTTTTCGTAACGCTTTTACACATGTTTTGGACTATAATTTGCATGATTTGAATGAAACTAACCCCGGACTAATGTTGTTTTCAGCAGAACTACCATGATGTTGTTTTTGTGTAGAAATAAAAGTTCTCAGAATGGAACAAAACTTTGCGAGGATTTTTTATAAAATAAATGAGAATTTCTGGTGCTGAGAACCACCGGAGGGGGGCGCCCAGGTGGGTTTTCCCCACCTGGTAGCCCCGCAGACCCTGAAACCGACGCTATAAAATCAAATTTTTCTAGAAAAAAACAGGGAGGAAGAATTATCGCGTTCCACGAGACGGAGCCGCCGTCACCTCCTGTTCTTCATCGGGAGGCCAGATTTGGAGTCCATTTGGGGCTCCGGAGAGGGGGATCTTCGATCTTCGTCATCATCAACCCTTCTCCATCGCCAATTCCATGGTGCTCCCCACCGGTAGTGAGTAATTCCTTCGTAGGCTCGCTGGTCGGTGGGGAGTGGATGAGATTCATCATGTAATCTAGTTAGTTTTGCTAGGGCTTGGTCCCTAGTATCCACTATGTTCTGAGATTGATGTTGCTATGACTTTGCCATGCTTAATGCTTGTCACTTTGGGCCCGGGTGCCATGATTTCAGATCTGAACAGTTTATGTTGTCACCTTTATATCCATGTTCTAGATCGGATCTTGCAAGTTATAGTCACCTACTACGTGTTATGATCCGGCAACCCCGGAGTGATAATAGTCGGGACCACTCCCGGTGATGACCGTAGTCTGAGGAGTTCATGTATTCACCATGTTTTAATGCTTTGTTCTGGTTCTCTATTAAAAGGAGGCCTTAATATCCCTTAGTTTCCAATTGGGACCCACTGTCGCGGGAGGGTAGGACAAAAGATGTCAAGCAAGTTCATTCCATAAGCATGTATTACTATTTACGAAATACATGCCTACGTTATATTTATGAACTGGAGCTAGTGCCATATCGCCCTAGGTTGTGACTGTCACATGATGAATATCATCCAACATATTACTGATCCACTGCCTACGAATTTATCTCATACTGTTCTTGCTAATATACTACTGTTATCGTAACTGTTGCACTTGCTACAAAACTACTGCTATCACTGTTACCGTTACTATTGTTGTCGCTACTGTTCTCCAAACTATCATATTACTTTGCTACTGATCACTTTGCTACAGATAATTAATCTCTAGGTGTGGTTGAATTGACAACTCAGCTGCTAATACTTGCAAATATTCTTTGGCTCCCCTTGTGTCGAATCTATAAATTTGGGTTGAATACTCTACCCTCGAAAACTGTTGCGATCCCCTATACTTGTGGGTTATCAGGATGGTTGATGATGATGATGGCGATGATTTCCCCTCTCCGGAGCCCAAAACGGACTCTAGATCTGCCCTCTCGAGGAAGAACAGGAGGTGGTGGCGGCTCCGTAACATAAAACGCGATGAATCCTTCTCTCTTATATTTTTCTCCCCGAACATGAATATAAGGAGTTGGAGTTGAGGTCGGGGGAGCTTCATGAGACCCACAAGATAGGGGGCACGCCCTAGGGGGGCACGCCCTCCACCCTTGTGGACATTTGGTGGGTCCCCTTTTGTTGATCTTTCGCCAATATTTTTTATATATTCCAAAAATATTTTTGTGGATTTTTAGGTCATTCCGAGAACTTCTATTTCTGCACAAAAATAACACCATGGCAATTCTGCTGAAAACAACATCAGTCCGAGTTAGTTCCATTCAAATCATGCAAATTAGAGTCCAAAACAAGGGCGAAAGAGTTTGGAAAAGTTGATACGATAGAGACGTATCAACTCACCCAAACTTAACCCATTGCTTGTCCTCAAGCAATTCAGTTGATAAACTGAAATTGATAAAGAAAAACTTTTACAAACTCTGTTTGATCTTGTTGTTGCAAATATGTAAAGCCATCATTCAAGTTTTCAGCAAATATTATGACCTAACCATATTCACAATAACATTTAGGTCTCACATTTACTCATATCAATGGCATAATCAACTAACGAAGAATAATAATAAATATCGGATGACAACACTTTTTCAAAACAATCATGATATGATATAACAAGATGGTATCTCTCTAGCCCTTTCTAAGGCCGCAAAACATAAATGCAGAGCACCCCTGAAGATCAAGGACTGACTAGACATTGTAATTCATGGCAAAAGAGATCTAGTCACAGTCATACTCAATATCAATTAATAACAATGCATACAAATGACAGTGGTGCTCTCTAACTGGTGCTTTTTATAAGAGGATGATGACTCAACATAAAAGTAAATAGATAGGCCCTTCATAGAGGGAAGCAGGGATTTGCAGAGGTGCCAGTGCTCGAGTTTTTGAAATAGAGATGAATAATATTTTGAGTGGCATGCTTTCATTGTCAACATAACAACCAAGAGATCTCGGTATCTTCCATACTAGATACATTATAGGCGGTTACCAAAGAGAATGGTAAGGTTTATACTCCCCCACCACCAACAAGCACATTCCACGGCTGGTCTGAAACAACGGGTACCGTCCAACTAACAACAGTCCTGTGGGAGTTTTGTTTGCAATTATATTTTGATTTTATTTGAGCATGGGACTGGGCATCCCGGTTACCAACCATTTTCTCGTGAGTGATGAGCGGAGTCCACTCATCGTGAGAATAACACTCCTAGCATGGAAGAGACTAACAACCCCCAGTCGCTACACGAGCGATTCGGGCATACAAAACAGATTATCATTTGAAGGTTTAGAGTTTGGCACATGCAAATTTACTTGTAACGACAGGTAAATACTGCATATAGGTTGGACTCATATGGAACAACTTTGGGTTTATGCAAGTGGATAAACAAGCAGTATTCCCGCTTAGTACAAGTGAAGGCTAGAAAGAGATTGAGGAGCAACCAACCAGAGAGCGACAACAATCATAAACATGCATTAAGATTAACCAACATTGAGTGCAAGCATGAGTAGGATATAAATCACCATGAACATAAATATCATGGAGGCTATGTTGATTTTGTTTCAACTACATGCGTGAACATGTGCCAAGTCAAGCCACTCGAATGATTCAAAGGAGGATACCATCCTATCATACTACATCACAACCATTTTAGAAGCATGTTGGCACACAAGGTAAACCATTATAAACTCCTAGCTAATTAAGCATGGCATGAATAACTATAATCTCTAATTGCCATGCAAACCTGTTTCATTCATAATAGGCTGAATCAAGAATGATGAACTAATCATATTTACAAAAACAAGATAGGTCGAGTTCATACTAGCTTTTCCTCATCTCAATCACTTCATCATATCTCGTCATTATTGCCTTTCACTTGCATGACCGAACGGTGTGGATAATAATAATAGTGCGCGTGCATTGGACTAGGCTGGAATCTACAAACATTTATTCAAAAGAGAAGACAAGGTAATATGGGCTCTCTTGTTAGATCAACAATAATGCATATGAGAGCCACTCAACATTTTCATCGTGGTATTTTCCTCTCGACCCCCAAAGAAAAGAAAAGAATTTCAAAGAAACACACTGAAATGTTTTTGGACTTTTTGTTTTTCTGAAGGAAGTAAAACAAGAACGAGAAAAACTATTTACACAGGAAAGCTCCCAACAAGCAAAAGAAGAACGAGAAATCTGTTTGGGTTTTCTTTTATACTACTACTAAGTGAAAATGGAAACTAAACTAAACTACAACTAATTTTTTTTATTAAGGTTTTTCAAACACACAAGAAGAAAGCAGGAAAAAGGGAATAAACTAGCATGTATTATACAATGGAAAAGTATGAACACCGACAACTAGAATGAGTTTGTGAACTTGAGTGGATATAGGTCGGTGAGAAATACGTACTCCCCGAAGCTTAGGCTTTTGGCCTAAGTTATTCTAGGCCCATGACTGGCCCGGATTGTATCTGAAATCATAGTCGGGGTTGTACTGTGCTATGGTAGCTACCGCTTGGCAAGTTGCTTCCTGGAGTCGAGCGACCTTCGCTGCTCTCTCGTACTCGTTCGCCTCCTCTCTAGTTATAAAATATATTCCATTTACCTGAAAGTTAAAGAAGGCATGAGCAGGAAGGGTAATATGGACAACACGACGTCTGTCAAAGATTAGTCGGTACCGGAGAGACTGTTCGTTCCACTCAAGAAACTGGTAGCGTACTAATACATCTCCAACATATCTATATTTTTTTATTGTTCCATGTTGTTATATTACCATTCTTGGATGTTTTGCAATCATTTTATAATCATTTTATATCATTTTTGGTACTAACCTATTGACATAGTGCCCAGTGCCAGTTGCTATTTTCTGCTTGTTTTTTACATCGCAGGAAATCAATACCAAACGGAGTCCAAACGCAGCGGAACTTTTTGTGGGATTTTAATGGACCAAAAGACACCCAATCGGCCGAAGAAGCACCTGGGGGGTGCCTCGAGGGGGGCACAACCCACCGGGGTGCGCTTGGGCCCCCAGGCGCGCCCATGTGGGTTGTCCCCACCTTGGTGGCCTCATGCACCGCCTCTTTGCTCTATAAATACCCCAATATTCCAAAAACCCTAGGGGAGTCGATGAAAATCAATTGCAGACGCTGCAAGTTATAGAACCACCAGATCCAATCTAGACACCATCATGGAGGGGTTCATCATCCTCATTGGTGCCTCTCCGATGATGCGTGAGTAGTTCATTATAGACCTACGGGTCCATAGTTAGTAGCTAGATGGCTTTCTCTCTCTCGTTTGATTCTCAATACAATGGTCTCTTGGAGATCCATATGTTGTAACTCTTTTTGAGGTGTGTTTGTTGGGATCCGATGAACTTTGCGTTTATGATCAGATCTATGTTTTTATCCATGAAAGTTATTCGAGTCTTCTTTGATCTCTTATATGCATGATTACTTATAGCCTCTTATTTCTTCTCTGATATTCTTGTTTTGTTTGGCCAACTTGATCTATTTATCTTGCAATGGGAAGAGGTGCTTTGTGATGTTCGATCTTATGGTGCTTGATCCCAGTGACAGAAGGGGAACCGTCACGTATGTATCGTTGCTACTAAGGATAACAAGATGGGGTCTATTTCTACATAAATAGATCTTGTCTACATCATGTCATCATTCTTATTGCGTTACTCCGTTTCTCCATGAACCTAATACACTAGATGCATGCTGGATAGTGGTCGATGTGTGGAGTAATAGTAGTAGATGCAAGCAGGAGTCGGTCTACTAATATTGGACATGATGCCTATATAATGATCATTGCCTGGATATCGTCATGATTATTTGAAGTTCTATCAATTGACCAACAGTAATTTGTTTACCCACCAGTAATTGGCCCCCGAGTCTCTTCTTTGTTATATTTGCCTTCACGATCTATTTTTATTTGCTTTTATTTTCAGATCTATTAAGCCAAAAATACAAAAATATATGTGTGACGCCCCCGATTCAATCGTACACTAATCATGCACGTAAACGTGTACGATCAAGATCAGGGACTCACGGGAAGATATCACAACGCAACTCTAAAAGTAAAACAAGTCATATAAGCATCATATTACAAGCCAGGGGCCTCGAGGGCTCGAATACAAGTGCTTGACATAAACAAGTCAGTGGAAGCAACAATATCTGAGTACAGACATAAGTTAAACAAGTTTGCCTTAAGAAGGCTAGCACAAACTGGGATACAGATCTAAAGAGGCGCAGGCCTCCTGCCTGGGATCCTCCTAAACTACTCCTGGTCGTCGTCAGTGGGCTGCATGTAGTAGTAGGCACCTCCAGTGTAGTAGGAGTCATCGTCGACGGTGGCGTCTGGCTCTTGGGCTCCAGCATCTGGTTGCGGCAACCAGGTAGAAGGGAAAGGGGGAAAAGGGGGAGAAAAGCAACCTTGAGTACTCATCCAAAGTACTCGCAAGCAAGGAGCTACACTACATATGCATGGGTATATGTGTAAAGGGCCATATCAGTGGACTGAACTGCAGAATGCCAGAATAAGAGGGGGATAACTAGTCCTGTCGAAGACTACGCTTCTGGCAACCTCCGTCTTGCAGCATGTAGAAGAGAGTAGACTGAAGTCCTCCAAGTAGCATCGCATAGCATAATCCTACCCGGCGATCCTCCCCTCGTCGCCCTGTGGAAAAGCGATCACTGGGTTGTCTGTGGAACTTGTCTGGGTGTGTTTTATTAAGTATCCGATTCTAGTTGTCATAAGGTCAAGGTACAACTCCAAGTCGTCTTGTTACCGAAGATCACGGCTATTCGAATAGATTAACTTCCCTGCAGGGATGCACCACATAACCCAACACGCTCGATCCCAGTTGGCCGGACACACTTTCCTGGGTCATGCCCGGCCTCGGAAGATCAACACGTTGCAGCCCCACCTAGGCACAACAGAGAAGTCAGCACGCCGGTCTAAACCTAAGCGCACAGGGGTCTACGCCCATCGCCCTTAGCACACCTGCACGTTGCGAATGCGGCCAGAAGCAGAACTAGCCCCCTTAATACAAGAGCAGGCTGATGTTCAAATCCGGCGCGCGCCGCTCAGTCGCTGACGTCACGAAGGCTTTGGCTGATACCACGACGCCGAGTGCCCATAACTGTTCCCGCGTAGTTGGTTAGTGCGTATAGGCCAGTAGCCAGACTCGGATCAAATACCAAGATCTCGTTAAGCATGTTAAGTATCCGCGAACGCCAAACAGGGCCAGGCCCACCTGTCTCCTAGGTGGTCTCAACCTGCCCTGTCGCTCCGCAACAAAGTAACAGTCAGGGGCCGTCGGGAACCCAGGCCCACCTCTACCGGGATGGAGCCACCTGTCCTTCCAGCCCCCACATCGGAATCACTTGCGGGTACTCAATGAGCTGACCCGACTTTAGTCACCATCTGTATAGTATGTATGTATAGTATATACCCGTGATCACCTCCCTAGTGATCACGGCCCCATAGTATAGCAAGCAGACTGACAAGAATGTAGGGCCAATGATGATAAACTAGCATCCTATACTAAGCATTTAGGATTGCGGGTAAGGTATCAATGACTGTAGCAACAATGACAGGCTATGCAACAAAATAGGAGTAACAGAACAGTAACATGCTACATTACTCTAATGCAAGCAGTATAGAGAAGAATAGGCGATATCTGGTGATCAAAGGGGGGGCTTGCCTGGTTGCTCTGGCAAGAAGGAGGGGTCGTCAACATCGTAGTCGTAATGGGTAGCAGCGCGTCGGTCTCGGCGTCTAGCGAGAGAAGAGGGGGAAGAAACAATAAATACAATGCAAACAGATGCATAACAATGCATGACAAAGCAAAGCGTGATGCTAGGCGTGCCCTAACGCGGTATGAGGTGATACCGGTGAAGGGGGAAACAACCGGGAAAGTATCCCCGGTGTTTCGCGTTTTTGGGCGGAGGAGCCGGAGGGGGAAAGTTGCGAGTTTGATACGGTAGGGGTGTGTGGCGGATGAACGGGCTGCGTATCCGGATTCGTCTCGTTGTTTTGAGCAACTTTCATGTTGAAAATAATTTAATCCGAGTTATGGATTAAAAGTTATGATTTTCTAAAGATTTTATTAATTTCTGGAATTTAATTAGTTATTTAAATTAATTCGAAAATGGAATAATGACATCAGCATGATGTCATGTTGATGTCAGCAGTCAACAGAGTTGACTGGTCAACCTGACCAGTGGGTCCCACTGGTTAGAGACACATGTTAATTATCCAAATTTAATTTAATCTAATCAGAATTAATTAGGGGTGGGCCCCACTGTCATACTAATTAACTAACCAGGTTAATTAGATAACTAATGTTTAATTAGTTTAGTTAGTTGTTTAGTTTAATTAAACAAAAATTAATTAAGTTAATTATTTCTCTAATTAATTAATTAATTCTTTTTATTTTTATTTTTATTTTTATAAATACGTTCAGGGGGTGGGGGCCCCTTGTCATTGGCCCAGGGGGCCTAGTGGGTTTGCGGGCGCTACGGTTGCCGCGGGTGCGGGCGCTGGGCGTCGGCGCCCGACTGGGCGAGCGCCCAGATCGACAGGCAGGGGGGCGCCAGCCACGGGCGTGGCAAGGCCGCTGGCGTGGCCGCCGGCGCCCACGACGCGGGCCAAGGGAACGGAGGGCGGCGCCACGGGAGGGCGGTGACGGGCGTTCAGCGCGGCAAGGCCGCGCGTGAGAGGAGGAGAGCGGGGCGGTCAGAGCGCCGGAGTTGGCCGCGGACAAGGAGGCGTCACCGGTGCAGGGGGGTTGCAGGAGCGGGGCAAGGTGAATGGCGGCGAGCACGGAGGAGTCGGCGACGGTTGCGGCAAACGGGAGGTGGCCGGGGCGCGCGGGGCTGGCGCGGCCCCGAGCGGCGAGCAGGGGAGGAGACGAGCACGGGGCGAGGGAGAGAGAGGAGGGGCGCAGAGGCCGTGGCCTCACCGGAGTCGTAGGGTCTGGGCAGCGGTGGTCGAGGGGGGTGACGAGGACGGCGTCGGCGGAGCGGGTGCAGGCCGGTGGGGAAGGGCACCGGCGACGTCGGGGCGGCCCCCTCCCGATCCAGATCGGGCAGAGGGGGCGAGGGAGAGGGGGGTCGGCGAGGAGGAGGTTGAGGACGGCCTGTACGGCGGGGAGGCGGCGGTTCCGCGGGCGCGGGCGCGCCGGCGAGGTAGAAGCAGGGCGACGGCGGTCGACGGGGTTGGGCCCCTCCCCGATCCAGATGGGATCGAGAGGAGAGGGGGGAGAGGGAGAGGCGAGCGAGTGGGGGAGTGGGCATGTGGGGGTTAGGGTTCGGTCGCCCCAGGGGGTTGTATGGGTTCGGCGGGCCGGGGGAGGGAGCTGGGCTGGCTGGGTGCGCGACCAGTCGGGCCGCCTGGTGGGCCGAAGCCCAAGGGGCCGGGGGGGCTTTCTCCTTTTCTTTGTTTTTTTGTAATTTCTTTTCTTTTATTTATTTTCTTTTCTGTTTTATTCCATTTTAAATCATTTAGGCATTTTATAAAAATGTGTTTGCTTTATTATAATTACCCTTGTAATACCCGGCACCCACCGAACATTTTTGTTTCAACTTTTGAAAACTTTTATTGTTGACATTAATTTGAGTTTGAATTTTGAAGCGGTTTCGAATTAACCCGAGATTAACTACAGTGACAGAGGTGACGTCGCACCATTAACATGAGATTACTATAGCATGATTATCCGGGCGTCACAATTCTCCTCCACTACAAGAAATCTCCTCCCGAGATTTAAGAGGTAGTGAAAGGGGGGAAGGTTTGGTAACGAATCTAGCGGGTCTTCTCATTCTGGCTTGCTCTTCTCGAAGAGACCGGTCCAATACGATGTCTTCATTCCTTTGCTTCCGGTCATCATGATGAAGTCGACATCCTTTCTTCGGAATCTTCATCGTACTTACGAATAGGTAACAGGGCAGATCGGCAACGACAGAATGCTATAAGGGTAATAATCTGGGATTAACCCATGAATGAGTATATGAGTACCTCTCGAGTTGAACAAATAAAACACATCGAGAGTGAGGTTTGAAGGTACAATAAGAGGTTCCAAGCAGATAGATAGTTGCTCGAAGTCTGAACGAGAGTGAGAAAGGGGTTCAGAGTAGCGAGAGTAAGTATAGCGTCTGATACCAGAATAGAGCACTCGGAAGGTGGCCCGTGAATTAAATACAAAGCCAAGCATGGGGAATAACCATTAGAAACAGGATTGTACAGGTGAGTTAGGTTTCGATCCTGTGAAATTGTGGGTTATGGGCCCACCATGTGGGTTAAAAGTAGGAAGGGCGATGACGTCTTGCACGATCATGTAAGCAAGGCATGTCAGAGGATAGCCTATCAGTTATGTTGACTGCATCGTCGGTACCAAGGGCGAGGGACGAAGAGAACCATTTTCCTGCTCGATGAACGAGGCGGACCAATAGGCAAAGTTCTCGTCCATCGGTGGTTACCGGAATATCATCAACAATAGTAACAGGGTCTTACTGACCAATTGTACACCGAGGTGTTTACATAAGCAGTGAATCTTTACTGCTTAGATTATATAGATCACAAGAAGGTCAAACACAACAAAGTAAAGGAAAAGGTGATCATCAGATTAAATATAACAATGGAATGGAAAATGTGTTTATACACATATTTCAAGCGTATATCCTTCCCAAGGGCACTCAAAGCATGATATCTATGACAGGATATAATGTAGAAAACTCTTTGGGTAAGGGGAGAGAAATTTCAAGACATTACCCATACAGCGGTGTTTGGATAATTGAGCAGGAAACATTTAGCATTGGGATTCAAATGTTCTTGTTGAAAATCGGAGTACCACAGACATGCTTCGAGATACCATTGACATGGTCATTGGTAAAGATCAGACTTTGGATACACAAAGGATCCATCAGGGACAACTTGTAGAATAAGTCTTACAATTTCCTCACGGAAGAATGACTAACCTTTCCAAAAAGGAAACTATAACAATAGGTCCTCCGTCCAGGTGTGCTAGGCACGACATCACCTTACCGGGTCACATAAAGACCATTGTTATAACTCTTGGAAATATGTTCCAACCATCATCTCTGACCGAGATTCAGATCCGATTGGTGTCATGATACCTCAGACTCAGGATGTCCGAGAAGAAAAGGTGCAACACAAATCGACGAAATGACATTGCAAGATTCTCGGGAAATGAACTATGGGAGCGGGTTCTTGAAACAATAGTTCATAATTAAACCAAGGAGGGGATGAGAAGGTGGTTGATGGGCTCAGCGACAATTCATCGAGAATTCCAAGCGGATGGATTTTCCACAATAATGTGAACAAGAAGATGACACTTGTCAATTCAAATGATATAATGTTGTATGCCCGAGGAAAACATACACCATCAATCATTAGTTGAAAAGGTGTGCCTGAAATATGACCTTAGGCAGCAAGATCAAGGTTAGAGTGATGATTCAATAACCAACAGTCTAAGAATGAACTGTCGATCGTTAACTTCAAAGCAATAGGGTTGCTAGAAGTACAAAACTCAAGCAGCATCATTAGTATATTGGTATCCCGGTTAAAAACAACACGGGGACCAAGGAAGAATGGTGATGGTGAGAAGTATCATCTTACTGAGAATTTCTAAGAGGTGGAGCAATCCCCACAACATTCTCGACATAAAAGACAGTAAAACTTCAAGGCAGAACACAACACTAGCTGCAGAGCAAGTTGTATTCATAATGTGGACAAGTTCGCGATGGAAGGAAGTCAAGGGTGTTGTCGATGGTAATAAAAATCATCGAGGGCAAGGAGGGTATTTCTCATCATGAACATAGTTGACATCTCGGAAGAAGTCAAAGTGTTGAAGGTGATCCAGCACATTTGCCGGGAGGTTTCGAGAGGATGCAATCAAACAACAACGGCAACAAGCAAGGGAATGACGAAGTAGCAAGTTATAGGATCAATCTATAAGATGCAAGCTCGGAACCAAAGCTACCTTTCAAGACAAGCAACATGATGTTGAAGGCTCGACGTAAGTCTTGCTCACACACTGAAGAATTCATGCCCCAGAGAAGGACGCGGTAGCACAATCAAAAGTAGAAAGACCAGGATGCAGCCAATAGTCTAGGAATGACCAGATTGGTCCAGAATTTCCTAGTAAAAGTTCTAGGGGTATTTCATTTGTAGTGCGGAATAATTTCACTAGTCGGTGCCCTCGGTTGACAACAACCCAGAACCTGTAGAGTGATTACGACAAGGAAAGACATTACTCCAACAAAGTTAGTAAGATGTGGTGCAATGGCAAGACATCTTCGAGATACCAGGGGGTAATACTCGAAGGTAGAACATGATAGAAGTAGAACCGGGTCATTGACCTATGACAATAGATACTTCAACCTTGCCAAAAATAGATGAGGTACTGGAATGAATTCCCATCAGATATATCAGATCAGGACAGCATGGTCGGAACCATAACTATAAGGAATCAATTCAAGAATACCCAAAGAATCATACAGCTGGATAATCATTTTGCAAGAAGCTTCCGAGACGGTCTACATCATTTTCATGGGCATGAACACAAAGTTCAAGGTCGACTCCCACTTCTTTAATGCATAACATTTCATTCACCTCTTGCTTTATAAAAATGACATTAGTTGTTGAAAGTTTTTACCTGGTGCAATACCAGATAAGTATGACACGTGAAATCTTTCAGGATCACTTAACACATGCTCGAAGCAGAGCACATGGTTGACACAAGCATAGGATATAACTTGCGAAAGGCAGAGGACACAATTTACCAAAGGCATTTTGTATCAGGGGAGGAACTCTCAAGGTTATTGGATATGAAGGACACTGTCGGATAATAACTAAGCAATTGGTCTCGCGGACCACCCGAAATCTGATGTGAGTATCGGTACTCAATTAGAAGGAAAAAGAATGCAAAAGGCATCGGTTTATAGAACATCTGAATAATTCATCGTTTAAATAACAAAGGAATTATGATTTTCAAATCAAGGGATCAGGAGCAAACGCTCTGGTCAAGGATGGATAAGTTGAATAGACTTAGGGGTACAATCGATGGCAATCTGATTGGCCGAGAACCAGCTCATGTTCAAAATGACATCTGAGCCGGAAGGATGAATTCTAGGATCTGATTGAGGATTGCGAGCATTCACAACATATCGAATCAAGTGACTCGAAATGATAGTGATAGAGGATGTCAACGGCGGGGAGGCGGCGGTTCCGCGGGCGCGGGCGCGCCGGCGAGGTAGAAGCAGGGCGACGGCGGTCGATGGGGTTGGGCCCCTCCCCGATCCAGATGGGATCGAGAGGAGAGGGGGGAGAGGGAGAGGCGAGCGAGTGGGGGAGTGGGCATGTGGGGGTTAGGGTTCGGTCGCCCCAGGGGGTTGTATGGGTTCGGCGGGCCGGGGGAGGGAGCTGGGCTGGCTGGGTGCGCGACCAGTCGGGCCACCTGGTGGGCCGAAGCCCAAGGGGTCGGGGGTGCTTTCTCCCTTTCTTTGTTTTTTTGTAATTTTTTTCTTTTATTTATTATCTTTTCTGTTTTATTTCATTTTAAATCATTTAGGCATTTTATAAAAATGTGTTTGCTTTATTGTAATTACCCTTGTAATACCCGACACCCACTGAACATTTTTGTTTCAACTTTTGAAAACTTTTATTGTTGACATTAATTTGAGTTTGAATTTTGAAGCGGTTTCGAATTAACCCGAGATTAACTAGAGTGACAGAGGTGACGTGGCACCATTAACATGAGATTACTATAGCATGATTATCCGGGCGTCACAACCTTGCTGCAATTTATTTTTATTTATTTTATCTCGCGTTCCCGCAAGATCTATTTATCCAAACTACTACAATTTTATCCCGTCCACTTGCCAATTTCTGGCGCCGTTACCCCCAAAGGGATTGACAACCCCTTTAATACGTCGGGTTGCGAGTATTTGTTACTTGTGTGCAGGTGCCATTCATGTAGTGTTGCATGGTTCTCCTACTCGTTCGATAACCTTGGTCTCATCACTGAGGGAAATACCTACCGTTGTGCTGCATCACCCCTTCCTCTTTGGGGAAATACCGACGTAGTTCAAGCAAACATGAAAAGTAATTTATGGCGCCGTTGCCGGGGAGACATCGTCAACATCTACCAGGTTCCTAATCACAAATCTCATCTCTGTGCAATTTACATTATTTGCCATTTACCTCTCATTTTCCTCACCCCCACTCCACAGAAATTTGCCATTTTATTTGCCCTCTTTTTCATTCACCATTTTCTCGTCAGATCTGTTTTTGTGTGCACCCTTGTTTGCATAGTCATGATGCCTCAAAGAAAATATTATGATGTTGCTTATCCCAATATTTTGCTTGAAATTGAGAGAAGTACTAAGGAATATATGACTACACAATTTGAGCACAATAAATATTTTACCGAAGAACTTAAGGAACACTCTATTGTGCTGGAAGGTATAACTAAACAACTTGATGATATTAGTAGAGAAGTTTGCAATCTCCAATCTGAGTACGCATTTGCTGAAAGTTTTCTATGTAAAATATCCGATGCACAAGCTACCCTAGTAAATCAAATGGCCGCTAAAACAATCTCGTTAGAAGATAAAAGTGATGAAGATCTTAAAATGATTGGTGTTTCTTCTATTGATTCTTTGTTTAGTAAAATTAAGATTGATAATAAAGGGACTGGAGAAGATTCAAGTTTAGCTAGAAAGCGTCCCGATAATTTGGAGGGTGAAAATCTTGTTGAGAAAATTAAAAGTGGGTTTGAAGAGGTCAAAACTTTAACTAGTGATGTGTGCACTATTTTGGATTACAAAGACTTTAATTATGATAGTTGCTCTTTGATTGATTGTATTTGTTATTTGCAATCCATGATAAATTCACCCCATGCTTACAAACAAAATAAAACTTATACTAAACATATTGTTGATGCTATGATGAGAGCTTTAGAAGAAAATTTGGAATTAGAGGTTTCAATTCCTAGAAAATTACATGATGAATGGGAACCTACTATAAAAGTCGAGATTAAAAATTATGAGTGTTTTGCTTTAGTGACTTGGGAGCTAGTGTTTCTACAATTCCGAAATATTTATGTGATGTGCTTGGTCTTACCGATATTGAAGAATAATGTTCTTTAAATTTGCACTTGGCGGATTCTACTATTAAAAAGCCTACGGGAAGAATCAATGATGTTCTTATCCTTGCAAATGGGAATTATGTTCCAATAGATTTTATTGTTCTTAATATTTATTGCAATCCGTCTTGTCCAATTATTCTTGGTAGACCGTTTTTATGTACTATTGGTGCCGTAATTGATATGAAAGAAGGCAATATTAAATTTCAATTTCCACTAAGGAAGGGTGTGGAAAACTTCCTAGAACAACAATTAGGCCACCCTATGAATCAATCATGAGGGCATCATATGGATCTAGAAATAAAGATGACAATACATAGATCCTTGCTTTATGCCTAGATAGGGGCGTAAAATGATAGCGCTTGTTGGGAGGCAACCCAATGAATAAAATTTATTTTTGTATTTTCCATTCTGTTCTTGAGTGTTTGCAGCATATGCTACTATTATGATTGTGTTTTTTGTGTTTTAATTTGTGTTTGTGCCAGCAAAGCCTTTGGGATCATGTTGGGTGATAGTTGATTTGATCTTGCTGAAAAACAGAAACCTTTGCGTCATTCAATATAATTCTCATTTTTAAGAGAAGCGTGATAAAATACCAATTCTTATTGCAGAAGATTTATATATATATTGCTCATGTGGTCCTGATGTTTCTGAATTTTTGAAGTTACAAAAGTATTCGATATATCCAGATTGCTACAGACTGTTCTGTTTTTGACAGATCCTATTTTTCTTTGCGTTGTGTGCTTGTTTTGATGATTCTATGGTTTCCTTTGAAGATTGTTTGCCATAGAAAATCTGGTATACAGTAGATATATTGTAAAAATAAAATTTGAATGGGTTTGCATCAGTACTTATAATAGTGATTTGTTTTCTTATACTAATGGATCTCATGAAGGTTTTCTTGAGTTTTGTGTGATTGAAGTTATCAAGTTTTGGGTGATATTATGATGGATGAAGGAATAAGGAGTAAGAAGAGCCTAAGATTGGGGATGCCCATGGCATCCCAAGCTATTATCCAAATAGAAGCAAGCAACTAAGCTTGGGGATGCCCGAGTGGCATCCCCTCTTTCTTCTAACGACCATCGTTATTTTACTTGGAACTATATTTTTATTCGTCACATATTATGAGTTTTTCTTGGAGGGTCTTGTATGATATGAGTCTTTGCTAGTTTTGCTTTTTATTTTTAGTCATGAATCCTTGCTATACACACGTATTTGAGAGAGCCAAAATTATGCTATGACTTGTTAGAATTGCTCTCTATGCTTCACTTAAATCTTTATGAGCTATGGAATTGCTCTAGTACTTCACTTATATCTTTTTGAGCATGGTGTGTTTTGTTATTTTTTAAGTAATGCTCTCATGCTTCACTTAGATTTATTTGAGAGTTAGTAATTTTTTTAGAAATTCTCCCTTGCTTCACTTAAATTATTTTTAGAGAATAATTTTTTTATGCTCATGATCTTCACTTATATTTGTTCGAGCTTATCAAAAGAAACATATGAAATTAGTCCCAAAGTGATAGATATCCAAGGAGGATATAATAAAAACTTTCGTGAAGATCCTTGGACAAAATATACTTTATTCTTTGTAATAGTTTTGAGATATGATGATAGTGATATGTGAGTCATGTTGATGAGTAATTATGCTTTAGTAAGAATATTGGTGGTAAGGTTTGTGATTCCCTATGCAAGCACGAAAGTCAATAGTTATGCAATGAAATTACATCCTACTTGTGGTGCATTATTCGGTGTTAATTATGCTTAATGCTCGCTTATGATATTTTTCATTTCTTGGTTGGTCGCTTCTCAATCTTTTGCTAGCCTTCATTTGTACTAAGTATGATCACTACTTGTGCATCCAAATCCTTTAAACCAGTTTGCCACATGAGTCCACTATACCTACCTATATGCGGTATTCTTTTGCCGTTCTAAGAAAATTTGTATGTGCCATCTCTAATTTTCAAAATAAATTTATCTTTCGTGTACTCATACCGCTCATGAAACGGTAGGGGGTGGGTAATATATTTCCATGCTAGATGTGTTATTCTCAAGATGAGTGTTTATTCACTTGTCATTGCACGAGAGTACGACAAAGGTATTACGGATGCCCAGTACCTAAATGAAAAATGAATTTACTTTATGTTGACAAATAATAAATTCCTTGGAAAGTGTTGGTATGGAAGGCACCCATGGAAACGACTAGCCATGGAAAGTGAAAGTATGGTTGAAAAAGGAATAAATTTTATTTTCTGTTTGGGAACTGCCTATGATATATCTAGCATGGAAAGTATTGGGAACTACTCGATTGTTTTCATTGACAGGAAAAGCATGCCTCCCAAAATGTTTTATCTCTATCCTTTTCACTTTGAGCTCTAGCACCTCTACAAATCCCTACTTCCCTCTGCGAAGGGCCTTTCTTTTACTTTATGCAATTTTTATTTTTATTTTGAGTCTCCATCTTCTCTTATAAAGCACCAACTAAGGGGCACTATGATCGTACTTGAGCATTGGGTGTAGCTAATATGCGAGTGTGTTTCATGAATGGATCAATGATTGAGCATAATGGACTAGGGGTAACTTATTTTAGCATTGATATTTTGAAAGACATGGTTGCTTGTTGATATGCTTGAGTATTTAAGTCCTCATGTCAAAACTAGACTATTGTTTTGAACCATATAAAAGTCCAGATGTCCATGCTACAAAGAAAAGAATATGTGATGAACATGTTAGGCAGCATTCCACATCAAAAATTTTGTTTTTTATCATTTATCTACTCGAGGACGAGCATGAATTAAGCTTGGGGATGCAGCAAGGTTTCTACTGGTTAATGCGTTGCACCTATTGATGATAGGTAATGTTATTAAAAGCTTAGATGAAGAAAGAGCTTTTGAGCGAAGGCTTGCCCCTAGCCCTTACTCCCTTGTTTCGGTGGTTGGTCTCTACCGTTTTCTATCTCTTGGCTAGTTTGTCTTCCTCTTCTTTTTGAGGGTAACATATCTCCTTTCTATAAATGTAATGAAGCCATAATATAATATACTAGAAAGTTTGACTTTACTTTGATTTAGAATAGCGTGCTTACTTTAATTTCTCAAAATAATTTGAGGGTTCTTTTTTATTTCGGATCGGAGTAGTACATACACATATTACACCGCATCTCCTTCCTCTAACAAATAAAAAGATCCATCTCTTCTCCCACTCCGTCCGGGTTTTGCTTGACTTATCACGCATGCATACTTGAAATACTTTACTTAGCTTTATAAACCGGTACTACTCAACCTATACCATTGCTTCTCCGTGAATACATACTTGCCTAGCATTTTAAGGCCGGTTGACAACATCCTATGTCTCCCACGAGGGTGCCTGAAACTCCAGTTTTTCTAGGCAGAGGTAGGTATATATATATATATAACACATTTTGGTTTGTAGGAAGATTCCCCGCTCTGGCAGAGATGTTAGGTTTACTGAGTTGACCATGCACCATTGAGCCATCATGCAGAACTAAGCTTGTTCTGATTTAGTAGCAATCAGATTCTCCTTCCACCCGGTACAACTTTCCTCCTCCCCTCTTGATTCCTTCCAGCACCACCTAAACACTGCAGAAAGGGTTTTGACCAGCTATATTTCTTTTTATAGAGAAATAGAGGAAGCCATACAAGGATTTAGTCAAGCCTATTCATACACTACCTAAACAAGAAAGTTAGATTTGGCGATGCCCCTCCCCTTTCGGGGGGCATTCCGAGAATGTAGTGGCTGGTGAATCACTGATCAAAAAGTAGATTTTTGAGAGATTCTTCAGCGATCTAGTGACCGGTGAATCACTGATCAAAGAGAGAGCAGCCGCCATGTTTAATGATTTTGTGGGATACGTCTCCAATGTATCTATAATTTTTTATTGTTCCATGCTGTTATCTTATCATTCTTGGATGTTTTACAATCATATTATATCATACTTTGGTACTAACCTATTGACATAGTTCCCAATGCCAGTTGATGTTTCTGCTTGTTTTTTACATTGTAGGAAATCAATACCAAATGGACTCCAAACGCAGCGAAACTTTTTGTGGATTGTTTATGGACCAGAAGACAACCCAATGGGCCGGAGAAGCACCTGGGGGGTGACCCAAGGGGGGCACAACCTACCAGGGTGCGCCTGGGCCCCAGGCACGCCTAGGTGGGTTGTGCCCATGTTAGTGGCCTTCTGCACCACCTCTTTGCTCCATAAATACCCTAATATTCCAATTATACTATAGTGGGTTCCCTTACAGTGTTTCTCTCAAAACAAATACCCCAATATTCCAGAAATCCTAGGGGAGTCGACGAAAATCAATTGCAGACACCGCAAGTTATAGAACCACCAGATCCAATGTAAACACCATCCCAGAGGGGTTCATCATCCTCATTGGTGCCTCTCCGATGATGCGTGGGTAGTTCATTGTAGATCTATGGGTCCATAGTTAGTAGCTAGATGGATTTCTCTCTCTCGTTTGATTCTCAATACAATGGTCTCTTGGAGATCCATATGATGTAACTCTTTTTGCGGTGTGTTTGTTGGGATCCGATGAACTTTGTGTTATGATCAGATCTATGTTTTTATCCATGAAAGTTATTTGAGTCTTCTTTGATCTCTTATATGTATGATTACTTATAGACTCGTATTTCCTCTACGATATTTGGGTTTTGTTTGGCTAACTTGATCTATTTATCTTGTAATGGGAAGAGGTGCTTTGTGACGGGTTTGATCTTATGGTGCTTTATCCTAGTGACAGAAGGGGAACCGTCATGTATGTATCGTTGCTATTAAGGATAACAAGATGGGGTCTATTTCTACATAAATAAATCTTTTCTTCATCATGTCATCGTTCTTATTGCATTATTCCGTTGCTCCATGAACTTAATACACTAGATGCATACTGGATAGCGGTTGATGTGTGGAGTAATAGTAGCAGATGCAGGCAGGAGTCGGTCTACTAATCTTGGACGTGATGCCTATATAATGATCATTGCCTAGAAATCACCATGATTATTTGAAGTTCTATCAATTGCCCAATAGTAATTTGTTTACCCACCATTTTCTATTTTTCTCGAGAGAAGCTACTAGTGAAATCTACGGCCCCCGGGTCTCTTCTTTATTATATTTGCCTTCTCGATCTATTTTTATTTGCTTTTATTTTAGTATCTATTAATCCCAAAATACAAAAATACCTTGCTACAATTTATTCTTATTTATTTTTTCTCGCATTCCCGCGAGATCTGTTTATCTAAACTACTACAATTTTATCCCGTCCACTTGCAAATTTCTGGCGCCGTTACCCGAAAGGGATTGACAACCCCTTTAATACGTTGGGTTGCGAGTATTTGTTATTTATGTGCAGGTGTCGTTCACGTAGTGTTGAGTGGTTCTCCTACTGCTTCGATAATCTTGGTCTCATCATTTAGGAAATACCTACCGTTGCTGTGCTGCATCATTCCTGTCGGGTTGTGGGAACGGGGGTACCCAGACTTGCCTGCCTGTTGCCCATGACATGAGCGGCCTCCTCAGGTTGGCTCCTGAGGAGCGGAGATTCCTATGCGAGCCTCATCTTGTGAGGTTTGGATGACGTGATCCATGATGACCAAGGCCAGGCGGGCGCCAGCGGGCGCATTGTACCAGTTTCCTCTTTGGTGCTAAAGAGTCAAGCGCAGGCACGGAGTCCCGAGGAATTGTCCAAAGGTTTCCATTCCAGTGCAACAAGACCAAGACCTCCAGGACGGAGGTCATCGCCGAGCCCACCACGGCGTCACGACCAGAAGCTTTTTGCAGGAAAAGACTACTTTTGTCAGGATAGCATGTACTAGTTGTCTCCCTTCGAAGTTGGCCGTTGTGGGATCCCTTCCCGCCTTCATATGGGAAGAGGACCAAGGCCACTATAATTAGAGAAGGACCACCACCGTAGAGGGACACCCGACCCCGGATTGGATCGATTCCATCCACACACTCACCGCTCACTCGAGCACAAGAGCACGCCTCCTCCTGAGGTTGTTCTCCCACTGTACTAGTTCACCCTCAGCCCCTCGAGGACAATCCACCACAAAGCAGGAGTAGGGTTTTACACCGCAAGGTGGCCTGAACCTGGGTGAACTGCTGTGTCTCATTTCCTTCGTGTTCATCAAGCTAGGCTATGAGATTGGTGAGTAGGCAGACTGGGAAGGTTGATTTGTTCGCACACACCCCAGAGTTCGAACGTCTCAAGGGTCAGTGGAACCCGACATCCGACATTTGGTGCGCCAGGCAGGGGTGTGTCAGAGCTTCTCTTCCTCTAGTCGATACGCCACCACCCCGCGGTGCTCATGGCTGGCGCTCCGAGGGCTCATGTTGAGCACTGGGTTGTTCGGCCTACCCGAGCAGTCCCGTCCACACTAGAAGATCTCCACTCCGCGCTCCTTGCGGCCCGCACATCGCCCAGTGTCGTTGGTCGCGGGCGGCGCGGGACGCAGCCAACCGCCCTCGCGCCGCGTCGTAATCGTGCCACCATGCAGTCCTCAAGCTATGCCGCGGCGACGACATCACACACTCGCCGGGAGTAGGCGAACATGCGAGCCACACTCATCGTGGCATGGGAGCTGCTGTTGCAGGTTGGCCGAAGGCGACCGTGACGCCCTACTGGATCTCATCGCCGAGCTGCTCGATGCCGCATGCAGGGGCGCGACACCTTTCCGCACCCTGCCTACGTCGCAGACTGTGGCGAGGGTGCATGCCGGCCCTCGCCACACCTGCACGCCCCTCCCTGGAGCACCTGGGGGACCCAACAGCATCAACCCGGTCTGCAGTGCCGCTCGTCCTACCTCGATTGTGCCGCACCCAGGTGGCCATCAGCTCCTGGCGCCAAGCCTGCGGCCATCAAAGCTTGGTGCCAAGCCTGCTGGCCAACAACGCAGGGCACCCAGGCGATGACCCTGGTGCGGCAATTTCATACACCTACGTACCTCCCATGATGGACCTGCGGTACACGTCATGAGAAGGCCTCGGCGGGTTCTCCTCATCAGGCTGGGTATCGGGGGCACAGGAAGCCGATGCTCTCCAGGAGCCACCCCGGAGCTTTGCTGACACCTTCAACGACAACAACCATTGGGTACAGCCGATATCTCAGGAGCACGATTACGCTAACCGTGGACCGCAAGTGAACCAACCCACAATGGCGCCCAGGGACCCAGGGCGATGGCCCCGCTGCAGGCGGGCGAGATGCACTAGGGGCCGTGCAGGGGAGCCTGGAGACAGGGCCTCCCCCGCGCCACATGGAGCAAGGCATTGCACGGAGGTAGGTCCTCTGCCGGGGAAGGCGCCAGCGAGCCCTTCCCCCCAGCGGAGGGCCTGCGGTCACCGAGGGCACCACCAGTGTCCCCCTTGCCCCTTGGACTCGTACTAGTTTCCGGACGCCCCAACTGTGGTCGGGGGACATGCGGGGTGGGGCCCTCGTCAGGCACCATGAAGCAAGGCCCCGTGCCTGTGAAGTTCTCTGCTCGTGACACTCTCACGTAATAATGAGTGGGGCTGTACATGCCCAGGATTCTCCTGAGTGCCGCCCTCAGGGCTCACGGGGCTCTCGCCCACATCCAGGTGGAAGCAGCATGCTCCGCGCTGGCCGTCGACACTGTCCCCCAATGACTATGCCAACGCCCAGTGGAAGCACTTAGCTCCGCGCTGGTGAGAAGGCAAGAAGACTAGCTAGGTGCCGTACGCGACCATTTGATTTCGCCTTTCTTTCTGTATCTCAAGTCACCGCCTTTAGGAATGAGATTTGGATTTTCGCGTCTTTATCAAAAGAAAAACGGGGGGAATATTTCTTGTCTCGTGGCGGTTTCTTACTTTCTGGCTTCATGTTTTAAGGGTGAGGATCACTCCTGCTACCCCCCTGGGAGCGCCCCACGAGCGAGGGCTGGGCGTGGTATGCACGCTCCAAGGCACACTTGGGCTGACTCCAGAGATGCCAAGGCCCCCCGGGGGCTGGAATGCAACCACCGCAAGATCATCACACGCAAACCTTGTCGCGATCATCCTCGTGCGGGTGAGTGACGCTCTCCTCGCAGATGGTTCCCAGGGTCTGGTTGGCACTTACCCTAAGATCCTGGAGCATAAAGGAACACATGTGCTGCAGCGTCCGACAGCGGCACGCTTCGTCTATGTTCTTCTTCGCGAGAGATGCGGCGCCCTCGACCTGCTGCTGAAGTGAGAGCAGGTCGGCGCGAGTGGAGGCCAAGTCAGCTTGAGCAGAGGCGTGAGCATCCTTGGCGGCCCTCTCGCGCTGCCCTGCCTCGTCCAGGTTTGTCCTGAGGGCGGTGGTCCTTGAGGGAGTCCTGGATTAAGGGGTCCTCGACCGTCCGGACTCTGTAACATGGGCCGGACTATTGGGCTATGAAGATACAAGATAGAAGACTTCTTCCCGTGTTCGGATGGGACTCTCCTTTGCGTGGATAGCAAGCTTGGCATTCGGATATGTAGAATCCTTCCTTTGTAAACTGACTCTGTACAACCCAAGGCCCCTCCAGTGTCTATATAAACCGGAGGGTTTAGTCCATAGGGGAGAATCATAATCAGACAAGCTAGACATCTAGGGTTTAGCCATTACGATCTCGTGGTAGATCAACTCTTGTAATCCTCATATTCATCAAGATCAATCAAGCAGGAAGTAGGGTATTACCTCCATCAAGAGGGTCCAAACCAGGGCCGACATCGTGTCCCCAGTCTCCTGTTACCATCGACCCTAGACGCACAGTTCGGGACCCCCTCCCCGAGATCCACCGTTTTGACACCAACATTGGTGCTTTCATTGAGAGTTCCACTGCGTCGTCACCAGAAGGTTCGATGGCTCCATCAATCATCTACAACAATGCTGCCCCGAGGAAGGTTTTTCTCCCCGGACAGATCTTTGTGTTCGGCGGCTTCACACTGCGGGCCAACTCGCTTGGCCATCTAGAGCAGATTGACAACTACGCTGCAGATCACCAGATTTGTTTTGGAAATCTGGATTATGTCGCTGACATCCTAGGAGACTTGATCTTCCAAGGGTTCACGACCCCAACCTCTGCTCTAGCCTTAGATTCGGAGCACGTCGCCAGGTCCGAGGACGGAATTATTGAGCCCGCCGGACTATCTGCGGCCACTAGGTCCAATACGGGAGTGCCGGAGGAAGTAGCATCGGTGGCAACCATCATGGAGCCGGACCCTTCTCCAACACTGGCCCCGAACGCTCGGAGTCAGCATCATGTGAGCTCGGCCAAGGAGTCTTCCTCCCACCATACTCCATGGAGTTTCTTGTCCCTCACCAAACCTCGCCTTTAAGTGAGGCTCTAGACTTGATGCGATCCCTCGTCATTACAGAGGAGCGATGTCCGAACTACGCTCAGCCCGAACTAGGGGCTGAGAGCAGGGAATTTTACGTCTGATGACCCACAAGTGTAGGGGATCTATCGTAGTCCTTTCGATAAGTAAGAGTGTCGAACCCAACGAGGAGCAGAAGGAAATGATAAGCGGTTTTCGATAAGGTTTTCTCTGCAAGCACTGAAATAGTACGTGATAGATAGTTTTGTGATAAGATAAATAGTAACGAGCAAAAAGTAAATAAAGTGCAGCAAGGTGGCCCAATCCTTTAGGTAGCAAAGGATAGGCCTGGACAAATTCTAATAATAAAGAAGGAGCTCCCGAGGACACATTGGGAATTATCGTCAAGCTAGTTTTCATCACGTTCATATGATTCGCGTTCAGTACTTTGATAATTTGATATGTGGGTGGACCGGTACTTGGGTACTGCCCTAACTTGGACAAGCATCCCACTTATGATTAACCCCTATTGCAAGCATCCACAACTACAAAAGAAGGTATTAAGGTAAACCTAACCACATCATTAATCATATGGATCCATATCAACCCCTAACGAAGCAACACATAAACTAGGGTTTAAGCTTTTGTCACTCTAGCAACCCATCATCTACTTATTACTTCCCCATGCCTTCCTCTAGGCCGAAATAATGGTGAAGTGTCATGTAGTCGACGTTCACATAACACCACTAGAGGAAAAGACAACATACATCTCATCCAAATATCGAACGAATACCAAATTCACATGACTACTAATAGCAAGACTTCACCCATGTCCTCAGGAACAAACGTAACTACTCACAAAGCATATTCATGTTCATAATCAGAGGAGAAATAATATGCATAAAGGATCTGAACATATGATCTTCCACCAAGTAAACCAATTAGCATCAACTACAAGGAGTAATCAACACTACTAGCAACCCACAGGTACCAATTTGTGGTTTTGATAAAAGATTGGATACAAGAGATGAACTAGGGTTTTGAGAGGAGATGGTGCTGGTGAAGATGTTGATGGAGATTGACCCCCTCTCGATGAGAGGATCATTGGTGATGACACTGGTGATGATTTCCCCCTCCCGGAGGGAAGTGTCCCCGGCAGAACAGCTCTGCCAGAGCCCTATATTGATTCCGCCAAGGTTCCGCCTCGTGGCGGCGGAGTTTCATCCCGTAAGCATGCCCACGGTTTTTTCCAGGGTAAAAGTGATGATATAGCAGAAGATGGACGCCGGAGGCCCACCAGGGGGCCCAGGAGATAGGGGGCCGCGCCCTATAGGGGGGCGCCCCCTATCTCCTGGACAGGGTGTGGGCCCCTGGCCTATTTCTTTCGCTCATAAATTCTTATTAAATCCAAAAAGTTGTTTCGTGGAGTTTCAGGACTTTTGGATTTGTGCAGAATAGGTTTGCAACGTTTGCTCCTTTTCCAGCCAGAATTCCAGCTGTCGGCATCCCCCCTCTTCATGGTAAACCTTGTAAAATAAGAGAGAATAGCCATAGGTATTGAGATATAACGTGTAATAACAGCCCATAATGCAATAAATATTGATATAAAAGCATGATGCAAAATGGACGTATCAACTCGCCCAAGCTAAAACCTCGCTTGTCCTCAAGCGGAAGCTGAAATCAAAAAATATGTCCACATGTTTAGAGATAGAGGTGTCGATAAAAATAAAATGCGGACATGAGGGCATGATGATCATTCTAATAACATCAACATATATAGATTTTTTGTCATATGATTTCCTATGCTCAAGTAATAAGCAATTCACAATGTCAAGTACGGTTCAAAAACTTCATTGGGAACTAACAAACTATAATATCAGTCATTGAGGCAATTGTAATTTATCGTAACATCAGAAAGAGTCAATAATAGAGCTTTTCAGCAAGCTCACATACTCAACTATCTCATAGTCTCCTATAATTGCTAACACTCACGCAATACTTGTGGTTATAGAGTTTCAGCCGGACACTGAGAAAGATAGGGGCTTATTGTGTTGCCTCCCAACGTATTCAACTTTAGGTGATGTCAACAATAATAGCCCATGCTAACTTACATCCAATTGGATATATATATCATGATCTTTCAAACACGAAAAGCTTGCCAAAGGATAAAGTGAAAAAGGGAAAGGTGAAGATCACCTTGACTCAAGCATAAAGTAAAAACATAAAGTAAAAGATAGGCCCTTCGCAGAGGGAAGCAGAGGTTGTCATGCGCGTTTAGGGTTGATGCACGAAATCTTAATGCAAAAGAACGTCACTTTATATTGCCCCTTGTATGTGGACCTTTATTATGTAGTCCGTCGCTTTTATTAATTCCATAACAAGTTCATACAAAGCTTATTTTCTCTGCACTAATAAGTCATACATATTTAGAATCCAATTTTTATTGCTTGCACCGATGACAACTTACTTGAAGGATCTTACTCAATCCATAGGTAGGTATAGTGGACTCTCATGGCAAAACTGGGTTTAAGGATATTTGGAAGCACAAGTAGTATCTCTACTTGGTGCAAGAATTTTGGCTAGCATGAGGGGGAAAGGCAAGCTCAACATGTTTGGAAGGTCAATGACAATATACTTTAACTGAGATGTCAGAAAACATAAACCATTACGTTGTCTTCCTTGTCCAACATCAACTCTTTTAGCGTGTCATACTTAATGAATGCTTCACAATCATAAAAGATGTTCAAGATAATATATTTATATGTGAACCCCTCTTTCCTTATCACTTCCTATTAATTGCAACGATGACCAAGGCTAAGTTTATCAACTCTCAACAATTTTTATGCCTCATACTTTCTATGTGTGAAGTTATCACTATCCATAAGATCAATATGAACTCTCTTATTCTTTCTACTTTCTCAAGATCATAGCAATCATAGCAAAGCCCTTGACTCAACACTAATCTTTATTATAGATAGCACACGGACTTGATTACATAAAGAGATCACAATGCAAAACTCAAAACTACTTGATCAAAACTTCAATCTACTAGATCAAGATACTACTAAAAGGATCGAACTAAATAAAGCGGTAAAGATGATGGTGATACGATACCGGGGCACCTCCCCCAAGCTTGGCGGTTGCCAAGGGGAGTGCCCATACCCATGTGATTATTTCTTCGGAAGTGGTGAAGTAGGAGTTGTTGATGATGTAGGCTTGTCGTCCATCTTCCAAGGCATAGGCTCTCCATCATAAAAGGATGATCGAGTCTCCGGGATCCTTAAATCTGCAGCCAAACTCATTCGCTTGAATCTATATTCATACTCACAGTTCTGGTTTTGCAGGTCATAAATCTGGGCTTGAAGGTGCTCGATTTTCTCTTGAAGTTTGAAGATGGTCTCCCCAATGACTTTGGCATCCAGCTTGTGGTTGTTGGTAAACTCCATGATCATCATCTGGTTGGCGTTGAGTCCACGCTCCACCATCCCTTGACACTTGAAAACTTCTTGCTCCACAGCTTCGAGCTTTGTCTCTACGCTCCCAGTACGCCTTGGTCCCTCTACATCGCGGATGTGCAGCACCCCCTCGCGCATCTCAATGGTTTGAGGATGATGCAGCACCTCCGTGAGATAGGGGTTGATAACCCTCTCGAAAAACTTGTCCTTGGGAGCGCTTGGAGACAACATGATGCTCTAGATCTGAAACAGAAATAGCTCGAAATGAAAACGGAGGATATTTGTGTGATACGGTGGTCAAAACCTTCGGGAGTATATATAATGAATTTTTACCGACCAAAATACGTAACATACAAGAAAACGGAGTCCAGGAGGCACACGAGGTGCCCACGAGACAGGGGGCGCGCCCTAGAGGGGGCGCGCCTGATGACCCACAAGTATAGGGGATCTATCGTAGTCCTTTCGATAAGTAAGAGTGTCGAACCCAACGAGGAGCAGAAGGAAATGATAAGCGATTTTCAGCAAGGTATTTTCTCCAAGTACTGAAATAAGTGGTAACACATAGTTTTGTGATAAGATAAATTGTAACGAGTAACAAGTAACAAAAGTAAATAAAGTGCAGCAAGGTGGCCCAATCCTTTTTGTAGCAAAGGACAAGCCTGGACAAACTCTTATAATAGGAAAAGCGCTCCCGAGGACACATGGGAATATCATCAAGCTAGCTTTCATCACGCTCATATGATTCACGTTCGGTACTTTGATAATTTGATATGTGGGTGGACCGGTGCTTGGGTGTTGTTCTTACTTGAACAAGCATCCCATTTATGATTAAACTCTATTGCAAGCATCCGCAACTACAACAAAAGTATTAAGGTAAACCTAACCATAGCATGAAACATATGGATCCAAATCAGCCCCTTACGAAGCAACGCATAAACTAGGGTTTAAGCTTCTATCACTCTAGCAACCCATCATCTACTTATTACTTCCCAATGCCTTCCTCTAGGCCCAAATATTGGTGAAGTGTTATGTAGTCGACGTTCACATAACACCACTAGAGGCTAGACAACATACATCTTATCAAAATATCGAATGAATACCAAATTCACATGACTACTAATAGCAAGACTTCTCCCTTGTCCTCAGGAACAAACGTAATTACTCACAAAGCATATTCATGTTCATAATCAGAGGGCTAATAATATGCATAAAGGATCTGAACATATGATCTTCCACCAAATAAACCAACTAGCATCAACTACAAGGAGTAATCAACACTACTAGCAACCTACTAGCACCAATCCTGGACTTGGAGACAAGAATTGGATACAAGAGATGAACTAGGGTTTGGAGATGAGATGGTGCTGGTGAAGATGTTGATGAAGATTGCCCTCTCCCGATGAGAGGAGTGTTGGTGATGACAATGGTGATGATTTCCCCCTCCCGGAGGGAAGTGTCCCTGGCAGAACAGCTCTGCCGGAGCCCTAGATTGGTTCCGCCTCGTGGCGGCGCAGTCTCATCCCGAAAGGTTGCCTTCTATTTTTTTTCTCATCAAAAGACTTCATATAGGAGAAGATGGGCGTCGGAGAGCCACCAGGGGGCCCACGAGGTAGAGGGGCGCGCCCAGGGGGCTGCCCCCCACCCTCGTGAGCAGGGTGTGGGCCCCCTGGCCTTCATCTTCGGCGACGATTTTTCTTTATTTATTTTAAGATATCCTGTGGAGTTTCAGGACTTTTGGAGTTGCACAGAATAGACCTCCTGAAAGTGCTAGTTATCGACTAGAGGGGCAGCAAATAGGCGATTTTTATGAAAGTCTTCAAAACGTGGAAGTTTCGGAGACAAACAATAGAAATGACCTAATTGATATGCAGCGGAAGATAAACTACAACAAGCAAACCATAGTCAAGTATGCAATTATGTGAAAGTACAAAGACTAATAGCAGATTAGTAGTAAGGATCAGGATGGAAGATAGTATGAAGCCAATCAGAACAAGTAGTCACACAGTGAAGTCAAACAGGCATGGCAATCAGGCAATGACTTCACAAAGACTAACAGTAAGTAAGGAGAGTAATAGATAGAACCAGACACTTGTTGAAGACACAGGATTTGTTGGACCAGTTCCAGTTGCTGTGACAACCGTACGTCTGGTTAGGGAGGCTGAGATTCAACTAAGAAGACCGCGTCTTCACCTTATTCCCCTTGAGCTAAGGACACACAGTCCTCGCCCAATCACTCTGGTAAGTCTTCAAGGTAGACTTCTGAACCTTCACAGACTTCGTTCACCGGCGATCCACAATGACTCTTGGATGCTCAGAACGCGACGCCTAACCGGCTGCAGGATTCATAGTCCTCAAGTGTAATAAGTCTTCAGGTCAAACAGACAGAAAGACTTCAGTGATGCCTAACACTCTTTGGCTCTGGGTGTTTGGGCTTTGTCCTCGCAAGGATTTCTCTCTCTCTCAAAGGCTTCGAGGTGGGTTGCTCTCAAACGACAAAAGCCGTGCACTAACTCTGAGCAGCCACCAATTTATGGTGTAGGGGGTAGGCTATTTATAGCCACTAGGCAACCCGACCTAATATGTCTGAAATGACCCTGGGTCACTAAGGAACTGACACGTGTTCCAACGGTCAGATTTCAAACACGCACGGCAACTTTACTTGGGCTACAAGCAAAGATGACTCATCCAGATCTGGATAAGATTTGCTCTCATTATCTTCGCTTGAAGACATAGGATTTGGGTTGAGCATCACTTCAGTCATCCTGACTTAGTTCACTTGGACCCCACTTAACAGTACGGTGGTTCCTATGACTCAACAAAGAAGAAAAAGGAAACAGCGAAACGACACAGTCTTCGCGCTCCATTGTCTTCACTCAATGTCTTCTCATGTCATAGTCTTCAATATGAATATCTTCACATACCACCATTGTCGTCAATGTCCTCATACATTTTTTGGGGTCATCTCCGGTAGGTAAACCGAATCAATGAGGGACACTACCTGCGTTATCCTGCAATTCTCACAAACGCATTAGTCCCTCAACCAAATTTGTCGTCAATACTCCAAAACCAACTAGGGGTGGCACTAGATGCACTTACAATCTCCCCCTTTTTGGTGATTGATGACAAATTGGTTGAAGTTTTCAACAGGGATAATGTATGTGAAATTGTAAAGGATAGGGTATTGTCTTCATAAGTGGCAAAGGCTCCCCCTGAAGATGTGCATATAAGTAATTTGCTTTTGGAATGCAAATGCACATGGCAGGTTGTACTTGTGGAGATCCTCTTCAACTTATGAAGATAATTCATCATGCATGAAATGATATAACTTAGAGAATGACATGCATAATGAAAAATGGACGTCTGCAGAATGATCTAAGTGCGGAAGTTATCATCGCACATGCGGAATTTATCATTGCATCACAGAAAAGCAAATAAGTAGCAGACGACCATCGAGTTTAAGTGTTACAACTCAAAGAACCAAATGTATCAAAAGCGAGAGTTGTAAACACGAGGCAAGATATAAAGCAACCGCCCATATGAACCCGCTTGAAGACTATCAAACTCATATGCTTCTCCCCCTTTTGTCAGTAATGACCAAAAAGGTGTGAGGACATAAAGCATCTACTCGTCCCCATGAGGAGTAGATGAAGCTGCAGGGTTGTCGTTGTTGTTTGGCGGTGCAGACGAACTTGGTGCAGTGTCGATGCGTGCAGAAGTAGGGGGCGGTGAAGTAGCATCGTCTTCATCATCGATCACTTAGGCATTCACAGTTGCCGCGGAGGAAGAATAGTCAGAGTCTTCAAGGGATGGAGTTCGACGAAGGACAACATTCCATGGAGGAGTGGAGTCAAACTTGAATCTTTCAATGAAGCCATCGTCTTGAAGATTTGCTTCAGCACTGAGCAGTGTCAAACTCTTCCATGATCGCCGACAGGTTTCGTGAGTGACAAAAGCATTCTTGGTGGCAAGATTTCGAATGCGATTGACGTCCACCAAGAGGCTTTGCATCTGTCGCTTGAGCCAAAAATGATGCTTGTCTTGTTTCTGATGCAGTGCCACAAGAAGTTCTCGGTCATTTAGGATGCGAGAGCGCTTCTTAGGCCTTTGGGCAATTGTGCTCTCAGTAGCTTCAGTTTGCGCACGATGAGGCAGACGAGTGTTCCCAGCCATTGGATAGACATGAGTTACTGCTTGGACCCCTTCTGTGGGTTGAGTGAAGCTTTGGTGATCAGCATTTTGAAGACAAAGAGGCTTCTTGGCAGGCTCAGGGTATATGGCTTCAACTGACATATCAACATCTGGTAGAAAGATCAGATGATTGCGAGCAGAGGGCTGATAGTTGATAGTAGAGTGTAGCTTGGTGAGGCGCATGACCCATGGAGCATAGAATTTTAGGCCAAAAAGGTCAGATCCAGATGCAGCCAGTTGCTGGATGAAGAATTCTTGTGTATTGAAGCTGATGCCATTGAGGGTGTAAAAGACCAATGTCTTCATGGCTCCTTCAAGTTTTGCAGCTGATGAATGCCCTTTGATAGGCCATAGAGTTCGCCTGATGATGTGATATATTGTGTGAGGCAGATACTCAAGGTCATCAACAAAGAACTCCTTTGGGTATTCAGCGTCAGGTGGCAGAGGCTTCATCATGCTCAACATCTGGCTCATGTTGGGCTCTGGCTTATGGAAGATGCTCTCCAGTGCATTGCGGTGGAGTTGACAATCAGGTTCGTACAGCTCTCCGGGAGTGGGTAGGCCTATAAGCTCAATGACGTCAAGATCTTTGGCTTCATGATGAACATTTCCTGTCATCCACTCGAGAACCCATGTCTTTATATCCCTGTTGTAGCCGCGAATGTGGAGGGTAGCATAGAATTGAAGCAAAAGTTCCTCATTCCAATGTTCTTTGTCTGTCACAAAGCTGAGCAGACCTGCATCACGAAAGCAGTCAAGTGCTTCTTCTAACCATGGCAGTCCAACAATGGCTTCAGTGTCGAGGCGCATATGAGGGAAAATGCGCCCTTGATCATACAAAACAAAGGAGTAATAGCTTCACTGCTGATAGCTCCAGAAACGATCAGATGATATTCTTGGCTTTGAGTAGGGGTTCTTTGCGCTGTCAAAGAAGGTATTGTGGCTTTTGAAGCCATTTGCATTGAAGGACCCTGTAGAGTTTGCAGTACCTGGGAACCTTGGCAGTCTTGGCTTTGGTTTCTGGACCAGAGGCCTATGCTCAACATGATAATCAAACTGAGGACCAGAGGCATTAGGCGGAGGGACCAGAACTGGCCATTTGATAGTGATCAGCTGACCATGGGTGTATGCTTGCTCAATTGTATGAGGCCTTGTTGGCAGAACAGGAGCGGTGGCAACAACTGAGGCGTCAGGCTGCACAACAGATGCTTCAGGAGCAGTTGCATCATTGGCTTCTGGCACATTGGTTGGTGCAAGCTCCACATTTGCTTCAGCCATGGCTACGTCATTGGCTTCATTGGTGTTGCTGGTGGCAGCCTCAAGATTTTCAACCTCCACTTGATGAGCTGGAGGGTCGGGCACTGGTACGTTCACATCAGGAACATCTTCTTCAGTAATGGGGGGAGTAGGGACACGTTCGTCTTCTTGGTTGTGATCGGCTGATGCAGCCGGATTGTCTTCAGCAGCTTTGGCTTCAGACACGGAGACATTCACAGTTGAAGTGGCTTGTGGAAACACTTGACGTGCAACAGGTTGGTGGTGCACTTCTCCTTCTGGAACGCTCGAAAGTGGGACTTGAGGCCTTGGTCCTTTGCGAAGCCTGCGTAGTGCTGGCGATGCCTTTGGAGTTGGAGTTGGCTGGGCCTCAAAGTCATCTTCTTCTTCTTGCACAGGTGGTGTGACTTGTTGTTGTTGGGGAGTACTTGGGGGGTCTTGTTGTTGTGGGTGATCAGCCCATGATGCATCCTGAGCGATTGGCATCAGAGGACGACCAATGCTGATGAGTTCACTGTTCGTGAGAACAGACGATGATACCAAGTTGTGTTCGATCTGATGAAGAACTTCATCATCTTCAACATTGTCATGGTGACCAATGTCTTCAGCAGCGGTGGGATCAACTGCTGGAATGTCTTCAGCTTCATGAGCCTCTGTGGGAGCAGGCTCATGAACTATCATCCGTCGTTCTTGGTGTTCATATGCAGGGCGAACCATTGAGATAGGTTCAACAACTAAGGGCTCTGTGGGAGCAGCCTGATTGTTCTTGGTTTTTCGCATCTTCTTAGAGGGAGCGGCATCAGAGACTTCTATATTTTTCCTTTTTATGGCTTCAGCCTCGGCAGCCCTCGTCTTCTTGAGTTCTGAAGCGGTTGACATGACCTTTGGCTTCGAGCCAGTCATGCTGCTCGGGAAGACTATGCAAGGTTCTTCCTGCCTTGAAGGTGCAGATTGGTCAGTTGATAGCTTCTTCTTCTTTGCAGCCATTCCGGGGTCAATGCCAGGACGACCAAGAGCCTTGCGCTTCTCAGCCTCATTGTAGGCTAGCACACACTTGTCAGCCAGACTCTTCATGCGCTCATGAGAGCCTTGAGCTTCTTCACGCTTCTTGAGAAAGGCTTCTTCGAGCTCGTGCAGCATGATCTTGAAGTTTTTGACATCTTGCACGCTAAGCCTTGCCACATGCTTCTTGAACTGAGCTTTCTCATAGTCGATCTTGTGCTTCAGTTCAACGATGCGCTGAGCAAGAGCTAGCTCAGAAGCAATGGCGCCATTGAAGGAGACGATGAGTCCAATGGGAAGTTGCAGATCTTCAAAGCTGAGATTTGGGGTGTCAAACCACTCATCAATGAAGTTATGGATGATTGCCACATCAAAGAGAGGCAAATTATTGAAGATCTCTGCTTCTTCCTTGCTCTTGATCAGTTGCTCAAGAGCATCATCTGCAAGATCTTCATCGCTGGACAGATCAATGTGCTCTTCTCGCAGAATGGCAGCAGGAGTCAATGTCTGATCAGTATGCTTGACGATTTTCTTTGTCTTCTCCGTCTTCTTGGAGATACGTGATAGATCTTCAGACTGCACACTGTCTTCAGGAGGTGCAGTGGCCAGTGGCTTCGCACGTGAAGCTTTTGGAGGAGCAGATGATCTTGAAGCCTTAGACTTCTTTGGCTTCTTTGGCTTTGGAGTAGGAGCTGGGGCTTCATCAGTGTCAGCATCATCATCAGAATGATCCACTTTGGCACCTTGGACCAAGATGTGAGTGGTGAGGCCATCAAGGTTGCAGAAGGAACCGATGACATTGGGTTCTGCATCACGTGAGCCATCAGCACGGGGAGCAGAGGGACCAAGGTTGAAGTCTAATCCCAATGACTTCTTGTTTTCCTTGGCCGATGCCTTTGCGTGCTGGAAGTTGCGCTTGAAGAGATTTTCGTCACGACACCAGATCAATGATGATGGGTTGGCATTTTCAGGCTGAGGTCCACGGGCCATACAAGGATAGAAATGCTGTGCAATAGCTTCAGCTCTGTTCATGGGTTGAAGGCCTCGATAGAGAATATCACCCCAAGGACTTTTGATAGCATTCTTCTCAGCGTATTCCTGGGTCACGAACTTGTATTTGAACCATTGTTCAGCCCAATATCGTCGAATCCATTGGATTCGTGTCTTGCGCTAATGATAATTCTCTTCAGGATCTGTCTTGTAAAGCTCTGCGAGGTCATCAGGCAAATCTTTTGATGTTCCCCCACGACGTTGTCTGCCACCCTTCCTTACTGATTTCTCTGCAGCCATGAACTTCAAACTGAATGGCTTCAACACGTTCAAAGGCTTCAAAGGCTTTCGCTTGCTGGATAAACATGAACTAGCTTCGGGAGAGTTAATGTGAAGCTGTAAGAATTCTGCAAACGAATGTAGACTATGAGAACCAAGGGATTCTCCCACGGACATGTACATGTGACAACATTAGAGATGCGAGGGAAGGGGAAGAGGTCATATGCATTCTCAGAAGATTTTGAAGATAAATCATTTTGAAGACATTGACCTCATGATGTGAAGACATTCACTTATATGTTGAGAGTTGGTTCCAGATTTGTACGAATCCGTGAATAAGTACAAGTGAGGAATCTAACTAGATATGAAGCTTAAGTGAATATACTAGGCAGTATGAGATGCAGACAGAATAGATCTAACATTGTATAGGCAGAAACCAATTTTAGTAAATAGGATGAATCTTTGAGGATCAAAAAGATGGTAAAAATAGAGTTGTATTTACCACACGAAGAACTGCTAGATGGGATGATTAGGAGACCGAGCAGTTCAATCCACCGTGCCCTAACTTGGCGACGGAGGACACCTACGGCGGCGGCGGAGAGGACGATGTCCGCGGCCGGCGTGAGGACGGCGTCGGAGAAGTTGCGACAGCTAAGTGCTTCGTCGCCGGCGTCATCGAGAGCTAGTGGTGGCGCTAGGGTTTTGATGAGGTTTTCTTTACCACAGGGGACATATATTTATAAGGGAGTGTGCGGCACAGTGCAATTACGCAGGTGCCCTGGCGGTTCACATCTGAGGGGCACGTGGCAAGCATGCAACATACTCAGAGTAGTCCCACGTTCCCACGCCCGCCATGTTTGTCGGACGGTTGTTCCACTTCTCCGGATTTCAAACAATAAGGATGAATCATTTAAAACAGGCTTAATGTTTGTCTCTAAGTCTTCTGCTGACAAGGACGCAGAGAAGACATTCGACAGTTTCAATAGAATGCATATGATTTGGACAGATAGAGTTGAGATAGAGAGCATAGAGAGATTAGGGTCCGATCACATTCACTTAGTTCAAAAGATTCAACTAGGAATACATAGCTATAAGTGAATGTTGTAGAGGACAGAACACTAGTATATATATATATCAGAAAGTACTCAAATCAACATAGTGAAGAAAATCATGAAGATAAGTTGAAATTGAAGACAAACCAAATGCGAAGACATTGCAAAAATAACGCCATGAGTGAAACACTTCAAACCGAGAAATTTGGTGGTGGCGTTACCCATCGTATAGGAAGTATTAGACCCAGACACGGTGCACAATTATCATGGCGCTCCGAAGTCAAATTCCACGTTAATGTATTCACACTCAGAATGTAAGTCTTCATTAATTGAAGATATTCTTTACTTCGTGTGTTGCACATCTAAGTCATCAAGATGCATAAGTGTTAGGATGTGTGCCTGATCACAGGACATTTGAGGATTCCAAGATATTTAGCTCACACCGTAACTTGCAAAACCTTTTCTCATCCAAGGACTTTGTGAAGATATCTGCCAGTTGATCTTCAGTGTTGACGTGAATGATGTCAATATCTTTCTTCATGACATGATCTCTGAGAAAGTGATGACGAATTTCAATGTGCTTTGTCTTCGAGTGCTGGACTGGATTGTTGGCAATCTTGATGGCGCTTTCGTTGTCGCAGAAGAGAGGTACTTGTTGCAGATTGATACCATAGTCCTTGAGAGTTTGCTTCATCCATAGAAGCTGAGCGCAGCAAGATCCAACAACAATGTATTCAGATTCAGCAGTTGAGAGTGATACACAGTTCTGCTTCTTTGAAGACCAACAGACAAGTGATCGTCCCAGAAAGTGACATGTGCCTGATGTAGACTTGCGATCCACCTTGTCACCAGCATAATCAGCATACGAGAATCCAACTAGATCAAATTTTGAGCCCTTTGGATACCATAATCCGAGTGTTGGGGTGTAAGTCAAATATCGAAGAATTCGCTTCACAGCTAAGTGATGCGATTCCTTTGGTGCCGCTTGGAATCGAGCACACATGCAAACACTAAGCATAATATCTGGCCTAGAAGAACATAGGTAAAGTAAGGAACCAATCATGGAGCGGTATACCTTTTGATCGAACTCTTTACCATTGTCGTCGGGACCCAGATGGTTTTGGCTGGCATTGGTGTCATGTAACCTTTGCAGTCTTCCATTCCAAACTTCTTCAGACAATCTTTGAGGTATTTTTCTTGAGATATGAAGATGCCATTCCTTTCCTGACGAATTTGAAGACCAAGGAAGAACTTCAGCTCACCCATCATGGAAATCTGATATTGCTCTTGCATCATGTATCCAAACTCATCACTATACTTCTGGTTGGTGCAGCCGAAGATAATGTCATCCACATATATTTGGCACACAAACAGTTCACCATCATATGTCTTCGTGAAGAGTGTGGGATCGAGGGATCCAAGTTTGAAGCCTTTGCTCTTCAGGAAGTTTTTGATCGTATCATACCAAGCGCGAGGAGCTTTTTTGAGGCCATACAGTGCTTTGTTTAGCTTGTACACCATATCAGGATGTTTTGGATCTTCAAAACCAGGTGGTTGAGCTACGTATACTTCTTCTTCAATCTTGCTGTTGAGAAATGCACTCTTCACATCCATTTGATATAGCAAGATGTTGTGGTGGTTAGCATAGGCTAGCAGTATGCAAATAGCTTCAAGCCTAGCAACAGGAGCAAATGTTTCATCGAAGTCAATTCCTTCAACTTGAGTATATCCTTGAGCCACAAGACGTGCTTTGTTTCTGATGACTTGACCATGCTCATCTTGCTTGTTTTGATATATCCATTTTGTACCAATAATGTTATGCTTGCGAGGGTCAGGACGCTTGACAAGTTCCCAAACATTGTTCAGCTTGAACTGTTGAAGTTCTTCTTGCATAGCTTGTATCCATTCAGGTTCCATGAAGGCTTCAACAACTTTCTTGGGTTCTGATATTGATACAAAGGAAAAGTGCCCACAGAAATTTGCTAACTGTGTTGCTCTTGAGCGAGTAAGTGGACCAGGTGCATTGATGCTATCAATTATCTTCTCAATTTGTACTTCATTTGCAACTCGAGGATGAACTGGACGAAGACCTTGCTCTTGCTGATCATTGTCATCATTGGGAGGATTGTCTTCAGACTGAGCATTGGCTTCAGGTTGGTTAGGTGCAGAAATGATAAGTTCCTCTTCAGGCCGTGCTTCAGAAGGCATGATTTCACCAGTTCCCATCAGCTTGATAGATTCGCTGGGCGGAGCTTCATCTAGTGTACTTGGCAGAAGCTCTCTTTGTGAACCATTGGTTTCATCAAATCGCACGTCCACAGTTTCGACGATTTTGTAGATATAGATGTTGAAGACTCTGTAAGAGTGAGAGTCCTTTCCATAACCGAGCATGAAGCCTTCATGAGCTTTAGGTGCAAATTTTGACTTGTGATGGGGATCCTTGATCCAGCACCTAGCTCCAAATACTCTAAAGTAGCTGACATTTGGCTTCTTGCCAGTAAGGAGCTCATAGGATGTTTTGTTCAGAAGCTTATGGATGTAAACACGGTTGATGACGTGACATACTGTATCAGTAGCTTCAGGCCAGAACTTTCTTGGTGTCTTGTACTCGTCGAGCATTGTTCGAGCCATCTCAATGAGGGTTCTGTTCTTGCGCTCTACGATGCCATTTTGCTGAGGTGTGTATGGAGGAGAGAACTCATGAGTGATTACCATTGTATCCAGATAAAGATCAAGTCCGGTGTTCTTGAACTCAGTGCTGTTGTCACTTCTGATATGCTTGATCTTGACACCATAATTGTTCATGGCACGATTGGCGAAACGTCTGAAGACATCTCGCACTTCAGTCTTGTAGAGAATTATGTGCACCCATGTATATATTGAGTAGTCATCAACAATGACGAAGCCATAGAGACAAGCAGTTGTTGTGAGGGTAGAGTAGTGAGTAGGGCCAAATAAGTCCATGTGTAACAGCTCGAAGGGTTGAGATGTCGTCATGATTGTCTTCGAGGGGTGCTTTGCCCTAGTCATCTTTCCAGCTTCATAGGCACCACACAAATGATCCTTCTTGAACTTGACACCCTCGATGCCAATGACATGCTTCTTCTTGGCGATTGTGTGTAAGTTCCTCATGCCAGCATGCCCCAGCCTCCGATGCCAGAGCCAGCATTCTGTAGCTTTTGCAAGAAGACATACGGCAAGCTGTGGACCTGCTGAGAAATCTACCATGTATAGATCATCTTTCCGATACTCTTCAAAGACTAGAGACTTGTCAGATTCCATTAGTACAAGGCAACGGTATTTTCCGAATAGCACAATCATTTTCAAGTCACAAAGCATCGAGACAGACATTAAGTTGAAACCAAGGGATTCAACAAGCATCACTTTATCCATGTGTTGATCCTTTGAGATTGCAACTCTACCTAGACCCAATACCTTGCTTTTACCAGTGTCAGCAAATGTGATGTGACTCTTGTCTGATGGACGTAAGGTTGAGTCCATGAGAAGACTTCCATCACCGGTCATATGATTAGTGCATCCGCTATCCATAATCCATTCTGAAGCATGAGGTGTCATACCCTACAGTGCAGTTAGGAGGATAGGCTTCACAAAGAGTGTTGTGAAGCATAAGCATTTGATGCACACGAGGATTATCACAGCTTAGATCAAGGTTAGGACTCATAGTATGACTGGTAAGCGATTCAGATGTGAAGTACATAGTAAGACCATTTTATCATGCGTCCCTTAATGTGTTTTAGGTCTCCAGCAATAGCATCGGACGCCTTTGATTACAGGCTGGAGACCTTTCCCTGCAAAAGAAAGTTAATTCTTCTTCACCACCCACATCTTCAGGGGTGGCTTAGAAGCAATGAGTCTAAGTGCAGCATCTGAGAATTTTGGCTTTGGAGCCCTAGCAAATAGTGTTGCAGGAGATGAATGATACTCATATGAATAAGCAGAAAAGTTCTTAGTTCTATGAACATAGCGGTTTGAAGACACACGCTCATATTCATAAGTCTGAGTATGGTTTCCCTGCAAAACATTGGCGTTAGGGTGACTCAGGTGAGTCCTGTATCTGTATGAAGCCTTTGGGCCATATGAAGCCATAGGTCTGGGGTTTGTCTTCTTCCTTGATGGTGTAATGATGACATTCACAGGAAGATTCTCAATACACTGCTTTGGTACCCAGATCTTCTTCATAGGTGGTCCATTCCTGCAGTTAGTACCAATATACCTGGCAAACACTTCACCATTCTGATTCTTAAACAGTTTATAGTTTGCATCAAAGGATTCATCAATGATGATAGGATTAGCATAGGTAAAGCCAGATAAGGTGGATGGATCTACTGAAGGTTCCTTTGCAGCAACCCAGGTGGTTTTGGGTACTACTCAGGCTTCCAGTACGACCCATCGACATTTATTTTCCTCTCGAACCCAACACCTTCTTTCCTAGGGTTTCGGTTCAGAATATGCTTTTTGAGGACATCGCAAAGTGTCTGATGTCCTTTCAGAATTTTATACATCCCTGTTTCAAGCAATGTCTTCAACCTAGCATTTTCATCAGCAATAGTAGTGGTATCCTCCGCAGAGGGGTTAGTTACCACATCAGTAGTTGAAGATAATGCAACAGTAGCGGAAGTGGAACATTCAGCAACAGAGGTAGCGTTATCATGCTCAATGCATTTTAGACATGGTGGTTCAAATCCATCCTGAGCGGGACTGGTCTGTTGAGCGCGGAGTGACTCATTCTCTTTTTGAAGATCTTCATGAGCCGCTCTCAATTTCTCAAGCTCTTGCTTCCTTTGAAGATAATCATAGGAGAGCTTTTCATAAGTGGTTGAGAGCGTTTCATGACGACTTTCAAGTTCTTGGTACTTCGCATGAAGATTTTTTATGTCTTCGACTAAGGACTGTGAACGTGTCATTTCCGCGTCCAACAGGTCATCGCTTTTGTCTAACAGTTTTTGAGTATGTTCCATAGCCTTTTGTTGTTCAGTTGCAATTTTAGCAAGTGTTTTGTAGCTGGGTTTGGATTCACAATCAGAGTCATCTTCACTTGATGTTTGAAAGTAAGCATCACGTGGTTTTACCTTGGCACCACGTGCCATGAAGTAGTAGGTGGGAGCAGGATCGTCCTTGTCATCAGCTTCAGCGTTGGTGTGGAAGTCATTGTCTTCAGTGTTAAAGATGGACTTGGCAACATAGGCTGTGGCTAGAGCCAGACTTGCAACGCCAGGGTCGGACTCCTATTCAGACTCCACCTCCGCCTCCTCAGAAGCAGACTCCTCCTCTGAATCCATCTCCTTGCCAACAAAAGCACGAGCCTTACCAGATGAGCTCTTCTTATGAGATGAAGATCTTGATGAGGACTTGGAAGAAGACTTTGAAGATTTCTTCTTCTTCTTGTCATCAGAATCATATTCCTTGCTCTTCTTCTTCTTCTCATTGTCCCACTATGGACACTCAGAGATACAGTGTGCAGGTTTCTTGCACTTGTGACATGTTCTCTTCTTGTGGTCATGAGTGGAAGCTTCATCATTTCTTGAGCTGGATCATGAAGACTTTCTGAAGCCCTTATTCTTAGTGAACTTCTGGAACTTCTTCACAAGCATAGCAAGTTCCTTTCCAATGTCTTCAGGATCATCAGAACTGCAGTCAGATTATTCTTCATATGAGGAAACAACTTTTGCCTTCAAAGCGCGAGTTCGGCCATAGTTGGGACCATAGATATCTCTTTTTTCAGAAAGCTGGAACTCATGTGTGTTGAGCCTCTCAAGTATATCAGACGGATCGAGTGTCTTGAAGTCAGGGCGCTCTTGTATCATGAGAGCAAGGGTGTCAAAGGAGCTGTCAAGTGATCTCAGTAATGTCTTGACGATTTCATGCTTGGTAATCTCAGTGGCGCCGATAGCACGAAGCTCATTTGTGATGTCGGTGAGGCGATCAGACGTGAGCTGGACATTTTCATTGTTGTTTCTCTTGAAGCGGTTGAAGAGGTTGCGAAGAACACTGATCCTTTGATCTCTCTGGGTTGAGACGCCTTCGTTGACCTTGGATAGCCAGTCCCAGACTAGCTTCGACGTTTCCAGAGCACTTACACGGCCATACTGTGCTTTGGTCAGATGACCACAGATAATGTTCTTGGCAGTAGAGTCCAGTTGAATGAACTTCTTGACCTCAGCAGGGGTGACACCTTCACCAGTTTTGGGAACACCGCTCTTGACGACATACCAGAGGTCGACATCAATGGCTTCAAGATGCATACGCATCTTATTCTTCCAGTAGGGATATTCAGTTCCATCGAACACACGGCAGGCAACGGAGACTTTGATTATCCCTGTAGTCGACATAGCTAAAACTCCAGGTGGTTAAACCGAATCACACAGAACAAGGGAGTACCTTGCTCTGATACCAATTGAAAGTGCTAGTTATCGACTAGAGGGGGGGTGAATAGGCGATTTTTGTGAAAGTCTTCAAAACGTGGAAGTTTCGAAGACAAACAATAGAAATGACCTAATTGATATGCAGCGGAAGATAAACTACAACAAGCAAACCATAGTCAAGTATGCAATTATGTGAAAGTACAAAGACTAATAGCAGCTTAGTAGTAAGGATCAGGACAGAAGATAGTATGAAGCCAATCAGAACAAGTAGTCACACAGTGAAGTCAAATAGGCATGGCAATCAGGCAATGACTTCACGAAGACTAACAGTAAGTAAGGAGAGTAAGAGATAGAACCAGACAATTGTTGAAGACACATGATTTGTTGGACCAGTTCCAGTTGTTGTGAAAACTGTACGTCTGGTTAGGGAGGCTGAGATTCAACTCGGAAGACCGCGTCTTCACCTTATTCCCCTTGAGCTAAGGACACACAGTCCTCGCCCAATCACTCTGGTAAGTCTTCAAGGTAGACTTCCGAACCTTCACAGACTTCGTTCACCGGTGATCCACAATGACTCTTGGATGCTTAGAACGCGACGCCTAACTGGCTGGAGGATTCACAGTCCTCAAGTGTAATAAGTCTTCAGGTCACATAGACAGAAAGACTTCAGTGATGCCTAACACTCTTTGGCTCTGGGTGTTTGGGCTTTGTCCTCGCAAGGATTTCTCTCTCTCAAAGGCTTCAAGGTGGGTTGCTCTCAAATGACAAAAGCCATGCACTAACTCTGAGCAGCCACCAATTTATGGTGTAGGGGGTGGGCTATTTATAGCCACTAGGCAACCCGACCTGATATGTCCGAAATGACCCTAGGTCACTAAGGAGCTGACACATGTTCCAACGGTCAGATTTCAAACATGCACGGCAACTTTACTTGGGCTACAAGCAAAGCTGACTCATCCAGCTCTGGATAAGATTTGCTCTCATTTTCTTCGCTCGAAGACATAGGATTTGGTTGAGCATCACTTCAGTCATCCTAACTTAGTTCACTTGGACCCCACTTAACAGTACGGTGGTTCCTATGACTCAACAAAGAAGAAAAAGGAAACAGCGAAATGACACAGTCTTCGCGCTCCATAGTCTTCACTCAATGTCTTCTCATGTCATAGTCTTCAATATGAATATCTTCACATACCACCATTGTCGTCAATGTCTTCATACATTTTTAGGGGTCATCTCCGGTAGGTAAACCGAATCAATGAGGGACACTACCTGCGTTATCCTGCAATTCTCACAAACGCATTAGTCCCTCAACCAAATTTGTCGTCAATACTCCAAAACCAACTAGGGGTGGCACTAGATGCACTTACACCTCCAATATTTGCTCCTTTTCCAGCCCAGAATTCCAACTACCGGCATTCTCCCTCTTTATGTAAACCTTGTAAAATAAGAGAGAATAGCCATAAGTATTATGACATAACATGAAATAACAGCAAATAATGCAATAAATATTGATATAAAAGCATGGTGCATAATGGATGTATCAACTCCCCCAAGCTTAGACCTCGCTTGTCCTCAAGCGAAAAGCCGATAACAATAAATATGTCCTCATGTTTAGAGTCAGAGGCGTCGATAAAATAAAATACGGACATGAAGGCATCATGATTATTTCCATAATAGCAACATATATAGATTTTGTCATATGATTACTTATGTTCAAGTGATGATCTTTTCACAAAGCCAAAGTATGAATCAGAAACCTTATTGAGCACCAACAGTTATAATCTCAGTCATTGAAGCAATTGCAATTTATCATAACATCGGAAAGAGTCTATGTCAGAGCTTAAAAGCAAGTCCACATACTCAACTATCACTTAGTCCTTCAAAATTGCTAACACTCACGCAATACATGTGGTAACGGAGTTTTAATCGGACACAGAGAAAGATAGGGGCTTATAGTTTTGCCCCACAACCTTTTACCTCAAGGGCAATGTCAACAATAATATTCATGCTCCCCTATATCCAATTAGATATATATATATATATATATATATATATATATATATATATATATATATATATATATCATGTTCTTTCCAACATGTTGAGCTTGCCAAAGGATAAAATGAAAAAGGAAAGGTGAAGATCACCGTGACTCTTGCATAAGGTAGAGGATAATAATAAAAGATAGGCCCTTCGCAGAGGGAAGGAGAGGTTGTCATGCGCGTTTAGGGTTGATGCACAAAATCTTAATGCAAAAGAACGTCACTTTATATTGCCCCTTGTATGTGGACTTTATTATGCAGTCCGTCGCTTTTATTACGTCCACAACAAGTTTGTACAAAGCTTATTTCTCTGCACTAATAAGTCATGCATATTTAGAGAGCAATTTTTATTGCTTGCACCGATGACAACTTATTTGAAGGATCTTACTCAATTCATAGGTAGATATGGTGGACTGTCATGGCAAAATTGGTTTAAGGGTATTTGGAAGCACAAGTAGTATTTCTACTTGGTGCTAAGAATTTGGCTAGCATGAGGGGGAAAGGCAAGCTCAACACGTTAGAGGATCCATGACAACATACTTTATCTCAGATGTAAGAAAACATAACTCATTATGTTGTCTTCCTTGTCCAACCTCAACTCTTTAGCATGTCATATTTTAATGAGTGCTCCCAATCATAAAAGATGTCAATGATAATATATCTATATGTGAAACCTTTCTTTCCTTATTACTTCCTATTAATTGCAATGATGACCAAAGCTATATTTGCCAACTCCCAACACCTTTTAATCATCACACTCTTTCTATGTGAAGTCATTACTTTCACTAAGATCAATATGAACTCTTTGATTCTTTTTATTCTTTTTCTTCTAATCACCCAAGATCATGGCAAAATAATCAAGCCCTTGACTCAACACTAATCTTTATTATTTAGCTCATGGACTCGATTACAAAGAAGGATCATAAAGCAAAACTCAAAACTAGATCATGCCATGACTTTATTCTACTAAATCAAGATGCTACTAAAAGGATCGAACTAAGAAAAACAGTAAAGATAGGAGTTGTGATGGTGATACGATACCAGGGCACCTCCCCCAAGCTTGGCAGTTGCCAAGGGGAGTGTCCATACCCAGATGATTATGTCCTCGGAGGTGATGGAGGTGGTGATGATGACGGTGGATAATCGCACATCGAGCATAAAAGTTCCTCCAACTTGCAGATAATGCCCTTGAGCCCGGCAATATGATCCTTCAAAAAAATATTCTCCTGTGTAAGATACTTGTTCTGTATGCGGGCTAACTCAATCATCTTGAAGGCTTCAATCTCTGTTGGAGTGAAAAGGTTAGGTAAAGGTAGAGGGATGTCTTCTTCTTTCACCACCGGAGCTTGAACCTCCATGGCCTTCTTGATCCTTTCATCCTTATTGATCTCTTCTGGTTCCTCTCTTTTCAACTCTATCTTCAATAGCCAAGCATCCTTGTCTTCGTTGTTGGAGGAGGTAGAAGTCATGGTGCTCTATTCCTGTCAGAAAAACAGCTCGAAACAAGAACAGGGGAGATTTGCGTGATACGAGAGTCAAAACCTTCGGTAGTATATATAATGGATTTTTACCGACGAAAATACGTATCATGCAAGAAAACGGAGTCCGGAGGGCACACGAGGTGCTCACGAGGTAGGGGGGTGCGCCTAGGGGGGTAGGGTGCGCCCTCCACCCTCGTGAAGGCCTCTTGTCTTTCGCGGACTGCCACTTATTTTTCTATTTTTCTAAATATTGCAAAACGGATAAATATTGCCTTAAAAATTATTTTGGAGTTGGTTTACTTACCGTACCACATACCTATTCCTTTTTGGTGTCTGGAACGGTCTGGAAAGTGTCCTCTATGTATTCCTCCGGGGTTACGGTTTCAATAATATTAGTTTCAACATTTATAGGATTACCTGAGATATAGTGTTTGATCCTTTGACCGTTTACCTCCTTCGGATTTGTGCCTTCGAAGGTGTTGATTTTTATGGCACCGGAACGATAGACCTCCTCGATAACGTAGGGACCTTCCCATTTAGAGAGAATTTTTCCTGCAAAAAATCTTAAATGAGAGTTGTATAGCAATACATAATCACCTACATTAAACTCACGCTTTTGTATCCTTTTGTCATGCCATCTTTTAACTTTTTCTTTAAACAACTTGGCATTTTCATAAGCTTGGGTTCTCCATTCATCAAGTGAGCTAATATCAAATAACCTCTTCTCACCAGCAAGTTTGAAATCATACTTGAGCTCTTTAATAGCCCAATATGCCTTATGTTCTAGTTCGAGAGGTAAGTGACATGCTTTTCCATAAACCATTTTATACGGAGACATACCCATAGGATTCTTATATGCAGTTCTATAGGCCCATAATGCATCATCAAGTTTCTTGGACCAATTCTTCCTAGACCTATTGACAGTCTTTTGCAAAATTAATTTGAGCTCTCTATTGCTCAATTCTACTTGACCACTAGACTGCGGGTGATATGGAGATGCAATTCTACGATTAACGTCATATTTAGCAAGCATCTTACGGAAAGCACCTTGAATAAAGTGTGAACCACCATCACTCATTAAATATCTAGGGACTCCAAACCTCGGAAAAATAACTTCCTTAAGCATTTTGATAGAGGTGTTATGATCAGCACTACTAGTTGGAATAACTTCTACCCACTTAGTAACGTAATCAACAACAACTAAAATATGTGTATATCCATTAGAGGCAGGAAAAGGTCCCATATAATCAAAGCCCCAAACATCAAATGGTTCACTAACAAGTGAATAATTCATAGGCATTTCTTGACGTCTACTAATATTACCAATTCTTTGACATTCATCGCAAGACAAAACAAACTTACGGGCATCCTTGAAGAGAGTAGGCCAATAAAAACCGGATTGAAATACCTTATGTGCAGTTCTATCTCCAGCGTGGTGTCCTCCATAAGCTTCGGAGTGACACTTGCGTAGGATCTGTTCCTGTTCATGCTCAGGTACACAACGTCTAATAACACCATCTACTCCTTATTTATAAAGATGTGGGTCATCCCAAAAGTAATGTCGCAAGTCATAGAAAAACTTTTTCTTTTGTTGGTATGTGAAGCTAGGTGGTATAAATTTGGCAACAATATAATTAGCATAATCAGCATACCATGGAGTGCTACGAGAAGTGCTTATGACATTTAATTGTTCATCAGGAAAGCTATCCTCAATAGTAGCGGGTCATCAAGAACATTCTCTAACCTAGATAAGTTGTCTGCAACGGGGTTCTTAGCTCCTTTTCTATCAAAAATATGCATGCAAATCAATTTCTTGCAGCAAGAGAGCCCATCTAATAAGTCTAGGTTTTGCATCTTTCTTTTCCATAAGATATTTAATAGCAGCATGATCAGTGTGAATAGTTACTTTAGAATCAACAATATAGGGTCTAAATTTATCACAAGCGAATACAACTGCTAAAAGTTCCTTTTCAGTAGTAGCATAATTTCTTTGAGCATTGTCTAGAGTCTTACTAGCATAATGGATAACATTTAATTTCTTATCAACTCTTTGCCCTAGAACAGCACCTACAGCATCATCACTAGCATCACACATAATTTCAAAGGGTAAATTCCAATCAGGTGGCTGAACAACAGGTGCAGAGACTAATGCTTTCTTAAGTATTTCAAATGCTTCTACACAATCATCATCAAAGACAAATGGTACATCTTTTTGTAATAAATTAGTCAGAGGCCGAGAGATTTTTGAGAAGTCCTTAATGAACCTCCTATAAAATCCGGCGTGACCAAGGAAACTTCTTAAACCTTTGATGTCCTTGGGACATGGCATCTTTTCAATAGCATCAACCTTGGCTTTATCAACTTCAATACCTCTTTCAGAAACTTTGTGCCCCAAGACAATACCTTCATTAACCATAAAGTGGCACTTTTCCCAATTGAAGACAAGATTAGTTTCTTCACATCTCCGCAAAACTCGAGCAAGATTGCTCAAGCAATCATCAAAAGAGGAACCATAGACGGAAAAGTCGTCCATGAAAACCTCACAAATCTTTTCGCAAAAGTAAGAGAATATAGCCATCATGCATCTTTGAAAGGTAGCAGGTACATTACATAAACCGAAAGGCATACATCTATAAGAAAAAGTACCAAAAGGGCATGTAAAAGTAGTCTTTGACTGATCTTTAGCCGACACAGGTATTTGAGAGAAACCAGAATAACCATCTAGAAAGCAATAATGTGTATGTTTGCATAATCTTTCTAGCATTTGATCAATAAAATGTAAGGGGTAATGATCTTTCTTAGTAGCCTTATTTAATTTGCGGAAATCAATTACCATCCTATAACCTGTGATAATTCGTTGCGGAATCAATTCATCTTTATCATTAGGGACAACAGTAATACCTCCCTTTTTAGGGACACAATGGACAGGACTTACCCACTGACTATCAGCAATGGGATAAATTATACCTGCCTCCAGAAGCTTGAGTATTTCCTTTCTTACCACTTCTTTCATTTTAGGATTCAAACGTCGTTGAGGATCACAAACTAGTTTGGCATCCGCTTCCAAATTTATTTTATGTTGACATAGAGTGGGACTGATGCCCTTAAGATCACCCAGAGTATATCCAATAGCGGCACGGTGCTTCTTCAGAGTTTTCAATAATCTTTCTTCTTCATGATCTGAAAGGTTAGCACTAATAATGACAGGATATATTTTCTTTTCATCAAGATAAGCGTATTTAAGATTATCAGGCAACGGTTTAAGCTCAAACACGGGATCACCCTTGGGTGGAGGAGGATCCCCTAGGATTTCAACAGGCAAATTCTGTTGCAGAATAGGTTCCTGTTTAAAGAATACTTCATCTATTTCCCTTCTTTCATTCATGAACATATCATTTTCATGGTCTAGCAAATAGTGTTCTAAAGGATCACTAGGAGGTACGGCAATAGAAGCAAGACCAATAATTTCATCCTTACTAGGCAATTCTTCCTTACAATGTTGTTTACTAAATTTAGAGAAATTAAACTCATGAACCATATCATCCAAGCCAATAGTAACAACATTCTTTTCGCAGTCTATTTTAGCATTAACAGTATTCAAGAAGGGTCTACCAAATATAATGGGACAAAAGCTATCTTGTGGAGAACCAAGAACAAGAAAATCAGCGGGATATTTGGTTTTTCCACACAAGACTTCAACATCTCTAACAATTCCCATTGCAGATATAGTATCTCCATTGGCAAGTTTAATTGTAACATCAATATCTTCTAACTCAGCAGGTGCAATATCATGCATAATTTCTTTGTATAAGTCAATGGGTATAACACTAGCACTAGCACCCATATCACATAAGCCATGATAACAATGATCTCCTATTTTAACAGAAATAACAGGCACGCCTACCACAGGTCTATGTTTATCTCTAGCACAAGGTTTAGCAATTCTAGCAGTTTCACCACAGAATTGAATAACATGTCCATCAATATTATCAGACAAGAGATCTTTAATTATAGCAATATTAGGTTCTACTTTGACTTGCTCAGGGGGTGTATAAGTTCAAATATTGCTTTTACGAACAATAGTTGAAGCTTTAGCATGATCCTTCATTCTAACAGGGAAAGGTGGTTTCTCAACATAAGAAGTGGGAACAATAGGATCATTGTAAGTGACAGTCTTTTCTTCAACTTTAATAGGTGCAACTACTTTTACTTCTATGTGAGGATGATATTTAAACCACTTCTCCTTGGGGATATCAACATAAGTAGCAAAAGATTCACAGAAAGAAGCTACTATCTCAGAGTCAAGTCCATATTTAGTGCTAAACTTACGGAAAATATCGGTATCCATAAAAGATTTAACACAATCAAACTTAGGTGTCATACCTGACTCCTTACCTTCGGCGAGGTCCCAATCTTCAGAGTTGCGTTTAATTCTATCCAATAAATTCCATCAAATTCAATAGTCTTCATCATAAAAGAGCCAGCACAAGAAGTATCGAGCATGGTGCGATTGTTATCAGAAAGCCGAGCATAAAAACTTTTCATAATTACTTCTCTTGAGAGCTCATGATTGGGGCATGAATATAACATTGATTTAAGTCTCCCCCAAGCTTGAGCGATGCTTTCTCCTTCACGAGGCCAAAAATTATATATATAATTGCGATCACGATGAACAAGATGCATAGGGTAATACTTTTGATGAAATTCCAATTTCAATCTTTTATAGTTCCAGGATCTCATATCATCACATAGCCTATACCATGTCAATGCGTCTCCCTTCAAAGATAAAGGGAAGGCCTTCTTCTTAACAACATCATCGGGTATACCTGCAAGCTTAAATAGTCCACAAACATCATCCACATAGCGTAGATGTTCATCAGGATGCTTTGTTCCATCTCCTGTAAAAGTGTTAGCTAGCAGTTTTTCCATCAAACCCGAAGGAATTTCAAAAGGAGTTTCATTTTCAATAGGTTCAGTGGGTTCAGTAGTGTAACATCCCAAATTTTCAATTTGGAATGTTATACATAGGTCATCCATGCATATAATATTTTATTGCTTTTCCGCTCCGTAATCCTCGAAATCCTAAGCAACTCAAGGACCCTCTGAGAGAGTTGGGGATTTCCCGAAATTTTCATATTTGATCTTCCTATCAAATAGTGAAACGAGGATTTTGATTTTAATTATTTTTCTCTCCGAAAAATATTTCTCATAAAAATATGTGAGAGGAGATAATATGACTTCTCCAAAACAATTGAAATATTGGAGGAAAAATGTTAAAATCATTTATTTGTTTTTATTTGAGTTTATTTGGATTTTTATCTGCATTAGAAAAATATGCACGTTTTAAAAAAAATTGCATTTTAGGGCCAAGAAAATGTTCATCTCGTGCTAAAAATTTTATTTAGACGTTCGTTCATTAGTCTGTTCGTCAGGTTTCTTTTTTGGATTTATCCGCGATTATTTTTCAGTCGTGATTTCTGATCCGATCTTAGATTCTGTTTTTCTTCGCGCTCGTTAGTCAGAATCAGGTGATTCAAACGCCTAGAGTTTCATCTAGAGACCCTCTTTCTGTTTAATCAACTTAAACAAAGTTTTGGTACTGTAAAATTTGACCTTAGTTAAGATTAGTAAACGGATCTTGTTTCTTTCGTCGTTTGTGTTTTGTTGCTCCGTTGATTTGATTGTTTTTGCAAACCGGAGTTCTTAAGTTGAACTTTCTGGTTAATCTCTTTTATTTGGAGCTTTGCTTGTGCATTTTTGCTAGTTGCTTATGTATGTTATTGTTTGGTTGCGATAGAATTCCCGGAGTGCGAAGCGTGTTACTACGAGTCTCTAGGATTCACGGATCGTCAGCAAGGCAAGTAACACATTGATCATACTCTTTCCATACCTAGTTTTCATTGCATTAGTTCAATCCTAAAACATTGCATGATTAGGATGTCTTTAACTTGTGGATTGGGAAGTAGTTGCTAAGGTAGAACCTATTGCCCTGTTTTATTATCAAACCCTTGGGAGTTACTTCTACGCGTTGCTTATATCGCCATGGTATGCTCGTAGACGTGGATTGGTTTGAGTGTATCCATGACAGATGTGAGATTGTTAATTAATGGTTTACTTAAGGTGGCAACTTTAATACACATCTTGGTGGATTGAGGCACCTTGGGAACCCAGTGTTGTATGTTTTATTTTTGGAAATCCCGGGGTATCCGTGTGATCTTCCTATGGACCGCCACCCAGGCTCAAAGGGAACTGAGATTATTCATGCTAGAAACTTCCGTGTGCAGCCACAAGCTATTATGGGCTTTAGCATAGTTGAGTAAGTTACGTGAAGCTCTTGAAGAGGTAGATCAGCAGGTAGTGGGTTTTGTAGGTTTGGTATGGTCTACCCGGAGTAAAGAGTTGATGTTTCTGAAAGACTATGTCTCGGTCATCCGTTTCTCAAACACCATGTAGTGCGAGAAATCCAACGAAGGTGATCGAGTCTTGTGGGGTAAAGTGCGCAAACCTCTACAGAGTGTACAAACTAATCATGGTTAGCCGTGTCCCCGGTTATGGACAATTTGAGTATCTGGTACTTGAGTATTCACATGTATCTCAACACTCTTAATTAATATTGTTGGGTTGTTAATTACTTTAATTTGGGATTGAGTTGGGGTTATACCTTCTCAATGTTTCAACCACCATGATAGTTAAATTAAAATTTATTCCTTTGATGTAGGGAAAATTTTGCTTTTCGCAAAACTATAACCATAGAGCTTTCCACCAGCCATATATGCATGTAGTGATAGCATTATTTCTATTTCTGCTCTACTGTGTTATATTGCCAGCATATTCTATGTGCTGACCCATTTTCGGGCTAGAACGTATTATATTGCAGAATTTTCAGACGAGGAGTAAGGTTCGTTAGGTCGTTGCCGTGCAGCTCAGCTATGCTGTTGGAGTTGATGGACTCACTTTATCTTCCTAGCCTTCCGCTGTTTTCGCATTAGATGCCCTTAAGCCATATTATTGTAATAAGCTCTGTTTTGAGACATTCAATGTAATAAGTGTGTGATTGCTCCTCTGTTATAAATCCTTCGAGTACTGTGTGTGTCAGCATTACTGATCCAGGGATGACACTGGGGCACAGAGACTTGACCGTTTGAGGTTGGGTCGCTACAGGATGGTATCAGAGCACACGTTGAGTGTAGGACACGACCATTAAGATAAATCCTAGGTCACTCTTCTCTACTCATTTCTGACTCCTCTTCCTTTTCCACTCTTTAGGATGACGGAGAAGAAGAACAAGTTCGCGCAACCAGATGAGGATACACCTTTTGGACGCCACTTGAAGGAAGTCACTAGGTACTTGAACATTGGAATACCTAGTTTCACCGGGACGTACAACGCCACCTTACCAGAAGAAGAGCGCTGGATGATTCAAGTACAAGTTCTAGGAAGGACGTTCTCGCCAACTTCTAAACCCATAGAATTTTCCTTCGATGCCCCAACTTCTAAACCCAAGTACAAGAGCATGGCAGCCCACATTACCATGGGACGCATTGGAGAAGTGTACAACAGGGAACTCAAGGACACAACCTATCAAATATGTGGGCGTCGAGATGAGCAATGGGAGATGATCAGCACCAGGAAGGATAGATCCGTCGCAGCTTTTATCCATGAACTAAACCAACACATTCGACGCCATGAGAACCAGATGTGCGCCGACATGATGGAATTGAAGAAGGCAAAGACTAGGATCATCGAGCTAGAGGAAGAACTCAAGTTCACACGCGATGGATATGAGGAGGAAATCGAGACACTACTGGAGAAGAACGACGATTTAGTTAATAAGATCGGGATTTTCATGGGAGGACCGTCACCGGGAGACGAAGACGATGACCCCACTTGCCCGGACAACTACATCATCATCAACGACACTGATTCTTATCCGAGTGATGATGACTATGAAGACGAAGCTGGAGCAGACATCATGGAATCTTCCACCGATCAAAATTTCTAGATGACCACCATACAATATTAGTATTTCCCCCATGTATCAAGTAGTAGTTGAGCACTTTTTCGATAGTTTTAGACCGACGTATGCCCTTGCTTGATTGATTGAGTGAAATGATTGTGTTTGCCTCATGTGCATATGGGTAGTGCTTTCTCACTAGACCTTTTTCTCTATTCTAATCTCTTCCCTCTAAACCCATCAGATGCCTCCGAGACGTGACACCGGTTTTGCTTTCCCACCGGAGCTCACCTAGTTGATCCAGCAGCAGAATGCTTTGATGCAATTGCTAGTTCAGAACCAGGGCAACAGCAACAACAACAACAACAACAACAACAACAACAACAACAACAACAACAACAACAACAATAACAACAACAACAACAAGAACAACAACAACAACAACAACAACAACAACAAGAACCCGCCACCAGTGGACAATCTAGCCTGTTTCCTAAGGTTACAGCCGCCGGTGTTCTCCAGTAGCACCGAACCAATAGTTGCAGATGATTGGCTACGCCATATCGGAAGGGAGTTGACCACCGCAGGGTGCACATATGCGGAGAAGGTGCGTTTTGCCGCACACCAATTGGATGGACCTTCAGCAGCATGGTGGGAAAATTTCACAACCACCTATCCCATCGACACTGTCACATGGGCCCAGTTCCAATAGGCCTTTCGTACTGCCCATGTATCCACTGGAGCTATGCAGATGAAGAAGCGGGAGTTTCGCAACTTACACCAGGGGAACCATACTGTTGGCCAATACGTGGATAATTTTAGCAAGTTATCACGCTATGCCCCTGATGACGTGGCCACAGATGCCGCGAAGCAGGAGAAGTTTATGGAAGGGTTGAATGATGAAATGAGCATGCAGTTGATGGTGGCAACCTTCAACAACTACCAGGAGTTGGTAGATAAAGCTCTTACGATTGAAGGGAAGCATGCCCATCTAAGTCCTCATCCAAGAGATCTTTAATCATAGCAATACCAGGTTCAACATTAATTTGCTCAGGAGGTGTATAGGTCCTAGTATTACTCTCGAACAACAGTCGAAGCTTTAGCATGATCTTTTATCCTAACAGGAAAAGGAGGTTTTTCGACATAAGCAGTAGGAATAATAGGATCACTATATGTAATAGTCTTTTCTTCGACTATAATAGGTGCAACTACTTTCACTTCAACAGCAGGATTATATTTAAACCACTTCTCTTTAGGGAGATCAACGTGACTGGCAAAAGTTTCACAAAAAGTAGCTACGATCTCAGAGTCAAGTCCATACTTAGAGCTAAATCCACGGAAAGCATCGGTATCCATAAAAGATTTAACACAATTGAACTTAGGTGTCATACCTGACTCCTTACCATCGTCGGAACCCCAATCTTCAAAGTTGAGTTTAATTCTTTCCAATAAGTCCCATTTGAAATCAATAGTCTTCAGCATATAGGAACCCGCACAGGAAGTATCGAGCAGGTTGCGATTATCAAGAGAAAGTCGAGCATAAAAATTCTGGATAATCATTTCCCGAGAGAGCTCATGATTGCAGCATGAATATAACATTGACTTAAGCCTCCCCCAAGCTTGAGCGATGCTTTCTCCTTCGCGAGGACAGAAATTATATATGTAATTACGATCACGATGAACAAGATGCATAGGATAGAACTTCTGGTGAAATTCCAACTTCAGTCGCTTATAATTCCAAGATCTCATATCATCACATAGCCTATACCATGTCATTGCATCTCCCTTCAAAGATAAGGGAAGACCTTCCTTTTGACAACATCATCGGGAATACCTGCAAGCTTAAATAATCCACAAACTTCATCCACAAAGATAAGGTGTAAATTGGGATGCTGTTCCGTCTCCTGCAAAAGGATTAGCTAACAGTTTTTCTATCATACCCGAAGGAATATCAAAGTGAATATTTTCATAAAGTTCAGTAGGTTGAGGAGCATCTCTTTGCTCTTCTGGTTGGGGTGAAGATACCCCAAACAAGCCCCTCAAAGGATTAGTTTCCATAGTGACAAGTAACAGAAAATTTCAGCACACTATATAAATGTTTTCTTACCAAGTTCCACTCACCAAAAGCGCTACACTCCCCGGCAACGGCGTCAGAAAAGAGTCTTGATGACCCACAAGTGTAGGGGATCTATCGTAGTCCTTTCGATAAGTAAGAGTGTCGAACCCAACGAGGAGCAGAAGGAAATGATAAGCGGTTTTCGATAAGGTTTTCTCTGCAAGCACTGAAATAGTAGGTGATAGATAGTTTTGTGATAAGATAAATAGTAACAAGAAAAAAGTAATAAAGTAAATAAAGTGCAGCAAGGTGGCCCAATCCTTTAGGTAGCAAAGGATAAGCCTGGACAAATTCTAATAATGAAGAAGCAGCTCCCGAGGACACATTGGGAATTATCGTCAAGCTAGTTTTCATCACGTTCATATGATTCACGTTCGGTACTTTGATAATTTGATACGTGGGTGGACCGGTACTTGGGTACTGCCTGTCGGTGTACTAAAGTAGGGGGGTACCTTAGTATCCCGAACTTGTGCACGGGCAGTCGCAGCGACCCGCGGCAGGGCTTGCCGGGCGTCCGCCAAGATCCTCCGCGGCTACTTTGATGCCATTCAAGATCGCAGTACTCAAACCAAGTCCCCGGCAAGAGGAGCTTGCCGGGAAGGCCAACCAAGACCCCGGCAAGAGAAGCTGGCCGGGAAGAATACAAGGTCCCGCCAAGAGAAGCTGGCCGGGAAGAAAACAAAGGCCCCGGCAAGAGGAGTTTGCCGGGAAAGCCGACCAAGGCATCTCCAGAAGACTTGCCGCGGCGCCCCGCGCGTCCCGGCAAGGCCTGACAGCCGGCAAGCTTGCCGGCACGACAAGAGAAGGGCCGCGGCAAGGCACTTGCCGCGGCAAGGCTGCCACTCTGCGCCCACGCTCCAGCACATCCGACAACGTGTCGCCACAGGATCGCTCCTGGTGCACGTGGCGGGCAGCTGTGCGGCATGGCGGTGCGAGGTGGCAAGCGAAGCTGACAAGGAGGCCATCGTGGCGATCGGTGGCGCCTCTAACGGTCGTTTCCTTGCACTTTTGGGGCGACCAGACGGGCATTAAATGCCCTTGTCCCCTGCTGTCAGAGTTAGGTAGGGGACACTGTTGGTAGCAGTTGTACCAACCCGCGTTTTTACCTTTCTACCCCTCTTTCTACGCTGCCACCTGTCGGTGACCCCTTTAACCTATAAAAAGGAGGCCCATGTGCACGTAGAGGAGGTTCGGAATTTTGGTTCCGCAGCTTGGAGGTTCGGTCCAGTCGACACACACACAACACCACCATACGCTCGCTCTCGAGCAAGATCAAATAAAAACCCAAAGCAGCAGTAGGAGTTTTATCTCTCCGGAGAGCTCCGAAGCTGGGTAAAAATCGCCCGTCCCGTCTCCCAGCGCGCGCCCGACCTCGATCCGCTCTGCGCGCGGCCTCCGCCCCCTTGCCGGACCAGAAGGGGCCCCCCGTGCCCCATAGGTGCTCGCGGCCGCAGGAAAGGAACGGCCCCGACATCTTTGGCGCGCCAGGTAGGGGGCGCGTCGAGGTCGTGAGCATCTGATCCGGTCTTCGCGCGTGCTGCATCAACGCCTTCATCAACATGCCACCGAAGAAGAAGCCTTCGGAGGTGGCCGCTCCGTCTACATCGATTCCGCCACCACCGCCGGAGCAAACGGGCGGTGGAGTGGACGCCGGCGGAGGAGTGGGCGCCGACGGTGGGACTCACGTCGTCACCAGATCCAAAAACAAGGCTCCGCAAGCGTCGGCGACCGTGCAGACACCGCACCCTTCCCAGGAAGTGCAAGGTCGACAACGCCCCGGTGCTCCTAGCACCGTGCTCGCGTTGGAACTAGGCCAAGCTGGTGGGTCGCGAGACGCTCGAGGTCAGCATGCACGCCCGCATGCTGGAGCGAGCGAGGTACGGTCGCCCGGGCGGGGTGTTGCACCTCCCAATCCAGTTGGGAGTCCGAGCACATCCCGCTCCTCGCGCCGCTCGTCGCCACCACCATCCAAGACAGCAGAGGAAGCGCTGGCCCGAGCCCAGCTGCTTCTAGACTACCCTCCGGCGCCGCACAAGATCGACGACTGGAGGATGACCATATACAGTCTCATCAGCTTCGCCAACGGCGACAAGCCCCGGCAACCGAGCGCATCGAGGCCCCGGCAAGGCGCCCAGGCGCAAGCCGACGCCGACAAGACCGCTGGGGGTGCCACCTCCGTGCACTCCCAGCCCCGAAGGCCAAGATCGCCGGCTCGTCGGGCCAACCCCGGCGGCGACTCCACCGCGTCGTCGGACCCGCGAACCCGACGCGATCAACGCCATGTTCTCCAAGAACGGCGGCACGAAGACGCTCGCACTCGCATCGAGCGCAGAAGGGAAGCGCGACGTCAATCCGACCAGCGCGCTGGGCCCACTGTCGATATGCACGCACCCGGGGAACCAAGCGACTTGCCGTACGCGGCAGGTTGCCCTGCGTTCACCCGCAAGCTGCGGCAAGTCCAGTGGCCCAGAACCAAGAACTTCAAGCCAGACGTGCCCGAGAAGTACGATGGCAGGATACATCCATCGGAGTTCCTCAGCATCTACACCATCACGGTGCAGGCTGCCGGATGGCGCGACGAGAAGATCCTCGCCAACTACTTCCCGCTGGTGCTCAAGCCCAACGTCAGATCTTGGCTCATGCACTTGCCAGACGGTTCCATCTCTTCATGGGCGGACCTATGTCATCAGTTTGTCGGCGCCTTCGCAGGTGGCCACAAGCCTCATGGCCAGGAGAGTGACCTCCACTTGCTCGTCCAGAAGGAGGGAGAACCCCTGCGCAAGTACATACAGAGATTCAGTCAAGTGCAGCGCAACATCCCAGACGTCCACCCCGCCGCAGTTATCAGCGCGTTTCATCAGAACGTGCGTAACCGCAGGATGAGGGAGGAAATGGCGATGTGCAAGATCAGAAACGTCAGCGAGCTCTATGCTCTGGCCGACAAGTGTGCACGCGCTGAGGAGGGGAGGAAAATCCCCGGAGAGGTTGCAGGAGCAGAAGGATCTGACAGTGAGGATGCCGCCCCGGCAAGGAAGAACCGGAGGCGGAACAACAGGAAGAGAAAGGCTAAGGATGTGCTAGCTGCTAAGCATTCCGGCAACGGAGGCGGCTCTGACAAGGCCAAAGCCGACGACTCCGGCGAGGCTGTGGCAGCCGCCGACAAGCAGGATGGCTCCGGCAAGCGGTACTGCAAGATCCACCGCACCAAGGGCCATGATCTCCAAACCTGCAAGAAAGTGGAGCAGATGGCAGAGCTACAGAAAGCCGAATACGAGCGCCGCGATAAGGAGAGAGCCCAGGGAGGTGGCGGAGGATCTGGCAAGAAGCTTCCCGCCCGGGGAGGACACCGCGGCAAGGCCAAGCCGCGGCAAGGAGATAGGCCTCCCCGCGGCCGCGACAAGGACGAAGATGAGGATGAGGATGATGAGATGGAGGAAGATGAGACCGATGACCAAGAGTTTCAGAAGGCGACAGAGGTGTTGTGCATCGACGGCGGCGCCTCTCTGCACGCCTCGCACCACCAACTCAAGCAGTGGGTGCGAGAGGTGAATGCAACGGAGCCGTCCGTCGAGGCGCGCAAGCCTCTGAAATGGTCCGGCACGCCCATCATCTTCGATGTTGAAGACCACCCTGATCGCATCACTGCGGTCGGGTGCTTGCCGATGTTGGTCTCACCAACAATCCGCAACCTCAAGGTCACGAAGATGTTGGTTGACGGCGGGGCCGGCCTGAACCTGATTTCCTCCGCAGTGCTCAAGAAGCTCCAGATCCCCGACAGCGAGCTCGAAGAAACCGGTACCTTTCAAGGGATAAAACCGGGAAGGAGCAAGCCCAAGGGGAAGATCATGCTGCCAGTGACGTTTGGCAGCGAGCTGAACTTTAGGACAGAGAGGGTCACCTTCAATGTTGTTGATATCCCATTACCCTATAACGGGATACTCGGCCGACCAGCGCTTGCCAAGTTCATGGCAGCCTCGCACTACGCATACAACGTGCTCAAGATGCCTGGTCCGATAAGTGTCATCTCTGTCCAAGGCAACAAGAAGGATGCACTTATCTGCACCGACAAGATCTACCGGGAAGCAGTAGCCGCAGCAGAGTGCAAGCCACTTGCCGCTGAAGCTCCCCGGGGGAAGAAGAAAGTCAAGACCGGCAAGAGCAGCTCTGATGCCCACTCCGGCAAGCGCACCTCCCTGGAGTGCTGCGCTGCCATCGAGGACGCACCATCGAGCTCCACCGGCAAGTGCAATAAGGCAAAGGCAGATCCAACAAAGACTAAGCACGGCAAGAACAGCTCTGGTGCCTGCTCCGGCAAGCACGCCTCCCCGGAGTGCCGCGCTGCCGTCGAGGATGCGCCATCGAGCTCCACCGGCCAGTAGGGCGAAGGAAGCGTCCAGTTTCGAGCTTTTGAATTGTATTCCCTGAGAATCCGTACCTTGTATGGAGAACCTGTGCGCAGAAGGGTCGAATCGTGGCTAAGTTGCGCCCTTGATCTGTTTCGAGTCTGCTCAACGATGAAAGCGCGCCGCAACTAGCCCGACGAGTTCTTCCTGCCGGAAGCAACACCGCCAGCAGGCTGCTGATGTCCCGCACTCAGCAAGTGTGTCTGCGCCGGCGGGTTCCCTGAAAGCGTAGGGGTGAAAACGTACAAGGGAGGAAGTCAGGGGAGAAGTGCGGCTTCGCCGGATCACAGAAAAGCTAAGTCGCCCAAGCTTGAGTACAGAGCACTTTTTAATTCTGAGCTCTTATGTTATATTCCTTGAACGTTCGTCCCTTGTATGAAAAACCTGTGCGCGGAGGAACCAACTCGTGGTTAAGTTGCGTCCTTGCTTTGTTTTCAAGTCCGCTCAACAATACAAGTGCGCTGCAACTGGCCCGAGAAGGTTTCTTGCCGGGTACAACACCGCCAGCGGGCTGCTGATGTTCCGCACTCAGCAAGTGTGTTAGCGCCGGCAAGTTCCCTAGAAGCGCAGGGTAAAAACGTACAAGGGATGTAATGAAGTAGAGGGTGTAACATAGCAAGCCTTGCCATGGGACGTCCTTCGTATGTAAAACTTGTGCGCAGAGGAGCTAACTCGCGGCTGAGTTGCACCCTTGATTTGTTTCCGAGTCCGCTCGGCAATGAAAGCACGCTGCAACTGGCCCGAGAAGGTTTCTTGCCGGGTACAACACCGCCAGCGGGCTGCTGATGTTCCGCACTCAGCAAGTGTGTTAGCACCGGCAAGTTCCCTAGAAGCGTAGAGTGTAAACATACGAAGGGCGAAGCATGGCATTGCGTTTCCCAACCTAAATAGTCACGCCATGAAAGAGTAACTTATTACGGCACTGTCTTAGTTATTTTCGTGACTATAATAACAGCGACAGGGAAAAACCAGAAGGGTGCACTGGCGCAGAGGCCCCGGCAAGCCGATTTCGCTGGGGGCTGCCAGTACCGAAGTTCCTTCGCGGCAGGCCAGGATCCCCGGAGGCTGCAGCGTCAGCGACAAGGGCAAGGAAAGGCGCACCGGCGCCTAGGTCTCGGCGGAGCCAGAGTTGCCAGGGGCTGCAAACGCCAAGATTCATCCCCGGCAAGCTAGAGTCGCCGGGGGCTGCGGTATCAGATAAGTTTTTCATCCCTCCTCATGCATCCTCTTATGGGCTGGGGAGAGTGAGGCCGCGCCCTTGAACGAATGTGTCTTGTAAGAAAAAACCTGTGCGCGGAGGAACCGGCTCGCAGCTAGTCGCGCACCGACTGTTGTTTCGAGTCCGCTCGACAACTTAGGTGAACTGTGGCTAGCTCAACGACAAGGTTTCTTGTTGGTCGCGACACCGCCGGCAGAGAACCAACTCGTAGCTAGTTGCCTTACTATCGTTTCGAGTCCGCTCAATGACTTAAGTAAGCCGCGACTAGCTCCGCGACAAGGTTTCCTGTTGGTTGCAGTTCCGTTGCTGATGTTCCGCACTCGGCGCTCACGGCAAGGTGCCCGCACCGGCAAGTTCCCTAAAAGCGTAGGGTAGAAACTTACAAGGCACAAAATCAAGTAAAGGGCATAATCCGGCAGGCATTCCCCTATTTTCATTAAAAAACATCCCAATTTAGTACAAGTCCATAGAGGATGAAAAACATGATAGAGAGGATTACAAATTTTAAATACAGCTAAGGCCCGAAGGCTTACAAATTGAAAGATAAGATGCCCATAATCCCTCTCCTGTTTCTCTCTTCAGGAGGTAGGTCAAGGAGGCCCCGGCAAGAGAAGCTTGCCGGGGAGGGCAAAAGGGGCGCCTAGGTGAGCTACGGGTGCCAGAAGACACCAAGAGAACATCCCGGGGGCCGGCCAGGAGCTTGGCGGAGGCGCCGGAGGCAGAGCTCGAAGACGGGGCGACAGGACGTCAGCACGCTGTCGAGGGCACCTCGCCCTCGTACTCCGACTTGACGGCCTGGCCGCCACCCCTCTTCCTCTTCCGCAGCCTCCCTACACCAGCCGCCCAAGGAGACGGCCTCGGGGAGTTCAGAAGGCCGGCAACCCGGATGATGGGGTCGCCGGTGGCGCGCGCGAGGCAGCGTCCGGCGCCTAATCGGACCCGCCGTCCTCGCCGTCGCTGTCGCTCCCCTCCTCGTCACTCTCGCTCGAGGAGGGGCCTTCGCTATCGGAGGAGCTGTCCACGCAGCACCTTGCCCGGATGCCGGAGTCCCCGAAGACCTTGACGGAGAGGAGGTCACCCTCCATTAACTTAAAATGGAGGGTAAACCCCGCCGTCAAGCTGTGGATACGGGCGAACGTCTTCCATCCACGGTCAAGACACATCACGCCAGGGGCTGGGGATGCAACATGGACTCGCGTTCCGCTGATCCCCCAGCCCCTCATCTGCAGTCTCAGCATCTCGGGCGGGTCCGGTTCCATCGCGCTTGCGAACGGAGTTGGAAGCCGGAGGCGACGACGAGGCGCTCGACGCAGCCTGACGAAGAACTCGCAAGGGTCGTCCCCCATGTGGACCGCCGTGGGGGGAGGAACCGCCGGCGGGGGCGAAGCTGGCGCGCCGCCCCGTCCGCCTCTTCCCCGCGCGCCTCGGCCTCGTCCTCGACCTCGTCCACGACCACGCCCCCTCCCTCGTCCCCTTATGGCCGGTTCCCCCGCCAAGGGTGCAAGAGAGGGAGAGGTGCGCTGCCTGGCGGCAACCCTTGCCGCCACCGATGAAGAGCCAGGATTCCCTTTCTCCATGGCGAATGGGAGAAAGGAGAACAGAAGTTGAAGAAAGAAGGAGATGAGAGAGTGCGGGCTTCCATGCCCCCCTCCCGCTCTTTATAAAGAAGCAGGGTGGGAGCCCGGCCGCCCCGCTCAGCGAATCAAGGCACGGGAAGAGCAAGGAATCGGGACCGACCCGCTGCCTCTGCTCGCGACGGCCAGGATTCCCACTCCCACCGTCCGTGACCCCAAGTGCATGGGAGCCACGTGGCGGGGATGCAGGGCCGAGGTGACGGGTGAGGCGGCCTCGCCCCACCCCGTGATCATGGGGTTGGACGCCTCGAAAACCGCACACTAGACCCATCCAGTAAATGCACCACGCCCCCATGCCTACCTCCGTTTAGGTAGGAGGGCGTGAGCCGTCCCCTTCATCTTGGCTTGGTGCATGCTCGCGAGGCTCAGCCCCGCACGCGCCGCCCACGTCGCCCACGATGCCGCGTTTGACGCGTGCCGCTCTGGGCGTGCGCGGTGGAAGCGGAGAGATATGCGATGTGACCTAGGCCGCGCGTGCCGTGCACTGTTTTGGGCCTGGCCCAATAGCGCTCGACACCGTGTATGGCCCAGGCCCGGGGGCTCCTGTCGGTGTACTAAAGTAGGGGGGTACCTTAGTATCCCGAACTTGTGCACGGGCAGTCGCACCGACCCGCGGCAGGGCTTGCCGGGCGTCCGCCAAGATCCTCCGCGGCTACTTTGATGCCATTCAAGATCGCAGTACTCAAACCAAGGCCCCGGCAAGAGGAGCTTGCCGGGAAGGCCAACCAAGACCCCGGCAAGAGAAGCTGGCTGGGAAGAATACAAGGTCCCGGCAAGAGAAGCTGGTCGGGAAGAAAACAAAGGCCCCGGCAAGAGGTGTTTGTCGGGAAAGCCGACCAAGGCATCTCCAGAAGACTTGCCGCGGCGCCCCGCGCGTCCCGGCAAGGCCTGACGGCCAGCAAGCTTGCCGGCACGACAAGAGAAGGGCCGCGGCAAGGCACTTGCCGCGGCAAGGCTGCCACTCTGCGCCCACGCTCCAGCATATCCGACGACGTGTCGCCACAGGATCGCTCCTGGTGCACGTGGCGGGCAGCTGTGCGGCATGGCGGTGCGAGGTGGCAAGCGAAGCTGACAAGGAGGCCATCGTGGCGATCGGTGGCGCCTCTAACGGTCGTTTCCTTGCACTGTTGGGGCGACCAGACGGGCATTAAATGCCCTTGTCCCCTGCTGTCAGAGTTAGGTAGGGGACACTGTTGGTAGCAGTTGTACCAACCCGCGTTTTTACCTTTCTACCCCTCTTTCTACGCTGCCACCTGTCGGTGACCCCTTTAACCTATAAAAAGGAGGCCCATGCGCACGTAGAGGAGGTTCGGAATTTTGGTTCCGCAGCTTGGAGGTTTGGTCCAGTCGACACACACACAACACCACCATACGCTCGCTCTCGAGCAAGATCAAATAAAAACACAAAGCAGCAGTAGGAGTTTTATCTCTCCAGAGAGCTCCGAAGCTGGGTAAAAATCGCCCGTCCCGTCTCCCAGCGCGCGCCCGACCTCGATCCGCTCTGCGCGCGGCCTCCGCCCCCTTGCCGGACCAGAAGGGGCCCCCCGTGCCCCATAGGTGCTCGCGGCCGCAGGAAAGGAACGGCCCCGACACTGCCCTAACTTGGACAAGCATCCCACTTATGATTAACCCCTATTGCAAGCATCCGCAACTACAAAAGAAGGTATTAAGGTAAACCTAACCACGACATTAAGCATATGGATCCATATCAACCCCTAAGGAAGCAACGCATAAACTAGGGTTTAAGCTTCTGTCACTCTAGCAACCCATCATCTACTTATTACTTCCCCATGCCTTCCCCTAGGCCCAAATAATGGTGAAGTGTCATGTAGTCGACGTTCAAATAACACCACTAGAGGAAAAGACAACATACATCTCATCAAAATATCGAACGAATACCAAATTCACATGACTACTAATAGCAAGGCTTCACCCAGGTCCTCAGGAACAAACGTAACTACTCACAAGGCATATTCATGTTCATAATCAGAGGAGTAATAATATGCATAAAGGATCTGAACATATGATCTTCCACAAAGTAAACCAATTAGCATCAACTACAAGGAGTAATCAACACTACTAGCAACCCACAGGTACGAATTTGTGGTTTTGATACAAGATTGGATACAAGAGATGAACTAGGGTTTTGAGAGGATATGGTGCTGGTGAAGATGTTGATGGAGATTGACCCCCTCTCGATGAGAGGATCGTTGGTGATGATGTTGGTGATGATTTCCCCGTCCCGGAGGGAAGTGTCCCCGGTAGAACAGCTCCGCCAGAGCCCTAGATTGATTCCGCCAACGTTCCGCCTCGTGGTAGCGGTGTTTCATCCCGTAAGCTTGCCCATGATTTTTTCCAGGATAAAAGTGATAATATAGCAGAAGATGGACGCCGGAGGCCCACCAGGGGGCCCAGGAGATAGGGGGCCGCGCCCTATACGGGGGCGCGCCCCCTGTCTCCTGGACAGGGTGTGGGGCCCCTGGCCTATTTCTTTTGCTCATAAATTCTTATTAAATCCAAAAAGTTGTTTCGTGGAGTTTCAGGACTTTTGGAGTAGTGCAGAATAGGTTTCCAACGTTTGCTCCTTTTCCAGCCAGAATTCCAGCTGCCTGCATCCCCTCTCTTCATGGTAAACCTTGTAAAGTAAGAGAGAATAGCCATAAGTATTGAGATATAATGTGTAATAACAGCCCATAATGCAATAAATATTGATATAAAAGCATGATGCAAAATGGACGTATCAACGTCCCACCCACCACCCACTTCATAGTCACTGTTGAAGATTTAACTCACATGCTCGACTACGGCTCCGAAGACATCGACGGTATGGACGATGATGCTGGAGAGGAGCAGGAGAAAACCCACCATTTATCGGACGCTGGACGGCTAGCTCTTCGTATGACGTGTACATGGTGGACACACCTAAAGACGGTAACGGTGATGATAATGAAGATCCAGTCAAGGATAAACCTCCTGAGACACAGCCGAAGCACCGACGTCAGCGACACCGCTCTAAATCACGCCGTGGAAAAGACAACAATACCGGCACTAGAGACAACAATATTCCGGACGATTCCGAAGACAAAGAAGACCTCGTCGAGCCGACCTATGAACAGAACGACCAGGAAGATGGGCAAGTTAGCCCCGATAAATAGGCTGAAAAGGAAGACTCAGGGGAAAGCAATTATCTTCCTCTCTCCGAGGATGAGGTGAGCCTCGGCAATGAGGATTTTATCGTGCCCGAGGAACCTGAAAAAGAAGCAGCAGCAGCTTCAAGCTAATCAGGATCTGCTCAACAATAGGTGGACTAATGTCCTGGCAGCCGAGGAATACGGCCTCGAGCGCCCAACGAAAAGTTACCCAAAGCGTAAATTGCTACCCCAATTTGACGATGATGCCCTCGAGCACATACCATCAGCACGTAATGCGACTGACCGACCACCTCATGGCTGGGACAAAATGGCAACTCAAGCCGAACACCAACCCATACTACCTCGCCGTAAAGGTAGAGATATAATAGCCCGGGGATATACATATGACTTGCGGCAAGACCTGGACTGTAGAGCAGGCCAAACTAGATCGATCTACGGATTGCGGGGGTGTGCCCTGACATGCGACGACGGCTATATAGCCGGACATGACAGGCATGATCGTGCCCGGGCCGAAAACTGCAGATGGACTCCATCCGAGCTACATCACCACTTGGCCCGATATAGAGGCGCCGCACACCCCCTCTGCTTCACTGATGAGTTAATGGAGCACGAATTTCCAGAAGGGTTTAAACCTATGAATATCGAATTGTACGATGGAACAATAGATCCCGCGGTATGGATTGAGGATTTTCTTCTCCATATTCACATGGCCCGTGGTGATAATCTTCATGCCATCAAATACCTCCCACTAAAACTCTAGGGACCAGCTCGACACTGGTTGAACAGCCTGCCTGAAAACTCCATTGGCAGCTGGGAGGACTTGGAAGACGCCTTCCGCGACAACTTCCAAGGTGCATACGTCCAACCTCCCGATGCCGATGACTTAAGTCACATAGTCCAACAGCCCGGAGAGTCAGCCAGAAAATTCTGGACCAGGTTCATAACTAAAAAGAACCAGATCATCGACTGCCCAGATGCCGAAGCCCTAGTGACCTTTAAACATAGCATCCGCGATGAACGGCTCGCCCGACACCTTGGCCAGGAAAAGCCGAAGTCCATGGCAGCCCTCACGACACTCATGACCCGCTTTTGCGCGGGCGAAGATAGCTGGCTAGCCCATAGCAACAATAGTTCAAGCAAACCCGACACTTATGAGGCCAGGAATAGCAACGGCAACCCCCGACGCAACAGGCATAAGAATCAAAACAATGGCGACAATACGGATGATACGGCAGTCAACGCCGGATTCAGCGGCTCCAAGTCCGATCAGCGGAAGAACCCATACAAAAGGAACAACCCGGGCTCTTCCAGCTTGGACCGCATACTCGATCGTCCATGTCAGATCCACGGCACCCCTGATAAACCAGCCAATCATACCCACCGAAGTTGTTGGGTCTTTAAACAGGCCGGAAAGTTAAATGTCCAGGATAAGGAGAAGGGCTCGCAAAGTGATAATGACGATGAGAAGCCCCGTCCACCAAACACTGGGGGCAGAAGAAGTTCCCCCTGTCGGTATCAAAACCGGCGGACCTCGGGAGGCACAGGTGCGACTGGGTGCCCGGATCCACTGGCCGCGTCGCTGCCGATGAGCCCTCCTGGTGCGCCTGGGAGCGTGCGGGCGTGGCGAGGCCCACCGTGTGATCTGGCCACAACTTGAGGCGTAGGTAGGGAGCAGAAAGGCGGCGTACCCTAGGTTGCGGCGTCCAGGCTATCGTGACAAAAGGTGGTCTTCGCCTGCCAAAGGCTCTGGCGGGGACGCCGTCGTGGGCTCCGCGATGACCTCCGTCCTGCCGTCCTGCTGGTCTTGGTCTCGTTGCACCGATATGGAAACCTTTGTCTGATGCCTCGGGACTCCTCGCCTGCGCTTGCCCCTTTAGCACCAAAGAGGCAATGGGTACTATGCGCCCGCCGGCGCCCGCCTGGCCTTGGTCGTCACGGCTCACATCACGGGAACCTCACGAGGTGCCCCTCGCCTTGATCTCTCCGCTCCTCGCAAGCTAGCCTAGTGAGGCCTCCCCTGAGGAGGTCTTGCGTTGTCCGCCTCGCGAGGCTTGGCCCCTAGCGAGGGACTTGAGTGTTTGCTGGTGAAGATGGGCCATGCCAGGCTGCTGGTGGAGCCACGCCGTGGGCTGGAGGCAGGCAAGTCTGAGGACCCCCGTTCCCCGAACGCCGATAGGCAGTCCGGCGCACTTCGAGCTGCTGCTCAAGGCGCGGGCACAAGCCTCACGCTCTCGCTCCTCGTCCACCTCACGACGGCGGTCGGTGGCCCTGGCCTCCTCCAAGGCACGGGCACAAGCCTCACGAGAAGTCGCAAGGGACACCACGACACTTGGGCTGGAGCGCTCATGCTGAAGATGCCCGAGGTTGATGGCGACCTTCAACTAGTACCACTCGTGCGCCAGGTGAAGGTCCTCCGTCTCGAGGCGAGCATCGACATTGGCAAGCTCTTCTCCAAGCCGACCCAGCGCGCCCATCGCCTCCCGGAAAAGCTCATGGTAGATGACGCGCATGGGCGCGCGAGGTCTAGTGCATGGCCAAGCCCATCCTTCACGCCAGGGGCTGTCGGAGAGGCGCGGAGTGGCTCGCCTGCCTCTGGGAGGGGGCTAGGGGCTGGTGCCTTCCCGGCCGCTCCTAAGGCCTCGGCGAAGGTGCTGGGCGGCACAATCTCGCTGCTCGAAGATGAAGCCAATGCTGGGATCACCCAGCCATCGGCAATGACCAATGGAGGAGCCCTCGGCACACCTTCTGCACCCTAGGCCGGACTGAGAAGGAAGGATGCTGGAAGCACAGGCTCACGGCCCCCCATCGGCGTGTCTGCCTCTTGGCCCGGCCCCGTGCCTCACGCGGGAGTCCGTTGCGCAGGGCTTGAAATCATGAGTGATCCAAGGACTTTTGGGGGTCGCTTCCCAGGAGGCCTCGCCACCACAGACGAATGGACCCTGAGGAGCCATTGTCAGGAAAGGACGCGACACGCGGGAAATAAAAAAATAAGGTACCTACTCATCTACGGCCATGTACTTCCTCTGCTTCAGCGGCTGGTAGGCGTCACCACTGCAGCTCGGATGCCCTTTACTCTTGCAGAGTGCTTCAAGGATCAGGTGAAGCTGGCCGAGGCTCGGGGCATGACTATCAGCAGCTGGGGCAGTTGGCAGGCATTCTTGGGTGGCAGCCTCAGGAGCACCAGGCTACACCTTCCCACTAGCCGCCACCTCAAGAATACTCGCCCGAGCTTCAATGGCAATCGCCTCAGGAGCATCGGGTCACACCCGCTCTCCAGCGGCCCCCTCAGGAGCGCTCGCCAGAACCTCAGGAGCAACAGCCTCAGGAGCACCTGGCGACACATGTTTCTCGGCGGTCATCCCAGCGGTACCCGGTGGCGTTCGCCCCCTGCATCCACATCTGGGGCGTGCACCGCAGGGTCGGCGAGCAAAGGAGCCACGAAGATGCGATTCTCGTGAGGCCCTTCAAGGCCCACCGGGCATAGCCCCCACTCGTCAAAAAGGGGCATCTGCCTCACGAAGTCCTCCTTGTTTGAGCATTGGTACAGGAGCCAGCCCTCCTCCGGAAGTGCGGCTGGCGCTGGGTCGCCCGTCAGAAGCTCCAGCACTGTGCGCAACGTCTTGGAAGGAAGTGCAGGCACCTAGAGCCTCATGGGGTCCTTGCTGCCGGTGAAGGCCCACATTGGGCGAGAATGGCACTGGACCGGAGCGATGCGCCACCGGACGAACTCCTTCACCACCATCGCCGCCGTCACCCCGACCTTCTTCAACCTGGTCAGCCTGGACCAAACATGGGCGAGCCTACGGTCGACAAGCTTCACGTGCCCCAGCCAGAGCTGGGTACCGCTGGCACTCACGGAAGCAGGAGCAAGGGGTTGCACACGCCGACATCCACATACACCCACCGCTTCCAGAACCCCCTCACATCTGGCCATAGCTCGAAGTCGATGCCCGAGCTGGTCGTCGCCGCTACGGTCTGGAAGGACACGCATCCCGAGCGCTGGCGGGCATCGATTAGATGAAGCGAGAAGAAATGGCAAAACAGGACTACGAAAGGGGTAATGCCCACCATAGCCTCACAAAGGAAGGCGAAGGCAGCAAGGAGGATGATGGATTGGGGGTCCAGATGCAGCGCCTGGATTAGGTAATGCGAGATTATAGCATTGAAGAAATCAGATAAAGGGGGAATCAGGCCAGCCAAGAGAGCATGAAGATGGATGGGGATCTCGGTGGCTTCCATGTCGATCATGGCCCGGGAATCGGGCCAAGCCGTCGTCACCTTCCACTCATTGGAATCGGCAGCAAGGGTCGGGCGGACCTTGGCCAACCCCTCTTGAGTTATGATCATCGACCGTTAAAGAGCAGGCTCCAAGTCTGGCTGGGATTCGGCCGGAGCGCAGCGGGGCCATGGCGGCAAGAGAGGGACGATGCCGGCATCGAATCTAGGAGAGCACGGCAAGCAATGAAGGCGGAGATGCACTGGCAACGGGAAGCCGTCGTGCCTGGCGGATATCAAGGATGCGTGGGGAAGTGGGGGCGCCCATGTCCCGTCAAGCGCCACACGTCTACCGAGGCCGCAAGAGGTTGGGCTTGCAGCACTTCACCCTTGCCCCTTGGCTTCGCCTCGAAGCCAAGTCAGAGAGCGCATTGGGCCCGAGGGCTACTATCGGCGTTCTCAGAACGGGGGTACCCAGACTTGCCTACCTGCGTCCCACGGCGTGGCTTCACCGACGGCCTGGTATAGCCCAGCTTCACCATCAACAACTCAAGACCCTCGCGAGGGCAAGCCTTGCGAGGCGGATGACACCAAGACCTCCACGAGGAGCAACCTCCTCAGGTTGGCTCCTAAGGAGCGAAGATTCCTTTGTGAGCCTCACCTCGTGAGGTTCGGATGATGTGAGCCATAATGACCAAGGCCAGGCGGGCACCAGTGGGCGCAGCGTACCAGTTTCCTCTTTGGTGCTAATGAGGCAAAGGCAGGCATGGAGTCCCAAGGAATCAGCCAAAGGTGTCAATTTTGGTGCAACAAGACCAAGACCGCCAGGACGACAGGACGGAGGTCATCGCCGAGCCCACCACGGCGTCACAACCAGAGGCTTTTTGCAACTGAAGACTACTTTTGTCAGGATAGCATGTACTAGTTGTCTCCTTTCGAATTTGGCATTGTGGGATCCCTTCCCTCCTTCATTTCGGAAGAGGACCAAGGCCACTATAAGTAAAGTAGCACCACCATCATGGAGGGACCCCTCAACCCCGAATTGGATCCGTTCCATCCACACACTCACCAGCTCACTCGAGCACAAGAACACGCCTCCTCCTGTGGTTCTTCTCCCACCGTACTAGTTCACCCTTAGTCTCTCGAGGCCAATCCACCACAAAGCAGGAGTAGGGTTTTACACCGCAAGGTGGCCTGAACCTAGGTAAACTATTGTGTCTCATTTCCTTCCTGTTCATCAAGCTAGGCTGTGAGATTGGCGAGTAGGCAGACTGGGAAGGTTGAGTTCTTCGCACACACCCTAGAGTTCGAACCCCTCAAGGGTCTGCGGAACACGACATCCGATAATCCCTTCCTCTTTGGGGAAATACTGACGTAGTTGAAGCAAACAACATGTACCATAGCATTATAATCTAGAAAAGCAGGTGGCAACTCAATGTCATTCCCTCTTATGGGTACACCAAGATAATTAGCTAAACGAGTTGCATAAATCTCACCAAATGAATCTCCATCTTTAACATTAAGATGTAACCTCCTCCCAATAATAGCCCCCAAGTTATAACGCTTATCACCTAATACCGCACACTTGAGGACAATAAGATCTGGAACGCAAAGGTGGCTATGCTCATGCTTACCGTTAATGCATATACCTATAAAGAGAGCAAAATAATGTATGGCAGGAAAGTGAATGCTCCCCATGGTAGCTTGTGTGATATTTCTAGTTTCTCCCACAGTGATGCTAGCAAGGAAACCATTGTATTCAGCTTTGTGAGGCTCATTAAGAAGGCCCCACTGTGGGATTTTGCAGACAGTATTAAAATCCTCAAGGTCCATGGTATATGATTAATCATAAAGATCAAATAAAACAGTATGGGTATTGCACCTAGATGAAAGTTCAAACCTACCCACAAAGTAATTGGTGAGGTAATAGTATTGTCGGCACTTTTCTAACACGAAGTCCTCAAGGCTGCATGAACCATGAACCATGAATTCATCCTTGAAACCTTCATGAACTCATCCTTGAAACCTGCATGAACCATGAATTCATCCGACGACCATTCACAATGCCGCACTTGAGCTTCCCTTGGTGGTTCAAGGTCCGGTTCATGTATCGCGAGCCTTGGTCCTTGCTTCCTCGAAGAACCACCTTGGTATATTTTCCTACACATTTTTCTTCCTCTGAAAAATTTCTGAAATTTTTAGTGACTCAAAATAAAAGTGAACCAAACTCAACAAGATTGATAGCAACTGCTCCTACAAGTGTCCAGAAGCTATATCATGCATCAAAACTACTTTTGACCATATAAATTTGACATGCAAGCTCAAGAGCAAGGTCACCACAGCAGCAAAAAATTGCAATAAATAAAGCACTAGAACAAAAACTAATTAGACCAATGGAGGAGTCACATACCTAAGAACAATACCCCAAAACAGTTTTGCAAATGGAGCTTTGCCCAAGGAGATCGAAAATGGCAGCAAGATGAGCAAGAACACGGATTTGAGCTACCAGATGATTTTTTCTAGAGGAAGACGAAGTGGATGGGTGCTGGAATAAGTGAAGGGGACCCACATGGGACCCACAAGACAAGCGGGCGCGCCCAGGGGGTAGGGCGTGCCCTCCACCCTTGTTGTCCATTGGTGCATGTTCAGTGCCAGAAATTCTCAAATATTCTATATAAAAAATCATACTAAATTTTCAGGGCATTTGGAGAACATTTATTTTTAGGACAATTTTTATTTCATGGATAATTCAAAAAATAGATAGAAAATACTATTTTTGCTTTATTTATTCTAAATAACAGAAAGTAAAAAGTGGGTACAGAAAGTTGTGTTTTCTAAATTCATTCATCTCATGCCCATCAAAAGGAATCCATTAACAAGGGTGATCAAGTCTTATTAACAAACTTCTTTCGAATAACATGAAACCAGAGAATTTTCAAATAACATTAGTTTACCTCAACAGGGATATGCATGTCCCCAACAATAAGAATATCATATTTTTTTGACGGTAGGAAGAGGGAATTCAAAACCTCCAATAGTAATAGTTGAAAATTTTCCAATAGAATTTACACTATGAACTTGAGGTTGTTTCTTCGGAAAGTGTACCGAATGCTCATTATCATTAACATGAAAAGTGACATTGCCTTTGCGATGATAGCTAGAACTATGTCGGTATTTTCCTGGAGAGGGAGGGATGATGTGGCACAACGACGGTAGGTATTTCCCTCAGTTATGAAACCATGGTATCGAACCAGTAGGAGAACCAAGCAACACAACGTAAACAACACCTGCACACAAACAACAACACCTCGCAACCCGATGAGTTAAAGGGGTTGTCAATCCCGTCCGGGGTACGTCGCCTCAAGATAGGCAAGCGGACGTGAGGTAAATTGTACTAGATTGATAGATCGAACGCCAAATAAAATAAATAAAGATAAAACGCAGCAAGGTATTTCTGTATTTTTTGGTTTAATAGATCTGAATAAAAATGCAAAGGAAAAGTAGATCGCAAGGCAAATATATGAGAAAGAAGACCCGGGGGCCATAGGTTTCACTAGTGGCTTCTCTCGAGAAAAATAGCAAACGGCGGGTGAACAAATTACTGTTGGGCAATTGATAGAACTTCAAATAATTATGACGATATCCAGGCAATGATCATTACATAGGCATCACGTCCAAGATTAGTGGACCAACTCCTGCCTGCATCTACTACTATTACTCCACACATCGACCACTATCCAGCATGCATATAGTGTATTAAGTTCATGGAAAAACGGAGTAATGCAATAAGAATGATGACATGATGTAGACAAGATCCATTTATATATATGGCGGTGGATATAGATCTCGTCTTTTTATCCTTAGTAGCAACGATACGTACGTGTCGTTTCCCTTTCTATCACTGGGATCGAGCATCGTAAGATCGAACCCACTACCGGGCACCTCTTCCCATTGCAAGACAAATAGATCAAGTTGGACAAACAAAACACAAATATCGGAGAAGAAATACGAGGCTATAAGAGATCATGCATATAAGAGATCGAAGAAACACAAATAACTTTCATGGATATAAAAAGATATGACCGATCATAAACTCGAAGTTCTTCAGATCCCAACAAACACACCAGAAAATAGTTACATAATATGGATCGCCAAGAGACCATTGTATTGAGAATTCAGCGAGAGAGAGAGAGAGAGAGAGAGCCATCTAGCTACTAACTACGGACCCGAAGGTCTACAAAGAACTACTCACGCATCATCGGAGCGGCACCAATGGAAGTGGTGAACCCCTCCGTGATGGTGTCTAGATTGGATCTGGTGGTTCTGGACTCTGCGATGGCTGGATGAATATTTTGATGACTCCCCTAGGGTTTCTGGAATATTTGGGTATTTATAGACAAAAGAGGCGGTTCGGGGGGCACCCGAGGTGGGCACAACCCACCAGGGCGCGCCAGGGCCTCCTGGTGCGCCCTGGTGGGTTATCCCCTCCTCGGGACTCCCCCAGGTGCAACCAGGGCCCATCTGCTTCCTTTTGTCCCATAAAAAATCATCGTGAAGTTTCATTACATTTGGACTCCGTTTGATATTGATTTCTTGCGATGTAAAAAAACATAGAAAAAACAGCAACGGGCACTTGGCACTATGTCAATAGGTTAGTACCAAAAAATGATATAAAATGACTATAAAATGACTATAAAACATCCAAGATTGATAATAAAATAGCATAGAACAATAAAAAATTATAGATACGTTGGAGACGTATCAGCATCCCCAAGCTTAACTCCTACTCGTCCTCGAGTAGGTAAGTGATAAAAACAGAATTTTTGATGTGGAGTGTTGTTCATCAAGTCATATCACATTCTTTTCTTTATAGAATGGACATTTGGACTTTTTATGTGATTCAAAGCAATATTATAGTTTTGACATAATAATTTGGATACTCAAGCATATCAACAAGCAACCATGTCTTTCGAAATATCAATGCTAAAACAAGTTATCCCTAGCCCATCATGCTCAAATATTGATCCATTCATGAAACACACTCAAATATTAGCTACACCAAATACTTGAGCATGATCATATTGCCTCCTAGTTGGTGCTTTTTATGAGAGAAGATGGAGACTCAAGTTTCAAAATAAAAATTGCATAAAGTAAAAGAAAGGCCCTTCATAGAGGGAAGTAGGGATTTGGAGAGGTGCCAGAGCTCAAAGCGAAAAATTAGAGATAATAACATTTTGGGAGGTGTATCCATCCCACCAACAAAAACGACTTAGAGTTCCCAACACTTTCCATGCTAGATATGCCATAGGCGGTTGCCAAACAGAAAATAAAGTTTATTCCTTTTTCAACTATATTTTCACTTTCTATGGCTAACCGTATCCACGGGTGCCCTCCATACCAACACTTTCCAAGGAATTTATTATTTGAAAACATAAAGTAAATTCAATTTTTTTTTGCATTTCGGGACTGGGCATCTCTAAAACCTTTGCCTTACTCTCGTGCAATGAGAAGTGAATAAACACTCATCTTGAGAATAACACATCTAGCATGGAAAATATTAGCCACCTGTTGCCGTTCTGCGAGCGAAAGAAACACACGAAAGAGAAGTTTATTTTGAAAATTAGAGATGGCACATGCAAATTTGCTTAGAACGGCAAAACAAGACCGCATGTAGGTAGATATAGTGGACTCATGTGGCAAAACTGGTTTAAAAGATTTTGGATGCACAAGTAGAGATCATACTTAGTGCAAAATGAAAGCTAGCAAAAGATTGGGAAGCGACCAACCAAGAAACGGACAATCTCATGAGCAAGCATTAAGCATAATTAACACCGAGTAATGCACCACAAGTAGGATATATTTTTTCATTGCATGATTATCGACTTTAGTGCATGCATAGGGAATCACAAGCCTTAACACCAATATTCCTACTAGAGCACAATTACTCATCAACATAACTCACATATCACATCATCATATCTCAAAACTATTACTAAGAATCAAGTATATTTTGTCCAATGATTGTCATGACATTTTCTTTTACTTTATCCTTCTCGGATATCTATCACTTTGGGACTAACTTTTATGTGTTGCTTTTCATAAGCTCAAACAAATATAAGTGAAGATCATGAGTACAAAAATTTTTCTTTCTCTCAAAATAATTTAAGTGAAGCAAGAGAGAATTTATTCAAAATTTTACTAACTCTCAAATAAATCTTACTGAAGTAATAGAGATTTTTTTTCAAAAATAACAAAGCACACTGTGCTCAAAAAGATATAAGTGAAGCACTAGAGCAAGTACTAGCTCATAAAAGATTTAAGTGAAGCATAGAGAGAAATTCTAACAAGTAATGATATAATTTTAGCTCTCTCAAATAGATGTGTCCGGAAAGGATTGATGACTTAAAGCACAAAATAAAACAAGCAAAGACACATATCATACAAGATGCTCCAAGCAAAACACATATCATGTGCCGAATAAAAATATAGTTTCAAGTAAAATACCGATAGTTATTGGAAGAAAGCGGGCATGCCACTCGGGGGCATCCCAAGCTTACTTGGTTGCTCATTCTTGGATAATAGCTTGGGATGCCGGGGCATCCCCAAGCTCAGGCTCTTACATCCTTCCTTTATCCATCGTAAGATAACCCAAAACTTGAAAACTTCAATCACACAAAACTCAACAAAACCTTTATGAGATCCGTCAGTGTAAGAAAAATAAACCGCTACTATAAGTGCTGTATCAAACCAATTATTATTTTGTTTTTGAATTATATCTACTGTATTCCAACTTTTCTATGGCAAAAACTCATCAAATAAAACCATAGAGCGATCAAAATAAGCACACAAATACAAAGAAAATAGAATCTGTCAAAACAGAATAGTCTGTAGCAATCTGATTTGTTCGAATACTTCTAGAACTCCAAAAGTAATAAAAAACTAGGAAAACCCATATAATTTGTATATTGATCTTCTGCAAAAAGAATTAGCATTTTCTTATGTTTTGGTGAATTTTGATGATTACTTTCGTGAGCACAAAGTTTCTGTCTTTTTCAGCAAGATCAAACAACTATCACCCAAGAAGATCCTATTGGTTCTACTTGGCACAAATACTAATTAAAACATAAAAAACACAATCATAACAGTAGCATAATTGTGTAAACACTCAAGAACAGAAAGAAAAAATAAAAAATAATTTTTATTCATTGGGTTGCCTCCCGACAAGCGCTATAGTTTTACGCTCTTAGCTAGGCATATAGCAAGGATCTAAGTTTTGTCATCCTTGTCCAACTCTTCAATCAAACACTTAGAATCCATCAAAGATTTAGCAGAAACATTTTCAATAACAACACTCCTAGGAATAAATTGAAAGATTTCAGTCTTTCAAAAAGGATCTTTTATCACTTCAACAAAATCGGGGTGGATACTAATCATCTTAAGATATCCTTTATTGTTGTCGGCGTTCTGGGAACGGGGGTCCCTAGACTTGCCTGCCTACGGCCTGTAGCGTGGATCAACCAGTGGCCCAGTACGGCCCATCTTCATCAACCCAAGTTCAAGACCCTCGCGAGGGGCCAAGCCTCGCGGGGCGGACGTTGCAAGGCCTCATTAGGGGCGGCCTCACCAGGAAGGCTCGCGAGGAGGCGGAGAGATCAAGGCGAGGGGTACCTTGCGAGGTGCTCATGACGCAAGACATGACGATCAAGACCAGGCGGGTGCTAGGCGGGCACTAGCCTGCGCAGTGTCCTCATTTCCTCTTTGGTGCAAAGGGGGCAAGCACAGGCGCGGAGTACCGAGGCATCAGGCAAAGGATTCCTTATCAGTGCAACAAGACCAAGACCAGCAGGACGGCGGGACGGAGGTCACCGTGGGGCCCAAGATGGCGTCATCACCAGTGCCTTTGGCAGTCGAAGACCACCTTTAGTCAGGATAGATTGTACTAGCTGTCCCCTTTCAAAATTGCCGTTGTTGGCTCCCTTCCCGCTCAATATTTGGGAAGAGGACTAGGGCCTCTATAAATAGGGCCAGCCACCATAGTAGAGGACAATCTGATCCGAACCTAGCTCATCCACACCACCACAAGAACACCTCTCCTCGCGAGGTTGTTCTTCCTCGGTACTGTGCATCATCAGCCCAAGAGGCAATCCACCACACCACACACTGGATTAGGGTATTACACCACAACGGTGGCCCGAACCAGTATAAACCTCGTGGTGTTGTTCATCGTGCTAGCTTAGAATCGCGGCGAGGTTGTGGGCGTGTTTCTGCAGGGAGGAGATCTTTGTGTGCACCCCAGAGTTCGAACCTTAAGGGTTTTGCTGGAACCCGATAATCGACATTTGGCGCGCCAGGTAGGGATGCACCGAAATCTTCTTTTCACTGATCTGCGTCCCACCGCTTCGTCGCATCCATGGCCGATGCTCGTAGAGCTCTCGCCAAGCGCCGGGCTGCTCTCGCCGACGTGTCGCCCAAATGGCTCCCGTTGGTGGGCCTCCTCGTTGTTCTCCGTTGCCAGCCGCCACCGGCGCGGCGGGGAATGAGCAACAAGCATCTTCGCAACGCCACTCCGTCGCTGACCCCAGCTGGTTCATCGTCTCACGCTCATCGTGCCCCCACCGACGCACAGGCCGTGTTGCTCCTGGCACGTGAGCTCCCGCACTACCGCCCCGTCGATGACCTCTACTAGGAGTGGCTCACTCGCATCACCAAGCTCGTCAGCGCTGCAGGGGGCTCTCCCGCATCGTCCCTCTCGCTGCCTCGCCCTCCGTCATGCATGGGTGATGTGGCTCAGGGAGCATCTCCGCCACCTCCTCCCCAAGAAGGCACCCTGGCTCCAAGGCGCGCGGCCCCGGGACGTGACCCACCGCGTCCGGTGCCCGTGCGGCAAGAAGTGCCAAGAAATCCCTCGGCCTCAAGAAGGCGCTCACGTGCTCCCTGCACCAGCACGACAAGACCCCATCCCTGCACCAGCATGCCATGACCCCATGATGCCCCTAGCGGCGGTGCGCGGGAACCATCGAGAGCAATCCCCGCGTCTGCAAAGGGCTCCGGTGGCCACAGCAGGTTCCCGCGCCTTCACCATCGAGCTGCGTAGCGTCGCCTAGCCCCGCAAGTTCAAGCCAGACCTACCTCCTCGCTACGACGGTACTGCCGACCTCGCGGACTTCCTGCAGCTCTACGAGCTGGGCCTCGAGGTGGCCAACGGAGACGAAAAGGTCATGGCAAACTGGTTTCCCATGGCGCTCAAGGATGGCGCTCGCACCTGGCTCCTAAACCTGCCTCCCGGTTCGATCTCCGTGAGATGCGTAGCCGTTTCATCGCCAACTTCCAAGGCATTTGCGACCGCCCCCTGGCCGCGGGTGACCTGCACCGCATCAAGCAGTAGCCTGGAGAGACCCTGCAGAAATACATCTAGCGCTTCAACAGCGCCCGCCTCAAGATCCCCAAGGTGACGGATGAGGCCATCATCTCAGCGTTCTCTGATGGCGTCCGCGACGTCAAGATGAAGCAGTAGCTCGCCATCCACAAGGATTTGTGCACATCTCTATAGTTGTTCAACCTGGCGAGCAAGTGCGCAAGAGCTAAGGAAGGACGCCTCTCCCTCCTCGAGCTTCTAGCTGCTGACCCAGAAGAGAAGAAGGCCAAGGCCAAGGACGTGAAGTGCAAAGGAGTAGCCATGCTCGCAGCAGAACCAGACACGAAGCATGGAAGGTACTAGCCGGAGTCGTCCAAGGGCAGCCAATTCTACGCCCACCACAACCTCCACACCCACAACACCAAAGAGTGCCAGGAGCTTAGGGCCATTCGAGAAGGACGCTTCAGTCGACGCCCCGAGCGCAACGACCAGGGCTACGACCAAGGAGGAGGCCGAGGCGGAGGACAATGGGACGACCGAGGCCCTCGCCAGGAGTGGCGTGACTGACCTCGTGAGGATCGCTGGTAGGACCAGCCTCGTGAAGGAGCCTGGAGGGATCAACCTCGCGAGGATCGCCCATAGGGCAACGCGGGCCTTCCTCCTCTGTCGTTGCCGCCAAGAAGGAATGATGACCACCACCAGGACGAGGGGGCTGGGGGCTTCCAGGAGCCACGTGCTATCGCTTGCATCTTGGGCGGCGCCCAGGCCCCAGCCTCTCAGCGCATCTTCAAGCAGTTTGCTCGCGAGGTGAGTGCAGTCCTCCCCAAGCTCGAGGCCACACGCCCACTCAGGTGGTCCAATGCGCTATCACTTTCAGCTCAGCAGATCAACTCAAGTGTGCGGCTACCGCTGGCGTCCTCCCAATGCTTTGTTCCCCACTCATCAGAAACGTGCAAGTCACCAGGACCCTCATCGATGGCGGTGCAGGACTCAAGGTTCTGTCCGTCGAGATGTTCAACAACCTTCAAGTGCCATATGATCAACTTCAGCCTACCAAGCCTTTCTCAGGAGTTACTGACGGTTCCATCACCCCGATAGGGCAGGTCCGCCCCCCTGTCACTTTCCGACAGCGCAACAACTACCACACCGAGCTTATCGACTTTGATGGTGCCCACATCCGCCCACCATACAATGCCATCCTCGGGTATCTGGCCCTGGCCAAGTTCATGGCAGTGACCCACCATGGCTACAATGTCCTCAGGATGCCAGGAAGTGGCGGAATTATCATAGTCCCCTGCGAAGAAAAAGATGCGATGTGCTCCCTCGAGTGCGCCTTCCAAGCTGCATTAATCGAGGACCCGGACATCAAGGGTGAGAACCCTCCTGAGGCAATCCCCAAGAAGAAGAAGACATCGCCCAGCTCAAGGCCTCAGGAGGTTGGCATATCAGGAGGTGTCGCATCAGGATCCACGCCCGTGCAACGGGCGCCTCCCTCCATTGCATAGGAAGGCGCGCCCAGTGCCCTCCTCGGGAAGGGCACGGGGGCTCTCTTCTAGAGGGCCTTAGACTTTGCCAAGATCACGAGGGAGGCGCTCGGGCACCACTTGGAGGCGTGCTTCGTAGCACGTTTCCCTCGGGAAGGTATGGGGCAAGGAAAGCTCAACCCTCAGGAGTTCATCACCAAGGCCACTTAGGAGCTTCAGGAAGCAAGAGTCATACGCTGTCGTGGAATTGTCACGACAGATGTCATTAGTGTCAGGACTTAGTCGCGAGGCAATGCATCTATGTGGTAGCTTGAGAGGGGTTGGGCGGAATCGAGAGACGCAACATAAGACAAGGATTTAGACAGCTTCGGGCCCGGGGAAAGATCATCCGGGAATAGCCCTACATGCTATTTGTGGCTAGGTCTCATTATGATCATGAGGGAGTCACCGGTATGCCGTCTCTTTGTGTCTAGCCCTAGAGATTGTTTCTTGCCTGTCCTCTTTGGGGAGCTGTACCCCTCCTTATATAAGTTGTAGGGGCGGGTTACATGACTAGTCCTAGTCGGATTAAGATTACTGTATTACAAGTGGAGTCCTAGTCTTGCTTCCTTTGTAGGAGAATATTCCTTATGCCTTTTCTCTTAAGCCGGCCCACCATAACATGAGCCAGCCTTCTAGGCCTTGAGCCTTGTCTTCTATCTGGGCCTTGAGCATTATTCAACTGATATTCGGCCGGCTTAAAGATGTATATCTTGTCGAGTTATGATTGCCTAAATTGTCGGGTTATAAATAAATGATGCTGGGTCATGATTGTTGCAGACACCGGGTTAATCTGGTCTACTCCAAACTGAGAATTTGAAGATTTTTTCTCCCTTATATGCATATCACCTGTAGCCCCCAAGTGCCGGGCTGTCATGCTTGCACCAACCTGGGACTTGTAATTGCCTTATGCTCATGAAAACTTCAACTAGTGCAGCCCCCAAGGGCCGGGTCAACCAGTGTAGCCCCCAAGGGCTGGGTCATTATGCAATAATGAGCAGGGACTTTGTAGATATAACCATGTAAACTTGAACATCAACATGTAGCCCCGAAGGGTCAGCTCAGTAAGATAATACTGAGCGGGGACTTTGTATATAATTTATTGATAATAACATCATATAATATAATCTCCACCATGGGGCTTGAACTCACGTCCACAAGGTTAAGAGCTTTGCACTCTACCAACTGAGTAGTGGACCATTCAATATAATGGATTAATGCTTGTGTACCTTGAATTTTTAACATGAGCAATTGGTAGCCCCCAAGGGCCGGCTCATTACAATGTGATGAGTCGGGTCTTCAATAAGTTGAGCAAAAAATGACTTTGCATTAGCCCTCAATTGCCATGGTGCATGCTGGCAGTGACATGGGACTTGCATATTTGATATGATCTCAATATGAATAGTGTAGCCCCCAAGTGCCGGTTCGTAAGCCTGCAGTGACTCGGGACTTATCTGTTGACAAGTAAATCCCGAGTTTAAATACCCGGCGGCTCTTGGCCGATGGTGATTTAACACGCCTCCATTGTAAGCTGGAATTTTTATAACCCGGCGGCTTATAACCGGTAGAATTGGCTCATATTGCCGGCTTATATCGCCGTATCCAATAAGGGCAATAATCCAATGATTGACAAATGCATGATTCCAATGGCGCAATCCAAAATAGACCGGTGACTTAAAGTCCATAGCCAGGGCCGGTTTAAACATAATCATATATAAACAATATCATACCTGTGATATTGAATTGTACTACCGGTTTATGTGACCTATGCAGTAAGGGTGATAACTCAATCCTTAGAAGCCAACACTTCCAAATGTATGATGATTGTCATATGCTGGCAACCTATCGTTCAAAACCAAGCCGAGTTAAATTTAAACCACACTTATACTTAGATCTAAACAAGAAAAAGTCTCAAGACAAACCCAAAGATTGTTTCCAAAAAACTTAAGCCAAATAGAAAGAAAAATCAAGGCTTCTGATTCGAATACGATCAGTAAACCGTTCCAAAGGGGTTAAGCTAGGATTCGAATATGATCATGTAGCCCCCAGTGGCTTTGGCGTTGCGCAGATCAAGAGGGTACCGATAGCAAATGTTCTCTTTGGTTCAAATACGACCTATGTTTGAACAAGAAGCCCCCAAAAGACCTTGAGAGTTTTTTAACGACTCCGATTCGAATACGATCAAAGTCGGACCCAAAAGGGGTTAAGCTATGATTCGAATACGATCGAGAAGCCCCCTAGTGAGTTTGGCATTGTGCCGATCAAGAGGGTACCGACAGCTATGTTCTCTTTGGTTCGAATACGACCTATGTTTGAACAGGAAGCCCCCAAATGACCTTATAAGTTTTGGCATTGCGCCGATCAAGAGGGTACCGACAGCTATGCTCGATGAGCAGGAAGCCCCCAAGTGACCATAATAAGATAAGCCGTAAGGCAGGATACTCATGTTTGAACTGCACATCATGGCAACAATGCGGCGGTTTGCACACACATTTATTGAACAATGCGGCATGGTTGGATGCTGCCGCTTGATAATATTGTGTCGGTGTACTAAAGTAGGGGTACCTTAGTACCCCGAACTTGTGCACGGGCAGTTGCAGCGTCCTGCGGCAAGGCTTGCCAGGCGTCCGCCAAGACCCTCCCTCATTCTTATTTTACTACCATTCAATAACAAAGTGTTAACTAAGAAGACAAGGCCCCGGCAAGAGGAGCTTGCCGGGAAGGACAAGGCCCCGGCAAGAGGAGCTTGCCGGGAAGGACAAGGCCCCGGCAAGAGGAGCTTGCCGGGAAGGCCCACCAAGGCACTACAGAAAACTTGCCGCGACGCCCCGCGCGTCCCGGCAAGGCCCGACGAGCGGCAAGCTCGCGGGTGCGACAAGACAACGGCTGCGGCAAGGCGCTTGCCGCGGCAAGGCTGCCACTCTGCACCCAAGCTCCAGCGCATCCAACGACGTGTCACCCCAGGACCATCCCAGGAGCACGTGGCGAGGCGCTGTGCAGCTATGCGGTGCGAGGTGGCAAGCGAAGCTGACAAGGAGGCCATCGTGGCGATCGGTGGCGCCCCTGACGGTCGCTTCCTTGCACTGTTGGGGCGATCGGACGGGCATTAAATGCCCTTGTCCCCTGCCGTCAGAGTTAGGTAGGGGGCACTGTTGGTAGTAGTTGTACCAACCTGCATTTTTACTCTTTTACCCCCCCTTTCTACGCTGCCACCTGTCGGTGACCCCTTTAGACTATAAAAGGGAGGCCCATGCGCACGTAGAGGGGGTTCGGTTCATTCGACTCACCCAGCACCACAGCACACCCACGCTCTCAAAGCAAGAACAAATACAAACTCAAAGCAGCAGTAGGAGTTTTATCTCTCCGGAGAGCTCCGAAGCTGGGTAAAATCTCCCCCGCGTGCTCTCGCCTCGATCTGCTCTTCGTGCGCCCTCCTCTCCCTTGCCGGACCAGAAGGGGATCCCTTGCCTCATAGGTGCTCGTGCCTCCACAGCCCACGACATCTTTGGCACGCCAGGTAGGGGCGTCGAGGTCGTGCATATCTGATCCGACGTCTGCGCGCACTACATCAACATCTTCATCGACATGCCACCGAAGAAGAAGACTTCGGAGGTGGCCGCTCCATCTGCGGATATCCTACCGCCACCGGAGCAAACGGGCGGTGGGGTGGACGCCGGCGGAGGAGCGGGCGCCGCCGGGGGGACTCACATCGTCACCCGGTCCAAGGACAAGGCCCCGCAAGGTTCAGCATCTGCACATCCACCGCACCCCTCCCAGGAGGTGCAGGATTGACAACGCCACAGTGCCCTTAGCACCGTACTCGCGTTGGAACAAGGCCATGCTGGTGGGTCGTGGGACGCTCAAGGCCAACACACTCGTCAACAAGCTGGCACGAGCGCAGTGCGGTCGCCTGGGCGGGATGCTGCTCCTTCTAACACTGTTAGGAGTTTGAGCATGTCCCGCACCTCGCGTCGCTCGCCACCGCTACCCAAGACTCCAGAGGAAGCGCTAGCCCGAGCCCAGCTGCTTCTAGATTACCCTCCAGCGCCGGACAAGATCGACGACTTGAGGGCCGCCATTTATAGCCTCATCGGCTTCGCCAACGGCGACAAGCCCCGGCAACCGAGCACATCGAAGCCCCGGCAAGACGCCCAGGTGCAAGCCGACGCCGACAAGACCGCCGGGGGTGCCACCACCGTGCACTCCCCGCCCCGAAGGCCAAGATCGCCAGCTCGCCGGGCCAACCTCGACGACGACTCCACCGCGTCATCGGACCCGCGAGCTCGCCGCGATCAGCGCCAAGTTCTTCAAGAACGACGACACGAAGACGCTCATACTCGCATCGAGCGCAGAAGAGAAGCGCGGCGTCAATCTGACCAGCGCGCTGGGCCCACTGTCGATATGCATGCGCCAGGGGAACCAGGCGACTTGCCATACGCAGCAGGTTGCCCTGCGTTCACTCATGAGCTGCGGCAAGTCCGGTGGCCCAGTACCAAGAACTTCAAGCCAGACGTGCCCGAGAAGTACGATGGCAGGATACATCCGTCGGAGTTCCTCAGCGTCTACACCATAGCGGTGCAGGCTGCCGGAGGACGCGACGAGAAGATCCTCGCCAACTACTTCCCGCTGGTGCTCAAGCCCAACGTCAGATCTTGGCTCATGCACTTGCCGGACAACTCCATTTCTTCGTGGGCGGACCTGTGCCATCAGTTTGTCGGCGCCTTCACAGGTGGCCACAAGCCCCATGGCCAGGAAAGCGACCTTCATCTGCTCGCCCAGAAGGAAGGAGAACCCCTGCGCAAGTATATACAGAGATTCAGCCAGGTGCAGCCCAACATCCCAGACGTCCACCCTGCCGCGGTTATCAGCGCGTTCCATCAGAACGTGCGTAACTGCAGGATGAGGGAGGAGATGGCGATGTGCAAGATCAGAGATGTCAGCGAGCTATACGCTCTAGCCGACAAGTGTGCACGGGCTGAGGAGGGGAGGAGAATCCCCGGAGAGAATGCAGGAGCAGAAGGATCTGACAGTGAGGATGCCCCTCCGGCAAGGAATAACCGGAGGCGGAATAACAGAAAGAGAAAGGCTAAGGATGTGCTAGTCGTCGAGCAGTCCGGCAACGGAAGCGGCGCCGGCAAGGCCAAAGCTGATGACTCCGGCGAGGCTGTGGTGGCCGCCGACAAGCAGGATGGCTCCGGCAAGCAATATTGCAAGATCCACCGCACCAAGGGCCATGACCTCCAAGCCTGCAAGAAAGTTGAGCAGATGGCGGACCTACAGAAGGCAGAATACGAGCGTCGCGACAAGGAGAAGGCCCGGGAAGGTGGCGGGGGATCCGACAAGAAGCTTCCTCCCCGGGGAGGGCGCCGCGGCAAGGCCAAGCCGCGGCAAGGAGACAGACCTCCCCGTGGCCGCGACAAGGACGAAGACGAAGATGAAGATGATGAGATGGAGGAAGATGAGACTGACGAGCAGGAGTTCCAGAAGGCAACAGAGGTGTTGTGCATCGACGGCGGTGCCTCTCTGCACACCTCGCACCGCCAACTCAAACAGTGGGTGCGAGAAGTGAGCGCAGCGGAATCGTCCGTCGAGTCGCGCAAGCCCCTGAAGTGGTCCAGCACGCCCATCATCTTCGATGTTGAGGGTCACCCTTATCGCATCACTGCGGTCGGGTGCTTGCCGATGTTGGTCTCGCCAACAATCCGCAACCTCAAGGTCACGAAGATGTTGGTTGACAGCGGGGCCGGCCTAAATCTGATCTCCTCCGCAGTGCTCAAGAAGCTCCAGATCCCCGACAGCGAGCTCGAAGAAACTGGTACATTCAAAGGAATCAACCTAGGAAGGAGCCAGCCGAAGGGGAAGATTACACTGCCAGTGACGTTTGGCAGCGATCTGAATTTCAGGACAGAGAGAGTCACATTTGATGTTGCTAATTTCCCATTGCCCTACAATGGGATACTCGGCCGTCCAGCGCTTGCCAAGTTCATGGCAGCCTCTCATTACGCCTACAATGTGCTCAAGATGCCTGGTCCGATAAGTGTCATTTCTGTCCAAGGCGACAAGAAGGATGCACTTATCTGTACCGACAAGATCTACCGGGAAGCAGCAGCCGCAGCAGAACGCAAGCCACTTGCCGCTGAAGCTCCCGGGGGGAAGAAGAAGACCATGTCCGGCAAGAGTAGCTCTGATGCCCACTTCGGCAAGCGCACCTCTTCAGAGTGCTGCGCTACCGTCGAGGACGCACCATCGAGCTCCACCGGCAAGTGCAAGAAGGCAAAGACAGCTTCACCAGAGACCAAGAAAGTGGCCGCCAAGGAGGATGGCATTGGTGGTACCTTCACCATCAGTGCCACGCTTGATCCTAAATAGGAAAGCGTGCTTGTTGCTTTCCTATGGGCGAATGTCGATGTGTTCGCATGGCAACCATTCGACATCCCCGGTGTTCCCAGGAAAGTAATTGAGCACCACCTTGCCGTCTGCCCTCACGCGCGGCCCGTCAAGCAGAGAGTCAGAAAACAAGCAGTAGAGTGTCAAGAGTTCATTGCAGAGGAGATCAAGAAGTTGGAAGCAGCAGGCCTAGTCCGGGGAGTACTCCATCCGACGTGGTTGGCCAATCCAGTAGTCGTGCGCAAGGCAAACGGGAAGTGGAGGCTTTGTATTGACTTCACTGATGTTAATAAAGCTTGTCCCAAGGATCCATTTCCCTTGCCGCGCATTGACCAGATTGTCGACTCCACGGCGGGATGTGATCTGCTTTCATTCCTTAATGCATACTCAGGATATCATCAGATCTTCATGGCAGAAGAGGATGAAGAGAAAACCGCATTCATTACTCCGTGTGGCACGTACTGCTTTGTATGGATGCCTTTCGGACTGAAGAATGCTGGTTCAACATTTGCAAGAGTAGTCAGTCATGCTTTTGAGCCACAGTTGCACAGAAATGTAGAAGCTTACATGGATGACATAGTGGTCAAGAGCAAGGACAAAGAGACTTTGATCCAAAATTTGGATGAGACTTTTGCAAATCTGTGCAAGGTCAATCTCAAGTTGAACCCTGAGAGGTGCGTGTTTGGAGTTCCTTCCGGCAAGCTTCTCGGATTCTTTGTGTCTCAGCGAGGGATCGAGGCCAATCCCGACAAGATCAAAGCCATTGAACAGATCGAAGCACCGAAGCGAGTCAAGGATGTGCGAAGACTTGCCGGCTGTGTTGCTGCTCTAAGTAGGTTCATCTCTAAATATGCTGAGCGCGCCCTGCCATTTTTCAAAATTTTGAAAAAGGCAGGTCCAATGAAACGGACTCCGGAAGCGGAGGCTGCGCTGCAGGACCTGAAGAGATACCTATCCTCTACTCCAACCCTTGTCACACCTAAGCCGCAAGAGAAGTTGCTGCTATACCTAGCGGCAACCAATCAAGTGGTTAGTGCTGCGTTAGTTGCGGAGAGGGAGGCAGATGATGAGCCAGCGACCGCGGCAAGCGAGTCCAGCGACAAGCAGGGGGCTTCCCCGAAAAGTTCTGGCTCCGGCAAAGATGGATCTATACAGTTTTCGGAAGAGAAACAGAAGAAGATGGTGCAGCGCCCAGTTTACTTTGTCAGTTCCCTTCTGCAGGGGGCTAGATCAAGGTACTCTGGTGTGCAGAAGTTGCTTTTCGGCCTCCTCATGGCCTCGAGGAAGCTGCGCCATTACTTTCAAGCACACAAGATCATAGTGGTCACTCGCTTTCCGTTGAAGAGGATATTGCAGAATCCAGAAGCAACAGGCAGGATTGTCGAGTGGGCACTGGAATTGTCAAGCTTTGGCCTTAAGTTTGAAAGTACTTCAACTATTCAGAGCTGAGCATTGGCAGAATTCATAGCAGAGTGGACGCCAACACCCGATGAAGAAACTCCGGAGAAGAGCATCCCCGTCAAGGAAGCGAGCAAAGAGTGGATCATGTACTTTGATGCTGCCTTCTCGCTGCAAGGCGCCGGTGCGGGCATACTACTTGTCGCACCCACCGGAGAGCATCTCAAGTACGTGATCCAAATGCACTTTCCCAAGGAGCAAGCAACAAACAATACTGCAGAGTATGAAGGCTTGCTTGCCGGACTCAGGATCGCGACAGAACTTGGGATCAAGAAGCTTATTGTCAGGGGTGACTCGCAGCTTGTCGCCCGCCAAGTTAACAAAGATTATTAGAGCCCGTTGATGGAAGCTTACATCGATGAAGTGAGAAAGCTAGAAGAACATTTTGACGGCCAGCAGATGGAACATGTTCCAAGAGCTCAGAATGACATAACAGATGGCCTGTCAAAGTGTGCTGCACTCAAGTTACCTGTGGAACCAGGAATTTTTGTGCTCAAGCTAACTCAACCATCTGTAACACCATCAACTGGACAGAGCAAGAAGAGAAAGTTGGTCATTGGCGACTACTTTCCGGCAGAGCTCCCCGGAGCCGCCGCCAAGAAGGTCCCCAGGATCAACACAGAAAGTGCTGAGGAGCAGTCTGCTCCGGCAAGCCCTAGGGTTTGTTCCATTGAAGCAGACGCTCCCGACAAGCTATGTCCCGACACGCTTGCCGGGGAGCATCACGCTCCGGCAGGATCCCTGATTCTTGCCGTAGAAGCGGATGTTCCCGCAGCAGCATTTGCGCCTTTAGTCCTTGTTGTCGAGCCGCAAGCTCCAACATGGGCACATCAGATAGTCCATTTCCTTCAGACAGGAGAACTTCCCGAGGAGCAAGAAGCAGCGGAGAAAGTAGCCCAGCAATCAAGTATGTACCAGTTTGTCGATGACATACTGTACAGAAGAAGATTCAATGGAGTGAAATTGAAGTGCATTTCCCGGGAAGAAGGACAAGAGCTGTTGGCGGAGATACACGGAGGCATATGTGGTCACCACATTGGCGCAAGAGCACTTGCCGGCAAAGCCTTCCGGCAAGGTTTCTTCTGGCCGATAGCCCTCCAGGATGCAACTGCACAAGTAACCAAGTTTGAAGCGTGCCAGTTCCACTCCAAACAGATTCATCAACCAGCTCAAGCTCTCCAAACAATCCCTTTATCCTGGCCATTTTCGGTCTGGGGGCTCGACATTCGCGGCCCCTCTCCCCTCGTATACGGATTGCCTCGAGTACTCGCTCATGATGAGCTAGAGCAAGAGCAGCTGCGGCAAGATGAAGCGCTGCTCCTCGAGGTAGATCGTCTTCAGGCTGCGGTACGAGCTGCTCGCTACCAGCAAGCTTTGCGCTGCTACCATAGCCGCAAAGTTAACGCCAGAAGCTTCGAGAGGGAGAGGATGCAGGTGTGGACCGGGCGTCGTTCAAAGAAGTATGGCCTTGCCGGAACACAGGCGACAGAAAAGCTAAGTTGCCAAAATTCGAGCATAACCAAGTTTTAAATTTTTAAGTTATACTCCTTGAAACGTCCATGCCTTGTATGGAAAACCTGTGCGCGGAGGAACCGGCTCGTGGCTAAGTTGTGCCCTTGATTTGTTTTCGAGTCCGCTCAACAATACAAGCGCGCTGCAACTAGCCCCGACAAGGTTTCTTGCCGGAGGCAGCACCGCCAGCAGGCTGCTAATGTTCCGCACTCAGCAAGTGTGCTTGCGCCGGCAAGTCCCCTCAAAGCGTAGGGTAAAAGCATACAAGGGATGTAACAGAGTAAAGGATATAACGTAGCAAGCGTTGCACGGGACAAAGTTATATCACGAAAATAACTTGTTACGGCACTGACTAAGTTGTTCTCATAACTAAAATAACAGCGACAAGGAAAAAGAAGAAAGATGCACCAGCACCCGGGTCCCGGCAAGCCAGAGTTCCTGGGGGCTGCGAGTACCAAGATTCATCCCCGGCAAGCCAGAATTGCCGGGGGCTGCGATATCAGATAAGTTTTTCATCCCTCATCATGCATCCTCTTATGGACTGGGGAGCGCGAAGTTATGTTCCTTGAACGTCTGTGCCTTGTATGGAAAACCTGTGCGCGGAGGAACCGACTCGTGGCTATGTTGCGCCCTTGATTTGTTTTCGAGTCCGCTCAACAATACAAGTGCGCTGCAACTAGCCCCGACAAGGTTTCTTGCCGGAGGCAGCACCGCCAGCAGGCTGCTGATGTTCCGCACTCAGCAAGAGTGCTTGCGCCGGCAAGTTCCCTCAAAGCGTAGGGTAAAAACATACAAGGCATAGAATCAAGTAAAGGATATAACATAGCAAGCTTCTCCTTTTCATTAAAAAACATCCCACTCGGGTACAGTCCATAAAGGATGAAAAACATGAAAGAGAGGATTACAAGTTTTAAATGCAGCTAAGGCCCGAAGGCTTACAGATTAAAAAGATAAGATGCCCGTAATCCCTTTCCTGTCCCCCTTTTCAGGATGTAGGTCAAGGAGGCGAAAAGGACAAAAAGGAGCGCCTAGGTGAGCTACGGGCGCCAGAAGACACCAAGAGAACATCCCGGGAGCCGTCCGAAGGCTGGATGGTGATGGCAGCGCCGGAAGCAGAGCTCGAAGACGGGGCGGCAGGACGTCAGCACGCTGTCGAGGGCACCACACCCTCGTACTCCGACTTGACGGCCTTGCTGCCGGCCCTCTTCCCCTTCCGCAGCCTTCCTATGCCAGCTGCCCAAGGAGACGACCCCGGGGAGTTCAAGGGGACGGCGACCCGGATGATGGGGTCACCGGTGACGCACGAGGCGACGCCCGACGCCTAGTCGGGCCCGCCGCCCTCGTTGTCGCTGTCGCTCTCCTCCTTGTCACTATCGCTCGAGGGGGAGTCTTCGCTATCGGAGGAGCTGTCCATGCAGCATCTCGCCCGAGTGCCGGAGTCCCCGAAGACCTTGACGGAGAGGAGGTCGCTCTCCATTAACTTAAAAGGGAGGGTAAACCCCGCCGTCAGGCTGTGGATGCGGGCGAACGTCTTTCACCCTCGATCAAGATACATCACGTTAGGGGCTGGGGATACAACGCTGACTCGCGTGCCGCTGATCCCACAGCCCCTCATGCGCAATCTCAGCGTCTCGGGCGGCTCCGGCTCCATCGCGCTCGCGAACAGAGCTGGAAGCCGGAGGCGACGACGAGGCGCCCGGCGCAGCCTGACGAAGAACTCGCAAGGGTCGTCCCCCGTATGGACCGCCGGGAGGAGAGGAACCGCCGGCGGAGGCGAAGCTGACGCGCCGCCCCGTCCGCCTCTTCCCCGCGCGCCTCGACCTCGCCCTCGACCTCGACCACGACCTCGCCCCCTCCCTCTTCCCCTTGTGGCTGGCTCTGCCACCACGGGCGCGGGGTAGGGAGGGACGCGCTGTCTAGCGGCGACCCTCGCCGCCACCGATGAAGGACCAGGATTCCCTTTCTCCATGGCGGATGAGAGAAAGGAGAACGGAAGCTGAAGAAAGGAGAAGATGGGAAAGTGCGGGTTTCTGCGCTCCCCTCTCGCCCTTCTTAAAGTGGCGAGGTGGGGGCTCGGCCGCCCCGCTCGGCGAATCAGGGCGCAGGAAGAGCAGGGAGCCGGGGCCGACCTGACGCCCCTGCCCGTGACGGCCCAGTTTTCCACTTCCACCGCCCACGACCCCAAGCGCATGGGAGCCACGTGGCGGGGATACAGAACTGAGGCGACGGGTGAGGTGACCTCGCCCCGCCCCGTGATCACGGGGGTAGATGCCTCGAAAATCGCGCACGCCACCCACGTCTCCCACGATGCCGCAATTGACGCGTGCCGTTATGAGAGGCCGCGGTGGATGCGGAGTGGATTCGGTTTGGACCCAGGCCGCGCGTGCCCGTGCACTGTTTTGGGCCTGGCCCAACAGCGCTCAGCACCGTGTATGGCCCAGGCCCGGGGGGCTCCTGTCGGTGTACTAAAGTAGGGGTACCTTAGTACCCCGAACTTGTGCACGGGCAGTTGCAGCGTCCTGCAGCAAGGCTTGCCAGGCGTCCGCCAAGACCCTCCCTCATTCTTATTTTACTACCATTCAATAACAAAGTGTTAACTAAGAAGACAAGGCCCCGGCAAGAGGAGCTTGCCGGGAAGGACAAGGCCCCGGCAAGAGGAGCTTGCCGGGAAGGACAAGGCCCCGGCAAGAGGAGCTTGCCGGGAAGGCCCACCAAGGCACTACAGAAAACTTGCCGCGACGCCCCGCGCGTCCTGGCAAGGCCCGGCGAGCGCTAAGCTCGCGGGTGCAACAAGACAATGGCCGCGGCAAGGCGCTTGCCGCGGCAAGGCGCTTGCCGCGGCAAGGCTGCCACTCTGCACCCAAGCTCCAGCGCATCCAACGACGTGTCACCCCAGGACCATCCCAGGAGCACGTGGCGAGGCGCTGTGCACCTATGCGGTGCGAGGTGGCAAGCGAAGCTGACAAGGAGGCCATCGTGGCGATCGGTGGCGCCCCTGACGGTCACTTCCTTGCACTGTTGGGGCGACCGGACGGGCATTAAATGCCCTTGTCCCCTGCCGTCAGAGTTAGGTAGGGGGCACTGTTGGTAGTAGTTCTACAAACCTGCGTTTTTACTCTTTTACCCCCCTTTCTACGCTGCCACCTGTCGGTGACCCCTTTAGACTATAAAAGGGAGGCCCATGCGCATGTAGAGGGGGTTCGGTTCATTCGACTCACCCAGCACCACAGCACACCCACGCTCTCAAAGCAAGAACAAATACAAACTCAAAGCAGCAGTAGGAGTTTTATCTCTCCGGAGAGCTCCGAAGCTGGGTAAAATCTCCCCCGTGCGCTCTCGCCTCGATCTGCTCTGCGTGCGCCCTCCGCTCCCTTGCCAGACTAGAAGGGGCCCCCTTGCCCCATAGGTGCTCGTGCCCCCACAGCCCACGACATATTGGCGCGAGCTTTATATCCGTTACATAACGATCATTCTTGTAGTGAATAATTATCCTGGTATTTTTGTCGAATGGACAAGGATGCTGGTGTTGGATAATGCTGGACATAGTTGAACAAATCAGATGTTCGTCTATATTGATCTGAGGAAGTACTAGCACCCACTGGTTATGTGCAGATGCCTTCACGTGCAGACGCCCACTGGTTACGTGCATTGATAAATCCAATCTGATAGTTTCTTCTCATGCACGTAATAGTGAAGGCGGAAAGTAATACTTGCACTTCCGTCCAGCACATGAGAAATACTCATTGAATTAGTACTTTGATTGGGTCTTCAAGTCAGGAAGTGGAGTAGTATGAGCTATAGTTGATAGATTAGTAGCAGCACTGCGACTGAGGGAGTCCTGGACTAGGGGGTGTCCGGACAGCCGGACTATCATTATCCGCCGGACTCCAAGACTACGAAGATACAAGATTGAAGACTCCGTCCCGTGTCCGGATGGGACTTTCCTTGGCGTGGAAGGCAAACTTGGAAATACGGATATGTAGATCTCCTACCATTGTAACCGACTCTGTGTAACCCTAGCCTCCTCCGGTGTCTATATAAACCGGAGGGCTTTAGTCCGTAGGACAACATACATTACAACAATCATACCATAGGCTAGCTTCTAGGGTTTAGCCTCCTTGATCTCGTGGTAGATCCACTCTTGTACTACCCATATCATCAATATTAATCAAGTAGGACGTAGGGTTTTACCTCCATCGAGAGGGCACGAACCTGGGTAAAAACATCGTGTCCCTCGTCTCCTGTTACCATCCGCCTAGACGCACAGTTCGGGACCCCCTACCCGAGATCCGCCGGTTTTGACACCGACATTGGTGCTTTCATTGAGAGTTCCTCTGTGTCGTCACCGATAGGCTTGATGGCATCTTCGACCAACAACGCTGTCCAGGGTGAGATTTTTCTCCCCGGACATATCTTCGTATTCGGCGGCTTCGCACTGCGGGCCAATTCACTTGGCCGTCTGGAGCAGATCGAAAGCTACGCCCTTGGCCGTTAGGTCAGATTTGGAAGCTTAAACTTCACGGCTGATGTCCACGGAGACTTGATCTTCGACGGACTCGAGCCACAGCCAAGCGCGCCGCATTGTGACGACGGGCATGATCTAGCTCTGCCACCGAACAGTGCCTTGGTGGCCGCACACGGGTCCGCTTCGGCCATTAGCCCGGAGCCGATCGCCCAGATCGAGGGCCGGTGGATAGACGCCGCCCTGGGGGCTTCAACATCCACGGCGATGGAGCCGAACACTAATCTTATCCCCTGCGAAACTCGTGATCCCAAGGTGCCGGACTCCTTGCCGGACTCCTAACCTCCCGCGCCCCTACCAATCGATCCGGATTGGGCGCCGGTTATGGAATTCACCGCCCCGGACATCTTCCAATACTCGCCTTTTGGCGATATCCTGAATTCACTAAAGCATCTCTCGCTATCAGGAGAGTCCTGGCCGGATGATGGCCAGGATGGTTGGGGTATGGACGACGAAGAAATTCGGAGCCCACCCACCGCCCACTTTGTAGCCACTGTCAACGATCTAACTGACATGCTAGACTACGACTCCGAAGACATCGACGCTATGGACGACGATGCCGGAGACGAACAAAAAACAGAACTTATACAGCACGACAGGACCACCTCATCGCATGACATATATATGGTGGACACCCCAAAGGAGAGCGATAACGAGAACCAACGGGCAGCGGCAGAAGATGACCCCGCCGATAAACGACCAAAACGGCGGCGCAGACGCCGCCCTAATTCCCGCCTCGACGATAACAACGCTCCCAAGGAGCCCGCAATACTGCAGAGCTCACAAGAGGACGACGAACATGCAGATAAGCAACCGTCTGAACTTGACGAGTCAGATAATCAGTCCAGGCCCGGCAAAAATAACAGTCCGGACGACCTCATGCCGGACACGCCACCGGAGAGCAAGAACCTTCGGAAAAGACTCGTCAGTACTGCAAGAAGCCTGAAGAAGGAAAAACGGAGGCTCAAAACAGCGGAAGACACACTCAGAATGAGATGGAGCAAAGTGCTCGAAACCGCAGATAAGTACGGCAATGGCCACCAATCAAAGAGCTACCCGAAGCGCAAGCTGCTACCGGAATTCGACGAGGAGGCCATACAGCCTCCACCATCCAAAAATAAGGGGGCCACCTGGTTGGATAGACGGCCAGATGACAGGCCAAATTATGACAGTGGCGCCACACATAAATCCACCAACGAACTTGGAAGGATAGATGGCCCAGCCAGATCCATTTACGGGCCAAAGGAGAAGGCCCCGAGAAGCAAGGCAACACGTCAAGTGTCCGATGATAGCGACACACACAAATACAGGGGAGCCGCACACCCACTATGTTTCACCGATGAGGTGCTGGACCATGAATTCCCAGCAGGATTTAAACCCATCAACATAGAGGCCTACGATGGAACAACAGACCCTGGAGTCTGGATAGAAGATTATATACTACATATACATATGGCCAGAGGAGACGATCTCCACGCCATAAAATACCTACCCCTCAAGCTCAAAGGGCCAGCCCGTCATTGGCTTAAAAGCCTCCCAGAAAACACTGTTGGAAGTTGGGAAGAGCTCGAGCACGCGTTTAGAGCAAATTTTCAAGGGACTTATGTCCGTCCTCCGGATGCAGATGATCTAATTCATATAACTCAACAGCCCGGAGAGTCAGCGCGGAAATTCTGGAACAGGTTCCTTATGAAAAAGAACCAAATAGTCGACTGTCCGGATGCCGAAGCCTTAGCAGCTTTCAAGCACAATGTCCGAGACGAATGGCTTGCCAGGCACCTCGGTCAGGAGAAACCGAGGACAATGTCCGCACTAACAAGCCTCATGACCCGCTTCTGTGCGGGAGAGGATAGCTGGTTAGCAAGATGCAGCACCAGCGACCCAAGTACATCCGAGATAAGAGATGGAAACGGAAAATCACGGCGCAGAAAAGAGCAGCGCCGGAATAAAGAGAAAAGCCCAAAGATCGCGGCAGTCAACACCGGATTCAAAAGCTCGCGGCCCAATAATAAAACACAGCCTCTTAAGGATGACAGTGACGAATTGTCCAACTTAAACAAGATTTTGTGTCGGATATGTCAAATCCACAGTACCCCCGGAAGGCCTGCAAATCACACCCACAGGGATTGTTGGGTTTTTAAACAGTCCGGCCGACTAAATGCCGAACACAAGGGGCTCGACGCATCAAGCGAAGAAGATAAACCCCACCAGCAGAGCACCGGAAAACAAAAGACTTTCCCACAAGGGGTCAAAGCAGTAAACTCACTTCATGTGATAATACGGAAAAATAGTGCGGCACTTTCTAAAAAGAGCTTCGCGCGGTCCAACCCAGCAGACCGTAGAGATTGGATATCAAAACCAATCACTTTCGACCACCTGGACTATTCCAGAAGCGTTCGAAATGCAGGACGGACTCCCCTGATATTGAATCCCATAATAGACGGATTACAATTTACTCATGTCCTAATGGACGGAGGCAGCGACTTAAACCTGCTGTATTCAAAAACAATCCGTAGGATGGGGATAAACCCTGCTAAAATCCGACACAGCCGCACTTCCTTCAAAGGAGTGACGCCAGGCCCTTACGCCAAGTGCACAGGCTCCATATTACTAGAAGTCGTGTTCGAATCGCCGAACAATTTTCGACGAGAAAAATTAATTTTTCATATCGTCCCATTAGAAAGTGAATATCAAGCACTCTTGGGACGAAAGGCTTTTGTCCGCTTTAACGCCATACCGCATTACGCGTCTCTTACACTCAAGATGCCCGGTCCGCATGGCGTCATTTTAGTGCGAGGGTCACTTAAAGACCCCGGACTCGGATAGACGAATCCGGCTTTAGTAGGCTAGGGGCTCCCTAGCCGCATACCCCTTCACAGGGGGCTGCGCGCACAAACAACCGCGGGTTCACACAAACCCTGCTTTAATTATTTATATTTCTTATTTTACAAATATTTTTCGCACGAATTGTTTCTAAAACTAAACGTTCCTCTCTTTCTACAGATGAACAACGTGCATACCCGTCCAGGATAACGGCGCAACGGAGACACAGGCGCAGACGTGCAGTAGGGACCCGTTGTGAGGATTCTTTTCAGATTAAGACCCTGCGTAAACCTTTTTTACTGTCTTTTGTTGTTATTCTCCCTTGGTTTCTTCCTATAGCCAAAGCGGAGCCTGACACTTTGGCATCGGCCGCGTCAGAAGACCATGCCCGTACCTGGACACTAGGGGCTTAGGGCATCATTCTGCCCATTATTATAAAGACCGAACACCTCAGGGAGTGTTCGGCGTCTCGAGTTAGGCATTATATGCATCAGCTCCGAATCATGTCTTTGGTCAAATGTTGGGTTTGCCCGGCTCCTGTGTTTTGCTGCCTTACGTTCCGTATCATCGGCTAACGCAGCACCAGGAGAACTACTGCGATTGTGCCCCAGTTCGGCTGGGCAAGCACCTCAGTAGAGAAAGCCGAAAACTGACTGTCATGATACAGCGAGAGACTGGTCAACCACTCGATCGACTATCGGAATGTTTAGAATTCCCCGCTTTGACGAAGGACCATTTCCCGGTCAGGCACACACGCGCTCCGACTTCGGAGAAGGGCGATGCCACCAGGGGCTATATCGTAGCCCCACCCTCGAGCTCCACTGGCTAAGTGAAAGTGATAAAGCATTATAGTCCGGATTGCCTCGTTCGCTACGCTACCACCTCCTTATAACAGGACCAAGACGTCGGATTAAGTGTGAAAACGCGCTATTTTTGCGAACACCCCCGCACCCTGTGCGTGGGGGCTGAAGCCGAAGACTGCAATCTTTCAAGTTATACAAATGTATACGTAAACGGCCGCACAGGAGAAGTTTTACTACTTGGGACGCACAAGTATAAAAAGTAGTTATAACATAATCATCGTTTTACAAGCTAATATGTTCATTTGAACGTGACATTTTTCGAGCACTGCGACTCTATTGCACGAGCGCCACGCATAACTTCCCCGAAATAGTGCTTGGCGGGGAGCCGGTTTTCATCCAAATCCTGGGCGGCAACAGCGGTGGCATCCATCTCCGGACAGTGCGCCTTCATACGGGCAAGAGCCATCCGCGCGCCCTCGATGCAGGCCGACCACTTCATCTCCTTTATATGCGGCACCGCTCCAAGGAATTGCTGCAGTAAGCCGAAGTAGCTCGTCACCTTGGGCCTCTCTGGCCAGACATGAGCCACGATGTCAGTCATGGCAAGTCCGGACAATCTATTTAGTTCGGCCCACTCGGCCAACCGGTCTGTCAACGAAAGTGAGCGGCCCGGACTATGGAATTGAGACCAGTATAGCTCTTCCATCTTGTGATCCTCCTGGCTCCGGAAGTGCTTAACGGCATCAGCCGCACTTGCAGCTAAGTCCATATACGGATCCTCCGGACTCCACAGCCACTCAAATTGAGCATACTTTCCATCCATAAACCGGCGACGCAGCAGAAAAGGCTTGCCAGCCACGATATCTCCGGCTTGGCGCAGTTCCTCCCTCATAGCCCGCATTGCAGAGCGGGCATCCTTGGCTTCGGCAGTGGCTTTCTTCAGGTCTTCCCGCTCCGATAAGCGCTCCTTTTCAAGAGCCTCATTGCGGTCGGCAGCATCCTTTACTTTCATGGCCAATTCGGCCACCACCGCCCTGCTTAGGAAGTGCGCAGCCTTTTCGGCTTTCAACTCTTCGGCCGCCCTCGAGGCAGCCGCGTCACTCCTTCGGGCTTGCTCCTTAGCTCTTGCAAGTTCGGCTCGAAGGCTCTCCACAGCAGCAGCACCATCTGTACAACAGCATCTAATTTATCAGAGGAGGGCTTCGAACCCCTTAATAAAGCGACTGCGGAGAATTCATTTACCTTGCGACTCGTCAAGTCGCCTATTGACAAGTGCGATGTCCGCATCCGCCATGTCCAGTTGCCGACTCAGCTCGGCAAACTCACTAGTCTGGCTAGCCCCCGGACTATCCGCCACCTGCATAGGAACGACAGAATTCATTACTTTAGATTTCGATCCTCGGTACGCTATCATTTTCGACAACCTACTGAGTCTCAGGGGCTACTATCTATACAGGGCGCATTTTTATGTGCGAAACTGTTAAAAGACAAATGGGTGCGTCATTCTCGCATACCTCAAATCCCGCCTGCAAACTCATGGCGGCATTGCTCAATCCGCTCTCGGCGGACGAAATCCTTCCAATCACCATACGCATCAACGCATGGTGATCTTCTGAAATGGGCGCCCTCTCAAGCAGATTCTTTAGTTCTCCCGGCCGGATACTAGTGGGTGTCGAACTCTCTGGCCCCTCCGGACTCGGGGATACCCTCCGTGACGATACTTCAGGCTCGCCCGCCATATCTGACGGCGCTGCAGACGGAGGCGTATCACTCTCCATCATCTCCGGAAGAAGGTCTCCCGAAGACGAACTCATCTGAGAAGGCTGCAGATCCGAACTGCAATATAAATATTTCGGTCACAGAAGCACAAATGAAGGCATTTCCTTACTAATTAATCCCCTTTTTCATACTCACGGCTCGCTGGAGGGCTGATCCTTTGGCGATGATTGTGCGTCCGGATTCTCTCCGGACGCCGGACCCCCCGGTGAAGATCTCTTCCCATGCTTAGGGGCTTTGGCCTCCGGATCTTCGGAGGCGGTCCTCTTCTCCCCTTGGAGGGAGGGGTTCTTGATTCCCCCCTCTTCAGGCGCCCCTTTGGGCGAAATATTAGCTCCTCTGTTTTCCCCTTCGCCCCGTTCTGTGGGTGCGACCTCCAACACTCTGACCAGCACGGGCTCCAGTGCGGTCTCTGGGAGGGGGGCCAGACACCTTATCAGCCTGTATCACGCCACCCATTCCTGTAAAGAACAAGGGGTCAGGAGGCGAACTCTAGGAAGGCACATAAACAGAATGTCCGGACTCTGAGCTATTTACCTGAGTATCCGGGCAATCGCGGCTTAGGCCTGCGTCCTCGGCTAAATCCAGACACGCCACCTGCGGTCCGAAGAACAACTTGTACATCTCCACGGGTGTGGCACCCATAAAGTGTTGGAGAATCCGAGGTCCCTCCGGGTTGAACTCCCATAGACGGAGAGGACGGCGTTTGCAGGGAAGAAGATGCCTGATTAGCATAACCTGCATCACCTTGATCAGGTCGATCCCCCTCGCTTGGAGATCTCGAATCCGGCCCTACAGTGAGGGCACGCCTTCGGACGGCCCCCAATTGAGCCCTTGGTTGACCCACGACATTAGCTGGCGTGGAGGTCCTGGGCGGAATGAAGGCGGCGGCTTTTGCCTGCTGCCCTTCGGAGCGGTGATATAGAACCACTCCTGCTGCCACAGTCCGAGTTCCTCTTGGAAGGAACCTTCGGGCCACGGGGCATCGGCCTTTTTGCTTATGGCCGCCCCGCCGCACTCCGCTTGACGCCCCCCGATCATCTTCGGCTCCACCTTGAAGGTCTTCAGCCACAGGCCGAAGTGGGGAGTGACGCGGAGGAAGGCTTCGCAGACGATAATGAATGCGGAGATGTGGAGGATGGACTCCGGAGCCAAGTCGTGAAAGTCCATCCCATAGTAGAACAGGAGCCCTCTCACGAAGGGGTCCGTCGGGAAGCCTAAACCCCGACGGAGGTGAGATACGAAGACAACGAACTCACCGGGCTCAGGGGCGGGCACGGCCTGCCCTTGGGCGGGCAACCTGTGCGAAACCTCATAGGCCAGGTACTTCGCTTCACGCAACTTCAATATGTCCTCCTCCGTGACGGAGGAGGGCATCCACCGGCCCTGGAGGTCGGAGCCGGACATGGTTGAGGATCCGAAGCGCTCGAATCTGAGGCTCTGAGTGTTGGAACTGGGAGCGGGGAAGAGATTCGATGCGAGATTGGAGAACAAGGACGAGCCTTGGTCCTCTTATAAAGGGGACGAAATACCAAGGGCCGTCTCCGTGACCGTTTGGGATTCGCCTTCGATAGAGGAGGCGTGGCGACGGGAACGGTTGGGTTACCCACGCACGTATTGATGAGAATCCCGGAATAAGGGGAACACAATCTCTGCTTCGACAAGACGTGCCAAGGAATCCGCTGCGCTAAACGTGCTAAGGTGGTATAGTAAAAAACGATTCAAACAAAGGCTTGGTAGCGGTGTGATGTCACGCCGCATAATACGTCAGCAGATTGAACTAAGTATACATTTTATTCTCTCTACGGTGGAATGTGGAATTTATTTTGCAGAGCCGGACACTATCCTGGTGTTCATGATCTTCTCTGGATTATTCAAGGGTGGAACCCGCCTTGCAATGCCGAACATTATGCGCGCCGGACTTATCATCATTGAAGCCTAGTTCAAGGGCTACTGAGGGAGTCCTGGACTAGGGGGTGTCCGGACAGCCGGACTATCATTATCCGCCGGACTCCAAGACTACGAAGATACAAGATTGAAGACTCCGTCCCGTGTCTGGATGGGACTTTCCTTGGCGTGGAAGGCAAGCTTGGCAATACGGATATGTAGATCTCCTACCATTGTAACCGACTCTGTGTAACCCTAGCCTCCTCCGGTGTCTATATAAACCGGAGGGCTTTAGTCCGTAGGACAACATACATTACAACAATCATACCATAGGCTAGCTTCTAGGGTTTAGCCTCCTTGATCTCGTGGTAGATCCACTCTTGTACTACCCATATCATCAATATTAATCAAGCAGGACGTAGGGTTTTACCTCCATCGAGAGGGCCCAAACCTGGGTAAAAACATCGTGTCCCTCGTCTCCTGTTACCATCCGCCTAGACGCACAGTTCGGGACCCCCTACCCGAGATCCGCCGGTTTTGACACCGACAGTGACCGATGCCGTGATGGACGACTCAGGAAGCGGACGGCGGCTCAAAGCCTGCGACTCAGGCGATGGTGCTCTGTCGCGGAGTGCTGGAACAATGGAGCAGGGGGCGGATCGGATGCAGCGATGGCGGTCGAGGGACCGGTCCACGATAGCTCAACGGAAGCGGCTCAGGCACAGAATCGAAAGCTCAAGTTCCACCCATCATTTTTGTATTGTTCTTACGGATCCAACTGAAAGTACAGGCCCAAGTGTTGAACTGAAAATGAACCCATCACTGCCCAAGGATTTCCAACAAACTCTCAAGGGGATAACTGCTGAACTGGTGCAGTCGTGGTGGAAGTGGATGGCAATGTAGAACAAGACCCGGGGCGGCTCTTTGGATCATCACAAGACGGCGAGAGCTCAAGCACGAGGCCGGGGCGGCTCAGTCAGGCCATTGCGGAGGTGGTAGGAGTCCGTAACGGCGGAGGCAGCGACCCGAAGGCCGCAACTGTGGAAGCAATTGCCCGTGGAATCTGTGGCGGCTCGCTGGCAGTGAGACCATGCTAGCGGCTCACAAATGGCCAGTGGAGGCGGCTCATGGCAAGGGCGGCCCGCAGGTGGCTCCGTAGAGGTGGAGCAAATCGGCGGAGGCCACGGGGGCGGCCGGCAACTTAACTGGGGTCGCGGCGAATCATCGCACGGCCGGTGGAGGGAGAGGCGGATGCGAGGCCAGACGTGGCTTGGCGTCGACCCGTCGTACAGGAGGCGGCTTGACAGCGGTTTGAACGCCGCGGTCAATGGAGCCGAATCCGGGTCGTGGTCTCCGGTGATCCGAATCGTACTAGCAGCAATTGATAGTTGATAATTTAGTATGATCTAGTTGACTAGCTCAGTCTCCATACGGACGGCTTGAAGATCCTGATGGATTTGATGTGTGCCCTGCAGCGGCGTTACTTCTGATTTTCCAGGAGTCATTACCATCCAACTTGTAAACCATAGTCAATCGTCATATATGATTTCCTTGGGAGTAGCAAACGAATAACGCAGCGGAACAGCTAGTGTCTCGATGCATTAGAACTCTTGTCCGTCCCAGCGATGTGTGGTAGCAGTAACAGAAATTGATCTTTTCTCGGATCAGACTTGCAAAGGCGGCGGCTCATGGCGCAACCTTTAATCTTCATCCAAAAAATTGCAAACTCCTCGATCCCTGAGGTGATCCCTCCAAGAACTCATCACCACCATGCGCGAGCCCCATGGTGGGCGCCAACGGTCGTGGAATTGTCACGGCAGATGTCCTTAGTGTCAGGACTTAGTCGCGTGGCCAACGCATCTATGTGGTAGCTTGAGAGGGGTTGGGCGGAATCGAGAGAACAACATAAGACAAGGATTTAGACAGCTTCGGGCCCCGGGAAACATCATCCGGGAATAGCCCTACATGCTGTTTGCGGCTAGGTCTCATTATGATCATGAGGGAGTCGCCGGTATGCCGGCTCTTTGTGTCTAGCCCTAGAGATTGTTTCTTGCCTGTCCTCTTTGGGGAGCCCTACCCCTCCTTATATAAGTTGTAGGTGCGAGTTACATGACTAGTCCTATCTGACCCGCCGTCAGGGCCATCCGTGAGTCGCCAGGCTCGTGAGTCGTCAGACCAGTGAGCCGCCAGACTCGTGAGTCGCCAGTCCTCCAGCGAGTTACCAATTAAAATGCCAAGCCCGGCCGGGTCATACTTCCGGCCGGGTCATACAGCGGGGTATATCCCCGACACGCTGCGATCGCCGTTTGCCTAGCATAGCTCCCCATACAGGTGAGGATGGTGGGCTGCGCATCTGCATCGATGTTATAGGGCTCAACCGAGCTGCAACTCAAGAGCGCCTTTGGCCTTTGCGCGTGGGACGTTGTGAGGGTCCGCCGCACAGCTATGTTCGCATGCCTTTCGGCCTGCCGAACACGGCTGTCACCCACCAGCGCCATCTACGGAGCATTCTGGCAGCTCAGGAGGCCAGGCATCATGCGGTCTTGGCAGAGATGGAGATGGTCCTCGAGGATTTGCCTGGACCTCCAGAGCCTCCCGAGGCTCAGGGCTCCGGTGGCTCCCGAGATCGGCCTCTTGATCACGCATCTTCAGCTACATCAACACCCCCTCTACAACGGTACCAGGTGACATTTTTGAATTCATTTCAGCTCGGAGCGCCCTCAGGGCTGCATCATTCCCAGGCCGCATGGGTCCGTCCCTGCGGCATGTATCCCATTTGCTTATGTCTTTAGTTTACCTTGCTGGGGGCGCCCTTCGGGCTGCATCATCCCCAAGCCGCTCGGGCCTGACCCCGTGCCATGTATCCCTCTTGCATTTATCTAAGCTGATTTGCCCTTCATGCTTAACCTGCCTATGATTATCATCTGCCACCTACCACGGGCCTTATCTCCCTCATGCAAATCACTTGCGCGTTAAAAGGGGGGCTCCTGAGCATCGCGACTCAGGAGCCCTTACTGGCTCTCCAGCCCTCACCCCCTGGCCTTGTCCACGGCATCGCGACCTGGCATACCACTGGCCGCGGAGCTCGCTCGAGGGCCCGGACCTGAGGACATAGAGCATTTGCATCTAACCATCTCGCAGGAACACACAGCCGTCCAAGGCTCAAGACTAGACGCAACCCACCTTGAGGTAGGGCCTCGTGAGTCCAATGCTAGCTCATGAGTGCCCCAGATACACCTCGTCTAGCCCTGCCGTGCAAGACACGTGTCAGGGCGGGGTTGTACACGCCCCGAGGGCTCCTCCCGGAGGGGGCACCCCTCCCACATACCAGTGGAAGCACATGCTCCATGCTGGCTGACGACACTGCCGAGGAGCGGCTATGCCCGTACACATACGGAAGTGCTATGCTCCGCGCTGGTGATAAACAACTGAGGGTGGCCCACAGCCGTATCAACCTCAGGGAGCCCAGAGCTCAGTGTCTGGCCTCATCGCAACACCTCCCCTCGGGAGCGTCCCGCGAGGGGGCTGGACACGGGGGCTGCGCCCGGACCACGCCTGAACGCACGCCACCCAGCTGAAGGAAATATGCCCTAGAGGCAATAATAAAGTTATTATTTATTTCCTTATTTGATGATAAATGTTTATTATTCAAGCTAGAATTGTATTAACCGGAAACATGATACATGTGTGAATACATAGACAAACATATAGTCACTAGTATGCCTCTATTTGACTAGCTCATTAATCAAAGATGGTTATGTTTCCTAACCATATACATGTGTTATCATTTGATTAATGGGATCACATCATTAGGAGAATGATGTGATTGACATGACCCATTCCATTAGCCTAGCACTTGATCGTTTAGTATGTTGCTATTGCTTTCTTCATGACTTATACATGTTCCTAGAACTATGAGATTATGCAACTCCCGTTTACCGGAGGAACACTTTGGGTGCTACCAAACGTCACAACGTAATTGGGTGATTATAAAGGAGCACTACAGGTGTCTCCAAAGGTACATGTTGGGTTGGCGTATTTCAAGATTAGGTTTTGTCACTCCGATTGTCGGAGAGGTATCTCTGGGCCCTCTCGGTAATGCACATCACTATAAGCCTTGCAAGCAATGTAGCTAATGAGTTAGTTACGGAATGATGCATTATGTAACGAGTAAAGAGACTTGCCGGTAACGAGATTGAACTAGGTATTGGATACCGACGATCGAATCTCGGGCAAGTAACATACCGATGACAAAGGGAAAAACGTATGTTGTTATGCGGTTTGACCGATAAAGATCTTCGTAGAATATGTAGGAGCCAATATGGGCATCCAGGTCCCACTATTGGTTATTGACCGGAGACGTGTCTCGGTCATGTCTACATTGTTCTCGAACCCATAGGGTCCGCACGCTTAAGGTTTCGATGACAGATATATTATGAGTTTATGAGTTTTGATGTACCGAAGGAGTTCGGAGTACCGGATGAGATCGGGGACATGACGAGGAGTCTCGAAATGGTCGAGACGTAAAGATCCATATATTGGACGACTATATTCGGAGTTCGGAAAGGTTCCGAGTGATTCGGGTATTTTTCGGAGTACCGGAGAGTTACGGTAATACGGGGGAAGAAGTATATGGGCCTTATTGGGCTTTAGGGGAGAGGGAGAGGCAGGCCACGCGCCCCCCATTGACTAGTCCGAATTGGACTAGGGGGAGGGGCGGCGCTCCCTCCTTCCTTCTCTTCCCTCTTCCCCTTCCTTGTCTCCTACTCCTACTACTTGGAAGGACTCCTAGTTGGACTAGGAAAGGGGGAATCCTACTCCCGGTGGGAGTAGGACTCCCCTAGGGCACGCCATAGAGAGGGCCGGCCCTCCCCTCCTCCACTCCTTTATATACGGGGGCAGGGGGCACCCCATAGACACAAGTTGATCTACGGATCATTCCTTTGCCGTGTGCGGTGCCCCCCTCCACCATATTCCACCTCGGTCATATCGTCGTGGAGTTTAGGCGAAGCCCTGCGCCGGTAGAACATCATCATCGTCACCACGCCATCGTGCTGACGGAACTCATCCCCGACGCTTTGCTGGATCGGAGCCCGGGGAACGTCATCGAGCTGAACATGTGCTGAACACGGAGGTGCCGTACGTTCGGTGCTTTGATCGGTCGGGTCGTGAAGACGTACGACTACATCAACCGCGTTGTCATAACGCTTCCGCTTACGGTCTACGAGGGTACGTAGACAATACTCTCTCGTCTCGTTGCTATGCCATCACCATGATCTTGCGTGTGCGTAGGAAATTTTTGAAATTACTACGTTCCCCAACAGTGGCATCAGAGCCTAGTTTTATGCGTAGATGTCATATGCACGAGTAGAACACAAGTGAGTTGTGGGCGATACAAGTCATACTGCTTACCAGCATGTCATACTTTGGTTCGGCGGTATTGTGAGATGAAGCGGCCCGGACCGACATTACGCGTACGCATACGCGAGACTGGTTTCACCGTTACGAGCACTCGTGCTTAAAGGTGGCTGGCGGGTGTGTGTCTCTCTCACTTTAGCTGAATCGAGTGTGGCTACGCCCGGTCCTTACGAAGGTTAAAACAACACTAACTTGACGAACTATCGTTGTGGTTTTGATGCGTAGGTAAGAACGGTTCTTGCTAAGCCCGTAACAGCCACGTAAAACTTGCAACAACAAAGTAGAGGACGTCTAACTTGTTTTTGCAGGGCATGTTGTGATGTGATATGGTCAAGACGTGATGCTATATTTTATTGTATGAGATGATCATGTTTTGTAACCGAAGTTATCGGCAACTGGCAGGAGCCATATGGTTGTCGCTTTATTGTATGAAATGCAAACGCCCTGTAATTGCTTTACTTTATCACTAAGCGGTAGCGATAGTCGTAGAAGCAATAGATGGCGTAAACGACAACGATGCTACGATGGAGATCAAGGTGTTGCACCGGTGACGATGGTGATCACGACGGTGCTTCGGAGATGGAGATCACAAGCACAAGATGATGATGGCCATATCATATAACTTATATTGATTGCATGTGATGTTTATCCTTTATGCATCTTATCTTGCTTTGATTGACGATAGCATTTTAAGATGATCTCTCACAAAAAATTATCAAGAAGTGTTCTCCCTGAGTATGCACCGTTGCCAAAGTTCGTCGTGCCCAGACACCACGTGATGATCGGGTGTGATAAGCTCTACGTCCATCTACAACGGGTGCAAGCCAGTTTTGCACACGCAGAATACTCAGGTTAAACTTGACGAGCCTAGCATATGCAGATATGGCCTCGGAACACGGAGACCGAAAGGTCGAACGTGAATCATATAGTAGATATGATCAACATAGTGATGTTCACCATTGAAACTACTCCATCTCACGTGATGATCGGACATGGTTTAGTTGATTTGGATCACGTGATCACTTAGATGACTAGAGAAATGTCTGTCTAAGTGGGAGTTCTTAAATAATATGATTAATTGAACTTAAATTTATCATGAACTTAGTCCTGGTAGTATTTTGCAAATTATGTTGTAGATCAATAGCACGCGTTGTTGCTTTCATATTTTTATTTTGATATGTTCCTGGAGAAAACTATGTTGAAAGATGTTAGTAGCAATGATGCGGATTGGATCCGTGATCTGAGGTTTATCCTCATTGCTGCGCAGAAGAATTATGTCCTTGATGCACCGCTAGGTGACAGACCTATTGCAGGAGCAGATACAGACGTTATGAACGTTTGGCTAGCTCAGTATGATGACTACTTGATAGTTTAGTGCACCATGCTTAACGGCTTAGAATCGGGACTTCAAAGACATTTTGAACGTCATGGATCATATGAGATGATCCAGGAATTGAAGTTAATATTTCAAGAAAATACCCGAGTTGAGAGATATGAAGTCTCCAACAAGTTCTATAGCTAAAAGATGGAGGAGAATCGCTCAACTAGTGAGCATGTGCTCAGATTGTCTGGGTACTTCAATCGCTTGAATCAAGTGGGAGTTAATCTTCCAGATAAGATAGTGATTGACAGAATTCTCTAGTCACCATCACCAAGTTAGTAGAACTTCCTGATGAACTATAATATGCAAGGGATGACGAAAGTGATTCCCATGCTCTTCGTGATGTTGAAATCAACGAAGGTAGAAATCAAGAAAGAGCATCAAGTGTTGATGATTGACAAGACCACTAGTTTCAAGAAAAGGGAAAGAAAGGGAAACTTCAAGAAGAATGGCAAACAAGTTGTCACTCCCGTGAAGAAGCCCAAAGCTGGACCTAAGCCTGAAACTGAGTGCTTCTACTGCAAAGGAAATGGTCACTGGAAGTGGAACTACTCCAAATGCTTGGTGGATAAGAAGGATGGCAAAGTGAACAAGGGTATATTTTGATGTACATGTTATTGGTGTGTACCTTACTAGTGTTTATAGTAGCCCCTGAGTATTTGATACTTGTTCGGTTGCTAAAAATTTAGTAACTCGAAACAAGAGTTACAGAATAAACAGAGCTAGTTGAAGGGGAAGTGACGATTAGTGTTGGAAGTAGTTCCAAGATTGATATGATCATCATCACACACTCCCTATACTTTCGGGATTAGTGTTAAACCTAAATAAATGTTATTTAGCTTTTGCGTTGAGCATGAATATGATTTGATCATGTTTATTGCAATACAGTTATTCATTTAAAGTCAGAGAATAATTGTTGTTCTGTTTACATGAATAAAACCTTCAATGGTCATACACCCAATGAAAATAGTTTGTTGGATCTCGATCGTAGTGATACACATATTCATAATATTCATGCCAAAAGATGCAAAGTTAATAATGATAGTGCAACTTATTTGTGGCACTGCCGTTTAGGTCATATCGGTGTAAAGCGCATGAAGAAACTCCATAAAGATGGATTTTCAGAATCACTTGGTTATGAATCATTTGATGCTTGCGAACCGTGCCTTTGTGCAAGATGACTAAAACTCCGTTCTCCGGAACAATGGAACAAGCTACTGACTTATTGGAAATAATACATACCGATGTATGCGATCCAATAAGTGTTGATGCTCGTGGCAAGTATCGTTATTTTCTGAACTTCAGAAGATGATTTGAGCAGATATGGGTATATCTACTTGATGAAACATAAGTCTGAAATAGTTGAAAGGTTCAAAGAATTACAGAGTGAAGTGGAAAAATCATCGTAACAAGAAAATAAAGTTTCTGCGATCTGATCGCGAAGATGAATATTTAAGTTACGAGTTTGGTCTTCAATTAAAACAATGTGGAATAGTTTCACAGCTCACGCCACCTGGAACACCACAATGGAATGGTGTGTCCGAACGTTGTAATCGTACTTCACTAGATATGGTGCGATCTATGATGTCTCTTATCGGTTTACCACTATCGTTTTGGGGTTATGCATTAGAGACAGCTACATTCATGTTTAATAGGGCACCATCTAAATCCGTTGAGACGACACCGTATGAACTATGGTTTAGCAGTAAACCTAAGCTGTCGTTTCTTAAAGTTTGGGGCTGCGATGCTTGTGTGAAAAAGTTTCATCCTGATAAGCTCAAACCCAAATCGGAGAAGTGCGTCTTCATAGAATACCCAAAGGAAACTGTTGGGTACACCTTCTATCACAGATCTGAAGGCAAAACATTCGTTGCTAAGAATGGATCCTTTCTAGAGAAGGAGTTTCTCTCGAAAGAAGTGAGTGGGAGGAAAGTAGAACTTGATGAGGTAACTGTACCTTCTCCCGAATTGGAAAATAGTTCATCACTGAAATCAGTTATAGTGATTCCTACACCAATTAGTGAGGAAGCTAATGATGATGATCATGGAACTTCAGATCAAGTTACTACAGAACCTCGTAGGTCTTCCAGAATACGGTTCGCACCAGAGTGGTACGGTAATCCTGTTCTGAAAGTCATGTTACTAGACCATGATAAACCTACGAACTATGAGGAAGCGATGATGAGCCCAGATTCCGCAAAATGGCTGCAGGCCATGAAATCTGAGATAGGATCCATGTATGAGAACAAATTATAGACTTTGGTGGATTGCCCGGCAAGCCATAGAAAATAAATGGATCTTCAAGAGGAATACGGACGTTGATAATAGTGTTACTATCTACAAAGCTCGACTTGTCGCAAAAAGGTTTTTGACAAGTTCAAGGTGTTCACTACAATGAGGTTTTCTCAATTGTAGCGATGCTTAAGTTTGTCCGAATCATGTTAGCAATTGCCACATTTTATGAAATTTGGAAAATGGATGTCAAAACTACATTCCTTAATGGATTTATTAAAGAAGAGTTGTATATGATACAACCAGAAGGTTTTGTCAATCCTAAAGGTGCTAACAAAGTGTGCATGCTCCAGCGATCCGTCTATGGACTGGTGCAAGCATCTCAGAGTTGGAATATACACTTTGATAAGTTGATCAAAGCATATAGTTTTGTACAGACTTACGGTGAAGCCTGTATTTACAAGAAAGTGAGTGGGAGCACTACAACATTTCTGATAAGTATATGTGAATGACATATTGTTGATCGAAAATAATGTAGAATTATTCTGCAAAGCATAAAGGAGTGTTTGAAAGAAGTTCTTTAAAAGAAAGACTTCAGTAAAGCTACTTACATATTGAGCATCAAGATCTATTGAGATAGATCAAGACGCTTGATAAGATTTTCAATGAGTACATACCTTGACAAGATTTTGAAGTAGTTCAAAATGGAACAGTCAAAGAAAGAGTTCTTGCCTGTGTTGCAAAGGTATGAAATTGAGTAAGACTCAAATCCCGACCACAGCAGAAAATAGTAAGAGAATGAAATTCATTCCCTATGCATCAGTCATAGGTTCTATAAAAGTATGCTATGCTATGGACCAGACCTATTGTATACTCTGCCCTGTTTTGGCAAGAGAGTACAATAGTGATCTTGGAGTAGATCACTAGACATTGGTCAAAATTATCCTTAGTGGAATAAGGATATGTTTCTCGATTATGGAGGTGACAAAAAGGTTCATCGTAAAGGGTTACGTCGATACAAGTTTTGGCACTGATCCAGATGACTCTAAGTCTTAATCTGGATACATATTGAAAGTGGGAGCAATTAGCTGTAGTAGCTCCGTGCGGAGCATTGTAGACATAGTATATTTGTAAAATACATACGGCTCTGAATGTGACAGACCCGTTAACTAAGCCTCTCTCACAAGCAAAACATGATCACACCTTAGTACTCTTTTGGGTGTTAATCACATAGCGATGTGAACTAGATTATTGACTCTAGTAAACCCTTTGGGTGTTGGTCACATGACGATGTGAACTATGGGTGTTAATCATATACAGATATGAATATTGGTGTTAAATCACATGGCGATGTGAACTAGATTATTGACTCTAGTGCAAGTGGGAGACTGAAGGAAATATGCCCTAGAGGTAATAATAAAGTTATTATTTATTTCCTTATTTCATGATAAATGTTTATTATTCATGCTAGAATTCTATTAACCGGAAACATGATACATGTGTGAATACATAGACAAACATATAGTCACTAGTATGCCTCTACTTGACTAGCTCATTAATCAAAGATGGTTATGTTTCCTAACCATAGACATGTGTTGTCATTTGATTAATGGGATCACATAATTAGGAGAATGATGTGATTGACATGACCCATTCCGTTAGCCTAGCACTTGATCATTTAGTATGTTGCTATTGCTTTCTTCATGACTTATACATGTTCCTGGAACTATGAGATTATGCAACTCCCATTTACCGGAGGAACACTTTGGGTGCTACCAAATGTCACAACGTAACTGGGTGATTATAAAGGAGCACTACAGGTGTCTCCAAAGGTACATGTTGGGTTGGCGTATTTCAAGATTAGGTTTTGTCACTCCGATTGTCGGAGAGGTATCTCTGGGCCCTCTCGGTAATGCACATAACTATAATCCTTGCAAGCAATGTAGCTAATGAGTTAGTTGCGGGATGATGTATTATGGAACAAGTAAAGAAACTTGCCGGTAACGAGATTGAACTAGGTATTGAGATACAGATGATCGAATCTCGGGGAAGTAACATACCGATGACAAAGGGAACAACGTATGTTGTTATGCGGTTTGACCGATAAAGATCTTCGTAGAATATGTAGGAGTCAATATGGGCATCCAGGTCCCGCTATTGGTTATTGACCGGAGACGTGTCTCGGTCATGTCTACATTGTTCTCGAACCCGTAGGGTCCGCACACTTAAGGTTTCGATGACAGATATATTATGAGTTTATGAGTTTTGATGTACCGAAGGAGTTCGGAGTCCCGAATGAGATCGGGGACATGACGAGGAGTCTCGAAATGGCTGAGACGTAAATATCGATATATTGGACAACTATATTCGCAGTTCGAAAAGGTTCCGAGTGATTCGGGTATTTTTCGGAGTACCGGGGAGTTATGGGAATACGGGGGAAGAAGTATATGGGACTTATTGGGCTTTAGGGGGAGGGAGAGGCAGGCCGCGCACCCCCCATTGACTAGTCCGAATTGGACTAGGGGGAGGGGCGGCGCCCCCTCCTTCCTTCTCTTCCCTCTTCCCCTTCCTTGTCTCTTACTCCTACTACTTGGAAGGACTCCTAGTTGGAATAGGAAAGGGGGAATCCTACTCCCGGTGGGAGTAGGACTCCCCTAGGGTGCGCCATAGAGAGGGTCGGCCCTCCCCTCCTCCACTCCTTTATATACGAGGGCAGGGGGCACCCATAGACACAAGTTGATCTACGGATCGTTCTTTAGCCGTGTGCGGTGCCCCCCTCCACCATATTCCACCTCGGTCATATTGTCGCGGAGTTTAGGCGAAGCCCTGTGCCGTTAGAACATCATCATCGTCACCACGCCGTCGTGCTGATAGAACTCATCCCCGACGCTTTGCTGGATTGGAGCTCGGGGAACGTCATCGAGCTAAACGTGTGCTGAACACGGAGGTGCCGTACGTTCGGTGCTTGGATCGGTCGGATCGTGAAGACGTACGACTACATCAACCGCGTTGTCATAACGCTTCCGCTTACGGTCTACGAGGGTACGTAGACAATACTCTCCCCTCTCGTTGCTATGCCATCACCATGATCTTGCGTGTGCGTAGGAAATTTTTGAAATTACTACCTTCCCCAACACCAGCCAGGTCCCACAGACCTGGTCGTCACGCACCTCTCCCCGAGCGGAGCCAAGGTATGAAGATCGTTTGAACGTCAAGGGGGACTCCTGAGCATCGCGACTCAGGAGCCTAACTGGTCACATACCCCCTCACTCCTTAGTCCCGCGAGGCTAATGGAGGTTGAGGTATGCGCGGGGCCGGGCCCTGCCGACGTAGAACGCCAGATCCACCCCTACATTCCCTCCGTATTTGCTGTTTGAACATCAAGGGGGACTCCTGAGCATCGCGACTCAGGAGCCTAACTTTTCACGTAGCCCCTCACTCCTTGGTTCCGTCCTGGTGATCCGGTCGGGGCTAACGGCGGTTGAGGTAGGCGCGGGGCCGGGCTCTGCCGACGTAGGACATAAAGCAAGTAGGAAGAAAACCGCAAGGTTTCGAAGCAAATCCAGAAGCAAATATTACAAACCATAATTGTTTTCACAATACCAAACGCAAGTTTAAACGCCTCCACGAGACATGGTGCACATTGTAGGAGTTAAAACAGGCAGGAAGCCATGAGAAGATCACCCTTGGACAACGCTGTCATTCGCAAGGGGCTCCGCCTCCATGATCGTGTCGCCCCCGCCAGCTCCACCTCCCGAGGCCACGAGATCAGCAGCACCTGCCGTGGGCACAGTGGCAAATGCGCGGAACTTCGCCAGCAAGGCTTCCATCTGGCCCTTCACGGCTTTAGCAGCAGCGACGAAGCGCTCGTCGTCCACGGGCACCAGCAGCTCGTCGAGGTTGGCGCCAGGGTCGCGAAGGTATACGTGGCTGACGATGCGCGTTAGCGCCGCAGAAGAAAGGACGCGAGCTTCAACCTCGGCCATGGGGCCGACGCCGGTCACAACTTCCTCGAGCACGTCGACCAAGAAAAGAACCAGCTGGGCGGGGCCGTCCTTGGCGCCAGCTAGCGGTTTCTCCAGGCCGCCCTCGTAGAGCGTCTTCAGCGCCTTGGGAGATCTCTCCTCAAGGCGCGCAAAGGCCACGCGGTCCTCGGCCAAGACCTTCGCCTTGGCGTCCAGCTCGGCCCTCTCCGTCTTCAGCTTCTACTCCAGCGTCCCAAGTCGACCGCGTTTAGCGGTCAGCTCGGTGTTGCGGTCCCCGATGGCGTCCTCCCGAGCCTTCATTTCCTCCTCTTTTGCCTGGTGGCTGGGAGCTTCTTTGGCGTGCTCGTCATGCAAGCCCTGCAGCTCGGCCTCCAATGCCATGCGACGGGGCTGGGCGACCGTGGCATCCTTCAGTGCTGCATCGCGGGCGGCTGTGGCCTGGGTGGCGGCTTGCTTCTCCTCCTCAGAAGCTGTCGCAGCCCGCCTCGGCGCCGCTCGGACAGAGGTGTCGGAATGAACCCAGCCATAGATCAGCTCCAGGCGCCCGGCTGCCAGGTGGGAGTCGGTGCCCTGAAGGTCTTCCCGTAGCTGGCCCAACACGGAAAGGGCACGTTCCAAGACAGCAGAAGAGGCAGGAGGGCACAGAACAAGCGACGTAGGAGGAGGAGGAAGTAGAGTGACCACGGCTCAAGAGACTGGGGGCTCCCGAGCCTTGGCTACCTGAGCAACAGCATCAGGCACCGGCACCTCCGGAGTCAGCGGGGCCACGGGGGCTGGCACCACGCCAGAGCACTCCTCCGGGCCTTGCGAGGATGATCGGGCAGGGGAGGTGCGAACTTCACCGCCTCCCCTTCTCACGGATGAAGGCGCGGCCGCAACAGATGAGTCTACCCCAGGCGGAGCCACCGTGTTCCCCTTCTTCTCCTTCACCGCGAGCGGCAGCCTAACCAAGTGATGGAGAACGTCAAGCCCCGGCAGCAAAAACGAGAACAAGACGGAGTTCGAGCACTTACTAGTCAATCACGGCATAGGCCACCAACCTCTTGCCAAGCTTAAAGCCCGAAAGCCTCTTGGTCCGGGGTGCAGTGTCGAGAGGTCCAGGAGTGGAAGATGGCACACATGAAGGGTTGGAGGCGGTTTCGGGCGGTGCCTGGGCAGGAGTAGCCCCATGGGAGATCAGCGCCGACCTGTCCTTCTTCGAGATCACGGGCATGTCCTCTTCCTCTCGCACGGCGTTGGCCTCATCGTCGACCGGCAGGGTGCGGAGGATGTTGGCTCTGCGCCAGGGGGAGGTCTTCCCCGTCCCCTCAGTGGTTGCCTCCGAGTCGCGCTCCTCTTCTTCTTCGTCTTCCTCTCCTCCTCTGCGGAAGTCACCAGAAGATACTTCCACTAGCGTCGTCGCCCCCTGGGCCATAGGAGGCTCCGCCGGCACCAGGCCGTGCCCATCAAAGGTGGGCATGGAATCCACCGCCTGTTTCCAGTCCTGACGGAGGAACAGGGGAGCTGGGGCACCCCGCAGACCTTCCTGGTCGTCCCCAACCAAGAGGCGAAGAGCTGCAGCCAGACCCTCGTCGGCCAAGGTCGTTGGGTTCAGCGAAGATCGTCGTCCGCGCCCCCAAGCATCCACAACGGGCGCGAGTGTGCCTGAAGCGGAGCCACCCGCTATGTCAGGAACTCCCTCAGGAGCGTGGCCCCTGTCAGCTTTGCCGCCTTCACATTGCCCGGCCTCAAGTCGGCGTTCATCTTCTCCAGCACCAACTTCTCCTGGTCATCGGTAAGCTTCACACGGGACTACCCTTCTCAGACTGGGGTGGCTCCGTTGGCAACGCCAATCGGGAGTGGAAACAGCCGGGATCCATCATGACCCACTTGCTCCAGAAGTTATCGACCCTCTTCCCGGTCTTCGAGATCGCGTTGGCCTTGGAGTATGCGACGAAGTTGGCTCACGCCGAGGTATGCTCGCCGTTGATTCTGAGGGAGAAGCAGTGACGCAGCAAAGCCACAGACGACATCACCCCAGCATGCGCCTCGCAGTAGTAGGCGAAAATTAACAAAAGGAGAATGGAGTTGGGATGGAGATGAAGGGCCGGCAACCTGTAATGGCGGAGGACGGCGTAGAAGAACTCGGAGAAGGGAGGAACCAGGCCGGCGAAGACGGCGTTCGTGAAGAAGGGGTAGAAGGTGCTCCCCTTAGACTCCGGATCGGTGGAGCTAGCCCGGAGTTCGGTCTCCCCCATCTCGCTGCCCTCCACCGTCACCATCGGGCGCGTAGCGGCGAGATTCTTCTCTGACATGTTGGGGGCATCCAGGGCCAGTGAATACCAAGCCGGCAGGGCATCGGCCTTGGCCTTGCGGGGCGGCATTGCTTGCTGAATGGATACTCGATTATGGACTCTGGCTCCAAGAAGAAAAATGGTGGGCGGATGGGAAAATAAAACAACTGAGGACGGGGAGAACCTCATCGCTGAGAAAGAACCGAGGATTGATCTTGCAAAAACGAAGAGGGTCGAATCGTCTTGACGAGAAATGCACCGGATGAAAAGAGCTAAGAACCAACGATTGGAAAACCCACTATGTGATCCTAAAGAAAATTTGAAGGGGAAGAGGAGTATATCAAAACACCTACATCAAGATTCCTCACCAGAGCGACAAAGGGGCTGAGGACTAAAAAGAATTCCTACTCTCCGATATAACTAGACTCCGAAAACAGTTTTCTTCTAGACTCGACAACGGCCAACTACGATCAATCAAGGGGGCTCCTATGGTCGGTCGAGGCTCTGATACCAAATTGTCACGCCCAATATGCGACCCTATCCTAAAGGAACTCGAAGGTCCCACCAAGGATAGAAGCACATATTGGAGACGCTTTTGCAAGGTGGATATCATTACATCGTACCATTACATAATAGTAGGGGATACGTACAAAAGGCATACAATGCCACATGAATATAACAAACTCATACAAAAGAGCTACATCCGACTACGGATGAAACACAAAGAGAAACTCAAATGACATCCACCCTGCTAGCCCAGGCTGCCGACCTGGAACCTATCCCCTGATCGAAGAAGAAGCAGAAGAAGAACTCCAAAACAAGCAAACATCGCTCTCGCGTCATGATCATCGCATTACCTGTACCTGCAACTGTTGTTGTAGTAATCTGTGAGCCACGAGGACTCAGCAATCCCATAACCATGGGTATCAAGACTAGCAAAGCTTAATGGGTATCGAATGGATAAGTGGTGAGGCTGCAGCAAGCGACTAAGCATGATATGGTGACTAAATTACGAGTACAAGAATAAGATGAGAAGCTACGCCAACTGTCGCAAACTAGTAATGATCAAGAAAGTGATCTTGAACTACTTACGTTCAAACATAACCCCACCATGTTCTCTTCTTGACCCTCTCGAAAAGAGACCGTCACTGTTACGCACACGGTTGGTGTATTTTAATTCGAATCTGCTGTCAAGTCTTCTACAACCGGGCATTAAAAATTCCCATCTGCACACATAACTGTGTGCACGACTTTCAAAAGTTTAAACCCTGCAGGGGTGTCGCAACTTAGCCCATTATAAGCTCACGATCCGCGGAGAAAATCCTCCATCGCGGGACATCCGATCAGACTCAGGGTCCTGGTGCACAAGACATTTCGACAATGGTAAAACTAATCCAGCAAAGCCTCCCAGCGTGTCGACACCCCAATAGTAGCCGCACGTATCCAGTCTCAGGACACGTCCGGATGGGAAAGCCTACGAGTAAAACCAGATCCTCAGGTTGCCCCGTGGTGGCCCTGCAGTCAGCCCGTTTGGGACCAACACCATCAGCGCTAGCGCCGCCCTGTATGTAGAAAAATCCTCGGGTTCGCGACGCCCTATGCCAATTAATCATTAGGTTCAAGTATTATTATGGAAAATGTTAAAACCAAAGTTGGGCCTTGCTAGAAAAGTTTTATTCAAAGCGAACTGTCAAGCGGGGCCCATAAACCCACACCATGTTAGGGACACAAAATCAAGGAACATAACACTGGTATGATGAAAACTAGGGTGTCAAGAGTGGAACAAAACACCAGGCATAAGGCCGAGCCTTCCACCCTTTAGCAAGTATATAGATGCATTAATTAAATAAGAGATATTGTGATATCCCAACATAATCATGTCCAACATGGAGCAATCTTCAACTTCACCTGCAACTAACAATGCTATAAGAGGGGCTGAGCAAAAGCAATAACACAGCCAAACAATGATTTGCTAGGAAGGGTGAAAAGGTTAGAGGCTGCCATGGCAATTTGGGAGGCTTGATAAGCAAGTGATAGTTAGTGCAGCATAGCGATAGAACGAAGCAACTAGCATAGCAATGATAGTAGTGAGATCCAAGGTGACGGTCATCTTGCCTGAAATCCCGCTAGGAAGAAGAACGAGTCCATGAAGAATACGAATGGATGAAGACGAACCAAGCATAGATGAACGAATCCTCATGAACGCAACGAAACAGGAACTATCGAGAAGAAGCACAACCGGAAAGAAGCAAACAACATGGTAAACACACAACACATAAACATGACATGATGCTCAACCAAGTAAGATGCATGACAAGTCTATATGATGCTACTCATGGAAAGGTATGATGCATACAAGAACATCACATCAAAGCAAGTTTAAATGAGGCCGGAAACAACATATAGCAAATACTGTAAGTCCTGATATGCAAATTTCGAAATTGGTCCAGATCTGAACAAACATTAAGTTGAAGTTGTTAAACAGAAAGTTAAAGATCACCATGATGATCTACATGAAATTCTAGTCAAGTTACATATAAATTTCATTTAGCTCGGAGCTATGGCCTAGAAGATATGAGCAAAACAAGTTAAATGGCATTGATGCAAAATGCATCCAAACCTCAAGCAAACACCTCAAACCAACGATGCAACATGATCAGATGAAACTACATGCAAAATCAAGCAAGTTTCATATAGATCATGCTCAAAGCGGAGCAACGGTGCAACACATACACTCCAAACAAGATATAACAACAATCTGCCCAAAACAGCAAGTACGCACTTTGCAAACATCAAAACAACATGCTACAGGAATCACATGAGCACAAACTTCACATACACTTCATGTACAGATAACATAGTTCAAATATCATTAAGGTTCAGGTTCATAGGCATCAATATTAACCCAATATGATCAATGCAAAATGGAACTTTAATACAGGAGTATATGCATGAGCAAAGTTAATATGATGGCAACTTGAGAACAAGAAAGAGACAAGCTGCAGCAAGTTAACATAGCAACCAAGGGCACGTCATGAATTACACATAACAAAGAGCAAATAACATTATGGAATCATATACATATGGCTCATGGATTAGTAGGAATCAACAAGACAATATTGAATGTTGAAACAGTTTCAGCAAGTGTAAAACAATATTATGATACTATGTTTGCATGAATGGAACAGAGGCATATGACATCCAAAATTAACAACCGTGGCATGTGAATGAAGTACTCATAGAATATTTAAAAACATGTAATTGGAGTATCTCCATAAGAGGCATGGATCACTAAACAACAAGCTCACAACAAGACATCATGAAGTTAACAGAAATCTGGAACATTATATAAGCATGTTCATGGCAATTAAAATATATGCTACAGGGCATATATGAGGCATCCAAAGACATGTAATGATATACCATAACATATACAAGAAAATATGTCAACTAAGGATCTCCCGATTATGCATGGATTAATTGGTAGCATCAAGGAAAGATAGCATCATGATATGACAGAAACAGACTTGACAGAAAGTTAACAGCAAGTAGCCCACTTCACAAGCTTGATGCACTCACTACAGGGAATATAAACATACATGGATTGCAACCCCGTTAAATATGTCATGAATATTCTCCTAAAACATGGAGACATCATGCTCATAGGATGCACACACAAAATGCAACAAAAATGACAAATCAGCAAGTTACAACAGTTTTCAGTAGTTAACAGCAACATGCACAGGGATTAATATGTCAAGATGCACCCTAACATGAATGAAAAGCACACAAACATGTAGAGCATGAAGGGAAGAACATTTTAATATCAAGATCATGACCATAGCATCAACAATGACAAAGTTGTGGCACTCACAAACGCATACGTAATGTTAACAAACATCAGATTTCAGAAGTTCATATCACATAGCAGTTTCGCAGTGAAGGTTAAGGCATCAATACTAATCCTAACATGCATGCAAACAACTCCATCATGAATAGCCCTCTGAGTTGAACATTTCGATATATCATGCACACAAAACGGAGCAATATGCATGATGTTATGGCATGTCAAACATATGCACATGGTGTTGAAAATCTGGGACTTAGTGAAAAAAAACCACCTCGGGGAAAATGGACGGGGAGGAACCAGGACGGAGGGATCCAGGATGCGGGCGGCTGTTTGGATCGGGGGAGTGGTGGATCTCATCCCACTCCCCGGATCCAGCGACGAGGAGCTCCGGCGAGCTCCGACGAAGCTCCGGTAAGGCGAGGACGGCCAAAGGACGAGCGAAGAGGGCCGGAGGAGGTCGGGGCCGGCCGGATCTGGTTGCCCCTGACCTGATCCGATCGAGTTCGGCGGCGGGGCCGCGAGGGATGGGCTGGCGGCGGCGGGGCGAAGGCGCGGACGGCGGGGAGGCTCGACGGGCGGCGGGGTAGGGCGGCTGCATGGGGCGTCTCGGGCCTGGCGCGGTGCGGCGCGGGCCTGCCCTGAGGAGGCGGCTACGGGCGAACGGGCGAGGCGCCTGGGGCAGCGGCGGCGGGAGCCGGGCCGCGGGGGCCGGTGGCGGGCCTAGCGGGCCGCGGGCGGCGGGGAGGAGAGAGAAAGCCAGCCGGCCAGGTGGCATGTTGCGACTCGCCGGGGCGCGGCGGCGGACGCGTCCGGCGCTGTCCGGACGAGTCCGACGTGGATGGGAAGGTTTTTTAGGGTTTCATCTGCGAGAATTTTGGGGCGAGGCACATATTTATAGGTAGAGGGAGCTAGGAGTGTCCAAATGGGGTGCGGTTTTCGCCCACATGATTGTGATCGAACGACGGAGAGCATGGAGGGGGCTTAGATGGGTTAGTGGGCTGTTTGGAGGGGTGTTGGGCTGCAAAGAGAGAGTGGCTTTTGCAGCTACCCGGGTAACCGTTGGGGCATCAAACGACCTTCGAATGGAACGAAATTTGACGGGCGGTCTAGCGGTGATATACCAAGGCCACTCTGCAAATCTCGGCCCATTCCGAGAAGATTTTTCGGCGGCTCACAAAACAAGATCTGTGAGGTGTGACAGGCGCGTGCGAGTGTGTTTGTGCTCAGAACGGACAACGGAAAGAACTGGGAGAACCCGGACGGATGCATGTTTTGAAAAACATGCAGATGAAATGCAGATGACGACATGGAAAATTGCAACACACAAGCAAATGACATGGCAACTATGGCGAATAACTAGAAGACACCTGGCTCATCGGATCCGGGGCGTTACAACTCTCCTCCACTAACAAGAGATCTTGACCCGAGATCTTAGGAACGAGGAGGAAGAGAAAGAGGAAGAGGTGAAGTAAGAACGCAAGAGAGAAGATGAACAAAGTCGAGAACAATCGGGTAGAAAAGAGGAACGACGGATATGACGAGAATCAAAAGCTCAAGGAATAAGATAGACTCTGAAACCACACTAGTTAAAATAAGATAGGAAAGGAATAAGAAGAAAAGAATTCCGGCAGCACCGCGGCTGAAAATGGAAGGAATAGGACATGAACTTCACAAGATGGGATGGCACTTGACGAGATGAACAACGCGATGCATCCAAAAGAATTGAAAGAATGGAATGAGAAGAAGGGATAAGAGAAGAACAACTTCCACCGCGAATGAATCCGATAGCATCCTTAGAGGAAGGATTGAACGTAGTTGAATATCTGAGAAGAACGAAGAAATGCAAAACTCCACTTCAAGAACATGAAGAATTATTGCACCTCGAGACGCAAGAAGAAAAGATACTTGAACTCCTCCAACAAGAATCTTGATGAACACTTGAAGAATTAAATCATGAAGAACCACCATGAAGAACTCCGATGACAAAAGGATGATGAGATAGAAATGAAGGATGAAAGAATAAGATTAAGCCTTGCGGTGATTTAGATGGAGGTTCGCGACGAGACAAGTGAGAAAACTTGGCACTCCGGAAAAGAAAAGATGAACAACTTAGAACTGAGAGATTATTCATCATGAACAATCTCCGAAGGAAGGAATTACTTGACCACGATGAAATAAGAATAAGAATTACATTATGCTTATCCTCATCAAATTTAATTGATGACAACCGGATTTGGCATGCAACTTATTCTTGTTGGAAAAGGATTGAGGGGTATATGGCGCAACCTTGAGGAAGGTCTTCAATGAACCACCAGTGGGATTGGAAAGAACGAATGAATTGAAATGATAATCAAGGAAAAAGAATCTGAAGGAACCACCGTAAGAATTCGAAAATGACTGATGAAAGAGAATGAATCACCGGGAAGAATTAGAAGAACAAATATGCTTGAGGGGATTTAGATGCAAAAGAACGAAGAGATAGCGAGCTGATTAAAGAATACTTGACAGATGCGCCGACGTAAATGGAAGACGATAGCTGGAATGTGAGGACGAAGAATTCTTCTGGAATGATGGCCTCCGGTGAAACGAAACAAAAAAACAACTCCCACCATACTCCGGATGGGTAAGAAAGAATATCTGACAAATGGAATAATTCGAGAGGATAACATGAAGCTAGAACCACGAATCTTCGAGAGAACGGCCTAGATTTAGAAGTAACTCTTCTTCTTCGATCCTCAAATACGATGAGAAACACAACCAAAATTGTTGAGACACTCCGGAAGAATGGGAAGCAAAGAGGTTGAGCCAACAATGAAAAGATTTGAAATCGATCTTGGAGAAGGCATCTGACTGATGACATTCATTCTTACGTCAAACTCCAAAAAGAATAAGGAATGGCTCTGGAATAATTAGAAGAGTCAGGTAAGATCCTGGGAAAAGACCTGTGGGTTAGGGCCCACTGAAGAGAAAACACATTGAAAAGGATTGCAGAATAGATGATGCACTGAAATGACTGAAGGACTAGAATGAGGTGACAACCTCGAATTAATTGGGACATAGACGAATCTCCTGAGATTTCTTTCGCACTCCGGAATGGTTGAATAGCGAGAGGGGAACAAGCAAGAGGAAACATTTGATACAAGGAAAAGAATTTGATCAACCAGAAAAACTTGAATTGAAATCACCGGAAAAGAAAAAATGATGAAGAAGGTTGAACGAAACGAGAATTCACCGGTTGAAATAATTGAGGGAAGACTGAAGAGGCTCCGCATGAATGAAATTGATGCTCGAAAGATACTTAGACTCCAGGAAGAAAAAGGGTGGGAGGGCGGGAAAAACAAAGGCAACTTGGAAGGGCGAACCGACGAATAACTTGAAGAGAAGACACCGGTTGAAATAATTGAGGAAAGAATGCAAAGACTTCGCACCAGTAGGATGGATACTTGATTATGGACTCCGGATCCAAGACGAAAAAGGGTGGGCGGGTGGGAAAAGAAAACAACTAAGGATGGGGAGAACCTCGTCGCTGAGAAAGAACTGAGGATTGATCTTGCAAAAACAAAGAGGGTCGAATCATCTTGACGAGAAATGCACCAGATGAAAAGAGCTAAGAACCAATGATTGGAAAACCCACTGCGTGATCCTAAAGAAAATTTGAAAGGGAATAGGAGTATATCAAAACACCTACGTCAAGATTCCTCACTAGAGCGACGAAGGGGCTGAGGAGTAAAAACAATTCCTACTCTCCGGTATAACTAGACTCCGAAAATAGTTTTCTTCTAGACTCGACAACGGCCAACTACAATCAATAAAGGTGGCTCCTGTGGTCGGTCGAGGCTCTGATACCAACTTGTCATGCCCAATATGCGTCCCTATCCTAAAGGAACTCGAAGGTCCCACCAAGGATAGAAGCACATATTGGAGACGCTTTTGCAAGGTGGATATCATTACATCGTACCATTACCTAATAGTAGGGGATACATACAAAAGGCATACAATGCCACATGAATACAACAATCTCATACATAAGAGCTACATCCGACTACGGATGAAACACAAACAGAAACTCAAATGACATCCACCCTGCTAGCCCAGGCTGCCGACCAAGAACCTATCCCCTGATCGAAGAAGAAGCAGAAGAAGAACTCCGAAACAAGCAAACATCTCTCTCGCGTCATGATCATTGCATTACCTGTACCTGCAATTGTTGTTGTAGTAATCTGTGAGCCACGTGGACTCAGCAATCCCATAAACTTGGGTATCAAGACTAGAAAAGCTTAATTGGTATGGAATGGATAAGTGGTGAGGCTGCAGCAAGCAACTAAGCATAATATGGTGACTAACTTACGAGTACAAGAATAAGATGAGAAGCTACGCCAACGGTCGCAAACTAGTAATGATCAAGAAGTGATCCTGAACTACTTACGTTCAAACATAAACCCACCGTGTTCTCTTCTCGACCCTCTCGAAAAGAGTCCGTCACGGTTACGCACACAGTTGGTGTATTTTAACTCAAATCTGGTGTCAAGTCTTCTACAACCGGACATTAAAAATTCCCATCTGCCACATAACCGCAGGCACGGCTTTCGAAAGTTTAAACCCTGCAGGGGTGTCCCAACTTAGCCCATTATAAGCTCACGATCCGTGGAGACAATCCTCCATCGCGGGACATCCGATCAGACTCGGGGTCCCGGTGCACAAGACAATTCAACAATGGTAAAACTAATCTAGCAAAGCCTCTGTCGGGGCCGGTATCTCTCTGCGGCCCCGGGCACCTATGGGGCACGGGGGGCCCCTTCTAGTCCGGCAAGGGGGGCGGAGGCCGCGCGCAGAGCGGATCGAGGTCGAGCGCGCGGGGGAGACGGGCGATTTTTACCCAGCTTCGGAGCTCTCCAGAGAGATAAAACTCGTACTGCTGCTTTGTGTTCGTATTCGATCTTGCTCCAGGGTGCGAGCGTCTGGTGGTGTTGCCTGTGCCGAATGGCCCGAACCCCTTCTACGTGCGCATGGGCCTCCCTTTTATAGTTTAAAGGGGGCTCCAACAGGTGGCAACGTAGGAAGAGGGGGTAGAAAGGTAAAAACGCAGGTTGGCACAACAGTGACCAACAGTGTCCCCTATCTAACTCTGACAGCAGGGGACAAGGGCATTTAATGCCCGTCCGGTCGCCCAAATAGTGCAAAGGAACGACCGCTAGGTGAGCCACCGGTTGCCACGATGGCGTCTCTGCCAGCTCTGCTTGCCACCTTACTCTGCATGGCTACGTACCGCCCCGCCGCGTGCCCCTGGGGTGGCCCTAGGGTGACACGTCGCTGGGTGCGCTGGATTTTGGGTGGCCGCCTTGCCGCGGCAAGTGCCTTGCCGCGGCCCTTCTCTTGTCGGGCCGGCAAGCTTGCCGGCCGTTGGGCCTTGCCGGGACGCGCGGGGCACCGCGGGAAGTCTTCTGGAGATGCCTTGGTCGGCCTTCCCGGCAAGCTCCTCTTGCCGGGGCCTTGGTTTGAGTACTTCAATCTTGAATGGCATCGAAGTAGCCGTGGAGGATCTTGGCGGACGTCCGGCAAGCCCTGCCGTGGGTTGCTGCGACTGCCCGTGCACAAGTTCGGGGTACTAAGGTACCCCCCTACTTTAGTACACCGACAGGAGCCCCCGGTCCTGGGCCATACACGGTGCCGAGCGTTGTTGGGCCAGGCCCAAAACAGTGCACGGGCACGCGTGGCCTAGGTCACATCGTATATCTCTCCGCTTCCACCGCGCACGCCCAGAGTGGCACGCGTCAAACGCGGCGTCGTGGGCGACGTGGGTGGCGCGTGCGGGGCTGAGCCTCGCGAGCATGCATCAAGCCATAATGAAGGGGACGGCTCACGCCCTCCTACCTAAACGGAGGTAGGCGTGGGGGTGTGGTGCATTTACTGGACGGGGCCAGTGCGCGGCTTTTGAGGCGTCCACTACCATGCTCACGGGGTGGGGGCGAGATCGCCTCACCCGTCCACTCGGCGCTGCATCCCTGCCACGCGGCTCCCATGCGCTTGGGGTCACGGACGGTGAGATTGGGAATCCCGGCTGGCGAGAGCAGAGGCAGCGGGTCGGTCCTGATTCCCTGCTCTCCCGTGCCTTGATTCGCTGAGCGGGGCGGCCGGGCTCCCGCCCTGCTCCTTTATAAAGAGCAGGAGGGGGGCACGGAAGCCCACACTCCTTCATCTCCTTCTTTTCTTTTAACTTCTGCTCCCCTTTCTCCCATTCGCCATGGAGAAAGGGAACCCTGGCCCTTCATCGGTGGCGGCGAGGGTTGCCGCCAGACAGCGCACCCCTCCCTCTCTCGCCCCTGCGGTGGCGGCGCCGGCCGCGAGGGGAAGAGGAAGGGGTGGAGGCCGTGGACGAGGTCGAGGGCATGGCCGAGGCGCTCGGGGAAGAGGCGGCCGGGGTGGCGCGCCACCCCCGTCTCCGTCGGCGGCTCCTCTCCTCGAGGCGGTCCACATTGGGGACGACCCCTGGGAGTTCTTCGTCAAGCTGCGTCGGGCACCTCGTCGGCGCCTCCGGCTTCCAGCTCCGTTTGCGAGCGCGATGGGACCGGACCCGCCCGAGATGCTGGAGTTGCGCATGAGGGGCTGCGGGATCAGCGGCACTCGAGTTAGTGTCGTATCCCCAGCCCCCGGCGTGATGTACTTCGATCGAGGGTGGAAGACGTTCGCCCGCATCCACAGCTTGACGGCGGGATTTACCCTCCATTTTAAGTTAATGGAGGGCAACCTTCTCGCCGTCAAGGTCTTCGGGGACTCCGGCATCCGGGCGAGATGCTGCGTGGACAGCTCCTTCGATAGCAAATGTCCCTCCTCGAGCGAGAGTGACGAGGAGGGGAGCGACAGCGACGATGAGGACGGCGGGTCCGACTAGGCGCCGGACGCCGCCTCGCACGCGCCACCAGCGACCCCATCATCCGGGTCGCCGGCCTTCTGAACTCCCCGGGGCCGTCTCCTTGGGCGGCTGGCGTAGGGAGGATGCGGAAGAGGAAGAGGGGTGGCGGCAAGGCCGTCAAGTCGGAGTACGAGGGCGAGGTGCCCTCGACAGCGTGCTGACGTCCTGCCGCCCCGTCTTCGAGCTCTGCCTCCGGCGCCTCCGTCTCCGCCAAGCTCCTGGCCGGCCCCCGGGGTGTTCTCTTGGTGTCTTCTGGCACCCGTAGTTCGCCTAGGCGCTCCATTTGCCCTCCCCGGCAAGCTTCTCTTGCCGGGGCCTCCTTGACCTACCTCCTGAAGAGAGAAACAGGAGAGGGATTACGGGCATCTTATCTTTTAATTTGTAAGCCTTCGGGCCTTAGCTGTATTTAAAGTTTGTAATCCTCTCTATCATGTTTTTCATCCTCTATGGACTTGTACTAAATTGGGATATTTTTTTAATGAAAAGAGGGGTAAGCTTGCCAGATTAAGTCCTTTACTTGATTTTGTGCCTTGTACGTTTTCACCCTACGCTTTTAGGGAACTTGCCGGCGCGGGCACCTTGCCGTGAGCGCCGAGTGCGGAACGTCGGCAACGGAACTGCAACCGACAGGAAACCTTGTCGCGGAGCTAGTCGCGGCTTACTTAAGTCGTTGAGCGGACTCGAAACGGTAGTAAGGCAACTAGCTACGAGTTGGTTCTCTGCCGGCGGTGCCGCGACCGACAAGAAACCTTGTCGTTGAGCTAGCCGCAGTTCACCTAAATTGTCGAGCGGACTCGAAACAACAGTCGGTGCGCGACTAGCTATGAGCCGGTTCCTCCGCGCACAGGTTTCTTTTATACAAGGCATGAACGTTCAAGGACGCGGCCCCGCTTTCCCCAGCCCATAAGAGGATGCATGATGAGGGATGAAAAACTTAGCTGATATTACAGCCCCCGGCGATTCTGGCTTGCCGGGGGTGAACCTTGGTATTCGTAGCTCCCGGCAACTTTGGCCCGCCGAGACCCAGGTGCCGGTGCGCCTTGCTTTGTCCTTGCCGCCGGCGTCGCAGCCCCCGGGGACCCTGACTTGCCGCGTAGGGATCTTGGTACTCGCAGCCCCCAGCGACGCTGGTTTGCCGGGGCCCAGGGGCCAGTGTGCCCTTCTATTCCTTCCTTGTCGCTGTCATTTTAGTCACAAAAAATAACTAAGACAGTGCCGTAATAAGTTACCCTTTGCAATGTAACTTCAAGTTGGGCAATGCGACGCCATGTTTCGCCCTTTGTATGTTTACACTCTACGCTTCTAGGGAACTTGCCGGCGCTAACACACTTGCTGAGTGCGGAACGTTAGCAGCCTGCTGGCGGTGTTGTACCCGGCAAGAAACCTTCTCGGGCCAGTTGCAGCGCACTTGTATTGTTGAGCGGACTCGAAAACAAAGCAAGGGCGCAACTTAACCACGAGTTAGTTCCTCTGCGCACAAGTTTATCATACAAACGACGTCACATGGCAAGGCTTGCTACGTTACATCCTCTACTTCATTACATCCCTTGTACGTTTTTACCCTACACTTCTGGGGAACTTGCCGGCGCTAACACACTTGCTGAGTATGGAACATCAGCAGCCCGCTGGCGGTGTTGTACCCGGCAAGAAACCTTCTCGGGCCAGTTGCAGCGCACTTGTATTGTTGAGCGGACTCGAAAACAAAGCAAGGGCGCAACTTAACCACGAGTTGGTTCCTCCGCGCACAGGTTTTTCATACAAGGGACGAACGTTCGAGGAATATAACATAAGAGCTTAGAAGTAAAAAGTGTTATGCACTCAAGCTCGGGTAACTTAGCTTTTCCATCCTCCGCGATCCGGCGAAGCCGCACTCCTACCTTGACTTCCTCCCTTGTACGTTTTCACCCCCTCGCGCTTTCAGGGAACCCGCCGGCGCAAACACACTTGCTGAGTGCGGGACATCAGCAGCCCGCTGGCGGTGTTGCTTCCGGCAGGAAGAACTCGTCGGGCTAGTTGCGGCACGCTTTCATCGTTGAGCGGACTCGAAACGGATCAAGGGCGCAACTTAGCCACGATTTGACCATTCTGCGCACAGGTTCTTCGTACAAGGTACGGATTCTCAGGGAATACAATTCAAAAGCTTGAAACTGGACGCTTTCTTCGCCCTACTGGCTGGTGGAGCTCGATGGCGCATCCTCGACGGTAGCGCGGCACTCCAGGGAGGCGTGCTTGCCGGAGCGGGTACCAGAGCTGCTCTTGCCGGGCTTAGTCTTTGGTGGCTCTGCCTTCGCCTTCTTGCACTTGCCGGTGGAGCTCGATGGTGCGTCCTCGACGGCAGCGCAACACTCCGGGGTGGTGCGCTTGGCCGGAGTGGGCATCAGAGCTGCTCTTGCCGGACTTGACTTTCTTCTTCCCCTGGGGAGCTTCAGCGGCAAGTGGCTTGCACTCTACTGCGGCTGCTGCTTCTCGGTAGATCTTGTCGGTGCAGATAAGTGCATCCTTCTTGTCGCCTTGGACGGAGATGACACTTATCGGACCGGGCATCTTGAGCACGTTGTACGCGTAGTGAGAGGCTGCCATGAACTTGGCAAGAGCTGGACGGCCGAGTATCCCATTGTAGGGTAATGGGATATCAACAACATCAAAGGTGACCCTCTCTGTCCCGAAGTTCAGCTCGCTGCCAAACGTCACTGGCAGCATGGTCTTCCCCTTGGGCTTGCTCCTTCCCGGATTTATCCCTTGAAAGGTACCAGTTTCTTCGAGCTCGCTGTCGGGGATCTGGAGCTTCTTGAGCACTGCGGAAGAAATCAGGTTCAGGCCGGCCCCGCCGTCAACCAACATCTTCGTGACCTTGAGGTTGCGGATTGTTGGTGAGACCAACATCGGCAAGCACCCGACCGCGATGATGCGATCAGGGTGGTCCTCAATATCGAAGACGATGGGCGTGCCGGACCATTTCAGAGGCTTGTGCGCCTCGGCAGACGGCTCCGCTGCATTCACCTCTCGCACCCACTGCTTGAGTTGGCGGCGCGAGGCGTGCAGAGAGGCGCCGCCGTCGATGCACAACACCTCTGTCGCCTTCTGAAACTCTTGGTCATCGGTCTCATCCTCCTCCATATCATCATCCTCATCCTCATCTTCGTCCTTGTCGTGGCCGCGGGGAGGCCTATCTCCTTGCCGCGGCTTGGCCTTGCCGTGGTGCCCTCCCCGGGCGGGAAGCTTCTTGCCGGATCCTCCGCCACCTCCCTGGGCTCTCTCCTTATCGCGGAGCTCGTACTCGGCTTTCTGTAGCTCCGCCATCTCTTCGACTTTCTTGCAGGTTTGGAGATCATGGCCCTTAGTGCGGTGGATCTTGCAGTACCGCTTGCCGGAGCCATCCTGCTTGTCAGCGGCTACCACAGCCTCGCCGGAGTCATCGGCATTGGCCTTGTCGGAGCCGCCCCCGTTGCCGGAATGCTCAACAGCTAGCACATCCTTAGCCTTTCTCTTCCTGTTGTTCCGCCTCCGGTTCTTCCTTGCCGGGGCGGCATCCTCACTGTCAGATCCTTCTGCTCCTGCAACCTCTCCGGGAATTTTCCTCCCCTCCTCAGCCCGTGCGCACTTGTCGGCCAGAGCATAGAGCTCGCTGACGTCCCTGATCTTGCACATCACCATCTCCTCCCTCATCCTACGGTTACGCATGTTCTGATGAAACGCGCTAATAACTACGGCAAGGTGGACGTCTGGGATGTTGCGCTGCACTTGGCTGAATCTCTGTATGTACTTGCGTAGGGGTTCTCCCTCCTTCAGGACGAGAAAGTGGAGGTCACTCTCCTGGCCATGAGGCTTGTGGCCACCTGTGAAGGCGCCGACAAACTGATGACACAGGTCCGCCCATGAAGAGATGGAGCCGTCCGGCAAGTGCATGAGCCAAGATCTGACATTGGGCTTGAGCACCAGTGGGAAGTAGTTGGCGAGGATCTTCTTGTCGCGCCCTCCAGCAGCCTGCACCGCGATGGTGTAGATGCTGAGGAACTCCGACGGATGTACCCTGCCATCGTACTTCTCGGGCACGTCTGGCTTGAAGTTCTTGGTTCTGGGCCACTGGACTTGCCGCAGCTCGCGGGTGAATGCAGGGCAACCTGCCACGTACGGCAAGTCACTCGGTTCCCCGGGTGCGTGCATGTCGACAGTGGGCCCAACGCGCTGGTCGGATTGACGTCGCGCTTCCCTTCTGCGCTCGATGCGAGTGCGAGCGTCTTCGTGCCACCGTTCTTGGAGAACGTGGCGGGGAGTCGCCGTCGGGGTTGGCCCGACGAGCCGGCGATCTTGGCCTTCGGGGCTGGGAGTGCACGGAAGCGGCACCCCCAGCGGTCTTGTCGGCGTCGGCTGGTGCTTGGACGCCTTGCCGGGGCCTCGATGCGCTCGGTTGCCGGGGCTTGTCGCCGTTGGCGAAGGCGATGAGACTGTATATGGTCATCCTCCAGTCGTCGATCTTGTGCGGCGCCGGAGGGTAGTCTAGAAGCAGCTGGGCTCGGGCCAGCGCTTCCTCTGCTGTCTTGGGTGGTGGTGGCGACGAGTGGCGCGAGGAGCGGGATGTGCTCGGACTCCCAACTGGATTGGGAGGCGCAACACCCCGCTCGGGCGACCGTACCTCGCTCGCGCCAGCATGCGGGCATGCATGCTGACCTCGAGCGTCTCGCGACCCACCAGCTTGGCCTTGTTCCAACGCGAGCACGGTACTAGGAGCACCGGGGCGTTGTCGACCTTGCACTTCCTGGGAAGGGCGTGGTGTCTGCACGGTCGCCGACGCTCGCGGAGCCTTGTTTTTGGATTTGGTGACGACGTGAGTCCCACCGTCGGCGCCCGTTCCTCCGCCGGCGTCCACTCCACCGCCCGTTTTCTCCGGCGGTGGTGGCGGAATCGATGTAGACGGAGCGGCCACCTCCGAAGGCTTCTTTTCGGTGGCATGTTGATGAAGGCGTTGATGCAGCATGCGCGGAGACCGGATCGGATGCTCACGACCTCGACGCGCCCCTACCTGGCGCGAGAAAGATGTCGGGGCCGGTATCTCTCTGCGGCCCCGGGCACCTATGGGGCACGGGGGGCCCCTTCTAGTCCGGCAAGGGGGGCGGAGGCCACGCGCAGAGCGGATCGAGGTCGAGCGCGCGGGGGAGACGGGCGATTTTTACCCAGCTTCGGAGCTCTCCGGAGAGATAAAACTCCTACTGCTGCTTTGTGTTCGTATTCGATCTTGCTCCAGGGTGCGAGCGTCTGGTGGTGTTGCCTGTGCCGAATGGCCCGAACCCCTTCTACGTGCGCATGGGCCTCCCTTTTATAGTTTTAAGGTGGCTCCAACAGGTGGCAACGTAGGAAGAGGGGGTAGAAAGGTAAAAACGCAGGTTGGTACAACAGTGACCAACAGTGTCCCCTACCTAACTCTGACAGCAGGGGACAGGGGCATTTAATGCCCGTCCAGTCGCCCAAATAGTGCAAAGGAACAACCGCTAGGTGAGCCACCGGTTGCCACGATGGCGTCTCTGCCAGCTCCGCTTGGCACCTTGCTCCGCATGGCTACGTACCGCCCCGCCGCGTGCCCCTGGGGTGGCCCTGGGGTGACACGTCACTGGGTGCGCTGGATTTTGGGTGGCCGCCTTGCCGCGGCAAGTGCCATGCCGCGGCCCTTCTCTTGTTGGGCCGGCAAGCTTGCCGGCCGTTGGGCCTTGCCGGGACGCGCGGGGCGCCGCGGCAAGTCTTCTGGAGATGCCTTGGTCGGCCTTCCCGGCAAGCTCCTCTTGCCGGGGCCTTGGTTTGAGTACTTCGATCTTGAATGGCATCGAAGTAGCCGTGGAGGATCTTGGCGGACGTCCGGCAAGCCCTGCCGTGGGTTGCTGCGACTGCCCGTGCACAAGTTCGGGGTACTAAGGTACCCCCCTACTTTAGTACACCGACAGCCTCCCGGCGTGTCGACACCCTGATAGTAGCCGCGCGTATCTAGTCTTAGGACACGTCCGGATGGGAAAGCCTACGAGTAAAACCAGATCCTCAGGTTGCCCCGTGGTGGCCCCGCAGTCTGCCCGTTTGGGACCAACACCATCAGCGCTGGCCCCGCCCTGTATGTAGAAAAATCCTCGGGTTTGTGACGCCCTATGCCAATTAATTGTTAGGTTCAAGTATTATTATGGCAAATGTTAAAACCAATGTTGGGCCTTGCTGGAAGAGTTTTATTCAAAGCGAACTATCTAGAGGGGCCCATAAACCCACACTGTGTTAGGGACGCAAAATCAAGGAACATAACACCGGTATGATGGAAACTAGGGCGGCAAGAGTGGAACAAAACACCAGGCATAAGGCCGAGCCTTCCACCCTTTACAAAGTATATAGATGCATTAGTTAAATAAGAGATATTGTGATATCCCAACATAATCATGTCCAACATGGAGCAATCTTCAACTTCACATGCAACTAACAACGCTATAAGAGGGGCAGAGTAAAAGCGATAACATAGCCAAACAATGGTTTGCTAGGAAGGGTGAAAAGGTTAGAGGCTAACATGGCAATTTGGGAGGCTTGATAAGCAAGTGATAGGTAGCGCAGCATAGTGATAGAACGAAGCAACTAGCATAGCAATGATAGTGGTGAGATCCAAGGTGACAGTCATCTTGCTTGAAATCCTGCTAGGAAGAAGAATGAGTCCATGAAGAATACGAACGGATGAAGACCAACCAATCATAGACGAACGAATCCTCACGATCGCGACGAAACAGGAACTATCGAGAAGAAGCACAACCGGAAAGAAGCAAACAACATGGTAGACACACAACACATAAACATGACATGATGCTCAACCAAGTAAGATGCATGACAAGGCTATATGATTCTACTCATGGCAAGGGATGATGCATACAAGAACATCACATCAAAGCAAGTTTAAATGAGGCCGGAAACAACATATAGCAAATCCGGTGAGTCCTCATATGCAAATTTTGAAATTGGTCCAGATCTGAACAAACATTAAGTTGAAGTTGTTAAACAGCAAGTTAAGGAGCACCATGATGATCTACATGAAATTCTAGTCAAGTTACATATAAAGTTCATTTAGTTCGGAGCTACGACCTAGAAGATATGAGAAAAACAAGTTAAACATGGCATTTATGCAAAATGCATCCAAACCTCAAGCAAACACCTCAAAACAAGGATGCAACATGATAACATGAAACAACATGCAAAATAAGGCAAGTTTCATATAGAGCATGCTCAAAACGGAGCAACGGTGCAACACATACACTCCAAACAAGATATAACAACAATCTGCCCAAAACAGCAAGTAGGCACTTTGCAAACATCAAAACAACATGCTACAGGAATCACATGAGCACAAACTTGACATACACTTCATGTACAGATAACATAGTTCAAATATCATTAAGGTTCAGGTTCATAGGCATCAATATTAACCCAATATGATCAATGCAAAATGGAACTTTAACACAGGTGTATATGCATGAGCAGAGTTAATATGATGGCAACTTGAGAACAAGAAAGAGACAAGCTGCAGCAAGTTAACATAGCAACCAAGGGCACGTCATCAAATTACAGATAACAAAGAGCAAATAACATCATGGAATCATATACATATGGCTCATGGATTAGTAGGAATCAACAGGACAATATTGAATGTTGAGACAGTTTCAGCAAGTGTAAAACAACATTATGATAGCATGTTTGCATGAATGGAATAGAGGCATATGACATCCAAAATTAACAATCATGGCATGTGAATGAAGTACTCATAGCATACTTAAAAACATGTAATTGGAGCATCTCCATAAGAGGCATGGATCACTAAATAACAAGATCACAACAGGACATCATGAAGTTAACAGAAATCTGGATCATTATATAAGCATGTTCATGGCAATTAAAATATATGCTACAGGACATATATGAGGCATCCAAAGACATGGAATGATATACCATAACATATACAAGAAAATATGTCAACTAAGGATCTCCCGATTATGCATGGATTAATTGGTAGCATCAAGGAAAGATAGCATCATGATATGACAGAAACAGACTTAAAGTTAACAGCAAGTAGCCCACTTCACAAGCTTGACGCACTCACTACAGGGAATGTAAACATATTTGGATTGCACCCCTGTAAAGATGGCATGAAAAGTCTCCTAAAACATGCAGACATCATGCTCATAGGATGCACACACAAAATGCAACAAAAATGACAAATCAGCAAGTTACAACAGTTTTCAGCAGTTAACAGCAACATGCACTTTTGCAACGGGGATTAATACGTCAAGATGCACCATAAACTGAATGCAAAGGATATCAACATGTAGAGCATGAAGAGCAGAACATGCGAATATCAAGATCATCACCATAGCATCAACAGAGACAAAGTTGTGGCACTAACAAGACACATACATAATGTTAACAAACAACAGATTTTAGCAGTTCATATCACATAGCAGTTTTGCAATGAAGGTTAATGTACCAAGATTAATCCTAACATGCATGCAAACTATTCCATCGTGAAGAACACTCTGATATGAACATTTCGATATATCATGCATGCAAAACGGAGCAATGTACATGAAGTTATGGCATGTCAAACATATGCACATGATGTTGAAAATCTGGGACTTGGTGAAAAAACCACCTCAGGGAAAATAGACAGGGAGGAACCAGGATGGAGGGATCAAGGACGCGGGCGGCTGTATGGATCAGGGGAGTGTATCTCATCCCACTCCCCGGATCCGGCGACGAGGAGCTCCGGCGAGCTCCGGCAAAGATCCGATGAGGCGAGGATGGCCGAAGGAGGAGCGGAGAGGGCCGGCGGAGGTCGGAGCCGGCCGGATCTAGTCGCCCCCCTGATCTGGTCGAGTCCAGCGGCGGGGCGAAGGCGCGGACGGCGGGGAGGCGGCCAGGCGCGGCGGCGCCTGGCCAGCGGGGAGGCGTGACGAGCGGCGGGGTTGGGCGGCTGCACGGGGTGGCTCGGGCCCGGCGCGGCGCGGCGAGGGCATGCCCTGAGGAGGCGGCGGGCGAACGGGCGAGACGCCTGGGGCGACGGCGGTGGGAGCCGGGTCGCGGGGGCCGGCGGCCGGCCTGGCGGGCCACGGGCGGCGGGGAGGAGAGAGAAAGTCGGTCAGCCACGTGGCACGTCGCGATTCGCTGGGGCGTGGCGGCGGACGCGTCCGGCGCCGTCCGGACGTGTCCGGCGTGGAGGGGAAGGTTTTTTAGGGTTTCATCTACGAGAATTTCGGGGGGAGACGCATATTTATAGGTAGAGGGAGCTAGGAGTGTCCAAATGGGGTGCGGTTTTCGCCCACACGATCGTGATCGAACGATAGAGAGCATGGAGGGGGCTTAGATGGGTTAGTGGGCAGTTTGGAGGGGGTCTTGGGCTGCAAAGGGAGAGGGGCTTTTGCGGCTACCCGATTAACCGTTGGGGCATCAAACCACCTCCAAATGGAACGAAATTTGACGGGCGGTCTAGCCGTGATATACCGAGGCCACTCAGCAAATCTCGGCCCATTCCGAGAACGTTTTTCGGCGGCTCACAAAACAAGATCTGAGAGGTGCGATGGGCTCGTGCGAGTGTGTCTGTGCTCAGAACAGACAACAGAAAGAACTGGGAGAACCTGGACGGATGCAAGTTTTGAAAAACATGCAGATGAAATGCAAATGATGACATGGCAAAGTGCAACACACAAGCAAATGACATGGCAACTACGGCGAATAACTGGAAGACACCTGGCACATCGGATTCGGGGCGTTACAACCTCGTTCTCGGGAGTGCAAGTAGTAGATGAGGAATTATCCATAACGGCAAACTAGATCTCTCACACAAAAACAGATCCGGCAAGAAAACGGCGAACGAAAGAAAAGAGGCGAATAAAGCGGCAATTTTTTGTGAAGTGGGGGAGAGAAAAACGAGAGGCAAATGGCAAATAATGTAAATTGCAAGGAGATGAGATTTGTGATTAGGAACCTGGTTATGTTGAAGATCCTCCTCGGCAATGGCGCCAGAAATTCTCCTTGATGGTAGCTGGAACTACGTCGGTATTTCCCCGGAGAGGGAGGGATGATGTAGCACAGCGACGGTAGGTATTTCCCTCGGTTATGAAACTAAGGTATCGAACCAGTAGGAGAACCAAGCAACACAACATAAAGAACACCTGCACACAAACAACAATACCTCGCAACCCGACGAGTTAAAAGGGTTGTCAATTCCTTCCGGGGTACGGCACCTCAAGATAGACAAGCGGACGTGAGGTAAATTGTAGTAGATTGATAGATCGAACGCCAAATAAAATAAATAAAGATAAAACACAGCAAGGTATTTTTTTTATATTTTGGTTTAATAGATCTGAATAAAAATGCAAAGGAAAAGTAGATCGCAAGGAAAATATATGAGAAAGAAGACCCGGGGGCCGTAGGTTTCACTACTGGCTTCTCTCGAGAAAAATAGCAAACGATGGGTGAAAAAATTACTGTTGGGCAATTGATAGAACTTCAAATAATTATGACGATATCCAGGCAATTATCATTACATAGGCATCACATCCAAGATTAGTAGTCCGACTCCTGCCTGCATCTACTACTATTACTCCACACATCGACCGCTATCCAGCATGCATCTAGTGTATTAAGTTCATGGAAAAATGGAGTAATGCAATAAAAACGATCACATGATCTAGACAAGATCCGTTAATCTATATGGCGGTAAATATAGATCTCATCTTTTTATCCATAGTAGCAACGATACATACATGTCGTTTCCCTTTCTGTCACTAGGATCGAGCACCGTAAGATCGAACCCACTACCGGGCACCTCTTCCCATTGCAAGATTAATAGATCAAGTTGGCCAAACAAAACCCAAATATCGGATAAGAAATACGAGGCTATAAGAGATCATGCATATAAGAGATCAAAGAAACTCAAATAACTTTCATGGATATAAAAAGATATGACTGATCATAAACTCGAAGTTCATCAGATCCCAACAAACACACCGAAAAAAGGTTACATCATATGGATCTCCAAGATACCATTGTATTGAGAATTCAGCGAGAGAGAGAGAGAAAGCCATCTAGCTACTAACTACGGACTTGAAGGTCTACAAAGAACTACTCACGCATCATCGGAGAGGCACAAATGGAAGTGGTGAACCCCTCCGTGATGGTGTCTAGATTGGATATGGTGGTTCTGGACTCTGCGGCGCCTGGATGAATATTTCGACAACTCCCCGAGGGTTTTGGAATATTTGAGTATTTATAGAGTAAAGAGGCGGTCCGGGGCACCCGAGGTGGGCACAACCCACCAGGGCGCGCCAGGGCCTCCTGGCGCGCCCTGGATGGTTGTCCCCTCCTCGGGACTCCCCCCAGGTGCAACCAGGGCCCATCTGCTTCCTTTTGGCCCATAAAAAATCATCGTGAAGTTTCGTGGCATTTGGACTCTGTTTGATATTGATTTCCTGCGATGTAAAAAACATGGAAAAAACAGCAACTGGCACTTGGCACTCTGTCAATAGGTTAGTACTAAAAAATGATATAAAATGACTATAAAATGATTACAAAACATCCAAGATTGATAATAAAACAGCATAAAATAATAAAAAATTATAGATACGTTGGAGACGTATCACTTTGCTGCAATCAATAATAGCCCCTGCAGTATTCAAAAAGGGTCTACCAAGGATGATCGACATACTGTCGTCCTTGGGAATATCAAGAATAACAAAGTCTGTTGAGATAGTAACGTTTGCAACCACAACAGGCACATCCTCACAAATACCGATGGTATAGCAGTTGATTTATCAACCATTTCAAGTCTCGATATAAAGAGAAAGGCATAACACCAACACCGTCTCCAAGATCACATAAACTAGTTTTAACATAGTTTCTTTTAATGGAGCATGGTATAGTTGGTACTCCTGGATCTCCAAGTTTCTTTTGTATTCCACCCTTAAAAGTATAATTAGCAAGCGTGGTGGAAATTTCAGCTTTCGGTGTCTTTCTTTTATTTGTAACAATATCTTTCATATACTGAGCATAAGGAGACATTTTAAGAATATTAGTCAAACACATACGCAAAAACATAGGTCTAATCATTTCAGCAAAGCGCTCAAAATCCTCGTCGTCCTTTTTCTTGGATGGTTTAGGAGGAAAGGGCATGGGTTTCTGAACCCATGTTTCTCTTTCTTTACCATGTTTCCTAGCACCAAAGTCTCTCTTATCATAACATTGATTCTTTGATTGTTGGTTATCAAGATCAACATCAGGTTCAATCTCTACATCGTTATCTTTACTAGGTTGAGCATCAACATGAACATCATCTTTAACATTATCACTAGGTTCATGTTCATCACCAAATTGTGTCTCAGCATCAGAAATAGAAATATCATTGGGTTTCTCAGGTGTGTCTATAACAGGTTCACTACAAGCCTGCAAAGTCCTATCAGTTTTCTTTTTATTTTGATTACTAGGACTAGGTGCATCAGTATTAGTTCTCTAAGAATCTCCCTCAACTCTCTTAGGATGGCCCTCGGGATACAAAGGTTCCTGGGTCATTTTACCACCTCTAGTGATAACCCTAACAACATTATCATTGTTCTTACTATTCAACTCATTAAGCAAATCATCTTGTACCTTAAGTACTTGTTCTACTTGAGTTGTAACCTTGGAAGCATGTTTACTAATAAGCTTAAGATCATTGAAAGTTCTACTCATATAATCACTCAAGTGGTCAAGCATGTAAGCATTACGTTTCAATTGTCTAATAACATAAGCATTGAAGTTTTCTTGTTTAACAATAAAATTATCAAACTCATCCAAGCATTGACTAGAAGACTTATTATGAGGAATACCACCTTCATCAAATATATAGAGAGAGTTTACCTCTACTACCTGTGTCGGGTTATGAAGACCATGTATTTCTTCAATAGGCGGTAAATTCTTAACATCTTCAGCTTTAATACATTTTCCTTTCATAGATTTCTTTGCCTTTTGTATATCTTCAGGACTGAGAAATAGAATACCTCCTTTATTCGGAGTTGGCTTAGGAGTTGGTTCTAGAAGTGTCCAATCATTATCATTACTCAACAGTTCATTCCCTGAAAACACAACCAGCACAACTATCGAGGTGGTCTCTGAAAGCATCGGTTAGTCCATTATAAAAGATATCAAGTATTTCATTTTTCCTGAGAGGATGATCAGTCAAAGCATTAAGTAATTGGAGAAGACTCCCCCAAGCTTATGGGAGACTCTCTTCTTCAATTTGCACAAAGTTAAATATTTCCTATAAAGCAACTTGTTTCTTATGAGCAGGGAAATATTTTTCAGAGAAGTAGTAAATCATATGATGGGGACTACGCACACAACAAGGAGCAAGAGAATTAAACCATACTTTAGCATCACCCTTTAATGAGAAATGAAATTTTTGAAGAATATAGTAATAGCAAATTTTTTCTTCATGAGCAAATAGGGTGGCTATATCATTCAATTTAGTGAGATGTGCCACAACAGTTTCAGATTCATAACCATAGAAAGAATCAGATTCAACCAAAGTAATTAACTCAGGATCAATAGATAATTCATAATCTTTATCAGTAACAAAGATAGGTGAAGTAGCAAACTTAGGATCATATTGCATTCTAGCAATCAAAGACTTCCCTTTAGCTTAGCTAACAGTTTCTTAAGACCATCTCTATCATTGCAAGCAAAAAAGTCTCTAGCATTTTCTTCATCCATAATATAACCCTCAGGTACAACAGACAATTCATATCTAGGGGGAGAATCATAATCTTCAGTTTCAATAATATCATCAGTTGTAGTAATTTCATTTTATCTAACCCTAGCAAGTTGTCCATCAAGAAATTCACCTAGTGGCACAGTATTATCAATCAAAGAAGTAGTATCATCATAAGGATCATTCATAGCAGAAGTGGCATCATCAATAACATGCGACATATCAAAATCAATAGCAGGTGTAGATCTCGCAAGTTTACTTAAAACAGAAGGTGAATCAAGTGCAGAGCTAGATGGCTATTCCTTACCTCCCCTCATAGTTGAGGGAAAAGTCTTGGTTCTTTGATCTTTCAAATTCCTCATAGTGATCGACAGATATAAATCCCAAGTGACTCAAAGAATAGAGCTATTCTCCCCGGCAATGGCGCCAGAAAAAGGTCTTGATAACCCACAAGTATAGGGATCACAACAGTTTTCGAGGGTAGAGTATTCAATCCAAATTTATTGATTCGACATAAGAGAAGCCAAAGAATATTCTCAGGTATTAGCAGTTGAGTTGTCAATTCAACCACACCTGAAAGACTTAATATCTGCAACAAAGTATTTAGTAGCAAAGTAGTATGGAAGTAACGGTAACGGTGGCAAAAGTAACAGTAGCAGTTTTGTAGCAATCGTAACAGTGGCAACGGAAAGGTAACTTAGCAAAGATCAATATGAAACGAACTTGTAGGCAATGGATCAATGATGAATAACTATGTCGGATGGCATTCATCATGCAACAGTTATAACATAGGGTGACATAGAACTAGCTCCAATTCATCAATATAATGTAGGCATGTATTTCGTATATAGTCATACATGCCTATGGAAAAGAACTTGCATGACATCTTTTGTCCTACCCTCCCATGGCAGCGGGGTCCTATTGGAAACTAAGGGATATTAAGGCCTCCTTTTAATAGAGTACCGGACCAAAGCATTAGCACTTAGTGAATACATGAACTCCTCAAACTACGGTCACCGGGAAGTGTCCCGACTATTGTCACTGCGGGGTTGCTGGATCATAACACGTAGTAGGTGACTATAACTTGCAACGTAGGATCAAGAACACAAATATATTCATGAAAACATAATAGGTTCAGATCTAAAATCACGGCACTCGGGCCCTAGTGACAAGCATTAAGCATAGCAAAGTCATACCAACATCAATCTCAGAACATAGTGGATACTAGGGATCAAACCCTAACAAAACTAACTCGACTACATGATAAATCTCATCCAACCCATCACCATCCAGCAAGCCTACGATGGAATTACTCACGCACGGTGGTGAGCATCATGAAATTGGTGATGCAGGACGGTTGATGATGACGATGGCGACGATTCCCCTCTCCGGAGCCCAAAATGGACTCCAGATCTACCCTCCCAAGGAAGAACAGGAGGTGATGGCGGCTCCATATCGTAAAACGTGATGAATCCTTCTCTCTTATTTTTTCTTCCCGAACGTGAATATATGGACTTGGAGTTGAGGTCGGTGGAGCTTCGTGGGACCCACAAGATAGGGGGCGCGCCCTAGGGAGGGCTGAAGGAAATATGCCCTCGAGGAAATAATGAAGTTATTATTTATTCCCTTATATCATGATAAATGTTTATTATTCATGATAGAATTGTATTAACCGGAAACATAATATATGTGTGAATACATAGACAAACATAGTGTCACTAGTATGCCTCTACTTGACTAGCTCGTTGATCAAAGATGGTTGTGTTTCCTAACCATAGACATGAGGTGTCATTTGATTAACGGGATCACATCACTAGGAGAATGATGTGATTGACTTGACCCATTCCGTTAGCTTAGCACTTGATCGTTTAGTATGTTGCTATTGCTTTCTTCATGACTTATACATGTTCCTACAACTATGAGATTATGCAACTCCCGTTTACCGGAGGAACACTTTGTGTGCTACCAAACATCATAACGTAACTGGGTGATTATAAAGGAGCTCTACAGGTGTCTCTGAAGGTACATGTTGAGTTGGCGTATTTCGAGATTAGGATTTGTCACTCCGATTGTCGGAGAGGTATCTCTGGGCCCTCTCGGTAATGTACATCACTATAAGCCTTGCAAGCAATGTAGCAAATGAGTTGCAGGATGATGCATTACATAACGAGTAAAGAGACTTGCCGGTAACGAGATTGAACTAGGTATTGAGATACCGACGATCGAATCTCGGGCAAGTAACATACCGATGACAAAGGGAACAACGTATGTTGTTTTGCGGTTTGATTAATAAAGATCTTCGTAGAATATGTGGGAGTCAATATGAGCATCGAGGTTCCGCTATTATTGACTGGAGACGTGCCTCAGTCATGTCTACATAGTTCTCGAACCCGTAGGGTCCGCACGCTTAAAGTTAGATGACGGTTATATTATGAGTTTATATGTTTTGATGTACCAAAGGTAGTTCGGAGTCCCGGAGATGATCACGGACATGACGAGGAGTCTCTAAATGGTCGAGACGTAAAGATCGATATATTGGATGACTATGTTCGGACACCGGAAGTGTTTCAGGGAGTATCAGGCATATACCGACCCGGGGAGACTAATGGGCCTATTGGGCCCTAGTGGAGAAGAGGAGGGGCGGCCAAGGGCAGCCGCGCGCCCCCTCCCCCGTGTCCGAATTGGACAAGGAGGGGGGCAGCGCCCCCCTTTCCTTTCCCCCTCTCTCTCCTTCCCTCTCCTCTCCTACTCCCACTTGGAAGGGAGGAGTCCTACTCCTGGTGGGAGTAGGACTCCTCATGCGGTGCACCTAGGGTGGCCGGCCCCCTCCCCCTCCTCTACTCCTTTATATACAGGGAGGGAGGCACCCCTTAGAGATACAACAATTGATCCCTTCGATCTCTTAGCCGTGTGCGGTGCCCCCCTCCACCATAATCCACCTCGATAATATCATAGCGGTGCTTAGGCAAAGCCCAGCGTCGGTAGAACATCATCATCGTCACCACGCCATCGTGCTGACGGAACTCTCCCTCAAAGCTCGGCTAGATCGGAGTTCGAGGGACGTCATCGAGCTGAACGTGTGCTGAACTCGGAGGTGTCGTGCGTTTGGTACTTGATCGGTCGGACCGTGAAGACGTACGACTACATCAACCGTGTTGTGCTAACGCTTCCTCTTTCGGTCTACGAGGGTACATGGACACTCTCTCCCCTCTCGTTGCTATGCATCACCATGATCTTGCATGTGCGTAGGATTTTTTTTGAAATTACTACGTTCCCCAACAATGGTATCAGAGCCAGGTTTTATGCATAGATGTTATATGCACGAGTAGAACACAAGTGAGTTGTGGGTGATACAAGTCATACTGCTTACCAGCATGTCATACTTTGGTTCGGCGGTATTGTTGGATGAAGCGGCCCAGACTGACATTATGCGTATGCTTATGCGAGACTGGTTCTATCGACGTGCTTTGCACATAGGTGGCTGGCGGGTGTCAGTTTCTCCAACTTTAGTTGAACCAAGTGTGGCTACGCCCGGTCCTTGAGAAGGTTAAAACAGAACTAACTTGGCATAATATCGTTGTGGTTTTGATGCGTAGGTAAGAATGGTTCTTGCTCAGCCCGTAGTAGCCACCTAAAAGTTGCAACAACAAAGTAGAGGACGTCTAACTTGTTTTTGCAGGGAATGTTGTGATGTGATATGGTCAAGATGTGATGCTATATTTTATTGTATGAGATGATCATGTTTTGTAACCAAGTTATCGGCAACTGGCAGGAGCCATATGGTTGTCACTTTATTTTATGCAATGCAATCGCCCTGTAATTGCTTTACTTTATCACTAAGCGGTAGCCATAGTCGTAGAAGAAATAGGTGGCGAAACGACAACAATGCTACGATGGGGATCAAGGTGTCGCACCGGTGATGATGGTGATCATGACGGTGCTTCGGAGATGGAGATCACAAGCACAAGATGATGGCCATATCATATCACTTATATTGATCGCATGTGATGTTTATCCTTTATGCATCTTATTTTGCTTTGATTGATGGTAGCATTATAAGATGATCTCTCACTAAATTTCAAGGTATAAGTGTTCTCCCTGAGTATGCACCATTGCGAAAGTTCTTCATGCTGAGACACCACGTGATGATCGAGTGTGATAGGCTCTACGTTCAAATACAACGGGTGCAAAACAGTTGCACACGCGGAATACTCAGGTTAAACTTGACGAGCCTAGCATATACAGATATGGCCTCGGAACACTGAGACCGAAAGGTCGAGCGTGAATCATATAGTAGATATGATCAACATAGTGATGTTCACCATTGAAAACTACTCCATCTCATGTGACGATCGGATATGGTTTAGTTGATTTGGATCACGTGATCACTTAGATGATTAGAGGGATGTCTATCTACACTACTAGGGAAAAGCCTATACACAGAATCTTACTAGCAGTGTGCTTCAAAATCAGGCGCTGCTGCTAAGTAGCAGTAGCGCACGCAGACAAAACTCGCTGCTGAAACAAGTTTATCAGTAGTGCGTACACTCAAAGACGTGCTACTGCTAAAATTCCCACGCCGCCGCCGCGAGGCCAGTTATAGTGGCAACGCGTTAATACAAAGAGCACTTGAGGGAGTCCTGGACTAGGGGGTGTCCGGACAGCCGGAGTATCATCGCCCGCCGGACTCCAAGACTACGAAGATACAAGATTGAAGACTCCGTCCCGTGTCCGGATGGGACTTTCCTTGGTGTGGAAGGCAAGCTTGGCGATACGGATATGTAGATCTCCTACCATTTTAACCGACTCTGTGTAACCCTAGCCTCCTCCGGTGTCTATATAAACCGGAGGGCTTTAGTCCGTAGGACAACATACATTACAACAATCATACCATAGGCTAGCTCTAGGGTTTAGCCTCCTTGATCTCGTGGTAGATCCACTCTTGTACTACCCATATCATCAATATTAATCAAGCAGGACGTAGGGTTTTACCTCCATCGAGAGGGCCCAAACCTGGGTAAAAACATTGTGTCCCTCGTCTCCTGTTACCATCCGCCTAGACGCACAGTTCGGGACCCCCTACCCGAGATCCGCCGGTTTTGACACCGACATTGGTGCTTTCATTGAGAGTTCCTCTGTGTCGTCGCTGATAGGGAGGATGCCTTCACCCGTCTTTAAAGACGGTGTTTTCGCCGAAGGGGCCTTGGCTGCCGGTCAAAGTATCCGGCTAGGTGGTTTTCTTATGACCGCCTGTCCGGCCGCCGCTTCGACAATGACCTCTCAAGTCGTCAGAAGCAATCTTCGCGTCAGCTCGAAAGCTGTCGAACAGTTGGATCCAATAGAGATCTCGTCTGTTAACGAGCTCTTGGATCGCATCGCCGCCATGGGAGTCGCTACAGACTACAACCAGATTGGGCTTAAAACCGATCTGAGAGAGATTAACTCTCCCCAAGCCACCCACCACATCGCAGTGGTAGAGGAGCAATATGGCAACTCTCCGCCTGTATTGAAAACTATTCATGTCCGGATTCCCGAACCCTCCATGCCGGATTCCCGCGGAGGGACGGACTTCGATCGAGCATTGAACTTAAAACCATGCATCGCTCCGGACTCGCTGGATCGCGTCCAGCAACCCAAGCTTCCAAATTCGGAAACCCCTCGGCCTTCGAGCCCCGAGATGGGCAGGGATCCGGACTATAGTCCACCCACCCGCCCAGACATATGCGATCTATCTCTAATACGGCAAGAGCCCGCTGAAATAGTACACCACTACTGGGCCAGATTCCTCCTGGTTATGGACAAGATAAAGGACTGCCGAGAGGAAAACGCAATCTCAATCTTCCGCAATAATTGCACGGACAAGGGAATATTAAACGCCATTGATCGTCGCAAAATTACATGCTTCACCGATCTGGCGTCCATAGTATGAAAGTACTGTGCGGTGGAGAGCTTCCGGAAAACCGAAAATCAATTTCGGGATAATCCGGCCCCAAACCCAGTCCGCAGCAAAAGGGTGCCTTACACTCAGGCCCCAGATACAAAAACGAAAAAACAAAAACCCAATAAGGGAAACGGAACCGTACTAGAGGGATGGCTCAATGGACCCTGTAAGCTGCATAATACAGAGGGAGGAGTCCCAACACATAGCCTTCGAGCATGTTGGATATTACGGTAGGTGGCCAAAACTGGCGAGGAGCTTCTAGCCCCGCAAAACCACCCCAACAATACTGGTACGGTATCAACAGTCTTCGAGACTTTCGCATCAAATAATATGCGAAAGCGAACAATCCGCGGACTCGCCGAAGTCTACCAAGTAGCAACAACAAATCCATGGAGTGACACAGCTATCACCTTCAACGCCAGCGACGAGCCTAAATTCCGAACAGCCAGAGCACCAGCCGCACTGGTGCTTAGTCCCATAGTGGACGGCTTTCGACTGACAAAAGTCCTCATGGATGGCGGCAGCGGATTAAACCTCATTTACGAGGAAACCCTGCGGAAAATGGAAATCGATTGGAGCCGTATTGAGCGAAGCAGCACAACCTTCAGAGGAATAACCCCTAGCCGGGAAGCGCGCTGCACCGGGAAAATCACACTTGATGTGGTGTTCGGCTCGCCGGACAATTACAGATCCGAAGAAGTCACGTTCCAAGTGGCCCCGTTCAGTAGCGGATATCACGCTATATTAGGACGAGAGGCATTCACAATTTTTCAAGCAGTACCTCATTACGGGTACATGAAGCTCAAAATGCCTGGGCCCAGCGGAATAATCACTCTCGTTAGTGATCCGGACATAGCACTCCGCGCCGAAAACAAGACAGCCGCACTAGCCCTTGAGGCACTAACCGAAGCCTTAGCGGCAGAAGAACTCACCGCGCTGCGCTCTACGGTGAACAGGGACGATGTGATACTCGATAAAAGATCCAAGTCCACCTCCTTCAAACCAGCAGATGAAATAACAAAATTCCAGGTCCATCCAACGGACCCAACAAAGACGGCCTCCATTGGGGCACAATTGAACCCCGAAGTAGACGCCGCACTGCGCGAATTCCTTCGGGAAATTTGGGACATTTTCGCCTGGCATCCTTCGGATATGCCCGGAATCCCACGCAGATTGGCAGAACACAGCCTAAACATCCTAAAAGGATTCAAGCCAGTCAAACAGGCTCTTCGACAATTTTCCGAACCCAAAAGACAGGCAATGGGAGAAGAGCTAGCCAAACTATTGGAAGCCAGATTCATCAGAGATATCAAACATCCGGATTGGCTAGCAAATCTGGTAATGGTACCAAAGAAGGACATATCCTGGCACCTTTGTGTCGATTTTAAAGACCTCAATAAGGCTTGCCCAAAGGATCCCTTCCCTCTCCCCCGCATCGACCAAATTATCGATGCTACCGCAGGACACGATTCATTGTGCTTCCTTGACGCATACTCTGGCTACCATCAAATCAAGATGGCGGAAGCAGACCAAGCGGCCACGACATTCATCACCCCTTACGGACCATTCTGCTTCAACACGATGCCCTTCGGACTTAAAAACGCTGGCGCAACATATCAGCGCATGATTCAAACATGTCTAGCTACCCAGATCGGCAAAACAGTCGAGGCATACATAGACGACGTAGTCGTCAAAACAAAACACGTAGAAACTCTAGTAGACGACCTGAGGCTCACGTTCGACAACCTCAGAGCATATGACATCAAGCTGAATCCGGAAAAATGCATTTTCGGCGTACCAGCCAGAAAGCTACTGGGCTTCATCGTGTCCGGTAGAGGAATCGAAGCAAACCCGGCTAAAATCCGAGCTCTGTCACAGTTGGACATTCCAAAAGACCTCAAGAAAATACAAAAATTAATAGGATGCGTGGTAGCTCTAAGCCGCTTTATCTCCCGTCTAGGAGAAAAGGCATTGCCCCTCTATCGCCTCCTCAGGCGCACCGAACACTTCGAGTGGACAGATGCTGCCACTGCCGGACTCGAAGAAATAAAGGCCACATTGGCAACAAATCCGGTCCTGGCTACGCCCAATCTGGGCGTACCAATGTTGTTATACATCGCAACAACGCATCCAGTTGTAAGCGCGGTCCTCGTCGTCAAACGAGAGACAGAAGGGCACAAATTCCCTCTTCAAAAACCAGTGTATTATGTATCCACTGTGTTAACCCCCTGCAAGTCCTGTTACCCGCACTATCAGAAGATAGCATATGCGGTGTTCATGGCGTCCCGGAAGCTCCGACACTACTTTCAAGAGTGTTCGATAACAGTGGCCTCTGAAGTACCACTCAATGACATTATAAATAACCACGACGCAACAGGCAGGATTGCAAAATGGGCCATTGAGCTCTTACCATTCGATATAACTTACAAACCTCTGCGAGCTATAAAGTCACAAGTTTTGGCTGACTTTGTCGCCGAATGGACCGAAGCCGAACTCCCTAAAGAGTACGGCGCATACTCCAATTGGACTATGCATTTCGACGGCTCTAAAATGTTGGCCGGACTGGGGGCTGGCGTCGTATTGACTTCCCCAACCGGAGACACAGTCCAGTACGTACTTCAAATAATGTACACGGACTCCAACAATGCAGCCGAATACGAGGCCCTGTTACATGGTCTCCGGATGGCAGTCTCCATGGGCATACAACGCCTAGAGGTGCGCGGGGATTCAAACCTTGCAATATCCCAAATAAATGGAGACTTTGACACCAAGGATCCAAAAATAGCAGCATATCGCAACGCTGTCCTAAAAATATCAGCTCGGTTTGAAGGACCCGAATTCCATCACATAGCCCAAGATAATAACCAAGAGGCCAACGTACTGGCACGCATCGGTGCCAAACGTGATGTTGTCCCTCCAAATATCTTCCTGGAACGGCTCTTCAAGCCATCCGTACTATGGGAAGAGGAGCCCGGAAGTGACAAACCGGAAAAAACCACGCCAATCGGCGATCCAGCCAATGACATAACACCTTCAGCCCACGTCATAATGGCAGTAATCGCCCCGTGGACAGAACCATTCCTAGCCTAGTTGCTTAGGCAGGAACTCCCCGAAGACCAAAACGAGGCCCGCTGCATAGTCCGGCGATCGAAAGCCTACAAGGTCCATGAGGGAGAACTTTATAAGAAAAGTACAACCGGAGTCCTTCAAAGGTGTATCTACAAAGAGGAAGGGCGAAACCTCCTGGCTGAAATTCATGCCAGACTAGGCGGACACCACGCAGCAGCCCGGGCCCTTGTAGGAAAGGCATTCCATACAGGATTTTATTGGCCGACGGCCCGGGCAGATGCCCAGGACTTAGTCCGGAGATGTGTTGGTTGTCAGCTCTTTGCTAATCAGAGCCATATGCCGCCCACCGCCCTCAAAACCATACCCATTACCTGGCCGTTCGCGGTCTGGGGGCTTGATATGGTTGGACCCCTTAAAGGGGGAACCCACAAGCAAAGATACCTATTGGTCATGGTGGATAAATTCACCAAATGGATAGAGGCCAAACCGGTCAAAACGGCAGAGTCCGGACCAGTGATAGACTTTATATCCGGGGTAGTACACCGTTACGGAGTCCCCCACAGCATCATCATCGACAACGGCACGAACTTCACAGCCGACGAGGTTAAGTCATGGTGCAGGAACATGGGCATCAAGCTCGACTACGCTTCAGTCTATCACCCTCAAACCAACGGTCAAGTGGAACGAGCAAACGGTCTAATAATGAGCGGCATTAAACCCAGACTAGTGCGGTCACTTACTAAATCTGACACGCACTGGGTCGAGGAGCTCGACTCCGTGCTCTGGGGGCTGCGGACAACGCCTAACCGTACTACCGAATTCAGACCATTTTTTATGGTATACGGCGCAGAGGCAGTCTTGCCCTGCGACATTGTTCATGACTCACCTCGAGTGCGCATGTACGAGGAAAGAGAGGCTGAGCTTGATTGGCAAGACAGCTCGGACACATTGGAGGAAGAACGCGACGTCGCTAAGGCTCGTTCCGCATTCTATCAGCAGCAGGCCAGAAGATATCAAAGCAGAGAAGTACGGGCCAAGACTTACAACGTCGGTGAACTAGTTCTACGCCTGCCGGACAAGAAAAAGGACAAGCTCAAGCCCAAATGGGAGGGCCCTTTCATTATCGATCAAGTCCTGACCGGCGGAGCATACCGTCTATGAAATGCGTTGGATAACCGACTCGAGCCGAACCCATGGAACGCAGCCCGCCTCCGAAGATTCTATGCCTAGCGCCGGACTAAGAGTTCGTCCCTTCCTCCGTCCAAATTTTTATACTTCGGCTGTCTTTTGTTTCTCTTTTCATAACCTTTTTATTAAAAAGCCCCTAAGGGCCTACTTTTGCATTTTCCGCATACACTTGATGTGCCATCCGCACTCATTATACCTGGGGGCTTCTTTTATAGAAGCTCAATTATAAGGGTTTCATGCCCAGAACATGTGTCAAGCTTCCACATGTACCTTTTACTCACCATTATATGCATCGATATGACTTAAGTTTTGGCCAAGCTGGGTTGCCTAGCTCCTGTGCTTACCCCTACGTTCCCGATTGTTCGGCTAGGAGGTAAAGGGAGCACCTCTGCGGTTGTTACTGCCGGGTCAGCCGGATGTGTACCTTAGACTGGGTGAAGCCGAAAGCTAGCGTTCTTAAGGGAATATTCGGTCGGTGACTTAAAAGATGATTTTTTACCTACTTATTTATCCGCCCTCAGATGTTTTTCTGCTTTTTTCGCAGTCCGGACATGCACTTTAGGGCATGCCTCCCAGGGAAAGGAACCCTTAACAGAACTATTCTCCCTGGAAGATGTTTCTTACTAACCATGTAATATAACATAACTAGTTGGGCACTTGTCTGATAAAGCACTAATGACCCCTACGCCTGGTCTCCATGCATACCACGGTTCTTTCTTAACCAAAAAGGAATTCGGACACACTCCGGACTCTAGGGTCCCGAGGTTGAAGCGAAAAGGTCGGCAAAGACAAACGATCTACAATCCGGCTAGAAGGCATTTCACATGTCACTTTAAAGGAAAACATACATTGTCAAATTTACTGATTGTATTCCTCCTCAATCCCGTCTAACAGGCTGTCTAACTTACAATCCCGTTGGGAAAATTTAGCAGCCAACTCTACTTGGCTGTATACTAAACTCACAGGGATCTCCTTCCCATCGGGCCCCACCAGTCCAACTTCGGCCATGTGGTTGGGATCCGCCTTCTTGTAACGCGTCTTCACCATGGCCCAAGCCTCCCTGGCACCTTGACGGCAAGCCGAAATCTTCCACAAACGGAAGCGCTGCCGCACTCCCTGAAGCTTCTCCGCAAGCTCCCCAAGGCCCTCGGGTAGGGAGAGGGCTGGCCATAAAGCCTGGACGACGCCGCTCATTGCCTGCCGAACTCGTTCGAGCAGTTGCAACAGCTCGGGAAGTTGATCACCCGTTGATATGGGCATCTCCTCCGCAGGGCGACCTGTGAGTATACCTACAAGACACAATATGTCAATTTACTTCCTCGCCGAACTCTTCTTTTCAAAAGAGTCCGCTCAAGCACTTACTATAAATGCCGCGACGAAGCCGCTGATTCTCCTTAACGGAGCTAGACAGCCCGGCTTGAGCGCCTTTCATCTCTTCTCCGAGCTTGGTGTTGGCATCTTCGAGCTTGTTCCTTTCTTGCTGCACCCTATTCAGCACCCTCTCGCCGGCCTTTAGCTGGCGCAGTAATTCTTGCCTATCCGGATCTTGTCCGGCGGCACCTGCAATGTCACTATTAGACTTGCGCACGCACCGCACAGTGCTTATATTTATTAATAAAAATGTGTTACCAGGAGGAGTCTCTGCGTCTCCTCCTGCGGCAGCAAGTGCGGCCTCCAGTTGGGCCTTGCATTCTTGCAGCTCCTGAGACAGCTGGGCATTTTTCTCGGTGAGAGCCTGCGTGTCAAATGATCCTTAAATCAGTTAACATAACTACTTTAAGTCTCGGGGGCTACTGGTATATATAACCATTAAAATTCCCTTACCCGTATGTCTTTCACATACTGCTCCGTGGCTCTGGTAAAACCATCTTGAGCGGCACGGAGATGCGCGTCCCCTGTGTTAAAGGCGTCCAATGCCTCAGGGGAGAAGCACGCTTCACGAAATACTGTCCGGCGGCGCCTATGGTTCATGGCGCTCTCCACCTCAGACTTGGTGGCGGACAGTCTGTCGGTGTCCTCCGTTGGAGAAGGATCCGGCCCGCGTCTTGCGCTTGCCTCTCCCTCCTGGCCGGGCTCTGGAGCCTGGCCGGTGTAGGTTGGATCAGCAACCTCCGCGCCCGCAGTCCGGTGAGCGCTTTTTCTCCTATGAAGATCATGAGCACTCAGACGTTTCCTAGGAACGTTGCTCTGAAAATTCAAATATGAATTATACCTTTGCGGCGACATTTCCGTCCGCACCGCACTCCTTTTCCGCCTGCTGGTCCGGACTGACCTCTGTTGGTCAGCCGCCGCGGGCTCGGCTTCCCGCCGTAAAGGCGCTTCCTGTAAAATACCATCGTTCGTGAAGGTCAGAAATAGGCAGGGAAGAGATAATGGTGTCCGGACCTCGGTCACAGTCACCTAGGAAGCCGGATACAGTCCGGGGTAGTCCGCCGTGATGGCGACCAAAGCGTTATCCATGCTGAGCTGGTAAAACACCCCGTCGATCAGCTCCACCTTGATGTTCGGGTCCTCTTCGGAGGCCGGATCCAGGGATCTTCCTGGATCCTCGGGTTGCGTAGCGGGACTTACCATGTCCTCTACAGTCCGGCGTAGATCCTGCGTCGAAGACATAATGTAAGAAGCCTAAACTTCGAAAGGATGGGTTGAGCCCTTAAAAGTGTTCGCTTACCCATCCTCTAGGGTTGTTCATGGAAAACCCATTTAAAGGGTTCGTTCGAAGGAAGTCCTCCTTATCCCCTTTGTACAGACTGGACAGGGTCTTCACCAGATCCTCGGTCGAATCCGGCCCTTTCCGGCCATGACGGGTAGCATCGTCTTCCCCGTTGAAATCCCACATGGGGTGGCCTCTGTACTGCAATGGTTGTACCCCCCGCATGATGCATATCGCCATGACTCCAATCATGGTCAACCCAGAGTGGGCCAGTAATCTTATTCGGCCCATCAAGTAATGGACGCTCTTGTCCTCCTCCAATCGGGGGCTCCGTGGGCGCCAGCTGAGGCGTTTCTTCAGAGGAGCAGCATTAAACTCCGGGAGGCCAATCCGGACTGGGTCCGGCAGCGGAGCGTCTCCTATGTAAAACCACTCTGAAGGTCAGTCTTCAGACGCCTTCTTGGGAGTACCGGATGGGTATCCGGTCCCGGCGATGCACCATATTTCGGCGCCGCCCACTTGATATATGGACCCCTCGTGAGAACGGGGTACGAGGTAGAATAGCCTCTTCCACAATGCAAAATGGGGCTCAATGCCCAGGAACAGCTCGCAAAGAGCTACATAGCCCGCGATATGCAGGACAGAGGCGGGTGTGAGGTGGTGGAGCTGGAGTCCATAGAACTCCAGGAGCCCGCGGAGGAACGGATGTATTGGGAATCCGAGTCCCCTTATCAGATAAGAGACGAAACATACTCGCTACCCCTTATTGGGGCTTGGGGTAGCCTCCGCTTGCCTCCCACCTTGATAAGTGACCAGCCCGGCTCGAACCGGGACCATGAAGGCCAGAGGGAGATATCCCCCCACTTGGAGCCTCAATAGCTCGTTGTGCGGAACAGAGCACCTCCTCCAATCCCCTGGCGGTGGGCTGGGAACGCGAGAAGAGGAGCCGCGTCGACGGTCCATGATGGAATGGATTTTTAGGTCAAAGGCGCTTCGATGAAGTATTCGCGGGAGGAAGATGGTGTGGTTGGGATCTGTATTTTTGCCTCTTTTGTAGGTGGATGACTCGCACGACTGGGGGTGAAACGTAAAAGACACCCTGACTTTTCGCATTCGTGCGACGCGTGGAGAAATACCATTATTGGGCGTAGAAGCCGAGAAACACAGTATTTATGATGAAGCCGGACACTGTTCGGCAGGTACATGGAACTTGAAGGGAGAACCCGCCTTGCAACGCCGAAGACTATATATGCGCTGGACTTATCGTCATTGAAGCCTGGTTCGGGGGCTACTGAGGGAGTCCTGGACTAGGGGGTGTCCGGACAGCCGGACTATCATCGCCCACCGGACTCCAAGACTACGAAGATACAAGATTGAAGACTCCGTCCCGTGTCCGGATGGGACTTTCCTTGGCGTGGAAGGCAAGCTTGGCGATACGGATATGTAGATCTCCTACCATTGTAACCGACTCTGTGTAACCCTAGCCTCCTCCGGTGTCTATATAAACCGGAGGGCTTTAGTCCATAGGACAACATACATTACAACAATCATACCATAGGCTAGCTCTAGGGTTTAGCCTCCTTGATCTCGTGGTAGATCCACTCTTGTACTACCCATATCATCAATATTAATCAAGCAGGACGTAGTGTTTTACCTCCATCGAGAGGGCCCGAACCTGGGTAAAAACATCGTGTCCCTCGTCTCCTGTTACCATCCGCCTAGACGCACAGTTCGGGACCCCCTACCCGAGATCCGCCGGTTTTGACACCGACAGCACTACTGCTACGGGTCGTAGCAGCAGCACATTTACGCAATAACCGATGTTGCTAAGTTAACTAGTCGCAATAACCCACAGATCCACACACTCACTCGATCTCCCCCTCAACACCCCGCGCTGCCAGTCCTCCCCCGTCGCCCCTCCTCCGATCTGTGCGGCCGTCACCTCATCCTCCTCGCTGGACTCGGTACCGGCTCCCCTCCGTCCTCCCTCCACTCGCCGCTGGCCGGCCCCTCCTCGCTCCGCCTTCCTCCTCCGTCCTCCCTCCACTCGCCGCCAGCCGGCCCCTCCTAGTTCCGCCTTCCTCCTCCATCATACTCTCTACTCACTCCTCGAGTCGCCCTCCTTCTCCCTCCTCCCTGCTACATTTTGATTTAGTAGGCTAGTTTATATGCAACATTTTGATTTAGTTGATGTGATTCAGTTGATTTAGTAGGCTAGTTGATTTAGAACATTTTCATTTAGTTGATTTAGTAGGCTAGTTGATTTAGTTGATTTAGTAGGCTAGTTGATTTAGTTGATTTAGAACATTGTGTCATTTAGTTGATTTAGTATGCTAGTGGATTTAGTATGCTAGTTGATTTAGTATGCACCATTTTATTGTTATTTTTTCTGTACATGGATAGGTAGATGCTTTTCTTTTTTGTAATAAGTTATTTTTTGGAAAAATGTAGGTGCCAATTTAGATAAATTTGCCACTTGTTTTTTTAATCAATTATCTTAGGTAATAGGTGCCATCGAAATGCTTTGGTAGGTGGTACCTTGTCATCTAATCGTTAATCCTTTGCTCATATTGCTTTAGGAAAATGGCGCCACCACCACCACCACTATGTCGACTGTGCAAGTCAAGGTGCGCCAGCAGCCATGCAACTGGCAAGCTGTTCGGCATCTACTTCCAGCCGAGTTTTCACCATGCGGCGGTAAGAAATTAGATGGAATGTAACAACTATTTTATTTTTAGTGTTGGCATTACTGCATTGTGTCATTTTGCTTTTCTTACACAGATCGTCCCATGCAATGTGAGGTTGAAATTCAACAAGCTAACAGGAGACACTGTGACATTTGAGGCTCCTAGGAGGCCGTACACTATGGAGGTCGAGAAAGGACGCAATATGTCACAGATTGGAGGAGATGGATGGGCCCGTTTCCTCGCCCGCATGCGTCTTACTGGTGGTGAGTTGATCAGGTTTTCCTTCAGAGCAGAAAGACCCAAGCTGGTTGTCATTTATCTGAACCTGGTGGAAGATGATGAAGATGACGAAGATGATGAAGATGACGAAGATGATGAAGATGACGAAGATGACGAAGATGATGCAGATGACGAAGATGATGAAGATAATGAGGACCCACTTCATGAAGCCATCGTAGCTCAAAGAATGAGGTTGAGCGAGGACGAGGTGTGCAACCTATGGGACATAATTCTGCCACATGATGACTTTGTCGGGGTGCCATTCGTGACCCGCCTGACAAGTACCATGGTCAATCGGCATGAAATGGTATATATATGCTTTATTGTTATACTTACAATTGCAAATTATCCGATGATATGCTTAGTGAATCCGATGAAATGCATAGTGTAGAGTCCAATGATACGCTTAGTAGAATTCATGATTAATTAGTACAAATGCGTAGTACTATGTCTTTTGATAGTGTAGAAATCTAGACTTAATAGAAATATATTTGCAGAGTATGTGTGAGGCTATTTATTAATTGATATGTTTTTCTTATTCAGAAATTGCCAAAGAACCTATCTGTGAGTTGTGGTATCGAGCCTGATGAAGAAGGCTCAGCTGGACTATGCCTTACCGCAAGGGGCTCCGTCACCACCTGTACTTACCGCATGGACACAGACAGTCGCACACACTTAAACTCGGTTGGGTGGAAGAGATTCCTTGTTGGCAAGAATCTTCGTGTTGGACAGGCCATCCTAATTACTATCAGGAACACCCACCGCCCAGGCTTGAGGATGATGATCGTCGTCGATATCATCTAGAACTACATATGTGTGGCTATATCATCTAGAACTACATATGATGATCATCGTCGATATCATGTAGAACTACATATGATGATCGTCGTCTATATCATCTAGAACTAAATATGATGATCGTAGTCGATGTCACCTTGTACTGCTTGAGTATGCATGTTGAGTATATATGAAATTGTAATCTAGTACTTCCTCGGTTCCAAATTACTCGTCGTGGTTTTAGTTCAAATTTGAACTACAACCACGACGGGTAATTTGGAACTGAGGGAGTACTACCTGTACCTATAATGCATTATGAAATTGATATCTAGTAGAACTAGTATCTGAAAATTGCAGTTTACTGAAGCCGGAATGGGGAAATAGTGGAAGATATAATAGTAGCACGGGAGCAGGAAATCGCTACAGCTAACTAATAGCAGCGCATTCGGGAAATGCGCTGCTGATATAGTCAATAGTAGTAGCGCGGGTACAGGCAGCGCTACTACTAACGGTTAGCTGTAGCGCCTTATTCGTAGCGCAGGTGCCTGCGCTGCTGATAGTCTCAAAACCCGCGCTACTACTAGGGTTTTCCCTAGTAGTGCTAAGTGGGAGTTCTTAAGTAATATGATTAATTGAACTTAAATTTATCATGAACTTAGTACCTAATAGTATTTTGCTTGTCTATGTTTGTTGTAGAAAGATGGCTCGTGCTGTTGTTATGTTGAATTTTAATGCGTTCCTTGAGAAAGCTAAGTTGAAAGATGATGGTAGAAATTACACGGACTGGGTCCGTAACTTGAGGATTATCCTCATTGCTGCACAGAAGAATTACGTCCTGGAAGCACCACTAGGTGCCAGGCCTGCTGCAGATGCAACTGATGATGTTAAGAACGTCTGGCAGAGCAAAGCTCATGACTACTCGATAGTTCAGTGTGCCATGCTTTACGGCTTAGAACCGGGACTTCAACGATGTTTTGAACGTCATGGAGCATATGAGATGTTCCAGGAGTTGAAGTTAATATTTCAAGCAAATGCCCGGATTGAGAGATATGAAGTCTCCAATAAGTTCTATAGCTGCAAGATGGAAGAGAATAGTTCTCTCAGTGAACATATACTCAAAATGTCTGGGTATAATAATCACTTGATTCAACTGGGAGTTAATCTTCCTGATGATAGTGTCATCGACAGAATTCTTCAATCACTGCCACCAAGCTACAAGAGCTTCGTGATGAACTATAATATGCAAGGGATGAACAAGACTATCCCCGAGCTCTTCGCAATGCTAAGAGCTGCGAAGGTAGAAATCAAAAAGGAGCATCAAGTGTTGATGGTCAACAAGACCGCCAGTTTCAAGAAAAAGGGTAAAGGGAAGAAGAAGGGGAACTTCAAGAAGAACGGAAAACAAGTAGCTGCTCAAGAGAAGAAACCCAAGTCTGGACCTAAGCCTGAGACTGAGTGCTTCTACTATAAGAAGACTGGTCACTGGAAGCGGAACTACCCCAAGTATTTAGCGGATAAGAAGGATGGCAAGGTGAACAAAGGTATATGTGATATACATGTTATTGATGTGTACCTTACTAATGCTCGCAGTAGCACCTGGGTATTTGATATTTGGTTCTGTTGCTAATATTTGCAACTCGAAATAGGGACTACGGATTAAGCGAAGATTGGCTAAGGACGAGGTGATGATGCGCGTGGGAAATGGTTCCAAAGTCGATGTGATCGCGGTCAGCACGCTACCTCTACATCTACCTTTGGGATTAGTTTTTGACCTGAATTATTGTTATTTGGTGCCAGCGTTAAGCATGAACATTATATCTGGATCTTGTTTGATGCGAGACGGTTATTCATTTAAATCAGAGAATAATGGTTGTTCTATTTATATGAGTAATATCTTTTATTGTCATGCACCCTTGAAGAGTGGTCTATTTTTATTAAATCTTGATAGTAGTAATACACATATTCATAATGTTGAAGCCAAAAGATGCAGAGTTGATAATGATAGTGCAACTTATTTGTGGCACTGTCGTTTGGGTCATATTGGTGTAAAGTGCATGAAGAAACTCCATACTGATGGACTTCTGGAATCACTTGATTATGAATCACTTGGTACTTGCGAACCGTGCCTCATGGGCAAGATGACTAAAACGCCGTTCTCCGGAACTATGGAGCGAGCAACAAATTAGTGGGAAATCATACATACTGATGTATGTGGTCCAATGAACATTGAGGTTCACGGCGGGTATCGTTATTTTTTCACCTTCACAGATGATTTGAGCAGATATGGGTATATCTACTTAATGAAACATAAGTCTAAAACATTTGAAAAGTTCAAAGAATTTCAGAGTGAAGTGGAAAATCATCGTAACGAGAAAATAAAGTTTCTACGATCTGATCATGGTGGAGAATATTTGAGTTACGAGTTTGGTTTACATTAGAAACAATGTGGAATAGTTTCACAACTCACGCCACCCGGAACACCACAACGTAATGGTGTGTCCAAACGTCGTAATCGTACTTTACTAGATATGGTGCAATCTATGATGTCTCTTACTGATTTACCGCTATCGTTTTGGGGTTATGCTTTAGAGACGACCGCATTCACGTTAAATAGGGCACAATCAAAATCCGTTGAGACGACGCCATATGAACTGTGGTTTGGCAAGAAACCAAAGTTGTCATTTCTTAAAGTTTGGGGCTGCAATGCTTATGTGAAATAACTTCAACCTGATAAGCTAGAACCCAAATTGGAGAAATGTGTCTTCATAGGATACCCAAAGGAGACTATTGGGTACACCTTCTATAACAGATCTGAAGGCAAGACTTTTGTCGCTAAATTTGGATCCTTTCTAGAAAAGGAGTTTCTCTCGAAAGAAGTGAGTGGGAGGAAAGTAGAACTTGATGAGGTAACTGTACCTGCTCCCTTATTGGAAAGTAGTTCATCACAGAAACCGGTTCTTGTGACGACTACACCAGTTAGTGAGGAAGCTAATGATGATGATCATGAAACTTCAAATCAAGTTACTACCGAACCTCGTAGGTCAACCAGAGTAAGATCCGCACCAGATTGGTACGGTAATCCTATTCTGGAGGTCATGTTACTTGACCATGGCAAACCTACGAACTATGAGGAAGCGATGATGAGCCCAGATTCCGCAAAATGGCTTGAGGCCATAAAATCTGAGATGGGATCCATGTATGAACAAAGTATGGACTTTGGTTGACTTGCCTGATGATTGGCAAGCCATGGAGAATAAATGGATCTTCAAGAAGAAGACTGACGCTGATGGTAATGTTACTGTCCACAAAGCTCGACTTGTTGCGAAAGGTTTTCGACAAGTTCAAGGGGTTGACTACGATGAGACTTTCTCACCCGTAGCGATGCTTAAGTCTGTCTGAATCATGTTAGCAATTGGCGCATTTTATGATTATGAAATATGGCAAATGGATGTCAAAACTGCATTCTTGAATGGATTTCTAGAAGAACAGTTGTATATGATGCAACCAGAAGGTTTTGTCGATCCAAAAAGTGCTAACAAACTGTGCAAGCTCTAGCAATCCATTTATGGATTGGTGCAAGCCTCTCGGAGTTGGAATAAACGCTTTGATAGTGTGATCGAAGCATATGGTTTTTTTACAGACTTTTGGAGAAGCCTGTATTTACAAGAAAGTGAGTGGGAGCTCTGTAGCATTTCTGATATTATATGTAGACGACATCTTGTTGATTGGAAATGATATAGAATTTCTGGATAGCATAAAAGGATACTTGAATAAAAGTTTTTCAATGAAAGACCTCGGTGAAGCTGCTTATATATTGGGCATCAAGATCTATAGAGATAGATCAAGACGCTTAATTGGACTTTCACAAAGCACATACCTTGATAAAGTTTTGAAAAATTCAAAATGGATCAAGCAAAGAAAGGGTTCTTGCCTATATTACAAGGTTTGAAGTTGAGTCAGACTCAATGCGCGACCACAACAGAAGATAGAGAGAAAATGAAAGTTGTTCCCTATGCTTCAGCCATAGGCTCTATCATGTATGCAATGCTGTGTATCAGACCTGATGTATGCTTAGCAATAAGTTTAGCAGGGAGGTACCAAAGTAATCCAGGAGTGGATCACTGGACAGCGGTCGAGAATATCTTGAAATACCTGAAAAGGACTAAGGATATGTTTCTCGTTTATGGAGGTGACAAAGAGCTAGTCGTAAATGGTTACATCGATGAAGTCTTTAACACTGATCCGGTCGATTCTAAATCGCAAACCGGATACATATTTATATTGAACGGTGAAGCTGTCAGTTGGTTCAGTTCTAAGCAAAGCGTCGTGGCAGGATCTACATGTGAAGTGGAGTACATAGCTGCTTCGGAAGCAGCAAATGAAGGAGTTCATATCTGATCTAGGTGTCATACCTAGTGCATCGGGTCCAATGAAAATCTTTTGTGACAATACAGGTGCAATTGCCTTGGCAAAGGAATCCAGATTTCACAAGAGAACCAAGCACATCAAGAGATGCTACAATTCCATTCGGGACCAATTCCAAGTGGGAGACATAGAGATTTTCAAGATACATACGGATCTGAATGTTGCTGACCTGTTGACTAAGCCTCTTCCACGAGCAAAACATGATCAGCACCAAGGCTCCATGGGTGTTAGAATCATAACTGTGTAATCTAGATTATTGACTCTAGTGCAAGTGGGAGACTGAAGAAAATATGCCCTAGAGTCAATAATAAAGTTATTATTTATTTCCTTATATCATGATAAATGTTTATTATTCATGCTAGAATTGTATTAATCGGAAACATAGTACATGTGTGAATACATAGACAAACATAGTGTCACTAGTATGCCTCTACTTGACTAGCTCGTTGACCAAAGATGGTTGTGTTTCCTAACCATAGACATGAGTTGCCATTTGATTAACCGGATCACATCATTAGGAGAATGATGTGATTGACTTGACCCATTCCGTTAGCTCAGCACTTGATCGTTTAGTATGTTGCTATTGCTTTCTTCATGACTTATACATGTTCCTACAACTATGAGATTATGCAACCCCCGTTTACCGGAGGAACACTTTGTGTGCTACCAAACGTCACAACATAACTGGGTGATTACAAAGGAGTTCTACAGGTGTCTCCGAAGGTACATGTTGAGTTGGCGTATTTCGAGATTAGGATTTGTCACTACAATTGTCGGAGAGGTATCTCTGGGCCCTCTCGGTAATGTACATCACTATAAGCCTTGCAAGCAATGTAGCTAATGAGTTAGTTGCGGGATGAAGCATTACATAACGAGTAATGAGACTTGCTGGTAACGAGATTGAACTAGGTATTGAGATATCGACGATCGAATCTCGGGCAAGTAACACACCGATGACAAAGGGAACAACGTATATTGTTATGCGGTTTGACCGATAAAGATCTTCGTAGAATATGTAGGAGCCAATATGAGCATCCAGGTTCTGCTATTGGTTATTGACCGGAGACGTGTCTCGGTCATGTCTACATAGTTCTCGAACCCGTAGGGTCCGCACGCTTAAAGTTAGATGACGGTTATATTATGAGTTTATATGTTTTGATGTACCAAAGGTAGTTCGGAGTCTCGGATATGATCACGGACATGACGAGGAGTCTCAAAATGGTCGAGACGTATAGATCGATATATTGGATGACTATGTTCGGACACCGGAAGTGTTTCGGGGAGTATCGGGCATATACCGGAGTACCGGGGGGTTACTTGAACCCCCCGAAGAGATTATTGGGCCTGTTGGGCCCTAGTGGAGAAGAGGAGGGGCGGCCAAGGGCAGCCGCGCGCCCCCTCCCCCCCCCCCCCCAGTCCGAATTGGACAAGGAGGGGGGGCGGCGCCTGTCGGTGTCAAAACCGGCGGATCTCGGGTAGGGGGTCCCGAATTGTGCGTCTAAGGCTAATGGTAACAGAAGGCAGGGGACACGATGTTTTACCCGGGTTCGGGCCCTCTCGATGGAGGTAATACCCTACTTCCTGCTTGATTGATCTTGATGATATGAGTATTACAAGAGTTGATCTACCACGAGATAGTAGAGGCTAAACCCTAGAAGCTAGCCTATGATTATGATTTTTCTTGTCCTACGGACTAAACCCTCTGGTTTATATAGACACCGGAGGGGGCTAGGGTTACACAGAGTCGGTTACAGAGAAGGAAATCTACATATCCGGATAACCAAGCTTGCCTTCCACGCCAAGGAGAGTTCCATCCGAACACGGGACGAAGTCTTCAATCTTGTATCTTCATAGTCCAACAGTCCGGCCAAAGTATATAGTCCGGCTATCCGAGGACCCCTTAATCTGGGACTCCCTCAGTAGCCCCTGAACCAGGCTTCCATGACGATGAGTCCGGCGCGCAGATTGTCTTCGGCATTGCAAGGCGGGTTCCTTCTCTGAACAGTCGATAGAAGATTTTGAACACAAGGATCGTGTCCGGCTCTGCAAAACAAATTCCACTTCCCACCGTAGAGAGTATAACATTCCACAAATCTAATCTGCTGATAGAATTTTGTAGTGTGACATCACGCCACGGTCCGGTCATTATTTGAACTGTTTTCATAACCAGCCACTACGCGCTGCGAGGCGGTTTTATTGGCACGTCTTGTCGAAGAAGAGATCGTGTCCCCTTATCACGGGATTCTCATCAATACAGGTGTGGGTAACCCAACCGTGTTTGTTTAATATGACTCCTCGATTTTAGGCAAGTCCCAAGCGGTCACGCGGGGGACGCTTGATATTCGTCCTCTTTATAAAGGGGGCCAAGGTCAGTCCTTTTCTTCCCATGTTGGATCCTTCCCCTCCCGCACCTCAAGTTCCAACACTCAAGGCTCAAGCTAAAGCACTTCGGTCGTTCGACCATGTCTGGATCCAATATTCAAGGCCGGTGGATGGCCTCTTCCGTCACAGAGGAGGACATCTAGAAGCTTAGGGAGGCAAGGTATCTCACTGCTGAGACTCCACACAGGCTACCTACTCAAGGGCAGGTCGTCCCCACTCCCGAACCCAACGAGAGTGTTGTATTTATCTCCAACTTTCTCCGAGGGCTATGTTTCAGTGTTGATCCCTTCGTAAGAGGGCTCGTGTTCTACTACGGACTAGATTTCCACGATCTAGCTCCGGATTCCGCCCTTCACATCTCGTCGTTTATCGTCGTGTGCGAAGCCTTCCTCTGCATCACCCCCCACTTCGGCCTATGGCTCAAAACCTTCAATGTGAGGCCGAGGGTCATCGACGGGCGCCACGCGAAGTGCGGAGGCGCTATAATAAGCAAAGGCGCCGATGTCCCATGTCCAAAGGGATCTTTCGTGTAGACTTCTGATTTATGGCAGCGGGAGTGGTTTTACATCACCGCCCCCCGAGGTACAAAGCGGGTGGCCGCTCCAGCATTCCGCCCGGGCCCTCCACCACAACTGGCGGCATGGATCAATAAGGGGCTGGAGTGGGGGCCGGCTAACGACGTGCTTACATTGCAAAGCCGCATCCGAGACCTTCTCAAGAGGGATGTTAATCTTGTCAAGATAATGCAAGTGATGTTGGTTCGTCGAGTCCTGCCCTGCCAACGTCATCCTCTCCATATGTGGGAGTTAAACCTGGAAGGACCATGAACTGTTCATCAATTCTTCGGCCTGACGCTCAAAGAGATGTATGACTCATTCATTGGATCATGAATAAAGTGTCCGTACACCATCGAGGACGCGGGTCTCAATTGCAACCGCCCGGATACCCAAGTAAGTAATTCCACTACCAAACACACCATCCTTTATGTTTATTGCAACATCATTCTAAAAAATTGTTCTCTGCCAGGACTGGCTGAAGAAGGCGGAGAGGATTAGGTGTCCGGCCCCTCTTCCCAAAGGCTCGCCAAATCCTTTGTTGACCAGGACGCTTGACCGTGCACCGTATCAGGTGCCATCATGTGAAGACGAGGGGGGAATAGAGAAGCCGCAGATGGGCCTCATTTTTTACACATCCAAATCGGAGGAGTAAGTGCCTCCGCGAATGAGGATAATAGGGGAGGGGAATCTAAAATCCCCTCTCCTCAAGGTAAGAAAAGGGCCGCCTCTGAATACTTGGAAACGGAGGCTTCCAAACGAGGGAAGAAACCCTCGCCAAAGGACCCTGCCCCAGAGGGCGTCCTTGCGTGCAGCGCCCGCAAGGGGGCCAGCCCTCCACCGAGCCGTAAGTGAAAGAGTACTTTGGTAAACATATCCCATTTTGTCTCTAAGGATAATGACCGAAACGTATTTGTTGTAGTCCAACTCGCAGCCCTTCCCCACAGAGCTCATCCTCGGGTGATCTTCCTCTGGAGATGATGGAGAGCGAGACGCCTACCACTGCCTCCCCGTCACATGGGGCGGACGACCCCGAGGTGTCGTCACGGAGGATTTCTCCTGATCCTCCAAGGCCAGAAGTTGACACTTCGGCTGCCGAGAGGCTGGCGTATCCACCTCCCAAAGAGAGTTCCAGGAGGAGTCTGGGATTGTCTGGCACACTGCCGGACACACTAATGGGCCTTCTGGAGCGAGCGGCCATCTTCGAGAAATATCGTGCCTTAATGGGTACAGTGGTTGAGAGGATTTCGTCCGCGAAAAGCGGCTTGAATGAAGCTTTTATGAGTCTACTGAGAGGCTTTGAGGTACGCAAAAAATGTATTTTTGGTGGTTCCGCACATGCTAAGTGTGCTCTGTATAGATAGTAGCCCCTGAGACTCTGGTTGCGATCAACGTGGCAAACAGAGGATCGTAATCTCTGGTAATAAGCGCGCTGCTTTATGTGCAGGTACCTGAGGTTCTGGCAGCCGTCCGATATGCTGATTTTGCCGAACTAAAGCGGCAGCTGGACGTGGCCGATGCCGACATCGCGCTTGTTAACAATCAGCTTTATGAGGCCCAGGGTATGTATATTCGGCTTGTCAGCAAATTTGTAAGAGGAGCAGTATGCTAGTATTTATAACATGCTGTGACTGCAGATGGAGCTGCTGCCGTGGAGACCCTTCAGGTAGAGCTTGCCCGAGCCAAGGAGCAAGCCCGGATAAGTGATGTGGTCACTCTGAAGGCGGTCGAGGAGTTAAGAGCCGAACAGGCTGCTCATTGCCGGAGCGAAGAAAAAATAGCCCAGATGGCTACCGCACTGGAAGATGCCGCCAACCGCCGTGAGCTCCTTGAAAAGGAAAATCAAGCAAAAGCGGCTGACCTGAAGAAGGGCCTCGAGGCAGCCAAGGAAACCCGCTCTGAAATGAGGGGGATGAGGGAGGAGCTTCATGAAGCCGGAGATATCGTGGCTGGAAAGACCTATCTGTTGCGGATGAAATTCGGAGATCCGAAGTATGCCCCTCTGGATCAGTTGTGGAGTGCGACGCATATGCGGACCTGGCAAAGAGTGCTGTTGATGCGACCGAGTTTTACAAAGATCAAAAAGACCATAAAGCTGAGAGGTTATTCTGGTCGCAGTTTAGTGCCCCGACGCGTCCGCTGCCATTGAATGAAAAGATGGCCGCATGGGCCAAACTCCACAGGTTGTCCGGGCTAGCTATGAGGTCTGTCGTGGATCATCTTTGGCCACAAGGACCCAGGCCGGACAGCTATTTTGGATTGGTGCAACAATTCCTTGGTGTTGTGTCGCATATCGATGCTGTGAAGAGGTCGGCATGCATAGAGGGTGCGCGGATGGCTCTTGCCCGTGTTAAAACATACTGGGCTAGGATGGAAGCCACCGCTATTGCAACCCGGAGTGCGGCGGACGGCCAGGACCCGGCCGAGCACTATTTCAAAGAAGTTTTAGAAGGTGCCCGTTTAATAGAGGCTCAATGCTCAAAGAGTGCACTACAAAAAAAATACACTTCCGTGATGATACGTGTGTCGGTGTCAAAACCGGCGGATCTCGGGTAGGGGGTCCCGAAATGTGCGTCTAGGCGGATGGTAACAGGAGACAAGGGACACGATGTTTTTACCCAGGTTCGGGCCCTCTCGATGGAGGTAAGCCCTACTCCTGCTTGATTGATATTGATGATATGGGTAGTACAAGAGTGGATCTACCACGAGATCAAGGATGCTAAACCCTAGAAGCTAGCCTATGGTATGATTGTTGTAATGGTTTTTGTGTCCTACGGACTAAAACCCTCCGATTTATATAGACACCGGAGAGGGCTAGGGTTACACAGAGTCGGTTAGAATGGTAGGAGATCTACATATCCGTATCGCCAAGCTTGCCTTCCACGCCAAGGAAAGTCCCATCCAGACACGGGACGGGGTCTTCAATCTTGTATCTTCATAGTCTTGGAGTCCGGTGGACGATGATAGTCCGGCTGTCCGGACACCCCCTAGTCCAGGACTCCCTCAGTAGCCCCTGAACCTGGCTTCAATGATGATGAGTCCGGCGCGCATAATGTTCGGCATTGCAAGGCGGGTTCCTCCTCCGAATAATCCATAGAAGATCGTGAACACCAGGATAGTGTCCGGCTCTGCAAAATAAATTCCACATTCCACCGTAGAGAGAATAATATGTACACAGGTTCAATCTGCTGACGTATCTTGTAGCGTGACGTCACACCACTACCAAGTCCTTACTTGAATTGTTTTTTATTATACCACCTCAGCACGTTTAGCGAAGCGGTTTCCTTGGCACGTCTTGTCGAAGCAGAGATCGTGTTCCCCTTATTCTGGGATTCTCATCAATACCGACGTGGGTAACCCAACCGCGCCATTGATGGTGGCGCTTGGGAGATAAGCGAGTTTTACTAGGCCAGTGGGGACGCATAGTCTTCATCCGCCTATATATAAGGGGATAAGGATCCACCTTTTCACCTACGCCTTCTTCCTCCTTTGCTTATCCATCTTTGCGCACTCGCGAGCTCCAGCGCCCAAGTCCGTGCGTCTCGTCTCAACCTTCTCCGACCATGTACGGAGCGGGAGGTAAATGGTTGGCCTCCACCGTTAAGGAGGAGCACATCGCCAAACTGCGCACCGCCGGATACCTTTCCGGCGACATTGCGCACTGGCTGCCCGACAAGGGGCAGCTCATTCCCACCCCCAGGCCCCATGAGAGGGTCGTTTTCCTTCCCCACTTCCTCCGCGGACTGGGCTTTCCACTTCACCCTTTTGTCCGGGGGCTCATGTTCTACTACGGCCTAGATTTCCATGATCTGGCGCCGAACTTCATCCTCAACATCTCGGCGTTTATCGTCGTGTGCGAGGCCTTCCTCTGCATCCAGCCCCACTTCGGCTTGTGGCTCAAGACCTTCAATGTCAAGCCGAAGGTAGTGAAGGGCACGCAGGCGGAGTGCGGAGGCGCCATGTTGGGCAAGATGCTCAACATCCTCTGGTTCGAGGGGGCCTTCGTGGAGTCCGTCAAGGGGTGGCAGTCGGGGTGGTTCTACATCACCGAGCTGCGCGGCCCTACATGGGCGGCGGCCCCCGAGTTCAGATCTGGTATCCCTGTGCAGCTCACCTCCTGGAAAGAGAAGGGCTTGCTATGGGTTAGTTCGAAGGAACTAACGAGACTCCAAGCCTATATCCAGAAGCTGGTGAACAAGAAGCTCAGGCTTGTTAATGTGGTCCAAGTCATGCTCGTCCGCCGGATTCTCCCATGCCAAGAACGGGCATTTAACCTATGGGAGTTTGATCCGGCACAGCACCAGGCGCTTAGCGGGCTCTTCGACACGACGTACGAAGGCGCCTGGAGGGTGCTGTTTAAGGGCGCCGAAGCCCCCCGCATCCGTGACGGAAGATCACGGATTTCACTCGCAGCATCCAGCTGACGAGGTAAGTGATTCTACCCCTTTATGGGACACTTATTGTTAATAATTCGACCCTAAGCGGGTTTCAATCTCCCTTTTCCTTTGACAGGACTAGACGAAGAAGGCCGAGCAGCTCATCTGCCCGGCTCCCCTTCCAGAAAACCCAGTGGATGCCCGTCTAGCGGGCCTGCTGGTTCCGGCACCACACATGGTGCCGGATAAGAAGGCCAAGAAGGTCGCCACAAGTACTCGAAAGAGTTCCCGTTTTCAGGTGTCCGACGACTCCAAGGCGGATTCCTTCCCCGAAGACGAGGAGGAAACAGAGGACTCTCTCCCAGAGGAGGGAGAGAGGAAGAGGAAGGCATCCCCAACAGGGGGGCCGAAGGGTCCAAGAGGGGAAGAACTATTCCCCCGGACAGCTCCGCCAACACCAACGTTGGCGAAGAAGAGTGGCCCTCAAGGGCCAGGCCTCTGGCGAGATCGTAAGTATCTGGATTCCTGAATGATTTATAATTTCTTTTCATGTCACATAGTGTCGTTCTAATGCCGCATACTGCCTGCAGTCCGGCCGACGATGATCTCCCCGCTTCATCGAGCGGGTCGTTCGCTCCGTTGGATGTGGATTCCATTCCGACTGCCTCCACCCCTCGCGCCGCTGAGGACACCGAGGTGGGATCCCAAGAGAGGACCCATCAGGAGGAAGCTCCGGAGGCGCCGCAAGGCAGCCTCCCAGACTTTGCGCCGGACTCCACACTGGAACCCGCAGTGGTCCCGGAGTCCGGCAGGCGGCCCCTTCGCAAGAAGGGCAAGACCGTGACACCGGTGGCCCCCGTCCAACCGGAGGCGCCGGACAACTTGTTGGGGGCACTCAAAGGCGTTTCCATCGAGGAAGAACACCGCACTATCATGAGTGCGGTGATTTAGAAGGTTCAGCTTGCCAAGAGCGGTCTGACCGAAGCCTGCAGCAGCCTTCTAACAGGCTTTGAGGTAAGAAGTTAAAATTATGTAATGTAATACCGCATAGACAGTAGCCCCTGATGCTTAGTCCGGTGTTCGGAAAGAAAAGCCAGACTGAGGATCTAAATAAGATATACACAGGGTTGCTAAAAATTATGTCAATATGTGTTTGCAGGCTGCGCTGCTGACCTCTGCCGCACTGACTGCGGAGGTCGGTGCATTGAAGCAGGATCTCGAGCGGTCCGAGCAAGAGCTCGGCCGTGCCAAGAAGCAGCTCGAGGAAAAAGAAGGTGGGTAACACCACTTTGAATAGTTACCTTATAGAAAAGGATTTAGGTTGCGATAAAAATAACAAGGATAACGTGGGTACTGCAAGGGCCACGAAGGAGGTGGCAACCCTGAAGGAGGCTGTGTCTGTGGCCGAATGCAATGCGGCTGCGGAACGGGCAGAGCGAGAGAAGCAGGAGGCGCGGGTGGCAGAAGTGCGGCAAGAGCTCCAGGCTCTCATGGAAAAGCATGAGAGTTTGGAGCGCGACTCAAAGACTCGAGAGTCCGAGCTTGCCTCGGCTCTCGAAAGTGCCAAAGCCGCCAAGGCCGAGGCCCATAAGGCCCTTCAGGAGGTTGTGGATGTGAAGAAAATAGCGGCGGGTAAGGCATTTTTCATGCAAAGCAAGCATGTTAATGTAAACTACCTGACACTTACCCGAATTCGGAGCTCTCCAGGGGCGTTTGCAGATCTGCCTCGCAGTGTATCCGATGCCACCGCATTCTACCGTGGCGAGGAGGGGAGCTCGATGGAGAAGGTCTTGTGGTCTCAGTACGCTGAGGCCGGCCTTCCGGTGCCCCATAGTGACCAGCTGAAACAGCTGGTCGAGCTCCACAAGGTAGCCGAGTAGGCCATGAAGGGCCTCATAGTCCGACTATGGCCTGGAGAGGCCATGCCTGGGAGCTACTTCTGCCTCGTGCGGCGGCTGGTGGATGCGTGCCCCTTGTTGGAGGTCGTCAAGTGCTCCGCCTGTATTGAAGGTGCTCGTTGGGCCCTTGCCCGCGCAAAGGTGCACTGGGGCAGGCTGGATGCGGAGAAGCTTATCACTGACGCGCCGCCAGCGGGCAAGGAGTATCGTACGCCCGAGATGTACTATAAGACTGTCCTGAAGGGTGCCCGCAAGATTGCGGATGAGTGCCCCAGAGATGTAATTATTGAGTAGACTCGCTATGTATTATCCTGTGCGCTGAAAACTTTGTTCATATGCGCTAAGCAACGCTTGTTTGATTTAAAATATTACCTTCTGTGCGGCCGTTTATAAAATCTGAGAGATGGCAAGTCGTCGGCTTCAGCCCCCAAGCCATGAGTGCTGGGGTGTTCGGGATAAACTTGAGCACTCTTGTTCCCATTCTTGGGTCCATCTAGGGAGGCGCTCAACACAACGAACAAGGCAACCGGACTTATAATGCTTGAACACTCTCACTTAGCCATAGAATTCTATAATTTTAAATTTCGGCGAAGCCCCTAGTATTCGGAAGACCGAGTTGGGGGCGCTATCCACGCCTTGGCCGGACATTATCCGGTTCTTCGCTTGACGCGGCATAAGTCTTTAAGGACTCGAAAAGACCTCTCGAACAGCGACCAGTCTCTCGCCTTATCATGACAGTCAGTTTTAGCTTTCTCCACTGAGGCGCTCGCCCAGCTCAACCGGGGCGCAATCGCAGTGGTTCTCCCAGTGCCACCTTAGCCGACAGAACGGAATGTAAGGTACCAAAACGTGGGAGCCGGGCAAACCCAACTATTGACCCAAGACATGATTCGGAGCTGATTCATATAATGCTATAAGTTCGGGGTGCTGCACTTGTGAAAGTGTTCGGACTTATCACACCATAATGCGGGGAACATAAGCCCCTGGTGTATTCGGCCGTACCAAAATATACGGGTGCAAGATGTCATTAGTGAACATATATTTAAAGTAATGCGATTACAGGCAAAAAGTGCTACATTATTTATTCGAGGAATTCTGCTATGAGTGCGGAATGATACAAATAGTGCGGTAAGCAAGGGATTGGACTAATTAAACATGTCCCCCTCCAGGGGTGGGCTGCGGACTGGTGTATATAATCGAATTTAATGCTCGTAATGGAGACCACCTGAGTGTTTGTCGCAGCCTTCTTCCCTCCCTGGCTGTTGCATCGTGAGTTCAGCGGGTTCACCGCCGGACAGGGCCTCTGGTGAATGGAGTCCTGTGTATACAAAGAAGGAAAATAATAAGTGACACACTTGTGAGCCCCTGGTGTTGTCGAGCCGCACTCTGGGTCTGTTGTGGTCGTGCCCCTCCCCCTAGGCCCATGGTATCTCCAGAGCGTAATGATGTACCTGGAGGGTTGGTCTTGCAATTAGGCAAGGGCTGGGGTTGGGGCCGCATTGCTACGCCTGCTCGGAATGTGCCAGGTGGTCCTGGTTGATGTTGCTCCGGGCGCGTTTGGCCGTGTCCGGCCGTTTAACGGCTGGACTCGAAAATTGCCTTAAAAGGCTGCTCTGTACTTCTGCCGCGAGAGTCGCTGTATGTTCCTCCGTTCGGAGGGAGCGTTCCGTATTTCCGTTGACCGTGATGACTCCACGAGGGCCTGGCATCTTGAGCTTGAGGTATGCGTAATGCAGCACCGCGTTGAACTTTGCGAACGCGGTTCGTCCAAGCAGAGCATGATAGCCGCTGCGGAACGGGACTATGTCGAAAATTAACTCCTCGCTCCAGAAATTATCCGGGGATCCGAAGACCACTTCCAGCGTAACTGAGCCTGTACAATTGGCCTCAACACCTGGTATGACGCCGTTGAAGGTCGTCTTTGTAGGTTTAATCCTTGAGGGGTCTATGCCCATCTTGCGCACTGTATCCTGATAAAGCAGGTTCAGGCTACTGCCGCCGTCCATCAGGACTCTCGTGAGGTGAAATCCATCGCCGATTGGGTCTATAACCAATGCGGCGAATCCGCCATGGCGGATACTGGTCGGATGGTCTCTTCGATCGAAAGTGATCGGGCAAGAGGACCATGGATTGAACTTGGGGGCGACTGGCTCCATCGCATATACGTCCCTTAGTGCACGCTTCCGCTCCCTCTTGGGTATATGGGTTGCGTATATCATGTTCACCGTCCGCACTTGTGGGGGGAAACCCTTCTGTCCTCTACTGTTCGGCGGTCGGGTCTCTTCCTCGTCGTCGCTGTGCCACCCCTTGTCGTTGTTTTCGGCAATTAACTTGCCTGCCTGCTTAAATACCCAACAATCTCTGTTGGTGTGGTTAGCTGGCTTTTCAGGGGTGCCATGTATCTGGCATGAGCGGTCAAGTATTCGGTCCAAATTGGACGGACCCGGAGTGGTTCTTTTGAATGGCTTCTTCCGCTGACCGGGTATAGAGCCTCGGAATCCGGCGTTAACTGCCGTATCCTCCTTGTCGTCGCCGTTAACGCGGCATTTATTTTTGCTTCGACGCGACCTGCCATTGTGGTCCTTAGTGTCCGGACTACCTGCATTTTTGCTGAGGTTGTTGCTGCGAGCTAGCCAGCTATCCTCTCCCACACAGAAGCGGGTCATTAATGATGTGAGGGCTGCCATGGATTTCGGCTTTTCCTATCCTAGGTACCGGGCTAGCCACTCGTCGCGGATGTTATGTTTGAAGGTTGTGAGGGCCTCTGCATCCGGACAGTCGATGATTTGATTTTTCTTTGTTAAGAACCGTGTCCAGAATTGTCTGGTCGATTCGTCTGGCTGCTGGATTATGTGGCTTAGGTCATCGGCGCCTGGTGGTCGCACGTATGTGCCCTGGAAGTTGTTGAGGAATGCGGCTTCCAGGTCCTCCCAACACCCAATCGACTCTGCGGGCAGGCTGTTAAGCCAATACCGTGATGGTCCTTTAAGCTTGAGCGGGAGATATTTGATGGCGTGGAGATCGTCGCCGCGGGCCATATGGATGTGAAGGAGATAATCTTGGATCCAAACCGCGGGGTCTGTCGTGCCATCGTAGGATTCAATGTTTACGGGTTTAAACCCTTCAGGGATTTGATGATCCATTACTTCGTCAGTGAAGCATAGCGGGTGTGCGGCGCCTCTATATTGAGCAATATCACGACGTAGCTCCAGGGAGCGTTGTCTGCTGTGTTCGGCCCGGCCGGAGTTATTGTATCCGGCTTGACGGTATTCGTCGTGGGTCGTGGGGCGCCCACGTGATCCATTAATAGATCTGGATTGTCTTGCCTTATCCTCCAATATATCCCGCAAGTCCGGTGCGTTCCCCCGTGGCTTCGTACTTTTCGAGCGATGCCGGGGTACGGTCTTGATGGAAGGCCTGGATGCCTCTCTGTCGCGACCACGGGGTGGTCGGTCGGCCATATTGTGCGCTGGTGATGAAGGTATGGATGCTTCCTCTTCTAATCGGGGGAGCAACTTGCATTTTGGGTAGCTCTTGGAGGGGCGTTCGAGTTCATACTCTTCGGCCGCGAGGACCTCGGTCCATCTGTCGGCCAGCAGGTCTTGATCAGCTTGAAGCTGCTGCTGCTTTTTCTTTAGGCTATTTGTTGTGGCCATTAGCCTATGTTTGAAACGCTCCTGTTCGACGGGATCCTCGGGCACGACGAATTCGTCATTGTTGAGGCTTGCCTCGTCCTCGGAGGGAGGTATGTAATTATCATCCTCGACCTCTTCGTCTGCCGCTCCCTCGTGAGGGCTTGCTTCTGCATCCTCCTGTGCTGAATCTTGCAGGAGGGGATTGTCTTCGGCACTCTCTGGGGTGTTATTATCCCCTGTGCTAGAATCTCCATTCTTGCTGTGGCGGGATTTAGAGCGGCGCCGCTGACGTCGGCGCTTGGGCTGTTTCTTTAAGGAATCTGCCTCCGCTGCTTCTTCCCCGTCCCCTTCTTTTGGGGTGTCCACCATGTATATGTCATATGACGAGGTGGTCTTCCAGTGCCCCGTAGGCACTGGTTCTTATTCGTCTCCGGCATCGTCATCCATACCGCCGATGTCTTCGGAGTCATAATCTAGCATGTCGGTTAGATCGTCGACAGTGGCTACAAAGTGGGTGGTGGGTGGGGTTTGAATTTCTTTGTCGTCCGCATCCCAACCATCCTGCCCATAGTCCTGCAGGGGCTCTCCGGATAGCGCGAGATACTTTAGCGAATTTAGGATGTCACCAAAGGGTGAGTACTGAAAGATGTCCGCAGTGGTGAACTCCATAATCGGCGCCCAATCGGATTCGATTGGCGGGGGCGCAGGAGGTTCGGAGTCCGGCAGGGAGTCCGGCACCTCAGAGTCACGAGCTTTATAGGGGACAAGGCCAGTGTTCAGCTCCATCGCCGTGGAAGTTGCAGCTCCCGAGGAGGGGTCCAGCCACTCGTCCTCGATCTGCACGATCGGCTCCGAACTACAGGTCGGAGCAGATTCATGTGCGGCCTCCAAGGCGCTGTCCGGCGGCAGAGCTAGATGTGCCCATCGCGACAGTGCGCGCGCTCGGCTGTGGATCGGATCCATCAAAGATCAAGTCTCCGCGGATGTCCGCCGTGAAGTTTAGGCTTCCAAATCTGACCTGACGGCGAGGGGCGTAGCTTTCGATCTGCTCCAGATGGCCAAGTGAATTGGCCCGCAGTGCGAAGCTGCCGAATACGAAGATCTGTCCGGGGAGAAAAGTCTCACCCTGGACGGTGTTGTTGTTGTTTGAAGAAGCCATCGAGCCTATCGGTGACGACACAGAGGAACTCTCAATGAAAGCACCAATGTTGGTGTCAAAACCGGCAGATCTCGGGTAGGGGGTCCCGAACTGTGCGTCTAGGCGGATGGTAACAGGAGACAAGGGACACGATGTTTTTACCCAGGTTCGGGCCCTCTCGATGGAGGTAAAAGCCTACTCCTGCTTGATTGATATTGATGATATGGGTAGTACAAGAGTGGATCTACTACGAGATCAAGGAGGCTAAACCCTAGAAGCTAGCCTATGGTATGATTGTTGTAATGGTTGTTGTGTCCTACGGACTAAAACCCTCCGGTTTATATAGACACCGGAGAGGGCTAGGGTTACACAGAGTCGGTTACAATGGTAGGAGATCTACATATCCGTATCGCTAAGCTTGCCTTCCACGCCAAGGAAAGTCCCATCCGGACACGGGACGGGGTCTTCAATCTTGTATCTTCGTAGTCTTGGAGTCCGGCGGACGATGATAGTCCGGCTGTCCGGACACCCCCTAGTCCAGGACTCCCTCAACGTGTTTGTCATAGTAGGTCGCGTTTTTTGTCATGCATGTACATCCAAGACAAATTTATGACAGAATCAAGATAGTCATACCTGTGCTGTCGTAGAAGTGCTCCATGACATTACCAAAATTATCATCACGGAAGTGTCCACTTCCATGACGATAAATCGCGTATCACAGAAGTGCTTTCATCAAGGGTGACCGACACGTGGCATCCACCGTAACGGAACGCCGTTAAGCTATCGGGTCGGGTTTTGGATCCGATAACCCGTTAACAGCCCCGATCAATGGGGATTTTCCACGTGGAAAATCATCATTGGCTGGAGGAAACACATGTTGCCTCACCGTTAGGATAGATGTCATCCACTCATTGGACAGGAGGCGCCTATGATAGGTCGACACGTCGCATGGCCCAACAGTGGCCCATTCCGGTGAAAAAGGCCGGCCCGTAAAAATTAGCAGGCCGTCCCATATAAGGCCTACTTGTGTTAGGTCCATTAAACCCACGGCCCATACGAGATGTGCCAATTCAGCCCGTCAACGGCCCGTTAAAGATTTGACACCATTGCAGCCCATCGTCAGTTCGAGCCCGTTAACAGCCCGCTATATATTTGGGATCAATATCGGCCCGATGAGATTTCGGCCTGTTAACAACCCATTCAATGGATGGGCCAATTTTCAGGATGTACATCTTTCGGCCTTTTAGCCACCCATTTAAATGTTGGGCTAATTTCCGGCCCGGTGTGTCTTTCAGCCTGTTGACGGCCCATAATTCTGATGGGCCATTTGTAGTCGGACCTGAGTTTCGGCCTTTTAGCGGCCCATTTAAGTGTTGGGCCAATTTCCGGCCCGGTGTCACTTTCAGCCTATTGACGGCCCATAAATCAGTTGGGCCATTTGTAGTCGGACCTGAGTTTTGGCCTTTTAGCGACCCATTTAAGTGTTGGGCCAATTCCCGGCCCTGTGTGCCTTTCGGCCAGTTAACGGACCCTAAATGAGTTGGGCCATTTGTAGTCGGACCTTAGTTTTGGCCTTTTAACGGCCCATGCACTTCATGGTCCGATACCAGCCCGGTTTCTCTTTCGGCCTGCTAAAGGCCCACAACACAGTTGGGCCATTTACAATACGGCCTGACTTTCAGCCTCTTAGCGGCCCATGCTCTTCATGGTCCAGTACAAGCCCGCTGTCTCTTTCGGCCTGCTAAAGGCCTACAGTATAGTTGGGCCATATGTAGCCCAAACTTAGTAACGGCATGTTAACGGCCCGTGAAATAAATTGGGCCCACCTGTTGCCCGCTTCGATGTCGGCCTGTTAACGACCCAGGAAGTAAGAGGGCTGACCATTAACTTCCGGCCTAGTAACGGCCCATTAACTTAATGGGCCCACTAAAGTTCGTACATGTCTTTAGGCCAAATTAGATAATTTGAGCCCATTACGAGGAGCAATTATGCACAGGACCAAAACCGATCAAGCAAAGGTATGGCATACAGGGAATAACGTTGCACATCCAGCATATATTACAGGAAATTACATCCACTGGGCAATCAAAGATTGATGCCAGTGCAAATAAATGAGCAGAACCTAACCATCTACAACGTCACAATCTGCAACCTCAGCACAGATGACGCCCATAAGCATGTGGGCAAGTTCTTGCTGCTTTGCTACACTGTCTCTAAAAACATTTATCAGTTGTTGTGTCGCACGACTCTGCACCTCTGATTCATCCACCATTTCCATCATTGCTTCAGCCATTAATTGGTTCACAAACATACATTTATTCCATTGCATTTGAGACAGAGGATACTGAACAGATTCAGATGGCGATTTTGGCAGGCTTGTATTATTGATAGTGGAGAGTGTCTCGACCACTGCATCATAACATAAATTAGGACGGGAACCAAACAGATTAATCATGAGTTATTGCCATATTACCTGGCCTAGATTTACTGGAAAGAAACAATGGGGTTGCCTTGCTGTTTTCAGAGTTTGTCTTCTTATCTTCAGCAGCCTGCACAAAATTAACACACTAGGATTGCTATCATTGGCCAAGTCAGATAATAGGAAAGCAATATTGACACAATGAACATTTGGGCAACTAGCCTACACCAAATTAACACAATATGGCACAGCTATCATCAACCAGGTAAGGTCATACGAAAGCAACATTGACACAATGAATGAATGGGCAACTAGAGAAGCACTACAATTCAGTAATGTGCGTGATATGAGATAGTACATTCATGCAACTCAGTATGCAAAACTACCAGACAGATTTCCTTACAAAAATCAACATTGGCGCCTTTAACATTTTGCTACAGCTAATTTTAGATCAGATAAAGGTTAGATTCACGCCGATTAACAAAATACATGCTGATGTAAAAATATAGTGATATACAACAGGTACTTACATCAGCATTGGAGCACAGAGAATTCTCGCAAGATATTCCTTGAATACGATCCTAATGGAGGAAGTCTTCTATCGTTTGACCTTATTTTCTAAAAGAGAGATGGGTAAGAAACATGTAGAAAATATGATCAGAATGCTATAAAATTTCATGATGCGAGGATACGCACATGCTTCTTAGAATGGAGTTGACATTCTTTTGCTAGACTGGAGCGGGCTAGTTCTTTGGCCACTGGAATCTTCTTATTATCAGTGGGAGTTGGGTTTCTCCGTGCTGGAGCAGTATCTATGAAAAATGGAGTTGGTTTACTATCTCCTGGCGTTTGGATCTTTTGCAAAGACCTGGTTTGTAACCCTTCAGATTCTAACATAGCCGTCTTGCCCTTGCATGCCTTATATAGAAGAATGGTGATTTAGTTATAAAACATGCTACAGTAGAGATGGAATTGGTACTAAAGAATAGAAAGGCATGACATATTGACATGTATTCGCTCCATCCGGAAATAAATGGATGGGACTAGGCGTATTTCAGTTCTAGATACATCAAGTTTTTATCCATTTCTGCGACATGTAATCCGGACGGAGGGAGTATGATGTAAGAGCTAGGGATACGACAAGACAACACAGTAAAAAAACACTGAAAAACCCACTGCAGAACCAAAGTATTCAAACCCACTGATATGAGATAGTACACTCATGCAACTCAGGATGCAAAACTACCAGGCAGTTTTCCTTACAAAAATCAACATTGTTGCCTTTAATCATACATTTTGCTACAACTAAGTTTAGATCAGATAAAGGTTGGATTCACGCCGATTAACAAAATACATGCTGATATAAAAATATAGTGATATACAACAGGTACTTACATCTACATTGGAGCACAGAGAATTCCTGCAAGAATCTTTCCTCATAAACGATACCATTGCAGAAATTCTTCTATCTGTTAAGCTTATTTTCTAAAAGATAGATGGGTAAGAAACATGTAGAAAATATGATCAGCATGCTATAAAATTTCATGATGCAAGGATACGCACATGCTTCTTAGAATGGAGTTGACATATTTTTGCTGGACTGGAGCGGACTAGTTCTTTGGCCACTGGAATCTTCTTATTATCAGTAGGAGTTGGGTTTCTCTGTGCTGGAGCAGTATCTATAAAATCTGGAGTTGGTTTATTATCTCCTGGCGTTTGGATCTTTTGCAAAGGCCTTGTTTGTAACCCTTCAGATTCTATCATAGTCATCTTCCCCTTGCATGCCTTGTATAGAAGAATGGTGCTTTAATTATAAAACATGCGACAACAAAGAGATGGAATAGGTACTGAAGAATAGAAAGGCATGACATATTGACATGTATTCCCTCCATCCAGAAAAAATGGATGGGTCTAGGCGTATTTCAGTTCTAGATACATCCTTTTTTATCCATTTCGGCAACATGTAATCCAGACGGAGGGAGTATGGTGTAAGAGCTAGGGATATGACAGGACAACACATCAAAAAAACACTAGTTGAATGTAAAATTGTATGCTAGCGGAATACGTACAGAAATAACTAAGGCAACATACACATGTATGATTGGGAAACTAAGATGGCATTGCAACAGAGCACTAGAACAACACTTCAATGTAAAAAACATGGTATGGTAGACAGATGAAGTACATACTGATGAATAACAACACGTAAGATATTCAGAAGCATGATGTCCAAATTAAGCAGATGGCATTGCGATAGAGTAGAATGACAGTACTTGAATTTGAAAACATGTTATCATGATTGGAATAGGTACTGAAAAACAGGAAGGCATGACATATTTACATGCATGATCAGCATGCTAAGCACATGGCATTGCAACAGAGTAGATACACTCCACGACATTATATGCATGTTGTACCCATATCACAGGCCAAGTTAGAGCAAGGACCTTGTGGGGTGAAGAGGATTCATCATCTTTCTGCAAGTCTTCTGAAGAACTGCCTTTACATGTTCCATCATATTGGATATCATTGACATCAAGTTTATTGGCCTTTACATTGCTCCGTGAGGTTCTTGTGGATATATCAGTGTGTGCAATTATATCTGACATGCATGGAAGACAACTAGTAGTTAGATTTATGTAATGAGTGCCTGTAGGAGACGACATAAATAATAGGACTGGGGTTAACTAGCAGCAACGGGTCTCATAAACTAAAGGGAGAACACAGATGAAAGCTACAGAATATGTATAGTTTGTACTCGAGATTAACTAGATGGCACACAAAAGTATTAAAGAATAACATAGGTAATACTAGAAGTGGTATAATACTATATCACCAGCCTGTGGGATAGCATTTGCTGATGGATGATAACTATGGAACAACGTTACCTAAAGAACAAGTATCTTAGCTGAACTATGGAACAGCGTTAACTCCTGAACAAGACCCGTAAGAGATCACCATGAATATACAGTGAAATGTGATGATCTATTTTCCATGCTTACATGAATAACAAAGCCATAAATGTTGAGATGAGGGTACAACCTATCTGGCTGCCATCCATAGGATGAGCATCATGTGCTGACTTGTCGATGGCCTTGCAGTTGTTGTGGTTGTCCATGTTGGGCACGCACATTCGATGCAGGGAACTGTTGAGTGGGGACTATAGCTCCCTTCTGGTGTATGCTTCCCTTGTTAGAGCAGTTGCGGTGAGTCGGAAGACGGTGTGCCTGAAGATGTAGATAACGCATAATGTTAAGAACGACATATCTCTTTGATCTGAAGAAATACACTAAGAGATCAACAGGAAGGTACGAGAGTGGTCACACGTCTGTTGAATGAAGACTAAATTGGGGTCACACAATTTTATTTTATTTTGGTACTGTCCGATCTACGCCGGATGGCTTGATGGCCGTCTTGTGCCTCTCGGCTAACACTGTTCGGAATCTTCCCCGAAGAGCCAGTAACCAACGGCAGAGCAGCCTGCCTCCGCCATCCGTGGCCCCGGCCAAAACCCTGCTCCCCGCCCCACCGCACTGCCGTGGTTGCACCGCCCCCGGGCCAATCCACAAAGACTCCCCGTCATCCAGATCCGGCAGCGGCAGTACCTTCAACCCACACAACTCTAAAAGATAGCCATCTAAGCACTGCTTCCGCGATGAACTTGCGGCCCCACACCCTTACATTAGACACCAGCCAACCGACAGCCTAGGAGCTCCGCTGCCTCGAGGGGTGCTGCTTCCCATTGGGAATTGATTGGCCCAGAATAAAAATTCAGACAACTGACGCCTAAATAAAGTGATTTGAGATGAGGGTGCAACTTATCTGGCGGCATGGTGAAGTATGCAGGTCCATCTGCCAAGTCGGTGAGGCCGGCACGGTTGCGGTGGCGACTGGCGACAGGGAAAGAGTGATGTCGCAACGGTCGACGACTACGGGGAAGCAGCGCCAGGACTCTAGACGGATCCGAAGTTGGAGCCGCTCCGGCACTGTGAACAATGGCGGGGTGAATCGGCTTCGGTACAGTTCACGTGGCCGTCGTCGAGGCAGCACCAGCAGCGCGGAGTAAGAGGCACACGGCCCAGTGCATGTCGGCAAATGGACAGCGTCTCCGGCATTAGGGAGGAGGGCGGCTATGAAATTGGTGCGGTGGGGGGCGCCATGGAGGTGGGGCTGAGGTTTCGTGGCTCGAGATAAGGGAGCTTCACGGGGAGAAGGTGATTTGGCGCCCACGAGGTATGAATGGGGGCGGACGGGCGGGGGGGGGGGGATTGGGAGGGGAGTGGAACCATGTCTTACGGACGCATTTGTCTGAAATGTGAGGGGGAGTTACAGTTCTATCCTTGCCTATAGGCTTCTCGGCTTGGGTTTGTGTACTGAGGGTTGGGGATAGTAGAGTAACTTTTCGTCTCCCCAAATAGTGTGCGGGAGCGATTTCGGGCGAGGAGGGCGTGTTTTGAACTATAGTGGGCGCAAGCGATTTCGGGCGAGGAGAGCGTGTTTTGAAATAGTGGGCGCAAGCTATTTCGGGCGAGGAGAGCGTGTTTTGCCGACCATGGTTTATGAATTATTCGGCACATGTCATTTTGGCCGAGGAGAAGGCGCGCTTGGATGAAGTTACGAACCTACCCTCGATGTACAACGGGCCAATTGATGCTTGTCCAACATAGGACGGTAATTTCGCGTCTCCCATTTATTTGCTCGGGCGAATTCCACCGAGCAGAGAGGATGTTTAACAGTTCGTTCATATTTTGGGAGAACGGGCATCCACGTCTACCTTACCAAGTCGATTCGAATCAAATTTTTAAATATTAGCTTGCCACTTCTTTTTTAGATGGAGAGATGATGCTCGGGAGTAATGTGTTTTTACATGATCGTTGCTAGCGATTTACTATATGACAAATAGTTGACCCACTCAAAAACGCGAATCAAACCCAAAATGAAATATCTCGATTCAATGAAATAGCTCGTTCAATAGGTCAAAATAGTGAACTAAATCCAAAATTAAACACCTCAATCGAGTAGCATGTTGTACAGTATTATAGTACTCCATGAACATGTTGAAAGTCAAATTAATGAACTTGTTTGATATACACATATATCCGTTCATGTGTGGATTCCAGACAACATGTTCTCCAATTTAAATATTTGAATGCAAGTTTATATCGAAACATGGTTTATATCAGTCTTTGATGCATAAAACGCGACCTCCCCCTCTCCCGGACTCCTGTTCTCTCTCTCTCTCTCTCTCTCTCTCTCTGTGTGTGTGTGTGTGTGGGGGGGGGGTCTTTCTAGTTCGCATGCATATATACATCATCTATAGGTCTCTCTCGCACACTATGTATGAGACTCTAGCTAGTCCAAGCTAGATATCTTGGGTGCACTCATCGTACGCACACAAATTCCTTGTCTCTTTGCCCGTAACTCTCTCACGCACCACTCTGTCGTCTCGGAGCTCTCCCCCTCTCTCAAACTCTGCATCCACCTGGGTCACACATACACATGCATATCTCACTCGCACTCGATAGGCCCATCTAAAACTCTATCTCTCTCCCTTGTTCTTTCTCCATCTCACACGCACACACACACACAATCTTATGCCTAGCTAGCCAAGTATGATGGTTCTCACTCAATTGTAGGCACACGCAGTCCCCCCTATATGTATATGACTAGCTAATCTTAGTCTCCATCACAAACATGTGCATGGTCTATCTCGATTTCTCTCGGGGCATCTTTCTATCGCGCATGCACTCCCTCGATCTCCCACCCATATAGTCCCCTCACGATCTCGAGGGGGTCTCTCTATCACAAACACACCCTCTCTCCCTCCCCATGCGTCCATGCCATCCATGTGTCCCTCTCGACCTTTGTTCCTTGTTGGCCAGACCTCTATTGGACATGTGCTACAGGGGTGTCTCTCTCCGTTGCAAACAATCACACACTAGCTATCTTCTTGTATCTCCTCGCCTTGCTTTTCCATCTCGGAGATGCATGCGTGATGTGTTCGCATAAGAAACGAAAAAACACACACTCTCTCTAATTTATCGTTTGTTGTCACTTCCTCTTTCACACACATACTCTTTTTGCACACTTACTCATTCTCCTTCACACGCACTTGATCTGTCTCGACTTAGGCACTCTCCTCGGTCCATAGCATATAGATTTATTGAAAAGTCAAACATCACAAAGTTCGACCATGTACGTGGAGAAAAACAATTACATCTAGTACGGCAAACATATACCATTAGATTCACCATGAAATGTAGTTTTGTATGATGTATATTTGGTATTGTAGATATAAAAATAACATTTGCGTAAACCTGATCAAAGTTTCAAAGTTTGACTTCTAAAAAATTTACATGCACTGCATCATCGAGCAGATGTAATATCTCTTTCCCCCTCTCAGCTATCTGACGCACCACTCAGCCTTATCGGGGCTCCTCAATCTCTCTCTCAAACTTTATTGGTCAGTTTGGTTCATGACCTGACCCTCATGCCTTGATGGCTAGTACTACCTGGTGTGGATGTGAGATGTAAAATATTTCTGCCTGGCCAGGCTTGTGTGGTGCTGAAGCATTTGGTTCATGCCTGGGCCAGGCAAAGCATCAACGTCCCATCAATCAATCCATGCAGCAATTATTTAATGCTAATATCCATCCATGTTGCTGTTAGCCTCGTGGCCGCACGACCAGGCACGGCCAGGCGTTCGAAATCGGTTGCCTGGGCTAGGCTACTTGCAGTGTTTGGAGTCCAGCTAGGCTAATTAAAGTGCAAGGGAACCCAGGCCAGGCGGGCTTTCTTTTTCACCAAACAAGCGTGCATGGAATCCAGCCACAACCCTAGGCCAGGCAAAAGATGCTCAGGACGCAAGCCAAACTGACCTTATATCTCCCTGGTTCACACATACACATGTCTCACTCACGCTATACATATAGACCCATCCAACACTCTCCACCCTTGTTCCCTCTCCATGTGACACGCACCCCCCTAAGTACCATAATCCCTCACTCCATCATAGGCGCAAGCACTCCTCACCCCCTCCTAAGTATGATTATCTCTTACTAGCCATCAGGAACACACGTATTGTCTCCTTCCATCCATACGTCTATCTCGATATCTCTCGGGGCATCTTCTATCGCGCACACACCTTGTCACTCGATCTCCCACCCATGTAGTCCCATCACGATCTCCAGGGGATCTCTCTATGACAAACACACACTCTCTCCTCCCCATGTCTGCATTTTCTCCGTACGTCTCTCTCGACCTCTCTCCCTTGTTTGTCAGACCCCTCTTGGCCATGTGCTAGGGGTCTTGCTCTCTCGGTTCCAAACAACCACACACTATCTCCTCACCTTGCCTCCGTTATCGAAGATGCATGTGTGATATGTTTGCATAAGACACGCACGCTTTTTCTCTACTTTTATCATGTGTTGTCCATGTCTCTTTCACACACGCACACACACTTTTTTCACTCATTCTCTCTCTCTCTCTCTCTCTCTCTCTCTCTCTCTCTCTAGTTAGGGACTCTGTCACGTCCATAAGCATATGGATGTTTTGAAAAGTCAAACCTCAGAAAAGTTTGACCAGGTATATGTGGAGAAAAACATTTACATCTGGAACGATCATTAGATTCATCACAACATGTACTTACTTCATACTATCATTTATCTTTGGTATTGTAGATATAAGTAATTTCTTTATAAACTTGGTCAAAGTTTCAAAAGTTTGACTTAAAAAAATGTTGGAACTACATTATCGAACGGAGGGAGTAGCTCTTTCTCTCTCTCTGCTATCTCTCACGGGCCTCCCCTCTCACTCGAACTCTCTATACCGATGGATTATACGCTCACTGTGTTAGCGTATAGCTCTGTATATTGTTTAGTTGACTGGTCAACCAATCCACATGCTGCCTTGTCAGCTCGTTGTATCTTCGTGTGCTAGCCCATGTGGTAGTGGGTCAAAATAAGTAAACTAGAGGCCCATATGACACGCGGTGAAGTAAACAAAGTCGAAACCACTCGGGGTAGCACCCCGCATGCTAGTAAATTGAGGGTGCATTGAGGACACACTTCTTGCACGCGAAGGACGCACTCGCGCACAATTCACCACTGCGCGGCGGCATGCACAGAAGGACGCACTCGCGCACACCCAGCACACAACACACACCAGCACACGTGTACACCGGCGTCGCCGCCGGTTGAGATGGACGGCGAGGCAGCCAACAAGCAGAGGCGGCTCGAGCCAAAACCACATCCGGTGAGCCTGGGACTTCATCAGCAGCCTCCCAGACGACATGCTGCTCGTCATCATCGGCCTCCTCCCCACCAAATCTGTCGTACGGACCGCCCTTCTCTCCCGGCGGTGGCGTCCCCTCTGGCGCTGCGTCCCCCTCAACCTCACCGTCGACAACTGCCTCCGTGACGGGGATTGCAAACGCATGGCCGCAGTCTCCAAGATCCTTTCATCGCACCCTCGGCCAGCCAGACGCCTTGACATCCGCATGTTCAGTACCAGCAAGGTCCAACCCAAGTTCGACGAGTGGTTCTTATCCCCCGCCCTAGATTAGCTCAAGGAGCTTAGCTTTGAAGTTGGACGATGTCGCTCTCTGCCGCCTTCCGCGCTCCGCCTCACGCCAACGCTGCGCCGCGCCAGCTTTAGCTCCTGCTATATTCCCCAGATTAATGCCGCGCCCGCCCTTCTTCTCCCTCAACTCAAGCAGCTCGACACTTCGACGTTGTCATCTCGGAGAAGGCTATGGAGCACCTGCTCCGCAGCTGTACTGCGCTCGAGTACCTTCGTCTTGAGCAGATCCACGGGTTCATTAGCCTCCACATCGCCTCAACGAATCTCCAATGGATTTATGTGTCTTGCTAGCCCCGCAAAAGGACATCAATTAGGAAGAGATCACTCCAGCTGTTCCACATTATGGTCATTGAGAATGCGCCTTTCCTTGAGAGATTGCTTGTATCGGATCTAGAAGGTCCAACAAAAATCAGGGTCATTGACGCGCCGAAATTGATAGTGTTGGTGTACTCGTCTGCCAAATTCTCCGAACTCTTTATTGGATCCGTAATCGTTCAGGTACAACACTCATCTTCTTCTCCGTCTTCTTGAAATTCACATTTTTAAATTTCTTCTTGATATATTTACGACCGTCTTCAAGAAAATGATTTCCACAATCTTGACCCAGTCCACGCGCACAGTGAAGATCTTAGCACTAAAATCTATTGGCCCCAATCTGGATCAAATTGTTGGATTCCTTACATGCTTTCCGTGCACGGAGAAGCTACTCATCGAGGTGAAACTTCTTTCCTATAAGTAAATAGTAATCACAACATAGCTCAATTTTTTCGTAATTTTCCCAAATTACGATGACAAGTGTAGTGTTCAAAACTGCATCTACGCACTGCACCGAAAGAAATGTTTTTAGTATTTTTTTTCTCACTTGATCACCTGCATCGTTTTTATGATGTACTACTATAGTAGCCTAGGCTAGTCATAGTGGAAAGTAACTTAGACTACTCCACTAACTCTATGGTTACCCTAAGAGCAAGTACTACCTCCGTCCTGGTTTACTCTTCCAATTTTGTAGTATCAAAATTTGACCATAGATTTAATTGACAAAATGTTAATGCATGTCACTAAGAACTATATCGTTGGATTTGTATTTGAACATAATTTCAAATGGTGTAATTTTTAGTGACATGTATTGGCATTTTCTTAGGTAAATCTATGGTCAAAATTTTATACTAAATACGAGGTAGTATTCCATCCGTCCCAAAATTCTTGTCTTACGTTTGTTTAGATATGGATGTATTTTACACTAAAATGTAACTAGATACATCCGTATTTACACAAATTTAAGACAAGAATTTTGGGACGGAGGGAGTACAAAAGTGGGCTATGTAGGCCAAAACATGTGCCAAATTCACTTGTGATGCATTTGGCATCGATGCCCCTCCATTGCTCACTTGGTGCCCCAATCTGGATCACCTACTTTGCTCCCGTGCCAAATTAACTCACGCAATGAAAAAACATTGTGTGGGGGAGAGAGAGGACTGAGGCAATAAAAAAACACTTTTTTGGGAGAGTGAGAGGCTGGTGTAGTTGGTTTGATTGATTTATTTATACATGTGGGTCTGTGTGCACAGCGGTGCCAACTCTCTCACATCGCGAGAGCGGTGCCAAAATCTTTTGATTTGACATCGATGCGTATTATGTGGCATACTTTTGCGAAATATGGCATCGGCCACATAGTGGAAGGCAAAAAATGCCCAAGCTCTTCACGTGCTCCTAGTTAAATGAGAGGAAACAGAAAGAGAGAGAGAGAGAGAGAGAGGGGGGGGAGAAGGAGAGAGAGAGAGAGGAAGAGAGAGTGAAAAAATATCACTAGCCAGCCAACCCTATCGTATGAGAAAATGATATTGGTACCTCTTGATGACACGGCAATCTTGTACAGCCAGCTGCTCTAATATGTTCTCTTCTTTTGCAGATAAAAAAGACCCGAAAGTGAAAAATGTGTTGCACTATAACAATCTCATCGAATGCCTTGATCTCCATCTTACAGAAATTGATTTGATCGACTAATGAGGCAACACATCTGAGATTAAATTGGCCAGGTTCTTTGTTCTGGAGGCAAGTGTGCTCAAGATAATGAGGTTTGGCATTCTCTGGCGCAACAATGAATGGCGTGCTGATCACTGCAAGCGTCTAAGCCTAAATGACAAAGTCTCCGTAGAAGCTGCATTTGTTTTTGAAACATCAAGTGGCCAGAGACTCGAAAACTTATTTGCCCATTAGTGACTTGTCAGGACGGTGGATTTTAGTTTGTACGATAATGTTGCATCCACCTAAAGTAACGAAAGTTCTTACGTAAACTTCCTTGTAATATCAGTTTGAAACTTGTAATATTGCCGTGTCCTATTCCTGCGTTTTCAAAATCCTGCGAATCAAACAGGTCCTGAGTTGGTGATGATGTTGTGCCTCCCATCTTTCACCAATAGCAGTCGGATCTAGATCTGACACATACAAACCAAGCTTCTCCATTTTTGCAAAAAGATGCCCGCACTTGTTCCCTATTTGCAAACAACTCCTTGTCTCTCACAATCAGCCTTATCTCCTCCCCGCCACATCTAGAAGGCCGTGGAAAAATCTGGCGCGATGGCCGCTGCCGGCGCTGTCCACCCTCAATCTTGGTGTTCCGTGCAATGCACATGCATCTACGCACGGGAAATTATGTCGAACAGGGCTAGTTGTAAGCAGGCTAGCTCTACAGCCATGATGATAGTGACTGCAGACGGTGAGGCTGACTATGGTATGCCGAACACGACGCCTATACTCAGGTGTCATCTCCGGCGTAGGGTCTTGTCACTTCACTATGAGGAGCAGCACGTAATAATTTGACCAACGGGTAGTACAATGCTAGTACTCCTACTACTGCATTGGTAGTACTACTACTAGTACTAGTAGCACCACCGTCTGGATCTAGGAGTACTACAACGTCCATCTGGATTTTAGTATTTGACTAGCAATATCTAGTAATGCATGTCATGAAAAATGTACTACTCCCTCTGTAAATAAATACATGGTGTTTTATTCCTATCAGCGAGAGAACTTAATGTCTTTTTGCTAACTAGAGTACTAATAGGATTACATGCAATGAACTAAACACTGCATGTCATGTTTGGTAGTTATGTCACGAAATAAGAAACAAGGAGGGAGTTAATGCACCGTGCCTATGGCTGGTCATAGTGGGGAGTAACTTAGACTAGTAACATGCATATGTTATTAGTCTATGTTACCACCTTCATAGTGGGTAGTAACATATGGATGGTAACTTGCAAGCCTTCATTAATTGAGATATATACTCATTTTGTCTTGGGGTGTGTTATGTTACAGTAACATATTATGTTACCACAAGCATCTCTTTCCTCATTAACTCCATGCCACATAAGCAATTGTTTCTTGGGATGTGTTATGTTACTACCTAAGTGGCTAAGTTACTCCCACTATGGCTAGCCTAAGTGTTTTGGGATTATTTGGTTTTCGTAAGGTGACTTACACAACATTTTTGTTTACATGCATTAACATTTTATTAGTTAAATCAAAGGTCAAAACTTGGCGCAAAATGCAAAGGGGACCAATAAACTAGTAAACATCAAACTTCTCTCGTTTGGCCCCAACTAGAGGTCCGGTGAGATGACTATACTGCACCGACACGGAGGGGGGCGGACATTCATTGACTTACGGCAACTGCCATTGGGTGAATGACACGTGGACCCAAGGGGTGGCTGGCCCACCTATCATACAGCCAAAGGCAGGAGTAGTAGAGGGCCGAGGTTTAGTATGAAATCCTCCGCACCTATGCACACTAACCAAGGGCAAGAGTGATCACTCGAATCGCAAGATCAGTTGACTAGAAGCTAAGCTAGACCCATGAAGGCGATGAGCGCGAGCATCAGCCGGCTGTGCCAGATGGTCCACGACCCCGGCCTGCGGCCCGGCACCGAGGAACGTCTCCAGGTAGTATTGCTTGAGGCCGCTAGGGCGAGGGGCCGCTTGGACGACAGCTTCATCTCCTTTTTCGACGAGGTCCTTGTCGGTGTCCTCGACAAGTTCACCGTCGCCAAGAAGCTCGCAGACGACTTTGATGTATGCCTCCAGCCGACGCGCCCAGGCTCTGTGATGCCCGCCACCCTCAATGGCCACTATGGTGACAACCTCTTCGACGCACTGGTGGCCCTGAGACAACCCGCCGTCGCGCCGGAGAATGTCCACCTCGAGGTCGCGCTCGCCGTGCAGCGCCTGGTGCAGCAAGACACCATCGACATAATCACCCACGTCTACGCGCAAATCGTCCACAAGGACTACTACATGCAAGAGGAGGACGATAGGATGCTGGCCTTCTTGGAACGCAGGGAAACCTTGGACGGCATTGTTCAGAAGCATGTTGAGCTCGCCGCTAATGGCGCTGCTCCTCACACATCGGATGGTGACCCGGCGCACTAGGGCGTGAGGATGTCGTTGATGGATCCGTATGTATTTTTATCTTTCCGTCAAATTCATGTAGTAGTATATGATACTACTAGTAATTATCTTACCTTTCGCATCAACTTCATTATTTTCGTACGTACTCCATGCATGAACGGCGCCAGAACCAAACTTCTCATTACTCTAGGCAAAATCGTTATTTTCTATCTATCGGTCGCGCCATGGAGCAGAACCAAATTTTACAAGTTATGAGTTCAAAAGGAAAAGCCTGCCATGTTCGCATCGCACCCCCACACGGTTGGTCCGGCACGCCGCTCAAGCGAGAATGCGTGCGGTGATGCATTTTCACTTACAAGTGGGACCGCAGTTGAGCAAACCGACTATCGGCAAACCCCCACCCCACCCACCGCGCGATGGCTGAGAAAACCGGAGGGAGAAGAGATGGTTGTAGCACGGACTCCAAGAAAATTTGTGTCGGATGGGACTCGTGTGGGTGGCATGTGCCGTACTGCTAGATGTGAATGGTAGTTATGGCCCATGCCACCCCACTATATCGAGCCTATATCGAGGTACGTAGAACAAATTTCCTGCAGTCCGTGCTTAGCCCTCCTCTATCTCTCTTCTCAGCCAGCCAGCGGGCGTGCGGAGCCCATCGTCTGTTTGCTCACATGCGGTCCCACATGTCAGTGAAAACGCAAGAGGACCCAGTGAACCTGCACATCTTTCACCTCGACGTGCTGGTGATAAAAAAACAAATCCAATAAAGATCTTCGGTGGCCGCTTTTGGATTTACCCAAGAGTAGTAAGATTCTATTTACAGTTTAACCCAAGATGCACATCTTGTGGCTTCAACTACCAGTCTATTTTCTTTCATGCCACGACCTGGATGCTGGATGTCCCACGTGTCGGCAAAAGGAGGAAGAACCCGACCAAATCTTCGGTTGTGCTCTCGGATTAGACTAGTTGTGCTAACTTAAAATTTTTATTGTGTACTCCCTCCGTTCCAAAATACTTGACTTCCATTTGTCCAAAATTGGATGTACCTATATACTAAAACATGTCTAGATACATATATATTTTGACAAATAGAAGGCATGTATTGTGCAACGGAGGGAGTAGAATGGATGCAGGTTTTTGTATTGGGAAGAAGAGTATATCCATATATTGATAGAGCGTTGGAGTTGGCCTTACAAGTGGGACCACAGTTGAGGAAACCGACTATCGGCAAACCCCCACCTCGCCCGCCGCGTGATGGCTGAGTTAGAGAAACGATGAGGTTGAAGAGATTGCTCTAGCACGGACTCCAAGAAATATGGTGTCAGATGGAAGTCGTGCTGGTGGCGTGTGCCATACTCCTGGACGTGAATGCTTGTTCTGGCCCATATGCCACCCTACTACTCCTACTACTTACTATATAGTACTAGTATTGAGTATTCGAGGTGCTGGTTACACACAATATGGCTATAGTAAAAACACCCGCACGACGCGTGAAGCATGTGAAGCTAGTACAAATAGTGTACTACTATTGTTGATTGGCCTCATCCGATAACCTGTTGCAATGCACGTACAATTATGTATTCCGAAAATATATTTTTTGCCTCATCGCACCACTCACTCAGAGAAGCGACTCGAAAGCCATTCATAAATTTAGTATGTTTATCACAGGCATATCATTTTATTACATACAACAGGTCATCAACCCACATTGACAACGAGGATACATTATAAATACTAAAGTTTTCACCACACAACAAATAACAAGCAATGAAATGAACTTCAACTCAACCATTCCTTGGCATTGGAAACACTTGCTTTGAACCACAAGTGATTCTCTGGGACGGGCCATCCATTGTCGATCTAGAGACCAACGCAGGACTGATCATTTAGGCTGAAGTGGCCTACTATATCAGTACCAGGGTAGGGAACCACCCAAATGTCTGAGGTATAGACACAGTTGCTTCTCATAAATGGTAGTAATGTTGTGTCAATAGCAGTTGGATCGCCTTTCACCATCATTGGATAGTTTTGTCCAAGGAAGAGCGAGTTTTCTCCAAGACTATCAATTCTGTACCAGGGAGAAGGAGTTGGCGCTAGCACACTAGTATCCATTCCGAATACCATGCAACGAGTGTTGGAATAGGTCCGGAGAGTGTGACCATGGGAGACTACACCTGCTTCCTTAGTAGTAACATCATCAATGGGCTGTATACACACAAGAAGAGGTGATCCATTGGAATTAGTTGCCAGGCGCCACAATGTATATGGGCGCTGCTCGTCCTCATGCTCGTGATCATCACCATCGTCATCTCCCCCTTGGTTATAAATTTTTTCAAGTATAGGTGGTGGAGTGCTCACACGACCTTGGAAACACAAGAAGAAGGTTAATTAGTAAAGGGAAACTTGCTAACCCGCATGCATGTGGATGAAACAATTTAAATATGGTGGAAGACAAACGTACCGAAATCACAAGGATTCCATGAAAAAATAGTGCCACGAGTGGTGGCAACAAACATAAGGCCCTCGTATTGAATTGCATCACAGTACTCATTCATGTACAGAAACTGATTTTTGAGCAATATCCATCCAGACAAACCACGAAGGACAGCAACAAGCTTGTCGAAGATAGCAACAACTTCATAGTTGTCGTAATTCCAAGAGCGGTTGGGAACTCGACAAATTGCTATCTTCCGTAGAAGACAGTCACCATGATCGTATTTGAACGTGCGTACAATAACGGTGTGCTCAACCTCTGGGCAGTATGCTGAGGTTTTTGGAAGTGGAACCCGGTCACGAGTGTACACATTCACAGGTTCCCACTCGCAGTTGGACCCAATGTAAACAATCAAATCTCCATTTGCGCCTGCCCAAGCCTTTCCCTAAAGCGATGGCATCTTAACATCATATGTATCATTATCAAGCGGCACCAACTTGCACAGGGCGAGGCGTCCGTCATCCCGGCGCCAGCCATCAGGGTCAAGGCGAAGAAGATAGGGGAGATCAAACCGCTCCTTGACTCTTGGGTTCCTTGTAATGATGTTATTAGTTGAGTCGAGAATGGGCTTGAACGAACCTGCCATGCTAGCCGAGGTGATGGCGTCGCACCGATCAACGTGTTCCTCCACAACGTCATCTTTCAGATCTAGGCAAGAATAACGGGGTCGTTTCTGGCCTGTTCCCTCCATGGAGAAGACAATTGAACAATGGCAGAAGAAAGGGTGAAGGGCTGAAGGAAAATGGAGGAGGGAGAGGAAGAGCGTGCGACAGCAGTTCCAAATCGAGAGGGAAAGGCGAAGAGTCGATGGACGGTTGCCGGTTTGCCACAGATCATGAAGAGGCGCCCCGGCCTACACGTCCGTTCGGAAATACTACTACTCGCCGTCGCCTCACTGATATGTTGGAACGGGACCACATGTCAACGAAACATGGTGTGTAATTTCTCGTGCAAAATGCGATCTGGCCGCATTGGCCCGAGGTGCCGCATTAGTTATCGACCTTTATTTTTTTTAATGGCGTGCCGTTTAGTTTTGAAGCGCGACTAACTGGTACTGTATGCAGAGAAAATATAAACTACTCTACCACTACTCCAGCTCGAGTACTAGTAGTACAAAAAAGATATATAGGCTGGAGCTTCAGCGCTTTCTTGCTAAGGGCTGCCCACTTGCTTCTCACACTACCACCCTCTCTCCAGATCTAAAAAGACGGCCTCTCTCTCCCTCCTCACCGGTGGTCACAGATCCATCGTCGTCGGCGAGCGAGGTCACGCACTAACGACAAGGCCGTCCTCTCAGACCTAGCGCTCGCGCGGGATGGCCTCCATCCCCAAGCTCGCTGCCGTAGTGTGTGCGGAGGACGACGACCATGAGCAAAGCCACTTCCCGTCGACCCTCAGGTATGCTACCTCTTCTCGAACCATACCCTTGTTCTATTGCCCCATCTGCCATGTCGTTTCATGTGGATCTTTTTGCTATCCTCTGCTCTGCTGGCCATGCAGACGAAAACCATAATTTGCACTATTTAAGGAAACCCTACTTCATGCAGACTAATCCATGTCTGGGTTGAATAAGGAAAGGAAGGGAGACTGTACTGTCCAAGAGAGTAGGCATCGAACCCTCATCTAGGTTGAAAAGGGGAAAATCAGTAGCTAAGGAATGAGTCTCGTGTCTCTTGGTTGAAGAAGGGTAGAAAGGCATGACAACGCGATAGAGAATGACCAGGTCGATCGGTTTGTTGTCCACACATAGGAAAAAGGTGGCTAAAGAGAACAAGAATGGGACGTAATCCGCATATGTTGCCCGGATATTTGTTTCTCTGGGCAACCATACCTCCCTCACCACTCTGCGTCCGTGGAGGTACATCGTACTGGTGCGCCCACTGTCCAAATGGGCCTCCCATGCTCTTATTGCCACTTTTTTTGCTGTTAGTATAACGCCAGCAGTCAAGTCAAGCAATCCTACTGCTAAAGTGATGCCACATTTAACTAATGTCGCTCTCAGTCTAATGCCACTAATAAATTTAAGCAATGCCATTTAATGTCACCGGATTATTTCAGGGTTAGCTGTTGATTGTGGATGTATTAAAGATTTTTCAAGTAAGGCATTCTAATGCTGTTGCACAGCCAGTATACCAACGATTGAAACTTGTTACTACCTTCAGATTTTTGCACTGTTAATGCTTATAGATTACATACCTCACTTTCATGAGATAAGTTAATTTTTTTGTACAGTGTCACCAAAATGCCAAGGTCAAGAGTGGGCACTTCCTCCTCTGGCTATTCTCTTGATTCGTTGGATCAAGTTTTTATGTTTGATCGATTATCAAGATTGGGATATCAATTTTTAAGGTCCCCCCGAGTTCGAAATGATATTTACCTTGGAGGTACATGGTTTGCAATTTTTTTATACTGTCATTATTTAATAATGCTAGTTACCTTCAGACTTTTGTATTTGGTTTAATGCTCATGCACAGCTAGTATACCAATGTTGAAACTTGTTACCTTTACATTTTGTATTGTTAAATCTTATAGAAACCTTTCAGTGCTAGAGTTTATTGAAATCTGTTCAATAAAAACATTGTACTGTACCCTGTAATAAACTAACTACTCTACTGTTGCACTAGCCACTGGATTAGTGTATATTTGTAGTATTCGAATGGTGTTGCATTAGCCTATGGACATAAATAAAGTGTGGCAAGCTTTCCTAGATATGTGCTCAAGAAAACTACTACCTGTTTTTCTAAATACTAGACGTTTGGGTACTTTAAATTGAACCGCGAAAACGTCTTATATTAAGGAACAGAGGGTGTAGAGTTCACTCAAATTATCCGGTAAAGCTAGTCACACCTTTGTTAACATTAATGTTCATTATGTTATCGGAGGAGGTCTGTATGTTTGTCTCTAATGCCTGTCAACTAAATACCTGACATCATGATGTAATGTTAAGTCATTTCCTTTTGTACAGTGTCACTGAATTGTCAAGGCGGTGATGGCATTTTATTTTAGTAGAACTGCACAAAATTTGCTTAAAAGAAGAGGCAAGGTCAGGAATGGCTCAGTTTTTCAGAAAAAACTGTGTATGCCTTCCTGACATCAGCCGATGTTGCTTCATTTATTCCTTGAAACAGGTGGTTAGAAACAGTCTTGCTACCTTTTCCCATTAAGAAATTGGAATGCTTATATTTGTGAGTCTATGCTTCAACTAGTGCCACTTTTATAGTAATCACACTTTCAATATCTATGCAAACAGGGATGCTCGATTTTAGTGGAACTGCACAAAAAGTCCAACTGGTTCAGCATTAGGAGCATGTTTTTTTCCAAACCTTTATATCCAATTGGTGGCACTATGAGCTGTTCATTACGAAGGTACATGGTTTGCTACTATCTTGCTACTCTGTTTGTACTGTCATTAGATAGTAATACTAGTGGTTTGCATGTGAATTTATTGGTAGGGTGGACCTACATTGGAGGTGCAGGATAGGATTCAATGATTGGATGCTCAATTTCGGTTGTATCGTTTTCACCTCTTCCATCACTGCGAACATGGATATCCTTGGTCTGATGAAGAATAGGCGCTATATTTCTGCTCTGAACCAGCAAATCAATTCATTATGAAATTGTCCAGGGCAAAACAAACTATATCAGATTGTCCAGTACAGAATATGACAGATGCTAAGCGGAAGAGACATGTTTAAACCGAAAATACATGGTGTGGTATATGTCTACTAGCTGCTTGATATTGGTGCAGATAGAGATGTCTGCCCGTTGCTATTTGGCAAACAAACAAAGTGTCCGCAATTTTGCTTGAACTGGACAAGAGAATAGTATAGTCACTGCATGCAGTGCCATTTGAAAATAGACACAGAAAGATTGGATAGTCACTTCATGGACTGCAGAAAAGTAGTACTGTACTATTTATTGGCCAACACTAGGTGCTTCATTGCTTTGGTCTGATTATACAATGGGCATCATTTTGCCTAAGTTAAAGTTTGTATTCCGAAAATAGTCTCGCGGTGTGATCGAAAGAAGACCAAATCATATTGCAGTGGATGTTCCTCCATCATGTGTGGTTCATTCTCATGGTTCTAGCTGTTGGTGAAACCAATTACGTTTGCAAGAGGAATTGTAGACTTCACAAACAAATTTTTCTTTCAGTCTGTACTGAATGTTGGCCAAGATAAGCATCCATGTTAGTAGGAAGAACGGATGTTTTTTCTAGATCTTTGCTTTTGGAGCTACATATTTGTATATGATATGTGAATCATTGAGATGCATTAACATGTTGATCTTATGTATGGGAATCGTACAAGTTAGTTTTAGTTGCGACGCATGATCCAAAGTGGCTGATCTTTGCTTTTGGAGCTACATATTTGTATATGATCTGTGAATCATTGAGATGCATTAACAGTTACTTATTTCTGTTCGCTCAGTGCTTACAAGTTATTGATCGATCACTAGCTAGCCTACAAATGCGCTCCTGGCAGTTTTATTTGCGACGCAAGATGCGAAGTGACAGTTTTTTGAATAAAAATGCCTACCTCTGAAGAAACTGACAAGCTACACTATCGATCCTACACGGATAAATAGCGGATCACACACGTACTACCACCTCCTTTCCGGTTTGCAGGGCTCAATTCAAGAAACGACCTACTCAATCCTACACGAATAAATAGCGGATCACACACGTACTAGTACCTCCTTTCCGGTTTGCAGGGCTTAATTCAAACCTCTCACCAACCAAGGTACTCCCTCCGTCCGGGTTTATTAGTCCCGTGAGCAAAGCAGCAAGACCAAGGCATGGCAATAATTAACGGCATGCAGAAGTTTAAGCCTAATTAATTCCAGCGATTTAAGTGGCTGCATGCTTGCCCTCGGTTACGACTCGTTGCATGCTGCTCCGCGTACTGGCTGCGAGCGATTTTGAGTGCCTGCATGCAGCCAGCCATAATTAAGGCAGCTAACTGATGCGAAAAAAGATGCGCTTTAATTGTTGTGGGCTTTTTAAATCCGTGGAATCATTATTAACAAGGAGGGAGATGATTCGAGTGCACTCGTTTGACCGCCATGCCGGCGTGCGACCCAGACGGGACGGGACGACACAACCATAATTTTAGTTTCTCTAGTTTTCCACGACAAGCTGGCACGCTAAGCCATTATGCATTGAATTCCGATGACCGACGCGCTGCCTTCCGCCTATAAGTATTGTTTCTCGGCCTTCTCCGGTGGCACCGTCACTCAACTCGCCATATCCTCATAAGTCCCCACCAGCCCGACGTCGCTCGCCACGTCCGCCATGCCCCCGCCCGTCCGCGGTAGGCGACGCCGAAGGCGGTCACCGCCGGAACTAGTGTTCGGTTTTTCACCGGAAGGCAGACGGAGGGAAGAGGCATTCTATCTGTCTTTAGATGGCAATGCGGAGATCGAGGAGTTGTTGGAGCGCGGCCGCCTGGCGGAGGAGCGGGAGTTGTTGGAGTGCGATCGCCTGGCGGAGGAGCAGCGTATCGCCGATTTGTGCCGCCAGCGGGACATGGAGCCGCAGTGCACCGACGCTCTAAGTCGCGAGCCGAGCGCCCGCAACTGGGCCGACTACGTGGAGGCCGGCGCCCGACATTTAGCCCTGGAGGCTGTCGGGCATGAACGCGTTCACGACGCCGATTTTTACTACCAGCTCGTCAAGTGGGTTTCCCGATTGGAAGCCGAAGCTTCGGTGGACCACGCCAGCATGGAAAGGGCCAACGCGTGTGAGCAACGCGCCCTATCGCACCTCTTGCAAGTCCGAGGGGAGGCGCAGGACGCCGGTGCCGGCGTTTAGCGTGTACCACAAATGGCGACCAGCGTCGTCTAGTTAGCTAAGAGTAAGTTAGTACTTGTACGCTACTAGAGTAATAGTGGGAGTAGATAGTTAACTTGGCTATGATGGTTGTCAACGTGGAAGTTCAGTACTCTATATGTGGATCAGACCTGTTACTTTGCTCTGAATGTTGAACTTTCCGTTTGAACATATGGAATGGGTTGTTATTTTTTTAAATGGGTTGTATTTGTCCTCCACGGGTTTAGAGGCTGACTTGTGGGCCTACCAAGTTGATGCGTACACAATCGGGAGATGATTGTACGTGGAGAGGATGACAGCAGGGATCCGCCAAGGTCATGGCAGTACGCAAGCAAGTGCCTCCTTATTTCAAGCCAATAAAAAAAGGGCTCCTCCTAGTGAATTTCTGACATCTGGGTCCCATGCCATTGTCAACGTAGTCAATAAACGAGAGAATTGCACAACGAGCGGCTGACACCAGGGACCCAGTAGCTCGCCCAGTTATTTTTGTTTTGGGTTAATTTGAGAAATGCCACTTCAAATCTGGTGTATCCCAGAAATGCCACTGCAATTTCCAAACTTTGAAACATGCCATTTCATGCCATTTCTAGTGGCATTTTTCAAAGTCTGGAGTGGCGTTTTTCAAAGTTTGCAAAAATTGCAGTGGCATTTTTCAAAGTTTGGAAATTGCAGTGGCATTTTTATGAATTGCCATAATTGGAGTGGCATTTATCTAATTTGTTTTTGAGACGGAAGCAGGGTGTCAACTGGGCTGTGCGGGACACTCTGGCCTGTCTAGACAGCCTTTTCTTTTATGTTTACCACAGACCAGCCTAGTAGTTTTTTTTTTCTGAAAATGGCTAGCCCAGTTTTTTTTTCTGATTTGTCAAGTAAGTCGCTTTATCAGGCCTGTTGGGCTGCAAATCTTTCAAGACGAGGAGAGCTTCATTCGGCTAGCCAAGAAAATGGCCTATAAGTATTGAGAAATGGGTTGTACATTTATAAAACACAACAAACCGGCAATTAGTTTCAAATATCTTTTTTTCATTTCGAGATTTTAAATTGCATTGATTTTTATGCGTGGAATATTTATTGGATTTTATATTGATATACATTTATTTTTAAAATCAGTCTGAATGTGACTCGAAATTTCGGGATTAAAAACAGTTCAGACCGCACCGACATATGCAAAATTTCGTATAATTTTTAACCGTGGCCACAATATGGGTTGTAATGCTAACAAAAAGAATATGGGCTCCAAAAAAACCCGTAAGAATTAGCAAATGGGTTGTAAATTATTTGAAATAATGGCAGATGGCCTGTATGCTGTTTTCCACAGATTTGAGGCTTTCCACAGATGGCCTGTATACTGTTGGATGTCCATCCAACGGCTGTCGTGCTTCTTCAATTTCTGCTCTTCCTGCTCCAGCCACTCAAACAAGCGCCGGCGAGACTGCCTGCTCCCTCCTTCCCGCGGCCGGCTGTGCTGCCGCGCAGGCCTCACCTCCCCATCGTACTCCCATCGCTGGCCTAGCCATCCCTCTACTCACCCACACCTGCTGTTATTCTCCGGCGAGGGCAGACGAACCAGTAAACCCTCGTACAGTCGTACTCCCCTCCATGTGGGAAACAACTGCTGAGTCTTCCCTGCCTCCTTGTCGTTCCCTTCCTAGGCCTCGCCGTCGTCCACCGCCCTCGTGCTCTCGGCGTGGCGTGGTCAACGTGGTCAACGACCGATATGCATCTGAAGTGGACTGTACGTGGAGAGGCTGACAGCTGGGTCCACGGCCGCACGCAAGGAAATGCCTCCTTATTACGTGTAAAATAATGATTCCTCCACCTGACATCTGGGACCCACCAAAAGGGCCTCTGTATTTCGCGAAAAAAACGTTACCACCGCTGACAGCTCAGACCCACCAGCTATATCTTCGCACGCAAGGAAGTGCCTCCTTATTAAACACACAAAAATGAATACTCCCCCTGCTAGCTGGGACCCAGTATAGTGGGCCTACTAAGTTGACGGGGACGAAGGGCTTTGTCAACTTAGTCAATATGCACGATTCTAGCTCTACTGACCGTACGATGTCCATCCAATGGTCGTAGTGCTTCTTTAACCTCTGGTCTTCTTGCTCCAGCCGCCCAAAGCAGCGCCAGTCATGCTGCCTGCTCCTGCCTCTCGTGGCCGGCTGTGCTGCCGCGTAGGCCTCACCGCCCCCAACTACTCTCATCGCTGGCCAGGGCCATCCCTCCACTCCACTCACCCACATCCCCTGTTATTCTGCGGCGACGGCAGCGCAGCCGAACCAGTGGACCCTCGTACTCCCCTCCGCGTGGGCATCCACTGCCGCGTCTTCCCCGGCTTCGCGTCGTCCCCTTCCTAGGCCTCGCCGTCATCCACCGCCGTGGTGCTCTCGGCGTGGCATGGTCAATGTGGTCAACGACCAAATTCCATCGGAGGAAGAATACTGTACGTGGAGAGGCTGACAACTGGGTCCACGGCAGCCGCAAGGAAGTGCCTCCTTTTTACGCGGAAAATAATTATTCCTCCACCTGATAGCAGGGACCCACTGGACGGACCACAAGTATTTCGCGAAAAAATGTTTGCCCCTGACTGCTGGGACCCACCGGACGGGCCACCGTATTTCGCGAAAAAAACGTTCCCCCTGCTGTCACCTCGGACCCACCGGAAGTGCCTCCTTATTACGCACAAAAAAATGAATATCCCCCTGCTAGTTGGGACCCAGCTTGGTGGGAGGTTGACTTGTGGGGCTACTTAGTTGACGGGGACGGAGGGCTTTGTCAACTTAGTCAATATAAACGATTCTAGCTCCAGTGACCGTATGATGTCCATCCAACGGCCGTAGTGCTTCTTCAACCTCTGGTCTTCTTGCTCCAGCCACCAAAAGCAGTGCCGGTCGTGCCGCATGCTCCTACCTCCCGTGGCCTGTTGTGCTACCGCGGAGGCCTCACTGCCCCTACAATTCCCACCGCTGGCCAGACCCTGCGGCGACGGCAGCCTCACACTGCAGCCGAACCAGTGAACCCTCGTACTCCTCTCCACGCGGGCTTCCACTGCCGCGTCTTCCCTATCTCCCCGTCAGCCCCTTCCTAGGACTCGCCGTCGTTGACCGCGCTGGTGCTCTCGGCGCGGTGTGGTCAACGTGGTCAAGGAATGACTTCCATCGAACATGGACTATACGTGGAGAGGCTGACAGCTAGGTCCATGGCCGCAGTAAGGAAGTGCCTCCTTATTACGTGGAAAATTATGATTCCTCCACCTGACAGCTGGGACCCACCAGACGGGGCACTGTATTTCGCAAAAAAAACGTTTCCCCCTGACTGCTGGGACCCACCAGCTACATCTTCGCACACAAGGAAGTGCGTCCGGGCAAAAAAAACAATTCGCCCCCCTGACTGCTGGGACGCACCAGCTACATCTTCGCACGCAAGGAAGTGCGTCCGGGCAAAAAAAATGATTCGCCCCCTGACTGCTGGGACCCACCAGCTACATCTTCACACGCAAGGAAGTGCCTGACAGTCGGGACCCACCTGGTCGAAGCGTACGTAGTGTTGTCATTCTGGTCGCGAACGTGTACGTACATATATACTGGTGGATGTAGAGGCGCACACGTGGCGTAGTAGAGTCGCGCACGTAGCATGTACACGTACGTACAGTGGCCAGGGTGCAAGAAAGAAAATATGGCCACGTATGTGTACATATGGGCGGGGTCTCGAACGCCTACACGCGCATACGTACGGCCAGGGCTCGTGTACATGGCTGGGCCGGAATGGAGAAACAGCGTCATCGTCGTGTTCATGGGGAGGAAACGGAATGCGTCGTGTTCATGGGGAGGCAACGGAATGTGTCTTGTTCATCGGGAGGCAACGGAACATGTGGGAGCCAACCGACTAGGTCGGAATGGAATGCGTCATCGTGTTCATCGGGAGGGCTTGGACGGAACAGGCGACGGAAATGAGGCCTGGGGTACCGCACACCGGAGGAAACGACCTTGTGTTCGACCGGCCACGTTCGTAACGGGGATCCTGTTGATCGGGAGGGGTGTGGCGTACCGCAAAATGGAGGAAACGGACCCCCTACTGTCGAAATGGGGGTCCTGTTGATCGGGAGGGGTGTGGCGTACCACAAAACGGATGAAACGGACCTCCTACGGTCGAAACGGGGGTCCTGTTGACCGGGAGGGGTGTGGCATACCGCAAAACGGAGGAAACAGACCTGCTACGAATGAAACGGGGGTCCTATTGGTCAGGAGGGGTGTGGCGTACCGCAAAACAGACGAAACGGACTTGTGTTGGAGCGCTACGTTCAAAACGAGGGTCCTGTTCATCGGGAGGGGTGTGGCGTACCACAAAATGGGACTCCACGGGATACTGTTCATCTCCACCATCGACCTCCTCCAGCCTCCACGGGCTACCGTCGACCTCCTCCAGCCTCCACGGGCTCCTGTTCATCCAGCCTCCACCGCGCGCTACTACACCGACTACTATTCAACACCCCTCCACGGGCACCCCTCCACCGTCTACTATTCATCCAGCCCTCCAGACCACGGGGTCCTGTTCATCCAGAGGCAACGCCACAGCTCATTGTTCATCCAACCCCCCCCCCCCCCCCGCAACGCTCACCGTTCATCCAATCGATCGGCTTTAGTTAGCAGCAGTAGCGAAGGAATCGCTCGATCGGGTTCAGTTAATAGCCATCGATCGATCGCTCGGGTTCAGTGACGCATAGCCTGCAGTGCAATCGCTCAGGTTCAGTTAGAGCCCAACGCCTCGCCCGGGTTCAGTTAGAGCCAAGGCCTCGCACACACGCGCATACCTGTACGAGAGAAACACGCATCGCTCGGCCCCCGACCTCCCACCGTAACCGCGAACTCCCCGAAATTTTCCTCGCCCTCGCTTCTACCATGGTTTTTTCTGTCATGGACGGCCCAAAGAATGTCATGCAGCTGCGTCTCCGGCCCGCCCAGGATGAAAAGCCCATTTTTTGTCATGATTTTTTGTCATAGAAGTAGGAGCCCACCACATCTATGATGATACCGGGTTTTGTCACAATTATCATCATAGAAGTGTCATATGTATGATAGAAAAAAGTTTCGTTTGGACCAAAATGTCATGGATGTGTCTTTTTTTGTAATGGTTCCATGTTCGAATGACATGTACAATTGTAAAGACAATGGTATTTTGATTATAAAGGATATTTTTATACTTTTGCCCGAAAGTATTATAATGCCTCCTGTGCGGCCGTTTATGTATGTATATAACCTGAAAGTTTGCAGTCGTCGGCTTCAGCCCCCACGCATATAATGCGGGGGTGTTCGAGAAAATGCGTAGTCACACTTGATCCAACGTCTTTGTCCGTTAAGGAGGTGATAGCGCGGCGAACCAGGCAATCGGACTATATAGCTTTAACACTTTCACTTACCCATAGGAGTTTGACAGTGGGGCTACTATATAGCCCCAGGTACTTTCGCGTTCAGCCGAATATGGTGCGTATGTACGTGACCGGGAAACCGGTCCTTCGTTAATGCGGAGGAATCGTGAAGATTCTGTTGGGTCATCAAGTGTTTGACCAGTCTCGAGCTATATCATGACAGTCAGTTTTCGGCTTTCTCTATTGAGGTGCTCGTCCAGATGAACCGGGGCACAATTGCAGTAGTTCTCCCGGTGCCGCCTTCGCCAATAGAACGGAACATAAGGTAGCAAAACACGGGAGCCGGGCAAACCCAACATTTGACCACAGACATGATTCGGAGCTGATGCATATAAGGCCAAACTCGCGACGCCGAACACTCCCTAAGGTATTCGAACTTTATAATGTGTACTGGGCTGAATAGCGCCCTTGACAATAAGCCCTGAGTTTCCAGGTATGAGCAGTAATCTGGTGTGACAAAAATGCCGAAAACGCCAGTATCCCTCCCGGTTGTATAAAGTTTCCAGAGGGGAAGAAGCAACGAGAGACATTAAAAAAGTTTACGCAGGGTCTTAATCTAAAAGAAACCTTTGAGCGGGGCCCTGGTGCACGTCTGTGCCTTTATCTCCATTGTGCCGTATCCTGGAAGGGTGTAGCACGATGATCATCTGTAAAGGAAAAGAAAAAAAACCCAGGTGAAAGACTTCGTGCGAGGTGTCAATCTGAATGAACCATGAAAACACAATATGCTATTGTATTGATAGGGTCGAGCCGAACTATGGGCTCTTTTTGCGAGCAGCCCCTAGCATCTTTTATGGGGATATCCTAACTGGGTTATTACAATGGGTGGAGCGTCGGACTCGTCTAACCGTGTCCGTGGTCTTGACGACTAGCCATTAGTCCTGGTTGGAGGGACCGCTCAGTGTTCGGCTGCTAGAGCCGCCACGTATTCTTCCGCGCGTAAGGAACGCTCCGTGTTTCCGCTAACTGTGATGTAACACCCTGGATCTGATGCGCCAGGTGTCTTCTAGCTATTCGTCATTGTTGCCATGTCATTTGCTTGCGTGTTGCATTTTTCCATGTCATCATCTGCATTTCATCTGCATGTTTTTCAAAACTTGCATTCGTTCGGGTTCCCCTGGTTCTCTCCGTTGTCCGTTCTGAGCCCAACCACATTCGCATGCACCCGTCGCACCTCTCAGACCTTGTTTCATGAGCGGGATAAAAACATTCCCGGAATGGGTGGAGATTTTCCGAGTGGCCTTGGTATATCACCGGTAGACCGCCCGTAAAATTTTGTTCCATTTGGAGGTCGTTTGATGCCCCAACGGTTAACCGCGTAGCCCAAAACCCCTCTCTCTTTGCAGCCCAGCCCCTCTTCACCACAGTCCATGAGCCCATCTAAACCCCCTCCATGCTCTCGGTCGTTCGATCATGATCGTGTCGGCGAAAACCGCACCCCATTTGGACTCTCCTAGCTCCCTCTACCTATAAATAAGTGCCTCCCTCTCCATTTCCCGGATGAAACCGTAGCCTAACTCCTCCCCGCCGGACGCGCCCTCTACCGTCCAACCACGTCGCCCCGGCCAATCCGGAGCTGCCACCTCACCACCGCCGCCTCCCGCGCCCATCCAGGGAGTGCCACGTCAGCCTCCGCGCAGCTCCCTCCGCCGGTGGCCCGCCCGAGCCCGTGCGGGCCCTCCGAAGCCCATCGGGGCTCGGGTCGGCCTGACCCCGCGCCGCCGCCCGATCCGCCCCGCGCCCTCGTGCCGCTCCGCCGCCGCATCGCCGGAGCTCCTCTCGCCGGTGACCCCGCGCCGTGCGGCCGCCGTCGAGCGCCCCGTGCCCGAGGCCGCCGACCTCCGACGCCTCCCGCAGCGCCCTCGCGCACCGTCGACCGCCGCCCGACCGCACCGGTGCCCATCCGTCGGCGCCGCCTAGCTTCTCCGCCGCCCCGCGCCCGAAGGCCGCCACCTCCTTAGCCAACCATCGCCCTCGCCCCGTCAACCCCGCCTCCACCACGGGCCCGTCTTGCCGGATCTGGTCGGGGAGCGGCCGGATCCGCCTCCGCGCCACCGGATCTGCTCCGCCCCGACGTCCTCTCCGGCCATCTCCCTCCTCTCCGGTGACTCAGCTCAGGCCGGCGTTGACCCTGATCTGGACGGCCCCGTACCTGAACCACTCCATCCATTTTTTTTGCGAGGTGAAGAAATGACCGTCCCTAGATTCCTGATTTATGTGTGCATCTTCATCATGCCATAACTTCATGCTCGGTGCTCCGATTTGTGCATATAGTATGTCAAAATGTTCACTGAGAGATGCTCTTCATTTCATTCCATTGCAACATGCTTTCTTGAGTCCATCTTGATGCCCTAGTCATCATTGCAAGAGTGCTATATGATGTTAACTGCTATCTGTCAACAGAACTTGGTGATTTGTCTTTTTCATTGCATTTTGTGTGTGCATCCTATGAGCATGATGTCTACATGTTTTAGGAGCACTTTCATGCCATCCTTACAGTGGTGCAATCCATGTATTTTTGTGAGTCTTGTAGTGAGTGCATCAAGCTCGTGAAGTAGGGTACTTGCTGTTATTGTTTTGGTAGGCTGAATCTGTTATATCATGATGCTATGTAAACCTGCTACTACAAGTCATTCTATGCATAATCTGGAGATGCTCACTAAGGATGTTTTTCTATACATGTCATGCTCTACCAATCCATGCCCTTGGTTGCATTTATAGACTGCTGTAGCTTGTTGTAATCTTGCTCTCAATTTGCTAAATAATGTTTGTCAGCCTGTTAACATGAAGTTCAGTTTTGCCATGTGTCTTGCTAGTGATCCATGCACCCTTTGAACTTGCTCTTGCCATGCTTGGCTTCATAAATATGTCATGTTACTGTTGCTCACCTTTTCATGCTATGTATTGATCTTTGGTGAGTTGTACAAGCTCACCAACATGCCTACTTCTCGTTGCTCCTGCCATGTACTGTTATGTCTGAATCTGTCATATCATTTGCCATGTTTGCATGGATACTACCATATTTTCTGTTGATCTTTGGAATTAGTACAGTAAGGGAGTTTTGTTCTTTGTCTTTAGTATTATCATGACATGCCTTTGTTTGCCATGATAAGTTCCTGTAGCATGTTGTTTGATAGCTCTAAACATTGCAACCTAATGTTATTTCTGTCATGTCCAGTGATTTCTGCCAAGTCTGTGAAACTGTTATTATTTGCAATCTTGCCATGTCCTTTTGAGCATGTTATATTGATTTCTGGAGAAAGCTTAGTGTTCATGTTTTGTCGTGCTTTACCTTTAAATCGTGTTCATGCCTTTTGTCTTCATGTTGAGGTGATGTAGCATATTGTTTTGATGCTTGTTAGATTCCTAGTTGTTGTTGTGGACAGCTTGTCCTTTAAACTTGTTTCATGTGTATGTGTTGAACCGTTGCTCCGTTTTGAGTGTGCTCCATATGAAACTTGCTTAGATTTGCATGTAGTTTCATATTACCTTTTTGCATCCATGTATTGAATGTGTTTGCTTGATGTTTGTATGCATTTTGCATCAATGCCATGTTTAACTTGTTTTGCTCATATCTTCTAGGCCGTAGCTCCGAACTAAATGAACCTTATATGTAACTTGACTAGAATTTCATGTAGATCATCTTGGTGCATCTTAACTTGCTGTTTAACAACTTGAACATAAGGTTTATTCATATCTGGACCAATTTCGAAATTTGCATATGAGGACTTACCAGAATTGTTATATGTTGTTTCCGGCCTCATTTAACGTGTTTGACTATGTTGCTCTTGTATGCATCATCTCTTGCCAGGAGTAGCTTCATGTATCCTTGTCATGCATCATACTTGGTTGAGCATCATGCCATGTCTGTGTGTTGTGTGTTTACCTTGTTTTTTGCATCTTTCCTGTTGTGCTCCTTCTCGTTAGTTCCTGTTTCGTTGCGATCGTGAGGATTCGTTCGTCTACGCTTGGTTCGTTTTCGTGGCTTCATCTTCTTCATGGACTCGTTCTTCTTCCTAGGGGGATTTTAGGCAAGATGACCGTCACCTTGAATCTCATTACTATCATTGCTATGCTAGTTGCTTCGTTCTATCGCTATGTTGCGCTACCTATCATTTTCTCTTCAAGCCTCCCAAATTGCCATGTCAGCCTCTAACCTTTTCACCCTTCCTAGCAAACCGTTGCTTGGCTATGTTACCGATTTTGCTCAGCCCCTCTTATAGCATTGTTAGTTGCAGGTGAAGTTGAAGATTGCTCCATGATGAACAGGATTATGTTGGGATATCACAATATCCCTTATTTAATTAATGCATCTATATACTTGGTAAAGGGTGGAAGGATCGGCCTAATGCCTGGTGTTTTGTTCCACTCTTGCCGCCCTAGTTTCCGTCATACCGGTGTTATGTTCCTTGATTTTGCGTTCCTTACGTGGTTGGGTGATTTATGGGACCCCCTTGACAGTTCACTTTAAATAAAACTCCTCTAGCAAGGCCCACCTAAGCCTTTTTCCGTTGGGTTTCTGGAGCCCGAGGGTCATCTTTATTTAACCCCCCCGGGCCAGTGCTCCTTCGAGTGTTGGTATGAACTAGAGCCACTTGCGGCGCAACCTTGGGGAAACTTGAGGTCTGGTTTTAGTTGTATGTAGTGTTCATTCGGTGTGCCCTAAGAACGAGATATGTGCAGCTCCTATCGTGATTTGTCGGCACACCCGGGCGGTCTTGCTGGTCTTGTTTACCATTGTCAAAATGTCTTGTAAACCGGGATTCCGAGACTGATTGGGTCTTCCTGGGAGAAGGAATATCCTTCGTTGACCGTGAGAGCTTGTGATGGGCTAAGTTGGGACACCCCTGAAGGCTATAAACTTTCGAGAGCCGTGCCCGGTTATGTGGCACATGGGAATTTGTTAATGTCCAGTTGTAGATAACTTGACACCAGATTCGAATTAAAAATGCATCAACCGCGTGTGTAGCCGGGATGGTCTCTTTTTGGCGGAGTCCGGGAAGTGAACACGGTTTTTGGGTTATGTTTGACGTAAGTAGTTTCAGGATCACTTCTTGACCGTTCCGTTTGTTTCTCTTCTTGCTCTTATTTGCGTATGTTAGCCACCATATATGCTTAGTCGCTGCTGCAACCTCACCACTTATACTTTCCATACCCATTAAGCTTTGCTAGTCTTGATACCCATGGTAATGGGATTGCTGAGTCCTCATGGCTCATAGATTACTACAACAACAGTTGTAGGTGCAGGTTATGTGATGATCATGACGCGAGAGCGATGCTTGCTTGTTTTGGAATTCTTCTTCTTCTTCTTCTTCTTCAATCAGGGGATAGGTTCTAGGTCGATAGCCTGGGCTAGCAGGGTGGATGTCGTTCGAGTTTTTGTTTGTGTTTCATCCGTAGTCGGATGTTGCTCTTATGTATTGGGATGTTGTATTCTTGCGGCATTTGTATGTCTTGTATGTATCCCCATCTATTATGTAATGTTGATGTAATGATATCCACCTTGCAAAAGCGTCTCCGATATGCGCTCCTATCCTTGGTGGAACCTTCGAGTTCCTTTAGGATAGGGTCGCATATTGGGCATGACAAGTTGGAACCAGATCCTCGACCGACCATAGTAGCCTCCTTGATTGTTGCTAGTTGGCCGTTCTCGAGTCTAGAAAAAAACTATTTTCGGTGTCTAGTTATATCAGAGAGTAGGAATTATTTTTACTCCTCAGCCCCTTCATCGCTCTGGTGAGGAATCTTGACGTAGGTGTTTTGAATTACTCCTCTTCCCCTTCAAATTTTTCTTTACAATCACGCAGTTGGGTTTTCGATCGTTGTTCCTCAGCTCTTTGCATCCGGTGCATTTCTCGTCAAGGTGATTCGACCCTCTCCATTTTTGCAAGTTCAATCCTTAGTTGTTTTCTTTTCCCACTTGCCCACCCTTTTTCATCTTGGAGTCGGAGTCCGTAATCAAGTATCCATCCTACTTGTGTGAAGCCTTTGCTTTCTTTCAACCAGTGTTTTCTCTTCAAGTTATTCGTCTGTTCTACCTTCCAAGTTGCCTTTGTTTTCCCGCCCTCCCACCCTCTTATTCCCGGAGCCTGAATCTCTTTCGAGCATCAATTTCATTCGTGTGGAGCCTCTTCAGTCTTTCGACAATTGTTTCAACTGGTGAATTCTCGTTTTGTTCGACATTCTTCATCTCTTTTTCTTCTCCAATGGATTCAATTCAAGTTTTTCTGGTTGATCATATTCTTTTCCTTGGATCAAGTGTTCTCCTTGCTTGTTTGCCTCTCGCCATTCAATCATTCCGGAGTTCAGAAGACATCTTAGGAGATTCGTCTGTGTTCCAATTAATTCGAGGTTATCACCTCATTCAAATATTTAAATTGTTCTGGTGCATCATCTACCTGTTCAACATCCTTTTCAACGGTGTTTTCTTTTGGTGGGCCCTAACCCACAGGTCTTTTCCCAGAATCTTACCGGACTCTTATAATTATTCCGGAGCCATTCCAAATTCTTTTCGAGTTTGACGTTGATGACCCACAAGTGTACGGGATCTATCATAGTCCTTTCGATAAGTAAGAGTGTCGAACCCAACGAGGAGTAGAAGGAAATGATAAGCGGTTTTTAGTAAGATTTTCTCTGCAAGCAATGAAATTGTAGGTAATAGATAGTTTTGTGATAAGATAAATAGTAACGAGTAACAAGTAAATAAAGTAAATAAAGTGCAACAAGGTGGCCCAATCCTTTATGTAGCAAAGGATAATCTTGGACAATTTCTAATAATGAGAAAAGAGCTCCTGAGGACACATGGGAATTATCGTCAAGCTAGTTTTCATAACGTTCATATGATTCACGTTCGGTACTTTGATAATTTGATATGTGGGTGGACCGGCGCTTGGGTACTGCCCTTACTTGGACAAGCATCCCACTTATGATTAACCCCTATTGCAAGCGTCCGCAACTACAAAAGAAGTATTAAGGTAAACCTAACCACAACATTACACATATGGATCCATATCAGCCCCTAACGAAGCAACGCATAAACTAGGGTTTAAGCTTCTGTCACTCTAGCAACCCATCATCTACTTATTACTTCCCCATGCCTTCCTCTAGGCCCAAATAATGGTGAACTCTCATGTAGTCGACGTTCGCATAACACCACTAGAGGAAAAGACAACATACATCTCATCAAAATATCGAACGAATACCTAATTCACATGACTACTAATAGCAAGACTTCACCCATGTCCTCAGGAACAAACGTAACTACTCACAAAGCATATTCATGTTCATAATTAGAGGGGTAATAATATGCATTAATGATCTAAACATATGATCTTCCACCAAGTAAACCAATTAGCATCAACTACAAGGAGTAATCAACACTACTAGCAACCCACAGGTACCAATTTGTGGTTTTGATACAAGATTGGATATAAGAGATGAACTAGGGTTTTGAGAGGAGATGGTGCTGGTGAAGATGTTGATGGATATTGACCCCCTCCCGATGTGAGGATCGTTGGTGATGACGTTGGTGATGATTTCCCCCTCCCGGAGGGAAGCGTCCCCGGCATAACAGCTCCGCAGGAGCCCTAGATTGATTCCGCCAAGGTTCCACCTTGTGGCGGCGGAGTTTCGTCCCGTAAGCTTGCCCACAATTTTTTCCAGGGTAAAATCTCTCATATAGCATAAGATGGACACCGGAGGCCGACCAGGGGGCCCAGGAGATAGGGGGCGCGCCTAGTAGGGGGCGCGCCCTCCACTCTCCTGGACAGGGTGTCGGCCCCCTGGTGTATTTCTTTCGCTCAATAATTCTTATAAATTCCAAAAGCATGTTTCGTGGAGTTTCAGGATTTTTGGAGCAGTGGAGAATAGGTTTCCAATGTTTTCTCCTTTTCTAGCCAGAATTCTAGCTGCGAGCATTCCCCCTCTTCATGGTAAACCTTGTAAAATAAGAGAGAATAGCCATAAGTATTGAGATATAATGTGTAGTAACAGCCCATAATGCAATAAATATTGATATAAAAGCATGATGCAAAATGGACGTATCAACTCCCCCAAGCTTAGACCTCGCTTGTCCTCAAGCGGAAGCCGATATGGAAAAATATGTCCACGTGTTTAGAGATAGAGGTGTCGATAAAAATAAAATACGGACATGAGGGCATCATGATCATTCTTATAACAGCAACATATATAGATTTTATCATATGATTTCTTATGCTTAATTAACAATCGATTCACAATGTCAAGTATGGTTCAAAAACATCATTGAGAACTAACAAACTATAATCTCATTCGTTGAAGCAATTGCAATTTATCATAACATCAGAAAGAGTCAACAATAGAGCTTTTCAGCAAGTTCACATACTCAACTATCTTGTAGTCTTCTATAATTGCTAACACTCACGCAATACTTGTGGTTATGGAGTTTCAGCCGGACACTAAGAAAGATAGGGGCTTATTGTGTTGCCTCCCAATGTATTCACCTTTAGGTGATGTCAACAATAATAGCCCATGCTAACTTACATCCAATTGGATATATGTATCATGATCTTTCAAACACGAGGAGCTTGCCAAAGGATAAAATGAAAAAAAAAAAGGGAAAGGTGTGGATCACCTTGACTCAAGCATAAAGTAAAAAACATAAAGTAAAAGATATGCCCTTCGCAGGGGGAAGCAGAGGTTGTCATGTATGTTTAGGGTTGATGCACAAAATCTTAATGCAAAAGAACGTCACTTTATATTGGCCCTTGTATGTGGACCTTTATTATCCAGTCCGTCGCTTTTATTACTTCCACAATGTTGGTGTACTAAAGTAGGGGTACCTTAGTACCCCGAACTTGTGCACGGGCAGTCGCAGCGTCCCGTGGCAAAGCTTGCCGGGCGTCCGCCAAGATCCTCCGCTATTCCTATTTACTGCTATTCAAGAACAAAGTGTTAGCTGAGAAGACAGAACCCCGGCAAGAGGAGCTTGCCGGGAAGGACAAGACCCCGGCAAGAGGAGCTTGCCGGGAAGGCCAACCAAGGCACTTCAGAAAACTTGCCGCGACGCTCCGCGCGTCCCGGCAAGACCCGATGAGCGGCAAGCTCGCGGGTGCGACAAGACAATAACCGCGGCAAGGCGCTTGCCGCGGTCGAAGCCACCACACTGCATCCACGCTCCAGCGCATCCAACGACGTGTCGCCCCAAGATCGTTCCTGGCGCATGTGTCGGGCGGCTGTGCAGCCAAGCGGTGCGAGGTGGCCGATGGAGCTGACAAGGAGGCCATCGTGGCGATCGGTGGCGCCCCTAACGGTCGCTTCCTGCACTGTTGGGGCGACCGGACGGGCATTAAATGCCCTTGTCCCCTGCCGTCAGAGTTAGGTAGGGGGCACTGTTGATAGCGGTTGTACCAACCCCCATTTTTACCTTTTTACCCCTCTCTCTGCGTTGCCACCTGTCGGTGACCCCTTTAGACTATAAAAAGGAGGCCCATGTGCACGTAGATGAGGTTCGACTCATTCGACACTACAACACACCTACGCTCTTGAGCAAGAACAGAATAGAAACACAAAGCAGCAGTAGGAGTTTTATCTCTCTGGAGAGCTCCGAAGCTGGGTAAAATCCCTCGCGTGCTTTCGCCTCGATCTGCTCTTCGTGCGCCCTCCGCTCCCTGCCGAACCGAAAAGGGGCTCCCCGCCCCATAGGTGCTCGTTCCCCACGACATCTTTGGTGCGCCAGGTAGGGGGCGTCGAGGTTGTGCGAACCTGATCCGGTCTCTGCGCGCGCTACATCAGCATCTTCATCGACATGCCACCGAAGAAGAAGGCTTCGGAGGTGGCCGCTCCGTCTGCGACTATCCTACCGCCACCGGAGCAAACGGGCGGTGGGGTGGACGCCGGCGGAGGAGCGGGCGCCGACTGTGGGACGCACGTCGTCACCAGGTCCAAGGACAAGGCCCCGCAAGCTTCAACGTCTGTACATCCACCGATCCCCTCCCAGGGGGTGCAGGATCGACAATGCCACGGTGCTCCTAGCACCGTACTCGCATTGGAACAAGGCCAAGCTGGTGGGTCGCGGGACGCTCAAGGCCAACATACGCGTCCACACGCTGGCACGAGCGTAGTGCGGTCACCTGGACGAGATGCTGCTCCTTCTAACATTGTTAGAAGTTTGAGCATATCCCGCACCTCGCGCCGCTCGCCACCGCCGCCCAAGACTCCAGAGGAAGCACTGGCCCGAGCCCAGCTGCTTCTAGATTACCCTCCAGCGCCAGACAAGATCGACGACTGGAGGATCACCATCCAGAGCCTCATCGGCTTCGCCAACGGCGACAAGCCCCGGCAACCGAGCGCATCGAAGCCCCGGCAAGATGCCCAGGCGCAAGCCGACGCCGACAAGACCGCTGGGGGTGCCACCACCGTGCACTCCCCGCCCCGAAGGCCAAGATCGCCGACTCGCCGGGCCAACCTCGACACCGACTCCACCGCGTCGTCGGACCCGCGAGCTCGCCGCGATCAACGCCAAGTTCTCCAAGAACGACGACACGAAGACGCTCGCACTCGCATCGAGTGTCGAAGAGAAGCGCGGCGTCAATCTGACCAGCGCGCTGGGCCCACTGTCGATATGCATGTGCCAGGGGAGCCAGGCGATTTGCCGTACGCGGTAGGTTGCCCTGCGTTCACCCGTGAGCTGCGGCAGGTCCAGTGGCCCAGCACCAAGAACTTCAAGCCGGACGTGCCCGAGAAGTATGATGGCAGGATACATCCGTCGGAGTTCCTCAGCGTCTACACCATCGCGGTGCAGGCTGCCGGGGGGCGCGACGAGAAGATCCTCGCCAATTACTTCCCGCTGGTGCTCAAGCCCAACGTCAGATCTTGGCTCATGCACTTGCCGGACAACTCCATCTCTTCATGGGCGGACCTGTGCCATCAGTTTGTCGGCGCCTTCACAGGCGGCCACAAACCCCATGGTCAGGAGAGCGATCTTCATTTGCTCGCCCAGAAAGAAGGAGAACCCCTGTGCAAGTACATACAGAGATTCAGCCAAGTGCAGCGCAATATCCCAGACGTCCACCCTGCCGCGGTTATCAGCGCGTTCCATCAGAACGTGCGTAACCGCAGGATGAGGGAGGAGATGGCGATGTGCAAGATCAGAGATGTCAGCGAGCTATATGCTCTGGCCGACAAGTGTGCACGAGCTGAAGAGGGGAGGAAACTTCCCGGAGAAAATGTAGGAGCAGAAGGATCTGACAATGAGGACGCTCCTCCGGCAAAGAAGAACCGGAGGCGGAATAACAGAAAGAGGAAGGCTAAGGATGTGCTAGTCGTCGAGCAGTCCGGCAACGGAAGCGGCGCCGACAAGGCCAAGGCTGGCGACTCCGGCGAGGCTGTGGTGGCCGCCGACAAGCAGGACGGCTCCGGCAAGCAGTACTGCAAGATCCATCACACCAAGGGCCATGACCTCCAAGCATGCAAGAAGGTTGAGCAGATGGCAGAGCTACAGAAAGCTGAATATGAGCGTCGCGACAAGGAGAAGGCCCAGGAAGGTGGCGGAGGATCCGGCAAGAAGCGTCCCGCCCGGGGAGGGCACCGCGGCAAGGCCAAGCAGCGGCAAGGAGACAGACCTCCCCGTGGCCGCGACAAGGACGAAGACGAATATGAGGATGATGAGATGGACGAGGATGAGACCGACGAGCAAGAGTTTCAGGAGGCAACGGAGGTTTTGTGCGTTGACGGCGGTGCTTCTCTGCACACCTCGCACCGCCAACTCAAACAGTGGGTGCGGGAGGTAAATGCAACAGAACCATCAGTCGAATCGCGCAAGCCCTTGAAGTGGTCTAGCACGCCCATCATTTTTGATGTTGAGGATCACCCTGATCGCATCACTGCGGTCGGGTGCTTGCCGATGTTGGTTTCGCCAACAACCCGCAACCTCAAGGTCACGAAGATGTTGGTTGACGGCGGGGCCGGCCTGAATCTGATCTCTTCCGCGGTGCTCAAGAAGCTCCAGATCCCCGACAGCGAGCTCGAAGAGACTGGTACCTTTCAAGGAATCAACCCGGGAAGGAGCAAGCCGAAGGGGAAGATCACACTACCAGTAACTTTTGGCAGCGAGCTAAATTTCAGGACAGAGAGAGTTACATTTGACGTTGCTGATTTCCCATTGCCCTACAATGGGATACTAGGCCGTCCAGCGCTTGCCAAGTTCATGGCAGCCTCTCACTACGCCTACAATGTGCTCAAGATGCCTGGTCCGATAAGTGTCATTTCTGTCCAAGGCGACAAGAAAGATGCACTTATCTGTACCGACAAGATCTACCGGGAAGCAGCAGCCGCAGCAGAACGCAAAACACTTGCCGCTGAACCTCCCGGGGGGAAGAAGAAGACCAAGTCCGGCAAGAGTAGCTCTGATGCCCACTCCGGCAAGCGCACCTCTTCGGAGTGCTGCGCTACCATCGAGGACGCACCATCGAGCTCCACCGGCAAGTACAAGAAGGCAAAGACAGCTTCACCAGAGACCAAGAAATGGCCGCCAAGGAGGACGGCACTGGTGGTACCTTCACCATCAGTGTCACGCTTGATCCTAAATAGGAAAGCGCGCTCGTTGCTTTCCTGCGGGCGAATGACGATGTGTTTGCATGGCAACCATCTAACATCCCCGGTGTTCCCAGGAAAGTAATTGAGCACCACCTCGCCGTCTGCCCTCACGCGCGGCCCATCAAGCAGAGAGTTAGGAAGCAAGCAGTAGAGCGACAAGAGTTCATTGCTGAAGAGATCAAGAAATTGGAAGCAGCAGGCCTGGTCCGAGGAGTACTCCATCCAACGTGGTTAGCCAATCCAGTAGTCGTGCACAAAGAAAACGGGAAGTGGAGGCTTTGTATTGACTTCACTGATGTTAATAAAGCTTGTCCCAAGGATCCATTTCCCTTGCCGCGCATTGACCAGATTGTCGACTCCACGGCAGGATGTGATCTGCTTTCATTCCTTGATGCATACTCAGGATATCATCAGATCTTCACTGCAGAAGAGGATGAAGAGAAAATCGCATTCATTACTCCATGTGGCACGTACTGCTTTGTACGGATGCCTTTCGGACTAAAGAATGCCGGTTCAACATTTGCAAGAGTAGTCAGTCATGCTTTTGAGCCACAGCTGCACAGAAATGTAGAAGCTTACATGGATGATATAGTGGTCAAGAGCAGAGACAGAGAAACTTTGATCCAGGATTTGGATGAGACTTTTCCAAATCTGCGCAAGATCAATCTCAAGTTGAACCCCGAGAAGTGTGTGTTTGGAGTCCCTTCCGGCAAGCTTCTCGGGTTCTTTGTGTCCCAGAGGGGGATCGAAGCCAATCCTGAGAAAATCAGAGCCATTGAACAGATCGAAGCACCGAAGCGCGTCAAGGACGTGCGAAGACTTGCTGGCTGTGTTGCTGCTCTCAGTAGGTTCATCTCTAAATCTGCTGAGCGCGCCCTGCCGTTTTTCAAAATTTTGAAAAAGGCAGGTCCTATGAAATGGACTCCGGAAGCGGAGGCTGCGCTGCAGGACCTGAAGAGATACCTATCCTCTACTCCAACACTTGCCGCACCTAAGCCACAAGAGAAGTTGCTGCTATGTCTAGCGGCAACCAATCAAGTGGTTAGTGCTGCGTTAGTTGCGGAGAGGGAGGCGGATGATGAGCCAGCGACCGCGGCAAGCAAGTCCAGCGACAAGCAGGGGGCTTCCCCGACAAGCTCTGGTCCCGGCAAGGATGGATCTGTACAGTTGCTGGAAGAGAAACAGAAGAAGATGGTGCAGCGCCCAGTTTACTTTGTCAGTTCCCTTTTGCAGGGGGCTAGATCAAGGTACTCTAGTGTGCAGAAGTTGCTTTTCGGCCTTCTCATGGCCTCGAGGAAGCTGCACCATTACTTTCAAGCACATGAGATCACAGTTGTCACTCGCTTTCCGCGGAAGAGGATACTGCAGAATCCAGAAGCAACAGGCAGGATTGTCGAGTGGGCACTGGAATTGTCAAGCTTTGGCCTCAAGTTTGAAAGTACTTCAACTATTCAGAGCCGAGCATTGGCAGAATTCATAGCAGAATGGACGCCAACACCCGATGAAGAAACTCCGGAGAGGAGCAGCCCCGTCAAGGAAGCAAGCAAAGAATGGATCATGTACTTTGATGGTGCCTTGTTGCTGCAAGGCGCCGGTGCGGGCGTACTACTTGTCGCACCCACCGGAGAGCACCTCAAGTATGTGGTTCAGATGCACTTTCCCAAGGAGCAAGCAACAAACAATACTGCAGAGTATGAAGGCTTGCTTGCCGGACTCAGGATCGCGGCAGAACTTGGAATCAAGAAGCTTATTGTCAGGGGTGACTCACAGCTTGTCGTCCGCCAAGTTAACAAACATTATCAGAGTCCGCTGATGGAAGCCTACATTGATGAAGTGAGGAAGCTGGAAGTGCATTTTGACGGTCTGCAGATGGAACATGTTCCAAGAGCTCAGAACGACATTGCAGATGGCCTGTCAAAATGCGCCGCACTTAAGCTGCCTGTGGAACCAGGGATTTTTGTGCTCAAGCTGACTCGGCCATCTGTAACACCATCAACTGGACAGAGCAAGAAGAGAAAGTTGGTTACTGGCGACTACTTTCCGACAGAGCTCCCCGAAGCCGCCGCCAAGAAGGTCCCCAGGATCAACACAGAAAGTGATGAGGAGCAGTCTGCTCCGACAAGCCCTAGGGTTTGTTTCGTTGAAGCAGACGCTCCCGACAAGCTGTGTCCTGACACGCTTGCCGGGGAGCATCACGCTCCGGCAGGATCTCAGATTCTTGCCGTGGAAGCAGATGTTCCCGCAGCAGCATTTGCGCCTTTAATCCTTGTCGTTGAGCCACAAGCTCCGGCATGGGCACAGCAGATCGTCCATTTCCTTCAAACAGGAGAACTTCCCGAAGAGCAAGAAGAAGCGGAGAGAGTAGCCCGGCAATCAAGTATGTACCAGTTTGTCGATGACATACTGTACAGAAGAAGATTCAACGGAGTGAAATTGAAGTGCATTTCCCGGGAAGATGGACAGGAGCTGTTGGCGGAAATACATGGAGGCATATGTGGTCACCACATTGGTGCAAGAGCACTTGCCGGTAAGGCCTTCCGGCAAGGTTTCTTCTGGCCGACAGCCCTCCAGGATGCAACTGCGCAAGTAACCAAGTGTGAAGCGTGCCAGTTCCACTCCAAACAGATACATCAACCAGCTCAAGCTCTCCAAACAATCCCTTTATCCTGGCCATTTTCGGTCTGGGGGCTCGATATCCTCGGCCCCTTCCCCCGAGCTGTCGGGGGCTTTGAGTACTTGTACGTTGCAATCAACAAGTTCACAAAGTGGCCTGAAGTGGAACCAGTGAGGAAGGCGACAGCACAATCAGCAGTCAAGTTCTTCAGGTCAATTGTTTGCCGTTTCGGGGTCCCTAACAGGATCATCACCGACAATGGCACACAATTCACGAGCCGCACCTTCATGCAGTACGTCCAAGATCTTGGCGATCTTGGCGCCAAGATCTGCTTCGCTTCTGTTGCTCACCCGAGAAGCAACGGTCAAGCGGAGAGGGCAAACGCTGAAGTGTTGCGCGGGCTCAAGACCAGAACTTTCGACAGGCTGCGCAAGTGCGGAAGAAATTGGATCGAGGAGCTGCCGGTGGTTCTTTGGTCGATCAGGACGACGCCAAATCGAGCCACTGGCCAGACACCTTTTTCTCTTGTCTATGGAGCAGAAGCAGTTTTCCCCACAGAACTCGTGTACGGATCGCCTCGAGTGCTCGCTTATGATGAGCTTGAGCAAGAGCAGCTGCGGCAAGATGACGCGCTGCTCCTCGAGGAAGATCGTCTTTAGGCTGCTGTATGAGCTGCTCGCTACCAGCAAGCTTTGCGCCGCTATCATAGCCGCAAAGTTAATGCCAGAAGCTTCGAGGAAGGCGACCTTGTTCTTCGGCGCGTTCAATCCGCCAAGAATTCCAACAAGTTGACGCCGAAGTGGGAAGGCCCTTATCGGGTGAAATGAGTCACTAGGCCCGGCGCTGTCCGCCTTGAGACCGAAGATGGCTTTCCGGTGAGCAATTCCTGGAACATACAACATCTTCGCAAGTTTTACCCATAAGGCGCGGTTGCCGGAATCTGTTCCGGCAACCACCTTTTGTACAAGCCTTGCCGCTGTTGCATGTAATCCTTTGTACAAAGCCAGGCGCAGATCCCGTGCATAAATAAAGTTCATGTGCCTCGCACATCTTGTCAAATTTCATGCCTTTTTCTTTTCTGCATGTATATCTGACACTTTGTGCAACAATCGCCCCCGGTAAGCAATAGCGAACCTTAAGGCTCCATATCTTTATTTTCTCTTCTTTCTTTTGTTCAAAAAGAAGGTTCCTTCGCCCACAAGTTCACCGGGGGGGAGGAGAGGATAAAGGTGTAGACCAGGCGTCGTTCAAGAAATACATCCTTGCCGGGACGCAAACGACAAAAAAGCTAAGTTGCCAAAGTTTGAGTACAGTCAATTTTAAATTTTTAAAGTTATTTCCTTGAACGACCGTGCCTTGTATGGGAAACCCATGCGCGGAGGAACCGGCTCGTGGCTAAGTTGCGCCCTTACTTTGTTTCGAGTCCGCTCCACAATGAAAGTGTGCTGCGACTAGCCCCGACAAGGTTTCTTGCCGGAGGCAACACCGCCAGCAAGCTGCTGATGTTCTGCACTCGGCGCTCGCGGCAAGTGTGCTTTGCGCCGGCAAGTTCCCTAAAAGCGTAGGGTAAAAACATACAAGGGATGGGACTGAATAAAGGAAGTAACATAGCAGATAGTACCCAGAATAAAGTTATATTACAATAAACAACTTGCCGCGCCCTAATAGATTGTTTCCATGACATATCTAGCAGCGGCAAGAAGAAGAAAAGGGGAAGAAGAGTGGCCTAATCCGCGTGCTCGCCATCGATCCTCCTGACTTCGTTCACCTTGTCCACGATGGGTGCGACGATGGCTTTGAGTTCCTCAAGATCAGCACCCGTCGGCAGCTTCTTGAGGATGCGGGAGAGGTCGAGGCCTGGATCGCGGAAGAGGATCTTCACCAGCACCTTCTCCAAGACCTTGGCGCAGATTGCGCGCGACTCGTCCGCCAGCTTCTTCGGGATCCTTTCCCGGAGTTGCTGGAGGGCCGTCACCACGCCCTTGAAGAGGTGGGCGCGCCCTCCACTCTTGTGGGGGCCTCGTGTCCCTTTCGGACTACTTCTTTCTTCCTAAAATTCTTAAATATTCCAAAACTGATAAAAATTGCCATTGTAGTTGTTTTGGAGTCGGTTTACTTACCATACCACATACCTATTCCTTTTCGGAGTCTGGAACATTCTAGAAAGTGTCCCTTATGTATTCCTCCGGGTTACGGTTTCAATAATATTAGTTTCAACATTGATAGCATTACCTGAAATATAATGTTTAATTCTTTGACCGTTTACCACCCTCGGACTTGTGCCTTCGAAGTTGTTGATTTTTATGGCACCAGAACGATAGACCTCCTCGATGACGTAAGGACCTTCCCATTTAGAGAGAAGTTTTCCTGCAAAAAACCTTAAACGATAGTTGAATAATAACACATAATCTCCTACGTTAAACTCACGCTTTTGTATCCTCTTATCATGCCAGCGTTTGACTTTTTCTTTGAATAGCTTGGCATTCTCATTGGCTTGCGTTCTCCATTCATCAAGTGAGCTAATATCAAACAACCTCTTCTCACCGGCAAGTTTGAAGTCATAGTTGAGCTCTTTAATAGCCCAATATGCTTTATGTTCAAGTTCAAGAGGTAAATGATACGCTTTTCCATAAACCATCTTATATGGAGACATACCAAAAGGATTTTTGTATGCTGTTCTATAGGCCCATAATGCATCATCAAGTTTTTTGGACCAATTCTTTCTAGATCTATTCACAATCTTTTGTAAAATTAATTTGAGCTCTCTATTGCTCAACTCTACTTGACCACTAGACTGCGGATGATAAGGAGATGCGATTCTATGATTAACATCATACTTAGCCAGCATCTTACGAAAAGCACCATCAATAAAATGTGAACCACCATCAGTCATAAGATATCTAGGGACTCCAAACCTCGGAAAAATAACTCCTTTAAGCATTTTAATAGAAGTGTTATGATCAGCACTACTAGTTGGAATAGCTTCGACCCACTTAGTAATGTAATCAACAGCAACTAAAATATGTGTATAACCATTAGAGGCAGGAAAAGGTCCCATATAATCAAAGCCCCAAACATCAAACGGTTCAATAACAAGAGAATAATTCATAGGCATTTCTTGATGTCTACTAATGTTACCTATTCTTTGGCATTCATCACAAGATAAGACAAACTTACGAGCATCTTTGAAGAGAGTCGGCCAATAAAAACCAGATTGTAGTACCTTGTGTGCAGTTCTATCTCCAGCGTGGTGTCCTCCATAGGATTCAGAGTGACAGTTGCATAGGATCTGTTCCTGTTCATGCTCAGGCACACAACGTCTAATAACACCATCTACTCCTTCTTTATAAAGGTGTGGGTCATCCCAGAAGTAATCTCTTAATTCATAAAAGAACTTTTTCTTTTGCTGGTATGTGAAACTAGGCGGTATAAATTTAGCAACAATGTAATTAGCATAATCAGCATACCAAGGAGTAGTACGAGAAGCATTGACGACCGCTAATTGTTCATCAGCAAAGCTATCATCAATAGGCAGTGGGTCATCAAGAACATTCTCTAACCTAGATAAGTTGTCTGCAATGGGGTTCTCAGCTCCCTTTCTATCAATAATATGCAAATCAAATTCTTGGAGCAAGAGAACCCATCTAATGAGTCTAGGCTTAGCATCTTTCTTTTCCATAAGATATTTAATAGCAGCATGATCAGTGTGAATAGTAACTTTGGAATCAACAATATAAGGTCTAAACTTATCACATGCAAACACAACTGCTAAGAATTCTTTTTCAGTAGTAGCATAATTTCTTTGGGCAGTATCAAGAGTCTTACTACCATACTGGATAACATTCAATTTCTTATCGACTCTTTGCCCTAGAACTGCACCTACAGCATAATCACTAGCATCACACATAATTTCAAAAGGTAAATTCCAATCAGGTGGCTGAACAATAGGTGTAGTGATCAAAGCTTTCTTAAGTATTTCAGATGCTTCTACACAATCATCATCAAAGACAAAAGGAATATCTTTTTGCAATAAGTTAGTCAGAGGCCTAGAGATTTTAGAAAAGTCCTTAATGAACCTCCTATAAAAACCGGCTTGACCAAGGAAACTTCTTATACCTTTTATGTCCTTGGGACATGGCATCTTTTCAATAGCATCAACCTTGGCTTTGTCAACTTCAATACCTCTCTCAGAAATCTTATGCCCCAAGACAATGCCTTCATTAACCATAAAGTGACACTTTTCCCAATTCAGGACGAGACTAGTGTCTTCGCATCTCTGCAAAACTCGATCAAGGTTGCTCAAACAATCATCAAAAGAGGATCCATAAACAGAAAAGTCATCCATTAATACCTCACAAATCTTTTCACAAAAATCAGAGAATATAGCCATCATGCATCTTTGAAAGGTAGCAGGTGCATTACATAAACCAAAAGGCATACGTCTATAAGCAAAAGTACCAAAAGGGCAGGTAAAAGTAGTTTTATATTGATCTTTCACTGACACAGGTATCTGAGAGAAACCAGAATAACCATCCAGAAAGCAGAAATGTGTGTGTTTGGATAGTGTTTCTAGCATTTGATCAATAAAAGGTAAAGGGTAATGATCTTTCTTAGTAGCTTTATTTAACTTACGAAAATCAATTACCATCCTATAACCTATAATAATTCTTTGCGGGATCAATTCATCTTTATCATTAGGAACAATTGGCAATACCTCCCTTTCTAGGAACACAGTGGACAAGGCTTACCCATTCACTATCGGTAACGGGATAAATAATACATGCCTCAAGGAGCTTTAGTATCTCCTTTCTTACCACTTCCTTCATCTTGGGATTTAGTCGTTGTTGAGGATCTCTAACTGGTTTGGTATCGTCCTCCAATTTCATTTTTTGTTGGCATAACGTGGGACTAATGCCCTTGAGATCATCCAGAGTATATCCAATAGCAGCTCGGTGCTTCTTCAAAGTTTTCAATAGTCTTTCTTCTTCTTGCTCTGAAAGGTTAGCACTAATAATAACATGATATATTTTCTTTTCATCAAGATAAGCATACTTAAGATTATCAGGTAATGGTTTGAGTTCAAACACGGGATCACCCTTGGGTGGAGAGGGATCCCCAAGAATTTCAACGGGAAGGTTATGTTTCAGCATAGGTTCCTGTTTAAGGAACACTTCATCTATTTCCCTTCTTTCCTTCATAAACATATCATTTTCATGGTCTAGCAAATATTGCCCTAATGGATCAGTAGGAGGCACAGCAATGGAGGCAAGACCAATAATCTCATCCTTAATAGGTTGTTCCCTATCACGAGGTTGTCTACGAAACTTCGCAAAATTAAAGTCATGAGACATACCATCTATGCCAACGGTGACAGTATCTTTTTCACAATAAATCTTAGCACTAGCTGTATTCAAGAAGGGTCTACCAAAAATAATGGGACAAAAATCATCTTGTGGGGAACCAAGAACAAGAAAATCAGCAGGGTATTTAACCTTCCCACACAAAACTTCAACATCTCTAACAATCCCAAAGGGTTTAATGGTATCCCTATTAGCAAGCTTAATAGTAACATCAATGTCTTCTAATTCAATGGGTGCAATGTCATGCATAATTTCTTGATATAAGGTATTGCACTAGCACTAGCACCCATATCACATAAGCCATGATAACAATGATCTCCAATTTTAACAGAAATAACAGGCATGCATACGACAGGTCTATGTATCTTAGTATCTGGTCTAGCAATATTAGCAGTCTCACCACAGAAATAAATAACATGCCCATCTAAATCATCATCCAGGAGATCTTTAACCATAGCAATACTAGGTTCAACATTAATTTGCTCAGGGGGTGTATAAGTCCTAGTATTACTCTTACGAACAACAGTCGAAGCTTTAGCATGATCCTTTATCCTAACAGGAAAAGGAGGTTTCTCAACATAAGTAGTAGGAACAATAGGATCACTATAGGTGACAGTCTTTTGTTCAACTGTAATAGGTGCAACTAATTTCACTTCAACAGGAGGATTATATTTAAACCACTTCTCTTTAGGGAGATCAACGTGAGTAGCAAAAGATTCACAGAAAGAAGCTACAATCTCAAAGTCAAGTTCATACTTAGCGCTAAATCCATGAAAAGCATCGGTATCCATAAAAGATTTAACACAATCGAACTTAGGTGTCATACCTGACTCCTTGCCATCGTCGGAACCCCAATCTTCAGAGTTGCGTTTAATTCTTTCCAATAAGTCCAATTTGAAATCAATAGTCTTCAGCATATAAGAACCAGCATAGGAAGTATCGAGAAGGTTGCGATTATCAAGAGAAAGCCGAGCATAAAAGTTTTGAATAATCATTTCCCGAGAGAGCTCATGATTGGGGCATGAATATAACATTGACTTAAGCCTCCGCCAAGCTTGAGCGATGCTTTCTCCTTCGCGAGGCCAGAAATTATATATGTAATTACGATCACGATGAACAAGATGCATAGGATAGAACTTCTGGTGAAATTCCAACTTCAATCGCTTATAATTCCAAGATCTCATATCATCACATAGCCTATACCATGTCAATGCATCTCCCTTCAAAGATAAAGGGAAGACCTTCCTTTTGACAACATCATCGGGAATACCTGCAAGCTTAAATAATCCACAAACTTCATCCACAAAGATAAGGTGTAAATTGGGATGCAATGTTCCATCTCCTGCAAATGGATTAGCTAGCAGTTTCTCTATCATACCCGAAGGAATCTCAAAGTAAATATTTTCATAAAGTTCAGTAGGTTGAGGAGAAACTCTTTGCTCTTTTGGTTGGGGTGAAGATACCCCGAACAAGCCCCACAAAGGTTTAGTTTCCATAGTGACAAGTAACAGAAAATTTCAGCACACTATATAAATGTTTCCTTACCAAGTTCCACTCACCAAAAGCGCTACACTCCCCGGCAACGGTGCCAGAAAAGAGTCTTGATGACCCACAACTGTAGGGGATCTATCGTAGTCCTTTAGAGAAGTAAGAGTGTCGAACCCAACAAGGAGCAGAAGGAAATGATAAGCGGTTTTCAGTAAGGTTTTCTCTGCAAGCACTGAAATTGTAGGTAATAGATAGTTTTGTGATAAGATAAATAGTAACGAGTAACAAGTAAATAAAGTAAATAAAGTGCAGCAAGGTGGCCCAATCCTTTATGTAGAAAAGGATAAGCCTGGACAATTTCTAATAATGAGAAATGAGCTCCCGAGGACACATGGGAATTATCGTCAAGCTAGTTTTCATCACGTTCATATGTTTCCCGTTCGGTACTTTGATAATTTGATATGTGGGTGGACTGGCGCTTGGGTAATGCCCTTACTTGGACAAGCATCCCACTTATGATTAACCCCTATTGCAAGCGTCCTCAACTACAAAAGAAGTATTAAGGTAAACCTAACCATAGCATTAAACATATGGATCCATATCAGCCCCTAACCAAGCAACATATAAACTAGGGTTTAAGCTTCTGTCACTCTAGCAACCCATCATCTACTTATTACTTCCCCATGCCTTCCTCTAGGCCCAAATAATGGTGAAGTGTCATGTAGTCGACGTTCACATAACACCACTAAAGGAAAAGACAACATACATCTCATCAAAATATCAAACGAATACCTAATTCACATGACTACTAATAGCAAGACTTCACCCATGTCCTCAGGAACAAACATAACTACTCACAAAGAATATTCATGTTCATAATCAGAGGGGTAATAATATGCATTAAGGATCTAAACATACGATCTTCCACCAAGTAAACCAATTAGCATCAACTACAAGGAGTAATCAACACTACTAGCAACCCACACGTACCAATTTGTGGTTTTGATACAAGATTGGGTACAAGAGATGAACTAGGGTTTTGAGAGGAGATGGTGCTGGTGAAGATGTTGATGGATATTGACCCCCTCCCGATGAGAGGATCGTTGGTGATGACGTTGGTGATGATTTCCCCCTCCCGGAGGGAAGTGTCCCCGGCAGAACAGCTCCGTCGGAGCCCTAGATTGATTCCGCCAAGGTTCCACCTCATGGCGGCGGAGTTTCGTCCCGTAAGCTTGCCCACGATTTTTTCCAGGGTAAAAGCTCTCATATAGCAGAAGATGGGCACCGAAGGCCCACCAGGGGGCCCAGGAGATAGGGGGCGTGCCCTCCACTCTCCTAGACAGGGTGTGGGCCCCCTGGTGTATTTCTTTCGCTCAATAATTCTTATAAATTCCAAAAACATGTTTCGTGGAGTTTTAGGATTTTTGGAGCAGTGCAGAATAGGTTTCCAATGTTTTCTCCTTTTCTAGCCAGAATTCCAGCTGCCGGCATTCCCCCTCTTCATGGTAAACCTTGTAAAATAAGAGAGAACAGCCATAAGTATTGAGATATAATGTGTAATAACAGCCCATAATGTAATAAATATTGATATAAAAGCATGATGCAAAATGGACGTATCAGACGTAAGAACGAATTTCATTAGTCAGATGCCATCTCCAAGATCGCTTTCAAATCTTTTCATCTTTGGTTCAACCCTTCCTCTTTTTCATCCTCCTGGAGTATCTCAGTAACTTTGGTGGTGTTTTCCGTCATCATCTGAATACCGAAGAAGAGTTTTTCCTCTAAATCTTGTGTGTTCTCTCGAAGATTCGCGGTTCTAGCTTCATATTATCCTCTCGAATTATTCCGTTTGGCAAATATTCTTTTCTTACCCACCCGGAGTATTTCAGGAGTTGATTTTTGTTTCTTTTCACCGGAGGCCATCGTTGCAGAAGAATTCTTCGTCCTCACATTTCAGCTACCGTTATCCATTTATCCTGGCGCTTCATTCAAATGTTCTTTAATCAGCTCGAGTTCTTCCTGTTCTCTTGTATCTAAATCCCCTCAGCATATTTGTACTTCTAATTCTCGCCAATGATTCATTATATTTCATCAGTCATTTTCAAATTCTTAAAGCGGTTCGTTCAATATTCTTTTTCTTTGATGATCATATTAATTCATTCGTTCTTTTCAATCCTACTGGTGGTTCATGAAAACTTTCTCAAGTTTTGTTCTATACCCCCCTTAATCCTTTTCAACAAGAATAAGTAGTATGCAAAATTCGTTTATCATCAATTAAATTTGATGAAGGATAAGCATAACGTAATTCTTATTCTTATTTCATCCAAGTGAGTAATCCCTTTTCTTCGGAGTTTGTTCGTGATGAATAAATTCTAGTTCCAAGTGTTTTCATCTTTTCTTTTCCAGAGTTCAAATTTCCTTGGTCATTTCATCGGAACCTCCATCTAAATCACCGCAAGGCACATCTTATCCTTTCATCCTTCATTCTATCTCATCATCTTTTTTGTCACCGAAGTTCTTCATGGTGGTTCTTCATGATTTAATTCATTCTTCAAGAGTTCATCAAGATTCTTGTTGGAGGATTTCAAGTATCTTTTCTTCTCGCGTCTCGAAGTGCAAATAATTCTCCGTTTTATTTTGAAGTGGAGTTTTGCATTTCTTCATTCTTCTCACCTATTCAGACATTTGGTTGTGGTATAATTTCACCTCAAGTTTTGAGTTGTTTTGATAAGTCCACAACAAGCTTATTATTTCGTTGTTGATTTTCACAACAACTCCATTCAACCCTTCCTTCTAAGTTCTTTTCATTCCACTATTTCAATTCTTTCGGAGGCATTGTGTTGTTCATCAAGTCAAGTGCCATCCCATCTTGTGAAGTTCATGTTCTATTCCTTCCATTTTTAGCCGGAGTGCTGCCTAAATTCTTTCATTCTTATTCCTTTCCTATCTTGTTCTAACCGGAGTTCTTTCAGTGTCTATCTTGTTTCTTGAGATTTGCATTCTCATCATATTCACCGTTCATCTTTTCTACCTGAGTGCTCTTGACTTTGTTCATCTTCTCTCGTGCGTTCTTACTTCACCTCATCCTCTTTCTCTTCCGTCTCGCTCCTAAGATCTCGGGACGAGATCTCTTGTTAGTGGAGGAGAGTTCTAACGCCCCGGATCCGATGCGCCAGGTGTCTTCCAGCTATTCGTCGTTGTTGCCATGTCATTTGCTTGCGTGTTGCATTTTGCCATGTCATCATCTGCATTTCATCTGCATGTTTTTCAAAACTTGCATCCGTTCGGGTTCCCCCGGTTCTCTCCGTTGTCCATTCTGAGCCCAACCACATTCGCACGCACCCGTCACCCCTCTCAGACCTTGTTTCGTGAGCAGGATAAAAATATTCTTGGAACAAGTCGAGATTTGCCGAGTGGCCTTGGTATATCACCGGTAGACCGCCCATCAAATTTCGTTCCATTTGGAGGTCGTTTGATGCCCCAACGGTTAACTGCGTAGCCCGAAACCCCTCTCTCTTTGCAGCCCAGCCCCTCTTTCACCACAGCCCATGATCCCATCCAAACCCACTCCATGCTCTCGGTCATTCGATCGTGATCGTGTGGGCGAAAATTGCACCCCATTTGGACTCTCCTAGCTCCCTCTACCTATAAATAAGTGCATCCCTCTCCATTTCCCGGATAAAACCCCAGCCTAACTCCTCCCCACCACCGGACATGTCCGCCTCCGTGCCAGACGCGTCCTCCACCGTCCAACCACGTCGCCCCGGCCAATCCGGAGCTGCCACCTCACTACCGTCGCCTCCCGCGCCCATCCAGGGAGCGCCACGTCAGCCTCCGCGCAGCTCCCTCCACCGGCGGCCCGCCCGAGCCCGTGCGGGCCCTCCGAAGCCCATCGGGGCTCGGGTCGGGCCGACCCCGCGCCGCCGCCCGATCCGCCCTGTGCCCTCGCGCCACACCGACGCTGCATCGCTGGAGTTACTCTCGCCAGCGACCCCGTGCCGCGCGGCCACCGTCAAGCGCCCCGCGCCCGAGGCCGCCGACCTTCGCCGCCTCCTGCAGCGCCCTCGCGCGCCGTCCACCGCCGGCCAGCCGCGCCGCCTAGCTTCTTCGCTGCCCCGCGCCCGAAGGCCGCCGCCTCCTTCGCCGACCTCCGCCCTCGCCCCGTCGACCCCGCCTCCGCCGCGGGCCCGTCTCGCCGCATCTGGTCGGGAAGCAGCCGGATCCGCCCCCGCGCCCCCGGATCTGCTCCGCCCCGGCGTCCTCTCCGGCCACCTCCCTCCTCTCCGGCAACCCAGCTCTGGCCGGCATTGACCCCGATCTAGACGGCCCCGTCCCCGGACCCCGTCGTCCCTCCTTCCAAACGTCGTCCCCGAGCCGTACCACGCCATCCCGAACCACTCCATCCAGTTTCCTCCGAGGTGAAGAAATGACCAAGTCCCTAGATTCCTGATTTATGTGTGCATGTTGACGATGCCATAACTTCATGATCGATGCTTCGATTTGTGCATATAATATGTCAAAATGTTCACTGATAGACCCTCTTCATTTCATTCCATTGTGACACTTGTTTGAGTCCATCTTGATGCCCTAATAGTTGTTGTAAGAGTGCTATATCATGTTAACTGTTGTCTGTTAATAGAACTTGGTGATTTGTCTTTTTCATTGCACTTTGTGTGTGCATCCTATGAGCATGATGTCTACATGTTTTAGGACCATTTTCATGCCATCTTTACAGCGGTGCAATCCATGTATTTTTGGGAGTCTTGTAGTGAGTGCATCAAGCTCGTGAAGTAGGGTACTTGCTGTTACTGTTTTGTTAGGCTGAATCTGTTATATCATGATGTTATGTAAACCTGCTACTAGAAGTCATTCTATACACAATCTGGAGATGTTCACTAAGGATGTTTTTCTATACATGTCATGCTATACCAATCCATGCCCTTGGTTGCATTTATAGCCTGTTGTAGCTTGTTGTAATCTTGCTCTCAAATTGCTAAATAATGTTTCTGTCAGCCTGTTAACATGAAGTTCAGTTTTGCCATGTGTCTTTCTAGTGATCCATGGACCCTTCAAACTTTCTCTTGCCATGCTTGGCTTCATAAATATGTCATCGTACTATTGGTCAGCTTGTCATGCCATGTATTGCTCTGTGGTGAGTTGTACAAGCTCACCAACCTTCCTACTTATTGTTGTTCCTGCCATGTACTGTTATGTCTGAATCTGTCATATCATTTGCCATGTTTGCATGGATCCTACCATCTTTTCTGTTCATCTTTGAAATTAGTTTAGTAAAATAGTTTTGTTCCTTTTCTTTAGTTTTAGCATTCTATGCCTTTGTTTGCCATGATAAGTTCCTGTAGCATTTTGTTTGATAGCTCTAAACATTGCAACCTGATGTTATTTCTGTCATGTCCAGTGATTTCTGCGAAGTCTGTGAAACTGTTATTATTTGCAATATTGCCATGTCCTTTTGAGCATGTTATATTGATTTCTGGAGATAGCTTAGTGTTCATGTTTTGTCGTGCTTTACCTTTAAATTGTGTTCATGCCTTTTGTCTTCATGTTGAGGTGCTGTAGCATATTGTTTTGATGCTTGTTAGATTCCTAGTTGTAGTTGTGGACAGCTTGTCCTTTAAACTTGTTTCATGTGTATGTGTTGAACCGTTGCTCCGTTTTGAGTGTGCTCCATATGAAACTTGCTTAGATTTGCATGTAGTTTCATATTACCTTGTTGCATCCATGTCTTGAATGTGTTTGCTTGATGTTTGTATGCATTTTGCATCAATGCCATGTTTAACTTGTTTTGCTCATATCTTCTAGGCCGTAGCTCCGAACTAAATGAACCTTATATGTAACTTGACTAGAATTTCGTGTAGATCATCTTGGTGCATCATAACTTGCTGTTTAACAACTTGAACATAAGGTTTATTAAGATCTGGACCAATTTCGAAATTTGCATATGAGGACTTACCGGAATTGTTATATGTTGTTTCCGGCCTCATTTAAACTTGTTTGACTATGTTGCTCTTGTATGCATCATCTCTTGCCATGAGTAGCTTCATGTATCCTTGTCATGCATCATATTGGTTGAGCATCATGCCATGTCTATGTGTTGTGTGTTTACCTTGTTGTTTGCTTCTTTCTGGTTGTGCTCCTTCTCGTTAGTTCCTGTTTCATTGCGATCGTGAGGATTCATTCGTCTACGCTTGGTTCATCTTCGTGGCTTCATCTTCTTCATGGACTCATTCTTCTTCCTAGCGGGATTTCAGGCAAGATGACCGTCACCTTGGATCTCATTACTATCATTGCTATGCTAGTTGCTTCGTTCTATCGCTATGCTGCGCTACCTATCATTTGCTCTTCAAGCCTCCCAAATTGCCATGTCAGCCTCTAACCTTTTCACCCTTCCTAGGAAAGCGTTGCTTGGCTATGTTACCGCTTTTGCTCAGCCCCTCTTATAGCGTTGTTAGTTGCAGGTGAAGTTGAAGATTGCTCCATGATGGACAGGATTATGTTGGGATATCACAATATCTCTTATTTAATTAATGCATCTATATACTTGGTAAAGGGTGGAAGGCTCGGCCTTATGCCTGGTGATTTGTTCCACTCTTGCCGCCCTAGTTTCCGTCATACCGGTGTTATGTTCCTTGATTTTGTGTTCCTTACGCGGTTGGGTGACTTATGGGACCCCCTTGACAGTTCGCTTTGAATAAAACTCCTCCAGCAAGTCCCAACCTTGGTTTTACCATTTGCCTACCTAAGCCTTTTTCCCTTGGGTTTCCGGAGCCTGAGGGTCATCTTTATTTAACCCCCCCCCCCCCCCCCCGGGACAGTGCTCCTTCGTGTGTTGGTCCGAATTAGAGCCACTTGCAGCGCCACCTCGGGGAAACTTGAGGTCTGGTTTTAGTTGTACATAGTGTTCATCCGGTGTGCCCTGAGAACGAGATATGTGCAGCTCCTATCGGGATTTGTCGGCACACCCGGGCAGTCTTGCTAGTCTTGTTTTACTATTGTCGAAATGTCTTGTAAACCAGGATTCCAAGACTGGTCGGGTCTTCCTGGGAGAAGGAATATCCTTCGTTGACTGTGAGAGCTTGTGATGGGCGAAGTTGGGACACCCCTGTAGGGTATAAAGTTTCGAGAGCCGTGCCCGCAGTTATGTGGCAGATGGGAATTTGTTAATGTCCAGTTGTAGATACCTTGACAACAGATTCAAATTAAAATGCATCAACCGCGTGTGTAGCCGTGATGGTCTCTTTTCGGCGGAGTCCAGGAAGTGAACACGGTTTTTGGGTTATGTTTGACGTAAGTAGTTTCAGGATCACTTCTTGATCGCTTCTAGCTTCTCGACCGTTCCGTTTGCTTCTCTTCTTGCTCTTATTTGTGTATGTTAGCCACCATATATGCTTAGTCGTTGCTGAAACCTCACCACTTATCCTTTCCATACTCACTAAGCTTTGCTAGTCTTGATACCCATGGTAATGGGATTGCTGAGTCCTCGTGGCTCACACATTACTACAACAACAGTTGCAGGTGCAGGTTATGCGATGATCATGATGCGAGAGCGATGCTTGCTTGTTTTGGAGTTCTTCTTCTGCTTCTTCTTCGATCAGGGGATAGGTTCCAGGTCGGCAGCCTGGGCTAGAAAGGTGGATGTCGTTCGAGTTTCTGTTTGTGTTTCATCCGTAGTCGGATGTTGCTCTTATGTATTGTGATGTTGTATTCTTGCGGCATTTGTATGTCTTGTATGTATCCCCATCAATTATGTAATGTTGATGTAATGATATCCACCTTGCAAAAGCGTCTCCGATATGCACTCCTATCCTTGGTGGGACCTTCGAGTTTCTTTAGGATAGGGTTGCATATTGGGTGAGACGTGATGACGCCGCATGGACCAGGCATCTTAAGTTTGAGGTAGGCGTAATGCAGTACTGCGTTAAAACGAGCGAAGGCCGTTCGTCCGAGTAGTGCGTGATAGCCACTCCGGAATGGAGCGATGTCGAAGGTTAATTCCTCTCTTCTGAAGTTTTCGGGAGAACCGAATACAACCTCTATTACTAGAGAGCCCGTACAGTGGGCCTCGATGCCTGGTACTGCTCCTTTAAAGGTAGTGTTACTTAGGCTAATCCTTGAAGGGTCTATCCCCATTTTGCGAATAGTGTCCTGATATATCAGGTTTAGACTGCTGCCGACGTCCATAAGGACTCGTGTAAGATGGTATCCGTCGATTATTGGGTCAAGCACCAAGGCAGCCGATCCTCCGTGCAGATACTAGTCGGATGGTCCCTGCGGTCAAAGGTGATCGGGCAAGCCGACCAGGGATTAAATTTGGGGGTGACAGGCTCAACAGCGTATACGTCTCAGAGTGCACGCTTGCGCGTTCTCTTTGTAATGTGAGTTACGTAAATCATATTCACTGTTTTGACTTCTGGTGGGAATTTTTTCTGTCCTCCAGTGTTCGGCTGACGAGGCTCATCCTCATCTTCACTTGGCGTCTTCCTCCCCTTTTGTTCGGCATTCAGCTTGCCGGCCTGTTTAAAAACCCAACACTCTCTGTGGGTGTGGTTTGCAGGTTTTTCGGCGGTGCCATGAATCTGACATAATTTGTCTAGAATTTTGTTTAGGCTGGACGGTCCATCTCTGATGCCTTTAAATGGCTTCTTCCGTTGACCGGGTCAAGAGCCCCTGAATCCGACATTGACCGTCGTGTTCTCTGAGTTGTCATTATTGTTTTGACGCTTGTTTTTGTTGCGTCGCGGCTTCCCGTTGCCATCCTTGACATCGGATGTGCTTGGGTCGCTGGTGCCGCTACGGGCCAGCCAGCTATCCTCGCCTGCGCAAAAGCGGGTCATAAGGCTTGTTAAGGCTGCCATCGTCCTCGGATTTTCTTGGCCGAGGTGTCTGGCAAGCCATTCATCCCAGATACTGTGTTTGGAAGCTGCTAAGGCTTCGGCGTCTGGGCAATTGACTATTTGATTCTTTTTAGTAAGAAATTTGTTCCAGAGCTTTCGGGCTGACTCTCTGGGCTGTTGAATTATGTGACTTAGGTCGTCTGCATCCGGAGATCGGACATAGGTCCCTTGAAAATTGGCCCTGAAAGCATCCTCGAGCTCTTCCCAACTTCCAATTGAGTTTTCAGGAAGGCTTTTCAACCAGTGCCGAGCTAGTCCCTTTAATTTGAGGGGTAGGTATTTAATGGCATGGAGATTGTCTACGCGAGCCATGTGGATATGAAGGATAAAGTCCTTGATCCAGACACCAGGGTCTATAGTTCCGTCGTATGCTTCTATATTCACAGGTTTAAATCCTTCCAGAAATTCCAGTTCCAATACCTCATCGGTGAAGCACAGGGGGTGTGCGGCACCCCTGTATTTGGTCATGTCATGGCATGCTGTCGACGGTTGATGTGTTTGGTTCTGATTCCTAGCTGGTGTTCGATCAATGTGATCGTTTCAGTAGCTCTGATCCTGTTCCGGAGCGCGCTTCCTGGATCCGTAGTTGGATCTGGCCATACCAGACTTTTTATCCAGGAGCTCATGTAAATCGTGTGCTGACTTGTGTGCAGCATCATTAGCTATCTTGTCACGGCCACGGGGCGATCGGTCCGGCTGATCGGTCGTTTTCGGCTGAGTGGGCTCTACGGCCTCGTCGTCGAATTCCGGCAGTAGCTTGCGCTTTGGATAGCTCTTTGTGTGAGGATCATCACCGTATTTTTCTTCTGTGTCGAGCACTTTGTTCCACCTGCGGTTGAGCATATCCTGCGCGGCCTTAAGCCTTTGCTTCTGCTTCTTTAGGCTCCTCGCGGTGGCGATAAGCCTTCTGTTGAGGTTCTCTTGTTCCAAGAGTTTTTCTGGGATGATGAGTGCATCATCGTCCGGGTTGTTCTCCTCTTCGGAGACAGGTTGTTGAATTTTACCCTCCGGATCGGCGTTATCTAACATCGGCTCCGGTCTGTTTTCACCGTCCCTTGGCTCACCGTGCTCCATGCTGGGTCCATGGGGTCATCGTTTCTTTTGGAGTCAACCGGGGTATTATTATTTCTTGCGCTGTTGTCGCTGTTTTTACTGTGGCGTGATTTAGAGCGGCGTCTACGACGCCGCTTTGGTGGCTTATTGAGGGGATTTTTCTTCGTTGTATCATCACCATCGCCTTCTTTTGGTGTGTCCACCATGTATATATCGTATGATGAGGTGGCAGTCCAGCGCGCCATGGGTGGTGGTTCCTGTTCTTCTCCTGCGTCATCGTAAATACCGTCGACGTCTTCGGAGTCGAAATCGAGCGTGTCGGTTAAGTCAATGACAGTGCTATGAAGTGGGTGGTGGGTGGGGAACAAATTTCTTTGTCGTCCGCTTCCCACTCGAGCCGAACATAGTTCGTCCAGGACTCTCTTGACAAGGAAAGAGACTTTAATGAGTTCAGCACGTCACCCAAGGGCGAGTGTTGAAAAATATCCACGGCGGTGAACTCCATGACCGGTGCCCAATCAGATTTGATAGGCCCGGACGCACGCGGTTTGGATCCTATGGCCATAGACGAGTCCAAGGGTCCGATGACACCACCCTCACAGGAAGTGGCGTCAATGTTCGGCTCTGAGGCCGATGAGTGTGCGGCTTCCGTGGCGGGGTCCATCCACCCGCCCTCGAAAGGCACGATCTGCTCTGGATTGATTCCCGGTGCCACCGCAGGCACGATCTCCCAAATACTGTCCGACGGGAGATCAAAGTCATGCCCGTCGTGACCGTTCGGTGTGCTTGGCATGGGCTCGAATCCGTCGAAGATCAAGTCTTCGCGGATGTCTACAGTATAGCTTAAGCTTCCAAACCTGACTTGATGGCCAGGGGCGTAGCTATCGATCTACTCCAGATGGCCAAGTGAGTTGGCCCGCGGTATGAAGCCGCCGAATACGAAGATCTGTCCGAGGAGTAAAACCTCCCCCTGGACCACATCGTTGAAGATGATCGAGGGAGCCATCAAGCCTTATCGCGACAGCACAGTGGAACTCTCAATGAAAGCACCAATGTCGGTGTCAAAACCGGCGGATCTCGGGTAGGGGGTCCCAAACTGTGCGTCTAAGGCTAATGGTAACAGGAGGCAGGGTACACGATGTTTTACCCAGGTTCGGGCCCTCTCGATGGAGGTAATACCCTACTTCCTGCTTGATTGATCTTGATGATATGAGTATTACAAGAGTTGATCTACCACGAGATCGTAGAGGCTAAACCCTAGAAGCTAGCCTATGATTATGATTGTTCTTGTCCTACAGACTAAACCCTCCAGTTTATATAGACACCGAAGGGGGCTAGGGTTACACAGAGTCGGTTACAGAGAAGGAAATCTACATATATGAATATCCAAGCTTGCCTTCCACGCCAAGGAGAGTCCCATCCGAACACGGGACGAAGTCTTCAATCTTGTATCTTCATAGTCCAACAGTCCGGCCAAAGTATATAGTCCGGCTGTCCGAGGACCCCTTAATCTAGGACTCCCTCAACGCCCCCTTTCCTTTCCCCCTCTCTCTCCTTCCCTCTCCTCTCCTACTCCCACTTGGAAGGGGGGAGTCCTACTCCGGGTGGGAGTAGGACTCCTCATGGGGCGCGCCTAGGGTGGCCAGCCCCCTCCCCCTCCTCTACTCCTTCATATACGGGGAGGGAGGCACCCCTTGGAGATATAACAATTGATCCCTTGGATCTCTTAGCCATGTGTGGTGCCCCCTCCACCATAATCCACCTCGATAATATCATAGCGGTGCTTAGGCGAAGCCCTGCATCGATAGAACATCATCATCGTCACCACGCCGTCGTGCTGACGGAACTCTCCCTCAAAACTCGGCTAAATCAGAGTTCGAGGGACGTCATCGAGATGAACGTGTGCTGAACTCAGAGGTGTCGTGCGTTTGGTACTTGATCGGTCGGATCATGAAGATGTACGACTACATCAACCGCGTTGTGCTAATGCTTTTGCTTTCGGTCTACGAGGGTACGTCGACACACTCTCCCCTCTCGTTGCTATGCATCACCATGATCTTGCGTGTGCGTAGGAATTTTTTTGAAATTACTACGTTCCCCAACAAGGGCACCCTCCACCCTTGTGGACAGCTGGTGGGTCTCTTGTATTGATTCTTTCGCCAATATTTTTTATATATTCCTATTTTCAGGTCATTCCGAGAAATTTTATGTCTGCACAAGATAACACCATGGCAATTCTGCTAAAAACAGTGTCAGTCCGGGTTAGTTCCATTTAAATAATGCAAATTAGAGTCCAAAATAAGGGCAAAAGAGTTTGGGAAAGTAGATATGATAGAGACCTATCAGGATCCCTCATGCTTGCGCGACATGGAGAGCACCATAGGATATCACCAAAACAAACACATGCAACTCAAACCAAACACGATCATCAGTCAACCCATCGGACAAAACCGATCTACTCAAACATCATAGGATAGCCATACATCATTGGGAAAAATATATAGCGTTGAGCACCATGTTTAAGTAGAGATTACAGCGGGGAGAAGAGGTGTTACAACGTTGCATAGAGGGGGAGAGAGTTGGTGATGACGGCGGCGAAGTTGTTGGTGTAGACCGCCGTCACGACGATGGCCCCGGCGGCGCTCCGCCACCACCGAGAGAGAGGGGGAGAGAGCCCCCCTCCTTCTTCTTCTTACTTGGCCTCCCCCATATATGGAAGGAGGGTTTCCCCTCTAGTCCTTGGCCTCCATGGCGGCGGAGGGGCGAGAGCCCCTCCGAGATTGGATCTCTCTCTCTCTCTCTCTCTCTCTCTCTCTCTCTCTCTCTCTCTCTCTCTCTTTCTCTCTCTCTCTCTCTCTCTCTCTCTCTCTCTCTCTTTGTTTCCTTTTATTTCCGCGTTCCTGTTTTCTGGCCTTTCACCGTTTCTTAAATTCCTGGAGATCCTTAAATCCGGTTGGGCTGAAATTTTAAGACAATTTTTATCCGGATATTAGCTTTCTTGCGGCCGCAGAAGGGCACCAACCGCCTTACGGGGTGGCCACAAGCCTCCCAGGTGCGCCCAGGGTAGGGGCATGCCCCTAGGGCTTGTGGGCCCCTCGCGTTGATTCTTTTTCCAAAAAATCACATATATTACAAAAAAAATGTCCGTAAGTTTTTATCGTGTTTGGACTCCGTTTGATAAGGATATTCTGCAAAAAAAATGCAACAAACAGGAACTGGCACTGGACACTGGATCAATATGTTAGTCCCAAAAATAATATAAAATGTCGCCAAGAGTATGTGAAAGTTGTAGAATATTGGCATGAAACAATAAAAAATTATAGATATGATGGAGATGTATCAGCATCCCGAAGCTTAATTCCTGCTCGTCCTCGAGTAGGTAAATGATAAAAAAGATATTTTTTTATGTGGAATGCTACCTAGCATAATCTTGATCACATAATCTAATCATGGCATGAATATTAAGACATGAGTGATTCAAAGCAATAGTCCATAATTTGACATAAAGACAATAATACTTCAAGCATATTAATAAAGTAATCATGTCTTCTCAAAATATCATGGCTAAAGAAAGTTATCCCTACAAAATCATATAGTCTGGCTATGCTCCATCTTCATCACAAAAAGTATTTCATCATGCACAACCCTGATGACAAGCCAAGCAATTGTTTCATACTTTTAATCTTCTCATGATTTTTCACTTTCACGCAATACATGAGCGTGAGCCATGGATATAGCACTATAGGTGGAATAGAAGGTGGATGTGAGGAGAAGACAAAAAGGAGAAAGTATCACATCAACTAGGCAAATTAATGGGCTATGGAGATGCCCATCAATTGACATCGGTGAAAGTGAGTAGGGATTGCCATGCAACAGTTGCACTAGAGGCCTAGAGCTATAAGTGTATGAAATCTCAAAAGAAACTAAGTGGGTGTGCATCCAACTTGCTTGCTCGCGAAGACCTAGGGCAATTTGAGGAAGCCCATCATTGGAATATGCAAGCCAAGTTCTATAACGGAAAATTCCCACTAGTATATGAAAGTGATAAAATAGGATACTCTCTATCATGAATAACAAGGTGCTATCTCATACCACAAGTGTGGAAAAGGATAGTAACATTGTCCCTGCTCTCTTTTTTTATTTTTTTTATTTTGGGCTCTTTGGCCTCTCTTTTTAATTTGGCTTCTTTGGCCTCTTTTATTTTTTAAAGTCCGAAGACTCATCCCAACTTGTGAGGGAATCATAGCTTCTATCATCCTTACCTCACATGGGACAATGTTCTAATAATGATGATCATCACACTTTTATGTACTTACAGCTCAAGAATTACAACTCGATACTAGAACAAAGATATGACTCTATATGAATGCCTCTGGCGGTGTACCAGGATGTGCAAAGATCTAGCGTAGCAATGACATAAAAAAACGGACAAGCCATGAAAACATCATGCTAGCTATCTTACGATCATGCAAAGCAATATGACAATGATGGTGCATGCCATAATAAATGGAATGGTGGAAGTTGCATGGCAATATATCTCGGAACGGCTATGGAAATGCCATAATATGTAGGTATGGTGGCTGTTTTTAGGAAGGGTATATCGTGGGTTTAATGCACCGGCAAAATTTGCATGGTACTAGAGAGGCTAGCAATGGTGGAAGGGTGAGAGTGCGTATAATCCACAGACTCAACATTAGTCATAAGGAACTCACATACTTATTGCAAAAAAAATTAGCCAGCAAAGCAAAGTACTAATGCACATGCCCTTAGGGGGATATATTGGTAGGAAAAGACCATCGCTCATTGAGGGAGTCCTGGACTAAGGGGTCCTCGGATAGCCGGACTATATACTTTGGCCGGACTGTTGGACTGTGAAGGTACAAGATAGAAGACTTCGTCCCGTGTCCGAGTGGGACTCTCCTTTGCATGGAAGGCAAGCTTGGCGATTCAGATGTATAGACTCCTTTCTCTGTAACCGACCTTGTACAAACCCTAGAACCCCCCCCCCCCCCCCGCCGTTGTCTATATAAACCGGAGGGTTTAGACTTCTAGGGTTGAAGTCATAACAATCATATCCTCATAGGCTAGACTTCTAGGGTTTAGCCATTACGATCTCGTGGTAGATCAACTCTTGTAATACTCATATTCATCAAGATCAATCAAGCAGGAAGTAGGGTATTACCTCCATAGAGAGGGCCCAAACCTGGGTAAACATTGTGTCCCCCGCCTCCTGTTATCATTAGCCTTAGACGCATAGTTCGGGACCCCCTACCAGAGATCTGCTGGTTTTGACACCGGCATTGGTGCTTTCATTGAGAGTTCCTCTGTGTCGTCGAAGATAGGCTTGATGGCTCCATCAATCGTCTACAACAATGCAGTCCAGGGTGGGACCTTCCTCCCCAGACAAATCTTCGTATTCGGCGGCTTCGCACTGCGGGCCAACTCGCTTGGCCATCTAGAGCAGATCGATAGCTACGCCTGATACGTCTCCAACGTATCTATAATTTTTGATTGTTCCATGCTATTATATTACCTCTTTTGGATGTTTATGGGCTTTATTTTACACATTTATATCATTTTTGGGACTAACCTACTAACCGGAGGCCCAGCCCGTATTGCTGTTTTTTGCCTATTTCAGTATTTCAAAGAAAAGGAATATCAAACGGAGTCCAAACGGAATGAAACCTTTGGGAGCGTGATTTTTGGAACGAACGTGATCCAGAGGACTTGGAGTGCAAGTGAAGAAGCGATCGAGGCGGCCAGGAGATAGGAGGGCGCGCCCACCCCTCCTAGGTGCGCCCCTGTCTCCTGGGCCCCTCAGGCGGCCACCGACGTACTTCTTCCTCCTATATATACCCACGTACTCCGAAAACATCCAGGGAGCCAACGAAAACAATTTCCACCGCTGTAACCTTCTGTATCCGCGAGATCCCATCTTGGAGCCTTTGCCGGCGCTCCGCCGGAGGGGGAATCGACCATGGAGGGCTTCTACATCAACACCATAGCCCCTTCGAGGAGTTGTGAGTAGTTTACCATAGACCTTCGGGTCCATAGTTATTAGCTAGATGGCTTCTTCTCTCTTTTTGGATCTCAATACCATGTTCTCCCCCTCTCTTGTGGAGATCTATTCGATGTAACTCTTTTTGCGGTGTGTTTATCGAGATCCTATGAATTGTGGGTTTATGATCAAGTTTATCTATGAGAAATATTTGAATCTCCTCTGAATTCTTTTATGTATGATTGAGTTATCTTTGCAAGTCTCTTCGAATTATCAGTTTGGTTTGGCCTACTAGATTGATCTTTCTTGCCATGGGAGAAGTGCTTAGCTTTGGGTTCAATCTTGCGGTGTCCTTACCCAGTGACAGAAAGGGTTGCAAGGCACGCATTGTATTGTTTCCATCGAGGATAAAAAGATGGGATTTATATCATATTGCTTGAGTTTATCCCTCTACATCATGTCATCTTTCTTAATGCGTTACTCTGTTCTTATGAACTTAATACTCTAGATGCATGCTAGATAGCGGTCAATGTGTGGAGTAATAGTAGTAGATGCAGGCAGGAGTCGGTCTACTTGTCGCGGACGTGATGCCTATATACATGATCATGCCTAGATATTCTCATAATTATTCGCTTTACTATCAATTGCTCGACAGTAATTTGTTCACCCACCGTAATACTTATGCTATCTTGAGAGAAGCCACTAGTGAAACCTATGGCCCCCGGGTCTATCTTTTATCATATAAGCTTTCAATCTACTTTTATTTGCATCTTTACTTTTTGCATCTATATTATATAATACCAAAAATATATTTATCTTATCATACTATCTCTATCAGATCTCACTTTCGCAAGTGGCCGTGAAGGGATTGACAACCCCTTTATTGCGTTGGTTGCGAGTTCTTTGTTTGTTTATGTAGGTGCGTGGGACTTTTGAGGAGCCTCCTACTGGATTGATACCTTGGTTCTCAAAAACTGAGGGAAATACATATGCTACTTTGCTGCATCACCCTTTCCTCTTCAAGGAAAACCAACGCAAGCTCAAGACATAGCAAGAAGGATTTCTGGTGCCGTTGTCAGGGAGGTCTACGCTCAAGTCAAGACATACCAAGTACCCATCAAAAACGCATCTCCCTCACATTTACATTATTTGCCATTTGCCTCTCGTTTTCCTCTCCCCAACTTCACCCTTGCCGTTTTATTCGCCCTCTCTTTCCCAATCATCTTCTCCTCTCTTTCGCTTGCCTTTTCCTGTTTGCTTGTGTGTTGGATTACTTGTCGCCATGGCGCAAGATAATACCAAATTGTGTGATTTCTCCAATACCAATAATAATGATTTCCTTAGTACGCCGATTGCTCCTCTTAATGATGTTGAGTCTTGTGAAATCAATACTGCTTTGCTGAATCTTGTTATGAAAGATCAATTCCCTGGCCTTCCTAGTGAAGATGCCGCTACTCATCGAAACAACTTCGTTGATTTGTGTGATATGCAAAAGAAGAAAGAAACAGATAATGATATTGTTAAATTGAAGTTATTTCTGTTTTCACTTAGAGATCATGCTAAAGTTTGGTTTTTGTCTTTGCCTAAAAATAGTATTGATTCTTGGAACAAGTGCAAAGATGTTTTTATCTCTAAGTATTTTCCTCCCGCTAAGATTATCACTCTTAGGAACGATATTATGAATTTTAAACAACTTGATCAATAGCATGTTGCCCAATCTTGGGAAAGACTGAAATTGATGATTCGCAATTTCCCTACTCATGGTTTGAATTTATGGATGATCATACAAAATTTTTATGCCGGTTTGAACTTTGCTTCTAGAAATCTTTTAGATTCAGCCGCGGGAGGCACGTTTATGGAAATCACGTTAGGAGATGCTACAGAACTTCTTGATAATATTATGGCTAATTATTCTCAATGGCACACCGAAAGATCTTCTAGTAAAAAAGTGCATGCTATAGAAGAAATTAATGTTTTGAGTGGAAAGATGGATGAACTTATGAAGTTGTTTGCTACTAAAAACCCTCCTCTTGATCCCAATGATATGCCTTTGTCTACTTTGATTGAGAATAATAATGAATCTATGGATGTGAATTTTGTTGGTAGGAATAGTTTTGGAAATAATGCTTATAGAGGAAACTTTAATTCTAGACCGTTCCCTAGTAATTCCTCTAATAATTGTGGAAATTCCTACAATAATTCTTATGGTAATTTTAATAAGATGCCCTCTGATTTTGAGAATAGTGTGAAATAATTTATGATCTGTTAAAAGAATTTTAATGCTTTACTTGAAGAAAAATTGCTCAAAGTTGATGATTTGGCTAGGAACGTTGATAGACTTTCGCTTGATGTTGATTCTCTTGAACTTAGATCTTCTCCTCCTAAGCATGATATCAATGAGTCTCTCAAAGCCATGAGAATTTCCATTGATGAGTGCAAGAAAAGAACCACTAAATTGCGTGCTAAGAAAGAATGCTTTGTAAAGGCGTGTTCTTCTAGTTTCCATGAAAATAATGATGAAGATCTTAAAGTTATTGATGTGTCTCCTATTAGATCTTTGTTTTGCAATATGAATCTTGATAATAATGGGACTGGAGATGAGTCAGCTTTAGTTAGAAGGGGTCCCAACAATTCGGAGTTTTTAGATCTTGATGCTAAATTTGGTAAAAGTGGGGTTGGAGAGGTCATGACTTTAAATAGTATTGAACCCACTATCTCAGATTTCAAGAAATTTGATTATGATAAATGTTCATTAGAAGGTTGTATTTCCTTGTTGCAATCCGTTGTTAATTCTCCTCATGCTTATAGTCAAAATAAAGCTTTTACCAAACATATCTTTGATGCCTTGATGCAATCTTATGATGAAAAACTTAATTTGGAAGTTTCTATACCTAGAAAACTTAATGATGAGTGGGAACCTACTATAAAGATTAAAATTAAAGATCATGAGTGTCTTGCTTTGTGTGATTTGGGTGCTAGTGTTTCCACGATTGCGAAAACTTTATGTGATATTCTAGGTTTCCATGATCTTGATGATTGCTCTTTAAATTTGCACATTGCGGATTCCACCATTAAAAAGCCAATGGGAAGCATCAATGATGTTCTCATTGTTGCAAATAGAAATTTGGTGCCCGTAGATTTTATCGTTCTTGATATTGATTGCAATATTTCTTGCCCTATTATTCTTGGTAGACCTTTCCTTAGAACAATTGGCGTGATTATTGATATGAAGGAAGGGAATATTAGATTCCAATTTCCATTAAGGAAAGGCACGGAGCACTTTCCAAGAAAGAAAGTCAAATTACCTTATGAATCTATCATGCGGGCTACTTATGAATTTAGTGCCAAAGATGGCACTACTTAGATCTATCTTCGCTTTTATGCCCAGCTAGGGGCGTTAAACGATAGCGCTAGTTGGGAGGCAACCCAATTTTATTTGTGTTTTTTGTTTCTGTTTAGTAATAAATTTTGCATCTGCCTTCTGTTTAGATGTGTTTTTATCTTTTAATTAGTGTTTGTGCCAACTAGAACCTATAGGATAACCTATGGTGATAGTTAATTTGATTCTGCTGAAAAACAAAAATTTTGCACGCACGAAATTAGTTTTGTTAAACCACAAACAATGTGCTTTTGCGTTTCTTTTTTTTGCTATGATCAATAGACAAATTTCCCAGGACTTCCTATTTCGGTAGGATTTTTAAAGTTCCAGAAGTTTGTGTTAGGTACAGATTGCTACAGACTGTTCTGTTTTTGACAGATTCTGTTTTTCATGTGTTGTTTGCTTATTTTTATGCATCTATGGCTAGTATTAAGTGGTATGAACCATAGAGAACTTGGAATACAGTAGGTTTAACACCAAAATAAATAAATAATGAGTTCATTATAGTACCTTATGTGGTGGTTTTGTTTTCTTTCACTAACGGAGCTTATGAGATTTCCTGTTGAGTTTTGTGTTGTGAAGTTTTCAAGTTTTGGGTAAAGATTTGATGGACTATGGAATAAGGAGTGGAAAAAGCCTAAGCTTGGGGATGCCCATGGCACCCCAACATATTCAAGAGTAGCCAAAAGCCTAAGCTTGGGGATGCCTCCGGAAGGCATCCACTCTTTCGTCTTCGTTCATTGGTAACTTTACTTGGAGCTATATTTTTATTCGCCACATGATATTTGTTTTGCTTGGAGCGTCGTGTATGATATTAGTATTTGCTTTTTAGTTTACTACAATCATACATGCTGTACGCACCTTTTGGGAGAAGCCCACTTGATTAGAATCTATTAGAATACTCTATGTGCTTCACTTATATCTTTTGAGCTTGATAGTTTTTGCTCTAGTACTTCACTTATATCTTTTAGAGCACGGCGGTGGCCTAATTTTGAAGAAATTTCTAGTCTCTCATCCTTCACTTATATTACTTTGAGAGTCTTTTAGAACAGCATGGTATTTGCTATGGTTACAAATTTGGTCCTAGAATGATGAGTATCCAAGTTGGGTAATAAAAACTATCATAGAAAGTGCATAAAACAATAGGATCAATTTGATGCTTGATAATTGTTTTGAGATATAGAGGTGGTAATGTTAGAGTCATGCTAGTGGGTAATTATGAAATTGAGAAATACTTGTGTTGAAGTTGGCAAGTCCCGTAGCATGCACGTATGGAAAAAGTTGTGTGACAAATTTGTTGCATGAGGTGCTCTTTTAATTGTCTTCCTTATGAGTGGACGTCGGGATCGCGCGATGGTTAACTCGTACCAACCCTTCCCCTAGGAGCATGCGTAGTTGTACTTTGCTTCTAGGGCAAGTAGACTTTTGCAATAAGTATATGAGTTCTTTATGACTAATGTGAGTCCATGGATATACGCACACTCACCCTTCCACTTTGCTAGCCTCTATTATACTGCACAACTTTCGCCGGTATCATGCACACATTATTTACCTTCCTCAAAACAGCCACCATACCTACCTATTATGGCATTTCCATAGCCATTCCGAGATATATTGACATGCAACTTTCCACCGTTTCGTTTATTATGACACACTTCATCATTGTCATATTGCTCTTTGCATGATCATGTAGTTGACATCGTATTTGTGGCAAAGCCACCTTCATAATTTTCATACGTGTCACTCTTGATTCATTGCATATCTCGGTACACCGCCGGAGGCATTCATATAGAGTCATATCTTGTTCTAGTTTTGAGTTGTAATTTTTGAGTTGTAATTCAATAAAAGTGTGATGATCTTCATTATTAGAGCATTGTCTCAGTGAGGAAAGGATGATGAAGACTATGATTCCCCCACAAGTCGGGATGAGACTTCGGACTTTAAAAAGAAAAAAAAGAAAGGCCAAAAAGAAAAAGAAAAGGCCAAAGAAATAAAAGGAAGAAAGAAAAAAAAGAAAAAAATAAAAAAATAAAATGAGAGAAAAAGAGAGAAGGGCCAATGCTATTATCTCTTTTCCACAGTTGTGCTTCAAAGTAGCACCATGATCTTCATGATAGAGAGTCTCCTATGTTGTCACTTTCATATACTAAGTGGGAATTTTTCATTATAGAACTTGGCTTGTATATTCCAACGATGGGCTTCCTCAAAATGCCCTAGGTCTTCGTGAGCAAGCAAGTTGGATGCACACCCACTTAGTTTCTTTTGTTGAGCTTTCATATATTTATAGCTCTAGTGCATACGTTGCATGGCAATCCCTACTCACTCACATTGATATCTATTGATGGGCATCTCCATAGCCCATTGATACGCCAAGTTGATGTGAGACTATCTTCTCCCTTTTTGTCCTCACAACCACCACCATATACCACCATAGTGCTATGTCCATGGCTTGCGCTCATGTATTGCGTAAGAGTTGAAAAAGTTGAAGCGCGTTAAAAAGTATGAACCAATTGCTTGGCTGAAACCGGGGTTGTGCATGACGGGACTATTTTGTGTAATGAAAATGAAGCATGGCCTAACTATATGATTTTGTAGGAATAAGCTTTCTTTGGCTATGCTATTTTGATAGGATATGATTATTTGTTAGTATGCTTTGAAGCATTATTATTTTTTATGTTTTATAAGCTTTTATCTTGAATCATTTGGATATGAACAATCATGCCACAATAAAAAAAATTACATTGAGAATTATGCTAGGTAGCATTCCACATCAAAAAATTTGTTTTTATCATTTACCTACTCGAGGACGAGCAGGAATTAAGCTTGGGGATGCTTGATACGTCTCCAACGTATCTATAATTTTTTATTGTTCCATGCTATTATATTACCTCTTTTGGATGTTTATGGGCTTTATTTTACACATTTAAATCATTTTTGGGACTAACCTACTAACCGGAGGCCCAGCCCGTATTGCCGTTTTTTTTTGCCTATTGCAGTATTTCGAAGAAAAGGAATATCAAACGGAGTCCAAACGGAATGAAACCTTCGGGAGCGTGATTTTTGGAACGAACGTGATCCACAGGACTTGGAGTGCAAGTGAATAAGCGATCGAGGCAGCCAGGAGATAGGAGGGCGCGCCCACCCCTCCTGGGCGCGCCCCCTGTCTCCTGGACCCCTCAGGCGGCCACCGACGTACTTCTTCCTCCTATATATATCCACGTACCCCGAAAACATCCAGGGAGCCAACGAAAAATAATTTCCACTGCCATAACCTTCTTTATCCACGAGATCCCATCTTGGAGCCTTCGTCGGCGCTCCGCCGGAGGGGGAATCGACCACGGAGGGCTTGTACATCAACACCATAGCCCCTCCGATGAGTTGTGAGTAGTTTACCACAGACCTTCGGGTCCATACTTATTAGCTAGGTGGATTCTTCTCTCTTTTTGGATCTCAATACCATGTTCTCCCCCTCTCTTGTGGAGATCTATTTGATGTAACTCTTTTTGCTGTGTGTTTGTCGAGATCCGATGAATTGTGGGTTTATGATCAAGTTTATCTATGAGAAATATTTGAATCTCCTCTGAATTCTTTTATGTATGATTGAGTTATCTTTGCAAGTCTCTTCGAATTATCAGTTTGGTTTGGCCTATTAGATTGATCTTTCTTGCCATGGGAGAAGTGCTTAGCTTTGGGTTCAATCTTGCGCTGTCCTTACCCAGTGACAAAAGGGTTGCAAGGCACGTATTGTATTGTTGCCATCGAGGATAAAAAGATGGGGTTTATATCATATTGCTTGAGTTTATCCCTCTACATCATGCCATCTTTCTTAATGTGTTACTCTGTTCTTATGAACTTAATACTCTAGATGCATGATGGATAGCGGTTGATGTGTGGAGTAATAGTAGTAGATGCAGGCAGGAGTCGGTCTACTTGTCACGGACGTGATGCCTATATACATGATCATGCCTACATAATCTCATAATTATTCTCTTTTCTATCAATTGCTCGACAGTAATTTGTTCACCCACCGTAATACTTATTTATCTTGAGAGAAGCCACTAGTGAAACCTATGGCCCCCAGGTCTATCTTTTATCATATAAGCTTTCAATCTACTTTTATTTGCATCTTTACTTTTTGCATCTATATTATAAAATACCAAAAATATATTTATCTTATCATACTATCTCTATCAGATCTCACTTTTGCAAGTGGCCGTGAAGGTATTGACAACCCCTTTATTGCGTTGGTTGCGAGTTCTTTGTTTGTTTGTGTAGGTGTGTGGGACTTTTGAGGAGCCTCCTACTGGATTGATACCTTGGTTCTCAAAAACTGAGGGAAATACTTACGCTACTTTGCTGCATCACCCTTTCCTCTTCAAGGAAAACCAATGCAAGCTCAAGACGTAGCAACGCCCCTTGCCATCAGGTCAGATTTGGAAGCCTGAATTTTGTGGCTGATATCCGCGAAGACTTGATCTTCGACGGATTCGAGCCCATGACGGCTGTCCCCGGCCACCACGATGAACATGACTCAGATCTGTCATCGGGCCACCCGCAAGAGATAGCACCTGTGACCGCCCTGGCCCTAGAGCCGGAGCGGGCTGCATCATCCAAAGATGGGAAGCTTAACCACGCCACGGAGGCCGCAGACTCAGCCGCGCTCGAACCGCACACAGACCTAACATCAGGCTGGGCTTGTGTTACCAGAACCCCGGACTCGTCTTCGGCCATGGGCTATGAACCGCGTGTCTCCGCGTCCATCGAACCTGATTGGGCGCTGGTCTTAGAGTTCAGCTCCATGGACATCTTCCAGCACTCGCCTTTTGGCGACGTTTTAAGCTCACTATGATCCCTCTCCTTGTCAGGGGATCCTCGGCCGAACTATGTCCGGCTTGAATGGGAAGTGGATGATGAAGAAATTCGTTCCCCACTCACCACCCACCTTATAGCCATTGTCGACGACTTAACCGACATGCTTGACTATGACTCCGAAGACATCGACGGTATGGACGACGATGCCGGAGAGGATCAGGATCCACTGCCCACAGGGCGTTGGACAGCCACCTCCTCGTACGACATGTACATGGTAGATACACCCAAAGAAAACAACGGCGATGATAAAAATCCAGTCGAGGATAAACCTCCTGAGACACAGCCGAAGCACCGATATCAGCGGCGCCGCTCTAAGCCATGCCATAGTAAAAACAGCAATACCGCTATAGAAGCGGACAACACTCCGGACGGTGCCGAAAACAACGAAGATCCCGTTGAGCCAACCTCCGAACAGGAGGAACGGGAGGATGGGCGAGTCAGCCCCGACAAACAGGCCATGAATGAAGACTCGAAGGATAGCAACTACCTTCCACCCTCCGAGGACGAGGCTAGCCTCAGTGACGAAGATTTGATTGTGCCTGAGGAGCTCGCCGAACAGGAACGCTTTAAGCGTCAGCTGGTTGCCACGGCAAGAAGCCTAAAAAAGAAGCAGCAGCAGCTTCAAGCTGATCAAGATCTGCTCAATGAAAGATGGACTGATGTCCTGGCAGCCAAAGAATATGGCCTCGAGCTCCCAACCAAAAGCTACCCGAAGCGCCAACTGTTATCACAATTTGATGATGAGGCGCTGGAGCCCGTCCTTCCAAGGTACAATATGGCTGACCGACCACCACGTGGGCAGGACAAAGCGGCACCTCAAGCCGAACACCAGCCCGCGCTACCTCGCCGAACAAATGGGAATACAAGTGCTCGGGGATATACACATGACCTGCGCCGCGATTTGGAAAAGAAAGCATGTCAGACGAAATCGATCTATGGATCACGGGGGCATGCCACAACGCGCGACAACGGCCATCTGGCTAAACATGGCAAACATAACAACATTCGGGCCAAAAACTGCAGACAAGCTCCATTCGAGCTACATCACGACTTGGCCCGATATAGGGGCACCGCACACCCCCTCTGCTTCACTGACGAAGTAATGGGACATGATTTCCCAGAAGGGTTTAAACCCGTAAACATCGAATCATATGATGGCACAACAGACCCTGCCGTGTGGATTGAGGGTTTCTTCTCCACATTCATATGGCCCGCGGTGATGATCTTCATGCCATCAAATACCTCCCACTCAAACTCAAAGGATCAGCTAGATACTGGTTAAACAGTCTGACCGAAAACTCCATTGGCAGCTGGGAGGAATTGGAGGGCGCCTTCCTCGACAACTTCTAAGGGAGTCCTGGACTAGGGGGTGTCCGGATAGCTGAACTATCATCATTGGCCGGACTCCAAGACTATGAAGATGCAAGATTGAAGACTTCATCCCGTGTCCGGATGGGACTTTCCTTGGCGTGGAAGGCAAGCTTGGCGATACAGATATGTAGATCTCCTACCATTGTAACCGACTCTGTGTAACCCTAGCCCTCTCCGGTGTCTATATAAACCAGAGGGTTTTAGTCCGTAGGACGAACAACAATCATACCATAGGCTAGCTTCTAGGTTTTAGCCTCCTTGATCTCGTGGTAGATCTACTCTTGTACTACCCATATCATCAATATTAATCAAGCAGGAGTAGGGTTTTACCTCCACCGAGAGGGCCCGAACCTGGGTAAAAACATCGTGTCCCTTGTCTCCTATTACCATCCGCCTAGACGCACAGTTCGGGACCCCCTACCCGAGATCCGCCGGTTTTGACACCGACATTGGTGCTTTCATTGAGAGTTCCTCTGTGTCATCACCTATAGGCCCGATGGCTCCTTCGATCTTCAACGACGACACGGTCCAGGGTGAGACTTTTCTCCCTGGACAGATCTTCGTATTCGAGGGCTTCGCACTGCGGGCCAATTCACTTGGCCATCTGGAGCAGATCGAAAGCTACGCCCCTGGCCATCAGGTCAGATTTGGAAGTTTGAACTATACGGCTGACATCCGCGAAGACTTGATCTTCGACGGATTCAAGCCACGGCCAAGCACGCCGCACTGTCACGATGGGCATGATTTAGCTCTGCTGCTGGACAGTGCCCTGGAGGCCGCACAAGAGTCCGCTCCGACCCTTAGCTCGGAACCGACTGCGCCGATCGAGGATGGGTGGCTGGACACCGCCTCGGGGGCTGCTACCTCTACGGCGATAGAGCCGAACACCAACCCTGTCCCTTGTGAAGCTCGTGACTCCAAGGCGTCAGACTCCTCTCCGGACCCCAAGCCTTCCGCGCCCCTACCAATCAAATCTGATTGGGCGCCGATCATGGAGTTCACCTCTGCGGACATCTTTCAGCACTCGCCTTTCGGCGACATCCTGAATTCGCTAAAGTGTCTCTCTTTATCAGGAGAGCCCTGGCCGGATTACGGTCAGGATGGTTGGGATGCGGACGACGAATAAATTCAAAGCCCACCCACCACCCACTTCGTAGCCACTGTCGATGACTTAACCGACATGCTAGACTTCGACTCTGAAGACATCGACGGTATGGACGACAATGACGGAGACAACCAAGAACCAGCGCCTATGGGGCACCGGAAAGCCACCTCGTCATACGACATATACATGGTGGACATACCAAAGGATGGGAATGGCAATGGAACAGTGGAGGACGACCCCTCCAAAAATCAGCCTAAGCGCCGGCGCCAGCGACGCCGCTCCAAATCCCGCCACAGCAAGAATGGAGATTTCGGCACCGGAGATAATAACACCCCGGACAGTGCCGAAGACAACCCCCTCCAGCAAGATTCGGCACAGGAGGATGGAGAATCCAACCCTCGTGAGAGAGCGGCAGACAAAGAGGTAGAGGACGATAATTACATGCCTCCCTCCGGAGACGAGGCAAGCCTCAACGACGACGAATTTGTCGTGCCTGAGGATCCCGTCGAACAAGAGCGTTTCAAACGCAGGCTTATGGTCATAGCAAGCAAACTCAAGAAAAAGCAGCAACAGCATAGAGCTGACCAAGATTTGCTAGCTGACAGATGGACTGAAGTCCTTGCGGCCGAAGAGTATGAACTCGAACGCCCCTCCAAAAGCTACCCCAAACACAAGTTGTTTCCCCGATTAGAGGAGGAAGCACATAAACCTACATCACTAGCGCACAATACGGCCGACCAGCCACCTCGTGGCTGCGACAAAGAGGCCTCTAGGCCCTCCACTAAAGCCATAACCCGGCGCCGCTCTAAAAGTGCAAAGCCACGGGGGAATGCGCCGGACTTGCGAGACATATTGGAGGATAAGGCAAGACAAACAAGATCGATCTACGGATCGCGTGGGCGCCCCACGATACGCGACGACAACCGCCACGCCGGATACAGCAATTCCGGTCGAGCCGAACACAGTAGACAAAGCTCGCTTGAGCTGCGTCGTGATATAGCCCACTACAGAGGCACCGCACACCCACAATGCTTCACAGATGAAGTAATGGATCATCAAATCCCTGAAGGTTTCAAACCCGTAAACATTGAATCCTATGACGGCACAACAGATCCCGCGGTTTGGATCGAGGATTATCTCCTTCATATCCACATGGCCCGCGGTGATGATCTCCACGCCATCAAATACCTCCCACTCAAGCTTAAAGGACCAGCTCGGCATTGGCTCAACAGCCTGCCAGCAGAATCAATTGGGTGTTGGGAGGACCTAGAAGCAGCATTCCTTGATAACTTCCAGGGCACATATGTGCGATCACCAGACGCCGATGACCTAAGCCACATAATTCAGCAGCCAGACGAATCGGCCAGAAAATTCTAGACACGGTTCTTAACCAAGAAAAATCAAATCGTCGACTGTCCGGATGCAGAGGCCCTTGCAGCCTTCAAACATAACATCCGCGACGAATGGCTTGCCCGGCACCTAGGACAGGAGAAGCCGAAATCAATGGCAGCTGTCACATCACTCATGACCCGCTTCTGTGCGGGAGAAGACAGCTGGCTAACCCGCAGTAATAACCTAACCAAAAACTCTGGTAGTTCAGATACTAAAGACAGCAATGGCAGGTCGCGTCGCAATAAGCACAAGCGCCGCATTAACGGTGATAATACTGAAGATACGGCAGTCAACGCCGGATTCAGAGGCTCTAAACCCGGTCAGTGGAAAAAACCATTCAAAAGAACTACTCCGGGCCCATCCAATTTGGACCGGATACTCGATCGCTCGTGCCAGATACACGGCACCCCCGAAAAGCCAGCTAATCACACCAACAGAGATTGTTGGGTGTTCAAGCAGGCAGGAAAGTTAATCGCCGAAGGCAACAACAAGGGGCTGCATAGCAATGACGAGGAGGAGACGCGGCCGCCGAACAATAAACGACAGAAGGGTTTCCCCCCACAAGTGCGGACGGTGAACATGATATACGCAACCCACATACCCAAAAGGGAGCGGAAGCGTGCACTCAGGGACGTATACGCGATGGAGCCAGTCGCCCCAAAGTACAATCCGTGGTCCTCCTACCCGATCACTTTTGATTGAAGGGACCACCCCACCAGTATCCGCCATGGCGGATTCGCCGCATTGGTTTTACACCCAATCATCGATGGATTTCACCTCACTAGAGTCTTGATGGACGGCGGCAGCAGCCTGAACCTGCTTTATCAGGATACCGTGTGCAAGATGGGCATAGACCCCTCAAGGATTAAACCCACAAAGACGACCTTCAAAGGCGTCATACCAGGTGTAGAGGCCAATTGTACAGGCTCAGTTACACTTGAAGTGGTCTTCGGATCCCCGGATAACTTCCAAAGCAAGGAGTTAATCTTTGACATAGTTCCGTTCCGCAGCGGCTATCATGCACTGCTCGGACGAACCGCATTTGCAAAGTTCAATGCGGTGCCGCACTACGCATACCTCAAGCTCAAGATGCCAGGCCCTCGAGGAGTCATCACGGTCAACGGAAACACCGAACGCTCTCTCCGAATGGAGGAGCATACAGCGGCTCTCGCGGCAGAAGTACAGAGTAGCCTCTTATCCGGCTGTTAAGCGATCGGACACCGTCAAGCGTGCCCGGAGTAACCTACAACAAGACTACCTGGCACATTCCGAGCACGCGTAGCAATGCGGCCCCAACCCCAGCCCTCGCGAAATCGTGAGACCAGTACCACGCGTACATCACTACGCTCTGGAGATACCATGGGCATAGGGGGAGGGGCACGACCACGGCATGCCCAGAGTGCGGATCAACCACACCAGGGGCTCCCAAATTTGTCATTCCTTTTTTTCTTTCTCTCTTATTCTCATGACTCCGTTTTCCAGAAGCCCTGTCTGGCAGTAGATCTGCCGCACTCATGATGCAACAGCCAGGGAAGCAGAAAGGCTACAACGAGTACCCAGGTGGTCTCCATTACGAGCATTATACCTGTTTTACATACCATTCCGCAGCCTACCCTTGGAGCGGGACATGTTTAATAGTCCCACCCCTTGCGTATAGCACTATTTGTATCGTTCTGCCTCCATTGCAGTATTTTTTTGAATAAACAATGCATCGCTTTTTGCCTATCATTGCATTCCTTTTTATATATGTGCACTTATGACATGTTGCACCCGTACGCTTTGGTACGGCCAAATACACCAGGGGCTTAAGTTCCCCAAATTATGGTGTGATAAGTCTGAACAACAAGTGCGGCACCCCGAACTTATAGCATTATATGCATCAGCTCCGAATCATGTGTTGGGTCAATAGTTGGGTTTGCCCGCCTCCCATGTTTTGGTACCTTACGTTCCGTTATATCGGCTAAGGTAGCGCTGGGAGAACCACTGCGATTGTGCCCCAGTTGAGCTGGGTCGAGCACCTCAGTGGAGAAAGCTAAAACTGACAATCATGATAAGGTGAGAGCTGGTCGCTGTTCGAGAGGTCTTTTCGAGTCCCTAAAGACTTATGCCGCTTAGAGCGAGGAGACGGCATTGTCCGGCCCTAGGCGTGGATAGCGCCCCGAATTCGGCCTTCCAAACACTAGGGGCTTCGCCGAAATTTAAAATTATAGAATTCTATGGCTAAGTGAGAGTATTCAAGCATTATAAGTCTGGTTGCCTCATTCGTTGTGTTGAGCGCCTCCCTAGAAGGACCCAAAAATGGGAACAAGAGCGCTCAAGTTTATCCCAAACACCCCAGCACTCGTGGCATGGGGGCTGGAGCCAACGACTTGCCATCTCTCAGATTTGATAAACAGCCGCACAGAAGGTAATATTTTAAATTAACAAATGTTGCTTAGCGCATATGAACAAAGTTCTCAGTGCACAGGATAACAAATGCGAGTCTACTCAAAAATTACATCTTTGGAGCATTCACCCGCAATAATGCGGGCACCCTTCAGGATACCCTTATAATACATCTTGGGCGTGTGATACTCCTTGCCCGGCGGTGGCGCGTCCGTCACAAGCTTCTCGGCATCCATCTTGCTCCAGTGCACCTTAGCGCGGGCAAGGGCCCGACGGGCACCTTCAATACAGTCGAAGTGCTTGATGACTTCAACCCATGGAAATGCCTCCACCAACCGCCGCACCAGACCGAAGTAGCTCCCAGGCATGGCTTCTTTTGGCCAAAGCCGAACTATGAGGCCCTTCATGACCTGTTCGGCCACCTTGTGGAGCTCGACCAGCTGCTTCAGCTGGTCGCTCAGGGGCACCGGATGTCCGGCCTCAGCATACTGAGACCAGAACACCTTTTCCATCGAGCTCCCCTCCTCGGCTCTATAGAATGCGGCAGCATTGGACACGCTACGAGGCAGATCTGCGAACGCTCCTGGAGAGCTCTGAATTCGGGTAAGTAACAAGTAATTCACTTTTACATGCTTGCTTTGCATGAAGAATGCCTTACCCGCCGCTATCTTCTTTACTGCCTCGATTTCCTGGAGGGCCTTTTGGGCCTCAGCCTTAGCGGCTTTGGCACTCTCAAGAGCCGACGCAAGCTCGGACTCTCAAGTCTTCGAGTCACGCTCCAAACTCTCATGTTTTTCCACGAGAGCCTGGAGCTCTTGCCGCACCTCCGCCACTCGCGCCTCCTGCTTCTCTCGCTCGGTGCGTTCCACGGCCGCATTGCGTTCGGCCGCGGACACCGCCTCCTTCAGGGTCGCCACCTCGTCTGAAGCCCCTGGAGTACCCATGTTATTCCTGTCATTTTTTGCAACCAAAATCCTTTTCTATAAGGTACAACTTTAATAAGGTGTTACTTACCTTCCTTGTCCTCGAGCTGCTTCTTGGCACGGCCAAGCTCGCTCTCAGACCGCTCGAGTCTCTGCTTCAAGGCATTGACCTCTGTAGTCAGTGCGGCAGAGGTCATCAGCGCAACCTGCATTCCCATATTGACATATTTGTGTTAGACTCCTGCGTATATCTTTTCAGATCCTCAGTTCGGCTTTTCTTTCCAAACACCAAACCGAGCATCAGGGGCTACTGTCTATGTGGTACTATTTTTACATATCTTAATCACATACCTCAAAGCCTGTTAGAAGGCTGGTACAGGCTTTGGTCAGCCCGTTCTTGGCGAACTAAACTTTCTGAATCACCGCACTCATGACAGTGCGGTGCTCCTCGTCGATGGAAGCGCCGTTGAGCGCCTCCAGCAAGTTATCCGGCGCCTCCAGTTGGACGGAGGCCACCGGTGTAGCTGTCTCGCCCTTCTCACGAAGGGGCCGCCTGCCGAACTCCGGAACCACCAAAGGTTCCGGTGCAGAGTCCGGTCCAAAGTCCGGGAGGTTGCCCTGCGGCACTTCCGGGGCCTCCTCCTCCTGGCTGGTCCCCTTCTGGGACCCCACCTCGGCGTCGTCCGCGTCACGGGGGGAGGAGGCGGTCGGAAGTGAAGCGCTATTCACATCCGACGAACCCAGGGACCCGCTCGACGAAGCGGGGAGATCGTCCTTGGGCGGACTACATTGTTGTATTCGGCGTTAGAAGACACTATGCGATGAAAGAAAAATCATGAGTTATTCTAGAATCCGGACACTTACGATCTCGCCAGGGGCTTGGCCCTCGAGCGCCACTCCTCTTCGCCGTCGTCGGCGTTGGAGGAACAGTCCAGAGGAAGGGTCCTTCCCTTCTTGGACCCTTCGGCCTCCCCCGTTGGGGAAGCTTTCCTCTTCTTCTCCCCCCCCCCCCCCCCCCCCGCGCTGGGGGAGAGGTTTTTTATTTTCCTCCTCATCTTCATGGGAGGAGTCCGCCTCGGAGTCATCGGACGATGAGTCCGATAACACCTGGCACCGGGAACTCCTCCGGGTTCCCGTGGCCTTCTTATTGGCCTTCTTCTCCGGCACCACGTAAGGCGCCGGGACCAGCAGCCCTGTCAAACGGGCATCCGCGGGGTCTTCTGGAAGGGGAGCCGGACAGTTAACCTGTCCGGACGTCCTCTGCCAGGCTTGTTAAAGGTAATGGGAGTTCAGATCCCACATAGAATCAAACTATGGAAAGCAAGTGTCCCATAAAGGATAACATAGCTTACCTCGCCAGCCGGACGCTGCGAGCTGAATCCGCGATCTTTAGTAGCGGATGCGGGAGCCTCGGCGCCCTTGAACAGCACCCTCCAGGCCTCTTCGTACGTAGTGTCGAAGAGCCTGCTCAAGGTCTGGTGTTGTGCCGGATCGAACTCCCACGGGTTGAAATCCCGCTGTTGGCACGGGAGAATCCGGCGGATGAGCATGACCTGGACTACATTGACAAGCTTGAGCTTCTTGTTCACCAGGGTTTGGAGACAGGATTGGAGTCTGGTCAGCTCCTCCGAATCGCCCCACGACAGGCCCTTCTCTTTCCAGGAGGTGAGCCGCATGGGGATGCCAGATCTGAATTCGGGGGCTGCTGCCCATTTAGGGTCACGCGGCTCGGTGACATAGAACCACCCCGATTGCCACCCTTTGATGGTTTCCACGAAGGTGCCCTCGAGCCAGGTGACGTTGGGCATCTTGCCCACCATGGTGCCTCCGCACTCCGCTTGGCGGCCACCCACTACCTTCGGCTTGACATTAAAAGTCTTTAGCCATAAGCCGAAATGGGGCTGGATGCAGAGGAAGGCCTCACACACGACGATAAACGCCGAGATGTTGAGGATAAAATTCGGGGCCAGATCATGGAAATCCAGGCCATAGTAGAACATGAGCCCCCGGACAAATGGGTGGAGTAGGAAGCCCAGTCCGCGGAGGAAATGGAGAAGGAACACCACCCTCTCATGGGGCCTGGGGGTGGGGACGAGCTGCCCTTTGTCGGGGAGCCGGATCGCGATATCGCTGGACAAATATCCGGCCTTGCGCAGCTTTTTGATGTGCCCCTCCGTGACGGAGGAGGCCATCCACTTGCCTCCCACTCCGGACAAGGTCGGAGAAGGTTGAGGTGAAATGTGCGGACTTGGGCGCTGGAGCTCGAGTGCGCGGAGATGGATAAGCAAAGGAGGAAGAAGGCATAGGTAAAAAGGTGGATCCTTATCCCCTTATATATGGGCTGACGAAACTATGCGTCCCCACCAGCCCAGTAAAACTCGCTTATCTCCCAAGCTCCGCAATCAATGGCGCGGTTGGGTTACCCACGTCCGTATTGATGAGAATCCTGGAATAAGGGGACACGATCTCTACTTTGACAAGACGTGCCAAGGAAACCGCTTCGCTAAACGCACTAAGGTGGAACAATAAAAACAATTCGAGTAAAGTCTTGGCCGTGGTGTGACGTGATACCACGAAATACGTCAGTAGATTGGACTTGTGTAAATATTATTCTCTCTATGGTGGTACGTGGAATTTATTTTGCAGAGCCAGACACTATCCTGGTGTTCACAATCTTCTATGAATTATTCGGAGGAGGAACCCGCCTTGCAATGCCGAAGACAATATGCGCGCCGGACTCGTCTTCATTGAAGCCTGGTTCGGGGGCTACTGAGGGAGTCCTGGACTAGGGGGTGTCCGGATAGCCGAACTATCATCATTGGCCGGACTCCAAGACTATGAAGATGCAAGATTGAAGACTTCGTCCCGTGTCCGGATGGGACTTTCCTTGGCGTGGAAGGCAAGCTTGGCGATACGGATATGTAGATCTCCTACATTGAAACCGACTCTGTGTAACCCTAGCCCTCTTCGGTGTCTATAAAAACCCGAGGGTTTTAGTCCGTAGGGCGAACAACAATCATACCATAGGCTAGCTTCTAGGGTTTAGCCTCCTTGATCTCGTGGTAGATCTACTCTTGTACTACCCATATCATCAATATTAATCAAGCAGGAGTAGGGTTTTACCTCCACCGAGAGGGCCCGAACCTGGGTAAAAACATCGTGTCCCTTGTCTCCTGTTACCATCCTCTTAGACGCATAGTTCGGGACTCCCTACCCGAGATCTGCCAGTTTTAACACCGACAACTTCCAAGGCACATACGTCCGACCTCCGGAGGCCGATGACCTAAGTCATATAATCCAACATCCCGGAGAGTCAGCCAGGTAATTCTGGACTCAGTTCCCAACTAAAAAGAACCGGATCATCGACAGTCCAGACCCCGAAGCCTTAGCGGCCTTTAAGCACAACATCCACGACGAATGGCTGGCCAGACACCTCGGCCAGGAAAAACCGAAGTCCATGTCAGCCCTTATGGCACTTATGACCCGCTTCTGTGCAGGTGAAGACAGTTGGCTAGCCCATAGCAGCAGCAATATGAGCAAACCTGGCACTTCTAAAGCCAGAAACAGCAACGGCAAGTCCTAACGCAATAGACATAAACGTCGAAACAACGGTGATAACACCGAGGACACGACAGTCAACACCAGATTCAGTGGCTCTAAGTCGGTCAGTGGAAGAAGCCATTTAAGTGAAACAATCCGGGCACGTCCAGTCTAGACCGCATACTAGATCGACCATGCCAAATCCATAGCACTCCTGATAAACCAGCCAATCACACCAATAGGGAGTGTTGGGTATTCAAACAGGCCGACAAGTTAAAGGCCAAGAATAAGGAGAAAGGGTCGCAAAGAGATGACGATGACGAGGAACCCTGACCATCGAACACAGGGGGACAGAAGAAATTTCCCCCGCAAATTAAAACGGTGAACATGATATACACCACCCATATCCCCAAGAGGGAGCGCAAGTGTGCACTCAGGGACGTCTATGCGATGGGGCCAGTCGCCCCAAAATTCAACCCATGGTCCTCCTGTCTGATCACCTTCGATCGCAGGGATCATCCAACCAGTATCCGTCATGGCGGTTCAGCCGCAGTAGTCCTCGACCCAATTATTGATGGATTCCACCTCACGCGAGTCCTTATGGATGGTGGCAGCAGCCTAAACCTGCTCTATCAGGATACAATGCGCAAAATGGGTGTCGATCCATCAAGGATCAAGCCCACAAAAACCACCTTTAAAGGTGTCATACCAGGTGTAGAGGCCCGCTATACCGGCTCAATCACACTGGAAGTGGTCTTCGGATCCCCGGATAATTTCTGAAGCGAAGAGTTGATCTTCGACATCGTCCCTTACCATAGTTGTTATCATGCACTGCTCGGACGAACCACATTTGCTAGATTCAATGCGGTGCCGCACTATGCCTACCTCAAGCTCAAGATGCCCGGACCACGCGGAGTTATAACAGTCAATGGAAATATGGAGCGCTCCCTCCGTACTGAGGAGCACACCACGGCCCTCGCAGCAGAAGTATAGAGTAGATTTTTTAGGCAGAACCTCAATTCGGTAGTAAAGCCCCTGGACACCGTTAAGCGAGTCCGAACTACTCTGCAGCAGGACCGTCCAGCTTGTTCAGAACTCGACTAGCAGTTCGGCCTCTGTCCCAGTCCCAATCAAGCGGTGAAATTTGTGCCGCGCGTACATAACTACGCACTTAAAATACCATGGGCATAGACGGAGGCATAGCTAGACCGCGGTCCACAATGCGGCTCAACCGCCTCTGGATCCACATACCTTCACTTTTTTCCTCTTCTTTCTTTCTTTTAGGTTTTTCTCTTCTTGAGGTTTTTCCGGTAACCTGATCATCGGACCCATCACGGGACAGATACACCAAGGAGGCAAGGCGCTTTGAGGTCCAAGGGAATACCCAGGTGGTCTCTGCTAACGATCACTATACATGTTTTACATACCCACACGCAGCTCGCTCTTGGTCATGGCATGTCAAATAGCCCTATTTGCTTATCACATTATTTGTACAATTACACCTCGACGTATTAATGAAATTACAATGGAAAATAATTTGCGATGTCAACTTATTACTTGATTTTTTCCTTGTCTTTGTACTTTTTTCAATTGCACCTGTACACTCTGGTACACCTTACTTCGCCAGGGGCTTCGTCATGCCCCGCAGTACGGCAATAAAGCCCGAACACTTTTACAATGCAGTACGGCACCCCGAACTTATAGCATTATATGCATTGGCTCTGAATCATGTCTTTGGTCAATAGTTGGGTTGCCCGGCTCCTGTGCTTACTACCTTACATTCCGCTATATCATCTAGGGTAGTAAAGGGAGAACTACTGCGATTGTGTCCCGGTTCGTCCGGACGAGCACCTCAGTAGAGAAAGCCGAAAACTAGCTATCATGATGCGGCGAGACTTGGTCAGCTGTTCGAGAGGTCTTTCAAATCCTTAAAGATTTCTACCGCTTTATGCGAGGAATCAGTTTCCGATTAGGCGTGTATAGCGCCCCAACTTCAGCCTTCCGAATACTAGGGGCTTCGCCAAAATTTTCAATGTGAAACTCATATGGCTAAGTGAGGGTGATAAAGTCGTATGGTCTATTGCCTTGTTCGTTGCGTTAAACACCTCCTTTAAGGACCAAAAGTTGGAGTAAATAGTGTTTATATTTATTCCGAACACCCCCGTACTATCTACGTGGGGCCAGAAGCCGATGACTGGCCAACTCTCAGATTTCATAAATGGCCGCACAGGAGGTAAATTATTAAAAACAAAGAAGCATTATATTAAAGATCTTGTTTCATATTACAGGATAACATGAATGTATTCATGGGAATATGATATCCTTCGTACATTGCTCCGCCGCAAGGCGGGATCCCTCAAGGACACTATCAAAATACTGTTCGGGTCGGCGATGCTCCTTGCCCTCAGGCGGCCCCTCGGTCATCAGCTTCTTGGCATCCATCTTTGCCCAGTGTGTCTTGGCACGGGCAAAGGCCATCCGTGCACCTTCAATGCAGACCGACCACTTTATAGCTTCAAGCCGTAGGCAGGCACCGACAAGCCGCTTTAAGAGTCTGAAGTAGCTGTTGGGCATGGGCTCGGCAGGCCATAGACGGACTATTAGGTCCTTCATGGCTAGTTCGGTCGCCTTATGTAGCTCGACCAGCTGTTTCAGCTACTCGCTGAAGGGCACTGGATGTTCTGGCCCTAGGTACTGAGACCAGAACAGCTTCTCCGTAGAGCTCCCTTCTTCGGCTCGATAGAACTCAGCAGCATCTGATATGCTGCGCGGCAGATCCGCAAACGCTCCTGGAGAGCTCCAAATTCGGGTAAGTAAAAGGTACATTTCCTTCACATACTTGCTTTGCATAATGAAAGCCTTGCCCGCCGTGATCTTCTTGGCCGCATGGATTTCCTGAAGGGCTCTCTGGGCTTCGGCTCGGGCATCTTGCATGCTCTGGCGGGCCTTGGCAAGTTCAGACTCTTTAGTCTTCGAATCACACCCCAAAACCTCGTACTTCTTGACGGCCTCCTGGAGCTCTTGCTGGACCTCGCTAACCCGGGCCTCTTGCTTCTCGCGCGCGGCGCATTCCTTGGCCGCTTTGTCTTCGGCCTCGACCAACTCCTTCTTCAGGGCTGCCACCTCGGTCGTGGCCCCTAATAAAGTTCATGACACTTTAGTCAACACAAACCATTCATCCTTCCTAAATATACATACAGGTTACTGCATACCTTGGCTCTCCTCCAGCTGCTTCTTCACAAGGCCGAGCTCTTTCTCTGCCCACTCCAGGTTCTGCTTTAGGCTGGAGACCTCCGCAGTATGAGAGGCAGCAGCCAGCAGCGATGCCTGCGTATTCACATAGACATCTTATGTTAGACTCCTGCGAAAATTATTTTGATCCTCTATTCGGTTTTTCTTTCCGAACACCGAACAGAGCATCAGGGGCTATTTTCTACACTGTGATATTCTTTTACAGTTATATTACTTACCTCAAAGCCTATTAGAAGGCTAGTGTAGCCTTTGATCAGTCCGCTTTTGGAAGACTGGACCTTCTCAATCACCATACTCGTAAGAGTACGATGCTCTTCCACAATGGAAGCGCCTTGCAGTGCTTCCAATAATCTATCTGGTGCCTCTAGATGGACAGAGGTCACCGGAGGAGTTGGCTCATCCCCCTCGTTTGAAAGAGGTGGCATGCCTAAATCTGGAGCCACTTGGGTCTCCGGAGCTGTACTCAGCTGGGGGCCGAATTGGATACGGCCCCCATCGTCGGGTTCATAGGGGTCCTTCCCCCCATCTGTTCGGCAACCGGGGTTTTGCCCCCCGGCACCACCGGGATGGCCTCCTAATCTTCTCCCTGGCCGGGGATCCTTTGAGACAACACCTCGGTGTTGTCCGTGGCCTTGGGGGAGGAGGCCATCAGAAGGGACCCGCTATTCATCGCCGACGGGCCCAGCGATCCCTCCGAAGAGGAGGAGGGATTGATGTTGGACTGAGTGGGCTGCAAATACATGATCCAACACATTAAAGCAATAAAGCAGAAAGTCCGGATACGTTACTGTGTATGGGTACTTACGATTTGGCCAGGGGCTTGACCCTAGGCTTCCACTCCCCGCCACTGTCGGTGGCCACAGCGGAGTTGTCCGGAAGGGAAGTCTTCCCCTTTTTGGACGCCTCGGCCTCCACATGTGTGGAGGCCGCCCTTCTCTTTCTTCCTCCAGCGAGGGGGGAATGGATCTCTTCTTCCTCCTCCTCGTCGTCTCTGGCGATGGAGGAATGATCCTCAACGTCTTCGGACATTGCGTCCGAAGCGCCCTTGCGACGGAGACCATCTCTGGTCCCCTTGGCCTTCTTCTCTGGCACCTCATAAGGCGCCGAAAATAGCATCTTCGGCAGGAGGGGGGTTTCTTGGTCTTCGGGTTGCGGAGCCGGACTGTTAATCAGCTTCACTGTCTCTATCCAGGCCTGAAAAAATTGGTACAGAGGCTTAGCTTCCTTCTTTGAATAAGCCAGTAAAGGGTATCCCTTGAAAACATGAAAGAACTTACCGGATTGGCCTGGCATTTTGAGCTGAGCCCACGATCCTCGGTCATGGTCGGTGGCTCCTCGGTAGCCTTGAAGAGCACTTTCTAGATCTCTTTGTGCTTCGTGCCGAAGAGCTCTAGCAGGGTCTAGTGTGTGGCTGGATCAAACTCCCACAGATGGCAAGTTCGGCGTTGGCACGGAAGAATCCGGCGGACGAGCATAACCTGGATCACGTTGACGAGCTTGATTTTCTTGTTTATCATGTTCTAGACGCATGTCTGGAGTCCAGTCTGCTCGTCCGAAGAACCCTAGGTCAGGCCCTTCTCTTGCCAGGAGGTGAGCTGCATCGGGACTCCGGCTCGGAACGCGGGGGCCGCCGCCCAGTTGGTGTTGCGTGGATCGGTGATGTAGAACCACCCTGATTTCCACACCTTCATAGTCTCCACGAAGGAGCCTTCAGGCCTGGTAACATTGGGCATCTTGCCCACCATGGCGCCTCCGCACTTCGCTTGTTGGCCGCTCACCACCTTGGGCTACACATTGGAAGTCTTCAGCCATAGGCCGAAGTGAGGTGGGATACGGAGGCAGGCCTCACACACGAAAATGAATGCCGGTATGTTGAGGATAGAGTTGGGGGCTAGATCATGTAAGTCCAGCCCGTAGTAAAACATCAATCCGCGGACAAACGGGTGGAGAGGGAATCCTTATCCCTTTATAAAGGCGGTAAAAATCGTGCGCCTCCCTGCTCGCCTTAAAATCCGCCCATTCCCCAAGCGCCGTGCAATGACACGGTTGGGTTACCCGTGCCCGTATTGATGAGAATCCCGTGATACGGGGACACGATCTCTGCTTCAACAAGACGTGCCAATAAAAACTGCCTCCCAAACTGTGGAGTGGCAGACTAAATAACGGTTCGAATAATGACCGGGCAGTGGCATAATGTCACGCCGCAAAAAGTTATTGGCGGATTGAACTTGTGAAATATTATACTCTCTATGGTTGGGTGTGTGTGGAATTTGTTTTGCAGAGCCGGACACGATTCTTGTGTTCAGAATTTACTCTGGAGTATTTGGAGAAGGAACCCACCTTGCAATGTCGAAGACAATCTGCGCGCTGGACTCATCGTCATTGAAGCTTGGTTCAGGGGCTACTGAGGGAGTCCAGGACTAAGGGGTCCTCGGACAGCCGAACTATATACTTTGGCCAGACTGTTGGACTGTGAAGATACAAGATAGAAGACTTCGTCCCATGTCCGGGTGGGACTCTCCTTTGCGTGGAAGGCAAGTTTGGCGATTTGGATGTATAGATTCCTTTCTTTGTAACCGACCTTGTACAAACCCTAGAACCCCTCGGTGTCTATATAAACCGGAGGGTTTAGACTTCTAGGCTTGAAGTCATAACAATTATATCCTCATAGGCTAGACTTCTAGGGTTTAGCCATTACAATCTCGTGGTAGATCAACTCTTGTAATACTCATATTCATCAAGATCAATCAAGCAGGAAGTAGGGTATTACCTCCATAGAGAGGGCCCGAACCTGGGTAAACATTGTGTCCCCCGCCTCCTGTTACCATTAGCCTTAGACGCACAGTTCGGGACCCCCTACCCGAAATCCACCGGTTTTTACACCGACACTCATCCCCGACCGCCACTCATAAGGAAGACAATCAAAAAATAAATCATGCGCTGACTTCATCACATAACGGTTCACCATACGTGCATGCTTCGGGAATCACAAACCTTAACACAAGTATTTCTACCAATCCACAATTACTCACTAGCATGACTCTAATATCACCATCTTTATATTGCAAAACTATTACAAGGAATCAAACATATCATATTCAATGATCTAGAAGTTTTTATCTGGGATTTAATGACTAACCATGTGAATGACCAATTCCTATAACCTCCCTAAATAGATATAAGTGAAGCATGAGAGTTTAATTCTTTCTAAAAAAGATATGCCCATGCTCTAACAAATATAGGTGAAGCAAAAGAGCATTCTACAAATGGTGGTTTTCTATGCATAGAGAAACATGATATCCTAACTTCGAATGACATAAGTGAAGCACATGAAGCATTCTATAAAACCATACTCAAAAGATATTAGTGAAGTGCATAGAGCATTATATAAATCAAGCAAGTATTTTCTCATACCAGCATGGTGCATTATTAAAAGAAAAGGAAAAAGCACACAACGCTCCAAGAACTTGCGCATATCATGTGAACAAAACAAAAACCAAAACATACCGATAATTGTTGAAGAAGGATGGGTTGCCTTCCTGGGCACCCCCAAGCTTAGACGCTTGAGTATCCCTGAATATTTGCTTGGGGTGCCTTGGGCATCCCCAAGCTTGAGCTCTTGCCTTTCCTCATTCTTCTCATATCAATACCTCCTTGATCTTTGAACACCTCATCCACACAAAACTTAACCGAACTTTTTATTAGAGGCATTAGTACATGAAACATCAAATCCCATCATGTCCTGCCGTAACATTATTGTATAATTATAATAAATAATTATCCACTATATGCTATCACAATTCTATGGCCCAAGTCAAAGGAGGCTCAACAAGATTTAAAACATAAGCAAATAACGAAACTATAACAGCAATTTGTGAAAACAGGACAGTCTGTAAAGATGCAGATGCTGCATATTCTTATGTAACTCGAAACAAAATAAACAATTTGCATAGCAGTACTATGTAAAATTCAGAAACTTTTGACATTCTAGTAAAAAATGTAATTCACGCACTACAGCCAAAGTTTCTGTTTTTGCACTCCACAAACCAAACAAGCAATCTAATCATCCTAAAGGAAAATCTTGGCACATTATTTTTATAATACAATGGATTTGTACAACGGGATAATTATTTTTGTTGAAAAGTTTTTGTAATCAAGGTTCACAAAGTTTCCAAGGGCATGAACAAAGTTCAAGGCTAGCTCCCACTTTAACAATGCTCATCTTTCTCAGTTCCGCTTTTCTTTTTTGAATTTTTTTTAAGTTCCCCTCTATTTTTTGGTTTTCAAACTTTATAAAATCACTTAATAGAAAAAAATGTCTCTCTAAAACTTCTGTGTTGTCTCCCTGGCAGCGCTTTCTTTAAAGCTATTAAGCTAGGCATAAAGTGCTCAAGTAATGGATCCACCCGGATCCCAAGGTATATCAAAGCCAATTCTAATTAACAATGATTTATAATTTAGTACTGAGCACAAAGCAACATATATCATGCAACAACAAAGTATAACTCTCTTCCTATGCATCGGCATGTCATAAAAGAACAATTCATGCACACATAATAAAGGCCGATACATAGCATAACCAGATTCTTGCAATTTTATCGTATTGGAAACATACAGACGCGGAGATGTAGTTCCTCTCTCATAATAAGTGCAAGTAGTGCAAGTAGGAGCAGCAAGCACATGCATATTATATTCATAAAAATCATCATGTTTAATAGTAAAATGCAACCCATCAATATAATCCTTAATAAGCACAAACTTCTCTGATATAGTGTAGTTGGGAGAATTCAAAAAGATAATAGGACTATCATGTATGGGTGCAATAGCTACAATTTCATTCCTAACATAAGGAACTATAGCAAGTTCATCTCCATAAGCATAATTCATATCGGCATCATGGCCACAAGAATAGCAAGCATCAATTTCATCAAAAAGGGATATTTCAAACGAATCTAAGGGATCATAGCAATTACCATAGCATTCATCCTTCGATAAGCACGAAGGGAGATTAAACAATGTACGAGTTAAAGAGTTACTCTCATTAGAAGGTGGGAACATGTACCTAATCCACTCTTCCTCTTTTTGTTCTTTGCTCCCCTCATCGTCTTTTTCATCTAATGAGCTCACAATGTCTTCAATTTCTTCTTCCATAGATTCCTGCAAAATATTAGTCTCTTCTTGGACAGCGGAGACTTTCTCAATAAACTCATTAATATCGGTATTATATTCATAATTCTCATAGCAATAATTAAGTATAGCATAATTTTTAGGTCTATAAACAACATCATCATAATTTTCACAATTTTCAAACAAAGATTCAATTTCATAAGAACCCTTAAAAGCAACGAATTCTTCTATTCGTTCCACGTCATAGTAATCATATATACCATTAGCATAAGAAGCCAAGGTTTCATTATCACCAAATTTACATGAAAATGGAAGGTGTGGAGCCTTCAACCTAGAGCAACAAGTATAATCAAATCTCAAGCATAAATTTCGAGCATACCAATGCAACATATGAATTTGATCCCATAAGAGTTTCCCTTTTTGAGTCAAGCGATAATCCCTAAAGTATTCATATTGATCCTACGTGTCTCCCATTATCAAGTTGAACGGGGTTTTCTCAGGATTACCAAAGTAGCATTTAATATTTTTCACATAATGAGCATCGAGGGTTTTAGGAGGTTCCCCATCTCCATGAGTAGCCTTTTTTTTATATTTTGTGTTCCATATCCACAACTAAAGATAGAGAACAACTAAGAACAGCAAATAAAAACTACTTAGTGATAAATCAAACAAGCACACAAAATAATATTCACCCCACGGTATTGCTCCCCGACAACAGCGCTAGGAAAAGGTCTTGATAACCCACAAGTATAGGGGATCAATTGTAGCCTTTCTCGATAAGTAAGAATGTAGAACCGAACGAGGAGCTAAAGGTAGAAGAAATATTCCCTCAAGTTCTATCGACCACCGATACAACTCTACGCATGCTTAACATTCGCTTTACCTAGAAAAAGTATGTCGGCTTTCTGGGAACGGGGGTCCCCAGACTTGCCTGCCTGTGGCCTGTAGCGTGGCTCAGCCAGTGGCCCAGTACGGCCCGTCTTCATCAACAAACACTCAAGACCCTCGCAGGGGCCGAGCCTCGCGGGGTGTACGACGCGAGGCCTCCCCAGGGGCGGCCTCACCGGGCAGGCTCGCGAGGAGGCGGAGATATCAAGGCGAGGGGTGCCTCGCGAGGTGCTCATGACGCAAGCCATGACGATCAGGACCAGGCGGGCGCCAACCTGCGCAGTGTCCTCGTCTCCTATTTGGTGCAAAGGGGGCAAGAGCAGGCGTAGAGTACCAATGCATCAGGAAAAGGTTTCCATATCGGTGCAACAACACCAGGACCAGCAGAGCGGCAGGACGGAGGTCACCGTGGATCCCAAGATGGCGTCATCACCAGCACCTTTGGCAGTCGAAGACCACCCTTAGTCAGGATAGCTTGTACTAGCTGTCCCCTTTCGAAATGGCCGTTGTTGGCTCGCTTCCCGCTCAATATTTGGGAAGAGAACAAGGGCCTCTATAAATAGGACTAGCCACCACATTAGAAGGCATCTGAGATAATCTCATCTAGAGGCCAAGTTCAAGCACACCACCACAAGAACACCTCTCCTCGCGAGGTCGTTCTTCCTCTGTACTGTTCATCATCAGCCCAAGAGGCAATCCACCACACCACACACTGGATTAGGGTATTACACCACAACGGTGGCCCGAACCAGTATAAACCTCGTGTCTCTTGTGTTGCTCATCGTGCTAGCTTAGAATTGCGGCGAGGTTGTGGGCGTGTTTCAGTAGGGAGGAGATCTTCGTGCGCACCCCAGAATTCGAACCTTAAGGGTTTTGCCGGAACCCGATATCCGACATCTGGCACACCAGGTAGGGGTGCGCCGAAATCTTGTTTCCGCTGATCTGCATCCCATCGCTTCGTCACATCAATGGCAGACGCTCGCCGAGCTCGCGCCGAGCGCCGGGCTGCTCTCGCCGCCCGCGTCGCCCAGACGGCTCCCGTCGGTGGGCCTCCTCATCGTTCTCCGTCGCCTACCGCCAACGCCACCATCGGCCCAGCGGGGAACAAGCAGCAAGCATCTTCGCTGCACCCCTCGGTGCGGCGGGAAGGCCGCACCGCCACTCCGTCGCTGACCCCAGCTGGTTCATCATCTCACGCACGTCGCGCCCCCACGGACGCGCAGGCCGTGTTGCTCCTAGCACGTGAGCTCCTGCACTACAGCCCCGTCGACGACCTCTACGAAGAATGGCTCGCTCGCATCACCGAGCTCATTAGCGCCGCAAGGGGCTCTCCCGCGCCGTCCCTCTTGCTGCCTTGCCCTCCGTCATCCATGGGCGACGCGGCTTAGGGAGCGCCTCCGCCACCTCCTCCCCAAGAAGGCGCCCTGGCTCCAAGACGCGCGGCCCCTGGATGTGACCCACCGCGTCCAGGACCTGCACGGCAAGAAAGAAGCTGCCAAGAAATCCCTCGGCCTCAAGAAGGCGCTCACGTGCTCCCTGAACCAGCACGACAAGACCGCATCCCTGCACCAGCACGCTGAGACCCCACGCTGCCCCTGGCGGTAGTGCGCAGGAACCATCAAGAGCAAGTCCCGCGTCTACAGAGGGCTTCGGTGGCCACAGCAGGTTGCCGTGCCTTCACCACCGAGCTGTGTAGCGTCACCTGGCCTGGCAAGTTCAAGCCGGACCTGCCTCCTCGCTACGACGGTACTACCAACCCTGCGGTGTTCCTGCAGCTCTACGAGCTGGGCATCTAGGCGGCCAACAGAGATGAAAAGTTCATGGCGAACTGGTTTCCCATGGCGCTCAAGGATGGTGCCCGCACCTGGCTCCTGAACCTGCCTCCCGGTTTGATCTCCTCTTGGGACGAGATGTGTAGCCGCTTCATCGCCAACTTCCAGGGCACTCGCGACCGCCCCCCGGCCGCGGGTGACCTGCGCGGCATCAAGCAGCACCCTGGAGAGACCCTGCAGAAATACATCCAGCGCTTCAATAGCGCCTGCCTCAAGATACCCAAGGTGACGGACAAGGCCATCATCTCAGTGTTTTCTGATGGCGTCCGCGACGTCAAGATGAAGGAGGAGCTCACCATCCACAAGGATCTGTGCACATCTCTGGAGTTGTTCAACCTAGCGACCAAGTGCGCAAGAGCTGAGGAAGGACGCCTCTCCCTCCTTGAGCTTCCAGCTGCTGACCCAGAAGAGAAGAAGGCCAAGGCCAAGGACGTGAAGCGCAAAGGAGCAGCCGTGCTCGCAGCAGAACCAGACACGAAGCATGGCAGGGACCGGCCGGAATCGTCCAAGGGCAGCCAATTCTGCGCCTACCACAACCTCCACACCCACAACACCAACGAGTGCCAGGAGCTCAGGGCCGTTCGAGAAGGACGCTTCGGTCGATGCCCCGAGCGCAATGACCCGGGATACGGCTGAGGCGGAGGATGATGGGACGACCGAGGCCCTTGCCAGGAGTGGCGTGACCGACCTTGCGAGGATCACTGGCAAGACCAGCCTCGTGAAGGAGCCTGGAGGGATCAGCCTCGCGAGGACCGCCCACAGGGCAACACAGGCCTTCCTCCTCTGCTGCCGCCACCAAGGAGAAACGACGACCACCGCCAGGACGAGGGGGCTGGGGGCTTCCAGGAGCCACGTGCTATCGCTTGCATCTTCGGCGGTGCCTAGGCCCCAGTCTCTCAGCGCATCTTCAAGCAGTTTGCTCACGAGGTGAATGTAGTCCTCCCAAGCTCGAGGCCACGGGCCTGCTCAGGTGGTCCAAGTGCGCCATCACCTTCAGCTCGGCAGATCAACTCAAGTGTGCAGCTACTGCTGGCGTCCTTCCGATATTTTATTCCCCAGTCATTAGCAACATGCAAGACACCAGGACCCTCATCGATGGCGGCGCAGGACTCAACGTTCTGTTCGTCGAGATGTTCAACAACCTTCAAGTTCCATATGATCAACTTCAGCCTACCAAGCCTTTCTCAGGGGTTACTGATGGCTCCACCACCCCCATAGGGCAGGTCCGCCTCCCTGTCACTTTCAGACAGCGCAACAACTACCACACCGAGCTCATCGACTTTGACGTCGCCCACATTCGCCTGCCATACAATGCCATCCTCTGGTACCCGACCCTGTCCAAGTTCATGGCGGTGACCCACCATGGCTACAACGTCCTCAAGATGCCAGGAAGCGGCAGAATCATCACAGTCCCCTATGAAGATAAGGATGAGGTGTGCTCCCTCGAGCGTGCCTTCCAAGCTGCATCCATCGAGGACCCGGACAGCAAGGGTGAGAACCCTCCTGAGGCAGTCCCAAGAAGAAGAAGACATCGCCCAGCTCTAGGCCTCAGGAGGTTGTCATCTCAGGAGGTGTCGCATCAGGATCCGCACCCGTGCAAGGGGCGCCTCCTTCCATAGCATAGGAAGCTGCGCCCGGCGCCCTCCTCGGTCAGGGCTCGGGGGCTCTCTTCTGGAGGGCCTCATACTTTGCCAAGATCACGAGGAAGGTGCTCGGGCACCACTTGGAGGCATGCTTCTCAGCACGTTTCCCTTAGGAAGGCATGGGGCAAGGAAAGCCCAACCCTTAGGAGTTCATCACCAAGACCACTCAGGAGCTTCAAGAAGCAAGAGTCATACGCGGCGATCACCGTTTGCCTGGTGTAGCTCCCCATCCAGGTGAGGATGGTAGGCTGCGCGTCTGCATCGATGTCCCAGGGCTCAACCGAGCCGCATCTCAGGAGTGCCTCTGGCCTTCGCGTGTGGGACGTTGCGAGGGTCCGCCGCACAGCTACGTTCGCATGTCATTCGTCCTGCCAAACGCAACTGTCACCCACCAGCGCCATCTATGGAGCATTCTGGCATCTCAGGAGGCCAGTCATCACGCGGTCCTGGCAGAGATGGAGATGGTGCTCGAGGAACCGCCTAGAACTCCAGAGCCTCCCGAGGCTCAGGGCTCCGGTGGCTCGTGAGGATCGGCCTCTTCATCGCGCATCTTCAGCTACTTCAACACCCCCTCTACAACGGTACCAGGTGACATGTTCCGAGTTCATTTCAGCTGGGAGCGCCCTCAGGGCTGCATCATTCCTAGGCCGCATGGGTCCTTCCCTGCGGCATGTATCCCTTTTGCTTATGTCTTTGGTTTACCTTGCTGGGGGCACCCCTCGAGCTGCATCATCCCCAAGCCGCTCGGGCCTGACCTAGTGGCGTGTATCCCTCTTGCATTTATCTAAGCTGATTTGCCCTTCATGCCTAACCTACCTATGATTATCATCTGCCACCTGCTACGGGCCTCCTCTTCCTCATGCAAATCACTTGCGCATTAAAAGGGGGGCTCCTGAGCATCGCGACTCAGGAGCTCTTACTGGCTCTCCAGCCCTCATCCCCAGGCATTGTCCACGGCATCACGACCTGGCATACCAGCGGCGGCTGAGCTCGCTCGAGGGCCGGGACCTGAGGACGTAGAGAATTTGCATCTAACCATTTCGCAGGAACACACGGTCATCCAAGGCTCAAGACCAGGCGCAACCTGCCTTGAGGTAGGGTCTCATGAGTCCCGCGCTGGCTCATGAGTGCCCACATACACCTCGTCTAGCCCTGCCGTGCAAGCCACGTGTCAGGGCGGGGTTGTACACGCCCCGGGGGCTCCTCCCGGAGGGGGGCCCCTCCCACGTACCAGTGGAAGCACCATGCTCCGCGCTGGCTGACGACACTGCCGATGAGCGGCAATGCCCGTACACGCCCATACACATACAGAAGCGCTATGCTCCGCGCTGGTGATAAACAACTGAGGGCGGCCCACGGCCGTATCAACCTCATGGATCCCAGAGCTCAGTGTCTGCCTCATCGCAACACTTCCCCTTGGGAGCATCACGCGAGGGGGCTGGACACGGGGGCTGCGCCCGGGCCACGCCCGAACGCATGCCACCCAGCCAGGTTCCTCGGACATGTTCATCGCACGCCTCTCCCCAAGCAGAGCCAAGGTATGAACATCGTTTGAACGTCAAGGGGGACTCCTGTACATCGTGACTCACGAGCCTAACTGGTCACTTAGTCTCTCACTCATTAGTCCCGAGTGGCTAACGGCGGTTGAGGTATGCACAAGGCCGGGCCCTGTCGAAGTAGAACGCCAGATCCACCCTTACATTCCCTCCCTATTTGCTGTTTGTGCGTCAAGGGGGACTCCTGAGCATCGCGACTCAGGAGCCTAACTTGTCACGTAGCCCCTCACTCCTTGGTTCCGTCCTGGCGATCCGGTCGGGGCTAATGGCAGTTGAGGTATCCGTGGGGCCGGGCTCTGCTGACGTAGAACACAAAGCAAATAGGAAGGAAACCGCAAGATTTCGAAGCAAATCCAGAAGCAAATATTACAAACCATAATTGTTTTCACAATACCAAACGAAAGTTTAAATGCCTCCACGAGGCATGGTTCACATTGCAGGAGTTAAAAACAGGAAGGAAGCCGCGAGAATATCACCCTTGGACAACACCGTCATTCGCCAGGGGCTCTGCCTCCGTGAATTTGTCGCCCCCACTAGCTCCACCTGCCGAGGCCACGGGATCAGCAGCACCTGTCGTGGGCACAGTGGCAAATGCACGGAACTTTGCCAGCAAGGCTTCCACCTGGCCCTTCACGGCTTCAGCAGCAGCAGCAAAGCGCTCGTCGTCCATGGGCTACAGCAGCTCGTCGAGGTTGGTGCCAGGGTCGCGAAGGTAGACGTGGCTGAAGACGCGCGTCAGTGCCGCAGAAGAAAGGACACGAGCTTCAACCTCGGCCATGGGGCCGACACCGATCACAATTTCCTCGAGCTCCTCGACCAAGAAAGGAAGCAGCTGGGCGGGGCCGTCCTTGGCACCAGCCAGCGGTTTCTCCAGGCCGCCCTCATAGAGCGTCTTCAGCGCCTTGCGAGATCTCTCCTCAAGGTGCGCAAAGGCCACGCGGTCCTCGGCCAGGACCTTCGCCTTGGCATCTAGCTCGGCCCTCTCCATCTTCAGCTTATCCTCCAGCGTCCCCAGCCGGCCACATTCAGCGGTCAGCTCGGCGTCGCGGTCCCCGATGGCGTCCTCTCGAGCCTTCATCTCCTCCTCCTTCACCTGGCGGTCGCGAGCCTCTTTGGCGAGCTCATCACGCAAACCCTGCAGCTCGGCCTCCAGCGCCTTGCAACGGTCCCGAGCGACTGTGGCATCCTTCAGTGCCGCATCGTGGGCGGCTGCGGCCTGGGTGGCGACTTGCTTCTCCTCGTCAAAAGCTGTCGCGGCCCGCCTCAGCGCCGCTTGGACGGAGGTGTCGGAATGAACCTAGCTAGAGAACAGCTCTAGGCGCCCGGCCACCAGGTGGGAGTCGGTGCCCTGAAGGTCTTCCTGCAGCTGGCCCAACTTGGAAAGGCACGGTCCAAGACAGTAGAAGAGGCAGGAGGCACAGAACCAGTGGCGCAGGAGGAGGAGGCAGCAGCGTTACTATGGCTCGGGAGACTGGGGGCTCCTGAGCCTTGGGCACCTCAGCAGCAGCATCAAGCACTGGCACCTCCGGAGTCAGTGGGGCCACGGGGACTGGCACCCTGCCCGAGCGCTCCTCCGGGCCTCGCGAGGATGATCGGGTAGGGGAGGTGCGAGCTTCACCGCCTCCCCTTCCCACGGACGAAGGCGTAGCCACGGCAGATGAGTCTGCCCTAGGAAGAGCCACCGTGTCCCCCTTCTTCTTCTTCTTCGCCGCAAGCGGCGGCCTAACCAAGTGATGGAGAACGTCAAGCCTCGGCAGCAAAAACGAGAACAAGGCAGAGTTCGAGCACTTACTGGTCAATCGCGGCATAGGCTACCGACCTCTTGCCGAGCTTAAAGACCGAAAGCCTCTTAGTCCAGGGTGCAGCCTCAAGAGGTCCAAGAGCGGAAGAGGGCGCACCATAAGGGTCGGAGGTGGCTTCGGGCAATGCATGGGCAGGTGTAGCCCCTTGGGAGATCAGCGCCGACATGTCGTTCTTCGGGATCACGGGCGGGTCCTCTTCTTCTCGCACGGCGTCGGCCTCATCGTCGTCTGGTAGGGTGTGGAGGATGTTGGCCCTGCGCTGGGGGGAGGTCTCCCCCGTCCCCTCAGTGGTCGCCTCCAAGTTGCGCTCCTCTTCTTCTTCATCTTCCTCTCCTCCTCCGTGGGAGTCACCAGAAGACACTTCCACCGGCCCAATCGCCCCCTGGGCCACAGGAGGCTCCGCCGGCACCAGGCCGCACCCATCAAAGGTGGGCATGGCATCCACCACATGTTTCTAGTCCTAATGGAGGAACAGGGGAGCTGGGGCACCCCCTAGACCTTCCTGGTCATCCCCAACCAAGAGGTGGACAGCTGCGGCCAGATCCTCGTCGGCCAAGGCCGCTGGGTTCAGGTGAAGATCGTCGTCCGTGCCCCCAAGCGTCAACAACGGGCGCGAGTGCGCCTGAAGCGGAGCCACCCGCTGCGTCAGGAACTCCCTCAGAAGCATGGCCCCTGTGAGCTTCGCCGCCTTCGTGTTGCCCGGCCTCAAGTCGGCATTCATCTTCTCCAGCACCAACTTCGCCCGGTCATCGGTAAACTTCGCGTGAGACCACCCTTCGTTAGACTGGGGTGGCTCCATTGGCAACGCCAATTGGGAGTGGATACATCTGGCATCCATCATGACCCACTTGCTCTGGAAGTTGTCGACCCTCTTCCCAGTCTTTGAGATCGCGTTGGCCTTGTAGTACGCGATGAAGTTGGCGCACGCCAAGGTATGCTTGCCGTTGATTCGGAGGGAGAAGAAGTGACGCAGCAAAGCCACGGATGGCATCACCCCAGCATGCACCTTGCAGTAGTAGGCGAAAATTGACAAAACGAGAACGGATTGGGATGGAGATGAAGGACCTGCAACCTGTAATGGCGGAGGATGGCATAGAAGAACTCGTAGAAGGGAGGAACCAAGCCGGAGACGACGACGTTCATGAAGAAGGGGTAGAAGGTGCTCCCCTTAGCCTCCGGCTTAGCTGAGCCAGCCCGGAGTTCAGTCTCCCCCATCTCGCTGCCCTCCACCGCCGTCATCAGGCGCGTAGCGGCGAGATTCTTCTCCGGCATGTTGGGGACATCCAGGGCCGGCGAATACCAAGCCGGCAGGGCGTCGGCCTTGGCCTTGCAGGGCGGCATTGCTCGCTGAAGGGGAGGAATGGAGCGGATCTGGAGATTTTGGAAGCAAGGGATCAAGGAAGGGGATCTGGAGCAAGGCGAAAGAGAGCAATGAAGGAAAGCCTCACCCAGGCCAGCCTTTTGTCAGTCAGGCAGTTGTCGAGGTAGCATGGGGAAGAGGAGACGCCCATGTCCAATCAATCGCCACGCGGTGACCAAGGCCGCAGGCTGTTGAGCCCGCGGCACTTTGCACTTACCCTTTGGCTTTGCTGCTAAGCCAAGTCCGGGCACGCCTTGGGGCCGGGGGCTACTGTCGGCGTTCTAGGAACAGGGGTCCCCAGACTTGCCTGCCTGCGGCCTGCAGTGTGGCTCAGCCAGTGGCCCAGTACGGCCCGTCTTCATCAACAAACAATCAAGACCCACGCGAGGGGCCGAGCCTCGCGGGGCGGACGATGCGAGGCCTCCCCGGGGGCGACCTCACCGGGCAGGCTCGCGAGGAGGCGGAGAGATCAAGGCGAGGGGTGCCTCGCGAGGTGCTCATGACGCAAGCCATGACGATCAAGACCAGGTGGGCGCCAGGTGGGCGCCAGCCTACGCAGTGTCCTCGTTTCCTCTTTGGTGCAAAGGGGGCAAGCGCAGGCCCGGAGTACCGAGGCATCAGGCAAAGGTTTCCATATCAGTGCAACAAGACCAAGACCAGCAGAGCGCCAGGACGGAGGTCACCATGGATCCCAAGATGGTGTCATCACCAGCACCTTTGGCAGTCGAAGACCACCTTTAGTCAGGATAGCTTGTACTAGGTGTCCCCTTTCGAAATGGCCATTGTTGGCTCCCTTCCCGCTCAATATTTGGGAAGAGTACTAGGGCCTCTATAAATAGGGCTAGCCACGACAGTAGAAGGCATCTGAGATAATCTCATCTAGATGCCAAGTTCAAGCACACCACCACAATAACACCTCTCCTCGCGAGGCTGTTCTTCCTTCGTACTGTTCATCATCATCCCAATAGGCAATCCACCACACCACACACTGGATTAGGGTATTACACCACAATGGTGGCCCGAACCAGTATAAACCTCATGTCTCTTGTGTTGTTCATCGTGCTAGCTTAGAATCGCGGCGAGGTTGTGGGCGTGTTTGGGAGGGAGGAGATCTTCGTGCGCACCCCAGAGTTCGAACCTCAAGGGTTTTGCCGGAACCCGATATCCGACAAAGTATGAAACTAGAATTACATTGTAGATGTGATAGGATGGGTTGCAAGATAATAAAGAACACGTAAATAAAAGCTAGGGGCAGTTTAGATAAATAAACAATTAAGTTAGTTTTAGTAGAGAGTTTTTGTCACAAGAAAGTTATTGTCCCTAGGCAATCGATAATTAGACCGGTAACCATAATTGCAATTTTATACGAGGGAGAGGCATAAGCTAACATACTTTATCTACTTGGATCATATGCACTTATGATTGGAACTCTAGCAAGCATCCGTAACTACTAAAGATCATTAAGGTAAAACCCAACCATAGCATTAAAGTATCGAGTTCTCTTTACTACTATACGCAAACAACCTACTTGCTCGGATTTAAGCTTCTGTCACTTTAGCAACCCAACATAAGGAATCATGAACATATTGCAACACCCTATAGCGGGGATACCTCATGCTTGTGCGACACGGAGAGCACCATAGGACAGCACCAAAATAAAACATGCAACTCAAACCAATCACGATCATCAATCAACCCATAGGACAAAACAGATCTACTCAAACATCATAGGATAGCCATACATCATGGGGAAATAGTGTATAGCGTCAAGCACCATGTTTAAGTAGAGATTATAGTGGGGAGAAGATGTGTTACACTGCTGCATAGAGGGGGAGAGAGTTAGTGATGACGGCGGCGAAGTTGTTGGTGTAGATCGCCATCACGATGATAGCCCCGGCGGCATTTCGGCGCCACCGGGAGATAGGGGAGAGAGCTCCCCTCCTTCTTCTTCTTCCTCCCCCCCCCCCCTAGATGGGAGGAGCGTTTCCCCTCTAGTCCTTGGCTTCCATGGCAGCGGAGGGGCAAGATCCCCTCCAAGATTGGATCTCTCTTTGTGTTTCCTTCTATTTCCGCGTTCCTATTTTCTAGCCTTTCATCGTCTCTTAAACTCTCGAAGATCCGTAACTGCGTTTGGGTTGAAATTTTAAGACGATTTATCCGGATATTAGCTTTCTTGTGGCCGAAGAAGGGCACCAACCGCCTTACGGGGTGTCCACAAGCCTCCCAAGTGCGCCCAGGGTAGGGGCACGCCCATAGGGCTTGTGGGCCCCTCGCCTTAATTCTTTTTCCCAAAAATTACATATATTCAAAAAAATCTCTATAAGTTTTTATCGCGTTTGGACTCCGTTTGATATGGATATTCTGTAAAATAAAAAACATGCAACAAATAGGAACTGGCACTGGGCACTGGATCAATATGTTAGTCCCAAAAATAATATAAAATGTCGCTAAAAGTATATGAAAGTTGTAGAATATTGACATGAAACAATAAAAATATATAGATACGATGGAGACGTATTAGTGATCTATATCCCAGTGACCCCAGTGATAGAACGGGACAAGACACATGTTTGTATTATTGCCATTAAGGATAAAACGATGGTGTTTATTCATATTGCTTGAGTTTACTTTGTCTACATCATGTCATATTTCTTAAGGCGTTACTCCGTTCTTTATGAACTTAATACTCTAGATGCATGCTGGATAGCGGTCGATGTGTGGAGTAATAGTAGTAAATGCAGGCAGGAGTCGGTCTACTTGTGTCGGATGTTATGCATGTATACATGATCATTGCCTTGGATATCGTCATGATTATTCGCTTGTCCATTAATTGCCCAATAGTAATTTGTTTACTGATGCCTACTACCCAAATTTATCCTGGTAGACGTTGTTGGGCCTCTGATGCGGCTTGAACTACGTCGGTATTTCCCCAAAGAGGAAGGGATGATGCAGGACAACTACGGTAGGTATTTCCCTCAATGATGAGACCAAGGTTATCGAACTAGTAGGAGAACCACGCAACACCACGTAAACAACTCCTGCACACAAAGAACAAATACTTGCAACCCGACTAAAAGAGAGGGGTTGTCAATCCCTCATGGGTAAAAAGATGGATAAAATTGTAGTAGATTGGATAAATAGATCTCGCGGGAACACGAGATAAAATAAATAAGTAAAAATTGCAGCAAGGTGTTTTTGTATTTTTGGTTTAACAGATCTGAAAATAAAACAAAATAAAAATATATAACGGAGGCAAATATCATAAAGAAGAGACCCGGGGGTCGTAGATTTCACTAGTGGCTTCTCTCGAGAAAAATAACATACAGTGGGTAAAAAAATTACAGTTGGGCAATTGATAGAACTTCAAATAATCATGACAATATACAGGCAATGATCATTATATAGGCATCACGTCCAAGATTAGTAGACTGACTCCTGCCTGCATCTACTACTATTACTCCACTCATCGGCCGCTATCCAGCATGCATCTAGTGTATTAAGTTCATGTAGAAACAGAGTAATGCAATAAGAACGATGACATGATGTAGACAAGAACTATTTATGTAGAAATAGACCCCATCTTGGTATCCTTAATAGCAACGATACATACGTGTTGGTTCCTCTTCCGTTACTAGGATCAAGCACCGTAAGATCGAACCCATCACAAAGCACCTCTTCCCATGGCAAGAAAAATCGATCTAGTTGGCCTAACTAAACCAAAGATTCGAAGAAGAAATATGAGACTATAAGTAATCATGCATATAAGAGATCAAAGAAGACTCAAATAAACTTCATGGATAAAAAGATAGATCTGATCATAAACTCAAAGTTCATCAAATCCCAACAAACACACCGCAAAAAATAGTTACATTAAATAGATCTCCAAGAGACCCTTGTATTGAGAATCAAGAGATAGAGAGAGAGAGAGAGAGAGAGAGAGAAAGGAATCCATCTAGCTACTAACTACGGACCCGTAGGTCTACAATGAACAACTCACGCGTCATCGGATAGGCACCAATGAGGATGATGAACCCCTCTGTGATGGTGTCTAGATTGGATCTGGTGGTTCTCAAACTTGTGGCGGCTGGAATTGATTTTTGTTGACTCCCCTTGGGTTTCTAGAATATTGGGGTATTTATAGAGCAAAGAGGCGGTGTGGGAGGCCACCGAGGTGGGCACAACCCACCTGCATGCGCCTGGGGGCACAGGCGCGCCCTGGTGGGTTGTGCCCCCCTTGGGCCACTCCTAGGTGCTTCTCTGGCCAATTGGGTGTCTTTTGGTCCATAAAAATTCCACAAAAATTTTCACTGCATTTGGACTCCGTTTGGTATTGATTTCCTGCGATGTAAAACACAAGCAGAAAACAACAATTGGCACTGGGTACTATATCAATAGGTTAGTACCAAAAAATTTATACAAAATGATTATAAAATGATGGTAAAACATCCAAGAATGATAATAAACAGCATGGAACAATCAAAAATAATAGATACATTGGAGACGTATCAGCATCCCCAAGCTTAATTCATGCTCGTCCTCGAGTAGGTAAATGATAAAAACAATTTTTTTATGTGGAATGTTGCCTAACATGTTCATCACATATTTTTTTCTTTGTAGCATGGACATTTGGACTTTTATATGGTTCAAAACAATAGTATAGTTTTGACATGAAGACTTTAATGCTCAAGCATATCAACAAGCAACCATGTCTTTCAAAATATCAACGCTAAAGCAAGTATCCCTACCCCATTATGATCAATCATTGATCCATTCATGAAACACACTCGCATATTAGCTACACCCAATGCTCAAGTACGATCATATATAGTGCCCCTTAGTTGGTGAGAAGATGGAGACTCAAGTAAAAATAAAAAAATGATAAATTAAATAGAAAGGCCCTTCGCGGAGGGAAGTAGGGATTTGTAGAGGTGCCAGAGCTCAAAGCGAAAAAGATAGAGATAAAACATTTTGGGTGGCATGCTTTTCATGTCAACGAAAACGATCAAGTAGTTCCCAATACTTTCCCTGATAGATATATCATAGGCGGTTCCCAAATGGAAAATAAAGTTTATTCCTTTTTCAACCATACTTTCACTTTCCATGGCTAGCCGTATCCACGGGTGCTTTCCATACCAACACTTTCCTAGGAATTTATTATTTGACAACATAAAGTAAATTTATTTTTCATTTCGGGACTGGGCATCCCTAATACCTTTATCATACTCTTGTGCAATGATAAAGTGAATAAACACTCATCTTGAGAATAATATATCTAGCATGGAAATATATTAGCCACCCCCTAGCGTTTCATGAGCGGTACGAGCACACAAAAGATAAGTTTATTTTGAAAATTAGAGATGGCACATACAAATTTGCTTAGAACGGCAAAAGAATACCGCGCATAGGTAGGTATAGTGGACTCATGTGGAAAAATTGGTTTAAAGGATTTTCAATGCACAAGTAGTGATCGTATTTAGTGCAAAATGAAGGCTAGCAAAAGATTGAGAAGCATCCAACCAAGAAACAAAAAATCTCATAAGCGAGTATTATGCATAACTAACACTGAATAATGCACCACAAGTAGGATGTAATTTCATTGCATAACTATTGACTTTCGTGCTTGCATAGGGAATCGCAAACCTTAACACAAATATTCTTACTAAAGCATAATTACTCACCAACATGACTCACATATTGTATCGACATATATCAAAACTATTACAAGGAACCAAGTTTATTTTTTCCAGTGATCTTCATGAAAGTTTTTTATATATCGTCCTTGGATATCTATCACTTTGGGATTAGTTTCATATGTTGCTTTTGATAAGCTCAAACAAATATAAGTGAAGATCATGAGCATAATATTTCTTTCTCTCAAAATAATTTAAGTGAAGCAAGAGAGAATTTCTTTTAAAAATTTACAAACTCTCAAATAAATCTAAGTGAAGCATGAGAGCATTTCTTCAAAAATACTAAATCACACCATGCTCAAAAAGATATAAGTGAAGCACTAGAGCAATTCCATAGCTCATAAAGATTTAAGAGAAGCATAGCATGCAATTCTAACAAGTCATAGCATAATTTTGGCTCTCTCAAATAGATGTGTCCAGCAAGGATTAATGACTTAAAATAAAAATCAAAACAAGCAAAGACTCATATCATACAAGATGCTCCAAGAAAAACTCATAGTATGTGATGAATTAAAATATAGCTCCGAGTAAAATACCGATGATCGTTAAAAGAAAGAGGGGATGCCACTCGGGCATCCCCAAGCTTAGTTGCTTGCTTCTCTTTGGGTAATAGCTTGGGATTCCATGGGAATACCCAAGCTTTAGGCTCTTCTTACTCCTTATTCCTTCATCCATCGTAATATCACCCAAAACTTGAAAACTTCAATCACACAAAACTCAACAAAACCTTCGTGAGATCCGTTAGTATAAGAAAGCAAATCACTACTACAAGTACTGTTGCAAACCCATTAATATTTTATTTTTGCATTATATCTACTATATTCCTACTTTTCTATGGAAAAAACTCTTCAAAGGAAACTATAGAATCATCAAAACAAGCACACAACGCAAAGAAAACAGAATCTGTCAAAAAAAGAACAGTCTGTAGCAATCAGGATATTTCGAATACTTATGAAACTCCAAATTTTTTGAAAAATTAGGAAAACGTGAGAAATTTTTATTTTAATCTTCTTCACGAAGAATTGGTATTTTATCACCCTTCTGTTAAAAAGGTAAATTATTTTCGTGAGCGCAAAAGTTTCTGTTTTTCAGCAAGATCAAATCAACTATCACCCAACATTATTCTAAAGGCTTTGCTTGGCACAAACACTAATTGAAACACAGAAAACACAATCATAATAGTAGCATAATTGTGCAAACACTCAAGAACAGAAAGAAAAAGACAAAAATAAAATTTATTCATTGGGTTGCCTCCCAACAAGCGCTATCATTTTATGCCCCTAGCTAGGCATAATGCAAAGGATCTAAGTATTGTCATCTTTGTTTCTAGATCCATATGATGCCCTCGTGATTGATTCATATAGTGGCCTAATTCTTGTTATAGGGAAGTGTTCCATACCCTTTCTTAGTGGAAACTAAAACTTAATATTTCCTTGTTTCATATCAATCACGACACAATAGTGCGTAAAAACGGTCTACCAAAAATAATTGGACAAGACAGATTGCAATCATTGTCAAGAACAATAAAATCTATGGGCACATAATTCCTATTTGCAAGAATAAGAACATCATTAATTCTTCCCATAGGCTTTTTAATATTAGAATCCACCAAGTGCAAATTTAAAGAACATTCTTCAATATCGGTAAGACCAAGCACATCACATAAAGATTTCGGAATTGTATAAACACTAGCACCCAAGTCACATAAAGCAAAACACTCATAATTTTTAATCTTGACTTTGATAGTAGGTTCCCATTCATCATGTAATTTCTAGGAATTGAAACTTCTAATTCCAACTTTTCTACTAAAGCTTCCATCATACCATCAACAATATGTTTAGTAAAAGCTTTATTTTGTTCATAAGCATGGGGTGAATTTATCATGGATTGCAACAAATAGATACAATCAATAAAAGAGCAATTATCATAATTAAAGTCTTTGTAATCCAAAAGAGTGGGCACATCACTAGTTAAAGTCTTGACCTCTTCAAACCCACTTTTATCAATTTTCTCAACAAGATTTTCACCCTCTGAATTGTCGGGACGCCTTCTAGCTAAAGTTGACTCTCCTTCAGTCCCTTTGTTATCAATCTTAATTTTACGAAACAAAGAATCAATAGAATTAACACCCATCATTTTAATATCTTCATCATTTTTATCTTCTAACAATATTGGTTTAGCGGCCATTTGATTTACCAGGGTAGCTTGTGCATCAAATATTTTACCTAGCAAACTTTCAGCAAAAGCATACTTAGATTGGAGATTGCAAACTTCTCTACTAACACCATCAAGTTGTTTTGTTATAGCATCTATCACAACGGAGTGCTCCTTAAGTTCTTCGGTAAAATACTTATTATGCTCAAATTGTGTAGCCATATATTCCTTAGTACTTTTCTCAATTTCAAGCAAAATATTGGGGTAAGGAACATCATAATATTTTCTTTGAGGCACCATGACTACGCAAACAAGACTGAACTAAAAAACAGACCTAACAAGAAAATGGCGAACGAAAAAGGGCGAATAAAACGGCAAATGTTTGTGAAGTGGGGGCGAGGAAAACGAGAGGCAGATGGCAAATAATGTAAATTGCAAGGAGATGAGATTTGTGATTAGGAACCTGCTAGATTTTGATGATGTCTCCCTGGCAATGACACCAGAAATTCCATTTGATGGGGCTTGAACTATGTCGGTATATCCCCAAAGAGGAAGGGATGATGCAGCACAGCTACGGTTGGTATTTCCCTCAGTGATGAGACCAAGGTTATTGAACCAGTAGGAGAACCATGCAACACCACGTAAATAGCTCCTACACACAAAGAACAAAATACTTGCAACCCGACATAAGAGAGGGGTTGTCAATCCCTCACGGGTAAAAAGATAGATAAAATTATAGTAGATTGGATAAATAGATCTCGCGGGAACGCGAGATAAAATAAATAAGTAAAAATTGTAGCAAGGTATTTTTATATTTTTGGTTTAATAGATCTGAAAATAAAAGCAAATAAAAATAGATTGTGGAGGCAAATGTAATAAAGAAGAGACTCGGGCCATAGATTTCACTAGTGGCTTCAGTCGAGAAAAATAGCATACGGTGGGTAAAAAAATTACTGTTGGGCAATTGATAGAACTTCAAATAATCATGAAAATATCAACGCAATGATCATAATATAGGCATCACGTTCAAGATTAGTAGACCGGCTCCTGCCTGCAGCTACTACTATTACTCCACACATCAATAGCTATCCAGCATGCATCTAGTGTATTAAGTTCATGGAGAAACGGAGTAATGCAATCAGAACGATGACATGATGTAGACAAGATCCATTTATGTAGAAATAGAACCCATCTTGTTATCCTTAATAGCAACGATACATACGTGTCAATTCCCCTTCTGTCACTGGGATCAAGCACCGTAAGATCGAACACATCACAAAGCACCTCTTCCCATGGCAAGAAAAAATGATCAAGTTTGGCCTAACTAAACCAAAGATTCGAAGAAGAAATACGAGGCTATAAGTAATCATGTATATAAGAGATCAAACAAGACTCAAATAAGTTTCATGGATAAAAATAAAGATCTGATAATAAACTCAAATTTCATCGGATCCCAACAAAACCACCGCAAAAAAAGAGTTAAATCAAATAGATCTCCAAGAGACCATTGTATTGAGTATCAAAAGAGAGAGAGGAAGCCATCTAGCTACTAACTATGGACCCGTATGTCTACAATGAACTACTCACACATCATCGCAGAGGCACCAATGAGGATGATGAACCCCTCTGTGATGGTGTCTAGATAGGATCTAGTGGTTCTGAAACTTGCAGCGGCTGGAATTGATTTTCGTCAACTCCCCTAGGGTTTCTAGAATATTGGGGTATTTATAGAGAAAAGAGGCTGTGCGGGAGGCCTCCGAGGTGGGCACAACCCACTTGGGTGCGCCTGGGTGCCCAGGCGTGCCCTGGTGGGTTGTGCACCCCTCAGGGCACCCCCCCAAGTGCTTCTCCGGCCCATTGGGTGTCTTCTGGTCCATAAAAATTCCACAAAAAGTTTCCCTGCATTTGGACTCTGTTTGGTATTGATTTCCTGCAATGTAAAAAACAAGCAGAAAACAACAATTGGCACTCGGCACTATGTCAATAGGTTAGTACCAAAAATGGTACAAAATGATGGTAAAACATCCAAGAATGATAATATAACAGCATTGAACAATAAAAAATTATAGATACGTTGGAGACGTATCAGCCTCCAAGTGCAGAGTTTTGTAGGACAGTAGCAAATTTCCCTCAAGTGGATGACCTAAGGTTTATCAATCCGCACTATAAAAAAAGACACATCCGTGATATTTTGGGCCGAACGAATTTCTTTCTGTCATGCTTATAACACTTCTATGACGATAATTGTGAAAAAACCTGGTATCATCATAGATGTGGTGGGCCCCTACTTCTATGAAAAAAAATCATGATAGAAAATGGACTTTTCATCCTGGGCGGGCCGGAGACGCAACTGCATGACATTCTTTGGGCTGTCCATAACAGAAAAAACTGAGGTAGAAGCGAGGGCGAGGAAAATATCGAGGAGTTCCCGGTTACGGTGGGTGGTCGGGGCCGAGCGATGCACTGTGGTTTGCGCGTTTCTCTAGTGTACGTGTGTGTGTGTGTGAGGTCTTGGCTAACTGAACCCGAGAAATCGCACGTTACTGAACCCGAGCGATCGATCCCTTGGCTGTTAACTGAACCCGTCATTCGCTGCTGACTGAACCCGAGCAATTCCTTCACTGATGCTGCTAACTGAACCCGAGCAATTCCTTCGCTGCTGCTGCTAACTAAACCTGAGCGATCGATCATTGTTGCTGCTTACTGAAGCCGATCAAGCCCCCGTGCGAGATGTAGCCAGCCGATGTTGGGTTTCCTCTTGATGAACGATGACCGTTGCTATTGTGCGTGCGGTACGTAGAACGAGTCGAGACGTGGTGAGTCGAGCCGATTGGTTGGCTATGGATGAACAGTTCCGGTGGGGGTTGGATGAACAACACCCCGTGGTAGTAGGCCATTGCCCTGGATGAACAGGACCCCGAGGAGGCCGCCGCACCCCAGCTGGTTGGGGGTGGATGAACAGGACCCTGAGGAGGCCGTCGCACCCCAGCCGGTTTGGGGTGCATGAACAGGACCCCATGGAGGCTGGATGAACAGCAGCTGGTGGAGGCTGGATGAATAGTAGCCGTGGCGGCTGGAGGAGGTCGATGGTGGATGAACAGTAGCCCGTGGAGGCTAGAGCGTGGCAGTAGACGGTGGATGAACAGGATCCCGTTTTGACCATAGGCGCTCCAACACAAGTCTGTTTCTTCCGTTTTGCGGTACACCACACCCCTCCCGATCAACAGGACCCCGTTTCGACCGTAGGCACTCGAACACAAGTCCATTTCCTCCGTTTTGCGGTATGCTAGACCCCTCCAGATGAACAAGATCCTGTTTAGACCGTTGCCGGTCGAACAGAAGGCCGTTTCCTCCGTTCTGCGGTACTCCAGACCCTGTTTCGGCTGTTCCGTCCAAGCCGGTTAGTTCCCGTTGAACAGGACGCATTCCGACCCAGTCGGTTGCCTCCCGATGAACAGGACGATGCTTCTCCATTCCGACCCAGCCGGTTCTCTGCCTGATGAACAGGACGCCATTGTTGTCGCCCATTGCCTCTCCATGTACACAAGCCCTGGCCGTTCGTATATATGCGCGAGTACGCGCTCAAGACCCCGCCTGTATGTATGTACGTGGCCATATTTTTTGCCCTGTGGTTGTATGTACGTGTACATGACTTAGATGGGACTGCGTGAACTGCTATGTCGGGTGCTCTACAACGACACATGACGCTACTTACTCGGCCACGGTTCATACTTGCAGAGAGACCGATCTACCAATATGTACGTACACACTCACGACCAGACACACAACACTACATATGCTTTGACCGGGTGGGTCCTAGCGGTCAGGGAGGATAAGGACGCACTTCCTTGTGTGCGAAGATATAGTTGGTCGGTCCCAGCTGTCAGGAGGAGGAATCGCTTTTATTTTGCGAGTAATAAGGAGGCACTTCTTTGTGTTCGAAGATGTAGCTGGTGGGTCCAGGTGTCAGCCTCACCACCTAAAGTCCTCTTCGGATGGATGTCCTTCGTTGACCATGTTGACCACGCTGCGCCAAGAGCACCAAGGCGGTGGAAAACGGCAAGGCCTAGGAAGGGAATGATGCGGAGCCGGGGAAGACGCAGTAGTGGATGCCCACGCAGAGGGGAGTACGTGGGTTGACTGCTTCGGCTGCGGTGTGAGGCTGTCGTCGCTGGAGAATAACAGGAGGTGTGGATGAGTATAGAGGGATGGCATGGCCAGCGGTGGCAGCACAGCCGGACAGAAGAGGCAGGAGCATGTGGCACGACCAACGCTGGTTTGGGCGGCTGGAGCAAGAACACCAGAGGTTGAAGAAGCTTGACGTTCGTTGGATGGAAATCGTACGGTCACTACAGCTAGAATCGTTTATATTGACTAAGTTGACAAAGCCCTTGGTACGTGTCAACTTAGTAGGCCCACAGGTTAGCCTCTGAAACGATGCGCCCCAGATGTCAGGGGGGGGAATCATTTTTTGGGCGGCTGAAGCAAGAATATATGAGATTGAAGAACAAGCACGACATCCGTTGGATGGACATCCAACGACCACTGCTGCTAGAACCGTATGTTGACTATAAGTTGACAAAGCCTTGCGTACGCATCAACTTAGTAGGCCCACAAGTGTGTGATAGAGAACATATAGCTCATTTGCGATTTGTAAGAATGTACGACTCATTTTTGAATTCTAACGGAGTTTACTACAGCCCATTTACAGTTTGTTAAAAGTACATCCCATTTTATAGCTAGGACAACGATTAAAAATTTCAACCAAACGCTCAAAACAGAATTCAATAAAATTTCCCACATTTTGATGGGATCCAAAATATTTTTATCCCAAAATTTCAAGTCAGATTAAATATAATTTCAAAATAAATTTCTATTACGTAAAAATCCAACGAAATATTGCGCGCGACAATTAATGAAATTAAAATTTTCAAAATCGAATAATAATAGTTTTTAAAAACTAATTACGTGTTTGGTGTATTTTTTATAGTTACTGCCCAGTTTTTATAATTACATCCCATTTATTATTTATTAAAACACATTTTCTTGTTAAGCCTAATGCATCCCTCCTACGAAAGATTTGCAGCCCAGCGGGGCGGAGAATAACAAGTTGACCTTGCCTGGGTATTCCTCAAAAAAAGTATAGTTGGGCTAGCCATCTTAAGCTTGAAAAATAATAATATCTGGGCTGGATATCTGGCCTGGGTTAGACGGGCCACAGCCCACCCAGTTGGTAACCTGCTCACCTTTGAACAACAACAAAAACATCACTCAAGAAAAGCTCTGCAGTGCTCACACCTCAAAAACACAAATACTGCTCGAGCTGCTTGGTCCCAGCTGCCGGCTGCTCCTTGTGCAATTCTCTCGTTTATTGACTACATAGGTTGACAATGGTGTGGGATCGTGATGTCAGGAAACCAGGAGGAAGCAAAAAAATTATAGTTGTATACAATAAGGAGGCACTTGCGTACGTGCGGCTATGACCCTGGTGGGTCCCCACTGTCATCCTCTCCAAGTAAAGTCATCTCCTCATTCTTCATGTCCGTTGACCATGTTGACAATGCGAGTCGGTGGCATCACGGCGAGTGCAACAACTCGAAGGACGACGGAGAGGGCCTCACGGGCCCTATGGATGGTCTAATACAGCGCTTGCTGCTCATTCAGGAAGCCAGGATCATAGGGCCACATGTCCGCGACAACATTGTCGTGCGCTTGGTCGCCGGTGCTCGTTGAGGAGATGGAGGTTGCGGCACAAGTCCTCCTACGCTGGTAGCTCTTCTGCCATTAGGGCGTCGAAGTGCACCCGCACCTGCTCTATGGTGAACACGACATGAACCAGCTTGGACGGTGGCGCCGGCTACTGGTTGGAAGCTACGTCCATCGTCTGATTGTCGTCGCTTAGCTTGGCGACCTCGCTGGTGAGCCAGCATGTCCGGCTGCTGGACTGACCCGCTGCCAAGCATGAGTCTAACCGCCCTAGCCCACCCAGACCGCCTCCCTCGCCCACGCGCGCTTTCCGCCGGGAACGGTCAGCGCCACCCGCGCCGCTTCCCAGTGCAGGCGATTGCTCCGTGTTCAAATGACGCAAGTGCCGTCCGTCCGTCCATCTGCCGCCCACATTCATGATACGCAGTTGCCGAGGTGGCTACTTCGGCGCCACCCGTCTGTCCCTCCGCCGCCCACAATTGATATATAAACTACTGCGCCGGCCATAGCCGCAGTCATCCGCCTATGTTCCCTTTCTCTTGTCCACACAACTACTGCCCACCATGGCTTCCTCGCGCTCCAGCGCTCTTCGGGGCGGGCAGACGACGAACCACAAGGAGATGGCAGTCATTGCTGCCGACTGGCAGGCCGGTATGCAGCCAGAGGATGATGATGTCCCAATGGAGAACATGGTAGTCGTCAATCCGGCGCCAACCCCCTCCTCCGCGCCATCCTTGCCGGTGCATTGCACCATGACCAATGGCGAGGCCCGTGCCCAATACATGGACACGATGAGGCAGAAGCGTCAGGAGCAATTCCGGGAGGCGCAGGCAGACGCGCCTACAACCACCATCTCCTCTAGGAGCACCTGCAGGTGGAGGAGCCGATCGCCGCGGAGCGGGCGGAGCAGGAGGTGCTGCTCGACTCGTACCGCTCCGCCCGCAAGAACCGCCTTGCGTGCTGGCGGTACCGCATGCGGGTGATACGTCCATTTTGCATCATGATTTTATATCAATATTTATTACATTATGGGCTGTTATTACACATTTTGTCACAATACTTATGCCTATTCTCTCTTATTTTACAAGGTTTACATGAAGAGGGAGAAAGCCGGCAGCTGGAATTCTGGACAGAAAAAGAAGCAAATATTAGAGACCTATTCTGCACAACTCCAAAAGTCCTGAAACTTCACGGAGGCATGTTTTGGAATATATAAAAAATACTGGAGAAAGAATCAACCAGAGGGGGCCCACACCCTGGCCACGAGGGTGGGGGGCGCGCCCTACCCCCCTAGGCGCGCCCCCTGCCTCGTGGGCCCCCGGGCAGGCCTTCAGTGCCCATCTTCTGCTATATGAAGTCTTTCACCCTGAAATAATTCAGGAGGAAGCTTTCGGGACGAAACACCGCCTCCACGAGGTGGAACCTGGCGAAACCAATCTAGGGCTCCGGCGGAGCTATTTTGCCGGGGAAACATCCCTCCGGGGCGGTGAAATCATCACCATCATCATCACCATCGATCCTCTCAGCGGGAGGGGGTCAATCTCCATCAACATCTTCACCAGCACCATCTCCCCTAAAACCTAGTTCATCTCTTGTATCCAATCTTTGTCCCAAAATCTCAGATTGGTACTTGTGAGTTGCTAGTAGTGTTGATTACTCCTTGTAATTGATGCTAGTTGGTTTATTTGGTGGAAGATCATATGTTCAGATCCTTTATGCATATTAATACCTCTCTGATTATGAACATAAATATGATTTGTGAGTAGTTACGTTTGTTCCTGAGGACATGGGAGAAGTCTTGCTATAAGTAGTCATGTGAATTTGGTATTCGTTTGATATTTTGATGAGATGTATGTTGTCTTTCCTCTAGTGGTGTTATGTGAACGTCGACTACATGACACTTCACCATTGTTTGGGCCTAGAGGAAGGCATTGGGAAGTAATAAGTAGATGATGGGTTGCTAGAGTAACAGAAGCTTAAACCCTATTTTATGCGTTGCTTCGTAAGGGGCTGATTTGGATCCACATGTTTCATGCTATGGTTAGATTTACCTTAATACTTCTTTTGTAGTTGTGGATGCTTGCAATAGGGGTTAATCATAAGTGGGATGCTTGCCCAAGGAAGGGCAGTCCCCAAGCACCGGTCCACCCACATATCAAATTATCAAAGTAATGAACGTGAATCATATGAGCATGATGAAAACTAGCTTGACGATAATTCCCATGTGTCATCGGGAGCGTTTTCCTTCATATAAGACTTTGTCCAGGCTTGTCCTTTCTACAAAAAGGATTGGGACAACTTGTTGCACCTTATTTACTTTCATTACTTGTTACCTGTTACAAATTACCTTATCACAAAACTATCTGTTACCGATAATTTCAGTGCTTGCAGAGAATACCTTACTGAATACCGCTTGTCATTTCCTTCTGCTCCTTGTTGGGTTCGACACTCTTACTTATCGAAAGGACTACGATAGATCCCCTACACTTGTGGGTCATCAGCGGGTGGCGGAGGTTGTGGCCGCCTACAAAGAGGGCGATGAAGCGGACGAGGCGTTGTTTGGCGAGACCGAGAACGAGCCGGAGGACAATGCCGCTTCCGCTGAGTCCCTGCTCTGCTGACATCGACGAGGAACTGCTCCGGCGAGGCCCCGCCGTGCCAACAATGAGGCAGAGGACACCGCCGGCTCCGCCGATGCCCCACCCCGCCGGCTTCGGTGAGGCCTTGCTCCGCCAAGGCCCCGCCGCACCAACAACGAGGCAGAGGACATCGTCAGCTCGGCCGAGGCCCTGCCACGTCGGCTTCAGTGAGGCCCCGCCTCGGCAACAATGAGGCCGAGGACATCGCCGGCTCTGCCGAGGCCCCGCCTTGCCGGCAACAAGGGGGAGGATTTCCCCCGCTCCACTGAGGCACCGCCCCGCCGGCAATGAGACATAGGACATCGCCGGCTCCGTCAAGGCCCCGCCCCACTGCCAATGAGGCTGCACCACACAGAAAATGAGGAAGAGTATAATACGGTAGGTCGCCGTCGCTCGGGTCCAAGTAAGGCCACTGCTGCTACCCTCCGGTTGAAGCAAAGCTTGGCGGGTTGACCATTGATGGCCGATTAGCTTCTTGGCAGGGTTGTGGAGTCGGAGAGCTATGCTAGAAAAGGATGTTGCTTCAGTTACTTAACTGCAGTGCAGTTGGGTCACTGACATGTGGGCCCAATAGGTATCCGGCCCGCATGTCAGTGACCCAACTGCAACTGCAGTTAAGTCACTGAAGATTCTGTTCGGCTGAGCCGGACACGGGTGGGTAGCTTCGGTTAATAAATTATACCTTCAGCGCACCCCTTTTTAGTTGAAGAATGTATGAAATGTAATGAAATCTGGCATGTTTATATGAAATTTGGTAGTGTATGAATGAATTTAGTTTGATTAGTTTGAATTCTTGTATCACTGGTATTGGATGAACATGAAAAACAATACTCCATACTAGTATTATTCCTAGGGTGATCACATCATTTGCAGCAGTTTCACACGTACTCCCTCTGGTCCTTTTTAGTCTACATATAAGTTTTGTGTGAAGTCAAAGTATCTCTACTTTGACCAATCTTATAGAAAGAAGTATCAACATTCACAATGTAAAATCAACTAACTTGAAAGAAATCTAATATGCAAAGTAAAAAGGAACAAAGGGAGTACAAAAAGTTTCAGCAGCTTTTTAGTGTTCATGTACATTGCAATCAAACACACAGGCCTGGCAATTCATAGAGAACATTCAAAACAATCGATGATTATGCATCTCAGTGATTCACATGTTAGAGCCAATATTTACTTCACAACTAAAGAATAAAGAAAAATTGATCGATTCTGCTAACCGCAAGGGCGTTCCATTCAAAAATATCAAATGCATGTCTTCTTGCTAACATCAATGAGCAAGATTTGACAAGGTTGTCCCATTCCAAAATGTCAAATGCGTGTTGTTTTGCGTACATCAATGAGCAAACTTCGACAAGGTTTTCCCATTCCAAAATATCAAATGCATACGATTGTGGAATGGTCAGCGTTTGCCATTAGTTTGGACATTGACATGGCACCTCGTGCTAAATAAACCAGTTGTTCTTTTTGTGCAGTTCCACAAAAATCAAACAAATTCGTGCGTAGCTTGTGTGATTTCACCTTTTATATGTTGGAACACCTTGAACATATCGGCACCTCCTTTCTTGTGGTGGAAATGAATGATTCCCATTGAAATTAAGCTGAGCACCCCTATTTGCATAAATACAAAAAATGATTAGTAAAGCAAACTGTATTATGAATTTACAGTTTAAATAGTGTAGAGCACACTTTTTAAAAAATGGAACTCACCGGAAAGAATCCTAGAACAACATTGTACTTGCGCATCACAGCAAAAAAGATGGAAATATGTGAGTCCTTCTAAGCTGGAGTTAGTTTGATCTTGTGGGGAGTAATGTAACCATCCTTCAACTGCTCCTTCTGATGAGAAGATAGACTAGGCTTCTTTATCCTAGCATAATCGGAACTAGTCACTTCACGTACTCATTGTTGTTCTTCAGAGGAGGAGGATCCTACTGTGCAAAGAAAAGAGAACAACTAAATGCTAGCATCTGTTTGCTCGAAAAAAAGGGAAAAGAAATACTTAAAACAACCATTACATTAACAAAGGGAGTAATTGATGAAATATATAGTCACAAAGAGATGCATCTCCTCATTATCCTCATAGGAAATAATATGATACCAAACACAGCAGCTCAACTTGAACTGTATTATTACTTAATTTTATCAGTGGCTATAACGGTGGCAAACTGGTGGATCAATTTATTAGCAGCCTTTGATTAACATGTGAAACAATACCACTTTCTCATGAGAGTAGCTAAACAGTAGCACAACGCCAATAGAGATGACAAAGCTCAATCATATGGATGAAATTCGTGGGCCGGTACCAACCTTTGTCAGAAGGCTTATTGTGTAGAGCTAGCAGATAAACTGATGAAGCACTTCTTGGGAACCATCCATTATTATCTACTGTGGTTGCCAAGCTTACTATAAACTTCTCGATTAGTTTAATGTTTCCAACATCTTCTTCTGCAGTTCCACTAAAATATATGTCATCTTCAAACAAGATCCCTGTTTGCACAAGTAGAGATAATTACATATTACATTAGGGATGGCATCAAATCACAGTGGCAAAACAATTGCTCGTTCCAGACATAGCAAAATTAAGATGCAAAACTATTTCATTACTTGTGTCATCACAGTTCTAGTGCTTCATTACAGCACCGGGAGTTGGTTTTTGTTCTTCTTCCACTTGTTCTTCCCCTTCATCACTACGTTCAATAACAGACAAGCTTCGCCTTCAATGTAAGATTTGGCATGTCAATTAGGGAGCACAAGTATAGCACTAAACAACGACATTAATTTTTTGATGACAGTAGCAAAATACAGGCTAACAGTTGTGAAATATCATTATCTTACCTCAATGGGATATTACGATTCACATATAGATTGGAAGTCTTGTCTCCATTTGTGTAGTTCACTAAAATCAAGCAACATTACCATATATAGCACAACATATGAAAGCACACTGCACAATCATGTGAAAGAAGGCTAGTACTAACCTCTCATGATGCAGAATTCAAACAACTCACAAGAAGAAGATCTCAAACAAATTTGCCAACACGGATAGGAAGTCAGATCTCCTCTTGTGCAGTTCCACTAAGATCAAGCAATCAAGCAACATTGTCGGTGTGACATTTTGGTTGAACTGCACAAGACACTCTTAAAACAAAAGTGTTTTGTGTAGTGCAACAAAAGGTCGCAATAGCAACGAGGTGACGTAGATAACCATGTTTACACAGAGGTGCAAAGGAAACAACTACTGGTCAATAGCGGTGGATGACACAGAAGCCCACAAAAAGAAAGCAAGACAGTAGCATTTCTCAAATGGTGGCATTGATTCATATTAACAGAGATATTATATTAACAATAAAATTAGTTAAACATGTAATTTGCTTTTAATTGTGGCATTGCTTCAATTTTCCAGCCGCATTATTAGAGGGTGTTTGTTTACAGGGACTTTTTGGTGTGGGGACCAAAAAAATTCCCTTTTAGTCCCATCTAAACCAAACAGGAGGGACTTTTAGGGACTAAAAGTGGGCATTTGGGCCTAAAGAAAGAAGACCCTGAGGGAGAGTCTTTTTTGGACTTTTTTCCAACAGTTGCCCCTGCCCCGCATTGCACCTTATCTCTATTAGTTCGTTACTAGGGGTAACATGGTCTTTTAGCATGTCATTTAATAACCTCTGGTCCATGTTTAGTCCAAAGAACCAAACAGGTAGGGACTAGGGACTTTTTAGTTGGTACTAAAAAAAGTCCTAGGACATTTTAACCAAATAAGGCCTTAGATTAACAATAGCTAAAGAGTTGTACGGGACAGTGGACGCACCAGCACCATGTGCATCTACCGATGTATAAAGGGATGATGCGCAGTCTGTTACAACAAAGAACAAAAAACCAAGGAGCATTGTGAACGCCAGGATAGTGTCCGGCTCTGTAAAATAAATTCCACATACCACCGCAGAGAGAATAATATTTACACAAGTTCAATCTGCTGACGTATTTTGTGGCGTGATGTCACACCACTACCAAGCCTTTACTTAAATCGTTTTTATTATACCACCTCAGCGCGTTTAGCGAAGCGGTTTCCTTGGCACGTCTTGTCGAAGCAGAGATCGTGTTCCCCTTATTCCGGTATTCCCATAAATACGGACGTGGGTAACCCAACCGCGCCCGTTGCCACGCCCCCTCCATCGAAGGCGGGTTCCAAACGGTCACGGAGACGGCTCTTGGTATTCTCCTTCTTTGTAATGAGACCCATGATCGTTCTTTTTCTTCAATCCTCAATCAAATCCGCCCCGAGCTCCAACACTCAGGGCTCCAGATTTGAGCGCTTCGGAACTTCGACAATGTCCGGCTCCGACTTGCAGGGCCGGTGGATGCCCTCCTCCTCATGGAGGAGGACGTGCTAAAGCTGAGAGAAGCCAGGTACTTAACCTACGAGATTTCGCATAGGTTTCCTGCCCAAGGGCAAGTCATTCCCACTCCCGAGCCAGGCAAGAGCGTCGTGTTCGTGTCTCACCTCCGTCGGGGTTTAGGCTTCCCGATGGATCCCTTCGTGAGGGGGCTCATGTTTTACTCTGGGTTGGAATTCCACGACTTGGCTCCGGAGTCCATCCTCCACATCTCATCATTCATTGTCGTCTGCGAAGCCTTCCTCCGCACTACCCCTCACTTCCGTTTGTGGCTCAAAACCTTCAATGTGGAGCCGAAGATGGTCGAGGGGCGTTAAGCAGAGTGCGGCGGGGCAGCTGTAAGCAAGAGGGCCGATGCTCCATGGCCCGAGGGCTCTTTCCAGGAGGAGCTCGGTTTGTGGCAACAGGAGTGGTTCTATATTACCGCTCCTAGGGGCAGCAGGCAGAAGCCTCCGCCCATCTTTCGCTCGGGCCCTCCACAACGGCTGATGTCATGGGTCAACAAAGGGCTTAACTGGGGGCCGTCAAAGGACGTACCCCTATTGCAGGGCCGGATTCGAGACCTCCAAGGGAGGGAGATCAATCTGGTCGTAGTGATGCAGGTTATGCTGATTCGGCGTCTTCTGCCCTGCAAACATCGCCCCCTCCGCCTGTGGGAATTCAATCCAGAGGGGCCATGAGCTCTCCAACACTTCATGGGTACGACACCCGTGGAGATGTACAAATTGTTCTTCGGATCACAAGAGGTGTGTCCGAAATTGATTGAGGATGCCGGCTTAAGCTGCAATCGCCCGGATACTCAAGTATGTAGCCCTGTGTCCGGACATACCATTTGTTTGCATATCTTGGATTTGCCTTTTAACCAATCGTCCTTTGAACAGGAGTGGATAGCGCAAGCAAAACTGATACGGTGTCCGGCCCCCCTCTCGGAGACCGCGCCGGACTCGGTGTTGGTCAAGATGCTGGAGGTTGCGCCTTCAGAGGAGGGCGAAGGGGAAAACAGAGAAACTACCGCCTCTACTAAGGAGGCTTTCGAGAAAGGGGGGATCGAGAGTCCCTCCTTCCAGGGGGAGAAGAGGACCGCTTTCGAAGATCCGGAGGCTAAGGCCTCAAAGCGGGGGAAGAAATCTTCACCAGAGGGTCCTACGCCGGGGGAAACCGTGGCCGCACTATCTCCCCCAAGGAATCAGCCCTCCAGCGAGCCGTAAGTAGAAAAGGGGGAGTTTTGTTATAAGGGACATCCCTATTTTTGCTTCTGAGGATAACCGAAGTTTTTATCTTGTAGTTCGGATCTCCGTCCTTCTCAGCTGAGCTCGTCTTCAGGGGACCTTCATCCGGAGATGATGGAGAGCGAGACGCCTCCATCTGCCGCACCGTCGGGCGGGGCGGACGACCCTGAGGTGTCTTCGCGGAGGGTATCCCCGAGTCCGGCAGGGCCGGAGAGTTCGGCACCAACTGGTGTACGGTCGGGGGAGCTGAAGGATCTGCTCGAGAGGGCGTCTATCTCAGAAGATCACCGTACATTAATGAGTACGGTGATTGAAAGAATTTCATCCGCTGAGGGCAGGTTGCGTGATGCCATCAGAAGTTTACTGGCGGGGTGTGAGGTACGTAAAAATGACATACCTTTGGACAGTTTTGCACATAGAGTGCGCCCCGTATAGATAGTAGCCCCTGAGACTCGGTATGTTGTCGAAAGCGACAGCGTGCCGAGGATCATAATCTCAGTTATTAATTCTCGCCTTTCCTATGCAGGTGGCGGATCGTCCGGTGGCCAGCCGGACTGATAGAGTTGCCGAGCTAAAGCGGCAACTCGATGTTGCAGATGCGGACATCGCGCTGGTCAAAAAACGACTTGACGAGTCACAAGGTAGGTTGTTTCTCCGCGGTCACCTAGTAAGGAACTAATGCCCACTCCTTACAACATGTATGCTTAATGCAGATGGTGCCGCTGCTGTGGAGGACCTTCGGGCAGAGCTTGCTCGAGCCAAGGAGTAGGCCAGAAGGAGTGATGCGGCTGCCTTGAAGGCGGCCGAAGAGCTAAAAGCCGAAAAGGCTGCTCAATGCCAAAGCAGGGAGGAGATGGCCGGAATGGCCGTGAAGCTGAAGGATGTTACCGACCGCTATGAGGTTCTTGAAAAAGAACGTCGGGTGGAGAAAGAGGACCTAAAGAAGGCCACCGCCGAAGCCAAGGATGCCCGTTCTGTAATGAGGGCTATAAAGGAGGAGCTGCGTCAGGCCGGAGACATTGCGGCTGGGAAGCCCTTTCTGCTGCGCAGGAAGTTCACAGAGCAGAAGTATGCTCAGCTTGGCCAGCTGTGGGGTGCGGAGGATCCTTATCTGGATTTGGCGGCGAGTGCGGCAGATGTTGTTGTGCACTTCCGAAGCCAAAAGGATCACGAGATGGAAGAGCTTTTTTGGTCTCAATTCCACAGTCCGGAGCGTTCACTTCCGTTGACCCATCGGTTGGCTGAGTGGGCTGAGCTGAATACATTGTCCGGATTTGCCATGACGGATGTAGTGGCTCATCTGTGGCCGGATAGGCCCAAGCCGAAGAGTTATTTTGGCTTATTGCAGCAATTCCTTGGGGCGGTGCCGCATATCAAGGCGGTGAAGCGGTCGGCATGCATAGAGGGTGCACGGATGGCTCTCGGCCGTGTTAAGACATACTGGGCGGAAATGGATGCCACCGATGTTGCATCCCGGGGTTCGGACGAGAGCCAGTTACCCGCCGAGCACTATTTTGGGGAAGTCCTACAGGGCGCTCGTTTAATAGAGTTGCAATGCTCGAAAAATGTTATGTTCAAATGACATGTATGATTTGTAGAACCATATAATATAAGTGCTTTTTATACTTGTGCGTTCAAGTATTGAAATATCTCCTGTGCGGCCGTTAATGTATACGTGTGTATAACCTGAAAGATGGCAGTCTTCGGCTTCAGCCCCCACGCACATAGTGCGGGGGTGTTTGCAAAATAGCGCATTTTCACACTTAATCCAACGTCTTGGTCCTGTGAAGGAGGTGGTAGCGTAGCAAACTAGGCAACCGGACTATAATGCTTTATCACTTTCACTTAGCCATAGGAGTTCAAAGGTGGGGCTACGATATAGCCCCTAGGGGCACCGCGCTCTCCGAATTCGAGGCGCGTATGTGCCTGACCGGGAAACGGTCCTTCGTCAAAGCGGAGGAATTCTAGACATTCCGATAGTCGATCAAGTGGTTGACCAGTCTCTCGCTATATCATGACAGTCAGTTTTCGGCTTTCTCAACTGAGGTGCTCGCCCGGCCGAACCGGGGCACAATCGCAGTAGTTCTCCTGGTGCCGCGTTAGCCGATGATACGGAACGTAAGGCAGCAAAACACAGGAGCCGGGCAAACCCAACATTTGACCAAAGACATGATTCGGAGCTGATGCATATAAGGCCTAACTCGAGACACCGAACACTCCCTGAGGTATTCGGTCTTTATGAAAACGGGCAGAACGATGCCCTAAGCCCCTATTGTCCAGGTACGGGCGAAAACTTCTGACGCGGCCGATGCCAAAACGCCAGCATCCTCCTTGGTTATAATAGAAAACCGGGGGATGTGTATCAACAAGAGACAGTAAGAAAGGTTTACGCAGGGTCTTAATCTGAAAAGAATCCTTGCAACGGGTCCCTGCCGCACGTCTGCGCCTGTGTCTCCATTGTACTGTATCCTGGACGGGTGTAGCACGTTGTTCATCTGTAAAAGAGAAGAACTTAGCTTGGGAAAATACCGTGCAAAAAATGTATTTAAAATAGAATATGATTTTTTTAAAAATGAATGAAGTTGAGCTTTAGTGGCTCTCATTGTTCATGCTCACAACTCCTTGTAAAGGGGTATGCGGCTAGGAAGCCCCTAGTTTATTTATGCCGGACTCGCCTAGCCATGTCCGGGGTCTTGAGCGACCTTTCAAAGAGATAATGCCGCGTGGACCGGGCATTTAAAGTGTAAGAGACGCGTAATGCAGTATTGCGTTAAAGAGAGCGAAAGCTTCACGTCCCAATAGTGCTTGGTGGCTACTTTTAAATGGGGCGATATGGAAGATTAGCTTTTCGCGACGGAAGTTGTCGGATGAACCGAACACAACTTCTAGTAGTAAGGAGCCTGTGCAATTGGCGTAAGGGCCTAGCGTCACTCCTTTGAAGGAAGTGCTGCTATGGCGAATTTTGGTAGGGTCTATCCCCATACTGCGGATTGTGTTCGGATATAGCAGGTTTAAATCGCTACTGCCATCCATTAGGACTTGTGTAAATTGTAGTCCGTCGATTATAGGATCCAATATCAAAGCAGTCCATCCTGCATTTCCAATACTTCTGGAGTAATCCAGATGGTCGAAAGTAATTGGTTTTGACATCCAATCTCCGGATTCCGCTGGGGTGGACCGTGCGGCATGTGCTTTGATAGACACTGCCATATTTTTCCTTGTTATCACTTGAAGTGAATTCACTGTTTTTACTTCTTGTGGGAAGTTCTTTTGTTTTCCGGCTCTCTGCTTGTGGGGTTCATCATCATCCTCGCTTGGTGTGTCGAGCCCCTTGTGTTTGGCGTTAAGTCGGCCGGACTGCTTGAAGACCCAACAATCTCGGTGGGTGTGGTTTGCAGGCTTCCCGGGGGTACTGTGGATTTTACATATCCTATCTAGGATTTTGTTTAGGTTGGATAACTCGTCACTGTTGTCCTTAAGAGGCAGTGTTTTGCTGTTTGGCCGAGAGCTTTTGAATCCGGCGTTGACCGCCGTGTTCTTTGGGCCATTTTCTTTATTCCGGCGTTGATCTTTTCTGCGTCGTGATTTCCCATTTCCATCTCTGACCTCGGATGTACTTGGGTCGCTGGTGCTGCATCTTGCCAGCCAGCTATCTTCTCCCCCGCAAAAGCGGGTCATGAGGCTCATTAGCGCGGCCATTGTTCTTGGTTTTTCTTGGCCGAGGTGTCTGGCGAGCCATTCGTCTCGGACGTTATGTTTAAAAGCTGCTAAGGCTTCGGCGTCCGGACAGTCGACTATTTGGTTCTTTTTGGTGAGGAACCTGTTCTAGAATTTGCGTGCTGACTCTCCGGGCTGTTGAGTTATGTGACTTAAATCATCTGCATCCGGAGGGCGGACATAAGTCCCCTGAAAATTTTCTCTAAACGCGTCCTCGAGCTCTTCCCAACTTCCAATGGTATTTTCTGGGAGGCTTTTGAGCCAATGCCGAGCTGGCCCTTTGAGCTTGAGGGGTAGGTATTTTATGGCATGGAGATCGTCTCCTCTAGCCATATGTATGTGTAGGATGTAATCCTCAATCCAGACTCCGGGGTCTGTTGTTCCGTCGTATGCCTCTATGTTTACGGGCTTAAAACCCGCTGGAAATTCATGATCCAGTACCTCATCGGTGAAACATAGTGGGTGTGCGGCGCCCCTATATTTAGGTGTGTCGTTATCTTCGAACACTCGGCGTGTTGTGTTGCTTCATGGGGCCCTCTTTTTTGGCCCATAAATGGACCTGGCCGGGCCATCCTTTTTGCAAGGATCTTTATGTGTATCATGTGCCGGCTTGTGTGCGGCGCCGGTTGCCGCTCTTAGCCTGTCATCTGGTCGTCTATCCGGCCAGGCGGCCTCTTTACTTTTTGATTGTGGTGGCTCTACGGCCTCCTCGTTGAACTCGGGCAACAGCTTGCGCTTCGGGTAGCTCTTTGCTTGGTGACTATCACCGTATTTGTCTGCGGTCTTGAGTACTTTGCTCCATCTCATTCTGAGTACGTCTTCCGCTATTTTGAGCTTCCGTTTCTGCTTCTTCAAACTTCTTGCAGTGGCGACGAGCCTTTTGTGAAGGTTCTTATGCTCCGGTGATGTGTCCGGCGTGAGATCGTCTGGACTGTTGTTTTCGCCGGGGATGGGTTGCTTGTCCAATTCCTCCTGTTCGGATGGTTGCTTGGTTGCCTGTTCGTCGTCCACTGGTTCACTCTTCTTTACGGCTGGGTCATTATGGGTGCTGTTGTTATCGAGGTGGGACTTCGGGCAGCGCTTGCGTCGCCGTTTTGGTTGTTTTTCGGGGGAATTATCCTTCGCCGTGTCCCATTGTTCCTCGTTATCGCTTCCTTTTGGTGTGTCCACCATGTATATGTCATGAGTTGAGGTGGCTTTCCAGTGCCCAGTAGGCGCTGGTTCTTGGTCATCTCCGGCATCGTCGTCCATGCCGTCGATGTCTTCGGAGTCGAAGTCTAGTATGTCGGTTAAATCGTCGACAGTGGCTATAAAGTGGGTGGTGGGTGGGCTTTGAGTTTCTTCGTAGTCCGCATCCCAACCATCCTGACCGCAGTTCGGCCAGGGCTCTCCTGATAGCGAGAGATACTTTAGCGAATTCAGGATGTCGCCAAAAGTTGAGTGTTGAAAGATGTCCGCGGCGGTGAACTCCATGATCGGCGCCCAATCGGATTCGATTGGAGGGGGCGCAAGAGGTTCGGAGTCTGGCGAGGAGTCCGGCACCTCGGAGTCACGAGCGTCACAAGGGACAAGGTCAGTATTCGGCTCTATCACCGTAGAGGTAGCAGCCCCCGAGGCGATGTCTAGCCACCCGTCCTCGATCTGGGCAGCCGGCTCCGAATTGAGGATCGGAGCGGACTCGTGTGCGGCCTCCAGGGCACTGTCCGGCAGCAGAGCTAAATCATGCCCATCGTGACAGTGCGGCACGCTCAGCTGTGGCTCGAATCCATCGAAGATCAAGTCTCCGCGGATGTCAGCCGTGAAGTTCAGACTTCCAAATCTGACCTGATGGCCAGGGGCGTAGCTTTCAATCTGCTACAGATGGCCAAGCGAATTGGCCCGCAGTGCAAAGCCACCGAATACGAAGATCTGTCCGGGGAGAAAAGTCTCACCCTGGACCGCGTTGTTGTTGATGATCGAAGGAGCCATCAAGCCTATCAATGACGACACAGAGGAACTCTCAATGAAAGCACCAATGTCGGTGTCAAAACCAGCGGATCTCGGGTAGGGGGTCCCGAACTGTGCGTCTAGGCGGATGGTAACAGGAGACAAGGGACACGATGTTTTTACCCAGGTTCGGGCCCTCTCGATGGAGGTAAAACCCTACTCCTGCTTGATTGATATTGATGATATGGGTAGTACAAGAGTGGATCTACCACGAGATCAAGGAGGCTAAACCCTAGAAGCTAGCCTATGGTATGATTGTTCTTCGTCCTATGGACTAAAAACCCTTCGGTTTATATAAACACCGGAGAGGGCTAGGGTTACACAGAGTCGGTTACAATGGTAGGAGATCTACATATCCATATTGCCAAGCTTGCCTTCCACGCCAAGGAAAGTCCCATCCGGACACGGGACAAAGTCTTCAATCTTGTGTCTTCATAGTCTTGGAGTCCGGCCGATGATGATAGTTTGGCTATCCGGACACCCCCTAGTCCAGGACTCCCTCAAGCATATTTGTGTTGGTCCCAGTTTTGTTATCTTTAGACACCTTTCCCTATGTGAGGGCAGCAAATCTAGTCCTGCTCAAACTCTACAGCCTTGTCCCCCAAAATAGAAAGATCAGTTTGTTACAGATGTGCGTACTGCGTTTGTCATTGTTTTCCCTTTTCGACCAACGTAGGTGCTGGATAGCCAGTCTGTACTACTTTCCCCCTTCCTTTCCTCTTTGAACCACGTCCTAGATTCATGCTATACAACTTTCCCCACTACTTTCTCCCCTTCCTTTCCACTTTGAACCACATCCTAGATTCATGCTATACAACTTTCCCCACTACTTCCCCCCCCTTCCTTTCCTCTTTGAACCATGTACTAGAATGATGCTATACAACTTTCCCACTACTTTCCCCCCTTCCTTTCCTCTTTGAACCACATCCTAGATTCATGCTATACAACTTTCCCCACTACTTTCATGTTTGATCCAACACCTAGATTTGAGTGCAGAAGCGGAAAAAGCCCACATGCTGCTAGAGCAATGCATGTGGAATAAGTAAATTATACCTTAAGGTTCTCGGGGTGTGGCTCAGTGGGCGGCCGGAGGCTGATCTGCCCACACTATGTACGGCAGCAAGGAAGAAGGGGTCAGAGGCCCTCCCGCGCCGCCTCTGGGTGAAAGAGAATAGCTACGCCGGTAGTGGATTCCCTCCCTCACCGACGGCGACAGCGTTAAGCCTCCTTCCCTTCCCGGTGGAAGGATCCTGCCGGCTCTTTGACCAGCAGTGAGGGTAGAGAGAGAGAGAGAGGCTAATGAAGTCTTGGTTAGATCTGGGGAGAGAGTGAGAGAGTGAAGAGAGCAACTACAAGCGCTGAGGCTCCAGCGTGTATATATATAGTGGAGAGAGAGAGTGAAGAGAGCAAACCCTAGAAAACAAGCGTCGAGGATGCAGCTTACGTAGATGGAGTGGTTTTCTTTTTCTCTCCATAAAAATGGTTTTAAATTGTGCACGAAACGGAACTCTTTATTTAACATAGAGAAGAAAAATACTGGGGGCAATGCTAATACGTGAAGAAAATTTAACGCTCGAAGCAGTCAACTCACAATTAACGCTGCACGCCTCCCGGTCGCACTTACTAACGTTCACGTGTGGTACACGACCCTTCGAAGTGAACAACAACTGAACCACACACGGTCAATATATCGGAAAGGTGGGCTGCACCATCCTCCAATTTTAAATATTTTGGGCACTTGTTCGGCCTAAGTCAGTGTGCTATCGTATGTACAAAGGGTTACAGCGGGTGCTAAGAAACTAGGGCATATTGAGAGTAATTTCCATGGTGTTTATTTGTAGGGTCACTTGCAAATTGTGAAACTCTATTCTCCTCTTATTTAGTGGATGAGCAAATCTTTTGCCTCCGCTTCAGCAAAATAAATGAGAAATTCAATTTTAATTATTTAGTTTGTACACTTTGCTCTCTTCCAATAATTTTGGGCACTTGTATTTGACCTAAGTTAGTGTTCCACCGTATCTCGTACTACTCCCTCTGTCTAGGTGTAAGAGCAAGCCTAATAAGGTATAGTCAGCAGGCTGTAAGGATTAAACTATTATATTTTAGCTGAGTTGGATGAGAGAAAATAGGAGAGAGAACTGAAGTGGGCTGCAGATTAAGAGTCGGCTGTAGCACGGGCTTCAAGAATCATTGTGAGGATGTGAAGTGGGTCATGTATTAATAAAGTACTACTTCTTAGCAACTTGCTACTATATTGTTGGGGAGATAACAAGGCAGAGTACTAGGAGGGGATACAGATGTGAAGTTAATGGACGACGCCTAAACATTTTGGGAATATCTTATTTTCGTAAGATGACTTAACACCTAGACGGAGGGAGTACTACTCCTCAGTCTAGGTTTGATGGAATATTCATCACCTCTTCTCTTCTTGTACGTACTTCCATTTATCTCACTTCATGTGGCTTCCCACTCGCACGATATTCCTATTCTATGAACCTGTGTGTGCGTGCGTGTGTGTGTTTTAACAGCGTATGTGTGTTAGAGAGAGCGACACATCGACCTACTCCTACAGAGAGATGGTGTGTAGTGTATGATTTATTTGCGAGAGTCGGTGCATCCTCTCTATTCTGAGCGTCCGGTCGAGACAGCTGCCACGCCCGCTCCTGACTAGCCTGGACCACCCACAGCCCCTCCATCGCCCGCGCGTGCTTCCTGCCTGAAACGGTCAGCGCCGCTCCAGAGAATCGGTGTCGCATTCATGCCCGGGCAGAGCGAACACGACCTCTCACTGGTGCCTACATTGAAGGGAGAAGCGGATTCAAGAGTGATGGTTGCTTCGTCCGTCCAACTTACTGTTGGGTCTATGTGATTTGACGGCTCATTGTCATTATTACTGAGGTGGTACAACTGTTGGATGTCCCACGCTTCGGTGAAAGGAGGTACTAGATTACAATTTTCTCCATTCTTACAGCGGAGGGGTGCGAAAGCAGTGAAAACACATAGGCTCAGTGATTACATGGCCCACCTCACACTATCACCATATTTTCTGGACACCGTGTGACACCCTAACTCTTTACATAGTAGTATAGTACATACTGTAATTTCTCAGCGAGATAAATTTGTACAGTGCTATGAAGCTTCCAGCTTCTGTTTCATTTATCTTGTGTCCAAGGTTGCCCCGTTGCAACATTTCATCCAATACAAAGGAGACTAACATGCATGCTATTGCATCTCAATGATCGACAGATCGTAGCCGATATGTACTCGCTCATTCCAAAATAAGTGTCTCAACTTTATGCAAACTTTACTACAAAGTTGTACTACTACTAAAGTTGACACTTCTTTTGGGACAGAGATAGCTAAAGAAAAAATGATCCATGCAGTCCCTAGCCCTTCAACCCTAAACCCTAACCGGTCTTTATTTTGCTGGCAACGTTGAAGCACCGAAGAAATGAAGTTTGCAACCCTTTAACCATCGGATCATTTTGTGCAGTTTCACTAAAATCGAGATGAGCATCCCTGTGGCAAAGAAATTGAAGAAGCATGATTAGAATAATATTATTGGGACTAGTTGATGAGATATAAACTATCACAAATACAGTAGAAGCCAGTAGAAGTATGTGTGGGGCAAAGAAGTAGAGAAATATCCACATGGAGCGATGTGGGCAGCTGGGGCAGTGGTGCAAGCCGGCTGTAAGGATGTTGTACCTAAGGGGTGTCGGGACATAGCTCAACCTAGAGGAGGGCGGCGGGAGGCGGCAACTGCCCATGTCGCAGTAGTGAGCAAGGGAAAAACGCAACCTCACCGGCTTTGTGAGAGAGAACGGCGGGGGACCCCTAATCGGGACATGCCGATAGTGGGTTTTTGCCGTCGGCGACGGCGACCACATCTACACTAAGCATCCACCCTTCCCCCAGCGGACGTGATCTGCCTAGATATTAGAGATGTGGCCACAGACGTTTTGTGCGAGAGAGTGTGAAGAGAGCAACCCCAGCAAGCAACTGTGTAGGCTCGTCCTGGCTATGTATATAGTGGAGCAGTTTCCTTTTCTCTCCATATGAACCTATTTATATTGCGTATGTGCCACTAAAGGAAAAAAAACCTTTATTTATAAATGACATGGCACCGTTGATGCGTGGTTCCCGACCCGCCATTATTTATAAGTGAGTAACTACTACTAGACGCGTCAAATTATCACGTGGGCTGCATCATCTTACAGAAATGAGCTCCACCGTGTCATGTGTGCGGTTGGGGAAGACGCAAAATACGCAAAGAGTGTGTGGGTGCATGCACCTCTTCTCTTCGAGCATGGTTATTAAAAGTATAACCCACTACTCTACCACGCGGTTATTATATATGGGCAAAGCGTGTAGGCAGTAATAATTACTAATAAGCCATCAAATCATGATGCCCACCTTTCTCTATGTTTGACCGAGGAAGCAGTCATCATTTCACTCCTCGTTGAATATCCATCCACTGCTACCTCCACAAATAAATAAAAATCCACTTCTACCTCCGTAGCATGGTTAATAATATAGCCATGTCAATCACGACATAGAAATATCATGCACTGATACAATAGGGCTGGATCTAAGGCTGGTGTTTTTTTACTTTGTCTCTTTCTCTTTTTCTCTCATTTACTCATTTTACATAGGAGCACGTGTAGGGGATGGCTATTCCTTTTGATGGGACTTCTTCATGGGGTTTAAGACTAAGCAGCTCTGAATTATTGCCCACCACTCTGAATCATGCCATCTATGTTAGTACTCCCATTGCAACAATGAGGTACACTAGGTCTAGCACGTCCTATAAGAAGAGAGTGTCACGCAAAATACTTGTTGCATTCTTCCTCATACATTACGCACCACTAGTACGTACTACTAGTACTACTACTACTACTCGTTCTCCTATAAACCTTGCGCTTGGCATCTCCAAAATATTAACCTTGCGCTTGGCTCTTCGCCTCTTCGGGAAGTCGAGAAATAATGGTACTTCAGTATATATCGTTCTGGCTATCTAAGACCGAATGAATTGTTGCATGTCCACCATGTGGGCAAGGGTCGAGCGAGGGTCGAGGGGCAAGCGAGAGTGCATACTATTACATCCATTTCAATATGGACTATATACGGAGCAAAATGAGTGAATCTACACTCTAAAGTATGTCTATATACATTAGTGTTTCGAGTATGTACTAGTAGTTCATATTGAAATCTACTAAAAGACATATATTTCAAACAATATGATAATCTCTATAACCAAGGTAGGGACAAGGAGTAAACGGAGGGAGTAGTAAAATTTTCTCCTCGTCCTATGAGCCACCGCGCGCGTGGGCGAGGGAGCGGGCGTAAGGCGTAGTAAGCAAGCTTCACCTCGTCCTGGGAGCCACCGCGCCCGTGGGCAGGGGAGACGGTGTACTAAGCAAGCTTCTCCTCGTTCTGCAAGTTGGCGGGACACATCGAAAGTAATACGTACAAAACATCTCCAGTGTATAGAGTGTTGCCTCTAAGGTAGGCCCCACATGGTTTGCCTCTTTTTTAACATACCGCGTCAAGTCGCAATTTGTTTGTTTACCTGTGGTACACGATCCTCCATCAAGTGGACAACCAGTACACATGTCAAATTACCAGGTGGGCTGCCTTTTCATAAAGAAATGACCTCCAGTGTGTACCCGTGCAGGTGTGGTTGGGAAAGAGACAGGAGTATGTGTGTCATGCGTGCACCTCTTCTCTTCGTGCACGCCCCCCACCTACATGGGTGTGTGAGAGAGAGAGATACAAACCTAGACATATGGCGTGTGCGTTTGTGAGTGTTTTTTGGGGGTGATTTCGTGAAAGTATTTGTGAGAATATGTGTCGATGATATCTCAAACAAAATTTTGACACATGCAATGCGTGTAAAATAGAGTCCTATTTATATCATATATAGAGGGGGTGATCCACGAGAAGAGAGGGAGGGGTCATATATATCGATAGAGTCGAAGAGAGGATCAAGTGGGTGGGTGCGAGATCGATGAAGAGAGCCATCGAAATTGTGTGTGTGGAAGTCAAAGATATAGGGTGACTGACCTACCGGAATGTCAGAGGGCACAGGGCAAGTTGTGTATGGCAGGGAGACATGACTAGAGCGCTCGATGTATCAGTGTGGGGGGGAGGGGGCAGAGACCTAACTAAATAGGTACATCGACTCATATATGTGTTGAGAAGGAGAGGCATAGCTATGTCTTGAGGGAGATTGGTCGACATCCATACAGAAGTGAAGGACAAGAAATAGGTTGGGACACACACACACACACACACACACACACACAAAGAGAGAGAGAGAGAGAGGTAGAGTGTTGGATAGGTGGTGGAGTTGCTTCTTGAAGATGCATCGTGGGAGAGGCCTACTAGACAAACTGAGGGTAGAACTGCAATATTATCAATAAGAGTGGGGATGTGTTTCTATGTGTGTGTGCGTGATAGATGTATTGGGAGGCATGCATGGATGATGAAGGGCGACCATGTGTTTGGTAAGAAGACCTAACTAGATCTGTAGATCAATTATTGTGTGTCGGAGGAAGGGAGAGTCATAACCAATGAGGTAGATCGGTCGGCGCGTGGGAAAAACGAGTTATAATGACCTAGCTAGCTATATGTATAGCGGGAGATCGGTCGGTGTACATCCATTTTTTGGAGGCAAATAAGGCCCAGCGAGATGGATAGACGGAGAGAATGGAGCTAGGAGGTGGTGCAAGAGGCCTACTAGCTAGATAGGGGGAGGAGTGTGCGATTGTGAGATCAATGAAAATAGGGCCGAGAGTTTACACGTGTGTGGGACCGTATGAGAGACATGAGGCATGGACACAGAAATGAGGAGATGGAAGGTGCGTGTGTATGTGGTAGGCAGACATCACTGGAGAGGTTTATCGATCGGTGTGTGTGAGAAAGGAGTTGTGGAGACCATGGGAGAAAGACCTAAAGAAAAAAATGAATGTACGTGATGGATAGAATGCTGAGGGAGGGGGGCAAGGAGGGCGTGTGCATGCACGAGAGAAAGTTAGTGCTAGCTACAATGGTTGGAGGATTGTGTGGGTGTAAGAGACTAACAAAGACCATAATCTCTACTCTTATAAAAAACAGAGTTGGTGATGATGGTGTGCGTGGCATCCTGCAATATAGGTCGTCCGATTTATATCTGACGGATAGGAAGGAAACTATGGCAATTTTTCAAAAAGATACCCACACCCCTCTCCACATTTGCAAATAAGGCAGACTAAGGCATAGCCTAGTGGTGGGAAGGGGCTGATGCCTTTCCACCCACCCAGGTTCAAGGCATGATACTTGCAATTTGGGTTTGTTGCACCAATTATACTGTAGGGGGTTCCCTTACAGTCTTTCTGTCAAAAAAACATTTGCAAATAAGGCCTTCCCTCGTTCATCCTTTTCTCCCACAAGATAAACTACTCATACAAATGCATCTTGATGTTTCGTGCAACGCATGGGCATCTTGCTAGTTCGATATGAAAGTGGATTCATATATTTGAATAGGAGATCATAGTGTTATAAACATATGCATGCATGAATATAGCGGTGATACACGTGGTGTGGTTTTGGACATGTTATACCATAATGTGATAATGTGTGGCATTTGCAACTCACGGCTAAATATCGAACAATCTAAACCATACTATACATCGAACAATCTCACATTTTATTTGAATTTGTGATAATGTGTGGTGTTTGCAGCTCACAACTAAATATCGAACAATCTAAACCATACTATATATCGAACAATCTCACATTTTTTTGAATTTGTGATAATGTTTGGCATTTGTAACTCACTTCTAAATACTTGTAGGCATAGGGGGCGGGGCACCGTACATTATGTGATGGTTTAACTTGACAATAATGATGATTGTAGATCTTATAAAAATAGAGAAACGAATTCAAATGGCTTAACTTGACAACAATCATGATTGTATATCTCATTCAAACAGAGAAACGAATTCAAATTTAGTTCATATTGAAGTGGTAGTATATACATTTGGAATGCACTAAAACGTTCATTTGAGTAACAGGTTGCATGCATTATACACGTAGTGAAATATGTTAATTGAACATAACATGAATTCAAAGCTTTGAATGGCATTTGTAGTGCGAATTGATTTGGTACAGTACACGGGACTAGACTCTCTTGTGTGGTGTGAATTGATTTATTTTAGTTTTTTCATCGAGGGAAGTGCGAATTGATTTTGTACAGTACACGTTAGGCTTGTACAAAAATTTCAACCCGCGCCTTGTTACCCCGAAATATTTAAGGTATATATTTGTCTCGTTGTGCTCCGAAAACTCCCTCCATCTCAACACGTGCCTTGCTATCCCAAAATTACAAAACGCGTGAAAACTCCCACCTCCTGCGAAGTCCCGACACGTGAAATACCCGTGATACCCCTAAACTGAAAGAACCGCCTAGCTCAAATCGGTGGGGGTACTTTCATAACTTACCCCACATTTTGGACAAGCGCGTCCCTAAGCCATGGTTCCCCCCTCCCATCCGATCCGCCCACCCATTCATACACCGAGGGCGTGAAAACCTGCGAAGCCCCACACCCTCCTCCGTCCGCCACCCAGCCGGAGCCTCTTCCCCGACAATGTCGTCCACAACAACACCTCGACGTCCCTCATCCGTCGCACTGGATGAGGATCCGTTGTCGATCTCGTCGTCCTGCCGGTTCAGCCACCCCATCCTCCACCTCCAAGGAGCTGCCCCGATGTTCCCCTCGTCTTTCGTGCCACCTCCATTCCAACACCACCGTCTTCACCTGCACCACCGTGATACGTCTCCGTCGTATCTACTTTTCCAAACACTTTTGCCCTTGTTTTGGACTCTAACTTGCATGATTTGAATGGAAGTAACCCGGACTGACGTTGTTTTCAGCAGAATTGCCATGCTGTTATTTTTGTGCAGAAATAAAAGTTCTCAAAATGACTTGAAACTCCATGAAGAATATTTTTGGAATTAATAAAAAATACTGGTGAAAGAATCAAGGCCAGGGGGCGCGCCTACCCCCCTGGGCGCGCCCCCGCCTCGTGGGCCCCCTGGTGCTCCACCGACCTCAACTCCAACTCTTTATATTCACGTTTAGGGAGAAAAAAATCAGAGAGAAGGATTCATCGCGTTTTATGATACGGAGCCGCCGCCAAGCCCTAATCTCTCTCGGGAGGGCTGATCTGGAGTCTGTTCGGGGCTCCGGAGAGGGGAATCTGTCGCCATCGTCATCATCAACCTTCCTCCATCACCAATTTCATGATGCTCAGCGCCGTGTGTGAGTAATTCCATCGTAGGCTTGCTGGACAGTGATGGGTTGGATGAGATTTACCATGTAATCGAGTTAGTTTTGTTAGGGTTTGATCCCTAGTATCCACTATGTTCTGAGATTGATGTTGCTATGACTTTTCTATGCTTAATGCTTGTCACTAGGGCCCGAGTGCCATGATTTCAGATCTGAACCTATTATTTTTTCATGAATATATGTGAGTTCTTGATCCTATCTTGCAAGTCTATAGTCACCTACTATGTGTTATGTTCCGGCAACCCCGAAGTGACACTAATCGGGACCACTCCCGGTGATGACCGTAGTTTGAGGAGTTCATGTATTCACTAAGTTTTAATGCTTTGGTCTGGTACTCTATTAAAAGGAGAACTTAATATCCCTTAGTTTCCAATAGGACCCCGATGCCACGGGAGGGTAGGACAAAAGATGTCATGCAAGTTCTTTTCCATAAGCACGTATGACTATATTCGGAATACATGCCTACATTACATTGATGAATTGGAGCTAGTTTTGTGTCACCCTATGTTATAACTATTATATGAGGAATCGCATCCGGCATAATTCTCCATCACCGATCCAATGCCTACGAGCTTTTCACATATTGCTCTTTGCTTAGTTACTTTACCGTTGCCACTGTTACAATTACTACAAAACTACTACTGGTACTTTTATCGCCGTTACCGTTACTTCCATACTACTTTGCTACTAAATACTTTGTAGCAGATATTAAGTTATCCAGGTGTGGTTGAATTGACCACTCAACTGCTAATACTTGAGAATATTCTTTGGATCCCCTTGTGTCGAATCAATAAATTTGGGTTGAATACTTTACACTCGAAAACTGTTGTGATCCCCTATACTTGTGGGTTATCACATCGGAAGAGCAGCATCATCACCGTTTCCTCGGATGAAGCTGACACCTAATCGGCGCCACCAAAGAGGTTCTACACTAATCGCCGCATTTTCTTCTTGATTCGATCTCATGGTGTTGTCGGCGCTCGGTCCCAAGCCAACATGGCGCGGCTCCATCCACGATGGCGTCACCGGTCACTTCCTCCACGGCGTCGCTCCTTCAGCGGCGACGTCCACATCAGTAGGACCTACTGCTGCTTCGGCTCTTGCTCGCGCTGCTGCTCTGCGCTTGCTCTCGGTCCCCTTCCTAGTCTGCTCTTGCTCTTGCTCTTGCTGCTGCTCTCACTCTTGCTCCTGCTTGCGCTGCTGCTATCGCTCTTGCTCTTGCTTGCGCTGCTGCTCTACTCTTGCTTGCACTGCTGCTGCATGAGCAGAAGATCCTGCTCTCCCTCGAGCCCCTGCAGCTGCTACCCGAGATGCTGCTAAACAACCAGCTGCCCCGGCTCTCGCACGCGCTGCTGCTCTGGGCGCGGCTGCTGCTACTGCTTTTTCTGCTACTAGTGCATTCCGTTTTGGCAGTAAAATTTAGTTTCGGCAGCAAAATTCAGTTTCGACAGTAAAATTCAGTTTCGATAGTTAAATTCAGTTTGGACAGTTAAGTTCAGAGATGAGCAGCTGATGTATTTTACATCCAGCACTTTTTGGTTATGTATTTTACGTCATCTATTGGAGATGCTATTGGAATTCCACTCAGGTTAATGTTGTCTCTCTTATCCTGCTTCAGCCTCGTCGTCGTACAACTCACGGAGCTGCTCCAACGATGAAACCCTCCATCACAGTGGAGTAGTACCCCGGGCTCCATATCCAGACGCCTAAGATCTTCTTCCCCTCCTCTGACAGCCAAATCAGCCGGAGCATGCTCACCAACCAACCCAATCATGCTGAGATCGACATGGCTTCGCCAAAGAGGTTGTACACTTGTGGCATCGCTTTTTTACTCTATATGTTATATATATTATCCACTGAGCACATGTAGTAACGTGAAATACAATTAGTTTCTCCTACTATATGACAAGCAGTGAGGTACCAGGCAACTTAGCTATCGGTGATGGACTCTCCTTAACGCCATCATTATTTATCTCTATGCGTTTGAGCTGTACATTTGTAGATGGGCCTGGGAGTTGAGCTAGTAGGGCAGTGGCCTGGGTCCAAAGTAGTAGAAGTAGCACAAAAACATTTTTTCAGTGTAGGCTTTTCCCTGCTCATGCCTGCCTACTAGAATTACCAGTGCTTGAAAGGAAAAGTGAAGGAAACACATAGGAATTGGGAAGTTTCCTATGGTACTAGTATTCATGCATTTGGTTCAAAGGAATGGAGCAAAGGAAAACTGTAGGATTTGTTCATTTAGTGTCTCATTGAAAGAAAAACCGTAGGAATTTTAATATCCACTTGTCCTCCTTTTGAAACTCCTATTCATGAAGCACAAGTGATCCTCCTTTTCAATTTTAATATCCACCATAGGAATTTTAATATCCACTTGACTTAATCTCACCATGCTTCTTTGCATCCTGTGATCTTCCAATTCTTGTGAAACAAACACCCAGATTGGCAGAAATCATGTATTTTTAAATTCTCTATTTTGCACGTGCATTCCTATCCTATTACTGTGTATTTCATATCCCTGCGTTGTTAGAATCCACCAATTCAAATGAGCCCTTACAGAATTACTTCTCTTACAAATATTTGTCAAAGAAAACCTTGTGTGGTTTGTCTCGCTCCTACTGCGTCCTTGTCCACCCCAGCTCAGCTGCTCCAACGATAGAAGGGTCCACCACAGCAGGGATCCGGCCTCCAGACTGTCTTTCGCCGCCTCAGATCTTCTTCCCCGCTGTCGGCAGCCACGACAACTGCATTACCATCATCAACCGAGCAGATGACCTCGAGGACTACACGGGTCCACAAGAGAGGTTGCACTCTTTCGTGTCTACTTACGTTATGCATCGCTTAATATTACATGCTACTTTGTCGTCCTGCTCACCGATTAGACTCTGAGTCAGCTCCAAACTACTGGTCAAACTTGAGTTTTTAAATGGTTGTGGGGTACATATCGGGGCCGCAATCAATAGTATCTATCTACTATCTGGTTAATCTCCAGTGTCTACTATGAGTTTCATGTTGGGCGGGAAACAAATAGTAAAGAAGCCATTATCTTTATTTTTTAACAGAAGCCATTATCTGCCTGCTATTATTGGTTTTGGGTCTATCCACAGGTTGCTACCATCACTCTAGATTTCTGCATGCACTCCTTACATAATCTAACTATGTTTTATTCCTATGCATGACAGTTATTGTAAACAACGGAACTGAACATGTAGAGCAAAAGAGACGAGCCTTGCGTGGCAATAAAATTTCATGCAGAAGTCGCTCCATGGTAGGCCCAAAGGTAGCCCCCCCCCCCTCCACCCATTTCAGATTGTAATTGAGAGGAAGATATTTGTTCTGAGGGGGATTCAGAAGGAGAAGACCACTCCTATTTACCCCCTGAGGTCTCCGCTCTAACTTGGCATGCTGATGTTGGTTATATCATGCATATGGTGCCTTGCATTGCTTACTTTATAATCAAATATGTCATCTGCTTAGTTTAGACATACTTTGTGCGAATGCCATCTGTTTAGTTTATTCAGCGTTTATGTGAATTATGCAACGCCATCTTGTTTAGCCAAGCATCATATATGTGAATTTTGCAATGCCATCCTGCTTAGCCACTCATCTTATATGTAAATTATATCAGGTCAACCCTTTTTTCGTTACGTATTACATTTGTCAACAATGTTAACTGCTCTTCGTGTGCAATAGCCAGTTGACACGGTGATGGAAAATTCTGGAGTGAAAACAAGGTCTTCAGAGCAGACAATGCTATCTGACGAAGCGCATATCTCGTTGGTTACGGATAGCTCCTCAGAGGAGGATTCAGAGACAGATGACCAGTCCTATCCCCCCCCCCTCGAGGTGTATGCTCTAACTTGGCAGGGTTATGTTGCTCATATCGTGCGTATGGTGTCTTGCATTGCTATGTCATTTTATTAGTTTAGACATGCTTTGTGTGAATGCCATCTGTTTAGTGTCTAATTACCATATATGTGAATTATACAATGACAATTATTGTAAGACATTATATATGTGAAATATGTAATGCTATCTTGTTGCAAGGCATTATATATATGTGAATTATGCAATGCCATGTTGTTTAGCCAATCATCATATATGTGAATTATATCATGCTATCCTTTTTTTGTATTACGTGTTCCATTTGTCGACAACGTTTGTATATTCAACTACTCTTCCTGTGCATCAGCCATTTGAAGCGGTGATGGAAGTATCTGGAGTGAAAACAAGGTATTCAGAGCAGACAATGCTACCTGCTAAAGCAGACATCTTGTTGGTTATAGATAGCTCCTCAGAGGAGGATTCAGAGACTGATGACCAGTCCTATTTCCCGCCTGAGGTCTATGCTCAAACTTGGCAGGGTTATATTACTCATGTCATGCATGTTGTACTGCATTGCTTAGTTTTTACATCATATATGCAATTGCCATATGCTTACTTGCTTAGTATATAAATCATATATTTGAATTAAATCATGCCATCATGTTTACATAGACAGTATCTATCTGAATTATGGCATGCCAACCCATTTAATAAAGACATCATATAGTTATATCATCTCATCTTGTCTAGTGTTTACACTCATCATATTTTGAATTATGTCATTCTATCTGTGAATTATATCATGCTATCATGTTTCCATAGGCGGCATGTATGTGAATTATGGCATGCCAACCTATTTAGTAAATACATTATATAGTTTTTTCCATCCTTTTTAGTTAGCCATCATATATGTGAAATCGTGTCATGCTATCCTGTTTAGTTAGCCATCATATATGTGAAATTGTGCCATGCTATCCTGTTTGGTTAGACAACATAAATATGAATTATTTCATGCCCTCTTTTATTCCCCACTATCCATTGCACCTGTCTATCATACAATGGCTGTACATTCAATTACTTTTCTTGTTTATTAGCCATTTGAATTGGATAGGGTGATGGCAGTATTTAAGGGAGTAACAACACGGTCTTCAGAAAAGATAGTGCTACCAGTTGATGCAGATAGAACCACGGTTGTACTTGCCCAAGAACCAGCCCCACCACACATAACCCAGACTCTCGCAGATTGTACCCCTACCTAGTTGGACAAAGAACCAGCTACACCCCTTCTAACCCCAACCCAAGCAGATAGTAACCCAGTTCCAGTTGACACAGCACTGTCTCCACCATAGAGCACCCAAACATGAGTAGTTAGTAAGGGAACTATAGTGCCTAAAGCACGAGGACCACCACTCCAAATACCAACTCAACACTTAAAGCAGAAGAAGAATTGTTCTCAAGTCAGGTTCTCTATCTATGGTTCATACTCCTTTACTCTTGCATCACTGTATTTACTCATACCAACTATTTTCAAATTTGAAGGATGTAACTGAAACTCCAATGGCGCAACAGGTATGATTTAAACATGTTTCTTTAACTGGTTTGCTATTGTAACTTGCTCTATGTTGATTTCAGTTTCAATTGAATAAACAGTTATGTTCTCATGTCATGCACATTACAAGTGTTGTTATTGCTCTGTAGTTTCCCACACTTATATTCTGTCTATTCTCCTTTTTCTTGAACAAATATTATTTGAACTGTGTCTCTATCTTGATTTGGCAACAAAAACTAGAATGACATAGACCATGCAGTGACCATGGTACATAGATATATGTTTGTTTCATGTTGTTATCCTTTCCACTTTACTACTGAACTGATTTACCAAAATGAGTTTCATATACAACATGGTAAACCTGTGATGTGTCTGCTTGTTTCTCTTTTAGAATGCAGACAAAATATTGGAAAAGAGTACCTCGTTATGCAATGGTAAAGGAAGTAATGCAGATAAGGTTCAAGATAGTGAGACATCCCTGTTGGTCTCGTAGAAAGCTGATAAAAACTATCTTGACAACAGTGAGACAACCCATAAGTCATGTCTTGATGTAATGTTTGAGTTACTGGCCAATACTGCTGGCACAAGCTCTGCGAACTCGCTGCCTGAATCAGTTTGTCTTCTTGAGTCTCAACTTCAAGTTGAAAGACATCGATCAGATGTGTTGCGACAGGAAGCTGAAGGACTGAAGAAGTCCCTGCAGAACTCAGATGCATACTTTCTGGTGCAACAGCAAGCGCTGGAGGATTTAAGCGCCAAACAAGAGAAAGTTAATAAGCTTGCTAAGCATCTTGCTAGCATTATGGGTACCGAGGATATTGTTTCTTGAGCTCTTCTGAAGTGGTTTCAGTTCTGGACTTGTTTTGCTACGGCATTTATTTGCACTGGTCACCGACTTTGACAACCAGTGTATATGATATGATGCTTTGTTCCCTATATTTGCACTGGTGGCGAACTTTCATGCCCAGTGGATGTAATATGTGTAATAGCCGTGATAGCCTAGCGTAAGTTGCTTACTTATTTATTTCCTTGTTGTCTTGTTTATTTGTTTGCTTGTAGTTAGTGCAGTTCTTTTTCCACGGTTTGCTAGTGGCCGGAACAACCTATTTTTTTAAACTAGGCCACAATAACCATGGGCTACATATTTACTGTAGTTACCATGGGCCTTATACGGGCCGTAGAAATAATGGGCCTTCTACGGGCCATAGAAACAATGGGCCTTCTATGGGCCGTAGAAACAATGGGACTTCTACAGGTCGTAACATCAATGGACCTTCTACGGGCCGTATGATCGATTGGGCAAACATGGGCCAATAACAGACCGCATTATGGGCCATAAATGGACTAGAGTTGGAATCGTTTGTTCATGGGCCTACCATAACGGGTCGTCGTTAATCGGTCGTATTTGATGACGCTATGAAAACGGCCCAACTGATTAACGAGCCACAAATGAGCCAACTGTAACCACGGGCTGAATTTGGCCCACTAGCAGAAAAGGCCAGTAACGGGCCGTAAGTAACCGAATGTTGGAAATGAGCGAAGAATAAATGGGCCCTGAGAAGGCCGGAAGATAACACGGATGGAATCGGCCCAATGGAATAATGGGCCATTAATGGGTATAAAGTGATACACTGTTCATTACGGGCCAGTTTCACCACGGGCCATTAATGGGCCAAGAGTTACAAAGGGCCTCATATGGGCCAAAAGATGTCATGGGCCATACATGGGCCGGAAGTTACAACCAGGTGGAATCATATTGGACGGCCCAGATGAAGCTACCGGGCTTAATTACGATAGGTCGTAACGGGCCGTGAGTTAGCGGGCCGTAAATGGGCTATATACGAACAGGCCATTAACACGCTTTTCGTGGGCCGGCCCGCTAACTTTTAACCAAGTCAAACGGGCCGGCCTTTTCACCGGAATGGGCCTCTGTCAGGCCGTGCCACGTGTTGACTTATCATAGGTGCCTCCTGTCCAACGGTGAGCCAACACGTGTTTCCTCCGGCCAATGAGAATTTTACACGTGGAAAATCCCCATTGGCCGGGGTTGTTAATGGGTTATCGGATCCAAAACCGGACCTGATAGCTTAATAGTGACCCATTATGGTGGATGCCACATGTCGGTTGCCCTTGACGAAAGAACTTCCATGACGCGCCATTTATCGTCATGGAAGTGGACACTTTTGTGATGATAATTTTGGTAATGTCACGAAACACTTCTATGACAGCACAAGTATGACTATCTTGATTCTGTCAGAAAATCGTCATGGACATACATGCATGACAGAAAACATGACCTACTGTGACAAACACGTATCATCATGGAAGTGTATTTTTTTGTAGTGTCGTGGGAGGTGTAGGATGAAGATGGTCTCTCTCAAACAACCCTGCAACCAAATAACAAAGAGTCTCTTGTGTCCCCAACACACCCAATACAATGTTAAATTGTATAGGTGCACTAGTTTGGAGAAGAGATGGTGATACAAGTGAAATATGGATGGTAGATATAGGTTTTTGTAATCTGAGAATATAAAACAGCAAGGCAACTAGTAGCAAAAGTGAGCAAAAACGGTATTGCAATGCTTGAAAACAAGGCCTAGGGTTCATACTTTCACTAGTGCAAGTTCTCTCAACAATGAAAACATAATTGGATCACATAAAAATCCCTCAACATGCAACAGAGAATCACTCCAAAGTTTCTATTAGAGAACGTAGGACGAAAATGTGCATCAACCCCTATGCATAGATTACCGTAATGTCACCTCGGGAATCCGCGAGTTGAGTGCCAAAACATACATCAAGTGAATCAATAGAACATTCCATTGTCACCACAGATATCCCATCGCACAACATACATCAAGTGTTCTGAAAACCAATACTCAATCCAACATATCGACACCTCAAAGAGCAAGACTCAATTCATCACAAGAAGGTAGATGGGGAGAAACACCATATGATCCAACTATAATAAAAAAGCTCGCGGTACATCAAGATCGTGCCAAATCAAGAACACGAGAGAGAGAGAGAGATAGAGAGAGAGAGATCAAACAGATAGCTATTGGCACATACCCTCAGCCCTGAGGGTGAACTACTCCCTCCTCGTCATGGAAACCACCGGGATGATGAAGATGGCCACCGGTGATGGTTTCCCCCTTCGGCAGGGTGCCGGAACAGGCTCCCGATTGGTTTTTCGTGCCTACAGAGGTTTGCAGTGGCAGAACTCCCCATCTAGGTTTCTTTCTGTGGGTTTCTGGATTTATAGGAACTTTTGGCGTCGGTTTCAAGTCAGGGGGGTCCACGAGTCAGCGACAAGGCAGGGGTGCGCCCTCCACCCTTGTCCTTGACTCGGGACTCTTCTGGCCCAACTCTTGTGCTTCGGGAGCTTCTTCTGGTCCATAAAAAATCACCATAAATTTTTAGCTCGTTTGAACTCCGTTTGATATTCCTTTTCTACAAAACTCGAAAACAAGGAAAAAAAGAAACTGGCATTGGGCTCTAGGTTAATAGGTTAGTCCCAAAAATAATATAAAATAGCATAAAAATGTATATAAAACATCCAAGATGGATAATAAAATAGCATGGAATAATTAAAAATTATAGATACGTTGGAGACGTATCATTTACCACCTTGGATATCTTCATGACTAGAGACTTCTCTCTTGAAAATAGCATATGGTGGGTAAACAAATTACTATTGGGCAATTGATAGAAAAGCAAATAATCATGAGGATTTCCAAGGCAATGATCATGTATATAGGCATAATGTTCGAGACAAGTAGACCGAAACGATTCTGCATCTACCACTATTACTCCACACATCGACCGCTATCCAGCATGCATCTGGAGTATTAAGTTCACAAAGAACGGAGTAACGCCTTAATCAAGATGACATGATGTACCAAACTAAACTCACGCATGAATGAACCCCATCTTTTTATCCTTAATAGCAATGATACAATACGTGTCATGTCCCCTACTGTCACTGCGATTGAGCACCACAAGATCGAACCCATTACAAAGCACATCTCCCATTGCAAGATAAATAATCAATCAAGTTGACCAAACCAAATCAATAGATCGGAGATAAATATGAAGCTATAACAATCATGCATAAAAGAGTTTAGAGAAAACTCAAATAATATTCATGGAAAATCTGGTCATAAAATCACAATTCATCGGATCCCAACAAACACACCGCAAAAAGTGATTACATCGGATATAACTCCAAGAATATCGGGGATTGAAGATCAAATACAGAGAACAAGCCATCTAGCTACTACCTATGGACCCGTAGGTTTGTCGTAAACTACTCACGAATCATCAAAAGGGCGGCAAGGTTGATGTAGAGCCCCTCCGTGATCGAATCCCCCTCCAGTAGAGTGCCGAAAAGGCTTCCGGATGGGATCTCGCGAGAACAGGAACTTGCGGCGGCGAAAAAAGTATTTCATGGACTCCTCTGTTGGTTTCCCGATTTTAGAGAATTTACAGAGGCGGAATTAGGTCAAAAGGAGCTACATGGGCCCCACGAGCCACCAGGGCGTAGGTCAAACGGAGCTATATGGGCCCCACGTGAACTAGCCATAACGATAAAATGAGCAAACAAGAAAAAGGCAAACGAAACTATTTTCTACTTTTGTAAAACACTTTAGAAGTGGGGGAAATGAAAACAAGAGGCAAAGGTGAATAAAATAAATTCAAGGAGATGAAAGTTTATGCGTAGGTACTTGATAGATGTTGATGATGTCTCCCAGGCAACGGCGCCCAAATTTCTTCCTGCTACTTGTGAGCTGCGTTGGGGTTTCCCAAAGAGGAGGGGGTGATGTAGTATAGTAGGCATAAGTATTTCCCTCAGTTATGAAACCAAGGTTATCAATCCAGTAGGAGAATCATGCAACAACTCATTAGCAACACCTGCACACAAAATAACAAATCCTCGCACCCAACGCGAACAAGGGGTTGTTAATCCCTTGGTGGTTATTTACAAGATTAAATTGTATAGTGATAGATAGATCGAACAAAAATACAAAATGAAATAAATAAAGTAAAACTGAGGTATTTTTAGCATTTTTAATATATGATAAAGGTAGACCCAGGGGCCATAGTTTTCACTATAGGTTTCTCTCTTGAAAATAGCATACGCTGGATAAACAAATTATTGTTGGACAATTGATAGAAAAGCAAATAATCATGTCGATATCCAAGGCAATGATCATGTATATAGGCATCATATCCGAGAAAGTAGACCAAAACTATTCTGCATCTACTACTGTTACTCCACACATCGACCGCTATCCAGCATGCATCTAGAGTATTGAGTTCATAAAGAACGGAGTAATGCCTTAAGCAAGATGACATGATGTAGACAAAGTAACTCACGCATGAATAAACCCCATCTTTTTATCCTTAATAGGAACGATACAGTATGTGTCATGCCCCCTACTGTCACTGGGATTGAGCACTGCAAGATCGAACCCATTACAAAGCACCTCTCCCATTGAAAGATAAATCAATCAAGTTGACCAAACCAAATCAATAGATCAGAGAGAAATACGAAGCTATAACAATCATGCATAAAATAGTTCAGAGAAACTCATATGATATTCATGGATAATCTGATCATAAACTCACAGTTCATCGGATCCCAACAAACACACCGCAAAAAGTGATTACATCGGATAGAATTCCAAGAACATCGAGGAGAACATTGTATTGAAGATCAAATAGAGAGAAGAATCCATCTAGCTACTAACTATGGACTCGTAAGTCTGTGGTTAACTACTCACGAATCATCAAAACGGAGGCAAGGTTGATCTAGAGCCCCTCCATGATCGAATCCCCCTCTGGTATAGTGCCGGAAAAGGCCTTCGGATGGATCTCTCGAGAATAGGAACTTGCGGTAGCGGAAAAAGTATTTCATGGACTCCTCTATTGGTTTCCTGATTTTAGAGAATTTATAGATGCAGAGTTAGGTCAAATGGAGCTGCATGGGCCCTACAAGCCACCAGGGCGTGCCCTACCCCCTGGGCGCACCATGGTGCCTCGTGGGCCACTACTCCATCTTCGCGTCCCTCCCAAAGCTTCTAGGGTCTCTTATGTCCATAAAAAATCTCCAAAAGGTTTCGTGGCATTTGGACATCGTTCGATACTGATATTCTAAAAAACCAAAAATTGGCAAAAAAAACAGCAACTGGCACTGCGCACTAAGTTAACAGGTTAGTCCCCAAAAATGATATATAATTGTGTATATAAAACATCCAAGAATTATATTATAATAGCATGGAACAATAAAAAATTATAGATACGTTGGAGACGTATCACTTGTTGATCCAGCCAAAAGCTAGATTTGACACTTTGACAAAAGCTTGCTAGAGACCATTGCTTCAATGGGATCTTCCTCGTGTGGGTTTGATAACCCAGGGTCGCCTCTGGGGAAATAAGTGTCGGATACTCTTTTATATTCCAATACCGGATCAATAAGAGGAGGTATCAGTCATGCTGGTTTGATGAAGTTCCTGATATAATGAAGAACATTATATATAGTGAACAATCCCTATTTGTATAAATGAAGTTGCCATTTATCTCAAAAAATGTGATAAAATATTGAAATTTGTACACACTAGGAATGTATGAGTTCTCTGTTACATGTTAATATGTCAGAATTTTTAGAGTTACGGAAGTACGTTAATATATTCTTCCTTTACAAACTGTTCTGTTTAGATAGATTGTTGATATAGTTGCATTGTTTGCTCATGTTTGCTTATTTCATGTTTATATTAGTGGGTAGAGATGTTAAATATGTGTAGGCATTTAGTGTGCAATGTTTAATTATAGTTTTTATGATTTGCTACAGAAGAGAATGTTATGGTTTTGAATTTATTTTGCACTAATCTATCTCTAGAGTTAACCTTTGTGTGAATGATGTTTTCATGATTTAGGTGAGATAACAATATGAGGACAATAAGGAGCAGAAAGATCCAAAGATTGGGGATGCCCAAGGCACCCCAAGGCAATATCTATGGAAGACTCATGATACTAAGCTTGGGGACGCCTCGGATGGCATCCCCTCTTTTGTCTTCAAAACTATCGGCATGCCCCACCCGAAGCTATTTTTAATTCTTTACATGATATGTGCTATTCTTGGAGCATCTTTTTGTTTTGTTTTCTGTTTGATATAATCTTTAGCTCTGAAAATTTTGATTTAGAGAGAGTTTATACATAGCTACCTATTTACTTAACTATTATTTGTTCTTCACTTATATCTTTTGGAGTAGTTTATTTTTACTCTTGTGCTTCACTTATATCCTAAGAGTATATTTTGGAATGAGTTGAATAATGTAAATTGGAAATTATATATGTTTCATGTGCTTATCTCATGAGGAGTAGTGGCTTCACATTGGGTTTAGAAAGTAAATCTATTGAGATTTAACAAACACAATGTTGGTCATTTGAACAATTTATGAAAGATTAGTACAAAGAAGAGAGATTTCGCATGCAAATATACTATCTTGGACATTTGTTGTGATTGTGAACCCTCATTAAATATTTTCACACTTGATCAAATGGTTGATGTTGGACAAGGAAGGCAATGTAATGGGTTATGTTTGTGTATATTTGCATACAAGTTATATTGTCATGGATCCTCCAACATGTGGTGTTTGTTTATAATCTTTGCTAGCCAAATATTTCCACACTAAGTAGAAATGCTACTTGTGCATCCAAAGACCAAAAACCCAGTTTCTTCCATGAGAGTCCACTATAACTACCTACGGATTGAGCAAGATCCTTCAAGTAAGTTTTCATCGGTACATGCAATAAAAAAAGTCATTAAATATGTATGGTCTTTCATTGGAAGGGAAATAAGCTTTGTATGGTGGTGGAGTAATAAAAGAGACAGGCTGCTCAATAAAGGTCATTTTCATAAGGGCAAATATTAGAATGATGTTCCTTTTCATTAAGAGTTTAGACATTCAAATTCAAAAAGCGCATGACCTCTGCTTCTCTCTGCGAAGGGCCTATCTTTTACTTTTCTGTTAAGTTTCATTCTGGTTCAATTACTATTATTCCAACTTCAGATGTTCTCCACTTGGCAAACATTATGTGGTGGGGAAATATCCAGGCACATATATCCAGTTGAATATACATAAAAAAAGGGCAACCTGGTGCATGTAGCTCCCGCTTGCGCAGGGTCCAGGGAAGGGTCCGACCACTTTGGGTCTATAGTACGCAGCCTTTCCCTACATTTCTGTAAGAGGCTGTTTCCAGGACTTGAACCCATGACCTCATGGTCACAAGGCAGCAGCTTTACCACTGCGCCAAGGCTCCCCTTCGCATCCAGTTGAATATACATGATCATGAGTTATTATTGTTGACAATTATCTCTATGGTAAATAAGTTGGGACGTCAAACACTAAACCACCATCTTCCTTTGTGTCTCATAGAAACAGTTTATTCTAAAAATATGATATTGAGTGCTAGCAATCATTAGAAGACTATATGATACTCCCTCTGTCCCATAATATAAGAATGTTTATCAAGCTTTGTTAGGTTGGAAAACGTTGTTATAATATGGGATCGAGGGAATAGTTGAGTATGTGAAGTTTGCTAAAAAACCGCTTACATAGACTCCTGTGAAAATATAATGAATTGTAATTGTATGATGACTGGAACATAGTTTGTTGGGTTTCAAGAGAGTTTATTGCCTACACCTTAACATGTGAATAGATTGTTACTTGATTGTGAGAGGTTTTATGAGAAAAAGTTGCGGCGGCGGGAAAAATGTTCCTACACCTTAACTTATTAATCTAGTGGCATTTTCCGGCATTCTGCCGGTGGGGGAAGCCATTGGAGGAGGCCTTCTTATCAACCTTGTTGTTCTCATGGTGAAGTGTGAGTAGTTCATCCTCGGGGTTGAGGGTATGTACTAGTAGCTATATGTTTAATCTCTCTCTCTCTCTCTCTCTCATGTTCTTGATGAATTCGACGTTGATGTATCATGAGCTTGATTATTGGATCTTATGATGTTCATCTCTCTGCGTCCTTTTTGTGGTGAATTGAGTCTTGCTCTTTGAAGTTTCTTTATGTTGGATTGAATATTTTGGATTTGAGATCACTTGATGCATGTCTAGTAATTAATTTGCGAATACCTGTGGTGACATTGGTGTACTCTTAGCATAAAGGTTGAACGACACGTATCATATGGTTTTGTCGTAGTAAGATCTCTAGGGCTATCCTTGACACTTTGGGGGTGGTTCAATAGACTGATTGTAAACACAACTTTGAGGTGGTTTGCAACCTACACGATTTCATCGTGCTTTCTCCGATAGAATAGAAACTTTGGAGTGGTTCTTTGCCGCACTTTGAGGGATTACAATGATGTTCAAATATTTTAATGATGTCAAGAGTTGACACTAGTGAAAGTATGAACCCTAAGCCTTATTTTCAAGCATTGCAATACCGTTTTTACTTGCTACTTTACTGTTTTATTTATTCAAATTATAAATAAATAAATAAATATATATATATATATATATATATATATATATATATATATATATATATATATATATATATATATCATCCATATCACACATATATCATCATGTCTTCGCCAAACTAGTGCACATCGTATGATTGACAACTGTATTGGGTATGTTGGGGATACATGAGCTTTCTTGTATTTAATTGCAGAATTGTTTGAGAGAGAACCATCTCCATCCTACACCTTTCACGGATTGATAAATCTTAGGTCATCCACTTGAGAGAAATTTGTTGATGTCCTATAAAACTCCGCGCTTAGAGGTCCAACCAAGTCTACATGAGTAAAGTTGCGTAGTAGACATAAAAGTGTCAGTCGTGGCGGTCGGCAGAGGGAGAGTCGCGATCCACGGAGTGCCGGTCACTGACACTGAAGGGGCCATCACGACAAGCGGCGGTCGGCAGAGGGAGAGTAGCGATCCATGGAGTGCTGGTCACTAACATTGAAGGGGCCATCACGACAATCCATCGCAACGGACACGATGATCGAAGACAAAACCGATCAGTATGCACTTACGAACTAGTGTTATGAACTTTTGCATTAAAAAGAGTAATTGACAAAAAAACTACCACTTTAGAGGTATTGGTTCCAAAAATCTACCACTTTTAAATTATTGACTAAAATCTACCATAATAGTGCTAAATACTGCCACTTTTAGTTAATAACCGGTTTAGACGATTTATAAACACATTTATGGCAGGCGGGACCCACCTCCCAGGGCTGACATGGTAGGAAAGTCAACTCTTTTTATTTTGACCATTACATTTGCCATTATTGTAGGTGGGACCCACCTATCAGTTTTATAAAAATCCAAGCCCAACCCGGCCCAGGAATTTCGGTCCGAGCTCAGGCCGGGTTGTTGGGCTGGGCTGCCATGCCCGGGTTTACGTTGGAGACACTTTGCAATCAAACAAGCAAGAAGAGAAACATTTCTTAGCTGGAAAGTCGCAAAACAAAACTACATTAGCAAGGCACCATTTGCAAGGTTGCTGGAACACCTGTTGAGCTTCAGGGAATCAGGGCTGTGCAATTTAAAAAGCGAAAAGAACAAGAAAAACACGACTCGGAATCCATTAACATTTGATTGCATCATCACTGGAGAAGCATCATCTTTTCTCGTTATAAACACTATCTCACGGAATTCATTCAGTATAAATTGGCCGAATGTTGCCCGCAGAGATTGCTACCGCGTGCACTTTGCTTTTGCCATTTTCTTCTTCTTCTTCACGGCCTTTGGCCTCTTTGTCTTCCGAGCTTCTCTCTTCTCTTCTTTCATTTTCTTCTTCATCTCCTTCCGAGCAGCCTTCCTCTCCTCAGGTCCCATCTTGGGAGTACTTTGCAACGACCACTTATTTTGCACATTCACTGCGTTATGTGGCAACTCTTCTTGCTGCTGCTTTTCATCACTACGCGTGTTTCTTTCAGCCCGCACAAATCCTAGCAATGGCTGGTTATAAAGCTTATCCGCTGGTGGCTCATAACCCAAGAAGGATGGGCGTTGCAACATTGACATGTTGACTATATCAGCCTCACACTGCTTCACATAATCCAACATCTACACAAGGAAATCAAGTGAATTATTGTTAAACCCATCCTGCTAGTCCAAACATGTATAGGAAAAATGAAATTAAACACAGACTTCCTGAATCCTATGCATTAAACCCAACAAGAGGAACATCATCCATCTAAGATTTTGATTCATGAGTACCACAACATAGCAAGTGCAAGTTTGCCTGCCAGCAACATCTCCTAACTAGGAGGCTAATCATTTATGGCAAATATGAGCAGATGACGGTTCAACTAATCTTACCTGCACCATGACTGTTGGAGATATTTCATCATCATTTGCGAGTATATCTCCTTTCTCCAACATCTTTTGCTGAACCTGTGATTAACACAATACAGCTAACCCATCAGATTCTTCTTTATCCATGATGCAGCATGCACCATCGCCAATTTCTCTCCATTCGACATACCTGTTCTAGGTAATCATCCACATCATCATCCGCAATGCTTCTATCAATCACAAAATTAATTAGATCTGTTACTGTCATGACACCAACACCTCGTTTCTTAAAGAAGTCCTGCACAAAATATTGCATATATCAGACAGCAATTTATTAATATACACGTGTGGTGCTCTATCCAGCTTTTCACTTACAGAAACATGCAAACAATCTTCCTTTACGAAGTCCAACGCCGAAGGGTGATCGAGGTCAACTGATCGAAACATCAATGATATGTAAGTGGCCCTGCACAACAGAAGAGGGATATAAGAACCGGTTTTCTGGAACAATGGTAAGATTACTGGAAAAAGCTCAAAACAGGTTTTCATTACCTCAAAATAAAGAATGTTATATTCACTCAAATCGCCATGGACCAGCTTGCACTTTTGGTAAAGTGTCCTCATTATCATAACAATCTGGAAACATGGTGCAGTAAGTACATGAGAAAACTGAAAATGATATACAAATACTGCAATCAAGAATGAGAGCTTTCATCGGTCTCGATTCTCTTAACCCAAATCTAGTGTATGACAAAATCATAATGACTAACAGGACATATAATACACATCAGCAACAGAATAAATGAAAGATAAGAGCCTGGGATTACAATGTGAATAAAATATCATAAAATATATTTTACACGAGGACTTGTGGAAATGTAAATGACCATTATAACAGGTGGAACTACAAAGCCTCCTCAAAAAAGTTATATTTAGAAAATATTGACCATTGTTAAGTCCAGGAAAACTAGACTGCTGGCGCGTATTTGCACTGTAGAACTTCACTAAATTTTTAAAGTGCTGACAAAAATACAACCCAAAAATGCTTTGTTGTTGTTGACTAAAAGATGCCCCGACAATTAAGGAGTGGGGAAGATAAGTGCAACGAAAATAACATTAAGAAGTTTGTTATAGCTAAAAAGGTTCTTGTCCCATCACGGCATCACCGTCCCTTGCAACAAACCATACTCCAAATGTGAATTATGATATATAGAGTATGCTAAGTTGTATAAAAAGGATATTAAGTTCCAACTTTGAACCATCCAGTTGGACTATCAATACAACAGGTAATGGTTCAGATCCTTTTATAGCTATCCCGTTAAGAGAGAACACTGTTTTGACTTGTCATGTACGGATGTACCTCCAAGTAAGCTCCACGCAGCTTGTCGTCCGACAAAGCAGCATCCTTAAGACGAGGAGCCGCCCAACCTCCTTTCCCTGAAGGATAACCAAAGAATTTGTATCAGAACGTATACCAACTATACTTTTATCCTGCAAGCAAGATAAGCATGTTTCCAACTAAAAATAAATAACTACAAATATACCATTGTTACACAAGAAAGTTGTGGAATTACCTATGAATTCCATCGCCAATACATGAAGCTTCTGGAGCAATGGTTCTGGGCATCGAATTTTAGCTGCTCTCACTCTGTAACGAGGGTCACAGAGAAATAGATGGATTCAAATACTAGAAAATTATAGGAGAACAAACAATTAAGGAGTGATAGACTATCTTTTTATAAAAAAAGGGCAGCCCAGTGCACGTAGCTCCCGCTTGCACGGGGTCCGGGGAGGTTCTGACCACTTTGGGTCTTTTGTACACAGCCTTTCCATGCATTTCTGCAAGAGGCTGCTTTAAGGACTCAAACCCGTGACCTCATGGTCACAAGGCAACAACTTCACCACTCGCGAGGGCTCCCCTAACTTACTAAAATTAAAAACAACAATAATAGCTTCCTAACTTACTAGAGTAAAAACAATATGAAATTATGAATAAGGCATGAAAAATATGTCCCACCGTTTAAGATTTCTCATTTCCTTTTCAGCCCAGGTCTTAACCATTTTCCGGGGATTATGCTTGCAGTAACCATATCTAAAACGATAATCTCCTTGAACATATCTGTCTCTATCCCTGCAATAAACAAACGCCATTCACGCCTTTTCAGATCAATTCTTTTAACAAGTACGAAAAGGATAAAGAGCATACCAAATGACACAATGCTGCAATATGTTTCAACAAGAATCTATAGGGGGTAACAAACAAGTGTAACGAATCAAATCTTACTTAAAGACCAGGACAGAGGTTTTATAGACTTTGATTGCTAGCTCCTGGCCATCTATCTTTGTTGCATGATAGACATTTGCCTGCACAGAAAGAGGATTAATGTTGAATATGGAAGTAGATATACCCAATCGGGAAAACAGATAACTGAAACCAGCAGATAGAGCAGCATTCTCTTTATTCTATTTACCAAACAAGGAGCTGGTATTTTATTTATTAATGTTCTAACGCTTTTAGGTCTGCAGGAAAAGAAATACACAGATCGAAGGAAATAGTTCAGTAGCACACGCACTGGATTTTAGTGTTTACCTCCTTTCCTGTAGAAATGCAGCCATTTATATTATTGAAATCACCACGATTCAACATCTTGAACAGAACCATGCGTGTTCTTGGGTCAATGGCCTGCATATAAACGAATTACTTCACTGATGAAGTTATTACATAAATGTAAAGTAACCGATACTTCACTAAGCATCAGGAAGAGCATGGCTAATGCTTGTATAAGAGAAGAAACTTCTACCCCTCAGCCGTATGTACAAAAAAAAAGATAATTAACGTGGTAGTCAGGCCTAATGAAAAACTGCAATCAGCAAAATAATTTAGATAATATCACCTCAGGAAATTTCACTTAAGTAGCCAACATTACTCCAACAAAAAGAGTTGGTGACTCATGGTGCCATTTAGATCATACATATAGCTGGGAATTAAACGAGTTCCAAAAATGTGAAATATGAAGATACTTTCTGACCAAGCAGACGCCAGCTCGATTGGAAGGGAATGGAATGGTACACCAGGATTATGCAGGATTGCAAGTGCATGCAGACATGCTCAGCTCCAAAAGGCATAGGACAGAATAAATATCACTTAGCAGAGAGCATTGAAAGACCTGTTCCACCGTAGCACGATCGGCCTTCTCATGGTTCCTTGTTTTGCCAATTGCTGTGTCCCTTATGCTGTCCCTGATTGCAGTCGTTACCGAATTTGACATCCCCACGTTCATTCTACCTTCCCACTCCTAAATAATAGGTACAAAATCCATCACGTAAGATATTGAACACAACGTACCATAACACGAGATTGTAGACATCATGCACAAGCAAATAATTCACCACTTAGGCTCTATATAAGGCGAAGAGTTGAAGCTGCATACCTCCAAGGGCGTGGCCCGCATGTGGGAGGCGAGCCTCTGCGTGCGGTTGGAGAGCGGCTGAAAGGGGCGGGAGAGCACGCCACCGTGGGCGTTCGGCCTCCGCGCCATGGCCGCGCCTCCGACGGTCGAGAAGGCGGCGGATGGCCGGGCTGAGCCATCAGGGCCCTCGACGGCGTCGAGCCAGTCCAGGCCATCGCCAACTTCGGAGTCGGAGATATCTTCCGAGACGTCGGACTCGGACCACTCGTCCGCAGGGTCGGGCTCCACGTGCACCATCTTCGACGACAGAATGCTCGACCTTCACCGAAATCTGTGCCTTGCTGCTCTTCGCGAGCCACCGCCCACGCGCAGAGTCGCCGCCTTGCCGCTGCTCGCCCGCCGCCGCCGCCTCCTTGCCGCTGCTCGCCCGATCGATGGCTAGTGGCCGGTGTCTGGTGGGCCTCTTCGTTAATATGGGCCGTGGGCCAACTACTTTTGTTCGGTTTCTTCGGTTCTTCGGTTAACACAGGGTATCGCTCAAAATAAAAAGGTTAACACAGGGTAATAACCGCAGATCTTTTTTTAGAAAAGAGGCGCATGTCGAGGGTAATAACCGCAGATCTACCGCTAAAAAAAAAACCACAGATCTGTGCTCAAAAAATAAATAACCACGGGTCTAGCCGATCACCAAACTCTAAAAAAATCACAACTGAACGACGAATTAATTTTTATTTCGAGAGTAACCCTAGGCGTACCATATTATTGAGAACTAGGTTGTAGCCTAGTGGCAAAGGGTCACAGTGGTGCACCCAGCGGTCAAGAGTCTGAATCCCGTCGGGAACGAATTTCCGGTTCCTCACCCGGGTGGGTTTCTTCTATATAAAAATATGTCCTGTCGTGGGTGCTAGTGCCGGTGGATCCCATTTTTTTTGACAATGGGGTTATTCGGTTTGGTTAAGTTCCGGTTTTGGTTAAGTTCAACTCGGAGACATCTTCCGAGACGTCAGACTCGGGTCGCTCGTCCACGGGGTCAACCTCGACATGCGCCATCTTCAACGACATGATGTTTCGGTGGAAGGAGGACCGACTCTTTTCCTCGCATTGCCGACAGCGATAGAATGAGGAGAGAGGAGATACGAGAATGGGAAGAGCGGTAGAATGGGCAGCGGTAGAGTGTGTTGAACCCTGTGGACCACCAGAAACAAATTTACCATTGAACAGGTGTTCCCTAACAAACCGGTTGACTGCATTTTTAAAATGTCTATTTTGTTACGGCATTGGATATCTCTGACTAAGGGCGACGACATGGCGACTGTGGAGCTCCTGATATGTCGCGTGCGGACAACGGCGGCCTCCATTTTGGATAGGGATCAGGGCCAGCCAGCTGTAGTTGGGGCTTTGCTACGTCGTCGTTTATCTTCTGTTAGACTACTCACACTGGGGAGTAATTTCGACTAGTAACATGCATATGTTACTAGTCTATGTTACTACCTTCATAATGGGGAGTAACATATGTGTGGTGTCATGCAACACTTCATTTATTAGCTTGTAGACTCATCTTGTCTTGGTGTGTCTGATGTTACTCGTAGTATGAGTAACTAGCTATATTACTGAATTCATCTCTCTCCTCATTAAATCATTGCAACATAAGCAAATTTGCTTAGTTTGACTTTATGTTACTATTGAAGTTACTCCCACTGTGGGTAGTCTTGTGCCCTTTTGGTTACTCTCCTTTGGCATGCGTGCCTTCATGCCAGTTGTGGTCTGCCATGTCGCTTTGAACTTGTCTTCTTAGGTCTACTTTTGCTCGGTGTGGGTGGTTTGTAAGCCTCTGTTGAACACTTGGTGGCTTTATTAAATTAAAGTTGGGCCTCGACCTTTTATCTAAAAAGGTGAGGCAAGAGATGATCATGAGAAACCCTCGTCTGTGGCTGTAAATATACTTAAAAAGTGACTTAAGCCGAGATCCGCCAGATTGTATTAGGCTAGGACTTGAGTGCAACTAGTCTACATCAAAGGCCCTAAGGCTAGTCATAGTGGGGAGTAACTTAGACTAATAACATACATATGTTACTAGTCCATGTTACCATATTAGTGGGAAGTGTCATAGGTGTAGTAACATACATATATTCATTTATTGCTTTGTAGACTCATTTTGTATTGGAAACCGCTATGTGATGGTAATATATTATGTTATTCTATTTGTCTTTCTTCTCTTTAATTACTTGACACATCATATTTTTTGCTTATGTGGCACCTATGTTACTACTTACGTTACTCCCACTATGATTAGGAAGTGTCCAACCCAAGGCAGCCTAGTTCGGCTGATGGGCTGGCTACTGCTGAGTCGATCTAGCTTATGTTGTCTAGGCGGCCAAGGCGTGGCGACCGTGTTGACGGATGGTAGTGTAACAGTGTACACGTTCAGGAACAGAGTATAGAGTGACCAGTGGCGGAACTAGGTTGTTTGGACACCACACGAGCTAGTTAATATGTATTGCAGGTTAAAGTTGTGGTGGAGCTACAAGTGGACAGGATGGGTCGCCACCCACCTTGAGATTTGGCCAGTGACCCACCCCCACCACCCTTGCCCAACATCCCAAACCGAGCCAACCCAAGGCAGCGAGCAACTAGGCGATCCACTGAATCGGGCATCGAGCATATGCAAGCGAATGCGAGAGGAGTGAATAGGCGATGGACCAGTCTTCCTTGTGTGAACACACGACTCCATTTTTTTGAACGAAGACGCTAGAGGCATCTGTCTTTAAATTAATAAAGCCCACAACCAGGCAGAGCAACAGCCAGAATGAAACTAAAGACCTAAAAGCCCCATAGGCGAAGCATAAGTGGGAAAATCGGTAGGGTTCTAAGCCAGAAGGCAGCAAGCAAATACAAGGCCTATTGGCCCAAAACCAAAGCAGGCAGGCTCGCAAAAGCAAAAGAGGCCGCTCCAACTAGGAAGTAGTCGCTGGCTCCCTTGCCATCACATACACTTGTTGAAGTCATTTTTGGGCGTGCTTAATCAACTCAGCGTCCTTGCGCCTCCCCAACGAACTCCACTATTGTAGAAATAGAGTATATTTAAAGATAACATTAGCCGGATGCGAAGGAAAATGCCCTCAATCGTTATTTTGTTGCGAATGAGCCATAATGCCCAGAGGAGTGCCCCCGCACAACTCCACATCACGCACTTGCCTTGTCCCTGAACCGACTCAAGCAGGCCTGCGAGTTCGGTGGTGGATCACAGGTCCCACTGGACGCCTACTGCCTCGCGCACCGCGCTCCAGGCGAACCTGGCTAACGGGCAGTTGAAGAAAACATGGTTCGCATCCTCGAGTGTCCCACACATCACGCACGGGCCCGTAGCCGGGCCGTGCCGTTTAGACACGTTCATAAACGTTGGGAGTCTATTGCGGAACATTTGCCATAAGAAAACTTTGTTTTTCAGTGGGATATGCTCCTTCCAAAGTCCCTTGACCACTAGCTCACTACTGCAGGATGCTGCTAACGCGACACTACGATCAGAGACCCTTTGACGAAACTATGTCGATGCATTAATCGTAAACGGTGATGTAGAAAACCCATCAAAAATGATGCAAAACATTTGCGATGGCGGGTACATCAAACACGGTTCATATTTTACTTGCATGTGCGATGCTCGGCATACGGTTGATCCAGACGAACTGTTTGTGATTAGACAGAACAACAGAAACGGGCAGCCATATCAATGTGTGTGTGATATACGGCATACAGTTCGCTCCAATGAATTGTTTGCTATTAGGGAAAGCAACAGAAACGGTCAGCCAGATCAAGGTGTGTGTGATATACGGCATACGGTTCACTCGAATGAATTGTTTTTGAAGGAAATATGCCCTAGAGGCAATAATAAAGTTGTTATTTATATTTCCTTATATCATGATAAATGTTTATTATTCATGCTAGAATTGTATTAACCGAAAACTTGATACATGTGTGAATACATAGACAAAACTCAGTGTCCCTAGTATGCCTCTACTAGACTAGCTCGTTAATCAAAGATGGTTAAGTTTCCTAACCATAGACATGTTGTTAAGGCATATCTCTCTCTATGTAGTTTTGGTGATTGATGACAACACGTTTGCGGACTAATCGTGTGCGTTGAGCATTTCAGAGATTCATCCTTTAGCACGAGACGATTCCTTCCCCTTGGAGTTTTAATTAAGACGGTGTAGCTCTTTCGTTTCTGTTTTGGCGGACTTGTTTCGTAGGAGTCACCGTACTATCAAGAGGGGTCCGCTTTGGTAAGGCTAGGGTGGAATCAACACCTACACATCCTTTTCACACCCACTGAGCCTTCCCGCTTCGATGGAGGTTTCCTTCCCTTTCTATGAGTATGATTTGGTCCCAGCGGTAGTACCGCGGTGCCCAGCGGTAGTACCGCTCAAGAGCCATAGGCAACAGTACCGCTCTGCAGCGGTAGTACCGCCTGTGCGTCCTCAGCCGTAGTATCGCTGCGGTACCGGGCTCCTACCACCTCGACTCGAAGGGTCGCCTCTCGTGTCGGATTGTGCGGCACTAAGCAGCGGCAGTAGAAGCGGTAGTACCGCTCGAGAGCGGTAGTACCGCCCTACCACCGCGGAAGTACTGCACTGGGTCCGATTCCTGCTCATACGCTAGCCCTCCCAGACTGCACGGCAGTACCGCGAGGGGGAGCGGTAGTACCACTGGGCCCAGCGGTAGTACCGATGCCCCCTGTGGTAGTACCGTCCTCTGCGGGGCTGTTTTGGGGGGTAACGGTTGGATTGTTCCCCCTCTATAAAAGGAGGCCCTCTTCTCCAAAGTTGACCTACCTCTTCCCCCAAAGCTCCATTGTTGCTCCAAGCTCCATTTTCGCCCGATCTCTCTCCCTAGCCAATCAAACTTGTTGATTTGCTTGGGATTGGTTGAGCAGGCCCCGATCTACACTTCCACCAAGAGAAATTTGATTCCCCCCACTAATCCCTAACGGATCTTGTTACTCTTGGGTGTTTGAGCACCCTAGACGGTTGAGGTCACCGCGGAGCCATAGTCCATTATGGTGAAGCTTCGTGGTGTTGTTGGGAGCCTCCAATTAAGTTGTGGAGATTGCCCCAATCTTGTTTGTAAAGGTTTGGTCGCCGCCTCCAAGGGCACCAATAGTGGAATCACGGCATCTAGCATTGTGTGAGGGTGTGAGGAGAATACGGTGGCCCTAGTGGCTTCTTGGGGAGCATTGTGCCTCCACACCACTCTAATGGAGACGTACTTCCCTTAAAAAGGAAGGAACTTCGGTAACACATCCTCGTCTCCATCGGTTCCACCTTTGGTTATCTCTCACCTTTACTTGTGCAAGCTTATATTGTGTTGCATCTCTTGCTTGCTTGTGTGCTTGTTGTTATCGCATCATATAGGTTGCCCACCTAGTTGCATATCTAGACAACCTACTTTGATGCAAAGTTGAAATTGGTAAAGAAAAGCTAAAATTGTTAGTTGCCTATTCACCCCCCTCTAGTCAACTATATCAATCCTTTCACATGTGTTGTCATTTGATGAACAGGATCACATCATTAGGAGAATGATGTGATGGACAAGACACAACCGTTAGCTTAGCATAATGATCCTTAAGTTTTATTGCTATTGCTTTGTTCATGACTTATACATATTCCTTTGACTATGAGATTATGCAACTCCCGAATACCAGAGGAATACCTTGTGTGCTATCAAACGTCACAATGTAACTAGGTGATTATAAAGATGCTCTACAGGTATCTCAAAGGTGTTTGTTGGGTTGGCATAGATCGAGAATAGGATTTGTCACTCCGAGTATCGGAGAGGTATGTCTGGGCCCTCTCGGTAATGCACATCATGATAAGCCTTGCAAGCAATGTGGCTAATGAGTTAGTTGCGGGATGATGCATTACGGTACGAGTAAAGAGACTTGCCGGTAACGAGATTGAACTAGGTGTGAAGATACGGACGATTAAATCTCGGGCAAGTAGCATACCGATTACAAAGGGAATGACGTATGTTGTCATAATGGTTTGACCGATAAAGATCTTCGTAGAATATGTGGGAACCAATGTGAGCATCCAGGTTCCGCTGTTGGTTATTGACCGGAGAGGTGTCTCGGTCATGTCCACATAATTCTCGAACCCATAGGGTCCGCATGCTTAACATTTGATGACGATTTGTATTATGAGTTATGTGTTTTGGTGACCAAAGATTGTTCGGAGTCCCGGATGAGATCACGGACATGACGAGGAGTCTTGAAATGGTCTAGAGGTGAAGATTGATATATTGGACGATATATTCGGACACCGAAAGTGTTTTGAAATCTATCGGGTACGTATCGGAGTACCGGGGGGTTACCGGAACTCCCCAGGGGAAGATATGGGCCATATGGGCCATAGGAGAGAGGCAGGCCATCCCACAAGGGGTGGCGAGCGCCCCCCCAAGGGAGGATTCCGAATTGGACAAGGGGAGGGGGCGCGGACCCCCTTTACTTCTGCTTCTCCCTCTCCTTCCCCATTTCCCCTTCCGGGAAAAGGAAAGGGGGGCCGAATTGGACTAGGAGCCCAAGTGGGGCTCCTCCCACTTGGCGCGCCCCTAGGCTGGCCTCCTCCCCTCCCCCTCCTTTATAAGCAGGGGCGGGGGCACCTCTAAGGCACATCAATTGTTCTTAGCCATGTGTGGTGCCCCCCTCCACCGTTTACTCCTCCGGTCATATTGTCGTAGTGCTTAGGCGAAGCCCTGCGCGGATCGCTTCACCATCACCGTCACCACGCCGTCGTGCTGACGAAACTCTCCGTCGACACTTTGCTAGATCAAGAGTTCGAGGGACGTCATCAAGCTGAACGTGTGCAGAACTCAGAGGTGCCGTACGTTCGATACTTGATCGGTTGAATCGAGAAGACATTCGAGTACGTCAACCGCGTTAAACTAACGCTTCCGCTTTCGGTCTACGAGGGTACATGGACACACTCTCCTCATCTCATTGCTATGCATCGCCTAGATAGATTTGGCGTGATCGTAGGATATTTTTTTTGAAATTGCATGCTATGTTCCCCAACAGTGGCATCCGAGCCAGGTCTATGCGTAGATGATATGCACGAGTATAACACAAAGAGCTTTGGGCAATGATAGTCATACTGCTTACCACCAACATCTTATTTTGATTTGGCGGTATTGTTGGATGAAGTGGCCCGGACCAACCTTACATGACCACGTTCATGAGACCGGTTCCACCGACAGACATGCAACTTGTTTTGCATAAAGGTGGCTGGCAGGTGTCTGTTTCTCCAACTTTAGTTGAATCGAAGTTGAGTATGGCCGGTCCTTGTTGAAGGTTAAAATAGCAAACTTGACGAAACATCGTTGTGGTTTTGATGCGTAGGTGAGAACGGTCCTTACTAGAAGCTCGTAGCAACCACGTAAGACTTGCAACAACAAAGTAGAGGACGTCTAACTTGTTTTTACAGGGCATGTTGTGATGTGATATGGTCAAGACATGATGTGATATACATTATTGTATGAGATGATCATGTTTTGTAAAAGTTATCGGCAACTGGCAAGAGCCTTATAGTTGTCACTTTATTGTATGAAATGCAATTGCCATGTAATTGTTTTACTTTATCACTATGCGTTAGCGATAATTGTAGAACAAATAGTTGGCGAGACGACAACGACGCTACGATGGAGATCAAGGTGTCAAGCCGATGACGATGGAGATCATGACGGTGCTTTGGAGATGGAGATCAAAGGCACAAGATGATGATGGCCATATCATGTCACATATTTTTATTGCATGTGATATTTATCTTTTATGCATCTTATTTTGCTTAGTATGGCGGTAGCATTATAAGGTGATCCCTCACTAAATTTCAAGGTATAAGTGTTCTCCCTGAGTATGCACCGTTGCGACAGTTCGTCGTGCCGAGACACCACGTGATGATCGGGTGTGATAAGCTCTACATTCGCATACAACGGGTGCAAGATAGTTTTGCACGTGCGGAATACTCGGGTTAAAGTTGACGAGCCTAGCATGTACAGACATGGCCTTGGGGCACTGGAGACCGAAAGGTCGAACGTGAATCATATAGTAGATATGGTCAACATAGAGATGTTCACATTGAGAACTACTCCATCTCACGTGATGATTGGACATGGTTTAGTTGATATGGATCACGTGATCATTTAGACGACTCAAGGGATGTCTATCTAAGTGGGAGTTCTTAAGTAATATGATTAACTGAACTTAATTTATCATGAACTTAGTCCTGATAGTTTTTGCATATCTATGTTGTAGATCGATGGCCCGTGCTACTATTCCCTTGAATTTTAATGTGTTCCTAGAGAAAGCTAAGTTGAAAGTTGATGGTAGCAACTACACGGACTGGTCCGTAACTTGAGGATTATCCTCATTGTTGCACAGAATAATTATGTCCTTGATAAACCTCTAGGTGACAAGCCCCCTCCTGCTAATGTAGACGCTTTGAATGTCTGGCAGACGCGGTCTGATGACTACTCTATAGTTCAGTGTGCCATGCTTTACGGCTTAGAATCGGGACTTCAAAGACGTTTTGAACATCATGGACCATATGAGATGTTCCAAGAGTTGAAGTTAATATTTCAAGCAAATGCCCGAGCTGAGAGATATGTAGTCTCCAACAAGTTCTATAACTGCAAGATGGAGGAGAACAGTTCTGTCAGTGAACACATACTCAGAATGTCTGGGTATCATAACCACTTGACGCAGCTAGGAGTTAATCTTCCGGATGATAGTGTTATTGACAGAGTTCTTCAATCACTGCCACCAAGCTACAAAGGCTTCGTGATGAACTATAGTATGCAAGGGATGGATAAGACAATTCCCGAGCTCTTCGCTATGCTCAAAGCTGCGGAGGTACAAATCAAGAAAGAGCATCAAGTGTTGATGTTTAACAAGACCATTAGTTTCAAGAAAAAGGTCAAGGGAAAGAAGGGGAACTTCAAGAAGAATGGCAAGAAAGTTGTCACTCCCGAGAAGAAGCCCAAGTCTGGACCCAAGCCTGAAACTGAGTGCTTCTACTGCAAAGGGACTGGCAACTGGAAGCAGAACTGCCCCAAGTATTTGGCGGATAAGAAGGATGGCAAAGTGAACAAAGGTATATTTGATATACATGTTATTGATGTGTACCTTACTAATGCTCGTAGTAGCGCCTAGGTATTTGATACTGGTTCTGTTTCTCATATTTGCAACTCGAAACAGGGGCTATGGATTAAGCGAAGATTGGCTAAGGACGAGGTGACGATGCACGTCGGAAATGGTTCCAAGGTCGATGTGATCACCGTCAGCACGCTACCTCTACATCTACCTTTGGGATTGGTTTTAGACCTAAATAATTGTTATTTGGTGCCAGTGTTGAGTGATGACCCACAAGTATAGGCGATCTATCATAGTCCTTTCGATAAGTAAGAGTGTCGAACCCAACGAGGAGCAGAAGGAAATGACAAGCGGTTTTTAGTAAGGTATTCTCTGCAAGCACTGAAATTATCGGTAACAGATAGTTTTGTGATAAGGTAATTTGTAACGGGTAACAAGTAATAAAAGTAAATAAGGTGCAGCAAGATGGCCCAATCCTTTTTGTAGCAAAGGACAAGCCTGTACAAACTCTTATATAAAGGAAAGCGCTCCCGAGGACACATGGGAATTATCGTCAAGCTAGTTTTCATCATGCTCATATGATTCGCGTTCGTTACTTTGATAATTTGATATATGGGTGGACCGGTGCTTGGGTACTGCCCTTCCTTGGACAAGCATCCCACTTATGATTAACCCCTATTGCAAGCATCCGCAAGTACAAAATAAGTATTAAGGTAAACCTAACCATAGCATGAAACATATGGATCCAAATCAGCCCCTTACGAAGCAACGCATAAACTAGGGTTTAAGCTTCTGTCACTCTAGCAACCCATCATCTACTTATTACTTCCCAATGCCTTCCTCTAGGCCCAAACAATGGTGAAGTGTCATGTAGTCGACATTCACATAACACCACTAGAGGAAAGACAACATACATCTCATCAAAATATCGAACGAATACCAAATTCACATGAGTACTTATAGCAAGACTTCTCCCATGTCCTCAGGAACAAACGTAACTACTCACAAATCATATTCATGTTCATAATCAGAGGGGTAATAATATGCATAAAGGATCTGAACATATGATCTTCCACCAAATAAACCAACTAGCATCAACTACAAGGAGTAATCAACACTACTAGCAACCCACAGGTACCAATTTGAGGTTTTGAGACAAAGATTGGGTACAAGAGATGAACTAGGGTTTGAGATGAGATGGTGCTAGTGAAGATGTTGATGGAGATTGACCCTCTCCCGGTGAGAGGATCGATGGTGAAGACGATGGTGATGATTTCCCCCTCCCGGAGGGATGTTTCCTCGGTAGAACAGCTCCGCCGGAGCCCTAGATTGGTTTCGCCAGGTTCCGCCTCGAGATGGTGGCGCTTCTTCCTGAAAGCTTTCTTCTCTTTTTTTTCAAGGCAGAAGACTTCATATAGCAAAAGATGGGTACCGGAGGCCTGCCAGGGGGCCCACGAGGTAGGGGGCGCGCCCAGGGGGTAGGGCGCGTCCCCACCCTCGTGGACAGGGTGTGGCCCCCCCTCTGGTGCTTTCTTCGCCCAATATTTTTAATATATTCCAAAACTGACTTTCGTGGAGTTTCAGGACTTTTGGAGTTGTGCAGAATAGGTGTCTAATATTTGCTCTTTTTCCAGCTGCCAATATTCTCTCTCTCTCTCTCTATATATATATATATATATACATATATATATATATTCATATGATTTTTATGCTAAATTAAGAATCTATTCACAATGTCAAGTATGAATCAGAAGCTTCATTGAAAACTAACAAACTATGATCTCGGTCACTGAAGCAATTGCAATTTATCATACCATCGGAAAGAGTCAATATAAGAGCTTCAGCAAGTCCACATACTCAACTATCATTTAGTCTTTCACAATTGCTAACACTCACGCAATACTTATGGGTATGAAGTTTTAATTGGACACAGAGAAAGATAGGGGCTTATGATTTTGCCTCCCAACCTTTTACCTCAAGGGTAATGTCAACAATAATAGTTTATGATAACTTACATCCAATTGGATATATATATATATATATATATATATATATATATATATATATATATATATATATATATTCTGCTAATATGAGCAGAATAACTATTCTGCACACCACTTCCGCACTGCACGCTGAACGCAAGTGCACTTCATCTTCTTGACGACGAGCACTGCAATATAGACTAGTGAACTTCGCGTCGGAAAAAACTGCACGCAGTGTTTTTTTGGTACTGTTTTCGCTCTAACTTTTTGATTGTTTATCGGAACGGGGCGTATAATATAACGTTGAAAAGCTATGGATTAGGCGCAACTTCGCTATGTTGAACACTTTTCGAGATTCCTCGCGGTTTAAGAGCAGTTTCAAAAACGGCGCGACGGATGACGAGTGGCAGCGAGCGTATTTTCATGATTTTTTTCTAAACCGCTCATCGGAATAAAGCAAATGGTACGCCGTTGGAAAGATATCGTCAAGGCGCATCTTTTTCATATCTATTATGTTTTGTAATTCGTTACGGTTTAAGAGCAATTTCAAATTTACTAAATCGCGGAATTACGTTTTTTTGATTTTTTTGCAATTTTCGGTACTGTTTTCACTCTAGTTTTTGAACCGTTTGTCGAAACGAGGCGTGTAATACGTCGTTGGAAAGCTATGGACAAGGCGCAACTTTCATATGTAGAAATGGTTTTATGATTCCTTACGGTTTTTAGTTAATTTTGAAAATCGTGCGGCTAACGACGGGAGGCAGCGGCCGTTTTTCGCAAAATTTTTGCAAACCGTTGGTCGAAATATTTCGAATTATACACCATTGGAAAGATATCGATGAGGCGCAACTTTTTGATTTAGAACACTCTATCTAATTCCTTACGGTTGAAGAGCATTTTTGATTTTAACGAAATGCGGACACTCTGTTTTTCGCGATGCAAAATCGTCGTATGTACTGTATCAGACAGAAAACCGCACTGCTTTCGGACTAAAAACTGCACTTCATCCGACCGACAAGTGCACTGCATGATTTCTTTTTTGTGGTACATAAATTTTCCCAAACGAGGTAGCAAACCGCACTTCTTTAGACCAAAACCCGCACTTCATCAGATGGACAAGTGCACTGCATGATTTTTTTTGGGAGACATAAATTCTCCCAAACGAGGTTGCAAACATCACTTCTTTAGACTAAAACCCGCACTTCATCGGACCGGCAAGTGCACTGTATGATTTATTTTTTGTGGGACGTAAATTTTTTCCAAAACGAGGTGGAGTGCATTTTATGTCGAGCGTTGATGAACCACAATACTATGAAAAGTGGTACATCTAAAACGGAACGAACTTCTTGGTAATGTTTTTTAATTGCCTTTTTACAAATTAAAACCACAGGAGTGCACTGCACGCATACACACAACCGCATTGCAAGCATACACACAAGTGAAACCGCCACGTGCGACAATACAAATTGTTTTCTCAAAAAATATTAAGTGATGGGGTACACTGCACACATACAAACAATGCATTGCAAGCATACACAAAAGGAACTGCACGCACATGATGCTCGGGGGTTGTTGTCTTTGTCGAAGGTGGTGTTTAATTTTCCTTCTTTTTTCCCACACAAGTGAAAAAAATCCTTGCAACAAAGAACAAAAGTGAACCACGGTTGCACACCGTTCAAGTGAAACACAGCATGAAAAAAGTGCACTATAGGGGAAAAGAAGTGAACTTCTTGTGGATTTTTTTTAAAAATTGAACCGCATTGCTTCAGAGTTATTTTTCCAATGAAATGCAGTTTTTCAACAAATCTTTTTTTGAGTAAAAGGAACTGCACGCGCACGATGCTTTGTGGGTTGCTATCTCGACGGCGACCACACATGTAAGCCCAAAACGAACCGCACGACACACACAACGGACTGCATGGCGTCGGCGAACGAACTCCAATGCTACCTTTTGAATCGAGTGTACAAACACATACAAATTACAATTACGTGGGACTTCAAAAAACAAAACACAATTTTTATGTGAAATGTAAGCCGGTCACAGGCGCACTACAAGTCCACCCCCCACGTCACTGCACCAGTGAGCCCACGGGACTGCAACTAAATTCTGAAGAATTTCAACCGTGAGCAAAAAGAGTATACAACAAATGTGAGATAGTGAACTATAAAAACAAAGATATGGGGGCCAAAGAATAGAACTTCACGCCGGGCGAGCTCCACACCAGCGACTACCGAACAACATAGCCCCTATCCAGCGCGCACTGCACTGCACACGAGCACCATGAGCACTGAAACATCCTTCAAACAAAACTACAAAACGCACACATCCATCCACTAATCTGCAAAACACACATAGGCATGCGGAGGCTGCTTGTGGTAGTTGGCCGTCATCCTCCTGCCACCTCGTGAAACCCGTCATCAACATAACTACAAGTGGTTGTGCTGCCGAACGACTCGCCGTGGTCCTCTTGACGGCCACATAACAAATTTCACCACAGGCAGGCAACAGATAAAAAATGCATCTAGCGAACTGCACCGCGGCCAACTCTGAAAAATCAAAGAAATCCTCTCACATGCTTGCCTATTGCACCGATGACCCAACCGAGCTGCAACGAGAGACAACCCGCACTTCTCGACGTCAGGTGGAGAACACCCCGCACATGCACACCCCGGCTGAACTGCAAGCTCCATGACCTCTGGAATCCCAGAACCGCAAACAATCGCGCACCGCACTGCACAGTGCACACCCGTTGCCAGTAGTCTGCATGCCACCGTGCAGTTCTCGTCAGAGGCCACACGTGGAAGAAGTAAAAGCAGGCGAGAAGAAGAAGCAGGGGAGAAGAAGAAGCAGGGGCAGAGGGGGGCTACCCACGCGTGCTGGGACCGCGACAGGTGCGGGGGCCACCAGAGGTTCTTCTCAGCGTCCTCTCACCGGAGGTCTTCTTCCCCGCGCGCCCGCAATTTTTTTTGCCGCACACCCGTAGACAGAGTAGAAGGTCGGGAGATCTATAGGGAAGCCAGGCGGTCGAACGGCGGTGTGGTGGCCGTGGATCTCAGCCGGGGTTGGAGAAGACGACCCCTGGGATCAGCGTGACCACCATGGATCTGCTGAACTACTGCCGGCTAGGGAGAGGAGGCAAGAGCTAGCAACGGGGCAGGGGCATTTGGATCCGTCGCCTGGCCGTTGTGGGGCGCGGCCTCTGGCCGGATCAGGGGCGTGGCGAACGGGGGAAGGAAGGTGTGGGCGGCTAGCGGCGCCGGGGGTGGGGATCGGGCATTGGTGGGAGGTGGTGGCTAGGCGGCGCGGAGGGAGGTGGTGGCCGGGGTGGCGCGCCGGTAGGTGGTGGTCGGCCGAGCGTCAGGTGCTGGTGGTCGGCCGCGCGCCGGGAGGTGGTCGGCGGCGGCGCTGGGAGCTGGTGGTTGGGGTGGGGTGTAGGGGGAGAAAAGGTGGGTGATGGGTGCGCGGGGTGGGGGTGCTGAGGAGATGGGTTGGTGAGTGGGTTTTTTACTGCTTGCGTGCGGTTCGGTTACAGACGATGATGTGGTGTTAACGATGTTAGTAGAATAAGCGTTTTGGTGTGCAGAATAAGGGTCTTAAGGGGTGTTATCATAATAGACCCACCCTATATATATATATATATATATATATATATATATATATATATATATATATCAGGATCTTTCCAACACAATGTGCTTGCCAAAGGATAAAATGTAAAAAGGAAAGGTGAAGATCACCATTACTCTTACATAAGGCATAAGACAAAAATAAAGATAGGCCCTTCGCAGAGGGAAGCAAAGGTTTTCATGTGCTTTTATGTTTGGATGCACGAAATCTTAATGCAAAAGAACGTCACTTTATATTGCCACTTGTGATATGGACCTTTATTATGCAGTCCCTCGCTTTTATTGCTTCCATATCACAAGATCGTATAAATCTTATTTTCTCCACACTAATAAATCATACATATTTAGAGAGCATTTTTTATTGCATGCAACAATGACAACTTACTTGAAGGATCTTACTCAATCCATAGGTAGATATGGTGGACTCTCATGGCAAACTGGGTTTAAGGATATTCGGAAGCACAAGTACTATCTCTACTTGGTGCAAAGAATTTGGCTAGCATGAGGAGGAAAGGCAAGCTCAACATGTTGGATGATCCATGACAAAATACTTTATTTCGGATATAAGAAAATATAACCCATTACGTTGTCTTCCTTGTCCAACATCAACTTTTAGCATGTCATATTTTAATGAGTGCTCACAATCATAAAAGATGTCCAAGATAGTATATTTATATGTGAAAACCTCTCTTTCTTTATTACTTCCTATTAATTGCAACGATGACCAAAACTATGTTTGTCAACTCTCAACAACTTTGATTCATCATACTCTTTTATATGTGAAGTCATTACTCTCCATAAGATCAATATGATCTCTTTAATTTTTCTTTCTTTCTTTTATTCCCTCAAGATCATAGCAAGATAGCAAAGCCCTCAACTCAAAACTAATCTTTATTATATATAGCTCACAGACTCAATTACATAGAAGGATCATAAAGCAAAGCTCAAAACTAGATCATACTAAAACTTTGTTCTACTAGATGAAGATATTACCAAAAGGATTGAACTAAGAAAACGGTAAAGATAGGAGTGTGATGGTGATACGATACCGGGGCACCTCCCCCAAGCTTGGCAGTTGCCAAGGGGAGTGCCCATACCCGATACTCAGTTCTCCTTCTTCGGAGGTGGTGATGAGGGAGTTGTTGATGATGTAGGCTTGTCATCCCTCTTCCAAGGCATAGGCTCACCATCATAGAAAGATGATCGAGTATCCGGGATCCTCGAATCTGCAGCCAAACTCATCCTCTTGAATCTATATTCATACTCACAGTTTTGGTTTTGCAGCTCATAGATCTAGGCTTGGATGTTCTCGATTTTCTCGTGAAGCTTGAAGATGGCCTCCCAAACGTTCTTGGGATCCAGTTTGTGGTTGTTGGTGAACTCCGCGATCATCATGTGGTTGGCATCGAGTCCGTGTTCCACCATCCCTTGGCACTTGAAAACTTGCTGCTTCATTGCTTCGAGTCTTGTCTCCACGCTTCCGGTCCACCTTGGTCCCTCAACATAGCGGATGTGCAGCACCCCCTCATGCATCTCAATGGTTTGAGGGTGTTGCAGCACCTCCGCGAGGTAGGGGTAGATGACGTTCTCGAAAAACTTGTCCTTGGGTGCGCTCGAAGACGTCATGGTGATCTAGATCTATCAGAAAAACAGCTCAAAACAAAGACAGGAGATATTTGAGCGGTACAGTGGTTAAGACCTTCGGGAGATTATATACTGAATTTTTACTGACCAAAAGAAGTATCATGCAAGAAAACAGAGTCCGGAGGGCACACGAGATGCCCACGAGGCAGGGGGCGCGCCTAGGGGGGTAGCACGCGCCCTCCACCCATGGATGCCTCGTGTCCCTTTTGGACTACTTCTTATTTTCCTATTTTCTTAAAAATTCCAAAACGGAGAAAAATTGCCATTAGAACTGTTTTGGAGTCGGTTTACTTACCATACCACATACCTATCCCTTTTCGGAGTCTGAAATGTTCTGGAAAGGGTCCCTTATATATTCCTCCGGAGTTACGGTTTCAATAACATTAGTTTCAACATTTATTGGATTACTTGAGATATAATGTTTGATTCTTTGACCGTTCACCACCTTTGGATTTGTGCCTTCGAAGTTGTTGATTTTTATGGCACCGGAACGATAGACCTCCTCGATAACGTAAGGACCTTCCCATTTAGAGAGAAGTTTTCTTGTAAAAAAACCTTAAACGAGAGTTTTATAACAAAACATAATCACCTACGTTAAACTCACGCTTTTGTATCCTTTTGTCATGCCATCTTTTAACCTTTTCTTTAAACAGTTTGGCATTCTCATAGGCTTGGGTTCTCCACTCATCAAGCGAGCTAATGTCAAATAGCCACTTTTCAGCGGCAAGTTTGAAATCATAATTAAGATCTTTAATGGCCCAATATGCCTTATGTTCTAGTTCGAGAGGGGTAAGTGACATGCTTTTCCATAAACCATTTTATACGGAGACATACCCATAGGATTTTTATATGCAGTTCTATAGGCCCATAATGCATCATCAAGTTTTTTGGACCAATTCTTTCTAGATCTATTAACATGCTTTTGCAAAATGAATTTAATCTCTCTATTACTCAATTCTACTTGACCACTAGACTGTGGGTGGTATGGAGATGCAATTCTATGATTAACATCATACTTAGCAAGCATTTTACGAAAAGCACCATGAATAAAATGTGAACCACCATTAGTCATTAAATAACTAGGGACTCCAAACCTCAGAGAAATAACTTCTTTAAGCATCTTAATAGAGGTGTGTAGCGACCAGACCTCAAACAGTCTGATCTCTATGCTCAGTGTCATCCCTGGATCAGTAATGCTGACACCACACAGTACTTGGAGGATTTATAACAGAGTAGAAATCACACACTTATTACATCGAATGTCTCAAGAGAGAACTTATTGAAATAAATATGGCTTAAGGCCATCTAAAATCGATAACAGCGGAAGACTTGGAAGATAAGCGAGTCCACCAACTCCAACAACATCACTGAGTATAGAACCACGACCTAAAAGCATCTTACTCGTCGTCTGAAAAGTCTGCAACATGAAACGTTGCAGCCCGAAAATGGGTCAGCACATGGAATATGCTGGCAATGTAACACATAGAGAATAATAATGGATTAAGCTATACTACATGCATATTTGGCTGGTGGAAAGCTCTATGGTTACAGTTTTGCATAAAGCCAATTTTTCCCTACTGCAAAGGAATAAATTTATTTAACTATCATGGTGGTTGTTAAACATTGAGAATGGTTGACAGCATTCTCAATCCCAATTAAAAGTACTCATTAACCCAACAATATTAAATTAGAGTTAACATGATGAGATTCATATGATATCCAAGTACTAGATACTCAAAACGTCCATAACCGGGGACACGGCTAACCATGATTAGTTTATACACTCTGCAGAGGTTTGCGCACTTTTCCCCACAAGACTCGATCGCCTCCGTTGGATTTCTCGCACTACATGATGTTTGAGAAACGGATGACCGAGACATAGTCTTTCGGAAGCGCTAGCACCTTACATGTGGGTAGACCGGTACACCTACTTTCCCCTACATCTGCTAGTCTACCTGTAAGAGTTCGCACGACTTAATCAACTATGCCAGAGACCATAATGGCTTGTGGCTGCACACGTAAGTTTCTAGTTTGAATAATGTCATGATCCCTTTGAGCCTGGGTGGCGGTCCGAAGAAATACAGGCAAGTCCTGATAGAAACCAGGTGCCTCAATCCACCTAGATGTGTGTTTAAGTTGCCACCTTAAATAAACCATTAATTAACAAACTCACATCTGTCATGGATACACTCACCCAATCCACGTCTACTAGCATAGCATGGCATAATAGCAAACGTAGAAGTAACTCCCAAAGGTTTGAAAATAAAACAGGTAATAGGTACTACCTCAACTATTTCCCATAACCCACAATTTAATTAGATCCTAATCATGCAATGTTTGAGGATTGATCTAATGCATAAAACTGGGTATGAGAAAAGGTATGATCAAAGTGTTATTTCCTTGCTGATGATCCGCGAAACCTAGAGACTCGAAGTAACAGGCGGCGCACTCCGGGTATTCTATCGCAGACAAACAAACAAGCATACAATAAGTACTCATCTAATGCACAGGTAAAACTCGAATAAAAGGTCTAACCTGAAAGTTCAATTTAAGAACTCCGGTTCGCAAAAAGAATCAACTCAAACAAAGCAACGAAAGTCAAACGGCGAAAGAAAACAGCTTCATTTTACTAATCTGGATCTAAGTCAAATTTTACAGAAGCAAAAACTTGTTTAAGTTGATTATTCGGAAAGAGGGTTTCGAGACGAAACTCCACGCGCTTGAATCACCTGATTCCGATAAACGAGCGAAAAGTTATACCAAAACGAAAATCGGATCAGGAATCGCGATCAGAAAAATCGCGGATTAAATCCGAGAAAAAGAAAAACTACGAACAGGTTAACGAACGAACGTTTGTTAACTAAACTAATCTGACGAACACGTTCATTAAAACGAACGAACGAGCGAACGCTCGCTATTTAACCGAACCGAAAAAAGAAAACCGATCTAATAAAATAAACCGAAAAAAATCAAAGAAAAACCGCTCGTTTTTTTTTAAAAAACCGGCGGCACGCAAAACAAGGCGGCGGCGAACCTCGGCGGCGGGGTCGGCGGCGGCGGCGGCGGGGTCCAGCGGCGGCAGGCGGCGGCGGCGGCGGATTAGGGTTAGGGTTTTCGGGCGGGCGTGGGCCGGCGGCGGCGGCGGTTGGGCTGGCGGGGCGCGGGCGGCTGACGGGCCTGGGGCGCCGGGGGTGTCGGCTTATATAGCGCGGCCCTGAGCGGAGTCCCGCTCGGGCAAGGCCCAGAGGCGGTTCGCGTTTTTTTAAATAATTCCGCGCAGAAGAAAAATAAAAAGAAATACTAAACGGACTCCAAAAATCCCGAAATAAATTTTCCCCGGCTTCTAAAATCAAGTCGGACAAGATGAACATTTATTTGGGGGCCTAAATGCAATTTTGAAAAATGCCCATTTTTCCAAAATCCAAATAAAAGGCGAAAAACTCCAAAATAAATCTTATTTGATTTTTTTATTAAATCTTCATTATTTCTTTATTTTGGGAAAGTCATTTTATTCCCTCTCTGAAATTTTTGGTAGCAGAAATAATTGAAGATAAAATAAATAAAATCAATGATCCTATTTTCAAAATTTGAGAAAACTCAAATAAGAAAATAACGAAAATCCCCAACTCTCTCCGTGGGTCCTTGAGTTGCGTAGAATTTCTAGGATCGAGCCAACAATGCAACAAAAATATGTTATGCAATGATGATCTATGTATAACATTCCAAATTGAAAATTTGGGATGTTACAAGGTGTTATGATCAGCACTACTAGTTGGAATAGCTTCTACCCACTTAGTAACATAGTCAACAACAACTAAAATATGTGTATACCCATTACAGGAAGGAAACGGTCCCATATAATCAAAGCCCCAAACATCAAATGGTTCAATAACAAGTGAATAGTTCATAGGCATTTCTTGGCATCTACTAATATTACCAATTCTTTGACATTCATCACAAGACAAGACAAACTTACGAGCATCTTTAAAAAGAGTAGGCCAATAAAAACCGGATTGCAATACCTTATGCACAGTTCTATCCCCAGCATAGGAGTGACACTTGCGTAGGATATGTTCCTGTTCATGCTCAGGTACACAGCGTCTAATAACACCATCTACTCCTTCTTTATAAAGGTGTGGGTCTTCCCAGAAGTAATGTCTTAAATCATAGAAATTTTTTTTTGCTGGTATGTGAAACTAGGTGGTATAAATTTAGCAACAATGTAATTAGCATAATCAGCATACCATGGAGCAGTAGGAGAAGCATTTATGATAGCTAATTGTTCATCAGGAAAGCTATCATCAATAGGTAGTGGGTGATGACCCACAAGTGTAGGGGATCTATTGTAGTCCTTTCGATAAGTAAGAGTGTCGAACCCAACGAGGAGCAGAAGGAAATGATAAGCGGTTTTCAGTAAGGTTTTCTCTGCCAGCACTGAAATTGTAGGTAACATATAGTTTTGTGATAAGATAAATTGTAACGAGTAACAAGTAAATAAAGTAAATAAAGTGCAGCAAGGTGGCCCAATCCTTTTTGTAGCAAAGGACAAGCCTGGACAATTTCTTATAATGAGAAAAGAGCTCCTGAGGACACATGGGAATTATCGTCAAGCTAGTTTTCATCACGCTCATATGATTCGCGTTTGGTACTTTGATAATTTGATATGTGGGTGGACCGGTGCTTGGGTACTGCCCTTACTTGTACAAGCATCCCACTTATGATTAACCCCTATTGCAAGCATCCGCAACTACAAAAGAAGTATTAAGGTAAACCTAACCAACTATGGTTTTGAGAGGAGATGGTGCTGGTGAAGATGTTGATGGAGATTGACCCCCTCCCGATAAGAGGATCGTTGGTGATGACGATGGTGATGATTTCCCCCTCCCGGAGGGAAGTGTCCCCGGCAGAACAGCTCTGCCGGAGCTCTAGATTGGTACCGCCAAGGTTCCGCCTCGTGGCGGAGGAGTTTCGTCCCGTAAGCTTGTCCATTATTTTTTCTAGGGTAAAAGCCTTCATATAGCAGAAGATGGACACCGGAGGGCCACCAGGGGGCCCAGGAGACAGGGGGCGTGCCCAGTAGGGGTGGGCGCGCCCCCACCCTCCTAGCCAGGGTGTGGGCCCCCTCTGGTATTTCTTTCGCTCAGTAATTCTTATTAATTCCAAAAAAAAGTTTCGTGGAGTGTCAGGATTTTTGGAGCAGTGCAGAATAGGTTTCCAATGTTTGCTCCTTTTCCAGCCAGAATTCCAGCTGCCGGCATTCCCCCTCTTCATGGTAAACCTTGTAAAATAAGAGAGAATAGCCATAAGTATTGAGATATAATGTGTCATAACAGCCCATAATGCAATAAATATTGATATAAAAGCATGATGCAAAATGGACGTATCAACTCCCCCAAGCTTAGACCTCGCTTGTCCTCAAGCAGAAGCCGAAATCGAAAAATATGTCCACATGTTTAGAGATAGAGGTGTCGATAAAAATAAAATACGGACATGAGGGCATCGTGATCATTCTTATAACAGCAACATAAATAGATTTTATCATATGATTTCTTATGCTCAAGTAACGACCAATTCACAATGTCAAGCATGGTTCAGAAACTTCATTGGGAACTAGCAAACTGTAATCTCTGTCATTGAAGCAATTGCAATTTATCATAACATCAGAAAGAGTCAAGAATAGAGCTTTTCAGCAAGTCCACACACTCAACTATCATGTAGTCTTCTACAATTGCTAACACTCATGCGGTACTTGTGGTTATAGAGTTTCAACCGGACACTGAGAAAGATAGGGGCTTATTATGTTGCCTCCCAACGTATTCACCTTTAGGTGATGTCAACAATAATAATCCATGCTAACTTACATCCAATTGGATATATATATCATGATCTTTCAAACACGAGGAGCTTGCCAAAGGATAAAATGAGAAAGGGGAAAGGTGAAGATCACCTTGACTCAAGCAAAAAGTAAAAACATAAAGTAGAAGATAGGCCCTTTGTAGAGGGAAGCAGAGGTTTTCATGTGCGTTTAGGGTTGGATGCATGAAATCTTAATGCAAAAGAACGTCACTTTATATTGCCACTTGTATGTGGACCTTTATTATGTAGTCCGTTGCTTTTATTGCTTCCACAACAAGATCGTATAAAGCTTATTTTCTCTGCACTAATAAGTCATACATATTTAGAGGGAAATTTTTATTACTTGCAACATGACAACTTACTTGAAGGATCTTACTCAATCCATAGGTGGGTACGGTGGACTCTCATGGCAAAACTGGGTTTAAGGATATTTGGAAGCACAAGTAGTATCTCTACTTAGTGCAAGGAATTTGGCTAGCATGAGGGGGAAAGGCAAGCTCACCACGTTTGGAAGGTCTATGACAATATACTTTAACTGAGATGTGAGAAAACATAAACCATTACGTTGTCTTCCTTGTCCAACGTCAACTCTTTTAGCATGTCATACTTAATGAGTGCTTCACAATCATAAAAGATGTCCAAGATAATATATTTGTATGTGAAACCTCTCTTTCCTTATTACTTCCTATTAATTGCAACTATGACCAAAACTACGTTTATCAACTCTCAACAACTTTTATGCCTCATACTTTCTATGTGTGAAGTCATCACTAACCATAAGATTAATATGAACTCTTTTATTCTCTACTTTCTCAAGATCATAGAAAGATAGCAAAGCCCTTGACTCAACACTAATCTTTATTATAGATAGCTCACGGACTCGATTACATAAAGAGATCACAAAGCAAAACTCAAAACTGCTTGATACTAAAACTTCAATCTACTAGATCAAATACTACTAAAAGGATTGAACTAAATAAAACGGTAAAGATAGGAGTGTGATGGTGATACGATACCGGCGCACCTCCCCCAAGCTTGGTAGTTGCCAAGGGGAGTGCCCATACCCATGTGATTATGTCTCCTTCTTCACGGTTGGTGTTATGATCTTCTTGGCGATGATGCCCCTCAGGATATGATTCTCCTCCTCGAGCTTATTGACTTGTTGTTTGAGGTCCATAATTTCTTTGTGGAGCTTGCCCGTAACGGCTAAAGCTCCCTTTACCCAAGGATGCTGCATAGCTTCTGGAGAACAAGTGACGCTCTTTTTCATATTTTCATAAGGAAGAAATCTAAAGTTGGAAGGGATGGCCGAATTTGGAATAGCCAAGCTATGTATTTCCCCCATCATGAACTCTGCTTGGAGACGAGAGGTAACTTCTTGATCTTCCTCCATGGCATCTATCCTTTTCAAGTCGGCCTCCACCTCATCCTCCGTTGATGGTCCAAAGTGATAAGCATCGCTATTTGCTCCTGGACCTGGTGTCGGGTGAGACACCCGACTCTCCCCGACTGACTCTTGAGAAGACATAAACTCGAAACGTAAACAGAGGATATTTGCGTGATACGGTGGTCCAAACCTTCGGGAGATTATATAATGAATTTTTACTGACCAAAATACGTAACGTGCAAGAAAACGAAGTCTGGGAGGCACACGAGGTGGGCACGAGACAGGGGGGCGCGCCCTCCACCCTCGTGGAGGCCTCATGTCCTCACCGGACTACTTCTTTCTTCCTAAAATTCTTAAATATTCCAAAACTAATAAAAATTGCCATTAGAATTGTTTTGGAGTCGGTTTACTTACTGTACCACATACCTATTCCTTTTTCGGAGTCTGGAACGTTCTGGAAAGTGTCCCTTATGTATTCTTCCGGGGTTACTGTTTCAATAATATTAGTTTCAACATTGATAGGATTACCTGAGATGTAATGTTTAATTCTTTGACCGTTCACCACCCTCGGACTTGTGCCTTCGAAGTTATTGATTCTTATGGCACCAGAACGATAGACCTCCTCGATAACGTAAGGACCTTCCCATTTAGAGAGAAGATTTCCTGCAAAAAATCTTACATGAGAGTTGAATAATAACACATAATCACCTACATTAAACTCACGCTTTTGTATCCTTTTGTCATGCCAGCGTTTGACTTTTTCTTTGAATAGCTTGGCATTCTCATAAGCTTGGTTCTCCATTCATCAAGTGAGCTAATATCAAACAACCACTTCTCACCGGCAAGTTTGAAGTCATAGTTGAGCTCTTTCATAGCCCAATATGCTTTATGTTCAAGTTCTAGAGGTAAATGACAAGCTTTTCCATAAACCATCTTATATGGAGACATACCCATAGGATTTTTGTATGCAGTTCTATAGGCCTATAATGCATCATCAAGTTATTTGGACCAGTTCTTTCTAGATCTATTGACAGTCTTTTACAAAATTAATTTGAGCTCTCTATTGCTCAACTCTACTTGACCACTAGACTGCGGATGATAAGGAGATGCAATTCTATGATTAACATCATAGTTAGCAAGCATCTTATGGAAAGCACCATGAATAAAATGTGAACCACCACCAGTCATAAGATATCTAGGGACTCCAAACCTCGGAAAAATAACTTCTTTAAGCATTTTAATAGAAGTGTTATGATCATCACTACTAGTTGGAATAGCTTCTACCCACTTAGTAACTTAATCAACAACAACTAAAATATGTGTATAACCATTAGAGGCAGGAAAGGGTTCCATATAATCAAAGCCCCAAACATCAAACAGTTCAATAACAAGAGAATAATTCATAGGCATTTCTTGACGTCTACTAATATTACCAATTCTTTGACATTCATCACAAGATAAGACAAACTTACGAGCATCTTTGAAGAGTGTAGGCCAATAAAAACCAGATTGCAATACCTTGTGTGAAGTTCTATCTCCGGCGTGGTGTCCTCCATAGGATTCAGAGTGACACTTGCGTAGGATCTGTTCCTGTTCATGCTCAGGTACACAACGTCTAATAACACCATCTACTCCTTCTTTATAAAGGTGTGGGTCATCCCAGAAGTAATGTCTTAAATCATAAAAGAACTTTTTCTTTTGCTGGTATGTGAAACTAGGTGGTATAAATTTAGCAACAATGTAATTAGAAAATTTGCATACCAAGGAGCAGTACGAGAAGCATTAACGACCGCTAATTGTTCATCAGGAAAGCTATCATCAATAGGCAGTGGGTCATCAAGAACATTCTCTAACCTAGACAAGTTGTCTGCAACGGGGTTCTCATCTCCCTTTCTATCAATAATATGCAAATCAAATTCTTGGAGCAAGAGAACCCATCTAATGAGTCTAGGCTTAGCATCTTTCTTTTCCATAAGATATTTAATAGCAGCATGATCAGTGTGAATAGTAACTTTGGAATCAACAATATAAGGTCTAAACTTATCACATGCAAACACAAATACTAAGAATTCTTTTTCAGTAGTAGCATAATTTCTCTGGGCAGTATCAAGAGTCTTACTAGCATACTGGATAATATTCAATTTCTTATCAACTCTTTGCCCTAGAACAACACCTACAACATAATCAGTAGCATCACACATAATTTCAAAGGGTAAATTCCAATCAGGTGGCCGAACAATAGGTGCAGTGATCAAAGCTTTCTTAAGTATTTCAAATGCTTCTACACAATCATCATCAAAGACAAAAGGAATATCTTTTTGCAATAAATTAGTCAGAGGCCTAGAGATTTTAGAAAAGTTCATAATGAACCTCCTATAAAAATCGTCATGGCCAAGGAAACTTCTTATACCTTTTATGTCCTTGGGATATGGCATCTTTTCAATAGCATCAACTTTAGCTTTATCAACTTCAATACCTCTCTCGGAAATCTTGTGCCCCAAGACAATGCCTTCATTAACCATAAAGTGGCACTTTTCCCAATTCAAGATGAGAGTAGTGTCTTCGCATCTCTGCAAAACTTGATCAAGGTTGCTCAAGCAATCATCAAAAGAGGATCCATAAACGGAGAAATCATCCATGAATACCTCACAAATATTTTCACAAAAGTCAGAGAATATAGCCATCATACATCTTTGAAAGGTAGCAGGTGCATTACATAAACCAAAAGGCATACTTCTATAAGCAAAAGTACCGAAAGGGCAAGTAAAAGTAGTTTTTGATTGATCCTTAGCTGACACAGGTATTTGAGAGAAACCAGAATAACCATCTAGAAAGCAGAAATGTGTGTGTTTGGATAATCTTTCTAGCATTTGATCAATAAAAGGTAAAGGGTAATGGTCTTTCTTAGTAGCTTTATTTAATTTACAGAAATCAATTACCATCCTATAACCTGTAATATTTTTTTGCGGGATCAATTCATCTTTATCATTAGGAACAACTGTAATACCTCCCTTTTTAGGAACACAATGGACAGGGCTTACCCAATCACTATCAACAACGGGATAGATTATACCTGCCTCAAGGAGCTTTAGTATCTCCTTTCCTACCACTTCTTTCATCTTAGGATTCAATTGTCGTTGAGGATCTCTAACTGGTTTGGCATCATCCTCCAAATTAATTTTGTGTTGACATAACGTGGGACTAATACCCTTGAGATCATCCAGAGTATATCCAATGGCAGCACAGTGCTTCTTCAGAGTTTTCAATAATCTTTCTTCTTCTTGCTCTGAAAGGTTAGCACTAATAATAAGATGATATATTTTATTTTCATCAAGATAAGCATACTTAATATTATCTGGTAATGGTTTGAGCTCAAATACGGGATCACCCTTGAGTGGAGGGGGATCCCCTAGAATTTCAACGGGAAGGTTATGTTTTAGAATAGGTTCCTATTGAAGGAACATTTTATCTATTACCCTTCTTTCCTTCATAAACATATCGTTTTCATGGTCTAGCAAATATTGTTCTAACAGATCAGTAGGAGGCACGATAATAGAAGCAAGACAAATAATCTCATCCTTACTTGGTGATTCTCTTTCATGAGGTTGTCTACGAAACTTAGCAAAATTAAACTCATGAGACATATCCTCTAAGCCAATTGTAACAGTATCCTTTTCACAATCAATCTTAGCATTAACGGTATTCAAGAAGGGTCTACCAAAAATAATGGGACAAGAATCATCCTGTGGGGAACTAAGAACAAGAAAATCAGCAGGATATTTAATCTTCCCACACACGACTTCAACGTCTCTAACGATCCCAATTGGTGAAATATTATCTCTATTGGCAAGCTTGATAGTAACATCAATACCTTCCAATTCAACGGGTGCAATATCATGCATAATTTCTTTATATAAGTCATAGGGTATTGCACTAGCACAAGCACCCATATCACATAAACCATGATAACAATGATCTCCTATTTTAATAGAAATAACAGGCATGCCGACAACAGGTCTATGAATCTTAGCATCTGGTTTAACAATATTAGCAGTCTCACCACAGAAATAAATAACATGCCCATCTAAATTATCATCCAAGAGATCTTTAACCATAGCAATACTAGGTTCAACTTTGATTTGCTCAGGAGGTGTATAAGTCCTAGTATTACTCTTACAAACAACAGCCGAAGTTTTAGCATGATCCTTTATCCTAACAGGAAAAGGAGGTTTCTCAACATAAGTAGTAGGAACAATAGGATCACTATAAGTGATAGTCTTTTCTTCAACTGTAAAGGTGCAACTACTTTTACTTCAATGGGAGGATTATATTTAAACCACTTCTCCTTAGGGAGATCAACATGAGTAGCAAAAGATTCACAGAAAGAAGCTATTATCTCAGAGTCAAGTCCATATTTAGCGCTAAATCCACGAAAAGCATCGGTATCCTTAAAAGATTTAACACAATCAAACTTACATGTCATACCTGACTCCTTACCATCGTCGGAACCCCAATCTTCAGAGTTGCGTTTAATTCTTTCCAATAAGTCCCATTTGAATTCAATAGTCTTCAGCATATAAGAACCAGCATAGGAAGTATCGAGCATGTTGCGATCATTGAGAGAAAGCCGAGCATAAAATTTTTGAATAATCATTTCTCTGGAGAGCTCATGATTGGGGCATGAATATAACATTGACTTAAGCCTCCCCCAAGCTTGAGCGATGCTTTCTCCTTCACAAGGCCAGAAATTATATATGTAATTACGATCACGATGAACAAGATGCATAGGATAGAACTTCTGGTGAAATTCCAACTTCAATCGTTTATAATTCAAAGATCCCGTATCATCACATAGCCTATACCATGTCAATGCATCTTCCTTCAAAGATAAAGGGAAGACCTTCCTTTTGACAACATCATCGGGAATACCTGCAAGCTTAAATAATCCACAAACTTCATCCAGAAAGATAAGGTGTAAATCGGGATGCAATGTTCCATCTCCTGCAAATGGATTAGCTAGCAGTTTCTCTATCATACCCAAAGGAATCTCAAAGTAAATATTTTCAGTAGGTTCAGTAGGTTGAGGAGAAACTCTTTGCTCTTCTGGTCGATCGGGGTGAAGATACCCCGAACAAACCCCTCAAAGGATTAGTTTCCATAGTAGCAAGTGACAGAAAATTTTAGCACACTATATAAATGTTTCCATACCAAGTTCCACTCACCAAAAGCGCTACACTCCCCGGCAATGGTGCCAGAAAAGATTCTTGATGACCCACAAGTGTAGGGGATCTATCATAGTCCTTTCTATAAGTAAGAGTGTCGAACCCAACAAGGAGTAGAAGGAAATGATAAGTGGTTTTCAGTAAGGTTTTCTCTGCCAACACTGAAATTGTAGGTAACAGATAGTTTTGTGATAAGATAAATTGTAATGAGTAACAAGTAAATAAAGTAAGTAAAGTGCAACAAGGTGTCCCAATCCTCTTTGTAGCAAAGGACAAGCCTGGACAATTTCTTATAATGAGAAAAGAGCTCCCGAGGACACATGGGAATTATCGTCAAGCTAGTTTTCATAACGTTCATATGATTCGCGTTCGGTACTTTGATAATTTGATATGTGGGTGGACCGGTGCTTGGGTACTGCCCTTACTTGGAGAAGCATCCCACTTATGATTAACCCCTACTACAAGCATCCGCAACTACAAAACAAGTATTAAGGTAAACCTAACCATAGCATTAAACATATGGATCCAAATCAGCCCCTTATGAAGCAACACATAAACTAGGGTTTAAACTTCTGTCACTCTAGCAACCAATCATCTACTTATTACTTACCAATGCCTTCCTCTAGGCCCAAATAATGGTGAAGTGTCATGTAGTCGACGTTCACATAACACCACTAGAGGAAAGACAACATACATCTCATCAAAATATCGAACGAATACCAAATTCACATGACTACTAATAGCAAGACTTCACCCATGTCCTCAGGAACAAACGTAACTACTCACAAAGCATATTCATGTTCATAATTAGAGGAGTAATAATATGCATTAAGGATCTGAACATATGATCTTCCACCAAGTAAACCAATTAGCATAAACTACAAGGAGTAATCAACACTACTAGCAACCCACAGGTACCAATTTGTTGTTTTGATTCAAGATTGGATACAAGAGATGAACTAGGGTTTTGAGAGAAGATGATGCTGGTGAAGATGTTGATTGAGATTGACCCCCTCCCAATAAGAGGATCGTTGGTGATGACGATGGTGATGATTTCCCCCTCCCGGAGGGAAGTGTCCCCAGTAGAACAGCTCTGCCGGAGCTCTAGATTGGTTCCGCCAAGGTTCCGCCTCGTGGCGGCGGAGTTTCATACCATAAGCTTGGCCACGATTTTTTCCAGGGTAAAAGCCTTCATATAGCAGAAGATGGACACTGTCGTGGTTCTAAGTCTGACAGTAGTGTAGGGGGGGTAGGAATGGAGAGGCAAGATCCTAGCTATGGAGTAGTTGTATACGCAAGAGGTTTACGAGTTCAGGCCCTTCTCGGAGGAAGTAACAGCCCTAGGTCTCGAAGCCCAGAGGCGGTCGACTGGATTATGTGTGTATGAGTTACAGGGGTGCGAACCCTTTACACTGAGGAGGGGGGGTGGCTTATATAGAGTTCGCTAGACCCCTCCGGCCCTTAGTTATGTAGGGTTTAAGGTACATTAAGATCGGGCATTACTGATAACGCCACAAATAAAGTGCTATGATGACTATAAAAGCTACTTAATGACCGACCATTTGTGTGCAGAGTAACTTTAGATCTCCTGGCTGTCGAGTGATTGGCTTCATGGTCGAGTGTCTTCGAGTCCGTCGAGTGGAACACTTCTGAGTCGATTGAAAGGTGGTTTCTTCTAGAGATGTCCTTGGGGAGGGTAGTTTGGACAGGTCCATGACCCTACTCTAGGTACATAGCTTCATCATTAGCCCCCGAATGGATCGAGGTTTGAGTGGGGAAGGAGTTGAGAACTCTTCCAACCCATTTTTCGTGCTATGAGTATATCTTGTTCTGGATCCATGAACCTAAGTAACGACACCAACTTCTTTTTCAGTCACCTTGATCCATTCTTGGTTTCAGTCGAGTGAATTTCTTTACATGAAAAGCTCCGAGTGACGGTGTGGAGGAGATCATTCGTCTGACAAATTGTTCTGCTGCTCGCGGATTTAGCGGGATTTGAATTTTGGGAAGCGCGCAGGGCGGAGGAGGCCGCAGTAATCGGACAGGATAGGGCGGAGCCGCCTCGATCTCCGCACCACCTTTTTCGCCACGTATCGCATGCGCGACTCTTGCGGGATTTGACAGGATTGTCTGGGCCTACAGGTCAGTCACTCGGAAGCAACTCCATATAAGCCGCTGGCCCAGGGCTTTTGAACAGTGCGCCTTCATTTTTTCCCCTTTCTTCTCGAATTCCTCCGCCACCTCTGCTCTCGTCCCGATGCCGTCGGTTTGTTCGAGCTTCGTCTGCAGCGATGGTGAAGGAGAAGACGGCGGCCCTAGAGCGCGCGAAGAAGGCGACGGCGCAGGCGAAGGCGAAGAAGTCTGGTCGGGGCGGATCCTCCTCGAGGTCTTCCTTGCCGCCGGGCTGGATCCAGGGCGATTGGATGCCCTCGACGATTCGTCAGGACGACATTGATGACCTGGTCGAGGGGGGATTCATTCCTCACGAATCTGCGCGCCTCCCGGGGAACGAGATCGAGCCGCAGCCTCTCGAGGGTGAGTGTGTCCTTATCGCCACTCACGTCGACCGCGGATTCTCCCTGCCCCCTCATCCTTTTTTCCGGAGTTTCTTGAACTTTTTCGAGCGCAACTCCATCACTTTACTCCAAATTCCATCGTGTATCTTGCTGCCTTCGTGCCTTTGTGTGAGAATTTCTTGGGTTGCCGTCCTCATTGGGGCCTCTTCAAGCACATTTTCACTTGTCGTTCTCAGTCGGTTAAGAAAGCCAAGTCGAGTGACGATAAGACCCAAGTGATTCAGATGTGCGGGGGTCTTGGGATCCAGATGAGAAGCAAAAGTTCTTTTCCAGCTATGATTCTTCCTGATTCAGTCCGCGGGTGGCAGTCGACCTGGTTCTACTGCAGAGACCAGCCGACTCCAGGATAGGCGACGGGTCTTCCCCTTTTTTGCCTGAACCGAGTAGAAAAACCTTCTTCTCTGAAAGTGACACCAGAAGAGAAGGCACAAGTCAAAGTGTTGGTTGGTCGAGTGGTTCAGCTCGTCCGTGACGGGGTGACTGGTATGGATTTGCTAGAGATCTTCCTCCAGAGACGTATCCAACCACTCCAAGCTCGTGACCATCTGATGTGGATGTATTCGGGTCTCGATGACACCACTCGGATTCACCCGGAGGAGGTCGACGAGGCTACGTTGGAGGGGTGGTTGTCAAGTATCACAGGGAACAAAGACAACCCCCAAGGAGCCAGGAGGATTCCTCCACTCGACCAATCGTACGAAGTAGATCAGGTCCAATTCTGCATCTCTGACTGTGACCTTGCTTTCTTCATTCTGTTTGCTTAAAATCAATCAACTGACTTTTGTCTTGTTTGTTGTCTTCTAGACCATTACTGAGATGTACTCGATGCCCAACGGGGCGCAAGAACAGGCCGAGGAGGAGGAGGCGAGCGGAGCTGAAAGTGAGGAGGAGTGGCAATATGATGTTGAGGGGGAAGAGGATGACGACGGCTCCAGTGGAGAGGAGAAGGAGGAAGTCGATCCTCCTCGCGGAAAGGCGATCCAAGCTTACCCACGACCCCGCGAGCGAGCGTGGCAAAGCGGCTGTGCCTGTTGGGCAGTCATCAAAATGCCCTCGGATGGCTTCTCCGGCACCGACTGAAAAAGTGCCGAAGCATCCACGGGCGGTGTCATCAAAGCCGCCGAAGGCCTTGCCCAAGATGAGAATGACCATTCCCACCATTTCTGTGTAACAACAGAACTTGTGTTTTCTCGTTTAGCATGGACAGACTCTTGGTCGACTCATTGACTAACCGACTGGTTTCTGAAATCTGTAGTGCTGCTACCTCCGAGACCTCCGCCAGGAACGAAGACCAGGAAATGGAAGACACTGTCACCTCCAACCTTGGTACGATCTCTGTAGTTTCACTTTTGGTTGATTGGATTTTCGTTTTTAACTTTGGATTTTTCCTGTAGCTCCTCCTCATGTCATTGATCTCCCTGATGACGACGACGAGGCGCCACTGAGGCCGAGGAGGAATAGAAAGGCGCCAACTGGCAAGACTACTTAGATTGCATCAGTGCCTAAGACACCGGTTCAGGAGGGTGGCGATATCACTCGGACTTCCGTGTCCTTCGCTGTGCCACTGACGAGTGTTCGGCCTTCGTCGTCGACTGCTGACCGGCCCTCCCTTTTCGCCACACACCACGTCCCAGAGGACCAAGTGGGTGCTGCTAAGGAGGCTATACGCCAGGCGGGGATCATGATGGAGCAAGTGAAGGCGGTCCGGGAAGCCAGCCAAGCGGCCTATGATGCTAGCTCAGCCCTTCAGAGCAACGTCCAGGTTAGTTGGTCACCGCTTGTTCTGTCAGGATATGCTATCTAAAGACTCTCTTTCCAAAGATCTTTGTATCTGTACACCCACTGGGTGTGTCGATTGAATTTTTGGATTGGTGGGGGCACGTTGAGTGCACCCACTGGGTGTAGTCCCCAAGACTATGGTGGACTGCTGGCAGTCGACAGTAGTCTTTGTATTTTGAGTTTCTTCACTCTAACTTCTTCACTTGGTCTGGTCGGACCATGTCGAATGGAATCTTGGAACCAGTGGGGGCACGCTGAGTGCACCCACTGGGTGTGGTCCCCGAGACCATGGTCGACTGCTGGCAGTCGACTAAGGTCTGAAGAACCTGTGTTTTTTGGTAGATCATGATGAGACCTTGGCTGACTACTGGTAGTTAGCTATGGTTTAGGATCATAACCTCTTTGTCCTTTTCGGTCGACTGATCGGACCAAGTCGGTAGAACCAGTGGGGGCACGCTGAGTGTACCCACTGGGTGTAGTCCTCGAGACTACTGCTGAATATTTTGATTCGGCTGTAGTCTTAGAAATGTTACGATTTTTCTCTTAGTCACTCGGAAGCAACCTATCTTTGATGTCTGTCGACTGACCCTTCGCAGAAATCTTGTGAGCTTGTGGCTCGCTATACTGATTGCTAAACAAACAGATCCAGCTCAACCTTGACTTGAAGCTTGCTCAGGAGAACTTTCAGAAGGCGAAAGACGAAGCAAAAGGTATGGCTGGTGAGAACTTGACGACTGTCTTTATCTTTCTGCCCATCCCTGATTCTGATCTCATTGTCATTTTGCAGATAAAATGAAGGAGGCTCTAAAGAAGAAGGACCATGACCTTGCCGAGGCGCAGAAGGCGGCTTTGGACAAAATGAAGCTTGCGGAAGAAAAACTAGCTTCAGTCGGTAAACTTGAAGAGGAGAACATCAATCTGAAAGCTGCTCTCGACGCGGCCAACAAGGAGGTCAGCCGTCTGAAGAATGATAAGATAGCTCTGAATGACAAGGCTAGTGAACTGGTGGGGAAGAAGAACGATCTGGAGGCTTATCTGGGAGGGCTCGCCAAGAAGTTATTCATCAGGCTTGAGGGTAATCTCTTCTACCCGACTGACTTGTTATCATCGACTCATCATAGAACTGCTGGTTTATCTTTGAATTGTGTTTACAGAATTCTACTAAAACTTTAAGGAGGAGACCAGTTGAGTGGAGACAAGCTTGGACCCCATTAACTCTCATGTGAAGGATGAAACTGCTATGAACGTGCTCCGACTGGAGTCTCGTGTTGCTGGTGTGGTTGCCTACCTTGCTCGACTGAAGGTTGCGGCGTCGCGAATTGACACGACACTCTGGCCGGGAGCGACGCTTCAAAATGACCTCGAGTCTCTAATGACTCGACTGAATGAAGTTCCAGGTCGAGTGCAAGAATGGAAGAAGTCTTCTGCCAGGTGCGGCACTGACGTTGGTCTGTCCCTGGTCCGTGTTCACTACAAGGATGCGCGAGAGGAAAAGCTGGCGTCCGTCAAAGTTGCTAATACCAAGAAGCACGACTTCCAATCTTTCATGGAGACCTTCATTGCTGCTGCCACTCGGATCACTGACGGAATTGACTTGGACCATTTTGTCGCGCCCTCCAGTCCTCCACCTAAGGAGTAAGAAAAACATCTATGCTTCACCTTAAATTTGCCTCGGAATGCCGAGTGGTTTTGTAACCGATAAACTTTTACAGGCTTGACGCCTGAGCACTTCTGAATCCATAGGATGTTATCTGAACTTGGCTTATTGTTGAATATGCTTGCATTTGCCTTCGAGCGAACTTTGTTCTTCACTCGGAATATACTTTAGTGCTTGAGACGCAACTCTGAGGTGGAAAATCCAGTCGACCTGCACTTCATCGTTCTTGCAGGTAGGGATGGAGCACAGATTGCAGTCGACCTGCGTCCTTGCGGATCGGGATGGAGCGCACATTGTACTGGCGCAACTCCGAAGGAGAAGGTAGCAGTCGACCTGCACCTCGTCGTCCTTGCCGATCGGAATGGAATGCACGTTGCACTTGTGGTGCAACTCTGAAGGAGAAGGTAGCAGTCGACCTGCACCTTGTCGTCCTTGCTGATCGGAATGAAGTACACGTTGTATTTGTGGCGCAGCTCCGAAGGAGAAGGTAGCAGTCGACCTGCACCTCATCGTCCTTGCGGATCGGAATGGAGCGCATGTTGTATTTGTGGCGTAGCTCCGAAGGAGAAGGTAGCAGTCGACCTGCACCTCGCCGTCCTTGCGGATCGGAATGGAGCACATGTTGTATTTGTGGCGTAGGTCCGAAGGACAAGGTAGCAGTCGACCTGCACCTCGTCGTCCTTGCTGATCAGAATGGATTTTTAAATACTAAGGCGAGTACTGGACTGCAGCTAAGCCCCTGAGTGGGAGGGTTGCTCTCCACTCGGTAGGATTTTAAATACTTAGGCGAGCACTGGACTGCAGCTAAGCCCCTGAGTGGGAGGGTTACTCTCCACTTGGTAGGATTTTCAAATACTTAGGCGAGTACTGGACTGCAGCTAAGCCCCCGAGTGGGAGGTTTGCTCTCCACTTGGTAGGATTTTTAAATACTTAGGCGAGTACTGGCTGCAGCTAAGCCCCCGAGTGGGAGGTTTGCTCTCCACTCGGTAGGATTTTTAAATACTTAGGCGAGTACTGGACTGCAGCTAAGCCTCTGGGTGGGAGGTTTGCTCTTCACTCGGTAGGATTTTTAAATACTTAGGCAAGTACTAGACTGCAGCTAAGCCCCCGAGTGGGAGGGTTGCTCTCCACTTGGTAGGATTTTTAAATACTTAGGCGAGTACTGGACTGCAGCTAAGCCCCCGAGTGGGAGGTTTCCTCTCCACTCGGTAGGATTTTTAAATACTTAGGCGAGCACTGGACTGCAGCTAAGCCCCCGAGTGGGAGGTTTGCTCTCCACTTGGTAGGATTTTTAAATACTTAGGCGAGCACTGGACTGTAGCTAAGCCCCCGAGTGGGAGGTTTGCTCTCCACTCGGTAGGATTTTCAAATACTTAGGCGAGTACTGGACTGCAGCTAAGCCTCCGAGTGGGAGGTTTGCTCTCCACTTGGTAGGATTTTTAAATACTTAGGCGAAACGGATTCGCAGCTAAGCCCCCGAGTGAGAGGCTTGCTCGTCACTCGGTAGGATTTTTAAATACTTAGGCGAAACGGATTCGCAGCTAAGCCCCCGAGTGAGAGGCTTGCTCGTCACTCGGTAGGATTTTTTTTACAAACTTAGGCGAAACGGATTTGCAGCTAAGCCACCCACTAGGGGATTTCTCACGTAAACAAAAGCAACAACAATCACTGGGAAAATTATAACACTCTTGTCTTTGATAAACAAACTACAGAGGTACTTTTTATTACATCTCATCTGAGTGTGTACTTAAGTATAAAAGGGGCGGAGCAGCTCCACATTCCAAGCTCGTGGCTCATCAATCTGGCGATCGACATTGTAAAGACGGTACACTCCATTGTGGAGAACTTTAGTGACGATGAAGGGGCCTTCCCAAGTAGGAGCGAGCTTGTGTGGCTTTTGTTGATCAACTCGGAGGACCAAGTCTCCTTCTTGGAAGGCTCGACTCTTCACGTTTCTGGCATGGAATCGACGCAAGTCCTGCTGATAGATAGTCGATCGGATCATGGCCATCTCTCTTTCTTCTTCTAGAAGGTCGACTGTGTCCTGCCGGGCTTGTTCTGCTTCACCTTCAGAGTAGAGCTCGACTCGGGGTGCATTGTGAAGCAGGTCACTCGGCAGAACTGCTTCAGCTCCATAGACCAGAAAGAATGGAATTCGCCCAGTTGACCAATTAGGAGTGGTCCTCAATCCCCAAAGAACTGATGGAAGTTTGTCGACCCACGCGCCTACTGTGTGTTTGAGATCACGCATCAACCGGGGTTTCAGTCCTTTGAGAATTAGGCCGTTTGCTCTTTCTGCTTGTCCATTCGACTGTGGATGAGCGAGGAAGCGTAGTCGACTCGCGTGCCTTGAGAAGCGCAAAAGGCTCTGAATTTGTCGGAATCGAAGTTTGACCCATTATCAGTGATGATGCTGTGCGGAACTCCATATCTGGATATCAACTCTCTGATGAAGCTGATAGCAGTGCATGTTTGAAGATTCTTGATAGGCTTAGCTTCAATCCACTTAGTGAACTTGTCGGCTGCCACCAGTACATGGGTGAAGCCTGTCCTGCCAGTTCTCAGTGGTCCAACCATATCCAATCCCCAAACAGCGAAGGGCCAGATGAGTGGAATGGTCTTCAAGGCTGAGGCGGGTTTGTGTGACATATTGGAATAGAACTGACATCCTTCACACTTGTCGACTATCTCCTTCGCCATTTCATTTGCTCTTGGCAAGTAAAACCCCGCTCGGTATGCTTTAGCCACAATGGTCCGAGAGGACGCATGATGACCACAGGTCCCCGAGTGGATATCGTCAAGAATTATCTGACCTTCTTCTGGTGTTATACATTTCTGACTGACCCCCATCGCACTTTCCCTGTACAACTGTCCCTTTATCACAGTAAAGGCCTTGGATCGATGGACGATCTGTCGAGCCTCTTCTTCTTTCTCTGGGAGCTCTTTCCTTAGGATATACGCGATGTACGGCACTGTCCAGTCGGGAGTGATGACCAAAACTTCCATGATCAGGTCGACCACAGCTGGAACTTCAACTTCGGTCGGATCCGTGGCACTTTTTGGCTGCGGGGCTTCTTCGGTGAAAGGATCCTCTTGAACTGATGGTGTGTGGATGTGTTCCAAAAACACATTACTGGGAATGGTTTCTCTCTTGGAACCTATTTTTGCCAAATCATTAGCCGCTTGATTTTTCAGTCGGGGTATATGATGAAGCTCTAACCCCTCGAATTTCTTTTCTAGCTTTCTCACTGCATCGCAATAACCAGTCATGGCTGGAGTTCTGACGTCCCACTCCTTCATCACTTGATTAACCACCAAATCTGAGTCGCCATAGACCATGAGGCGACGGACGCCGAGTGAAATGGCCATACGCAACCCATACAAAAGTGCTTCGTATTCTGCTTCATGATTGGAGGAATCAAAGTGAATCCGGAGCACATATCTGAGTTTATGTCCTCGGGGGGAAATCAACACTACGCCAACACTGGAACCATTCAGCATCTTAGAACCATCAAAGAACATGGTCCAGTGCTCCGAGTGAACTTAAGTCGGCAGTTGCTATTCAATCCACTCGGTGACGAAATCTGCTATTGCTTGAGACTTGATGGCTTTCTTTGCCTCAAACTTGATATCTAGGGGAAGGAGTTCAATCGCCCATTTTGCCACTCGACCAGTTGCATCTCTGTTGTGCAGAATCTCTGACAATGGAGCGTCGCTGATGACTGTAATGGAATGGTCAGAGAAGTAATGGGCAACCTTCTTCGTGGTCATATAAATCCCATATACAAGCTTCTGATAATGAGGGTATCTTTGCTTTGATGGGGTCAAAACTTCAGAAACATAATATACTGGGCGCTGAACTTTAAAGGCTTTTCCTTCTTCTTCCCGCTCGATGGTAAGTACTGTACTGACGACTTGTCTCGTGGCTGCAATGTAAAGCAGCAAAGGCTCTTTGCTGATTGGGGCAGCAAGCACCGGCTGGGTGGAGAGCAGGGCTTTTAGCTCTGCAAATGCTGCATCAGCTTCAGGAGTCCACTCGAACTTGTCTGACTTCTTCATCAGTCGGTAAAGAGGCAATGCCTTTTCACCGAGACGAGAGATGAATCGACTTAAAGCGGCCAAGCAACCACTAAGCTTCTGGACATCGTGCACACGCACAGGACGTTTCATTTGGAGTATAGTACCAACTTTTTCTGGATTGGCGTCGATTCCTTGTTTGAAAACAAGAAAACCGAGTAACTTTTCGCCAGGAACTCCGAATGTGCACTTTGATGGATTAAGCTTGATATCATACCTCCCGAGGTTGGCAAATGTCTCAGCAAGGTCAGTCAGCAGGTCGGAACCCTTCCGTGACTTGACCACAATATCATCCATGTATGCTTCCACATTCTGACTGATTTGAGTGAGCAAACACTTCTGAATCATCCTCATGAATGTGGCTCTGGCATTCTTGAGGCCGAATGGCATGGTGACATAACAGAAGCATCCAAATGGAGTGATGAAAGCTGTTTTGATCTCGTCGGGTCCATACAGACGGATCTGATGGTAACCGGAATAGGCGTCTAAAAAAGACAGGCATTCACATCCCGCAGTTGAGTCGACTATTTGGTCGATGCGAGGGAGAGGAAAATGATCTTTCGGGCAGGCCCGATTGATATGTTTGAAGTCAATGCACATGCGAAGTGACTTGTCCTTCTTGGGGACCATGACAACATTGGCGAGCCACTCGGAATGGTAAATCTCTCGGATAAACTCCACTGCTAAGAGCCGAGCCACCTCCTCACCAATGGCCTTTCTCTTCTGGACGGTGGACCATCGAAGATGTTCTTTCACAGGTTTCACTTTTGAGTCGACTCGTAGACGGTGCTCAGCCAGCCCCCTGGGAACGCCCGGCATGTCAGAAGGCTTCCATGCGAAGATGTCCCAGTTCTCACAGAGGAACTGGATGAGCGCTTCTTCCTATTTGGAGTCGAGTGTTGTAGAGATATAAGTCGGAGCGTGCACTTGTTACTCCAGCTATTGGAGGGCTAAAGAGTTAGCAGCAGTGGGGTCGGTCGGGTGAATGTGAATCGGTTTTGTCTCACTGGACGACTGAAACACTGATTTCGTAGCGGGCTTCTTGGCTCGTGTCGGTGTCAAAACCGGCGGATCTCGGGTAGGGGGTCCCGAACTGTGCGTCTAGGCGGATGGTAACAGGAGACGAGGGACACGATGTTTTACCCAGGTTCGGGCCCTCTTGATGGAGGTAAAACCCTACGTCCTACTTGATTAATATTGATGATATGGGTAGTACAAGAGTGGATCTACCACGAGATCAAGGAGGCTAAACCCTAAAGCTAGCCTATGGTATGATTGTTGTAATGTATGTTGTCCTACGGACTAAAGCCCTCCGGTTTATATAGACACCGGAGGAGGCTAGGGTTACACAGAGTCGGTTACAATGGTAGGAGATCTACATATCCGTATTGCCAAGCTTGCCTTCCACGCCAAGGAAAGTCCCATCCGGACACGGGACGGAGTCTTCAATCTTGTATCTTCGTAGTCTTGGAGTCCGGCGGATGATGATAGTCCGGCTGTCCGGACACCCCCTAGTCCAGGACTCCCTCAGTAGCCCCTGAACCAGGCTTCAATGACGATAAGTCCGGCGCGCATAATGTTCGGCATTGCAAGGCGGGTTCCTCCCTTGAATAATCCAGAGAAGATCATGAACACCAGGATAGTGTCCGGCTCTGCAAAATAAATTCCACATTCCACCGTAGAGAGAATAAAATGTACACCAGTCCCATCTACTGACGTATTATGCGGCGTGACATCACACCGCTACCAAGACTTTGTTTGAATCGTTTTTTACTATACCACCTCAGCACGTTTAGCGAAGCGGTTTCCTTGGCACGTCTTGTCGAAGCAGAGATCGTGTTCCCCTTATTTCGGGATTCTCATCAATACGGACGTGGGTAACCCAACCGCGCCATTGATGGTGGCGCTTGGGAGATAAGCGAATTTTATCAGGCCGGTGGGGACGCATAGTTTTCGTCCGCCTATATATAAGGGATAAGGATTTACCTTCTCACCTACGCCTTCTTCCTCCTTTGCTTATCCATCTCCGCGTACTCAAGCTCCAACGCCCAAGCTCGCGCATCTTGCCTCGACCTTCTCCGAAGATGTCCGGAGCGGGAGGCAAATGGTTGGCCTCCACCGTTAAGGAGGAGCACATCACCAAACTGCGCAGCGCCGGATACCTTTCCGGTGATATCGCGCATCGGCTGCCCGACGAGGGGCAGCTCATCCCTACCCCTGGGCCCCATGAGAGGGTCGTCTTCCTTCCCCATTTCCTCCGCGGACTGGGCTTCCCACTGCACCCATTTGTCCGGGGGATCATGTTTTACTATGGCCTGGATTTCCACGATCTGGCGCCGAACTTCATCCTCAACATCTCGGTGTTTATCGTCGTGTGCGAGGCCTTCCTCTGCATTTGGCCCCACTTCGGCCTGTGGCTCAAGACCTTCAACGTCAAGCTGAAGGTTGTGAAGGGCACGCAAGCGGAATGCGGAGGCGCCATGTTGGGCAAGCTGCCCAACGTCCTTTGGCTCGAAGGGGCCTTCGTGGACTCCGTCAAGGGGTGGCAATCGGGGTGGTTCTACATCACCGAGCCGCGCAAGCCCACATGGGCAGCGGCCCCCGAGTTTAGATCTAGCGTCCCCATGCAGCTCACCTCCTGGAAAGAGAAGGGCTTGCAGTGGGGCAATCCGAAGGAGGTGATAGGACTCCAAGCCTGCATCCAGAAGCTCGTGAGCAATAAGCTCAGGCTCGTTGACGTGGTCCAAGTCATGCTCATCCACCGGATTCTCCCATGCCAAGAACGGGCATTCAATCTGTGGGAGTTCAATCCGGAACAGCACCAGGCGCTGAGCGGGCTCTTCGATACGACATACGAAGGCGCCTGGAGGGTGCTGTTTAAGGGTGCCGAAGCCCCCGTATCCGCGACGGAGGATCGCGGATTTCGCTCGCAGCATCCAGCTGACGAGGTAAGTGATTCAACCCCATTACGGGACACTTGTGGTAATTAAACCGATTCTAAGAGGGTTTCAATCTCTATTTTCCTTTGACAGGAATGGATGGAGAAGGCCAAGCAGGTCATCAGCCCGGCTCCCATGCTAGAGGACCCAGAGAACGCCCGTTTAGCAGGGCTGCTGCTTCTAGCACCGCACGTGGTGCCGGAGAAGAAGGCCAAGAAGGTGGCCGCGGGGACTCGAAAGAGTTCCCGCAATCAGGCGTCCGACGACGAGGCGGACTCCTCCCCCGAAGACGAGGAGGAGGAGGACTCTCTACCGGAGGAGGGAGAGAAGAAGAGGAAGGCTTCCCCAATAGGGGAGGCCGAAGGGTTCAAGAGGGGGAGGACTATCCCCCCGGACAGTTTCGCCAACACCACCGTTGGCGAGGACGAGTGGCCTCCAAGGGCCAGGCGTCCGGCAAGATCATAAGTATCCGGATCTTTGATGTGTAATTTCTTTCGTGTCGCGTAGTGTCCTTCTAATGCCGCGTTCTGTCCGTAGCCCGGCCGATGATGACCTCCCCGCTTCATTGAGCGGGTCGTTGGCCCCATCGGATGTGGATTCACTTCCGACCGCCTCTACCCCCCGCGCCAACGAGGACGCCGAGGTGGGATCCTAGAGAAGGACCCATCAGGAGGAGGCTCCGGAGGCGCCGTCAGGCTGCCTCCCGGACTTTGTGCCGGACTCTACATCGGAACCCGCAGTGGTTCCAGAGTCCGGCGGGCGGCCCCTTCGAAAGAAGGGCAAGACCGTGACACCGGCGACCTCCGTCCAGCCGGAGGCGCCGGATAACTTGCTGGAGGCGCTTAAAGGTGCTTCCATCGAGGAAGAGCACCGCACTATCATGAGTGCGGTGATTCAAAAGGTTCAGCTCGCCAAAAGCGGGCTGACCGAAGCCTGCAGCAGCCTTCTAACAGGCTTTGAGGTAAGAAGTTAAAATTATGTAATGTAATACCGCGTAGACAGTAGCCCCTGATGCTCAGTTCGGTGTTCGGAAAGAAAAGCCGGACTGAGGATCTAACAAGATATACGCAAGGTTGCTTAAAATATGTCAATATGGGTTTGCAGGCTGTGCTGCTGACCTCTGCCGCACTATCGGCGGAGGTCGATGTGTTGAAGAAGGACCTCGAGCGGTCCGAGCAAGAGCTCGGCCATGCCAAGAAGCAGCTCGAGGACAAAGAAGGTGAGTCACACCACTTTGAATAGTTACCTTACAGAAAAGGATTTTGGTTGCAATAAAATTAATAAGGATAATATGGGTATTGCAGGGGCCACGAACGAGGTAGCAGCCCTGAAGGAGGCTGTGTCCGCGGCCGAACGCAGTGCGGCCGCGGAACGGGAGGGGCGAGAGAAGCAGGAGGCACGGGTGGCGGAAATACGGCAAGAGCTCCAGGCTCTCATGGAGAAGCATGATAGTTTGGAGCGTGACTCCAAGACTCGAGAGTCCGAGCTTGCCTCGGCTCTCGAAAGTGCCAAGTCCACCAAGGCCGAGGCCCGTAAGGTCCTTCAGGAGGTTGAAGATGTGAAGAAGATAGCGGCGGGTAAGGCATTTTTCATGCAAAGCAAGCATGTTAATGTAAAATACCTGACACTTACCCGCATTCGGAGCTCTCCAGGGGCGTTTGCAGATCTGCCACGTAGTGCGTCCGATGCCGCCGCATTCTATCGTGGTGAGGAGGGGAGCTCGACGGAGAAAGTCTTCTGGTCTCAGTACGCTGAGGCCGGACACCCGGTGCCCCCAAGCGACCAGCTGAAGCAGCTGGTCGAACTCCACAAGGTAGCCGAGGAGGCCATGAAGGGCCTTATAGTCCGGCTGTGGCCTGGACAGGCCATGCCTGGGAGCTACTTTGGCCTCGTGCGGCAGCTGGTGGATGCGTGCCCCTGGGTGGAGGTCGTCAAGCGCTCCGCCTGTATTGAAGGTGCTCGCCGGGCCCTTGCCCGCACAAAGGTGCATTGGGGCAAGTTGGATGCGGAGAAGCTTCTCACGGACCCACCGCCACCGGGCAAGGAGTATCGCACACCTGAAATGTATTATAAAACTGTCCTGAAGGGAGCCCACGATATTGCGGATGAGTGCCCCCGAAATGTAATCTTTGAGTAAACTCGCTGTGTATTATCCTGTGCGCTGAAACTGCGTTCATATGCGCCTTGAGCAACGCTTGTTTTAATTTAAAATATTACCTTCTGTTCGGCCGTTTATAAAATCTGAGAGATGGCAAGTCGTTGGCTTCAGCCCCCGAGCCGCGAGTGCTGGGGTGTTCGGGATAACCTTGAGCACTCTTGTTCCCATTTTTGGGTCCATCTAGGGAGGCGCTCAACACAACGAACAAGGCGACCGGACTTATAATGCTTGAACACTCTCACTTAGCCATAGAATTCTATAATTTTAAATTTCGGCGAAGCCCCTGGCATTCGGAAGGCCGAATCCGGGGCGCTATCCACGCCTTCGTCGGACATGGTCCGGAACTTCGCTCGAAGCGGCGTGAGTCTTTAAGGACCCGAAGAAACCTCTCGAACAGCGACCAGTCTCTCGCCTTATCATGCCGGTCAGTTTTAGCTTTCTCCACTGAGGCGCTCGCCCGGCTCAACCGGGCGCAATCGCAGTGGTTCTCCCAGTGCCACCTTAGCCGACAGAACGGAACGTAAGGCACCAAAACGTGGGAGCCGGGCAAACCCAACTATTGACCCAAGACATGATTCGGAGCTGATTCATATAATGCTATAAGTTCGGGGTGCCGCACTTATGAAAGTGTTCGGACTTATCACACCACAATGTGGGGAACATAAGCCCCTGGTGTATTAGGCCGTACCAAAATATACGGGTGCAAGATGTCATGTAATGAACATATATATATATATATATATAAAAGGTAATGTAATTGCAGCCGGAAAGTGCTGCATTATTTATTAAAGGAAGTCTGCTGTGAGTGTGGACTAATACAAATAGTGCGGAAGCAAGGGATTTGGACTAAGTAAACATGTCCCCCTCCAGGGGTGAGCTGCAGACTTGGTGTATATAATCGAATTTAATGCTCGTAATTGAGACCACCTGAGTGTTCGTCGCAGCCTTCTTTCGTCCCTGACTGTTGCATCATGAGTTCGGCAGGTTTGCCGCCGGATAGGGCCTCTGGTTACCGGAGTCCTGTGTAAAAAAAGGAAAATAGTAAATGAAAACAAAAAAAGGAGGGCACACTTGCGAGCCCCTGGTGTGGTCGAACCGCACTCTGGGTCCATTGCGATCGTGCCCCTTCCCCTGCGCCCATGGTATCTCCAAAGCGTAATGATGTACGCGGAGTGTTATTCTTGCGATCATGCGCGGGCGGGGGTTGGGGCCGCATTGCTATGCGTGCTCTGATCACGCCAGGTGGTCTTGGTTGGTATTGCTTCGGGCGCGTTTCGCTGTATCCAGCCGTTTAACGGCCGGACTCGAGAATTGCCTTAAGAGGCTGCTCTGTACTTCTGCCGCAAGAGCCGCTGTATGTTCCTCCGTTCGGAGGGAGCGTTCCATATTCCCGTTGACCGTGATGACTCCTCGAGGGCCTGGCATCTTGAGCTTGAGGTATGCATAATGCGGCACCGCGTTGAATTTTGCAAACGCGGTTCGTCCGAGCAGAGCGTGATAGCCGCTGCGAAAGGGGACTATGTCGAAGATTAACTCCTCGCTCCGGAAATTGTCCGGGGATCCGAAGACCACTTCCAGTGTTACTGAGCCTGTACAGTTGGCTTCCACACCTGGTATGACACCTTTAAAGGTTGTCTTTGTAGGTTTAATCCTTGAGGGGTCTATGCCCATTTTGCGCACTGTATCCTGATAAAGCAGGTTCAGGCTACTACCGCCGTCCATCAGGACTCTCGTGAGGTGAAATCCATTGACGATTGGGTCTAAAACCAATGCGGCGAATCCGCCATGGCGTATGCTGGTCGGATGGTCTCTTCGATCGAAAGTGATCGGACAAGAGGACCATGGATTGAACTTCGGGGCGACTGGCTCCATCGCATAGACGTCCCTTAGTGCGTGCTTCCTCTCCCTCTTGGGTATATGGGTCGCGTAAATCATGTTCACCGTCCGCACTTGTGGGGGAAAGCCCTTCTGTCCTCTATTGTTCGGCGGTCGGGTCTCCTCCTCATCGTTGCTGTTTAGCCCCTTGTCGCTGTTTTCGGCAATTAACTTGCCTGCCTGCTTGAACACCCAGCAATCTCTGTTAGTGTGATTGGCTGGTTTTTCAGGGGTGCCATGTATCTGGCATAAGCGGTCGAGTATTCGGTCCAAATTGGACGAACCCGGAGTGGTTCTTTTGAATGGCTTCTTCCGTTGACCGGGTTTAGAGCCTCGGAATCCGGCGTTGACCGCCGTATCCTCCTTGTCGTCGCCGTTAATGCGGCGTTTGTTTTTGTTTCGACGTGACCTGCCGTTGTTGTCCTTAGTATCCGGACTGCCAGAATTTTTACGGAGATTGTTGCTGCGAGCTAGCCAGCTATCCTCTCCCGCGCAGAAGCGGGTCATTAATGATGTGAGGGCTGCCATAGATTTTGGCTTTTCCTGTCCCAGGTGCCGGGCTAGCCATTCGTCGCGGATGTTTAGCTTGAAGGCTGCAAGGGCCTCTGCATCCGGATAGTCGACGATTTGATTTTTCTTCGTCAAGAACCGCGTCCAGAATTGTCTGGCCGATTCGTCTGGCTGCTGAATGATGTGGCTTAGGTCATCGGCGTCTGGCGGTCGCACATATGTGCCTTGGAAGTTATCAAGGAATGCGGCCTCCAGGTCTTCCCAACACCCAATTGACTCTGCGGGCAAGCTATTAAGCCAATGCCGAGCTGGTCCTTTAAGCTTGAGTGGGAGATACTTGATGGCGTGGAGATCGTCGCCGCGGGCCATATGGATGTGGAGAAGATAATCTTCTATCCAAACCGCGGGGTCTGTTGTGCCATCGTAGGATTCAATGTTTACGGGTTTAAACCCTTCAGGGATTTGATGATCCATTACTTCGTTAGTGAAGCATAGTGGGTGTGCGGCGCCTCTGTATTGAGCAATATCACGACGCAGCTCGAGAGAGCTCTGTCTGCCGTGTTCGGCCCGGCCGGGGTTATTATATCCGGTACGACGGTATTCGTCATGGGTCGTGGGGCACCCACGTGATCCGTAGATGGATCTGGATTGCCTTGCTTTGTCCTCCAGCATATCTCGCAAGTCCGGCGCGTTCCCTCTTGGCTTCGTACTTTTGGAGCGATGCCGGGGTACGGTCTTGGTTGGTGGCCTGGATGCCTCTCTGTCACGACCGCGGGGTGGTCGGTCAGCCGTATCATGCGCTGGTGATGGAGGTATGTATGCTTCCTCCTTTAATCGGGGGAGCAGCTTGCGTCTTGGATAGCTTTTGGAGGGGCGTTCGAGTTTATACTCTTCGGCCGCGAGGACCTCGGTCCATCGATCGGCCAGCAGGTCCTGATCAGCTTGAAGCTGCTGCTGCTTTTTCTTTAGGCTGTTTGCCGTGGCGATAAGCCTGCGTTTAAAACGCTCTTGTTCGATGGGATCCTCGGGCACGACGAATTCGTCATCGTTGAGGCTTGCCTCGTCTTCGGAGGGAGGCATATAGTTGTAATCCTCAACCTCTTCGTCTGCCGCCCTCTCGTGAGGGCTTGCTTCTGCGTCCTCCTGCGCTGAGTCTTGCTGGAGGGGGTTATCTTCGGCACTTTCTGGGGTATTATTATCTCCTGTGCCGGAATCTCCATTCTTGCTGTGGCAGGATTTAGAGCGGCACCGCTGACGCCGGCGCTTGGGCTGTTTCTTTAAAGAATCTGCCTCCGCTGTTTCTTCGCCGTCCACGTCTTTCGGGGTATCCACCATGTATATATCATATGACGAGGTGGTCTTCCAGTGCCCTGTAGGCGCTGGTTCCTGTTCGTCTCCGGCATCGTCGTCCATAGTGTCGATGTCTTCGGAGTCGTAGTCTAGCATGTCGGTTAGATCGTCGACAGTGGCTACAAAGTGGGTGGTGGGTGGGCTCTGAATTTCTTCGTCGTCCGTATCCCAACCATCCTGGCCATAGTCCGGCCAGGGCTCTCCTGATAACGAGAGATGCTTTAGTGAATTCAGGATGTCGCCAAAAGGCGAGTATTGGAAGATGTCCGTGGCATTTAATTCCATAACCGGCGCCCAATCTGATTTGGTTGGTAGGGGCGCGGGAGGTTCGGAGTCCGGCAGGGAGTCCGGCACCTCGGAATCACGAGTTTTGCGAGGGACAAGATTAGTGTTCGGCTCCATCGCTGTGGTAGTTGAAGCCCCCAAGGCGGTGTCCATCCGCTGATCCTCTATCTTGGCAATCAGCTCCGGACTAATGGCCGGAGCGGATTCGTGTGCGGCCACCAAGGCACTGTTCGGCGGCAGAGTTAGATCATACCCATCGCAACAGTGCGGCGCGCTTGGCTGTGGCTCGGGTCCGTCGAAGATCAAGTCTCCGCGGACATCGGCCGTGAAGTTTAGGCTTCCGAATCTGACCTGACGGCCAGGGGCGTAGCTTTCGATCTGCTCCAGATGGCCAAGCGAATTAGCCCGCAGTGCGAAGCCGCCGAATACGAAGATCTATCCGGGGAGAAAAGTCTCACCCTGGACAGTGTTGTTGGTTGTAGATGCCATCAAGCCTATCGGTGACGACACAGAGGAACTCTCAATGAAAGCACCAATGTCAGTGTCAAAACCGGCGGATCTCGGGTAGGGGGTCCCGAACTGTGCGTCTAGGCGGATGGTAACAGGAGACGAGGGACACGATGTTTTACCTAGGTTCGAGCCCTCTCGATGGAGGTAAAACCCTACGTCCTGCTTGATTAATATTGATGATATGGGTAGTACAAGAGTGGATCTACCACGAGATCAAGGAGGCTAAACCCTAAAACTAGCCTATGGTATGATTGTTGTAATGTATGTTGTCCTACGGACTAAAGCCCTCCGGTTTATATAGACACCGGAGGAGGCTAGGGTTACACAGAGTCGGTTACAATGGTAGGAGATCTACATATCCGTATCGCCAAGCTTTCCTTCCACGCCAAGGAAAGTCCCATCCGGACACGGGACGGAGTCTTCAATCTTGTATCTTCGTAGTCTTGGAGTCCGGCGGACGATGATAGTCCGGCTGTCCGGACACCCCCTAGTCCAGGACTCCCTCAGCTCGCAACAAATCACTCGGGTCTGCAGTTTTCTAGTATTCCTGCAGCTCTACCACTGCCATCTTAGCATCGGCGATCTTTGAGCCTTTCTGAAAGCATTCTTCCGCCTTCTTCCGATTGCCAATAATAGTGATCATACCTTTGGGACCAGACATCTTCAATTTGAGGTACACATAACATGGTCGAGCCATGAAACGTGCATAAGCTGGCCTGCCCAAAATAGCGTGATAAGCACTCGGGAAATCCACAACTTCAAACGTCAACTTTTCTTTGCGGTAGTTCTTGGAATCACCGAAAACCACATCAAGAGCAATTTGGCCGAGTGACTCAGCCTTCTTTCCAGGAATGACTCCATGGAAACTCATGTTGCTGGTACTGAGTCTAGACATCGAAATGCCCATCCCTTTCAACGTCTCTGCATATAGTATATTCAGGCCACTGCCACCATCCATCAAAACTTTAGTCAATCGAGTGCCTTCTACGACTGGGTCGACAACCAACGCTTGCCTCCCATGGATAGCTATGTATGTCGGATGATCGGACAGGTCCAATGTGATGGTAGTCTGAGAGCATTTCAGATAACTGGGTGTCGCCGGAGCAAGCATATTCACTTCTCGGTTGATAACTTTCAATTGACTTTTGCTTTCAACATCAGCAAAAATCATCAGGGTGGAATTGACCTGGGGGTATCCATCATCACTATCTTCTTTGTCCTCAACTTTGTCCGACTCCTTTTCCTTATCTTTGGGCTGTTTCCCCTGGAATTGCTGGATCAAGAGCCAACACTGTCGAGTGGTATGTTTCGGGTAAATGAGTTTACCCTCTTCATCTTTCTTTGTGTGAATGTGGCATGGCATATCCAACACATCATTTCCGTCTTGGTCTTTCACTTTCTTAGGGTTCCAAGGCCCTTTGGGCTTCCCTTTAAACTTTCCTTGTGTCACGACAAAGGCTTCTCCAGGAGCAGCTGGCTCGGCTTTCCGCTTCTACTTCTGACTGGAGTTCCCTCCTCCGGTTTCGTGGGCGACTGACTTGTGCTTGCCACTCCAGAGCCGATCCTATTCTTCACCATTGGCATACGTGGTGGCAATCTCCATCATTCGACTCAGATACATGTCTCCGGTTTGACCGAATTTCAGGTTTAGCTCTCTGTACTTAACGCCTTCCTTGAAGGCACAGACTGCCTGGTGATCAGATACATTCTCTACCGTGTGATGCAACGTGATCCATCTCTGGATGTAATCCCTCAAAGTTTCATTCGACTTCTGCACACAAGATTGTAGCTCTGTCAACCCTGCTGGTCGCTTGCAAGTTCCTTCAAATGTTCTGACAAACAGTCGGGCAAGATCTTCCCAAGTGTAAATGCTGCTGGGTGCTAACTGATTCAACCATGCTCTGGCCGAGCCCTCCAACATAAGAGGCAGGTGTTTCATGGCCACCTCATCATTGTTGTCGCCAATCTGAACATCCACTCGGTAGTCTTCAAGCCAAGTATCAGGCGTGTACTCACCAGTGAACTTACTGACTCCAGTCGCCAACCTGAAGTTGGGAGGAATCACCACGGCCCTGATGGCTCTACTGAAGCACTCTGGTCCTGAGACGTGTACTCTGTTGCTGGTGGATCTCGCATCAAAGCCTGGTTCCCTGGGATCGACTGGAATCCTTCGCCCAACACTGTGAGGGCGTCTGTCATCCTGCAGTCGAGGTGCGTACGATCCACTCCTTGGGGGAGGGGTGGGCACTCGACGTCGATCATCACGATCGAGTCGGTGATCATACTGCTCACGGTTCTTGTACTGATCATGCCGGTCTCCATGTCCCTCATGCCTCGGGGGTGATCTTGGGCTATGGGCCGACTGGACTGTATTTGCAGTGACGGATCTGCTGTGGATCCTATTCCGCGACTGTGATACAGCTGAATTTTGATCTCCTGCCGCCCAGAGTAATGCTCTGATCTGTAACAGGCCTTTTCCAGCCTCTGACTGGGAAGGCTGAATCGACTCTGCTCTACGGGCTGCAGCTGCTAAATTCTGAATCGGAGTTCGATATACCTGAGGCGGTGGTGGAAAGAGTTGACGTCGACTGGATTCTGGAACCCGTTGTCGCGCACGCTCGTTGAGTGCTCGCTGGAGGTTCTCCAGTCGAGTGCGCTCAGCCAAGTTGGCCAAGCGCGCGTCCTCTAAGGCACGAGCCTCGGGGGTTTCTCCAATGATAGGAGTGTGCAGGGCATCCATGTTCCGGCGGCGAAGTTCTTCCCTCTGCAGCGAAGTGAGGGGCTCGGGGAGATACTCTTCATGGGCATGCGACGGATCGCCTCCACCGTCGCGTCCGTCGGTGCGGGGAAAACCGAGAGGACTACATGGTCCATCGACCATCAGAACCTCCGCCGCTGGATCACTTCTGTCGCACTCGGATGCAGTCTCTGCGGAGCCAGTCGACAGGTCGAACAGGCCGTAGAGAGATTCGTCGGGCTCGATCGCCGCGACTTGGGGGTGGCCGACTGGCGAGCCACCGCGTGCCTCACCCACCGCTGAAGCCTCGACTGACCGGAGTGCTTGCGCCAGCGGGAAACATGGAGGGAGGACGACACAAGAGTCGACCGATACTGGGTCGACGGTTGCCACTGGAGGACGCCGCGGATGCACACGCGAAAGTGCGTTGCCCCGCGGATAGGGAGCGCGTCGATGTCGAGCGGAGCCTCCTGAAGCCAAGCGGAATCGTCGGCGATGAATGTGAGCGCGCCGAGACGGATCTCGCGCCCTCAACGAAAACTCCGCCTGAAACCATGACGAAGGAGATCGGAAAAATCGGAACTTCTCCAATAAGGTGCTAAGACACCTGCCCCACGGTGGGCGCCAACTGTCGTGGTTCTAAGTCTGACAGTAGTGTAGGGGGGTAGGAATGGAGAGGCAAGATCCTAGCTATGGAGTAGTTGTATACGCAGGAGGTTTACGAGTTCAGGCCCTTCTCGGAGGAAGTAACAGCCCTACGTCTCGGAGCCCAGAGGCGGTCGACTGGATTATGTGTGTATGAGTTATAGGGGTGCGAACCCTTTACACTGAGGAGGGGGGGGTGGCTTATATAGAGTTTGCCAGACCCCTCCGGCCCTCAGTTATGTAGGGTTTAAGGTACATTAAGATTGGGCGTTACTAATAACACCACAAATAAAGTGCTATGATAACCATAAAAGCTACTTAATGACCGACCGTTTGTGTGCAGAGTGACTTTAGATGTCCTGGCTGTCGAGTGATTGGCTTCATGGTCGAGTGTCTTCGAGTCCGTCGAGTGGAACACTTCTGAGTCGATTGAAAGGTGGTTTCTTCTAGAGATGTTCTTGGGGAGGGTAGTTTGGATAGGTCCATGACCCTACCCTAGGTACATAGCTTCATCTGACACCGGAGGGCCACCAGGGGCCCAGGAGACTGGGGGCGCGCCCAGTAGGGGTGGGCGCGCCCCCCACCCTCCTGGCCAGGGTGTGGGCCCCCTTTGGTGTTTCTTCCGCTCAATAATTCTTATTAATTCCAAAAATAAGTTTCGTGGAGTTTCAGGATTTTTGGAGCAGTGCAGATGTGACGCCCGGATAATTAGGCTACAGTAATCCCACGTTAACGATGCCACGTCACCTCTGTTACTATTGCTAACCTCGCGATAGATCGAAACCGATTCGAATTCAAATTCAAAATCAATTAAACAATAAAAGTTTTCAAATATTAAAACTAAAATGTTCGGAGTGATCCAACTAATGCATAGGTAATTATGGTGGAGAAACCTAAATTTAATAAAATGTTTAAGTATTCTAAATAATTAAAACTGTAGGTCAAATAATAAAATAAATGCCTCTTGAATTTTATAAAATATTAAACTATTTTAGTTGGGATAAGAATTGATGTGGCAGTAGTTTATTTAAAAGTACCAATTTAGGTGTTAGTGATAATTTTTACTAAAGCTAAAATAAAATGTAACTAAAAATAAAATAGGAAAAAATAAATAAAAAGAAAGGAAATAAAACGAAGTTATAAAAAACAAAACAAAACAAACAAACCCCCCTGGCCCACTGGGCCACGGCCCAGCAGGCCACCAGACCACCAGGCCAGCCCACCAGCTGTGCCTATACACCCACTACCCCGAAACCCTAGCTGGTCCACCCCCACTCTCCCCACATCGCCTCCCCCCTCTTCCCCACAACCTCTCGATCCCATCTGGATCGGGGTGGCGTTCGACCGCGACGCCGTCGCCTGGGGAACCCCATCACCCACGCCGTCGCCGCTCCACCCTCGGCTCCTCATCGGCTCCACCAACCCTCACCGCCCCTACCCAGATCTGGACGCGTCGCTCCCGACCGCGTCGCCCATCGCCAGAGGACCTCGCCGCCGGAGCCCCTCACCGCCTCGCCGGATCGTCGTCCCCGTCCTCCTTCCCACCGGCCTGCTTCCCCTGCGTCGCCGTCGTCCCAGACCCCCTACACGAACCCCCTTGCCCCGTCCCTACAAATCCCGGTGAGGCCACGGCCTCCACCATCTTCTCTTCCCCTGTCCCCGTACGCACGCGCTCACGACCGTACCGCTCCGCCTCGCGCTCACCGCGGCTGTGCCACCCGCGGCCACCCACGCACTCACCACGTCCCCCTGCTGCTGGTGTGCCCCGACTCTCCTGCTGCTGCTCCTCTGCCGCCTGGGCCCGCTCTTCGCCGGCCCCTCACTCCGTCTCCCCCCACGCCGGCTGGCCACCGCTGCCGCCCTGGCCACTGGCCTCGCCCCGCTCCTGCACCCCCGCTGCGTCGGCGACGCCTCCAGGCCCACGGCCAACTCCGGTGCTCCGACCCCCGCGCCCTACTCCCCCCCGCCTTAGTCCCACACCTTCGTCGCCTCCCCTGGCCGGGGTCGTGGGCGCTGGTGACCGCGCCGTTGGTCTCGCAGGAGGCCAGCGCCCGGGCTGCCTATCGGGCGCTCGTGGTCGTGCCCCTGCGCCCGCACCGCCAGGTGCCCGCTAAGGCCCGTAGGGCCATTGACATGTGGGGCCTAGCCCCAGAACGTTTTTAATAAAATAAAAATAAAATAAGAAAAAATGAATTAATAAAATTTATAATTAATTAGTGAATTAATTAAGTTAATTAATCCTCTTTAACTAAGCTAATTAACCTGTTAGCTTAAATAAACAGTAGTTAGTTTAAACCTAATCCCTAATTAGCCTAACAGTGAATGACAGGTGCGTCCCACTGGACCCACACATCAGTTTGACTAGTCAACACCTCTGTTGACTGCTGATGTCATGATGATGTCAGCAAACACTGTTCTGGATAATGTTGTATTAAAATAACTAAATTAATCCTAAAATGATTTAAATCTTTTAAAATTAATATAAAATAAACCGTAGCTCAGCTGAAAATACTTTCTACATGAAAGTTGCTCAGAACGGCGAGACGAATCCGGATACGCAACCCGTTTGTCCACCCCACATTCCTAGCATAGCGAACACGCAACTTTCCCCCTCCGGTTCATCTATCTGAAAATGTGAAACACCGGGGATACTTTCCCGGATGTTTCCCCCCTTCACCGGTATCACCTCCTACTGCGTTAGGTCACCTCTAGCACCGTGTATTACCATGATACGCTTTGTGATACTTTGATTGCTCAGTTATTTATTGTGTTCCCCCTTGGTTACTTCTTTCCGGTGGACCCCGAGACTGCCGACGACCCCCGGTTCGACTACGGAGTTGACGACCCCTCCTTGCCCGAGCAACCAGGCAAGCCCCCCCTTGATCACCAGATATCGCCTATTCTTCTCTATACTTCTTGCATTAGAGTAGTGTAGCATGTTACTGTTCGGTTACTCCTATTCTGTTGCATAGCCTGTCATTGTTGCTACAATCATTGATACCTTACCCGCAATCCTAAATGCTTAGTATAGGATGCTAGTTTATCACCATTGGCCCTACATTCTAGTCAGTCCGCCTTGCTATACTATTGGGCCATGATCACTCGGGAGGTGATCACGGGTATATACTATACATATATACATACTACAGATGGTGACTAAAGTCGGGTCCGCTCTAAGAGTACCCGCGAGTGATTCATGGATTGGGGGCTGAAAGGACTTTTGTCCCGACGGCCCTCTGTGTGGATCTTTGTGGCGGAGCGACAGGGCAGGTTGAGACCACCTAGGCGAGAGGTGGGCCTGGCCCTGGTCGGCATCTGCGGTTGCTTCATAATAACACGCTTAACGAGATCTTGGTATTTGATCTGGGTCTGGCCATTTGGTCTATACGCACTAACCAACTACGTGGGAAAGATATGGGCACTCGACGTCATGGTATCAGCCGAAGCCTTCTAGACGTCAGCGACTGAGCGGCGCGTGCCGGATTGGAACGTAAGCCTGCTCTTGTATTAGGGGGCTAGTTCTGCTTTCGTACGCCCACGCAACGTGCAGGTGTGCAATGGGCGATGGGCCCATACCTCTGCACCATAGGAGTTAGACCGGCGTGCTGACCTCTCTGTTAGGCCTAGGTGGGGCTGCAACGTGTTGATCTTCCGAGGCCGGGCATGACCCAGGAAAGTGTGTCCGGCCAAATGGGATCGAGCGTGTTGGGTTATGTGGTGCACCCCTGCAGGGAAGTTTATCTATTCGAATAGCCGTGTCCCTCGGTAAAAGGACGACCCGGAGTTGTACCTTGACCTTATGACAACTAGAACCGGATACTTAATAAAACACACCCAGACAAGTTCCACAGACAACCCGGTGATCGCTTTTCTACAGGGCGACAAGGGGAGGATCGCCGGGTAGGATTATGCTATGCGATGCTACTTGGAGGACTTCAGTCTACTCTCTTCTTCATGCTGCAAGACGGAGGAGGCCAGAAGCGTAGTCTTCGACAGGATTAGCTATCCCCCTCTTATTCTGGCATTCTGCAGTTCAGTCCACCGATATGGCCCTTTACACATATACCCATGCATATGTAGTGTAGCTCCTTGCTTGCGAGTACTTTTGGATGAGTACTCACGGGTCCTTTCTCCCCCCTTTTCCCCCTTTCCTTTCTTTCTGGTTGTCGCAACCAGATGTTGGAGTCTAGGAGCCAGACGCCACCGTCGACGACGACTCCTACCACGTTGGAGGTGCCTACTACTACGTGCAGCCCGCTGACGACGACCTAGAGTAGTTTAGGAGGATCCCAGGCAGGAGGCCTGCGCCTCTTTCGATCTGTATCCCAGTTTGTGCTAGCCTTGTTAAGGCAAACTTGTTTAACTTATGTCTGTACTCAGATATTGTTGCTTCCGCTGACTCGTCTATGATCGAGCATTTGTATTCGAGCCCTCGAGGCCCCTGGCTTGTAATATGATGCTTGTATGACTTATTTATGTTTTAGAGTTATGTTGTGATATCTTCCCGTGAGTCCCTGATCTTGATCGTACACGTTTGCGTGCATGATTAGTGTATGATTGAATCGGGGGCGTCACAAGTTGGTATCAGAGCCGACTGCCTGTAAGAATCCCCCTTCCAAACTCCTTGGCCGAAGTTGAGTCTAGTCATTGAAAAAACTTTTACTAACATGGCTGTGTGGCTTAAGGGCCCACGTCGCCATTTGGTGGTACTAGGATCTTTTACTTCTCGACCTTTACTCTGGGACTCTGATCTCTCTTCTATTCGGGTTAAACAATTTTTACTAACTCTGACTCTAGGTTCTCGATAATACTTTCTCCCGGAGAGCCTCTTCAGTCCAGATGATTACTTGGTGCACCAAAGGATTTCGAAGATACTCTCTGATGTTCTCTTGAGACTTTGAGCCTGTTGCTTTTGCAATTCCCAACCACCGAAATATCCCTATGGATAAATACATACACTTGCCGTTCTTACTTTTATGCCCAGTTGATCTTGTTATAACAAGATACCCTGAAATCCCCTCTATTGTCCCGAGAATATTTTGCGCCTACTGCCTTGTAGTTCCTTTCCACCTGAATACCCCTACGGATAATTTCTCGCCCTTATCGAGTATCCACTCATCCCCAGTTGTTCATGTGTTTCACAAAAGTCTTCGAAATACCATTCGATCTTCCGATAATCCTCAGCAACCTATTGCTCTGGAATTTCTTGTTTGCTTCCATTATGATTAATCCCATAAGTCCGGTAATCTTATTGGCATCCTTGGTCATTATCATTTGAGTCCGTTGATTCAATATGTTGCGAATGCTTGCAATCCTCAATCAGATCCTAGAATTCATCCTTCCGGCTCAGACACCATTTTTAAACATGAGCTGGGTCTCGACGAATCAAGTTACCATCGATTGTAACCCCCTATGTCTGTTCGGCTATCCATCTTTGATCAGAGTGTCTGCTTCTGATACTTTCTTTTGGAAATCATAATTCCTTTGTTATCTAAGCATCGAATTAGTCCGATGTTCTATAATCTGGTGCATTTGCATTCTTTCTTCCTCTAATTGAGTACCGATACTCACATCAGCCTCGTTGTGGACCGCCATACCCATTGCCGGGTTATTATCCGACAGTGGCCTTCACAACCAAAATTCTTATGAGTTCTTTACCCGATATATAATGCTTCTGGTAAATTGTATCATCTGCTTTTGAAAAATGCTCTACTTTCGAGCTTTTATTATTTACCCCGAAGATTGTGGTATATGTTCCTAAGATGCCCTGATGGGTTGAACCTATGCCATCCTGAATATGTGTGAACTCGAAAGTTTTCACGGGTCATACTCATCTGGTATTTCACAGGTAAAACTTTCAACACTAACACCATTATCGAAACGAGAAGTGACTGTAAGGTTATGCTTTGGAGAAGTGGGAGTCAACCTTGAACTTTGTGTTCATGCCCATGGACCCGAGGTGGAACTTATCATGGAAGCTTCTCGTAGTAATAATAATCCCCTTGTTATAACTTCTTCTCTTATCTATGCTTGGTCTTTTGCGACCGTGGTTTCAACCATATTGTTCTTCTTTGATCCCATTTCTTGGACAAGTTTAAGTGCTTGCCTTCTGCAAATGATTTCACTTGTCCAACCTATATCCCGCTCTACCCTTGAATATACCCTCTGGTACCGCGAGAATATCATGGAACTACATAACTTCTTATGGGTTCTTCATCAACTGTTATTTCTCACCGATTCCAATTTTCCTGGGTTCTGGGTTGTCGTCAACCAAGAACACTGATAAGTGAATCAATTCCGCACTTCGATTCAATAACTCTAAGTATCCTTCATTGCTTATGAGTTTATTAATCCTTCAAGTCATTGCTAGCCTGATCAGCTATATCATTATCATGCAACTTTTTAACTATGCTACCTGGCCTCTCTTTCCGTAGCACAGATTTAGATGGTAAGCTAATCTTACGTGATCTTCCTCGTCATATCATTTCTCCTTGAACAGACTTGATTTTGAGTTGGTGTCGTACCCATGGTTCCAATAACCTTTCGCTTCATCATTCCTTTGACTCGATGTCGTCGTTGATTGATTACATCTTCATGAAATCTCTTGACAAATGTGTCGTGATCATCATCAACCTTTTGAGCTCTTCCAGGATATCAATCAGATTCATGAAGAGAAATACCATCCTTGCCCTCGATTAGTTGTGTTATCATCGGCCACTTTATTGCCTTCCCTCCGACACAAACTTGTTCGTATTTCGTGTTATAACTTGAGTTCATTGCTACACAACATTGTTCTTCTTTACATTGGAGTATTACCATCTTTTATGTCAAAAATGTTGTGAGGATTTCACCACCTCTTAAGAAATTCTTGTTACAGTGATGCTTCTCGCCATCACCATTCTTTTCTTGGCCCCAGTGTTGAGTGTACTCCGTTGTGGAAATTTGATATCTCTAGCAACCCTATTGTTTTGAAGTGAATGGCCGATAGTTTCGTTATCGAATCACCATTCTAACTTTGAATGTCCTACTTGGTCCATATTTCCAGGTGCATTTTCGTTCAATATTTAATTGTAGAGATCCATCCTTTGGAAATCTTGATGAATTGTCGCTGAGTTCATCAGCCACCTCCTCATCCTCTCCTTGGTTTACTGATGAAATCTTGTTTTGGAACTCGCTTCCATAGTTCATTGCTCGCGAATCTTGTAATGTCATCTCGTCAATTGTGTTGCACCTTTTCTTCTCAGGCATCCCGAGTCCGAGGTATCCTGACGCCAATCAGATATGAGTCTCGGTCTGATATGATGGTTGGAAGAAATTTTCAAGAGTTATAACATTGGTCTTTATACGACTCGGTAAGGTGATGTCATGCCTAGCGCACCTGACTGGAGGACCTAGTGTTATAGTTTCCTTTTTAACTAGGTTAAAAAATTTTCAATGAGGAAATTGAATGACTTGTTTAATAAGTTATCCTGATGGATCCTTTGTATATCCCAAGTCTGACCTTTGCTTGAAGACCATGTCAATGCTATCTTGAAGCATGTCTATGGTACTCCGATTTTCAACAGGAACATTTCAAGCCAAATGCTAAATGTTTCCTGCTCAAATATCCAAACACCGTTGTATGGGTAATGTCATGAAATTTCTCTCCCCTTTCCTAAAGGATTTTCTATATTATATCCTGTCATTGATATCATGCTCTGCTTGTCCTTGGGAAGGTTATACCCCTGAAATATGTGTTTAGATGCATTTTCCTTTTCATTGTTTGGTTTAGCCTTTCTTGTAATCTACTTAACTGAGCAGTGATAATTCCCTGCTTATGTAAATGCCTCGGTGTACAACTTTTTTAGTAAGACCCCGTTACTTTTGTTGATGACATTTCGGTAACCGCCGATGGACGAGAACTTTGCCTACTGGTCCGCCTCGTTTCAACGAGAAGGAAAATGGTTCTCTTCATGCGTCGCCCTTGGTACCGACGTTGTTGCCGACATAATTGACAGGCTATCCTCTGACATGCCTTGCTTGCATGATCACACAAGACGTCTCCGCCCTTCCTACTTTTAACTCACATGGTGGGCCCGTAACCCACAGATCCACAGGATCGAAACCTGACTCTCCTGTACAACCCTATTTCTAATGGTTATTCCTCACACTTGGCTTCGTATTAAATTCACGGGCCACCTTCCTAGTGCTCTATTATGGTATCAGACACAATACTTATTCTCATTGCTGTAGACCCCTTTCCCACTTGTTTCAGACATCGAATGATTGTCTATCCGCTTGAAACTTCTTACTGTACCTTCTTGGTGGCTCTCGTTGTGTTTCATTTGACCAACTCGAGAGATACCCATGTGTTCATTCATGGGATAACCCCCCCTATGATTACCCATTGTAGCCTTCTATCGTTGTCGAGCTGCCCCATACCTATTCGTAAGTACGATGGAGATCCCGAAGAAAGGATGACAACTTGGTCATGGTGACTTGAAGCAGAGAAACAAAGACATCAACATAATGGATCGACCTCTTCGAGAAGAGCAACCAAGATTGGGAACACTCGCTAGAATCTCGTAACCAAAACTTTCCCCCTTACACCCCTCTTAAATCTCGGGACGAGATTTCTTGTAGTGGAGGAGAATTGTGACGCCCGGATAATTAGGCTATAGTAATCCCACGTTAACGATGCCACATCACCTCGGTTACTATTGCTAACCTCGCGATAGATCAAAACCGATTCGAATTCAAATCCAAAATCAATCAAACAATAAAAGTTTTCAAATATTAAAACTAAAATGTTCGGAGTGATCCAACTAAGGCGTAGGTAATTATGGTGGAGAAACCTAAATTTAATAAAATTTTTAAGTATTCTAAATAATTAAAACTGTAGGCTAAATAATAAAATAAATGCCTCTTGAATTTTATAAAATATTAAACTATTTTAGTTGGGATAAGAATTGATGTGGCAGTAGTTTATTTAAAAGTACCAATTTAGGTGTTAGTGATAATTTTTACTAAAGCTAAAATAAAATGTAACTAAAAATAAAATAGGAAAGAATAAATAAAAAGAAAGGAAATAAAACGAAGTTACAAAAAACAAAACAAAACAAACAAACCCCCCTGGCCCACTGGGCCACGGCCCAGCAGGCCACCAGACCACCAGGCCAGCCCACCAGCTGCGCCTATACACCCACTACCCCGAAACCCTAGCCGGTCCACCCCCACTCTCCCTACATCGCCTCCCCCCTCTTCCCCACCACCTCTCGATCCCATCTGGATCGGGGTGGCGTTCGACCGCGACGCCGTCGCCTGGGGAACCCCATCACCCACGCCGTCGCCGCTCCACCCTTGGCTCCTCATCGGCTCCACCAACCCTCACCGCCCCTACCCAGATCTGGACGCGTCGCTCCCGACCGCGTCGCCCATCGCCCGAGGACCTCGCCGCCGGAGCCCCTCACCGCCTCGTCGGATCGTCGTCCCCGTCCTCCTCCCCACCGGCCTGCTTCCCCTGCATCACCGTCGTCCCCGACCCCCTCCACGAGCCCCGCTACCCCGTCCCTACAAATCCCGGTGAGGCCACGGCCTCCGCCCTCTTCTCTTCCCCTGTCCCCGTACGCACGCGCTCACGACCGTACCGCTCCGCCTCGCGCTCACCGCGGCTGTGCTGCCCGCGGCCACCCACGCACTCACCACGTCCCCCTGCTGCTAGTCTGCCCCGACTCTCCTGCTGCTGCTCCTCTGCCGCCTGGGCCCGCTCTTCGCCGGCCCCTCACTCCGTCTCCCCCCATGCCGGCCGGCCACCGTTGCCGCCTTGGCCATTGGCCTCGCCCCGCTCCTGCACCCCCCTGCGTCGGCGACGCCTCCAGGCCCACGACCAACTCCGGCGCTCCGACCCCCGCACCCTACTCCCCCCGCCTTAGTCCCGCACCTCCGTCGCCTCCCCTGGCCGGTGTCGTGGGCGCCGGCGACCGCGCCGTTGGTCTCGCAGGTGGCCAGCGCCCGGGTTGCCTATCGGGCGCTCGTGGTCGTGCCCCTGCGCCCGCACCGCCCGGTGCCCGCTAAGGCCCCTAGGGCCATTGACATGTGGGGCCCGGCCCCAGAACGTTTTTAATAAAATAAAAATAAAATAAGAAAAAAATGAATTAATAAAATTTATAATTAATTAGTGAATTAATTAAGTTAATTAATCCTCTTTAACTAAGCTAATTAACCTATTAGCTTAAAGAAACAGTAGTTAGTTTAAACCTAATCCCTAATTAGCCTAACAGTGAATGACAGGTGGGTCCCACTGGACCCACACGTCAGTTTGACTAGTCAACACCTCTGTTGACTACTGACGTCATGCTGATGTCATGATGATGTCAGCAAACACTGTTCTGGATAATGTTGTATTAAAATAACTAAATTAACCCTAAAATGATTTAAATATTTTAAAATTAATATATAATAAACCGTAGCTCAGATGAAAATACTTTCTACATGAAAGTTGCTCAGAACGGCGAGACGAATCCGGATACGCAACCCGTTTGTCCACCTCACATCCCTAGCATAGCGAACACGCAACTTTCCCCCTCCGGTTCATCTGTCTGAAAACGTGAAACACCGGGGATACTTTCCCGGATGTTTCCCCCCCTTCACCGGTATCACCTCCTACTGCGTCAGGTCACCTCTAGCACCGCGTATTACCATGCTACGCTTTGTGATACTTTGATTGCTTAGTTATTTATTGTGTTCCCCCTCCGTTACTTCTTTCCGGTAGACCCCGAGACTGCCGACGACCCCCGGTTCGACAACGGACTTGAAGACCCCTCCTTGCCTGAGCAACCAGGCAAGCCCCCCCTTGATCACCAGATATCGCCTATTCTTCTCTATACTTCTTGCATTAGAGTATTGTAGCATGTTACTGTTCGGTTACTCCTATTCTGTTGCATAGCCTGTCATTGTTGCTACAGTCATTGATACCTTACCCACAATCCTAAATGCTTAGTATAGGATGCTAGTTTATCACCATTGGCCCTACATTCTTGTCAGTCTGCCTTGCTATACTATTGGGCCGTGATCACTCGGGAGGTGATCACGGGTATATACTATACATATATACATACTACAGATGGTGACTAAAGTCGGGTTTGCTCGAAGAGTACCCGGTGATTCACGGATTGGGGGCTGAAAGGACCTTTATCCCGACGGCCCTCTATGTGGATCTTTGTGGCGGAGCGACAGTGCAGGTTGAGACCACCTAGACGAGAGGTGGGCCTGGCCCTGGTCGGTGTCCGCGGTTGCTTCATAATAACACGCTTAACGAGATCTTGGTATTTGATCTGAGTCTGGCCATTTGATCTATACGCACTAACCAACTACGTGGGAAAGATATGGGCACTCGACGTTGTGGTATCAGCCGAAGCCTTCTAGACGTCAGCGACTGAGCGGCGCGCGCCGGATTGGAACGTAAGCCTGCTCTTGTATTAGGGGGCTAGTTCTGCTTTCGGCCGCCCATGCAACGTGCAGGTGTGCAATGGGCGATGGGCCCATACCTCTGCGCCATAGGAGTTAGACCGGCGTGCTGACCTCTCTGTTAGGCCTAGGTGGGGCTGCGACGTGTTGATCTTCCGAGGCCGGGCATGACCCAGGAAAGTGTGTCCGACCAAATGGGATCGAGCGTGTTGGGTTATGTGGTGCACCCCTGCAGGGAAGTTTATCTATTCGAATAGCCGTGTCCCTCGGTAAAAGGACGACCCGGAGTTGTACCTTGACCTTATGACAACTAGAACCGGATACTTAATAAAACACACCCAGACAAGTTCCATAGACAACCCGATGATCGCTTTTCTACAGGGCGACGAGGGGAGGATCGCCGGGTAGGATTATGCTATGCGATGCTACTTGGAGGACTTCAGTCTACTCTCTTCTTCATGCTGCAAGACGGAGGAGGCCAGAAGCATAGTCTTCGACAGGATTAGCTATCCCCCTCTTATTCTGGCATTCTGCAGTTCAGTCCACCGATATGGCCCTTTACACATATACCCATGCATATGTAGTGTAGCTCCTTGCTTGCGAGTACTTTGGATGAGTACTCACGGTTGCTTTCTCCCCCCTTTTCCCCCTTTCCTTTCTTTCTGGTTGTCGCAACCAGATGTTGGAGTCCAGGAGCCAGACGCCACCATCGACGACGACTCCTACTACGCTGGAGGTGCCTACTACTACATGCAGCCTGCTGACGACGACTAGGAGTAGTTTAGGAGGATCCCAGGCAGGAGACCTGCGCCTCTTTCGATCTGTATCCCAGTTTGTGCTAGCCTTCTTAAGGCAAACTTGTTTAACTTATGTCTGTACTCAGATATTGTTGCTTCCGCTGACTCGTCTATGATCGAGCATTTGTATTCGAGCCCTCGAGGCCCCTGGCTTGTAATATGATGCTTGTATGACTTATTTATGTTTTAGAGTTGTGTTGTGATATCTTCCCGTGAGTCCCTGATCTTGATCGTACACGTTTGCGTGCATGATTAGTGTACGATTGAATCGGGGGCGTCACCGCAGAATAGGTTTCCAATGTTTGCTCCTTTTCCAGCCAGAATTCCAGCTGCCGGCATTCCCCCTCTTCATGGTAAATCTTGTAAAATAAGAGAGAATAGCCATAAGTATTGAGATATAATGTGTAATAACAGCCCATAATGCAATAAATTTTGATATAAAAGCATGATGCAAAATGGACGTATCAGTGGGTCATCAAGAACATTCTCTAACCTAGACAAGTTGTGTGCAACAGAGTTCTCAGTGAAGGAAATATGCCCTAGAGGCAATAATAAAGTTATTATTTATTTCCTTATTTCATGATAAATGTTTATTATTCATGCTAGAATTGTATTAACCGAAAACGTAATACATGTGTGGATACATAGACAAACATAGTGTCACTAGTATGCCTCTACTTGACTAGCTCGTGAATCAAAGATGGTTAAGTTTCCTAGCCATAGACATGAGTTGTCATTTGATTAACAGGATCACATCATTAGGAGAATGATGTGATTGACATGACCTATTCCGTTAGCCTAGCACTTGATCGTTTAGTATGTTGCTATTGCTTTCTTCATGACTTATACATGTTCCTGTAACTATGAGATTATGCAACTCCCGTTTACCGGAGGAACACTTTGGGTGCTACCAAACGTCACAACGTAACTGGGTGATTATAAAGGACTACTACAGGTGTCTCCAAAGGTACATGTTGGGTTGGCGTATTTCGAGATTAGGTTTTGTCACTCCGATTGTCGGAGAGGTATCTCTGGGCCCCCTCGGTAATGCACATCACTATAAGCCTTGCAAGCAATGTAGCTAATGAGTTAGTTATGGAATGATGCATTACATAACGAGTAAAGAGACTTGTCGGTAAAGAGATTGAACTAGGTATTGGATACCGACGATCGAATCTCGGGCAAGTAACATACCAATGACAAAGGGAACAACATGTGTTGTTATGCGGTTTGACCGATAAAGATCTTCGTAGAATATGTAGGAGCCAATATGGGCATCCAGGTTCCGCTATTGGTTATTGACCAAGAATAGTTCTAGGTCATGTCTACAGAGTTCTCGAACCCGTAGGGTCCGCACACTTAACGTTATGATGATAGTTTTATTATGAGTTTATAAGTTTTGATGTACCGAAGGAGTTTGGAGTCCCGGATGAGATCGGGGACATGACGAGGAGTCTCGAAATGGTCGAGACGTAAAGATCGATATATTGGACGACTATATTCGGAGTTCGGAAAGGTTCCGAGTGATTCGGGTATTTTTCGGAGTACCGGAGAGTTACTGGAATTCGTATTGGGCCTCAATGGGCCATACAGGAAAGGAGAGAAAGGGCCGAAAGGGTGGCCGCACCCCTCCCCTTGGACTAGTCCGAATTGGACTAGGGAAGGGGGCGCCCCCTTCGTTCCTTCTCCTTCTCTCTTCCCTTTCCTTCTCTCCTACTCCTACTACATGGAAGGGTTCCTAGTTCTACTAGGAAAGGGGGAATCCTACTCCCGGTGGGAGTAGGACTCCCCTACGCGCCATAGAGAGGGCCGGCCCTCCCCCTCCTCCACTCCTTTATATACGGGGGCAGAGGGCACCCCATAGACACACAAGTTGATCTACGGATCATTCCTTAGCCGTGTGCGATGCCTCCCTCCACCATATTCCACCTCGGTCATATCGTCGCGGAGTTTAGGCGAAGCCCTGCGCCGGTAGAACATCATCATTGTCACCACGCCATCGTGCTGAAGGAACTCATCCCCAAAGCTTTGCTGGATCGGAGCCCGGGGATCGTCATCGAGCTGAACGTGTGCTGAACTCGGAGGTGCCGTACGTTCGGTGCTTGGATTGGTCGGATTGTGAAGACGTACAACTACATCAACTGCGTTGTCATAACGCTTCCGCTTACGGTCTACGAGGGTACGTGGACAATACTCTCCCATCTCGTTGCTATGCCATCACCATGATCTTGCGTGTGCGTATGAATTTTTTTCAAATTACTACATTCCCCAACAGTGGTATCAGAGCCTAGGTTTTATGCGTAGATGTCATATGCACGAGTAGAACACAAGTGAGTTGTGGGCGATACAAGTCATACTACTTACCAGCATGTCATACTTTGGTTCGGCGGTATTGTGAGATGAAGCGGCCCGGACCGACATTACGCGTACGCTTACGTGAGACTGGTTTCACCGTTACGAGCACTCGTGCTTAAAGGTGGCTGGAGGGTGCCTGTCTCTCTCACTTTAGCTGAATCGAGTGTAGCTACGCCCGGTCCTTGCGAAGGTTAAAACAGCACTAACTTGACGAACTATCGTTGTGGTTTTGATGCATAGGTAAGAACGGTTCTTGCTAAGCCCGTAGCAGCCACGTAAAATTTGCAACAACAAAGTAGAGGACGTCTAACTTGTTTTTGCAGGGCATGTTGTGATGTGATATGGTCAAGACGTGATGCTATATTTTATTGTATGAGATGACCATGTTTTGTAACCGAAGTTATCGGCAACTGGCAGGAGCCATATGGTTGTCGCTTTATTGTATGAAATGCAGACGCCCTGTAATTGCTTTACTTTATCACTAAGCGGTAGCAATAGTCGTAGAAGCAATAGATAGCGTAACGCAACGATGCTACGATGGAGATCAAGGTGTCGCGCCGGTGACGCTGGTGATCACAACGGTGCTTCGAAGATGGAGATCACAAGCACAAGATGATGATGGCCATATCATATCACTTATATTGATTGCATGTGATGTTTATCCTTTATGCATCTTATCTTGCTTTGATTGACGGTAGCATTTTAAGATGACCTCTCACTAAATTATCAAGAAGTGTTCTCCCTGAGTATGCACCATTGCGAAAGTTCTTTGTGCTGAGACACCACGTGATGATCGGGTGTGATAGGCTCTACGTTCAAATACAACGGGTGCAAAACAGTTGCACACGCGGAATACTCAGGTTAAACTTGACGAGCCTAGCATATAACAGATATGGCCTCGGAACACGGAGATCGAAAGGTCGAGCGTGAATCATATAGTAGATATGATCAACATATTGATGTTCACCGTTGAAACTACTCCATCTCACGTGACGATCGGACATGGTGTAGTTGATATGGATCACGTAATCACTTAGAAGATTGGAGGGATGTCTATCTAAGTGGGAGTTCTTTAGTAATATGATTAATTGAACTTTTATTTATCATGAACTTAGTCCTGGTAGTATTTTGCAAATTATGTTGTAGATCAATAGCTTGCGTTGTTGCTTTCATATGTTTATTTTGATATGTTCCTAGAGAAAATTGTGTTGAAAGATGTTAGTAGCAATGATGCGGATTGGATCTGTGATCTGAGGTTTATCCTCATTGCTGCACAGAAGAATTATGTCCTTAATGCACTGCTAGGTGACGAACCTATTGCAGGAGCAGATGCAGACATTATGAACGTTTGGCTAGCTCAAAAGGATGACTACTTGATAGTTTAGTGCACCATACTTAAACGGCTTAGAATCGGGACTTCAAAGACGTTTTGAACGTCATGGACCATATGAGATGTTCCAGGAACTGAAGTTAATATTTCAAAGGAAATACCCGAGTTGAGAGATATGAAGTCTCCAACAAGTTCTATAGCTAAAAGATGGAGGAGAATCGATCAACTAGTGAGCATGTGCTCAGATTGTCTGGGTACTTCAATCGCTTGAATCAAGTGGGAGTTAATCTTCCAGATAAGATAGTGATTGACAAAATTCTCTAGTCACCATCACTAAGTTTCTAGAACTTTGTGATGAACTATAGTATGCAAGGGATGACGAAAATGATTCCTGAGCTCTTCGTGATGTTGAAATCAACGAAGGTAGAAATCAAGAAAGAGCATCAAGTGTTGATGATTGACAAGACCACTAGTTTCAAGAAAATGGCAAAGGGAAAGAAAGGGAAACTTCAAGTAGAATGGCAAACAAGTTGTCACTCCCGTGAAGAAGACCAAAACTAGACCAAAGCCTGAAACAGAGTTCTTACACTGCAAAGAAAATGGTCACTGGAAGCGGAAATGCCCTGAATATTTGATGGATAAGAAGGATGGCAAAGTGAACAAGGGTATATTTGATATACAGGTTATTGATGTGTGCCTTACTAGTGTTTATAGTAGCCACTGAGTATTTGATACTTGTTCGGTTGCTAAAAAATTAGTAACTCGAAACAGGAGATACAGAATAAACAGAGACTAGTTGAGGGTGAAGTGACGACGTATGTTGGAAGTGGTTCCAAGATTGATATGATCATCATCGCACACTCCCTATACTTTCGGGATTAGTGTTAAACCTAAATAAATGTTATTTGGCGTTTGCGTTGAGCATGAATATGATTTGATCATGTTTATTGCGATACGGTTATTCATTTAAAGTCAGAGAATAATTGTTATTTTGTTTACATGAATAAGACCTTCGATGGTCATACACCCAATGAACATAGTTTGTTGGATCTCGATCGTAGTGATACACATATTCATAATATTGATGCCAAAAGATGCAAAGGTAATAATGATAGTGCAACTTATTTGTGGCACTGCCGTTTGGGTCATATCGGTGTAAAGCGCATGAAGAAGCTCCATAAAGATGGATTTTTGGAATCACTTGGTTATGAATCATTTGATGCTTGCGAACCGTGCCTTTTGGGCAAGATGACTAAAACTCCGTTCTCCAGAACAATGGAACAAGATACTGACTATTGGAAATAATACATACCGATGTATGCGATCCAATGAGTGTTGATGCTCATGGCAAGTATCATTATTTTCTGACCTTCACAAGAGGATTTGAGCAGGTATGGGTATATCTACTTGATGAAACATAAGTCTGAAATAGTTGAAAGGTTCAAATAATTTCAGAGTGAAATGGAAAATCATCGTAACAAGAAAAATAAAGTTTCTATGATCTGATCGTGGAGACAAATATTTGAGTTACGAGTTTGGTCTTCAATTAAAACAATGTGGAATAGTTTCACATCTCACGCCACCTGGAACACCACAACGTTATGGTGTGTCCGAACGTCGTAACCGCACTTTATTGGATATGGTGCGATCTATGATGTCTCCTACTAATTTACCACTATTGTTTTGGGGTTATGCATTAGAGACAGCTGCATTCACGTTAAAAGGGCACCATCTAAAATCCGTTGAGATGACACCATATGAACTTTGGTTTAGTAAGAAACCCAAGTTGTCGTTTCTTAAAGTTTTGGGCTGCGATGCTTATGTGAAGAAACTTCAACCAGATAAGCTCGAACCAAATCGGAGAAATGTGTCTTCATAGGATACCCAAAAGAAACTATTGGGTACACCTTCTATCACAGATCTAAGGGCAAGATTTTCGTTGCTAAATTCGGATCCTTTCTAGAGAAGGAGTTTCTCTTGAAAGAAGTGAGTGGGAGGAAAGTAGAGCTTGATAAGGTAATTTGTACCTTCTCCCGAATTAGAAAGTAGTTCATCACAGAAATCAGTTCCAGTGATTCCTACACCAATTAGTGAGGAAGCTAATGATGATGATCTTGAAACTTCAGATCAAGTTACTACAAAACCTCGTAGGTCTTCCAAAGTACAGTTCGCACCAGAGTAGTACGGTAATACTATTCTGGAAGTCATGTTACTAGACCATGATGAACCTTCGAACTATGAGGAAGCGATGATGAGCCCAGATTCCGCGAAATGGCTTGAGGCCATAAAATCTGAGATATGATCCATGTATGAGAACAAAGTATGGACTTTGATTGACTTGCTCGATGATCAGCAAGCCATGTTAAATGGATCTTCAAGAGGAAGACGGACACTAATAGTAGTGTTACTATCCACTAAGCTCGACTTGTTGCAAAAGGTTTTCAACAAGTTCAAGGGGTTGAATACGATGAGATTTTCTCACTCGTATCGATGCTTAAAGTCTGTCCGAATCATGTTAGCAATTGCCACATTTTATGAAATCTGGCAAATGGATGTCAAAACTGCATTCCTTAATGGATTTATTAAAGAAGAGTTGTATATGATGCAATCAGAAGGTTTTGTCAATCCTAAAGATGCTAACAAAGTGTGCAAGCTCCAGCAATCCATCAATGGACTGGTGCAAGCATCTCGGAGTTGGAATATACGGTTTGATGAGTGGATCAAAGCATATGGTTTTATATAGACTTTTGGAAAGGCCTGTATTTACAAGAAAGTGAGTGGGAGCACTACAGCCTTTCTGATAAGTATATGTAAATGACATATTATTAATTGGAAATGATGTAGAATTTTCTGGAAAGCATAAAGGAATGTTTGAAAGGAGTTTTTCAAAGAAAGACCTCGGTGAAACTGCTTACAAATTGAGCATCAAGATCTATATAGATAGATCAAGACGCTTGATAAGTTTTTTCAATGAGTACATACCTTGATAAGATTTTGAAGTAGTTCAAAATGGAACAGTCAAAGAAGGAGTTCTTGCCTGTGTTGCAAGGTGTGAAAGTGAGTAAGACTCAAATCCCGACCACGGCAGAAAATAGAAAAGAGAATGAAAAGTCATTCCCTATGCCTCAGTCATAGGTTCTATAAAGTATGCTATGCTGTGTACCAGACCTATTGTATACCTTGCTCTGAGTTTGGCAAAGGAATACAATTTTGATCTAATAATAGATCATTGGACAGCGGTCAAGAATATCCTTAGTGAGGACTAAGGAAATATTTCTCGATAATGGAAGTGATAAAAGAGCTCGTCGTAAAAAGTTACAACTATGCAAGCTTTTACACCAATCCAGATGACTCTAAGTCTCAATCTGGATACATATTGAAAGTGGGAGCAATTAGCTAGAGTAGCTCCATGCAGAGCATTGTAGACATATAATATTTGCAAAATACATACGGCTCTGAATGTGACAGACCCGTTGACTAAGATTCTCTCACGAGCAAAACATGATCACACCTCAGTACTCTTTGGGTGTTAATCACATAGCTATGTGAACTAGATTATTGACTCTAGTAAACCCTTTGGGTGTTAGCCACATGACGATGTGAACTATGGGTGTTAATCATATACAGATATGAATATTAGTGTTAAATCACATGGCGATGTGAACTAGATTATTGATTCTAGTGCAAGTGGGAGACTGAAGGAAATATGCCCTAGAGGCAATAATAAAGTTATTATTTATTTCCTTATTTCATGATAAATTTTTATTATTCATGCTAGAATTGTATTAACCAGAAACGTAATACATGTGTGGATACATAGACAAACATAGTGTCACTAGTATGCCTCTACTTGACTAGCTCGTGAATCAAAGATGGTTAAGTTTCCTAGCCATAGACATGAGTTGTCATTTGATTAACGGGATCACATCATTAGGAGAATGATGTGATTGACATGACCCATTCCATTAGCCTAGCACTTGATCGTTTAGTATGTTGCTATTGCTTTCTTCATGACTTATACATGTTCCTGTAACTATGAGATTATGCAACTCCCGTTTATCGGAGGAACACTTTGGGTGCTACCAAACGTCACAACGTAACTGGGTGATTATAAAGGAGTACTACAGGTGTCTCCAAAGGTACATGTTGGGTTGGCGTATTTCGAGATTAGGTTTTGTCACTCCGATTGTCGGAGAGGTATCTCTGGGCCTTCTCGGTAATGCACATCACTATAAGCCTTGCAAGCAATGTAGCTAATGAGTTAGTTACGGAATGATGCATTACGTAACGAGTAAAGAGACTTGTCGGTAAAGAGATTGAACTAGGTATTGGATACCGACGATCGAATCTCGGGCAAGTAACATACCGATGACAAAAGGAACAACATGTGTTGTTATGCGGTTTGACCGATAAAGATCTTCGTAGAATATGTAGGAGCCAATATGGGCATCCAGGTTCCGCTATTGGTTATTGACCAAGAATAGTTCTAGGTCATGTCTACATAGTTCTCGAACCCGTAGGGTCCGCACGCTTAATGTTACGATGACAGTTCTATTACGAGTTTATAAGTTTTGATGTACCAAAGGAGTTCGGAGTCCCGGATGAGATCGGGGACATGACGAGGAGTCTCGAAATGGTCGAGACGTAAAGATCGATATATTGGACGACTATGTTCGGAGTTTGGAAAGGTTCCGAGTGATTCGGGTATTTTTCGGAGTACCAGAGAGTTACAGGAATTCGTATTGGGCCTCAATGGGCCATACGGGAAAGGAGAGAAAGGGCCAAAAGGGTGGCCGCACCCCTCCCCTTGGACTAGTCCGAATTGAACTAGGGAAGGGGGGGCGCCCCCTTCCTTCCTTCTCCTTCTCTCTTCCCTTTCCTTCTCTCCTACTCCTACTACATGGAAGGGTTCCTAGTTCTACTAGGAAAGGGGGAATCCTACTCCCGGTGGGAGTAGGACTCCCCTAGGGTGCGCCACAGAGAGGGCCGACCCTCCCCCTCCTCCACTCCTTTATATACGGGGGCAGGGGGCACCCCATAGACACAGAAGTTGATCTATGGATCGTTCCTTAGCCGTGTGCGGTACCCCCCTCCACCATATTCCACCTCGGTCATATCGTCGCGGAGTTTAGGAGAAGCCCTGCGCCGGTAGAACATCATCATTGTCACCACGCCGTCGTGCTGACGGAACTCATCCCCGAAGCTTTGCTGGATCGGAGCCCGGGGATCGTCATCGAGCTGAACGTGTGCTAAACTCGGAGGTGCCGTACGTTCGGTGCTTGGATCGGTCGGATTGTGAAGACGTACAACTACATCAACTGCGTTGTCATAATGCTTCCGCTTACGGTCTACGAGGGTACGTGGACAATACTCTCCCATCTCATTGCTATGCCATCACCATGATCTTGCGTGTGCGTAGGAATTTTTTTGAAATTACTACGTTCCCCAACACTCAGCTCCCTTTCTATCAATAATATGCAAATCAAATTCTTGTAGAAAGAGAACCCATCTAATAAGTCTAGGTTTAGCATCTTTCTTTTCCATAAGGTATTTAATAGCAACATGATCAGTGTGAACAATTACTTTAGAATCAACAATATAAGGTCTAAACTTATCACAAGCAAATACAACTGCTAACAATTCTTTTTTAGTAGTACCATAATTTCTCTGGGCACTGTCTAGAGTTTTACTAGCATATTGGATAACATTTAATTTCTTATCAACTCTTCGTTCTAAAACAGCACCTACAACATAATCACTAGCATCACACATAATTTCAAAGGGTAAATTCCAATCAGGTGGCTGAACAATAGGTGCAGAAATCAAGGCTTTCTTAAGTATTTCAAATGCTTCTACACAATCATCATCAAATACAAAAGGAACATCTTATTGTAAGATATTAATCAGAGGCCTAGAAATTTTTGAGAAGTCTTTAATGAACCTCCTGTAAAAACCGGCATGACCAAGGAAACTTCTTATACCTTGAATGTTCTTAGGACACGACATCTTTTCAATAACATCAACTTTAGATTTATCAACTTCAATACCTCTTTCAGAAATTTTATGCCCCAAGACAATACCTTCATTAACCATAAAGTGGCACTTCTCCCAATTCAAGACAAGATTAGTTTCTTTTCATCTCTGCAAAACTCGATCAAGGTTGCTTAAGCAATTATCAAAAGAAGTTCCATACACGGAGAAATCATCCATGAAAACCTCAATAATCTTTTCACAAAGTCAGAGAATATAGCAGTCATACATCTTTGAAAGGTAGCAGGTGCATTACATAAACCAAAAGGCATACGTCTATAAGCAAAGGTACCGAAAGGGCATGTAAAAGTGGTCTTTTCCCGATCCTCTTTCGACACAGGTATTTGAGAGAAACCAGAATAACCATCTAGAAAGCAAAAATGTGTATGTTTGGATAATCTTTCTAGCATTTGATTAATAAGAGGTAAAGGGTAATGATCCTTTCTAGTAGCTTTATTTAATTTGCGGAAATCAATTACCATTCTATAACCTGTAACAATTCTTTGTGGGATCAATTCATCTTTATCATTAGGAACAACAGTAGTACCTCCCTTCTTAGGTACACAATGGACATGACTTGCCCACTGACTATCAGCAACATGATAAATTATACCTGCCTCTAGAAGCTTTAGTATTTCTTTCCTTACCACTTCTTTCATCTTAGGATTAACCGTCGTTGATGATCAACAACTGGTTTAGCGTCTTTCTCCAATTTTATTTTGTGTTGGCATAGAGTGGGACTAATGCCCTTAAGATCATCAAGAGTATATCCAATAGCAGCACAGTTCTTCTTCAGAGTTTTCAACAATTTCCTTTCTTCCTGTTCTGAAAGGTTAGCACTAATAATAACAGGATATATCTTCTTTTCATCCAGATAAGCATATTTAAGAGTGTCAGGTAATGGTTTAAGCTCAAACACGGGATCACCCTGGGGTGGAGGACGATACCCTAGAATTTCAACAGGCAACTTGTGTTTCAAAATAAGTCCTTGTTTAAAGAATACTTCATCTATTTCCCTTCTTTCATTCATAAACATATCATTTTCATGGTCTAGCAAACATTGTTCTAAAGGATCGTTAGGAGGCACGACAATAGAAGCAAGACCAACAATTTCATCTTTACTAGGCAATTCTTTATCATGGGGTTGTCTACGAAATTTAGCAAAATTAAAATCATGAGACATATCCCCTAATCCAATAGTAACAACATCCTTTTGCAGCCTATCTTAGCATTAACAATATTCAAAAAGGGTCTACCAAATATAATGGGGCAAAATTTATCTTGTGGGGAAGCAAGAACAAGAAAATCAGTAGGACATTTAATTTTCCCACACAAGACTTCAACATCTCTAACAATCCCAACTGGTGAGATAGTATCTCTATTGGCAAGCTTAATAGTAACATAAATACCTTCTAACTCAGCAGGTGCAATATCATGCATAATTTCTTCATATAAAGAGTGAGGTATTGCACTCACACTAGCACCCATATCACATAAACCATGATAGCAATGATATCCTATTTTAACAAAAATAATAGGCATGCCTACAACAGGTCTATGTTTATTTTTAGTATTGGGTCTAGCAATTCTAGCAGCTTCATCACAGAGGTAAATAACAGGCCCATCAATATTATCGACCAAGGGATCATTAACCATAGCAATACTAGGTTCAACTTTAATTTGCTCAGAGGGTTTGGGTGTTCTAATATTACTTTTGTTGACCACAGTTGAAGCTTTAGCATGATCCTTTATTCTAATAGGGAAAGGTGGTTTCTCAATATAAGCGGTAGGAACAATAGGATCAACATTATAAGTGATAGTCTTTTCTTCAACTTTAATAGGTTCAACTACTTTTACTTCAAAGGGAGGATGATATTTAAACCACTTCTCCTTAGGGAGATCAACATGAGTAGCAAATGATTCACAAAAAGAAGCTACTATCTCAGAGTCAAGTCCATATTTAGTGCTAAATTCACGGAAAACATCAGTATCCATAAAAGATTTAACACAATCAAACTTAGGTGTTATACCTGACTCCTTACCTTCGTCGAGTTCCCAATCTTCAGAGTTGCGTTGAATTCTTTCCAATAAATCCCATCTGAATTCAATAGTCTTCATCATAAAAGAACCAGTACAAAAAGTATCGAGCATGGACCTATTATTGAGGGAAAGCCGAGCATAAATTTTTTGAATAATAATTTCTCTTGAGAGCTCATGATTGGGGCATGAATATAACATTGACTTAAGCCTCCCCCAAGCTTGAGCGATACTTTCTCCTTCGCGAGGCCAAAAATTATATATATAATTACGATCACGATGAACCAGATGCATAGGATAAAACTTCTGATGAAATTCCAAGTTCAATCGGTTGTAGTTCCATGATCCAATATCATCACATAACCTAAACCATGTCAATGTCTTTCCCTTCAAAGATAAAGGGAAGACCTTCTTCTTGATAACATCCTCGGGCATACCTGCAAGCTTAAATCATCCACAAACTTCATCCACATAGATTAGGTGCAAATCGGGATGCAATGTTCCATCTCCTGTAAAAGGATTAGCTAGCTGTTTCTCTATCATACCCGAAGAAATTTCAAAGAAAACATTTTTGGTAGGTTCAGTAGGTTGAGGAGAAACTCTTTGCTCTTCTGGTCGGGGTGAAGATACCCCGAACAAGCCCCTCAAAGGATTATGTTCCATAGTAACAAGTGACAGTAAATTTCAGCACACTATATAAATTTTTCCTTACCAAATTCCACCTACCAAAGGCGCTTCACTCCCGGCGCCAGAAAAGAGCCTTGATGACCCACAAGTATTGGGGATCTATCATAGTCCTTTCGATAAGTAAGAGTGTTGAACCCAACGAGGAGCAGAAGGAAATGACAAGCGGTTTTCAGTAAGGTATTCTCTGCAAGCACTGAAATTATCGGCAACAGATAGTTTTGTGATAAGGTAATTTGTAACGGGTAACAAGTAATAAAAGTAAATAAGGTGCAGCAAGGTGGCCCAATCCTTTTTGTAGCAAAGTACAAGCCTGGACAAACTCTTATATAAAGGAAAACGCTCCTGAGGACACATGGGAATTATCGTCAAGCTAGTTTTCATCACGCTCATATGATTCACGTTCATTACTTTGATGATTTGATATGTGGGTGGACCAGTGCTTGGGTACTGCCCTTCCTTGGACAAGCATCCCACTTATGATTAACCCCTATTGCAAGAATCCATAACTACAAAAGAAGTATTAAGGTAAACCTAACCATAGCATAAAACATATGGATCCAAATCAGCCCCTTACGAAGCAACAGATAAACTAGGGTTTAAGCTTCTGTCACTCTAGCAACCCATCATCTACTTATTAATTCCCAATGCCTTCCTCTAGGCCCAAACAATGGTAAAGTGTCATGTAGTAGACGTTCACATAACACCACTGGAGGAAAGACAACATACATCTCATCAAAATATCGAACGAATACCAAATTCACATGACTACTTATAGCAAGACTTCTCCCATGTCCTCAGGAACAAACGTAACTACTCACAAATCATATTCATGTTCATAATCAGAGGGGTATTAATATGCATAAAGGATCTAAACATATGATCTAACTACAAGGAGTAATCAACACTACTAGCAACCCACAGGTACCAATCTGAGGTTTTGAGACAAAGATTGAATACAAGAGATGAACTAGGGTTTGAGATGAGATGGTGCTGGTGAAGATGTTGATGGAGATTGACCCCCTCCTGGTGAGAGGATCGATGGTGAAGACGATGGTGATGATTTCCCCCTCCCGGAGGGATGTTTCCCCAACAGAACAACTCCGCCGGAGCCCTAGATTGGTTTCGCCAGGTTCCGCCTCGAGACGGCGGCGCTTCGTCCCGAAAGCTTCCTTCTCATTTTTTTCAGGGCAAAAGACTTCATATAGCAAAAGATGGGCACCGGAGGCCTTCCAGGGGGCCCATGAGGCAGGGGGCGCGCCCAGGGGGTAGGGCGCGCCCATCACCATCATGGACAGGGTGTGGCCCCCCTCTGGTGCTTTCTTCGCCCAATATTTTTAATATATTCCAAAACTGACTTTCACGGAGTTTCAGAACTTTTGGAGTTGTGTAGAATAGGTCTCTAATATTTGCTCCTTTTCCAGCCCAGAATTCCAACTGCCGGCATTCTCCCTCTTCGTGTAAACCTTGTAAAATAAGAGGGAATAGGCATAAGTATTGTGACGTAATGTGTAATAACAGCCCATAATGTAATAAATATCAATATAAAAGCATGATGCAAAATGGACGTATCATTGATCATGAACATTATATTTTTATCTTGTTGGATGCAAGTCGGTTATTCATTTAATTTAGAGAATAATGGTTGTTCTATTTATATAAGTAATATCTTTTATGGTCATGCACCCTTGAAGAGTGGTCTATTTTTGTTGAATCTTGATCGTAGTGATACACATATTCATAATATTGATGCCAAATGATGCAAAGTTGATAATGATAGTGCAACATGTTTGTGGCACTGCCGTTTAGTTCATATTGGTGTAAAGTGCATGAAGAAACTCCATGCGGATGGACTTTTGGAATCACTTGATTATGAATCATTTGATGCTTGCGAACCATGCCTCATGGGCAAGATGACTAAGACTCCGTTCTACGGAACAATGGAGTGAGCCACTGACTTATTGGAAATAATACATACCGATGTATGCGGCCCGATGAGTGTTGAGGCTCGTGGCGGGTATCGTTATTTTCTGACCTTCACAGATGATTTGAGTAGATATGGGTATATCTACTTAATGAAACACAAGTCTGAAACATTTGAAAAGTTCAAAGAATTTCAGAGTGAAGTGGAAAATCATCGTAACAAGAAAATAAAGTTTCTATGTTCTGATCGCGGAGGCGAATATTCGAGTTACGAGTTTGGTCTTCATTTAAAACAATGTGGAATAGTTTCACAACTCACGCCACCTGGAACACCACAGCATAATGGTGTGTCTGAACGTCGTAACCATACTCTATTAGATATGGTGCGATCTATGATGTCTCTTACCGATTTTCTGAAGGAAATATGCCCTAGAGGCAATAATAAAGTTGTTATTTTATATTTCCTTATATCATTATAATTTTTTTATTCATGCTAGAATTGTATGTACCGGAAACTTGATACATGTGTGGATACATAGACAAAACACCGTGTCCCTAGTAAGCCTCTACTAGACTAGCTCGCTAATCAAAGATGGTTAAGTTTCCTGACCATAGACATGTGTTGTCATTTGATGAACGGAATCACATCATCAGGAGAATGATGTGATGGACAAGACCCATCCGTTAGCTTAGCATAATGATCATTCAGTTTTATTGCTAATGCTTTCTTCATGTCAAATACATATTCCTTTGACTATGAGATTATGCAACTCCCGGATACCGGGGGAATACCTTGTGTGCTATCAAACATCACAACGTAACTGGGTGATTATAAAGATGCTCTACAGGTATCTCCGAAGGTGTTTGTTGGGTTGGCATAGATCAAGATTAGGATTTGACACTCCGAGTATCAGAGAGGTATCTCAGGGCCCTCTCGGTAATGCACATCATAATAAGCCTTGCAAGCAATGTGACAAATGAGTTAGTTGCAGGATGATGCATTATGGAATGAGTAAAGAGACTTGTCGGTAACGATATTGAACTAGGTATGAAGATACCGACAATTGAATCTCGGGTAAGTAACATACCGATGACAAAGGGAATAACGTATGTTGTAATTACGGTACGAACGATAAAGATCTTCGAAGAATATGTGCGAACCAATATGAGCATCTAGGTTCCGCTATTGGTTGTTAACCGGAGAGGTGTCTCGGTCATGGCTACATAGTTCTCGAACCCGTTGGGTCCGCACGCTTAACGTTCGATGACAATTTTGTATTATATGAGTTATGTGATTTGGTGATCGAATGTTGTTCGGAGTCCCGGCTGAGATCACGGACATTATTAGGAGTCTGAAAATGGTCAAGAGGTAAAGATTCATATATAGTACGATGATATTCGGACGCCGGAAGTGTTTTGGGGGTACCGGGTACATACCGGGTCACCGGAACGGGTTCGGGGCATTCCCCCGGCAACTACATGGGCCTAATGGGCCAAGAAGGTGACAAACCAGCCCCTAGGGGGATGGTGTGCCCCATGTAAGCCAAATAAGGGGGGAAGAAAGAGGGGAAGAGAGAAAGGAAGGGGAGCAATTCGGCCTACCCCTTCCTTCTCTCCTCCCTCCTCCTTCCTTCCCCCTTCGGATAAATATGGAAGGGGGGAGGCCGAATAGGGAGGCGCCCAATTAGGATTCCTCCTACTTGGGGCACCCCCTTGGCTGCCCCTCCTCCCCTCCAACCTATATATATGAGGGGCGCACCGCTAGAACACAGATCAACAGTTGTTAGCCGTGTGCGGTGCCCCCTCCACAGTTTATGCCTCCGGTCATATTCGTGTAGTGTTTAGGCAAAGCCCTGCGCGGATCACTTCACCATCATCATCACCACACCGTCGTGCTGAAGAAACTCTCCCTTGACACTTTGCTGGATCAAGAGTTCGAGGGACGTCATTGAGCTGAACATTTGCAGAACTCGGAGGTGCCGTACGTTCAGTGCTTGATCGGTCCGAACGAGAAGAAGTTCGACTACATCAACCACGTACGCAAACGCTTCTGCTTTCGTTCTACGAGGGTACATGGACATACTATCCCCCCCTCATTGCTATGCATCTCCTAGATAGGTCTTGTGTGAGCGTAGGAATTTTTTTGAAATTGCCTGCTACATAACCCAATAGTGACATCCGAGCAAGGTCTATGCATAGATGATATGCACGAGTAGAACACAAAGAGTTGTGGACGGTGATCATCATACTGCTTACCACCAATGTCTTATTTTGATTCGCCGGTATTGTTGGATGAAGCGGCCCGGACCAACATTACATGACCACGTCCATGAGAGCGGTTCCACCGACAGACATGCAACTAGTTTTGCATAAAGGTGGCTGGCGGGTGTCTGTTTCTCCAACTTTAGTTGAATCGAATTTGACTGCGGCCGGTCCTTGTTGAAGGTTAAAACAACAAACTTGATAAGTCACCATTGTGGTTTTGGTGCGTAGGTAAGAACAGTTCTTGCTAGAAGCGCGTAGCAGCCATGTAAAACTTGCAACAAGAAAGTATAGAACGTCTAACTTGTTTTTGCAGGGCATGTTGTGATATGATATGGTCAAGACATGATGTGATATATGTTATTGTATGAGATGATCATGTTTTGTAAAAGTCACTGGCAACCGGCATGAGCCTTATGGTTGTCTCTTTATTGTATGAAATGCAAACGCCATGTAATTGCTTTACTTTATCACTATGCGTTAGCGATAGTTGTAGAAGCAATAGTTGGCGAGACGACAACAGCGCTACGATGGAGATCAAGGTGTCAAGCCGGCAACGATGGAGATCATGACAATGCTTTGGAGATGGAGATCAAAAGCACAAGATGATGATGACCATATGATGTCACATATTTTGACTGCATGTGGTATTTATCTTTTATGCATCTTATTTTTCTTAGTACGGCGGTAGCATTATAAGATGATCCCTTAACTAAATTTCAAGGTATAAGTGTTCTCCCTGAGTATGCACCATTGCGATAGTTCTTCATGCAGAGACACCACATGATGATCGGGTGTGATAGGCTCTACGTTCACATACAACGGCTGCAAGACAGTTTTGCACATGCGGAATACTCAGGTTAAAATTTACAAGCCTCGCATGTACATACATGGCCTCGGAACACTGGAGACCGAAAGGTCGAATGTGAATCATATAGTAGATATGATCAACATAGAGATGTTCACCATTGATGACTACTCCATCTCACGTGATGATTGGACATGGTTTAGTTGATTTGGATCCCGCATCATTTAGTTGACTTGAGGGATGTCTATCTAAGTGGGAGTTCTTAAGTAATTTGATTAACTAAACTTAATTTATCATGAACTTAGTCCTGATAGTATTTGCATATCTATGTTGTAGATCAATAGCTCGCGTATAGCTCCCCTATTTTATTTTTTGATATGTTCCCGGAGAAAACTAAGTTGAAGATGATAGTAGCAATGATATGGACTAGGTCCGTAATGCACCGCTAGGTGACAAACCTATTGCAGGAGCAGATGCAAACGTTATAAATGTTTGACAAGCTCGGTATGATGACTACTTGATAGTTTTAGTGCACCATGCTTTACGGCATAGAACCAGGACTTCAAAAATGTTTTGAATGCCATGGAGCATATGAGATGTTCTTAGAGCTGAAAATGATATTTCAGACTCATGCCCATGTTAAGAGGTCTGAGACCTCTGATAAGTACTTTACCTACAAGATGGAGGAGAATAGCTCAGCTAGTGAGCATGTGCTAATAATGTCTGGGTACTACAATCTCTTGAATCAAGTGGGAGTTAATCTTCCAGATAAGATAGTGATTGACAGAGTTCTCTAGTCACTATCACCAAGTTACTAGAACTTCGTGATAAACTATAATATGCAAGGGATGACGAAAATGATTCTCAAGCTCTTCACGATGCTGAAATCGGCGAAGGTAGAAATCAAGAAATAGCATCAAGTGTTGATGGTTAACAAGACCACTAGTTTCAAAAGGGAAAAGGAAAAGAAATGGAACTTCAAGAAGAATGACAAGCAAGTTGCCACTCCCGTGAAGAAGCCCAAAGCTAGATGTAACGCCCCAGTTTCGTTGCGCCAGGTGTCTGCCAGTTATTCGCCGTCGTTGCCATGTCATTTGCTTGCGTGTTGCACTTTGCCATGTCATCATATGCATTTCATATCGTGTCATCATGTGCATCTCATTTTGCATACGTGTTCGTCTCATGCATCCGAGCCTTTTCCCCGTTGTCCATTTTGCAATCCGGCACTCCTATGTCCTTCGGCGTCCCCTTTTTGTCTCTCGTTGTGAGCGGGTGTAAAACTTTCTCGGAATGGCCCGAGGTTTGCCAAGCGGCCTTGGTATAGCACCGGTAGACCGCCTGTCAAGTTTCGTGCCATTTGGAGGTCGTTTGGTACTCCAACGGTTAACCGGGTAACTGTAAAGCCCTCTTTTGTTTGCAGCCCAACACCCCTTCCAAATTGGCCCAAAACCCATCTAACTCCCCTCCATGCTCTCGGTCGTTCGATCACGATCGCGTGGCCAAAAACCGCTCCTCATTTGGACTCTCCTAGCTCCCTCTACCTATAAATATGTGCCACTCCCGGATTTTCGCGCAGTCCAAACCCTAGCCCCGCTCCCCTCGCGCGCCGGACATGTCCAGCCCCGCCGGACATGTCCAGCCTCCACATCGCTTCGTCCAATCCCGCGTCGCCACGTCATCATCGCCGCCCCTGCGCCCAATCCCGTGCCGCCAAGTGGCGCGCCGGCCTTCTCTCTCCACCCACGCCGCCGCCAGCCCGCGGGGCCCGAGGCCGGCCCGCCCGGGCCCGCACCGCCCGCCGCCGCGGCCCGCGCCTGCGCCGCCCGACCGCGGGGCGCCCGCCTCGCCGCGGACCATCCGCGCCGCCCTCCTTCGCCGCCGACCAGCCGCACCGCTCGCCGCCGCCCACCTTCGCCGTCGACCGGCCGCACCGCTCGCCGCCGCCCACGCGCGTGCGCCCCCGCCGCCGACCATCCGCCGCCGCCGCCCGGGCTCGCCCGCCCGGCGAGCGCCGGCGCCCCTTCGCTTCCGCCGGCGTCGCCGTCCGCCTCACCGGCGCCCTCGCCGCCCGCGCCGGGCCGCCTCGCCTCGAGCCCCTGCGGTTCGTCTCCGGCCGCCGGAGCTCGCCGGAGGAGCTCCGCGCCGCGCCTCCCCTCGTCCGGTGCCGCTCCTCGCCGGCCCCGCGCCTCCCCATCGTCCCCGTCGTCGCCGGAGTTTCACTGGAGCCGGATCCGGGAAGATGGACCAGATCCACCCATCCCGGCATCCAAACACCCCGCGCCCGAACCGGATCTCTCCGTCCCGCACGACCCCGTCCAGTTTCGGAGGGTATAATTTGTCCTAAAATTATTGCATTATCATGCCATGTTTGACCTGCTGTATCTCTGCATCCGTAGCTCCGTGTCGTGCGTGTAATATGTCAAATTGTTTGTCTCGACGAGTACTTCATTTCATTCCATTGCATCATTTTCATTTGAGCTCATCTTGATGCCCGAAATGCTGTTGGAATAGTGCATGTTGATGTTAATCTACTGAAACTGTTATAACTTGCTCATTTGTCATTTTTGCCATGATTGATATGTGCATCCTATGAGGTTGATGTCTTCATGTGTTTTGATCTATGATATGTCATCTTTCCAGGGGTGCCATCCATGTATTTTTGTGAGTTGTGTGCTGAGTGCATCAAGCTTGTTAAGGAGGGTAGTTGCTGTTGCTGTTTTCCTGACAGATTCTGTTATATTTTGTTGCTATGTTAACATGCTTCTACTAATCATTCTATGCATAATCTGGAGATGTTCTATAAACATGTTTTGATCTACATGTATTGCTCTATCTATTCGTGCCCTTGGTTGCAATTATAGCCTGCTGGAACATGTTGTTATCTTGCTCCAAAGTTGCTTGATATTGTTGCTGTCAACCTGTTAACATTAAGTTCCATGTTTCCATGAATGTTTCCTAGTGATCCATGCATCCTATGAACATGTTCTTGCCATGCTTAGCTTCATAAACATGCCTTATTACTATTGGGTGCCTTGCCATGCCATGTATTGTTCTGTAGTGAGTGGTTCAAGCTCACCAACATGCCTACTTATTGTTGTTCCTGCCATGTTTGAATCTGTAATATAACTTGCCATGTTTACATGGGTGCCATCATATTTTCTATGCCATTTTGGCTCATGGTCAGTAAGGGACTTTTGATCTATGCATTTAGTTGATTCATGCCATGCCTTTGTTTTCCATGATAAGTTCCTGTAACATGTTGTTTGCTTGCTCTAAACATTGCAACCTGATGTTATTTCCTGATAAGTCTGAAACTGTTATTATTTGCAATCTTCCCATGTCCTTTTGAGTATGATCTAGTGATTTCTGGAGATAGCTCAGTGTTCATGTTTCGTTATGCTTTACCAGTACTTCACGCCCATGCCTTTTGTTATTATGTTGGGGTGCTGTAGCATGTTGTTTTGATGCTTGTAAGATGCCTAGTTGCTGTTTTGGACAGATTGTTGTTATGACTTGTATAGAGTGTATGTGTTACACCGTTGCTCCATTTTGAGTGTGCTCTATATGAAACTTGCTTGATTTTGCATGTAGCTTCATATTATCATGTTGCATCCTTGTTTTGGTGTGTTTGCTTGATGTTTGGGGTGCATTTTGCATCAATGTCATGCTTAACTTGTTTTGCTCATATCTTCTAGGCCGTAGCTCCAAATCTAATGAACTTTATATGTAACTTGACTAGAATTTCGTGTAGATCCTTGTGGTGCATCTTAACTTGCTGTTTAACAACTTGAACGTAAGTTTTATTCAGTTCTGGACCAATTTCGAAATTTGCATATGAGGACTTACCGGAATTGTTATATGTTGTTCCCGGCCTCATTTAAACTTGCCTTGATGTGTTGTTCTTGTTTGCATCGTCTCTTGCCATGAGTAGCTTCATGTAGCCTTTTCATGCATCATGCTTGTTGTGCATCATGTTTTGTTCATATGTGGTGTGTTTATGTATGTTGTGTGCTTCTTCTCGATAGTTCCCGTTTCGTTGCGACCGTGAGGATTTGTTCGTCTACGCTTGGTTCGTCTTCGTGGCTTCATCTTCTTCATGGACTCGTTCTTCTTCCTAGCGGGATTTCAGGCAAGATGACCGCTACCCTGTATCTCACTACTATCATTGCTATGCTAGTTGCTTCGTTCTATCGCTATGCTGCGTTACCTATCTTTTGCTCATCAAGCCTCCCAAATTGCCATGAACCTCTAACCTTTGACACCATTCCTAGCAAACCATTGATTGGCTATGTTACCGCTTTGCTCAACCCCTCTTATAGCGTTGCTAGTTGCAGGTGAAGTTGAAGATTGCTCCATGGTGGACAGGGTTATGTTGGGATATCACAATATCTCTTATATTATTAATGCATCTATATACTTGGTAAAGGGTGGAAGGCTCGGCCTTATGCCTGGTGTTTTGTTCCACTCTTGCCACCCTAGTTTCCGTCATACCGGTATTATGTTCCCAGATTTTGTGTTCCTTACGCGGTCGGGTGATTTATGGGACCCCCCTGACAGTTCGCTTTGAATAAAACTTGTCCAGCAAGGCCCAACCTTGGTTTTACCATTTGCCTCACCACCACCTACTTTTCCCTTGGGAGTAATTAACCCAAGGGTCATCTTTATTATAGCCCCCCCGGGCCAATGCTTGTCTAATTGTTGGTCCAAACTAGAGCACCGTGCGGGACCATTCCTTGGCAACTTGGATTCGTCGGTACCTGTACGCTTCGCTTATCCGGTGTTGCCCTAAGAACGAGATATGTGCAGCTCCTATCGGGATTGTCGGTGCATCGGGCGGCTTTGCTGGTCTTGTTTTACCATTGTCGAAATGTCTTGTAAACCGGGATTCCGAGACTGATCGGGTCTTCCTGGGAGAAGGTCTATTCCTTCGTTGATCGCGAGAGCTTATCATGGGCTAAGTTGGGACACCCCTGCAGGGTATAAACTTTCGAGAGCCGTGCCCGCGGTTATGTGGCAGATGGGAATTTGTTAATGTCCGGTTGTAGATAACTTGACACCAGATCCGAATTAAAACGCATCAACCGCGTGTGTAGCCGTGATGGTCTCTTCTTGGCGGAGTCCGGGAAGTGAACACGGTTTCTGGGTTATGTTTGACGTAAGTAGGTGTTCAGAATCACCTCTTGATCATTGCTAGTTGACTACCGCTCCTTTGTTTCTCTTCTCGCTCTCATTTGTGTATGTTAGCCACCATATATGCTTAGTCGCTGCTGCAACCTCACCACTTTACCCCTTCCTTTCCCTTTAAGCTTTGCTAGTCTTGATACCCATGGTGATGGGATTGCTGAGTCCTCGTGGCTCACAGATTACTACAACAACAGTTGCAGGTACAGGTTTTGCGATGATCATGACGCGAGAGCGATGATTGCTTGCGTTGAGTTCTTCTTCTGCTTCTTCTTTGATCAGGGGATAGGTTCCAGGTCGGCAGCCTGGGCTAGTAGGGTGGATATTGTTTGAGTTTCTGTTTATGATTCATCCGTAGTCGGATGTTGTTCTTGTATATTGTATTCATGTGACATTGTATGTATCAGATGTATCCCCACTATTATGTAATGTTGATGTAATGATATCCACCTTGCAAAAGCGTTCCAATATGCGGGTCTATCCTTGGTGGGACCTTCGAGTTCCTTTTGGATAGGGTCGCATATTGGGCGTGACAAGTTGGTATCAGAGCCTCGACCGACCCTAGGAGCCCCCTTGATTGATCGTGTAGTTTGGCCGTTGTTGAGTCTAGAAGAAAACTGTTTTTGGAGTCTAGTTATATCGGAGAGTAGGAATTCTTTTTACTCCTCTGCCCCTTCGTCGCTCTGGTGAGGAATCTTGACGTAGATGTTTTGAATTACTCCTCTTCCCATTCAAATTTTTCTTTAGGTTCACGCGGTTAGTTTTCGTTCATTGTCCATCCTCTTTTGTCCGGCGCATTTCTCGTCAAGTTGACTCGAGCCTCTTCATCTTCGCCAAGTTCAATCCTCAGTTCTTCCTCCGATGTCGTTGTTTTTCCCCGTTCAAAGTTGTCTTTCTTTTTCCCACCCACCCACCTTTCTTCCTCTCGGAACCGGAGTCCGTAATCGAGCATCCATCCTAGTCGTGCGAAGTCTTTGTTTTCCTTCCTCAATGATTTCAACCGGTGTTTTTTCTCTTCAACATATTCGTCGTTTCCCCTTCCAGTTGCCTGTGTTTTTCCCGCCCTCCCACCCTTTTTCTTCCCGGAGTCTGACTCTCTCTCAACCATCTATTTCATTCGCTCGGAGCCTCTTCAGTCTTCCCTCAATTATCTCAACCGGTGAATTCTCGTCTCGTTCGCCATTCTTCATCCCTTTCTTTTCCGGTGGATTCAATTCAAGTTTTTCGGTAGTGGTTATATTCTTCCCCTCGGCTCAAGTGTTTTCCTTGCTCGTTCGCCTCTCGCCAGTTTATCCTTCCGGAGTGCTCATGACATCTCAAGAGATTCGTCTGTGTTCGAACTAATTCAAGGTTGTCACCTCATTCAAATATTTCAATTGTTCCGGTGCAGCATCTATCTGTTCCACATTCCTTTCCAACGGTGTTTTTCTTCAGTGGGCCCTAACCCACAGGTCTTTTCCCAGGATCTTACCTGACTCTTTTCTTTTCCCCAGAGTTATTCTCAATTCTTTTCAAGCATGACGTAAGAATGAATTTCATCAGTCACATGCCTTCTCCAAGATCTCTTTCAAATCATTTCATCGTCGGCTCAACCTTTTCGCTTTTCATTCTTCTGGAGCATCTCAGTAATTTCCGTGGTGTTTCTCGTCATCATTTGAAGACCGAAGAAGAGTTTTTCCTCTAAATCTTGTCCGTTCCCCGGAGATTCGCGATGCTAGCTCGATGTTATCCTATCAAATTGTTTCAAGTCATGCAAATTCTTTTCATTCATCCGGAGGCCATCTTTTCGGAAGATTTCTTTGTTCTAAGTTTTCAGATTCGTTCTCCAATTATTCTATATCCATGCCCTCTCGTTCGTCTCAATATTCTTCCGGTGCTTCGTTCAAGTGTTCTTTATTCAGCTCATGATCTCTTCTTTCTTTGCATCTAAATCCCCTCTAGCATATTTGTCTTCTAATTCTTCCCGGTGATTCAGTCTCTTTCATCAGTCATTTTCGAATTCTAACGGTTCGTTCAAGATTCTTTTTCCTTAGTTATCATATTAATTCATTCGTTCTTTTCAATCCTACCGGTGGTTCATGAAGACCTTCTCAAGTTTGCGTTATGTCACTTCTCAATCATTTTTCAAGAAGAATAAGTAATATGTAAATCCATCGCTTGTCATCAATTTAATTTGATGAAGGATAAGCATACAATAAATCTTATTCTTATTTCATCCAAGTGATTAATCACTTCCTTTGGAGTTTGTTCTTGATGAATAAATTCTAGTTCCAACTGTTTTCATCTTTTCTTTTCCGGAGTTCAAATTTTCCTCGGCCATCTGGTCGGAACCTCCATCTAAATCATCACAAGGCTCATCTTATTCTTTCGTCCTTCATTCTATCTCATCATCCTTTATTTTACCGGAGTACTTCATGGCGATTCTTCATGATTTAATTCATTCTTCAAGAGTTCATCAAGTACCATTCCATCCTCTCAAGTTCGTCCTAATCCTCCCATTTTCAGCCGGAGTGCTGCCTAAATCCTTTCAGTCTTATTCGTTTCTTATCTCGTTCTAACCAGGAGTGATTTCATAGTCTATCTGATTCTGTGAGATTTCGATTCTTGTCATTCTCCTCGTTCATCTCTTCTTCTCGAGTGCTCTCGATTCTTTGCTTCTTCTCTTGAGAACTTGTTTAACCTCATCTTTTTTTTCCTTCCGTCTCGGTCCTAAGATCTCGGGACGAGATCTCTTGTTAGTGGAGGAGTGTTGTAACGCCCCGGTTTCGTTGCGCCAGGTGTCTGCCAGTTATTCGCCGTCGTTGCCATGTCATTTGCTTGCGTGTTGCACTTTGCCATGTCATCATATGCATTTCATATCGTGTCATCATGTGCATCTCATTTTGCATACGTGTTCGTCTCATGCATCCGAGCCTTTTCCCCGTTGTCCGTTTTGCAATCTGGCACTCTTATGTCCTCCGGCGTCCCCTTTTTGTCTCTCGTTGTGAGCGGGTGTAAAACTTTCTCGGAATGGCCCGAGGTTTGCCAAGCGGCCTTGGTATAGCACCGGTAGACCACCTGTCAAGTTTCGTGCCATTTGGAGGTCGTTTGGTACTCCAACGGTTAACCGGGTAACCGTAAAGCCCTCTTTTGTTTGTAGCCCAACACCCCTTCCAAAGTGGCCCAAAACCCATCTAACTCCCCTCCATGATCTCGGTCGTTCGATCACGATCGCGTGGCCAAAAACCGCTCCTCATTTGGACTTTCCTAGCTCCCTCTACCTATAAATATGTGCCCCTCCCGGATTTTCGCGCAGTCCAAACCCTAGCCCCGCTCCCCTCGCGCGCCGGACATGTCCAGCCCCGCCGGACATGTCCAGCCTCCACCTCGCTTCGTCCAATCCCGCGTCGCCACGTCATCATCGCCGCCCCCGCGCCCAATCCCGTGCCGCCAAGTGGCGGGCCGGCCTTCTCTCCCCAAACGCGCCGCCGCCAGCCCGCGGGGCCCGAGGCCGGCCCGCCCGGGCCCGCGCCGCCCGCCGCCGCGGCCCTCCCCTGCGCCGCCCGACCGCGGGGCGCCCGCCTTGCCACCGACCATCCGCGCCGCCCTCCTTCGCCGCCGACCGGCCGCACCGCTCACCGCCGCCCACCTTCGCCGCCAACCGGCCGCACCGCTCGCCGCCGCCCGCGCGCGTGCGCCCCCGCCGCCGACCATCCACCGCCGCCGCCCGGGCTCGCCCGCCCGGCGAGCGCCGCCGCCCCTTCGCTTCCGCCGGCGTCGCCGTCCGCCTCACCGGCGCCCTCGCCGCCCGCGCCGGGCCGCCTCGCCCCGAGCCCCTGCGGTTCGTCTCCGGCCGCCGGAGCTCGCCGGAGGATCTCCGCGCCGCGCCTTCCCTCGTCCGGTGCCGCTCCTCGCCGGCCCCGCGCCTTCCCGTCGTCCCCGTCATCGCCGGAGTTTCGCCGGAGCCGGATCCGGGAAGATGGACCAGATCAACCCATCCCGGCATCCAAACACCCCGCGCCCGAACCGGATCTCTCCGTCCCGCACGACCCCGTCCAGTTTCTGAGGGTATAATTTTTGCCTAAGTCCTAAAATTATTGCATTATCATGCCATGTTTGACCTGCTGTATCTCTGCATCCGTAGCTCCGTTTCGTGCGTGTAATATGTCAAATTGTTCGTCTCGACGAGTACTTCATTTCATTCCATTGCATCATTTTCATTTGAGCTCATCTTGATGCCCGAAATGTTGTTGGAATAGTGCATGTTGATGTTAATCTGCTGAAACTGTTATAACTTGCTCATTTGTCATTTTTGCCATGATTGATATGTGCATCCTATGAGGTTGATGTCTTCATGTGTTTTGATCTATGATATGTCATCTTTCCAGGGGTGCCATCCATGTATTTTTGTGAGTTGTGTGCTGAGTGCATCAAGCTTGTTAAGGAGGGTAGTTGCTGTTGCTGTTTTCCTGACAGATTCTGTTATATTTTGTTGCTATGTTAACATGCTTCTACTAATCATTCTATGCATAATCTGGAGATGTTCTATAAACATGTTTTGATCTACATGTCTTGCTCTATCCATTCATGCCCTTGGCTGCAATTATAGCCTGCTGGAACATGTTGTTATATTGCTCCAAAGTTGCTTGATATTGTTGCTGTCAACCTGTTAACATTAAGTTCCATGTTTCCATTAATGTTTCCTAGTGATCCATGCATCCTATGAACATGTTCTTGCCATGCTTAGCTTCATAAACATGCCTTCTTACTGTTGGGTGCCTTGCCATGCCATGTATTTCTCTGTAGTGAGTGGTTCAAGTTCACCAACATGCCTACTTATTGTTGTTCCTGCCATGTTTGAATCTGTAATATAACTTGCCATGTTTACATGGGTGCCATCATATTTTCTATGCCTTTTTGGCTCATGGTCAGTAAGGGACTTTTGATCTATGCATTTAGTAGATTCATGCCATGCCTTTGTTTGCCATGATAAGTTCCTGTAACATGTTGTTTGCTTGCTCTAAACATTGCAACCGGATGTTATTTCCTCATAACTCTGAAACTGTTATTATTTGCAATCTTCCCATGTCCTTTTGAGTATGATCTAGTGATTTCTGGAGATAGCTCAGTGTTCATGTTTTGTTATGCTTTACCAGTACTTCACGCCCATGCCTTTTGTTATTATTTTGGGTGCTGTAGCATGTTGTTTTGATGCTTGTAAGATGCCTAGTTGCTGTTTTGGACAGATTGTTGTTATTACTTGTATAGAGTGCATGTGTTACACCGTTGCTCCGTTTTGAGTGTGCTCTATATGAAACTTGCTTGATTTTGCATGTAGCTTCATATTATCATGTTGCATCCTTGTTTTGGTGTGTTTGCTTGATGTTTGGGTGCATTTTGCATCAATGCCATGCTTAACTTGTTTTGCTCATATCTTCTAGGCCGTAGCTCCAAATCTAATGAACTTTATATGTAACTTGACTAGAATTTCGTGTAGATCCTCGTGGTGCATCTTAACTTGCTGTTTAAAAACTTGAACGTAAGTTTTATTCAGTTCTGGACCAATTTCGAAATTTGCATATGAGGACTTACCGGAATTGTTATATGTTGTTCCCGGCCTCATTTAAACTTGCCTTGATGTGTTGTTCTTGTTTGCATCGTCTCTTGCCATGAGTAGCTTCATGTAGCCTTTTCATGCATCATGCTTGTTGTGCATCATGTTTTGTTCATGTGTGGTGTGTTTACCTATGTTGTGTGCTTCTTCTCGATAGTTCCCGTTTCGTTGCGACCGTGAGGATTCGTTCGTCTACGCTTGGTTCGTCTTCGTGGCTTCATCTTCTTCATGGACTCGTTCTTCTTCCTAGCGGGATTTCAGGCAAGATGACCGCTACCCTGGATCTCACTACTATCATTGCTATGCTAGTTGCTTCGTTCTATCGCTATGCCGCGTTACCTATCTTTTGCTCATCAAGCCTCCCAAATTGCCATGAACCACTAACCTTTGACACCATTCCTAGCAAACCATTGATTGGCTATGTTACCGCTTTGCTCAGCCCCTCTTATAGCGTTGCTAGTTGCAGGTGAAGTTGAAGATTGCTCCATGATGGACAGGGTTATGTTGGGATATCACAATATCTCTTATATTATTAATGCATCTATATTCTTGGTAAAGGGTGGAAGGCTCGGCCTTATGCCTGGTGTTTTGTTCCACTCTTGCCACCCTAGTTTCCATCATACCGGTATTATGTTCCTGGATTTTGCGTTCCTTACGCGGTCGGGTGATTTATGGGACCCCCCTGACAGTTCGCTTTGAATAAAACTTGTCCAGCAAGGCCCAACCTTGGTTTTACCATTTGCCTCACCACCACCTACTTTTTCCTTGGGAGTAATTAACCCAAGGATCATCTTTATTATAGCCCCCCCGGGCCAATGCTTGTCTAAGTGTTGGTCCAAACTAGAGCACCGTGCGGGACCATTCCTTGGCAACTTGGATTCGTCGGTACCTCTACGCTTTGCTTATCCGGTGTTGCCCTGAGAACGAGATATGTGCAGCTCCTATCGGGATTGTCGGCGCATTGGGCGGCTTTGCTGGTCTTGTTTTACCATTGTCGAAATGTCTTGTAAACCGGGATTTCGAGACTAATCGGGTCTTCCTGGGAGAAGGTCTATTCCTTCGTTTACCGCGAGAGCTTATCATGGGCTAAGTTGGGACACCCCTGTAGGGTATAAACTTTCGAGAGCCGTGCCCGCGGTTATGTGGCAGATGGGAATTTGTTAATGTCCGGTTGTAGATAACTTGACACTAGATCCGAATTAAAACGCATCAACCGCGTGTGTAGCCGTGATGGTCTCTTCTCGGCGGAGTCCGGGAAGTGAACACGGTTTCTGGGTTATGTTTGACGTAAGTAGGTGTTCAGGATCACCTCTTGATCATTGCTAGTTGACGACCGCTCCATTGTTTCTCTTCTCGCTCTCATTTGCGTATGTTAGCCACCATATATGCTTAGTCGCTGCTGCAACCTCACCACTTTACCCCTTCCTTTCCCTTTAAGCTTTGCTAGTCTTGATACCCATGGTGATGGGATTGCTGAGTCCTCGTGGCTCACAGATTACTACAACAACAGTTGCAGGTACAGGTTTTGCGATGATCATGACGCGAGAGCGATGCTTGCTTGCGTTGAGTTCTTCTTCTGCTTCTTCTTCGATCAGGGGATGGGTTCCAGGTCGGCAGCCTGGGCTAGCAGGGTGGATATTGTTTGAGTTTCTGTTTATGATTCATCCGTAGTTGGATGTTGTTCTTGTATATTGTATTCATGTGACATTGTATGTATCGGATGTATCCCCACTATTATGTAATGTTGATGTAATGATATCCACCTTGCAAAAGCGTTCCAATATGCGGGTCTATCCTTGGTGGGACCTTCGAGTTCCTTTTGGATAGGGTCGCATATTGGGCGTGACCTAATCCTGAAACTGAGTGCTTCTACTGCAAAGGAAATGGTCACTGGAAGCGGAACTACTCCAAATACTTAGCGGATAAGAAGGATGGCAAAGTGAACAAAGGTATATTTGATATACATGTTATATATTGATATGTACTTTACTAGTGTTCATAGTAACCCCAAGGTATTTGATACCGGTTCAGTTGCTAAGATTAGTAATTCAAAACAGGAGTTGCAAAATGAACAGAGACTAGTTAAGGACGAGGTGACGATGTGTGTTGGAAGTAATTGTCAGGTTGATAAGATCACCATCGCACACTCCCTCTACCTTCGGGATTAGTGATGAACCTAAATAAATGTTATTTGGTGTTTGCATTGAGCATGAATATGATTGGATCATGTTTATGGCAATACTGTTATTCTGTAATTGTTGTTCTGTTTACATGAATAAAACCTTCTATGGTCATACATCCAATGTAAATGCTTTATTGAATCTCGATCATAGTGATACACATATTCATAATATTGATGCCAAAAGATGCAAAGTTAATAATGATAGTGCAACATATTTGTGGCACTGCCGTTTAGGTGATATTGGTGTAAAGCGCATGAAGAAACTCCATGCGGATGGACTTTTGGAATCACTTGATGCTTGCAAACCATGCCTCTTGGGCAAGATGACTAAAACTCCGTTCTCTGGAACAATGAAGCGAGCCACTGACTTATTGGAAATAATACATACCGATGTATGCGGTCCGATGAGTGTTGAGGCTCACGGCGGGTATCGTTATTTTCGGACCTTCACAGATGATTTGAGAAGATATGGGTATATCTACTTAAGGAAACAGAAGTCTGAAACATTTGAAAAGTTCAAATAATTTCAGAGTGAAGTGGAGAGTCATCGTAACAAGAAAATAAAGTTTCTATGATCTGATCACGGAGGCAAATATTTGAGTTACGAGTTTGGTCTTCATTTAAAACAATGTGGAATAGTTTCACAACTCATGCCACCTTGAAGACGACAACGTAATGGTGTGTTTGAACGTCGTAACCATATTTTATTAGATATGGTGCTATCTATGATGTCTCTTACCAATTTACCACTATTGTTTTGGGGTTATGCATTAGAGGCAGCTGCATTCACGTTAAATAGGGCAACATCTAAATCCGTTGAGACGACACCGTATGAATTATGGTTTGGCAAGAAACCTAAGCTGTCGTTTCTTAAAGTTTGGGGTTGCGATGCTTAGTGAAAAAGCTTCATCCTGATAAGCTCCCAAATCAGAGAAATGCCTCCTCATAGGATACCCAAAAGAAACCGTTGGGTACACCTTCTATCGCAGATCAAAAGGCAAGATCTTCGTTGCTAAGAATGGATCCTTTCTAGAGATGGAGTTTCCCTCAAAAGAAGTGAGTGGGAGGAACGTGGAACTTGATGAGGTAATTGTACCTTCTCTCGAATGGAAAGTAACTCATCACAGAAAACCGTTCCCGCTATGCCTACACCAACTAGAGAGGAAGCTAATGGTAATGATCATGAAACTTCAGATCAAGTTACTACCGAACCTCGTAGGTCTACCAGAGCACATTCCGCACGATAGTGGTACGGTAATCTTGTCCTGGAAGTCATGTTACTAGACCATGAGAAACCTACGAACTATGAGGAAGCGATGATGAGCCCAGATTCTGCAAAATGGCTTGAGGCCATGAAATCTGAGATGGGATCCATGTATGAGAACAAAGTATGGACTTTGGTTGACTTGCCCGATGATCGACAAGCTATAGAGAATAAATGGATCTTCAAGAAGAAGACTGACGCTGATGGTAATGTTATTGTCTACAAAGCTCGACTTGTTGCGAAAGGTTTTCGACAAGTTCAAGGAGTTGACTACGATGAGAATTTCTCACCCGTAGCGATGCTTAAGTCTGTCCGAATCATGTTGGCAATTGCCACATTTTATGAAATCTGGGAAATGGATATCAAAACTGCATTCCTTAATGGATTTATTAAAAAATGTGCAAGCTCCAGTGACCCATCTATGGAGTGGTGCAAGCATCTCGGAGTTGGAATATACGCTTTGATGAGTTGATCAAAGCATATAGTTTTATATAGACTTGCGGTGAAGCCTGTATTTAAAATAAACTGAGTGGGAGCACTACAGCCTTTCTGATAAGTATATGTGAATGACATATTGTTGATCAGAAATGATGTAGAATTTTCTGGAAAGCATAAAGGAGTGTCTGAAAGGATTTTTTTCAAAGAAAGACCTCAGTAAAGCTGCTTACATATTGGGCATCAAGATCTATAGAGATAGATCAAGACACTTGATAATACTTTCGATAAGTACATACCTTGATATGTTTTTGAAGGAGTTCAAAATGGATCAGTCAAAGAAGGAGTTCTTGCCTGAGTTGTAAGGTATAAAGTTGAGTAAGACTCAAAACCCGACCACGGCAAAAGATAAAAAGAGAATGAAAGTCATTCCCTATGCCTCAGCCATAGGTTCTATAAAGTGTGTCATGATGTATACCGGACCTATTGTGTACCTTGCCATGAGTTTGGCAAGGGGTTACAATAGTGATCCAGGAGTAGATCATTGGACAGCGGTCAAAATTATCCTTTGGTACCTAAAGAGGACTAAGGAAATATTTATCGGTTATGGAGGTGACAAAGGGTTTGTCATAAAGGGTTACGACAATGCAAGCTTTGACACTGATTCGGATGACTCTGAGTCTCAATCTGGGTACATATTGAAAGTGGGAGCAATTAGCTAGAGTAGCTCCATGCAAAGCATTCTAGACACAGAAGTTTGCAAAATACATACGGATCTGAATGTGGCAGACCCGTTGACTATACTTCTCTCACAAGCAAAACATGATCACACCTTAGTACTCTTTGAGTGTTAATTTATCACATAGCCACGTCAACTAGATTATTGACTCTAGTAAACCCTTTGGGTGTTGGTCACATGGCAATGTGAACTCTGAGTGTTAATCACATAAAGTTGTGAACTATTGGCTTTAAATCACATGGCGATGTGAACTAGATTATTGACTCTAGTGCAAGTGGGAGACTGAAGGAAATATGCCCTAGAGGCAATAATAAAGTTGTTATTTTATATTTCTTTATGTCATGATAAATGTTTATTATTTATGCTAGAATTGTATTAACCGAAAACTTGATACATGTGTGGATACATAGACAATATGTCATGTCCCTAGTAAGACTCTACTAGACTAGCTCGTTAATCAAAGATGGTTAAGTTTCCTGACCATAGACATGTGTTGTCATTTGATGAACGGGATCACATCATTAGGACAATGATGTGATGGACAAGACCCATCAGTTAGCTTAGCATAATGATCGTTTAATTTTACTGCTATTGCTTTCTTCATGTCAAATACATATTCCTTTGACTATGAGATTATGCAACTCCCGGATACCGTAGGAATACCTTGTGTGCTATCAAACGTCACAATGTAACTGGGTGATTATAAAGATGCTCTATAGGTATCTCTGAAGGTGTTTGTTGGGCTGGCATAGATAGAGATTAGGATTTTTCACTCTTAGTATCGGAGAGGTATCTTTGGGCCCTATCGGTAATGCACATCATAATAAGCCTTGCAAGCAATGTGACTAATGAGTTAGTTGCGTGATGATTCATTATGGAACGAGTAACGAGACTTGCGAGTTATGAGATTGAACTAGGTATGAAGATACCGACGATCGAATCTCGGGCAAGTAACATACATATGACAAAGGGAATAACGTATGTTGTCATTACGGTACGACTGATAAAGATCTTCGAAGAATATGTGGGAACCAATATGAGCATCCAGGTTCCGCAGTTGGTTATTAACTGGAGAGGTGTCTCGGTCATGTCTACATAGTTCTCGAACCCGTAGGGTCCGCACGCTTAACGTTCGATGACGATTTTGTATTATATGAGTTATGTGACTTGGTGACCGAATATTGTTCGGAGTCCCAGATGAGATCACGGACTTGATGAGGAGTTTCGAAATGGTCAAGAGGTAAAGATTCATATATAGTACAATGATATTCGGACACCGGAAGTGTTCTAGGGGTATCGGGTACATATCGGGTCATCGGAAGGGGTTCTGGGCATCCCCCCGGCAACTACATGGGCCTAATGGGCCAAGAAGGGGACAGACCAGCTCCTAGGGGGCTGGTGCTCCCCATGCAAGAAAAATAAGGGGGGAAGGAAAGAGGGGAAGAGAGAAAGGAAAGGGAGCAATTCGGCCTCCCCTTCCTTCTCTCCTCCCTCCTCATTCCTTCCCCCTCCGGATGGATATGGATGGTGGAGAGGCCGAATAGGGAGGCGCCCAAGTAGGATTCCTCCTACTTGGGGCACCCCATTGGCGGCCACTCCTCCCCTCCAACCTATATATATGAGTGGGGCACCGCTAGAACACACATCAACAGTTGTTAACCGTGTGCGGCGCCCCGCTCCACAGTTTACGCCTCCGGTCATATTCACGTAGTGCTTAGGCGAAGCCCTGTGCGGATCACTTCACCATCACCATCACCACGCCATCGTGCTGAAAAAACTCTCCCTCGAAAATTTTCTGGATCAAGAGTTCGAGGGACGTCATCGAGCTGAACGTGTGTAGAACTCGGAGGTGCCGTATGATCGGTGCTTGATCGGCTGAATGAGAAGAAGTTCGACTACATCAACCGCGTTGTCAAACGCTTCTGTTTTCGGTCTACGAGGGTACGTCGACAGATTTGCCCCCTATCATTGCTATGCATCTCCTAGATAGATCTTGTGTGAGCGTAGGATTTTTTTTTGAAATTGCATGCTACATAACCCAACATTCACTACTGCTGGATGGTCCAAACGCGGCACTACGATCAGAGACCCTTCGACGAAACTGTGTGCGATGCCATAATCGCAAAATGGTGGTGTAAAACTGTCAAAAAAGGTGCAAAACATTTGCGATGACGGATGCATCAAACACGGTTCAGATTTTAGTTGCGTGTGCGATGCAGGGCATACGGTTCAGTTCAATTAACTGTCTGGGATGAGGAGGAACAAAAGAAATGGGCAGCCAGATGAAGGGGTATGTGATATACAGCATACGGTTCATCAGGATGAACTGTGTGTGATTAGGCAACACAATTGAAACAGTTCAATTGAATAAGATGTGTGTGATACGCCGCAAACAGGTCCGTAATCAGAAATGTGTGCGAAGACCAATAATAATAGAGACGATGGCTGCTAAGAAGCCATGTGATTTGCTCTGTCTACAGTAGAATAACATGTATATATATAACTGAAATAAACACCCAATTACATAAGTGACTATACAGATCATTCTCACACACCTCAATAAACAATTGCATGCATTCTAAAGTAGGAGAAACGATCGTCTAGTCATCTACTTCTTGTGACGCTCCCGCCACTGCTCTGTGGCTCGATCCCTCGTTTGGGGGAGGAAGAAGACGCTTCCTCATGTCAACGATCCTTCTATACATCTCGTAGCCTGTGTACGCGTCCATGGCCGCGTACTTCACATGTTGTTCATCCAATCTCTCATGCCACACACTGTGCCAGGTGTTCTTGTCCTTATTGCTCTCACCCTTTATCTTCATGTAGTAGGGGTCGATGATGGCCGAGGCGAGGTCAACCAGGGAGTTTAGTTTGTTTTTCTCGCTGCCCCAAACCTTGTAGTGGTGTTGGATGTTGACAAGATTCGGGCATTTCAAGTCCGAAACCTTGACCGCTTTTAGATTGTTGGTGGTGTGCACCATAGCGAAACTATAGTCGGAGCTGTTGATAAACCTGGAGAAACGCTCGCAAGGCCTTGTGGCAAGGTGGTAGTGGTAGACGAGGACGTCATGTCACATGCACAACTGGGTGACGGCAACCTTCTGATCCTGCCCGGCACGACCGATGGTGTACTCGAGGTTGAAGCCGACCACTCGGTACTTGTCCTCGGCAAGGAACTACTCCATAGTTTGGATGGAGCTTTCCACCAAGACCGGATCGTTCGTGTACACCACCGACATGGCCTTCCCCCTCACGTGGGTGTCCACTATGTGATGCGTGGTGAACTGCCCGCCATTGTTAGCATCGGCCCCTGGGAGCGCCATTGGAGCCACGGGGAGCACCAAGAACTATTGGATGTCCTCTTTGTATGTATCATCGTGGGTGTGCTTATTGTGTCGTGTGACACGAGAGATATAAGGTAAATGGCCACAGGAATAAATGGGGCCGAGCGGCATGGATTCTCTGCGCGTCCGCATGGCAGTTTTTGCAGCGGGTAACTGCATCATCGCGCCGCGCCTGGTGCAACCGCATGCACACGAACGTGAGTGATTGTGCGTCAGCCCCAAACACTAGCAGTGTGCATGGAGGGACGAGGGCAGAGCACACGGAGGGACGCGAGAGCAGAGCGCGCCGCGGCCGCCTGGACTGCAAGCAACCACACGCATAGAGCAGTTGAATACGCAGGAAATGGTCGCCTACAAGCTGGCCGACAGTTGTGTCGCTGCGTAGAGAGCGGCCGTGTGCCACCACCTCCGTCTAGTCTATAGTCCCCTTTATATTCCGTGCCATACGTTTCCCTCAAATTTAACCAACAAAATGTTAATGCATGTTATAAAAATTATATAATTGGAAACTATGTTCAAATACGAATCCAACTATATAATATTTAGCGACATGCATTTGTATTTTATTAGTTAAATCATATCTATAAACCAGGACAGGGGTATAGTAGGTAATTAAATCGCAAATATTTTTTTTAATCGTATGTGTATGTGGCCTTTCGTCCTCCTCTCGCACATCTTGTCACCACACGCTCCGCCATCGGTGCCCGTCGGCAGCTGTTGTCGACCATTGTTGCCCCCACACCACTGTCAAAAGCGAGGGCCATCGCCCGCTCTGCCGCCGCGACCCGAAGGCGAGAAGTGGCCGTCGTTGCCGCCACCCCACCGCCGGCCAACGTGGCCATCACCCGCTCCGCCACCGCGGCCCGAAGGCGGGATGTGGTGGTCGTGGCCGCCACCCCATCGTCGGCCGCCGTGGCCGCCAGCCCACCGTCGACCGCCGGGGTCATCACCCGCTCCGCCATCGCCGCCTGAAGGCGGGAGGCGGAGGTGGATGCCCGCACGTGCGTCAGCAACCTTGCACGCTACACCGAGTTCCTGCGGGAGGAGGAGGAGCTCCTCGTCGAGCATGCAAAGAGCCTTACTGCCGCCGTGGCCACAGCACACACCGCCTCAGAGGCGAGGAATCAGGGGATCTACGAGGAGAACCACCGCTTCGAGAGGGGTCGCCTGGAGCGGCAGAGGGCGTTCGAGGTGAGCGTCGCTGAAGCTGCAACATCGGCAGGCACCGTATTGCCGTTGCCCAGCTCGTCCGTAGTCTCCTCCTCCTCCGCCTCTTACTGAGCGCACTCGGCAGAGGAGAGGCAACCTTAAGTTGTACAAAGGCCCTACGCAGTACTAGGAGTAGTAGTATTTAGGGGCTATTTTGTTCAGTTCATCTGACTATAGATGTGGTGGAACTGTACAATGTACTTAAAATTAGCTAGTATATATAGTTGAACTAGCTATTTCAGTACGTGGTTGGCAACAATTGGGGGAAATCTTGGTCGGTTCAGCTGTCGAGTTGAACTATTTGTATAAATTATGAATGAATCTATGCTTAATTACTGAATTTTAGTTGCAAAAATTAGATACTGCGAGTTATTTTTAGCTTCATATTTTGAAAAATCGCAGTGTTACAAGGTTGGAAAATGGCAATGTTACTAGATCAAGAAATGTCAATCTTTCCATTTTGACAAATGGCAACATACCCAATATGACAGATGCAAATCTTACCAAATTGTTTGTAAGTGGTTGCACATGGGTCATCCAAAAGAAGCGTTTGCGTTGAAGAGATGCACAAATCTTGCTCTCACTTTGCATACGGTGTTCTATCTAAAACGTTTGCGATCAAGATCCGCAAAAATCCTTCTCGGCAAATTTTCCGTTGGCTTCCTAGGGAAGCTCTCGGTTTGCATACGGGTGTTCTAACTAAAACGTTTGCGATGAGTGTTTATATTTAAAAACCATTGACGTTTTTTTCAAAAGAAAATCGTTTGATAAGTCTATGCATTAAGAGAGAAAAACGCAAGTTTGCTCAAACCATATCTTTCATCCAGTCATACTGCGAATTTATATTCATATGATCAAGATAGAGTATTAAACCCAAGAAAAAACTACTTCCGGCGGCGGCGGAGGCGGCGTGCCGCGCCGTCATTGTCGTTGTCGTCCTCCGGGATGCCGTTGTTGACGGCAGAGGCCCATGCCACTGAGGGGGGCGCGCACACGGATAGGAAGGCGGGTGGCCATGGAAGTCAAAGGGCTCGCTTCCCAATGAGAATCTGTAGCATACAGCTGCCACGCTTCCCGGTGAGCCTGCACATTCAAGGACAGCTTGCACGTCTCTCAGTCAGCCTAAGCACCGGACTGCGCTCGCACGCCTCTCATTCAGTCAAGGTCAAGCAGCTGTCTGCATGACACCTCCTACATCCAATAAAACCAAGACATGTGGCATCACGTGAATGGTTAACAGAACGCACATAGTTTGAATTATACAAACGTTTGAGATATTAAAGTCGCAGCTATTTTTTCAAAGTTCCTTTGTTGGCTGTCATTATTCGAGTAAGCCATCTCTCAAAATGGACACGAAAAATACCACAGCATGTCGGGTGCCATTCCATGATAGCATGCCAAGTTACATCAATTTCAGACGAGTTTTGGATTTACTAGAATTTAAAAATAAAGTATCTCAACATTTTGCTAGCAATCAATGGTGCTCTGGTGTTAGAAATTCATTCCCATTTCTTGCATGGGAGCTAAGCATGCACCCAAGGACACATATTTGATTTTTCAACCAATTTATATGCACTGGAGTAGGTGCATGTAGTTCAAATTTGAATTATGGACATAAATGCATTGAAAACACAGTTAATGCATAAAAATGTCCAAACGAACCCCAAAAAATCACAAAAAATTGACACAACACTCCTGTTGTTCTATGTTGACATGAGAAAAGTTTTGAAAGCAATAAGAGGCAATGGATATCGTTTCGTCCCCAATGGTGGGACGTTCCCTATCGAAACCATCATGCTTGTTGTGAGAAGCTGTGGTTTGTGAGAAGCATATACCCAAACCTGCCTCAAATGGGACAAAAAAATTTACCATGGCTTGTTGATGCTGCTCCATGATAGCATGCCAAGTTTCGTGAATTTCAGACGAGTTTTGGATTTAATAGAATTTAAAAACCAGGTATCTCAATGTTTGGGGCCGAGTGACGGCGGCAGGGTGTTTAACATTCATTCCTATTTCTTGCATGGGACCTAGGCATCCAACCAAGGACACAGATTTGAATTTTTTAGCCAATTTATATGCATTAGAGCATGTGCATGTAGTTCAAATTTGAATTATGCACACGAATGCATTGAAAACTCAGTTAATGTATAAAAATGTCCAAGCGAACCCTGAAAAATCCCAAAAATTGACACAACACTCCTGTTATTCTATGTTGACACAAAAAAAAATTGAAATTGAGAAGAGGCAACGGATATCGTTTCGTCCAGAAAGGTGAAACGTTCCCTACCGAAACCATCACACTTGTTGTGAGAAGCTCTGGTTTATGAGAAGCTTATACCCAAACCTGCCCCGAATGGGACAAAAAATTTTACCACGACATGTTGATGCCGCTCCATGATAGCATATAGTTGCATGTTCACTGCAGATAAAGGTCTAGCAATTCAAACATCATTCATTGCCGCTTTGATCCCATTATGTAATTCAAATCAAGATGAAAAATCAAGTAGGTCACACACAGTTTATTATCATCAACCATGTGAGATGCAGCACAAAATATCCTGGAGCATCTTTGGTGTATAGTACGCCTATGGCTTACGCGAGATGGTGCGTCGGCTACAGTCCACAACCAGAGTCTCAAGCACACTAGCTCGCTCCCCAAATATCATTTCATTGTTCAACCGTTGCTAGTGAAAGATGGGCACGTGGACTCGCGTCGTGAGTGCAACTTTGGTGGCCCACTCCAACAAGAGCGCGACCACAGCCGCCATGCGCATGCTAACAAGGTGCATGAGTGCAGCCGCAATCTGCGACTGGGCGGCCAAGGCAGCCCAAACGGCCGCTATTGCTTCTCAGGTGGCGGCAACAACATCTGCCTCGTGGATAGCAACTGGTGAGAGCAACACAATAGTTGTCCGTTCTGCAGCGGTGGACTTACCCTGATGGAGTCTGCCCACGACCATGTTGAGGCCTCCCACGCCCAGCTCGTGGCGGTCACTGCACAAATCGAACGAAGCTTCCCCGACAACGGTCGACAACCCACGGCTGAAGAGTTGGCAATCACCGAGAGCGTTCGAGAAGCCGTCCGTTCCTCCACCGCATACCTTGCGACGAGGGAGCCCGTCCAATCCCAGATCATGGCCACCCACGCCCAGCTCATGGCGGCCTTTTCCAAAGATATGGCGGACACGGATGGAGAGATGCTTGCCGAGTATGGTGTGATGGATGCCATGGATCCCCTTCCCCAGGAGACCGTCGGGTGCGAGCTGGACATGGAGGCGGCGGGGGAGATCGACGAGCACCAGCCGTAGTACTAGTACTCTTTGTTTTGTTTAATTAAAAGTGTCGGTCATTAATTTGTTAGAGTAATGTTTAGGTCAGCTAGCTCTTTTTAATTGTTGAACTTGCTTGATTAAGAAGTGTGGGTGTGCTGTAGTCTCCTTTGTGTACCCAAATTATGCAATGTCGTGGATGACCACTGTAACTAGGGAAATTCGAACCAAAAGTTTTGACGTTCAAACTCATCTCACACGGGTTAAGCTATCTGAATCGTTTGTGATGTTCACATATCGTACACAGTTCTGAATAAGGAACTGTGTCTGATGACACTTTGCGCGCCAGTTTTTTCGCTGAAGCGATTCCAAATTTTCGGCTTTCGCGGAAATATCTAACTCCCCTCCCCCTCCCCCTTACCAAAAGCCACATTTCCCTGTTTCTGCCTTCCTTTCCAAGTTGAAACCTTCACTCCTTGCTTGTAGCACCGCCTCCTCGCCAGCGACCCTCCTTCACGCTGCTCGGCCTCATCTATCCAGGCAGGTAATCCAGACCCGACACCCATCCTCCTCCTCCTTCCACATCCCACATGCCCCAACCACCGGCGCGAGCACGACACCTTCCACCCAAATCGCCGACTCCTCCACCAAATAAGCGCGGCCCTAAGCCATGGTGCATGCAGTATAACCAGGATCTCAAGGAGCATTTGGCAACGGAGAAGCAAATTGCAGCCGCACGCGCGGATGAGGTTGTGATGGCTGCCATTCGTGCCGACCCCCAGATCTTGGAGGAGCACCTTGCCATTTGCTAGCTACGCCAATTAAGCATGCTCGGTTTACCTGTTGTGTGTGTTGCTCCTGCCTTTCCTTCACAAATTCTAGTGAATTGTGCTATCTAATTTTATCGTGCAATCCGTTGCTCTAGTGTATATGTTCTATATGTCGTGTAGTGTGGTGCTCACTTATTAATTGTTTTGTTAATTATTTGTCATCTTCAGTTAACTGTTTGGTTCAATTCTGCAAATGTGATGTTCAAATCTTTAGGCTGCAATTTTGTATTGTCTTCCATGTGAGAAATAAATCGAGTTTGTCTTTACAAAATACATGAGAAACGAATACAATTGCTACATTTCCAGGTTGTCAAGCATGCTTGGTTTGGTCATACATTGTGCAATGTGGTGCTTAGTTAAAGTTTGGTTCATTTGTGTTGTGGTGTTTGGTTAACTGTTTGGTTCAATTCTGCAATGCGATGTTCAATAGTTGTGGGCGAATTCTGTTATTGTATACCATGTGAGAAATAAATTGAATTTGGCTATAGTAAATACATGAGAAACAAATACAATTGCTATATTTCAAAGTTGTTAAGCATGCTTGGTTTGATTAACTGTCTGATCTTCTATTACGAGTATGTTATATTGTGCAATGTGGTGCTCAGTTAATGTTTGGTTCATTTGTGGTGGTGTTTAGTTAACTGCTTGGCTGAATTCTGCAATGCGATGTCCAATTGTCGTGGGTAGAATTTTGTATTGTTGTGCATGTGAGGAATAAATCAAATTTGGATGCACTTAATAGATGAGAAACATATACAAGTGCTATATTTCCTAGTTCTTAATCATGGTTGGTTTGGATAAATGGGTTTTCCATGTGGCTTGAATTAATCTGATGAATCTGCAATGTGCTTATTTTTCATCAATATATTTTACTGATAGCATGCGAACCCTTACTTAACCTGATGACTAACTACATTATATGTGTTGCAGGGAAACAATGGGAAGCACTAAGGTTTACAATCAAGGTTAGCACGTGCATGGTCCGTTGTCTAATAGCACATTATTGTGCAATTGCAGGAACCATTCTAATATTTAGCTTTTTAACAATTTGGTCTTGCATATGTAGGTCCTCCTGTCAGAGGTTTTGACCCACTGTTCGACCCTTTTTGCATATGGGGAAATGAGTTGTCCATGAATATCAATCAAACCAAGAAACTCGAGAAGATTGTTAGGATAAAGAAATTAGCGACAAAAAACAACAAGATCTTTGTATGCACAATGATGAAGACATCAGTTCACTACAAGATGGTACTGACTATTATGCCTTGCCTTTTTTATTCCTTTGCCCCATTTCCAATATAGAGAAGATATTTATGCACATCCTTGTTTTCAGGCCTTTCCAAAGCAGTTCACTGATGATTATCTCTCAAACCACCTGTATGGTCAGGAGGCGAGGAAGGTTTTCATACAACCCCCATGGTTCAATATTGAAGTGTTTCTGAAGAGGACGACGGACCGACGGTCAGTCATCCACAGACACTGGCCTAAAGTTGCAAAGACCTTCAACATGAATGAAGGATCAATATTCGCCTTCCGCTTCAGCAGTTTTCTACATGAGATGCATCTATCTATATACCGTCTATGATGCTAATTTCGACAGGTTCTACATGTTGCATGGGAAACTTGGTGCTGGTGCAATTGTGTAATGGGGTAGTTGAGTCCTGAAGCTATATCATGTTGTACTCTGATGTATTTCAATTATGAAATTTTGCTTCCTTAATATGGAAATGAAATATATTATGGGCTTAATATGAATGTCAATTAGATTAATAAATGGATTATTAATAATAGGGCAATTAGCCTGCTAATGGTGAATTAGCCTGCTAATTGGGTTTTGCTATTGCAAACGGTTATTGAAAAAATATCATGGGCGATGACCTCAAGCAACGCACACAGTTTCTAGGAATAAACCGTGTTGGATCAATGAACAATCACACACGACTTTCTCTTGAAAACTGTTTGCGTTAGGCCACTTTGCGCAAACGTTTACCACATAAAAACTGTGTGTGATGGACAACCCTTGACACACTGCTTCTTCTATGCACCATGTGTGATGCATTCAATAATGCAAAAGATATAATTGCTAATATCGTGTGCAATGGCAACGCTATCACAAACGATTTAACGAGAAAAATTGTGTCTGATGTACATGTGAACAGCAATGTTTACCTTGGAGCGACTGTGTGGGATGTACATACGAAGGGAAACGTTTAGCGGGGACTGACTATGTGGGATGTATGTGCGATCGGAAACAATTTCGCCTATATAATTGTATTTTGTAGCTCTATTGTACGTATTTCCGTATTTGAGCGCTCACCGGTCGCACACGACCTCATTTTGCCGACCGTGTGTGCCAGGAGGGCACATCCCCGACGGTTTCTGGGTCATGTAGGAAGGACTCCCCTATCGCCCACACTCACTAGGCGACGGTTCCAAATGCCGTCACGGAAAGGGGTTAAAAGTTGTTTGTATAGCATCGACGCGTATTAGTGATTTACCACTATCGTTTTGGGGTTATGCATTAGAGACAACTGCATTCATGTTAAATAGGACACTATCTAAATCCGTTGAGATGACACCATATGAACCGTGGTTTGGAAAGAAACCTAAGTTGCCGTTTCTTAAAGTTTGGGGTTGCGATGCTTATGTAAAAAAACTTCAGCCTGATAAGCTCGAACACAGATCAGAGAAGTGCGTCTTCATATGATACCCAAAAGAAATTGTTGGGTACACCTTCTATCACAGATCCGAAGGCAAGATCTTTGTTGCTAAGAATGGATCCTTTCTAGAGAAGGAGTTTCTCTCGAAAGAAGTGAGTGGGAGGAAAGTAGAACTTGATGAGGTAATTGTACCTTCTCTCGAATTGGGAAATAGATCATTACAGAAAACCGTTCCCGTGATGCCTACACCAAGTAGTGAGGAAGTTATTGATGATGATCATGAACCTTCAGATCAAGTTACTATCGAACCTTGTAGGTCAACCAGAGTACATTCTGCAATAGAGTGGTACCGTAATCCTGTTCTGGAAGTCATGTTACTGGAACATAACGAACCTACGAACTATGCGGAAGCGATGATGAGCCCAGATTCCGCGAAATGGCTTGAGGCCATGAAATCTAAGATGGGATCCATGTATGAGAACAAAGTATGGACTTTGGTTGACTTACCCGATGATAGGCAAGCCATAGAGAATAAATGGATCTTCAAGAAGAAGACTGACGCTGATGGTAATGTTACTGTCTACAAAGCTCGGCTTGTCGTAAAAGGTTTTTGAGAAGTTCAAGGAGTTGACTACGATGAGACCTTCTCACCCGTAGTGATGCTTAAGTCTGTCCGAATCATATTAGGAATTGCCGCATTTTATGATTATGAAATCTGGCAAATGGACGTCAAAACTGCATTCCTTCATGGATTTCTTAAAGAAGAGTTGTATATGATGCAACCAGAAGGTTTTGTCGATCCTAAAGGTGCTAACAAAGTGTGCAAGCTCCAGTGATCCATTTATGGACTGGTGTAAGCATCTCGGAGTTGGAATATACGCTTTGATAGTGTGATCAAAGCATATGGTTTTATACAGACTTTTGAAGAAGCCTGTATTTACAAGAAAGTGAGTGGGAGCTCTGTAGCATTTCTAGTATTATATATTGATGGCATATTGTTGATTGGAAATGATATAGAATTTCTAGATATCATAAAAGGATACTTGAATAAGATTTTTTCAATGAATGACCTCGGTGAAGCTGCTTATATATTGGGCATCAAGATCTATAGAGATAGATCAAGACACTTAATTGGACTTTCACAAAGGACATATCTTGATAAAGTTTTGAAGAAGTTCAAAATGGATCAGTCAAAGAAAGGGTTCTTGCCTGTGTTACAAGGTGCGAAGTTGAGTTAGACTCAATGCCCGACCACTGCAGAAGATAGAGAGAAAATGAAAGTCATTCTGTATGCCTCAGTCATAGATTCTATCATGTATGCAATGCTATGTACCAGACCTGATGTGTGCCTCGCTATAAGTTTAGCAGGGAGGTACCAATGTAATCTAGGAGTGGATCGCTGGACAGCGGTCAAGAACATCCCGAAGTACCTGAAAAGGACTAATTATATGTTTCTCATTTATGGGGGTGACAAAGAGCTCATCATAATTGGTTACGTCGATGCTAGCTTTGACATTGATCTAGATGACTCTAAGCCGCAAACTGGATATGTATTTATATCGAATGGTGGAGTTGTCAGTTGGTGCAGTTCCGATCGAAGCATTGTGGCGGGATCTATGTGTGAAGCGGAGTACATAGCTGCTTCGGAAGCAGCGAATGAAGGAGTCTGGATGAAGGAGTTCATATCCGGTCTAGGTGTAATAGCTAGTGCATCGGGCCCAATGAAAATCTTTTGTGACAAAACTGGAGCAATTTCCTTGGTGAAGGAATCCAGATTTCACAAGAGAACCAAACACATCAAGAGACGCTTCAACTCCATCCGTGATCAAGACAAGGAGGGAGACATAGAGATTTGCAAAATACATACGGATCTTAATGTGGCAGAACCGTTGACTAAACCTCTTCCACGAGCAAAACATGATCAGCACCAAGACTCCATGGGTGTTAGAATCATTACAATGTAATATAGATTATTAACTCTAGTGCAAGTGGGAGACTGAAGGAAATATGCCCTAGAGGCAATAATAAAGTTGTTATTCATATTTACTTATATCATGATAAATGTTTATTATTCATGCTAGAATTGTATTAACTGGAAACTTGATACATGTGTGAATACATAGACAAAACTCAGTGTCCCTAGTATGCCTCTACTAGACTAGATCGTTAATCAAAGATGGTTAAGTTCCCTAACCATAGACATGTGTTGTCATTTGATGAACGTGATCACATAATTAGGAGAATGGTGTGATGGACAAGACCCATCCGTTAGCTTAGCGTAATGATCGCTAAGTTTTATTGCTATTGCTTTCTTCATGGCTTATACATATTCCTTTGACTATGAGATTATGCAACTCCTGAATACCAGAGGAAAACCTTGTGTGCCATCAAACGTTACAACATAACTGGGTGATTATAAAGATGCCCCGGTATCTCCGAAGGTGTTTGTTGGGTTGGCATAGATCAAGATTAGGATTTGTCACTCTGAGTATCAAAGAGGTATCTTTCGGCCCTCTCGGTAATGCACATCATGATAAGCCCTGCATGAAATGTGGATAATGAGTTAGTTGCGAGATGATGCATTACAGAATGAGTAAGGTGACTTGCCGGTAATGAGATTGAACTAGGTATGAAGATACCGGCCATCGTATCTCGGGCAAGTAACATACCAAATCACAAAGGGAATGACATATGTTGTCATAACGGTTTGACCGATAAAGATCTCTGTAGAATATGTGGGAACCAATATGAGCATCTAGGTTCCACTGTTGGTTATTGACCAGAGAGGTGTCTCGGTCAGGTCCACATAATTCTCGAACCCGTAGGGTCCGCACGCTTAACGTTCGATGACGATTTATATTATGAGTTATGTGTTTTGGTGACCGAAGATTGTTTGGAGTCCCGGATGAGATCATGGACATGACGAGGAGTCTAGAAATGGTCTAGAGGTAAAGATTGATATATTGGACAATAGTATTCAGACACCGGAAGTCTTTCAGAATCTATCGGGTACATATCGGAGTACCGGGGGGGGGGGGTTACCGGAACCCCCTGGGGGAACATATGGGCCATATGGGCCATAGGAGGGAGGCAGGCCAGCCCACAAGGGGTGGCGCACTCCCCCCCAAGGGAGGAGTCCGAATTGGACTAGGGGAGGGGGCGCCCCCCCCCTTTCCTTCTCCTTCTCCCTCTTCTTCCTCATTTCCCCTTCAGGTAAAGGAAAGGGGGGCCGAATTGGACTAGGATCCCAAGCGGGACTCCTCCCACTTGGAGCGCCCCTAGGCTAGCCTCCTCCCCTCTCCCTCCTTTATATAAGGGGGGCGGGGGGGGGGGGGGACACCTCTAAGGCACATCAATTGTTCTTAGCCGTGTGCGCTTCCCCCCTCCACCGTTTACTCCTCTATTCATATTGTCGTAGTGCTTAGGCGAAGCCCTGCACGGATCACTTCACTATCACCATCACCACGCCATCGTGCTGACGAAACTCTCCATCGACACTTTGTTGGATCAAGAGTTCGAGGGATGTCATCAATCTGAACATGTGCAGAACTCGGAGGTGTCGTACGTTCGGACTTGATCAGTTGAATCGAGAAGACGTCCGACTACATCAATTGTGTTAAACTAACGCTTCCGCTTTTGGTCTATGAGGGTACATGGACACACTCTCCCCCTCTTGTTGCTATGCATCTCCTAGATAGATCTTGCGTGATCGTAGGATTTTTTTTGTAGTTTCATACTATGTTCCCCAACGGTTTTTGATTAGAGAAGAGAACATAAACGGTTCAACTTAACAAGATGTGTGTGATACGCGGCAAACAGGCTCGGAGGTTAATTTGCGAACAAGTACACAGAGGTTAATTTGACATACATAACTTATAAGTTTCATAGGAATCATATCACTTTTTTTTGAAAAACATTTAATTGCATTGAATGTATGTAGTGCTTCGTCTTATTAGCTGAATTAACCTCGAGGTCCATGTTTTGAAAACATGTCATAAAGTAACAGGATAGACCTTCATTCAAGCCAATCAACATGTGTTCAAAAAACAAAAAATATCAAAAAATAACGAGATAGACCTTCTTCAAGCAAATCAACATGTATTCAAAAAACAAAAAATGTAAAAAATTACAAAACAAGGACCTCGAGGTTAATTCAACTAATAGGAGGGAGCACTATATACATTTAAGACAATTAAATATTTACAGTGACCCATCCCATCAGTTAATTTAACATCGAGGCCACTTCCCATCCGGTCACCCATCTGATGACTACTCAAGCCTTAGCAAAGTTAACTTGGGAGTTCTGTTAGATGAGCTATCGGTAGGGAAGCTGGTCCTTGCTGCTGTTGGATCGCTCTTTGCATCCTTTATTGCACACCCGGATAACTCACTGTTGCCGCCCAATGGTTAATGCCACGCCCCCAGCGAATATAGAAGCTTCCCTGCATTAGATGAGTGGCAAACGGTTAATCAAGAAGAACTATTTGTGATGATGCAGAACAACAGAAACAGGCAGCCAGATGAGGATGTGTGCGATATATGATATACAGTTCACTAGGATGAACTGTGTGTGATTAGGCAACCCAATAGAAAAGGTTCAACTTAACAAGATGTGTGTGATACGCCTTAGAGAATGGTTGTGTGCTACTACCGCCGTCTTGGTCTATTATGTTGGGGAACATAGCATGCAATTTTTAAAAAAATCCTACGCTCACGCAAGATCTATCTAGGAGATGAATATCAACGAGAGGGGGAGAGTGTGTCCATGTACCTTCGTAGACCGAAAGTGGAAGCGTTTGACAACACGGTTGATGTAGTCGAACTTCTACTTGTTCCGACCCATCAAGCACCGAACGTACAACACCTCCGAGTTCTGCACACGTTGAGCTCGATGACGTCCCTCGAATTCTTGATCCAGCAAAGTGTCGGGGGAGAGTTTCGACAGCACGACGACGTGGTGACAGTGATGGTGCAGTGATCTGCGTAGGGCTTCGCCTAAGCACTACGTGAATATGACCGAAGGCGTAAACTGTGGAGGGGGGGGGGGTGCCGCACATGGCTAACAACTGTTGGTGTGTGTTCTAGCGGTACCCCCCTCATATATATAGGGTTGAGGGGAGGAGAGGCAGCCAAGGGGGCGCCCCAAGTAGGAGGAATCCTGCTTGGGCGCCTCCCTATTCGGCCTCCCCCCTTCCATATTCATCAGGAGAGGGAAGGAAGGAGGTGGGAGGAGAGAAGGAAGGGGGAGGCCGAATCTATCCCCTACCTTGCTCTCTTCCCCTCTTTCCTTCCCCCTTATTTTGGCCTAGATGGGGCGCACCAGCCCCCTAGGGGCCGGTCTCTCCCCTTCTTGGCCCATTAGGCCCATATAGTTAGCCGGGGGATGCCCGGAACCCCTTCCGATGACCCGATACGTACCCGGTACCCCCGGAACACCTCCGGTGTCCGAATACTATCGTCCTATATATGAATCTTTACCTCTCGACCATTTTGAGACTCCTTGTCATGTCCGTGATCTCATTCGGGACTGTGAACAACATTCAATCACCAAATCACATAACTCATATAATACAAAATTGTCATCGAACGTTAAGCGTGCGGACCCTACGAGATCGAGAACTATGTAGACATGACCGAGACACCTCTCCGGCCAATAACCAATAGCGGAACCTGGATGCTCATATTGGTTCCAACATATCCTACGAAGATCTTTATCGGTCAAACCGTAAATACAACATACGTTATACCCTTTGTCATTGGTATGTTACTTGCCCGAGATTTGATCGTCGGTATATTCATACCTAGTTCAATCTCGTTACCGGCAAGTCTCTTTACTCGTTCCGTAATGCATCCCGCAACTAAATCATTACTCACATTGCCTGCAAGGCTTATTATGATGTGCATTACCGAGAGGGCCAAGAGATACCTCTCCGATACTCGGAGTGACAAATCCTAATCTCAATCTATGCCAACCGAACAAACACCGTCGGAGATACCTGTAGAGCATCTTTATAATCACCTAGGTACGTTGTGATGTTTGATAGCACATAAGGTATTCCTCCTGTATCCGGGGGTTGCATAATCTCATAGTCAAAGGAATATGTATATGACATGAAGAAAGCAATAGCAATAAAACTAAACGATCAATATTCTCAGCTAACCGATGGGTCTTGTCCATCACATCATTCTCCTAATGATGTGATCCCATTCATCAAATGACAACACATGTCTATGGTTAGGAAACTTAACCACCTTTGATTAACAAGCTAGTCTAGTAGAGGCTTACTAGGGACACGGTGTTTTGTCTATGTATCCACACATGTATCAAGTTTCCGGTTAATACAATTCTAGCATGAATAATAAACATTTATCATGATATAAGGAAATTTAAAATAACAACTTTCTTATTGCCTCTAGGGCATATTTCCTTCAGTCTCCCACTTGCACTAGAGTCAATAATATGGTTCACATCACCATGTGATTTCACACCAATAGTTCACATCTTAATGTGATTAACACCCATAGTTCACATCGCTGTGTGACCAACACCCAAAGGGTTTACTAGAGTAAATAATCTAGTTCACATCGCTTATGTGATTAACAGCCAAGGAGTACTAAGGTATGATCATGTTTTGCTTGTGAGAGAAGTTTAGTCAACGGGTCTGCCACATTCAGAACCGTATGTATTTTGCAAATTTCTATGTCTACAATGCTATGCATGGAGCTGCTCTAGCTAATTGCTCCCACTTTCAATATGCATCCAGATTGAGACACCGAGTCATCTAGATTAGTGTCAAAGCTTGCATCGACGTAACCCTTTACGACGAACTCTTTGTCACTTCCATAACCGAGAAATATTTCCTTAGTCCTCTTTAGGTACCTAAGGATAATTTTGACCGCTGTCCAGTGATCTACTCCTGGATCACTATTGTACCCCCTTGCCAAGCTCATGGCAAGGCACACAACAGGTCCGGTACATAGCATGGCATACTTTATAGAACCTATGACTGAGGCATAGGGAATGACTTTCATTCTCTCTCTATATTCTGCCATGGTTGGGTTTTGAGTCTTACTCAACTTCACACCTTGTAACACAGGCAAGAACCCTTTCTTTGACTAATCCATTTTAACTGCTTCAAAACTTTATCAAGGTATGTGCTTTGTGAAAGTCCTATGAAGTGTCTTGATCTATCTCTATAGATCTTGATGCCCAATATATAAGCAGCTTCACTGAGGTCTTTCATTGAAAAATTCTTATTCAAGTATCCTTTTATGCTATCCAGAAATTCTGTATCATTCCCGATCAACAATATGTCATCCACATATAATATCAGAAATGCTACAGGGCTCCCGCTCACTTTCTTGTAAATACAGGCTTCTCAAAAAGTCTGTATAAAACCATATGCTTTGATCACCTAATCAAAGCATATATTCCAACTCTGAGATGCTTGCACCAGTCCATAAATGGATCACTGGAGCTTGCACACTTTGTTAGCATCTTTAGGATTGACAAAACCTTCTATTTGCATCATATACAACTCTCCTTTTAGAAGTCCATAAAGGAATGTAGTTTTGACATCCATTTGCCAGATTTCACAATCATAAAATGTGGCAATTGCTAGCATGATTCGGACAGACTTAAAAATCGCTACAAGTGAGAAGGTCTCATTGTAGTCAACTCCTTGAACTTGTTGAAAATCTTTCCCAACAAGTCGAGCTTTCCCAACAGTAACATTACCATCAGCGTCAGTCTTGTTCTTGAAGATCCATTTATTCTCTATGGTTTGCCGATCATCGGGCAAGTCAACCAAAGTCCATACTTTGTTCTCATACATGGGTCCTATCTCAGATTTCATGGCCTCAAGCCATTTTGCGGAATCTGGGCTCATCATTGCTTCCTGATAACCCACAAGTGTAGGGGATCGCAACAGCTTTCGAGGGTAGAGTATTCAACCCAAATTTATTGATTCGACACAAGGGGAGCCAAAGAATATTCTTAAGTATTAGCAGTTGAGTTGTCAATTCAACCACACCTGGATAACTTAGTATCTGCAGCAAAGTATTTAGTAGCAAAGTAGTATGATAGTAATGGAAACAGTGGCAAAAGTAAAGATAATAGTTTGGTAGGAATTGTAACAATAGCAATGGAAAAGTAAATAAGCAAAGCACAATATGTGAAAATCTTGTGGGCATCGGATCAGTGATGGATAATTATGTCGGATGTGATTCCTCATGTAATAGCTATAACATAGGGTGACACAGAACTGGCTCCAATTCATCAATGTAATGTAGGCATGTATTCCGAATATAGTCATACGTGCTTATGGAAAAGAACTTGCATCACATCTTTTGTCCTACCCTCCCGTGGCAGCGGGGTCCTAGTGGAAACTAAGGGATATTAAGGCCTCCTTTTAATAGAGTACCTGACTAAAGCATTAACACATAGTGAATACATGAACTCCTCAAACTACGGTCATCACCGAGAAGTATCCCGATTATTGTCACTTCGGGGTTGTCGGATCATAACACATAATAGGTGACTATAGACTTGCAAGATAGGATCGAGAACTCACATATATTCATGAAAACATAATAGGTTCAGATCTGAAATCATGGCACTCGGGCCCTAGTGACAAGCATTAAGCATGGCAAAGTCATAGCAACATCAATCTCAGAACATAGTGGATACTAGGGATCAAACCCTAACAACTAACTTGATTACATGGTAAATCTCATCCAACCCATCACCGTCCAGCAAGTCTACGATGGAATTACTCACGCACGGTGGTGAGCATCATGAAATTGGTGATGGAGGATGGTTGATGATGACGATGGAGACAAATCCCCCTCTCCGGAGCCCCGAATGGACTCCACGTCAGCCCTCCCGAGAGAGATTAGGGCTTGGCGGCGGCTCCATATCGTAAAACACGATGAAACTTTCTCTCTGATTTTTTTTCTCCGCGAAATGGAATATATGGAGTTGGAGTTGAGGTCGGTGGAGCGTCAGGCGGCCCACGAGACAGGGGGCACGCCCAGGGGGAGGGCGCCCCCCACCCTCGTGGACAGGGTGTGGGCCCCCTGGCCTTGATTTTTTCGCTAGTATTTTTTTATATTTTCCAAAACTTATCTCCATGGATTTTCAGGTCATTCCGAGAACATTTGTTTTCTGCACAATAAACAACATCATGGCAGTTCTGCTGAAAATAGCGTCAGTCCGGGTTAGTTTCATTCAAATCATGCAAGTTAGAGTTCAAAACAAGGGCAAAAGTGTTTGGAAAAGTAGATACGGTGGAGATGTATCATCTCCCCCAAGCTTAAACCTTTGCTTATCCTCAAGCAATTCAGTTGCTAAACTGAAAGTGATAAAGAAAAACTTTTACAAACTCTGTTTGCTCTTGTTGTTGTAAATATGTAAAGCCAGCATTCAAGTTTTTAGCAAGTATTATGAACTAACCATACTCACAATAACACCTAGGTCTCACAATTACTCATATCAATTGCATAATCAGCTAGCGAGCAATAATAATAAAACTCGGATGACAACACTTTCTCAAAACAATCATAATATGATATAACAAAATGGTATCTCGCTAGCCCTTTCTGAGACCGCAAAACATAAATGCAGAGCACCTTTAAAGATCAAGGACTGAGTAAACATTGTAATTCATGGTAAAAGAGATCCAGTCAAGTCATACTCAATATAAACCAATAGTAATGAATACAAATGACAGTCTGCTCTCTAGAGGGTGCTTTTTAATAAAAGGTGATGACTCAACATTAAAGTAAATAGATAGGCCCTTCGCAGAGGGAACCAGGGATTTGTAGAGGTGCCAGAGCTTGATTTTAAAATAGAGATGAATAACATTTTGAGCGGCATACTTTCACTGTCAACGCAATAACTATGAGATGGCGATATCTTCCATACTACATGCATTATAGGCGGTTCCCAAACAGAATGGTAAAAGTTTATACCCCCCCACCACCAACAAGCATCAATCCATGACTTGCTCGAAACAACGAGTGCCTCCAACTAACAACAACCCTGGGGGAGTTTTGTTTAATTATTTTGATTTGCTTTGATCTTTTTGGATCATGGGACTGGGCATCCCGGTTACCGGCCCTTTCTCATGAATGAGGAGCGGAGTCCACTCCTCTTGAGAATAACCCACCTAGCATGGAAGATATAGGCAGCCCTAGTTGAAACATGAGCTGCTCGAGCATACAAAACAGAATTTCATTTGAAGGTTTGGAGTTTGGCACATACAAATTTACTTGGAACGGGAGGTAAATACCGCATATAGGAAGGTATGGTGGACTCATATGGAATAACTTTGGGGTTTAAGGATTTTGGATGCACAAGTAGTATTCCCGCTTAGTACAGGTGAAGGCTAGCAAAAGACTGGGAAGCGACCAACTGAGAGAGCGACAACAGTCATGAACATGCATTAAAATGAATTCACACCGAGTACAAGCATGAGTAGGATATAATCCACCATGAACATAAATATCATGAAGGCAATGCTGATTTGTTTCAACTACATGCGTGAACATGTGCCAAGTCGAGTCACTCAATTCATTCAAAGGAGGATACCATCCCATCATACCACATCACAATCATTTTAATAGCATGTTGGCACGCAAGGTAAACCATTATAGCTCATAGCTAATCAAGCATGGCACAAGCAACTATAATCTCTAAATGTCATTGCAAATATGTTTACTTCATAATAAGCTGAATCAGGAATGATGGACTCATCATATTTACAAAAAACAAGAGAGGTCGAGTTCATACCAGCTTTTCTCATCTCAATAAGTCCATCATATATCGTCATTATTGCCTTTCACTTGCACGACCGAACGATGTGTATAATAATAATAGTGCACGTGCATTGGACTAAGCTGTAATCTACAAGTATTCAACTCAAGAGAGAAGACAGAGTAATATGGGCTCCAAGTTAAATCAACAATCATGCATATGAGAGTCACTAAACATTTTCAATATGGTCTTCTACTCTCGACCCCCAAAGGAAAGAAAAGAAAATAAAACTATTTACATGGGAAAGCTCCCAACAAATAAGAAGAAGAACGACAAATCTTTTTGGGTTTTCATTTTAAGTCTACTACAAGCATAGAAATTAAACAAACTATTTTTTTGTTTTTCTTCAGTTTTATCAAACACACAAGAAGAAAGCGAGAAAAAGAAAATTAAACTAGCATGGTTAATACAATGAAAGAGTATGAGCACCGACAACTAGAATAGTGTGTGAACATGAATGTAAAGTCGGTGAGAAATACATACTCCCCCAAGCTTAGGCTTTTGGCCTAAGTTGGTCTAAGGCCAAGGGTAGCCTGGCTGATATCCGTGGTTGTAACTGGTGTCGTACTGAGATGTAGCAGCAAATGCCTCCTGAGCTGCAGCATGTTGGCGAGCCGCCTCCGCTCTCCCCTCGTGTTCAACTGCCTCCTCCCTGGTAACAACATATCTTCCTTTTTCCTGGTAATCAAAAAGACAAGGAGCAGAGAGAGTAACATGGACAGAGCTATGTCTGTCAAAGATTAGTCGATACTGGAGGAATTGTTCATTCCTCAAGAGAAAACGATGTTTGACCATAGCGTCATAATCTAAATAAGCAGGAGGCAACACCATATCCCCCTCTCGTGGGGCTATACCAAGATAATTAGCCACACAGGTCGCATAAATTCCTCCAAAGAAATCTCCAGACCTACCATTATTATGCAACCTACGTGCAACTATTGCCCCCAAGTTGTAATCTTTATTACCTAACACAGCGCTCTTGAGGACACAAAGATTAGGGACACACATATGACATGCTTCATCTTTACCATTAATGCATCTACCAATAAAGAGAGAAAAATAATGTATAGCAGGGAAATGAATGCTTCCTATGGTAGCTTGTGCTATATCCCTAGATTCTCCCGCAGTAATACTAGCAAGAAAGTCTCTAAATTCAGATTTGTGGGGATCATTAACATTGCCCCACTGCGGAAGTTTGCAAGCAGTTGTAAAATCCTCTAAGTCCATGGTATAAGATTTATCATAAATATCAAACAGGACACTCCGAGAATTACATGAACATTTCTACTTAAACCTTCTCACAAATGAATCAGTCAATTGATAGTACTGAGGACACTTATCTCTACTACCTAAAAGAGACAGAAGGTTCCGTCTCCCCTATTACGTCGACCCACCCTTCGTCGATCCCCCTCCCCACGCGAGCGCTGGTTTTCCCGTCCTGGTCTAATCTTTCCCCGCTCCCTTGCGACAAATGCCCTAACTAGCGCTACCCTTGCCCGCCGCCACTGCCACCGCCTGAGACATCGCCTACCTCCTGTGATCCAGCTATGGCCGCCTGAAGTCTTGTTGGGAATGAATCGATCGGCCTCGTCCCAACCGCCGCCAGAAGAGGCTATTCTACATACGCCAAGGTGAAGATGCCAACGGCACGGTCACCTGGTGGGTGCGCCCCAAGCCGAGGAGTGGTGCATCAGGAAGTAACTGCCGCAAGGTCAACGCCGATGTCATGCGCTTCATCTGCAACATCACGATGCGATCCATGACGACGCTCCCCGGAGGTGTTGACGAGTGCACGGTGTGGCACGATGTGCTGGCACTGCTCTTCTCGGACCGCAGGTACACGGGCAATTACTTGCACGCGTACACAGACGCGATCCTACTGCTGATCCCCATGGTGAAGCAGTACGGCGGGGAGGTACGGTTCCTCGTCTCCGATCTGCAGATGTGGTGGATCGGCAAGTTCCTTCTGGTCTTCAAGAGCCTCTCCAACTACGACCTCGCTGCCACCAACCGCACCCGCTGCTTCCGCCACGTCCAGTCCAGGTGGGCCTCACCTGCCACGCCGACTTCGGCATCAATCCGCTCTGCACACCCATGCCTACTGCATGGTCGATTTCACCCGGCCAGCACATGCGCGGCACCTACGGCCTCTCGCGCGGCCTTGCCATGCCAGCCACCGCCACCCGGCCGCGGTTCCTACTCATCGCCCGCGCCAACACGCGACGGTTCGTGAACGTCGACGAGATCGTGCGCGTTGCGCAGAAGCTTGGGTTCGAGGTGGTTATCTGCAAGGGCACGCACAAGCGTCCGCGGAGCTGGCCAACACGTGCAACGTCATGTTGGTCGTGCACGGCGCCGGGCTGACCAACATGGTGTTGCTGCCCACGCGAGGATCCAACGCGGTTGTGCGGAATCTCGTCGGGGTGAATCCACCCTACCTCATCCTAGCCGCCGCCGGTAGAACCTATTTTGCATAGACCAAGGTGAGCATCCATGTCCGATGGTGCGAATTTTCATGAGCACTTCGTTCCGGCCATGCAATCTTCGTTGATTCAGAAAGATGTGGCTGTCTGTTTAGCTAATTCAATCTGCCATTGACCATGCTAATTCTATTTATATTCAGTTATATTGGAAACAACATGAACATGCTGCTCCTTTTTCCAATATAATCACAATACTTTTGTGTGGAGAGCTCCGGTGTCAGCACTTGTGTGGAAGCACGAGCTGATTTGCGACTGGTCGGAGGGTGAGCTTCACATACCTTGTGGGAATACATAGGTGCTATCTTGTCCGCGCAAGAGCAAGTTCACAGTTCATAAACTATATTCGTGATGTGTGTCTATCATAATTGGTAGCACCTCTACATGCCATGGAGGCTACGCACAGTTCATAAACTATATTCGTGATGTGTGTGTATCACAATCGGTGGCTACGCGAGAGTAAAGGAGATCAGCCTCCAGACGAGGATTCACAGGATTAGTGCATCGCATTCAAAACTACCCACTGCATAATTAGTGCTGCACTTATATGTCAGTAATCAAGTATGCCCATTTTTTTTGAGGTTGGTATGCCCATATCTGTTATATGCATATTTTGTTACTACTATTATTATTTAGCAAGTTCTTGTTCTTTCCATAGGTTGTTTGCTGAACAGTTCATGTCCGCCTTGAGCATGCAAAAATGCTTTTCAATGCCTCTTAGTCACAAATCACATCACGCACCCTATCTCTATTTTTTGGGTAATTTAAAATAACTTATTCTAATGTTATTTGGTCATTCTCAAATTTTCAGCAAAGAGGGAAGTTGGTGCTCTAGACCGAAGTCAGAATATTGCTAAACTAATTCTGTTCGTAAGCTACAGAGAGAAAAACATGAGTTGATGAGTTGTGTGAAGATGAAAGGAAGCCCAAGGAATATACTGTGTTCAGCGGTGACCTTTGAGAGTGCATGTAGCCCCTACGTAGACTCTCCAGAAAAGTTGCTCTTCATTTTTTAAGAGAAACTATCACAGTGGGCATAACTACAGAAGCGGCGATGCAATGTTTTGTACAGTTTAACCATGACTATTCTTTTCAAGCAGATATACGGTGAACTAAATTATGTATCTTCTTTGCCTTTGAACTGGATATTTACTGTGGTTCCATCTTTTGACTCAGATATGCACAAGGAGTTCAATAATGTCGTCTTTTTTATCATATACTGTGCACCGACAATGCATAAGAAAGTAGATATGAAGGACGACTATTTTATTAGTACTTTGATGCCATTTGATTGTAACACTAAAGTAGGTTTTGTTGGTTTCATGGTGGAACAAGCTGCCTCAGATTAATTAGGAAATTAGAAATTTGCATTTCGGTGATGATATATTTTTTCTCCATAGCAATGCGTGTCTATTTCAACTAATACATGTATTGCACATGTTTTATACTATAATAATAGGATGGTAAAGAGCTATTGGTTGATTTATTATTGAAAGCATGACCTAAATATATCACCCATAAATACATTACTGTGTTCTCCCATTGCAACGCACGGGCAATTACCTAGTCTTGTAAGAAGTCCTCAAGATCGGCATTACGCACATATGCGTCAAATTCATCCTTAAAGCCTGCATTGACCATAAAATCGTCTGATGGCCACTCACAAGCTCGCACTTTTGCGTCCCTCGGTAGTTCATCGTCTTGCTCACGCATAGCAAGCCTGGGTCCTTTCTTTATTGAGGAACCACCTTGATACATTCTCCTAGACATATTTATTTTTCTAAAAAAATTCTGAAATTTTAGTAACTTCAAAATAAAAGTGAATATAACTAAACAAGATTGGTAGCAAGTACTCCTACAAGTGCGTAGAGCCTATATCATGCATTAGAATTGCTTGGGACCTCATAAATTTAACATGTAAGCTCAAGAATAGGGTCACCTATGCAGAAAAAATTTGTAATTAATAAAGCACTAGAACAAAAACTAATTGGACAAATGGAGGAGTCACATACCAAGCAACAATCTCCCAAAGCAGTTTTCTGAATGGAGCTTTGAGCAAGGAGATCGAAAATCGCAGCAAAATGAGCTAGAACTCGTGCTTGAGCTGGATGAGGATTTTTTTGGGAAGAAGATGGAGTGTGTGGGTGCAGGAATAAGTGGAGGGGGGCCACCATGGGCCCACGAGACAGGGGGGCGCGCCCAGGGAGTGTGGGCGCGCCCTCCACCCTCGTGGCCTGGTGCTTACCCCTCCTGCAGTGTTTTCAGTGCCTAAAATCCTCAAATAATCCATAAAAAATTATACTAAATTTGCAGGGCATTTGGAGCACTTTTATTTTCGAGATATTTTTATTGCATGGATAATTCAGAAAACAGACAGATAATACTATTTTTGCTTTATTTATTCTATATAACAGAAAGTAAAAAGAGGGTACAGAAGGTTGTGCCTTCTAGTTTCATCTATCTCGTGATCTTCAAAATGAACCCACTAACAACGTTGATCAAGTCTTGTTAACAAACTCATTCGTAATAACACGGAACCGGAGAAATTTCGAATAACACTAAGTTACCTAAACGGGGATATGAACATCCCCAACAATAAGAATATCATATTTTTTTCTTGATAGTAGGAAGAGGAAATTCAAAACCTCCAATAATGATAGTTGGAACTTTTCCAATAGAATTGATGCTATGAACTTGAGGTTGTTTCCTCGGAAAGTGTACCGTATGCTCATTACCATTAACATGAAAAGTGACATTGCCTTTGTTGCAATCAATAACAGCCCCTGCAGTATTCAATAAGGGTCTACCAAGGATAATTGACGTACTATCGTCCTCAGGAATATGAAGAATAACAAAGTCCGTTAAGATAGTGACATTTGCAACCACAACAGGCACATCCTGACAAATGCCGATAGGTATGGCAGTTGATTTATCGGCCATTTTCAAAGATATTTCAGTAGGTGTCAACTTATTCAATTCAATTCTACGATATAAAGAGAGAGGCATAACACTAACACCGACTCCAAGGTCACATAAAGCAGTTTTAACATAGTTTCTTTTAATAGAGCATGGTATAGTTGGTACCCCCGGATCTCCAAGTTTCTTTGGTATTCCACCCTTAAAAGTGTAATTAGCAAGCATGGTGGAAATTTCAGCTTCCGGTGTCTTTCTTTTATTTGTAATGATATCCTTCATATACTTAGCATAAGGATTTACTTTAAGCATATCATTTAAGCGCATACGTAAGAAGATAGGTCTAATCATTTCAGCAAATCGCTCAAAATCCACATCATCCTTTGTCTTGGATGGTTTAGGAGGAAAGGGCATGGGTTTCTGAACCCATGGTTCTCTTTCTCTACCGTGCTTCCTAGCAACAAAGTCTCTCTTATCATAATGTTGATTCTTTGATTGTGGGTTATCAAGATCAACAGCAGGTTCAATATCTACATCATTGTTTTTGCTAGGTTGAGCATCAACATGAACATTATCATTAGCATTATCACTGGGTTCATGTTCATCACCTGATTGTGTTTCAGCATCAGAAACATAAATATCATTGGGGTTCTCAGGTGTGTCTACAACAAGTTCACTAGAAACATGCAAAGTCCTATTGTTTTTCTTTTTCTTCTTTTTAGAAGAACTAGGTGCCTCTAAATTATTTCTCTGAGAATCTTGCTCGATTCTCTTAGAATGGCCTTCAGGATACAAAGGTTCCTGAGTCATTCTACCAGTTCTAGTAGCCACTCTAACAGCAAAGTCATGTTTATTATTTAATTCATCAAGCAAATCACTTTGAGCTTTAAGTACTTGCTCAGCTTGAGTGGTAATCATAGAAGGATATTTGCTAATGAGTTTAAGTTCACCTTTAAATCTAGCCATATAATCACTCAAGCGTCCTATCTCGAAAGCATTATTCTTTAATTCTCTACTAACATAAGCATTAAAACTTTCTTTCCTAGCCATAAAGTCATCAAATTCATCTAAGCATGGGCTATGAAATTTAGTAGAGGGAATTTCAACTTTATCATATCTATAGAGAGAATTTACCTTTACTACCTGTGTCGGGTTATCAAGACAATGTGTTTATTCAACAGGCGGTATATTAAGACCATGTATTTCCTCAATAGGAGGCAAATTCTTAACATCTTCAGCTTTAATACCTTTTTCTTTCATTGATTTCTTTGCCTCTTGCATATCTTCAGGACTGAGAAATAGAACACTTCTCTTCTTCGGAGTGTGTATAGGAATAGGCTCAGGAGTTGGCTCAATTGGTTCAGGAATTGCCTCAGGAATTGGCTCAGGGAGAGTCCAATTATTTTCATTAGTCAACATATTATTCAATAGTAATTCAGCTTCGTCGAGTGTTCTTTCCCTGAAAACACAACCAGCACAACTATCCAAGTAGTCCTTGGAAGCATTGGTTAGTCCATTATAAAATATATCAAGTATTTCATTTTTCTTAAGAGGATGATCAGGCAAAGCATTAAGTAATCATAGAAGCCTCCCCCAAGCTTGTGGGAGACTCTCTTCTTCGATTTGCACAAAATTATATATTTCCCGCAAGGCAGCTTGTTTCTTATGAGCAGGGAAATATTTAGCCGAGAAGTAATAAATCATATCCTGGGGACTACGCACACAACCAGGATCAAGAGAATTAAACCAAGTCTTAGCATCACCCTTTAATGAGAACGGAAATATCTTAAGGATATAATAATAGCAGGACTTCTCATCATTAGTAAACAGGGTGGCTATATCATTCAACTTGGTAAGATGGGCCATAACAGTTTCAGATTCAAGGCCGTAAAAAGGACCAGATTCAACCAAAGTAATAATCTCAGGATCAACAGAGAATTCATAATCCTTATCAGTAACACAGATAGGTGAAGTAGCAAAAGCAGGGTCAGGTTTCATTCTAGCATTAAGAGATTGCTGCTTCCATTTAGCTAATAACTTCTTAAGATCATATCTATGTTTGCAAGCAAAGATAGCTCTAGCAGCTTCCTCATTCATAACATAACCCTTATGAACAACAGGTAATTCATAATCAGGGGGAGAACTTTCATCATCACTATCATCAATAATAGCATCTTCAATAATTTCATTCTCTCTAACCCTAGCAAGTTGTTCATCAAGAAATTCACCTAATGGCAAAGTAGTATCACACACAGAAGTAGTTTCATCATAAGTATCATGCATAGCAGAAGTGGCATCATCAATAACATGCGACATATCAGAATTCAAAGCAGTAGCAAGTTTAGGTGTCGCAAGCTTACTAATAACAGAAGGAGAATCTAGTGCAGAGCTAGATTGCAGTTCCTTACCTCCCCTCGTAGTTGAGGGCAAAATATTAGTTCTTTCATCTTTCAAGTTCCTCATAGTGATCAATAGATATAAATCCCAAGTGACTCAAAGAATAGAGCTATGCTCCCCGGCAACGGTGCTAGAAATTAGTCTTGATAACCCACAAGTGTAGGGGATCGCAACAGCTTTCGAGGGTAGAGTATTCAACCCAAATTTATTGATTCGACACAAGGGGAGCCAAAGAATATTCTTACATATTAGCAGTTGAGTTGTCAATTCAACCACACCTGGATAACTTAATATCTGCAGCAAAGTATTTAGTAGCAAAGTAGTATGACAGTAATAGTAACAGTGGCAAAAGTAAAGATAATAGTTTTGTAGGAATTGTAACAGTAGCAACGGAAAAGTAAATAAGCAAAGAACAATATGTGAAAAGCTCATAGGCATCAGATCAGTGATGGATAATTATGTCAGATGCGATTCCTCATGTAATAGCTATAACATAGGGTGACACAGAACTAGCTCCAATTCATCAATGTAATGTAGGCATGTATTCCAAATATAGTCATACATGCTTATGGAAAAGAACTTGCATGACATCTTTTGTCCTACCCTCCCGTGGCAGCGGGGTCCTAGTGGAAACTAAGGGATATTAAGACCTCCTTTTAATGGAGTACCGGACCAAAGCATTGACACATAGTGAATACATGAACTCCTCAAACTACGGTCATCACCGAGAAGTATCCCAATTATTGTCACTTCAGGGTTGTTGGATCATAACACATAGTAGGTGACTATACACTTGCAAGATAGGATCAAGAACTCACATATATTCATGAAAACTAATAGGTTCAGATCAGAAATCATGGCACTTGGGCCCTAGTGAAAAGCATTAAGCATAGCAAAGTCATAGCAACATCAATCTCCGAACATAGTGGATACTAGGGATCAAACCCTAACAAAACGAACTTGATTACATGGTAAATCTCATCCAACCCATCACCGTCCAGCAAGCCTATGATGGAATTACTCACGCACGGCGGTTAGCATCATGAAATTGGTGATGGAGGATGGTTGATGATGACGACAGCGATGAATCCCCTTCTCAGGATCCCCGAACGGACTCCAGATCAGCCCTCCCGAGAGAGATTAGGGCTTGGCGGCGGCTCCGTATCATAAAACGGGATGAAACTTTCTCTCTGATTTTTTCTCCGCGAAACAGAATATATGGAGTTGGAGTTGAGGTCGGCGGAGCATCAAGGGGCCCATGAGATAGGGGGGAGCGCCCAGGGGGGAGGGCGCGCCCCCACCCTCGTGGACAGGGTGTGGGCCCCCTGGCCTTGATCCTTTCGCCAATATTTTTTATATTTTCCAAAGCTTATCTCCGTGGATTTTCAGGTCTTTCCGAGAACTTTTGTTTTCTGCACAATAAACAACATCGTGGCAGTTCTGCTGAAAACAGCGTCAGTCCGGGTTAGTTTCATTCAAATAATGACAGTTAGAGTCCAAAACAAGGGCAAAAGTGTTTGGAAAAGTAGATACGTTGGAGACGTATCACTTCCTCATAGTTCGTAGGTTCGTCATGGTCTAGTAACGTGACTTCCAGAACAGGATTACCATAACACTCTGGTGCGGGACATGCTCTGATTGACCTACGAGGTTCGGTAGTAACTTGATCTGAAGTTTCATGATCATTATCATTAGCTTCCTCTCTAGTGAAGGAAATATTCCCTAGAGGCAATAATAAAGTTGTTATTTATATTTCCTTACATCATGATAAATGTTTATTATTCATGCTAGAATTGTATTAACCGGAAACTTAGTACATGTGTGAATACATAGGCAAACAGAGTGTCCCTAGTATGCGTCTACTTGACTAGCTTGTTAATCAAAGATGGTTAAGTTTCCTAGCCATAGACATGTGTTGTCATTTGATGAATGGGAACACATCATTAGAGAATGATGTGATGGAGAAGACACATCCTTTAGCTTAGCATTATGATCGTTGAGTTTTATTGCTATTCCTTTCTTCATGACTTATACATGTTCCTCTGACTATGAGATTATGCAACTTCCAAATACCGGAGGAACACCTTGTGTGCTATCAAACGTCACAACATAACTGGGTGATTATAAAGATGCTCTACAGGTGTCTCCGAAAGTGTTTGTTGGGTTGGCATAGATCAAGATTAGGATTTGTCACTCCAAGTATTGGAGAGGTATCTCTGGGCCCTCTCCGTAATGCACATCACTATAAGCCTTGCAAGCAATGTGACTAATGAGTTAGTTGCGGGATGATGCATTACGGAACGAGTAAAAGAGACTTGCCGGTAATGAGATTGAACTAGGTCTGATGATACCGACGATCGAATCTCGGGCAAGTAACATACCGATGACAAAGGGAACAACGTATGTTGTTTTGCGGTTTGACCGATAAAGATCTTCGTAGAATATGTCGGAACCAATATGAGCATCCAGGTTCCGCTATTGGTTATTGACCAGAGATGTGTCTCGGTCATGTCTACATAGTTCTCGTACCCGTAGGGTCCGCACGCTTAACGTTCGATGACGATTTGTATTATGAGTTATGTGATTTGTTGTACCGAAGGTTGTTCGGAGTCCCGGATGAGATCACAAACATGGTGATGAGTCTCGAAATGGTCGAGATATAAATATTGATATGTTGGAAGGCTATATTCAGACATTGGAAAGGTTCCGAGTGATTCGGGTATTTTTCGGAGTACCGTAGAGTTACGGGAATTCGCCGGAGGAAGTAGTTGGCCTTAATGGGCCATATGGGAAAGGAGAGAAGGGCCTCAAGGGGTGGCCGCATGCCCCCCATGGCAAGTCCAAATTGGAGTAGGGAGGGGGCGGCTCCCCCTCTCTTTCCTTCTCCCTCTCCTACTCCTTCCTTCTTCTCCTACTTGGACTAGGAAAGGGGGAACCTACTCCTACTAGGAGTAGGAATCCCTCCCCTTGGTTGCGCCCCTTGTGGTAGGCCCTCCTCCTCCTCCCCTCCTTTATATACGGGGGAGGGGGCACCCCATAGACACACAAGTTAATCTTTTAGCCGTGTGTGGTGCCCCCTCCACAGGTACACACCTCGGTCATATCGTCGTAGTGCTTAGGCGAAGCCCTGCACCGGTAACTTCATCATCACCGTCAACACGCCATCGTGCTGAAGGAACTCTCCCTCGGCCTCAACTGAATCAAGAGTTTGAGGGACGTCACCGAGCTGAATGTGTGCAGATCGTGGAGGTGCCATGCGTTTGGTACTTGGATTGGTTGGATTACGAAGACGTTCGACTACATCAACCGCATTACTAAATGCTTCCACTTTCGGTCTACGAGGGTACGTTGACAGACTCTCCCCGCTCGTTGCTATGCTTCTCCTATATAGATCTGGCATGATCGTAGGTAATTTTTTTTAAATGCTACGTTCCCCAACAGCGGCATCCGAGTCAGGTCTATGCGTAGATGTTATATGCACGAGTAGAACACAAAGAGTTGTGGGCGATAATAGTCATACTGCTTACCAGCATGTCATACTTTGATTCGGTGGTATTGTTGGAAGAAGCGGCCCAGACCAACATTACATGACCATGTTCATGAGTCTGCTTCTACTGCCGTGCTTCGCACACAGGTGGCTAGTGGGTGTTTGTTTCCCCAACTTTAGTTGAATCGAGTGTGACTATGCCCGGTCCTTGTTGAAGGTTAAAACAACAAACTTGACGAAAAATCGTTGTGGTTTTGATGTGTAGGTAAGAACGGTTCTTGCTAAGCCCCTAGAAGCCACGTAAAACTTGCAACAACAAAATAGAGGACGTGTAACTTGTTTTTGTAGGGCTTGCTATGATGTGATATGGTCAAGATGTGATGATATATAATTTGTTGTATGAGATGATCATGTTTTGTAATAGTTATTGGCAACTGGCAGGAGCCATATGGTTGTCGCTTTATTGTATGAAATGAAATCGCCATGTAATTGCTTTACTTTATGACTAAGTGGTAGCGATAGTCGTAGTAGTAATAGTTGGCGAGATGACAATGATGCTTCGATGGAGATCAAGGTGTCAAGCCGGTGACGATGGTGATCATGACGGTGCTTTGGAGATGGAGATCAAAGGCACAAGATGATGATGGCCATATCATATCACTTATATTGATTGCATGTGATGTTTATCCTTTATGCATCTTATTTTGCTTAGTATGGTGGTAGCATTATAATATGATCTCTCACTAAATTTTGCTTAGTACGGAGGTTGCGACAGTTCGTCGTGCCGAGACACCACGTGATGATCAGGTGTGATAAGCTCTATGTTCACATACAATGGGTGCAAGCCATTTTTTCACACGCAGAATACGCGGGTTAAACTTGACGAGCCTAGCATATGCAGATATGTCCTTGGAACACTGAGACCGAAAGGTCGAGCGTGAATCATATAGTAGACATGATCAACATACTTATGTTCACCATTGAAAACTACTCCATTTCACGTGATGATCGGACATGGTTTAGTTGATATGGATCACATGATCATTTAGATGAGTAGAGGGATGTCTATCTAAGTGGGATTTCTTAAGTAATATGATTAATTGAACTTTAATTTATCATGAACTTAGTCCTAGTAGTATTTGCATAACTATGTTGTAGATCAATAGCTCGCGATGTAGCTCCCTGTTTATTTTTGATATGTTCCTAGAGAAAAACAATGTTGAAAGATGATAGTAGCAATGATGCGAACTAGGTTTGTGATCTGAGGATTATCCTCATTGTTGCACAGAAGAATTATGTCCTTGATGCACCGCTACGTGACGGACCTATTGCAGGAGCAAACGCAAACGTTATGAACGTTTGGCAAGCTCGTTATGATAACTACTTGATAGTTTAGTGCGCCATGCGTTACTGCTTAGAACCAGGACTTCAAAAATGTTTTGAACACCACAGAGCATATAAGATGTTCCAAGAGTTGAAATTGGTATTTCAGACTCATGGCCGATGAGGGAGTCCTGGACTAGGGGGTGTCCGGACGGCCGGACTATCATCGTCCGCCGGACTCCAAGACTACGAAGATACAAGATTGAAGACTCCGCCCCGTGTCCGGATGGGACTTTCCTTGGCGTGGAAGGCAAGCTTGGCGATACGGATATGTAGATCTCCTACCATTGTAACCGACTCTGTGTAACCCTAGCCCTCTCCGGTGTCTATATAAACCGAAGGGCTTTAGTCCGTAGGACATAACCTCCATTACAACAATCATACCATAGGCTAGCTTCTAGGGTTTAGCCTCCTTGATCCCGTGGTAGATCCACTCTTGTACTACCCATATCATCAATATTAATCAAGCAGGACGTAGGGTTTTTACCTCCATCAAGAGGGCCCGAACCTGGGTAAAACATCGTGTCCCTCGTCTCCTGTTACCATCCGCCTAGACGCACAGTTTGGGACCCCCTACCTGTGATCCGCCGGTTTTGACACCGACATTGGTGCTTTCATTGAGAGTTCCTCTGTGTCGTCACCGATAGGCTTGATGGCATCTGCAACCAACGACGCTGTCCAGGGTGAGACTTTTCTCCCCGGACAGATCTTCATATTCGGCGGCTTCACACTGCGGGCTAATTCGCTTGGCCATCTGGAGCAGATCGAAAGCTACGCCCCTGGCTGTCAGGTCAGATTCGAAAGCCTAAACTTCACGGCCGACATCCGCGGGGACTTGATCTTCGACGGGCTCGAGCCACAGCCGAGCGTGCCGCACTGTCATGATGGACATGATCTAGCTCTGCCGCCGGACAGTGCCTTGGTGGCCGCACACGAGTCCGCTCCGGCCCTTAGTCCGGAGCCGATCGCCCAGATCGAGGACCGGTGGCTGAACACCGCCTCGGGGGCTGCAACTTCCACGGTGATGGAGCCGAACACTAACCTTGTCCCTTGCGAAGCTCATGACTCCGAGGTGCCGGACTCCCTGCCGGACTCCGAACCTCCCGCGCCCCTGCCAATCGAATCTGATTGGGCGCCTGTCATGGAGTTCACCACCGCGGACATCTTCCAACACTCGCCCTTTGGCGACATCCTAAATTCGCTAAAACACCTCTCGCTATCCGGAGAGACCTGGCCGGACCATGGCCAGGATGGTTGGGATGCGGACATCGAAGAAATTCAAAGCCCACCCACCACCCACTTTGTAGCCACTGTCGACGATCTAACAGACATGCTAGACTACGACTCCGAAGACATCAACGGTATGGACGACGATGCCGGAGACGAACAAGAACCAGCGCCTACAGGGCACTGGAAGACCACCTCATCATATGACATATACATGGTGGACACCCCAAAAGAGGGGGACGGCGAAGAAGCAGCGGAGGCAGATTCCTTAAAAGAAACAGCCCAAGCACCGACGTCAGCGGTGATGCTCTAAATCCCGCCACACCAAGAATGGAGATTCAGGAACAGGAGATAATAATACCCCAGAAAGTGCCGAAGACAGTCCCCTCCTGCAAGATTCAGCGCAGGAGGATGCAGAAGCAAGCCCTCACGAGAGAGCGGCAGATGAAGACGTCGAGGATGATAATTACATACCTCCCTCCGAAGACGAGGCAAGCCTCAACGACGACGAATTCGTCGTGCCCGAGGATCCCGTCGAACAAGAGCGTTTTAAACGCAGGCTTATCGCCACGGCAAATAGCCTAAAGAAAAAGCAGCAGCAGCTTCAAGCTGATCAGGACCTGCTGGCCGATCGATGGACCGAGGTCCTCGCGGCTGAAGAGTACGAACTCGAACGCCCCTCCAAAAGCTACCCAAAACGCAAGTTGCTCCCCCGATTAGAGGAGGAAGCATACATACCTTCATCACCAGCGCACAATACGGCTGACCGACCACCCCGTGGTCGCGACAGAGAGGCATCTAGGCCCTCTACCAAGACCGTACCTCGGCATCGCTCCAAAAGTACGAAGCCAAGAGGGAACGCGCCGGACTTGCGAGATATATTGGAGGATAAAGCAAGGCAATCCAGATCCATCTATGGATCACGTGGGCGCCCCACGACCCACGACGAATACCGTCGCGCCGGATACAATAACTCCGGCCGGGCCGAACACAGCAGACAACGCTCACTCGAGCTACGTCATGATATTGCTCAATATAGAGGCGCCGCACACCCGCTATGCTTCACTGACGAAGTAATGGATCATCAAATCCCTGAAGGGTTTAAACCGGTAAACTTTGAATCCTACGATGGCACAACAGACCCCGCGGTTTGGATCGAAGATTATCTCCTTCACATCCATATGGCCCGCGGCGACGATCTCCATGCCATCAAGTATCTCCCACTCAAGCTTAAAGGACCAGCTCAGCATTGGCTTAACAGCTTGCCCGCAGAGTCAATTGGGTGTTGGGAAGACCTGGAAGCCGCATTCCTCGACAACTTCCAGGGCACATATGTGCGACCACCAGACGCCGATGACCTAAGCCACATAATTCAGCAGCCAGACGAATCGGCCAGACAGTTCTGGACACGGTTCTTAAGAAAGAAAAATCAAATCGTCGACTGTCCGGATGCAGAGGCCCTAGCATCCTTCAAACATAACATCCGCGACGAGTGGCTAGCCCGGCACCTAGGACAGGAAAAGCCGAAATCCATGGCAGCCCTCACATCCCTAATGACCCGCTTCTGTGCGGGAGAGGACAGCTGGCTAGCTCGCAGCAACAACCTCAGTAAAAATTCTGGCAGTCCGGATACCAAGGACCACAATGGCAGGTCGCGTCAAAGCAAAAATAAACGCCGCATTAACAGCGACGACAAGGAGGATACGGCAGTCAACGCCGGATTCCGAGGCTCTAAACCCGGTCAGCGGAAGAAGCCATTCAAAAGAACCACTCCGGGTCCGTCCAATTTGGACCGAATACTCGACCGCTTATGCCAGATACATGGCACCCCCGAAAAGCCAGCTAATCACACCAACAGAGATTGTTGGGTATTCAAGCAGGCAGGCAAGTTAATTGCCGAAAACAATGACAAGGGGCTGCACAGTGACGATGAGGAAGAGACCCGACCACCGAACAATAGAGGACAGAAGGGTTTCCCCCCACAAGTGCGGACGGTGAATATGATATACGCAACCCATATACCCAAGAGGGAGCGGAAGCGTGCACTAAGGGATGTATATGCGATGGAGCCAGTCACCTCGAAGTTCAATCCATGGTCCTCTTGTCTGATCACTTTCGATCGAAGAGACCATCCGACCAGTATCCGCCATGGCGGATTCGCCGCATTGGTTTTAGACCCAATCGTCGATGGATTTCACCTCACGAGAGTCCTGATGGACAGTGGCAGTAGCCTGAACCTGCTTTATCAGGATACAGTGCGCAAGATGGGCATAGACCCCTCAAGGATTAAACCTACAAAGACGACCTTCAAAGGCGTCATACCAGGTGTTGAGGCCAATTGTACAGGCTCAGTCACACTGGAAGTGGTCTTCGTATCCCTGGACAATTTCCGGAGCGAGTAGTTAATCTTCAACATAGTCCCATTCCGCAGTGGCTATCACGCCCTGCTCGGACGAACCGCGTTCGCAAATTTCAACGCGGTGCCGCATTACACATACCTCAAGCTCAAGATGCCAGGCCCTCGTGGAGTCATCACGGTCAACGGAAATACGGAATGCTCCCTCCGAACGGAGGAACACACAGCGGCTCTCGCGGCAGAAGTACAGAGCAGCCTTTTAAGGTAATTTTCGAGTCTGGCCGTTAAACGGCCGGACACGGCCAAACGCGCCCGAAGCAACATCAGCCAAGACCACCTGGCACGATCCGAGCACGCGTAGCAATACGGCCCCAACCCCAGCCCTTGCATAATTGCAAGACCAACCCTCCGCGTACATCATTACGCTCTGGAGATACCATGGGCTTAAGGGGAGGGGCACAACCACAACAGACCCAGAGTGCGGCTCGACCACACCAGGGTCTCCCAAGTGTGTCGCTCTTTTTATTTTTCTTTTTATATACAGGACTCCATTTACCAGAAGCCCTGTCCGGCGGTGGACCCGCCGAACTCACGATGCAACGGCCAGGGAAGAAAGAAGGTTGCAGTTAACACTCAGGTGGTCTCCATTACGAGCATTAAATTCGATTATATACACCAGTCCGCAGCCCACCCCTGGAGGGGGACATGCTTATTTAGTCCAATCCCTTTCTTACCGCACTATTTGTATCCTTCCGCACTTATAGCAGAATTCCTTGAATAAATAATGCAGCATTTTTTGCCTGTTATTGCATTACTTTACACATATGTTCATTAATGACATCTCGCACCCGTATATTTTGGTACGGCCGAATACACTAGGGGCTTATGTTCCCCGCATTATGGTGTGATAAGTCCGAACACTTCCACAAGTGCGGCACCCCGAACTTATAGCATTATATGAATTGGCTCCGAATCATGTCTTCGGTCAATAGTTGGGTTTGCCCGGCTCCCACGTTTTGGTGCCTTACGTTCCATTCTTTTGGCTAAGGTGGCACTGGGAGAACCACTGCAATTGCGCCCCGGTTGAGCTGGGCGAGCGCCTCAGTGGAGAAAGCTAAAACTGACTGGCGTGATAAGGCGAGAGACTGGTCGCTGTTCGAGAGGTCTTTTCGGGTCCCTAAAGACCTATGCCGCTTCAAGCGAAGTACCGGATAATGTCCGACGAAGGCGTGGATAGCGCCCCGAGTTCGGTCTTCCGAATACTAGGGGCTTCGCCGAAATTTAAAATTATAGAATTCTATGGCTAAGTGAGAGTGTTCAAGCATTATAAGTCCGGTCGCCTTGTTCGTTGCGTTGAGCGCCTCCCTAGATGGACCCAAAAATGGGAACAAGAGTGCTAAAGTTTTTTCCGAACACCCCAGCACTCGTGGCTTGGGGGCTGAAGCCAACGGCTTGCCATCTCTCAGATTTTATAAACGGCCGCACAGCAGGTAATATTTTAAATTAAACAAGCGTTGCATAGCGCATATGAACAAAGTTTTCAGCGCACAGGATAATACATAACGAGTTTACTCAATAATTACATCTCTGGGGCACTCATCCGCAATATTGCGGGCACCCTTCAGGACTGTCTTATAGTACATTTCGGGCGTACGATACTCCTTGCCCGCTGGCGGCGGGTCAGTAAGAAGCCTCTCCGCATCCAGCCTGCCCCAGTGCACCTTTGCGCGGGCAAAGGGCCTGACGAGCACCTTCAATACAGGCGGAGCGCTTGATGACATCCACCCAGGGGCACGCATCCACCAGCCGCCGCATGAGGCCGAAGTAGCTCCCAGGCATGGCCTGTCCAGGCCACAGCCGGACTATAAGGCCCTTCATGGCCTCCTCAGCTACCTTGTGGAGTTCGACCAGCTGCTTCAGCTGGTCGCTAGGGGGCACCGGATGGCCGACCTCAGCGTACTGAGACCAGAAGACCTTCTCTGTTGAGCTCGCCTCCTCGCCATGGTAGAATGCGGCAGCGTCGGATACACTGCGAGGCAGATCTGCAAATGCCCCTGGAAAGCTCCGAATTCGGGTAAGTGTCAGGTAGTTTACATTAACATGCTTGCTTTGCATGAAAAATGCCTTACCCGTCGCTATTTTCTTCATATCCTCAATTTCCTGAAGGGCCTTACGGGCCTCGGCCTTGGCGGACTTGGCACTTTCGAGAGCCGAGGCGAGCTCAGACTCTCGAGTCTTTGAGTCACGCTCCAAACTCTCATGCTTCTCCATGAGAGCCTAGAGCTCTTGCCGCACCTCCGCCACCCGTGCCTCCTGCTTTTCTCGCTCTGCCCGATCCGCGGCCGCATTGCGTTCGGCCGCGGACACAGCCTCCTTCAGGGCTGCCACCTCGTTTGTGGCCCCTGCAGTACCCATGTTATCCTTGTTATTTTCTTATTGCAACCTAAATCCTTTTCTGTAAGGTAACTTTTAAAAGTGGTGTTACTCACCTTCTTTGTCCTCGAGCTGCCTCTTGGCACGGCCGAGCTCTTGCTCGGACCGCTCGAGATCCTGCTTCAACGCACCGACCTCTGCAGTCAGTGCGGCAGAGGTCAGCAGCGCAGCCTGCAAACCCATATTGACATACTTTTTTTTAGCAACCCTACGTATATCTTTTTAGATCCTCAGTCCGACTTTTATTTCTGAACACCGAACCGAGCATCAGGGGCTACTATCGATGCAGTATTACATTACATAATTTTAACTTCTTACCTCAAAGCCTATTAGAAGGCTGCTGCAGGCTTCGGTCAGCCTGCTCTTGGCGAGCTGAACCTTCTGGATCACCGCACTCATGATAGTGCGGTGTTCTTCCTCGATGGAAGCGCCTTTGAGCGCCTCCAGCAAGTTGTCCGGCGCCTCCGGTTGGACGGAGGCCGCCGGCATCACGGTCTTGCCCTTCTTGCGAAGGGGCCGCCCGCCGGACTCTGGAACCACTGCAGGTTCCGGCGTAGAGTCCGGCGCAAAGTCCGGGAGGCTGCCTTGCGGCGCCTCCGGAGCCTCCTCCTGATGGGTCCCTTTCTGGGATCCCACCTCGGCGTCCTCATCGGCGCGAGGGGTGGAGGCAGTCGGGATGGAATCCACATCTGACGGAGCCAACGACCCGCTCGATGAAGCGGGGAGATCATCATCGGCCGGACTGCAGGCAGTATGCGGCATTAGAAGGACACTATGTGATACAAAAGAAATTGCAGATCATTCAGGGATCCGGATACTTACGATCTCGCCTGAGGCCTGGGCCTTGAGGGCCACTCTTCACCGCCAACGTTGGTGTTGGCGGAGCTGTCTGGGGGAATAATTCTTCCCCTCTTGGACCCTTCGGCCTCCCCTGTTGGGGAAGCCTTCCTCTTCCTCTCTCCCTCCTCTGGGAGAGAGTCTTCTTCCTCCTTCTCATCTTCGGGGGAGGAGTCCGCCTCGGAGTCGTCGGACACCTGAAAACGGGAACTCTTTCAAGTGCCCATGGCCACCTTCTTGGCCTTCTTCTCCGGCACCACGTGCGGGGACGGAACCAGTAGCCCCGCTAGACGGGCGTCCACTGGGTCTTCTGGCATGGCAGCCGGGCAGACGAGCTGCTCGGCCTTCTTCATCCATTCCTATCAAAGGAGAAGGGAGATTAAAACCCGCTTAGGGTCGAATTATTAACAACAAGTGTCCCGTAAAGGGGTAGAATCACTTACCTCGTCAGCTGGACGCTGCGAGTGGAATCCGCGATCTTCCGTCGCGGATGCGGGGGCTTCGGCGCCCTTAAACAGCACCCTCCAGGCGCCTTCGTACGTTGTGTCGAAGAGCCCGCTCAGCGCCTAGTGCTGTTCCGGATCGAACTCCCACAGATTGAATGCCCATTCCTGGTATGGGAGAATCCGGCGGACGAGCATGACTTGGACCACGTTAACCAGCCTGAGCTTCTTGTTCACCAGCTTCTGGATACAGGCTTGGAGTCCCGTCAGCTCCTTCGAATTACCCCACAGCAAGCCCTTCTCTTTCCAGGAGGTGAGCTGCATAGGGATACCAGATCTGAACTCGGGGGCCTCCGCCCATTTAGGGTCGCGCGGCTCAGTGATGTAGAACCACCCCGACTGCCACCCCTTGACGGATTCCACGAAGGCCCCTTCGAACCAAAGGACGTTGGGCATCTTGCCCAACATGGTGCCTCCGCACTCCGCTTGAGTGCCCTTCACTACCTTCGGCTTGACATTGAAGGTCTTGAGCCACAAGCCGAAGTGGGGCTGGATGCAGAGGAAGGCCTCGCACACGACGATAAACGCCGAGATGTTGAGGCTGAAGTTCGGCGCCAGATCATGGAAATCCAGGCCGTAGTAGAACATGAGCCCCCGGACAAAGGGGTGAACTGGAAAGCCCAGTCCGCGGAGGAAGTGGGGGAGGAAAACGACCCTCTCATGGGGCCTGGGGGTGGGGATGAGCTGCCCCTCGTCGGGCAGCCGGTGCGTGACGTCGCCGGAAAGGTATCCGGCGCTGCGCAGCTTTGTGATGTGCTCCTCCTTAACGGTGGAGGCCAACCATTTACCTCCCGCTCCGGACATGGTCGGAGAAGGTTGAGGCGAGATGCGCGAACTTGGGCGCTGGAGCTCGAGTGCGCGGAGATGGATAAGCAAAGGAGGAAGAAGGCGTAGGTGAAAAGGTGAATCCTTATCCCATATATATAGGCGGGCGTAGACTATTCGTCCCCCACTAGCCTGTAAAAACTCGCTTATCTCCCAAGTGCCACCATCAATGGCACGGTTGGGTTACCCATGTCCATATTGATGAGAATCCCGGAATAAGGGGAACACGATCTCTGCTTCGACAAGACGTGCCAAGGAAACTGCTTCGCTAAACGCGCTGAGGCGGTATAATAAAAAACGATTCAAGTAAAGGCTTGGTAGTTGTGTGACGTCATGCCGCAAAATACGTCAGCAGATTGAACTTGTGTACACGTTATTCTCTCTACGGTGGAATGTGGAATTTATTTTGCAGAGCCGGACACTATCCTGGTGTTCGCAATCTTCTTTGGATTATTCGGAGGAGGAACCCGCCTTGCAATGCCGAACATTATGCGCGCCGGACTCATCGTCATTGAAGCCAGGTTCAGGGGCTACTGAGGGAGTCCTGGACTAGGGGGTGTCCGGACAGCCGGACTATCATCGTCCGCTGGACTCCAAGACTACAAAGATACAAGATTGAAGACTCCGTCCCGTGTCTGGATGGGACTTTCCTTGGCGTGGAAGGCAAGCTTGGAGATACGGATATGTAGATCTCCTACCATTGTAACCGACTCTGTGTAACCCTAGCCCTCTCCGGTGTCTATATAAACCGGAGGGCTTTAGTCCATAGGACATAACCTCCATTACAACAATCATACCATAGGCTAGCTTCTAGGGTTTAGCCTCCTTGATCTCGTGGTAGATCCACTCTTGTACTACCCATATCAACAATATTAATCAAGCAGGGCGTAGGGTTTTACCTCCATCAAGAGGGCCCGAACCTGGGTAAAACATCGTGTCCCTCATCTCCTGTTACCATCCGCCTAGACGCACAGTTCGGGACCCCCTACCCGGGATCCGCCGGTTTTGACACCGACACCCGAGTCGAGAGGTATGAGACCTCTGACAAGTATTTTTCCCTACAAAATGGAGGAGAATAGCTCAACCAGTGAGCATGTGATCAGAATGTCTGAGTACTACAATCGCTTGAATCAAGTGGGAGTTAATCTTCCAGATAATATAGTGATTGACAGAGTTCTCTAGTCACTATCACCAAAGTTACTAGAACTTCGTGATGAACTATAATATGCAAGGGATGACGAAAATGTTTCCCCGAGCTCTTCGCGATGCTGAAATCGACGGAATCAAGAAAAACATCAAGTGTTGATGTTTGACAAGACCACTAGTTTCAAGTAAAAGGGCAAGGGAAAGAAAGGGAACTTCAAACAGAATGGAAAGCAAGTTGCCACTCCCATGAAGAAGCCCAAAGCTAGACCCAAGCCTGAAACTGAGTTCTTCTACTGCAAAGCAAATTGTCACTGGAAGTGGAACTGCCCTCGATACTTGGCGGATAAGAAGGATGGCAAAGTGAACAAAAGTATATTTGATATACATGTTATTGATGTGTACTTTACTAGTGTTTATAGCAACCCCTCAGTATTTGATACTGGTTCAGTTGCTAAGAGTAGTAACTCGAAACAGGAGTTGCAAAATAAACAGAGACTAGTTAAGGGGGACGTGATGATGTGAGTTGGAAGTGATTCCAAGGTTGATAAGATCACCATTGCACACTCCCTTTACCTTCGGGATTAGTGTTGAACCTAAAATAAATGTTATTTCGTGTTTGCGTTGAACATAATATGATTGGATCATGTTTATTGCAATACGGTTATTCATTTAAGTCAAAGAATAATTGTTATTCTATTTACATGAATAAAACCTTCTATGGTCATACACCCAAGGTGAATGGTTTATTGAATCTCAATCGTAGTGACACACATATGCATACCAAAATATGCAAAGTTGATAATGATAGTGCAACATATTTGTGGCACTGCCGTTTAGGTCATATTGGTGTAAAGCGCATGAAGAAACTCCATGCTGATGGGCTTTTGGAATCACTTGATTATGAATCACTTGATGCTTGTGAACCATGCCTCATGGGCAAGATGCCTAAGACTCCATTCTCCGGAACAATGGAGCGAGTAACTGACTTTGGAAATAATACATACTGATGTATGCGATCCGCTGAGTGTTGAGGCTCGCGGCGGGTATTGTTATTTTCTGACCTTCATAGATGATTTGAGCAGATATGGGTATATCTACTTGATGAAACATAAGTATGAAACATTTGAAAAAGTTCAAAGAATTTTAGAGTGAAGTGGAAAATCATCGTGACAAGAAAATAAAGTTTCTACGATCTGGTCGCAGAGACAAATATTTGAGTTACGAGTTTGGTCTTCATTTATAATGATGTGGAATAGTTTTGCAACATACGCCACCTAGAACATCACCGCGTAATGGTGTGTTCGAATGTCATAACCGTACTTTATTAGATATGGTGTGATCTATGATGTCTCTTACCGATCTACCACTATTGTTTTGGGGTTATGCATTAGAGACAGATGCATTCACGTTAAATTGGGCACCGTCTAAAAATCCATTGAGACGGCACCGTATGAACTATGGTTTAGCAAGAAATCTAAGCTGTCGTTGCTTAAAGTTTGGGGTTGCGATGCTTATGTGAAAAAGTTTCAGCCTGATAAGATCAAACCCAAATCAAAAAAGTGCGTCTTCATAGGATACCCAAAAAAACTGTTCGGTACACCTTCTATCATAGATCCAAAGGCAAGATATTTGTTGCTAAGAATGGATCCTCTCTAGAGAAGGAGTTTCTCTCAAAATAAGTGACTGGGAGGAAAGTAGAACTTGATGAGGTAATTGTACCTGCTCCCTTATGGAAAGTAGTTCATCACAGAAATCAGTTCCAGTGATTCCTACACCAATTAGTCAGGAAACTAATGATGATGATCATGAAAACTTCTGATCAAGTTACTACCAAACCTCATAGGTTAACCAGAGTAATATCCGTACTTAACCATGACAAACCTACGAACTATGAGGAAGCGATGATGGGCTCAGATTCCGTGAAATGGCTTGAGGCCATGAAATCTGAGATAGAATCCATGTATGAGAACAAAGTGTGGACTTTGGTGGACTTGCCCAATGATCGGCAAGCCATTTGAATAAATGGATCTTCAAGAGGAAGATGGATGCTAATAGTAGTGTTACTATCTACAAAGCTCGACTGGTCGAAAAGGTTTTTTTTGACAAATTCAAGATGTTGACTATGATGAGATTTTCTCACTCGTGTCGATGCTTAAAGTCTGTCTGAATCATATTAGCAATTGCCACATTTTATGAAACCTGGCAAATGGATGTTAAAACTACATTCCTTAATGGATTTCTTAAAGAAGAGTTGTATATGATACGACAAGAAGGTTTTGTCAATCTTAAAGGTGCTAACAAAGTGTGCAAGCCCCAGCGATCCATCTATGGACTGGTGCAAGCATCTCGGAGTTGGAATATACGCTTTGATTAGTTGATCAAAGCATATAATTTTATACAGACTTGCAGTGAAGCCCGTATTTACTACAAAGTGAGTGGGAGCCTACAACATTTTTGATAAGTATATGTGAATGACATATTATTGATCGGAAATAATGTAGAATTTTCTGGAAAGCATAAAGGAGTGTTCGAAAGGAGTTTTTTGAAGAAAGACCTCGGTGAAGCTGCTTACATATTGAGCATCAAGATCTATAGAGATAGATCAAGACGCTTGATAAGTTTTTTCAGTGAGTACATACCTTGACATGATTTTGAAGTAGTTCAAAATGGAACAGTCAAAGAAGGAGTTCTTGCCTGTGTTGCAAGGTGTGAAGTTGAGTAAAGACTAAAAACCTGACCATGGTAGAAAATAGAAAGAGAATGAAAAGTCATTCCCTATGCCTCAGTCATAGGTTCTATAAATTATGCTATGCTGTGTACCAGAACTATTGTGTACCTCACCATGAGTTTGGCAAGATGGTACAATAGTAATCCAGGAGTGGATCACTGAACAACAGTCAAAATTATCCTTAGTGGAATAAGGAAATGTTTATCGGTTATGGAGGTGACAAAGAGTTCATCGTAAAGAGTTACGTCGATGCAAGCTTTGACACCGATCTGGATGACTCTATGTCTCGATCTAGATACATATTGAAAGTCGGAGCGATTAGCTAGAGTAGCTCCATGCAAAGCATTATAGACATAGAAAAATTTGCAAAATACATACAACTCTGAATGTGGAAGACCTGTTGACTAAACTTCTCTCACAAGCAAAACATGATCACTCTTTGGGTGTTAATCACATAAGCGATGTGAACTAGATTACTAACTCTAGTAACCCTTTGGGTACTAGTCACATGGAGATGTGAACTAATCACATAAAGATGTGAACTATTGGTGTGAAATCACATGACGATGTGAACTAGATTATTGACTCTAGTGCAAGTTGGAGACTAAAGGAAATATGCCCAAGAGGCAATAATAAATTCTTTATTTATATTTCCTTATATCATGATAAATTTTTATTATTCATGCTATAATTGCATTAACCGGAAACTTAGTACATGTGTGAATACATAGACAAACAAAGTGTCCCTAGTATGCCTATATTTGACTAGCTCGTTAATCAAAGATGGTTAAGTTTCCTAGCCATAGACATGTGTTGTCATTTGATAAACGGGATCACATCATTAGAGAATTATGTGATGGACAAGACCCATCCGTTAGCTTAGCATTATGATCGTTGAGTTTTATTGCTATTGCTTTCTTCATGACTTATACATGTTCCTCTAACTATGAGATTATGCAACTCCCGAATACCGGAGGAACACCTTGTGTGCTATCAAACGTCACAACGTAACTGGGTGATTATAAATATGCTCTACAGGTGTCTCCGAAGGTGTTTGTTGGGTTGGCATAGATCAAGATTAGGATTTGTCACTCCAAGTATCGGAGAGGTATCTCTGGGCCCTCTCGGTAATGCACATCACTATAAGGCTTGCAAGCAATGTGACTACTGAGTTAGTTGCGGGATTATGCATTACGGAACGAGTAAAAGAGACTTGCCAGTAACGAGATTGAACTAGGTATGATGATACCAACGATCGGATGTCGGGCAAGTAACATACCGATGACAAATGGAACAACGTATGTTGTTATGCGGTTTGACCGATAAAGATCTTCGTAGAATATGTAGGAACGAATATGAGCATCCAGGTTCCGCTATTGGTTATTGACTGGAGATGTGTCTCGGTCATGTTTACATAGTTCTCGAACCCGTAGGGTCCGCACGCTTAACGTTCGATGATGATATGTATTATGAGTTATGTGATTTGACGTACTGAAGGTTGTTCAGATTCTCGGATGAGATCACGGACATGACGAGGAGTCTCGAAATGGTCGAGACATAAAGATCGATATATTGGAAGGCTATATTCGGACATCAGAAAGGTTCCGAGTGATTCGGGTATTTTTCGGAGTACCGGAGAGTTACAGGAATTTGCCGGAGGAAGTAGTGGGCCTTAATGGGCCATACGGGAAATGAGAGAAGGGCCTCAAGGGGTGGCCGCCCCCCCCCCCCCCCGTGGCAAGTCCGAATTGGACTAGAGAGGGGGCGGCGCCCCCCTCTCTTTCCTTCTCCCTCTCCTACTCCTCCCTTCTTCTCCTACTTGGACTAGGAAAAGGGAAACCTACTCCTACTAGGAGTAGGAATCCCCCCCTTGGGCGTGCCCCTTGTGGCCGGCCCTCCTCCTCCTCCCCTCCTTTATATACGGGGGAGGAGGCACTGTCGGTGTCAAAACCGGGGGATATCGGGTAGGGGTCCCGAACTGTGCGTCTAAGGCTAATGGTAACTGGAGGCAGGGGACACGATGTTTACCCAGGTTCGGGCCCTCTCGATGGAGGTAATACCCAACTTCCTGCTTGATTGATCTTGATGATATGAGTATTACAAGAGTTGATCTACCACCAGATCATAGAGGCTAAAGCCTAGAAGTTAGCCTATGATTATTATTGTTGTTGATGATGTCCTACGGACTAAACCCTCCAGTTTATAAAGACACCGGAGGGCGCTAGGGTTACACTAAGTCGGTTATAGAGAAGGAAATCTACACATCCGAATATCCAAGCTTGCCTTCCACACAAAGGATAGTCCCATCCGGACACGGGATGAAGTCTTCAATCTTGTATCTTCATAGTCCAACAATCCGGCCAAAGTATATAGTCCGGCTGTCCGAGGACCCCTTAATCCAGGACTCCCTCAGTAGCCCCTGAACCAGGCTTCAATGAAGATGAGTCCGGCGCACATATTGTCTTCGGCATTGCAAGGCGGGTTCCCTCTCCGAATACTCCACAAGAGATTTAGAACACAAGGATCGTGTCCGGCTCTGCAAAACAAATTCCACATACCACCATAGAGAGTATGATTTTCCACAAATCTAATCTGCTGACAGCTTTTTATAGTGTGATGTCACACCATGGCTCGGTCATTATTCGAACCGCCACCACATGTAATGCGAAGCGGTTTTACTGGCACGTCTTGTCAAAGCAGAGATCGTGTCCCCCCTTATTATGGGATTGTGTGGGTAACCCAACCGTGTTTGTTTAATACGACTCCTCGATTTTAGGCAAGTCCCAAACGGTCACGCGGGGGACGCTTGATATTCGTCCTCTTTATAAAGGGGGCCAAGGCCTGTCCTTTTATTTCCACACTCGATCCTTCCCCTCCCGCACCTCGGGTTCCAACACCCAAGGCTCAAGCTAAAGCCCCTCGGTCTTTCGACCATGTCCGGATCCAATCAAGGCCGGTGGATGGCCTCCTCCATCACAGAGGAGGATATCCGGAAGCTTAGGGAGGCCAGGTATCTCACCACCGAGATTCCGCATAGGCTACCTGCTCCAGGGCAGGTCGTCCCCACTCCCGAGCCCAACGAGAGCATTGTCTTTATCTCCCACTTTCTCTGAGGGCTAGGTTTTAGCATTGATCCCTTCGTAAGAGGGCTCATGTTCTATTATGGGCTAGATTTCCACGATCTGGCTCCGGATTCCGTTCTTCACATCTCGTCATTTATCGTTGTGTGTGAAGCCTTCCTCTGCATCACCCCCCACTTCGGCCTATGGCTCAAGACCTTCAATGTGAGGCTGAGGGTGATCGACGGGAGTCACGCGGAGTGTGGAGGCGCTATAATAATCAAAGGCGCCGACTCCCCATGGCCAAAGGGCTCTTTCGTGGAGACTTCTGATTTATGGCAGCGGGAGTGGTTTTACATCACCGTTCCCCGAGGTACAAAGTGGGTGGCTGCTCCAGCGTTCCGCCCGGGCCCTCCACCACAACTGGAGTCATGGGTCAACAAAGGGCTGGACTGGGGGCCGGCAAATGACATGCCGACATTGCAGAGCCGCCTCCGAGACCTTCTCAAGAGGGATATCAGTCTTGCCAGGATAATGCAAGTGATACTGGTTCGTCGAGTCTTGCCTGCCAACGTCGTCCTCTCCGTATGTGGGAGTTCAACCCAGAAGGACCGTGAACCGTTCAACGATTCTTTGGCATGACGCTCAAAGAGATGTACGAGTTATTCTTCGGATCACAAATAAAGTGTCCGGACACCACCGAGCACGCGTGTCTCAATTGTAACCGCCCGGATACCCCGGTAAATACTTCTGCTGCCGAACACACCATCCTTTATATTTATTATAACATCATTCTAAAAAATGTTCTCTGCCAGGACTAGCTGAAGAAGGCGGAGAGGATTAGGTGTCCGACCCCTCTTCCCGAAGGCTCGCCGAATCCATTGTTGACTAGGATGCTTGACCGCGCGCCGTATCAGGTGCCATCAGGCGAAGACGAGGGGAGGAATAGAGAAGCCAGATGCGGGCCTCATTTTTTACACATCCAGATTGGAGGAGTAGGTGCCTCCGCGAAGGAGGATAATCGGGGAGGGGAATCTAAAATCCCCTCTCCCCAAGGTAAGAAAAGGAGTGCCTCCGAGGATTAGGAAATGAAAGCTTCTAAACAAGGGAAGAAAACCTCGCAAGGGGGCCGGTCCTCCACCGAACCGTAAGTGAAAGAGTACTTCGATAAGCATATCCTGTTGTGTCTCTGAGAATAATGACCAAAACATACTCGTTGCAGTCCGGCTCGTAGCCCTTCTTCACAGAATTCGTCCTCGAGGGATCTTCCTCTGGTGATGATGGAGAGTGAGTCGCTTCCCCCTGCCTCCCCGTCACATGGGGCAGACGACCCTGAAGTGTCGTCACGTAGTATTCCTCCAGATCCACCTAGGCCGGAAGTTGACACTTCGGCTGCCCGGAGTCTGAAGTATCCGGCTCCCAAGGAGAGCTTCACGAGGAGTCCGGGATTGTCCGGCGCACAGCCGGACACACTAATGGGCCTTCAAGAGCGAGCGGCCATCTCTAAGACGCATCGTGCTCTAATGGGCATGGTAGTTGAGAGGATTTCATCCGCGAAAAGCGGTTTGAATGAAGCTTTTACAAGTCTACTTAGAGGCTTGGAGGTATGCAAAAAGTGTATTTTTGATGTTTCCGCACATGCTAAGTGTGCTCTATATAGACAGTAGCCCCTGAGACTCTAGTTGCCATCCACGTGGAAGACAGAGGATCATAATCTCTGTTAATAATCGCGCTGCTTTATGTGCAGGTGGCTAAGGGTTCGGCAGCCGACCGATTTGCTGATTTTGCCGAACTAAAGCAACAGCTAGACGTGGCCGATGCCGACATCAGCTTGTTAACAAGCGGCTTGACGAGGCCCAGGGTATGTATATTCGGCCTCTCAGCAAATCTTTAAGAGGAGCATGATGCTAGTATCTATAATATGCTATTACTCCAGATGGAGCTACTGCCGTGGAGACCATTCGGGCGGAGCTTGCTCAAGCCAAGGAGCAAGCCCGGATAAGTGATGCGGCCGCTCAGAAGGCGGTCGAGGAGTTAAAAGCCGAACAAGCTGCTCGTCGCCGGAGCGAAGAAAAGATAGCTCAGATGGCTTTCGAGCTGGAAGATGCCTCCAACCGCCACGAGCTCCTTGAAAAGGAAAATCAAGCAAAAGCAGCTGACCTGAAGAAGGCCCTAGAGGCAGCCAAGGAAACACGCTCTGAAATGAGGGGGATGAGGGAGGAGCTGTCGTGGTTCTAAGTCTGACAGTAGAGTGGGGGGTAGGTATGGAGAGGCAAGGTCCTAGCTATGGAGAGGTTGTAAACACAAGCGATGTACGAGTTCAGGCCCTTCTCGGAGGAAGTAAAAGCCCTACGTCTCGGAGCCCTGAGGCGGTCGAGTGGATTATGTGTATAGGTGTTACAAGAGTGCGAACCCTTCTGCCTGTGGAGGGGGGTGGCTTATATAGAGTACGCCAGGACCCCTGCCAGCCCACGTAATGGAGGGTTTAAAGTATATTAAGTCTGGGGCGTTACTGGTAATGCCCCACATAAAGTTCCTTAACTATCATTAAGTCTATTCAATTACAGGCCGTTACAGTGCAGAGTGCCTTCTGACCTTCTGGTGGTCGAGTGTATCTTCATGGTCGAGTGAATCTCCATGGTCGAGTCCTTCTGGTCAGTCGAGTGGGTTCCTCGTTGGTCGACTGGAAGGTGATCTCTTCTAAGGATGTCCCGGGGTAGGACATTCAGGTCAGGCCTATGACCCTACCCTAGGTACATGAGTCCATCATTAGCCCCCGAATGGATTGAGGCTTGAATGAGGAATGAGTTGATGTTGTTTTCGATTGACTTTTGCATACTGGCTATGCGTCGTTCTGGATTAAGATCTTCTTTGTCGATAATCGAGCAACTTTTCTTCAGTCGACTCGATCCATTGTTGTCTTCCGTCGAGTGATCTTTTAGACTTTGCTGGTTCCCGAGCGACGGATCGCAGGAAATCTCGCGTCTGACAGACCGATCTGCCGTTCGCGGATTCCACAGGATGCGAAATTTGGGGGAGCGTGCGAAGCGGAACAAACCGTGGCGCTCGGACGAGACGGGACATAGACGCCTCGATCTCCGCGCCGCTTTTTCCGCCACGTATCGTGTCGATGCAACTGTTTCAGGATATGATTAGGTTGCCTGGGTCCACCTGTCATCCACTCGGAAGGGATGTTATAAATGCAACCAGCGAGGGTTTTCTGAACAGTGCTCCATTCTTTCTCTTCTGCTCTCCTCGTCTCCGCCCAACGCGCTCGCTTTTGCCCCCGCAAAGCTCTTCCTCGCACACCTCGCCGGCAGCCATGGTCAAGGAGAAGACGACGGTGCTGGAGCGCGCAAAGAAGGCGTCGGCGACGGAGAAGGCGTCGGCGGTGGAAAAGGCGAAGGGGAGATCCACCAGCCGCAGTGGGTCTTCGTCGAGATCCCTCCTGCCGAAGGGCTGGGTCCAGGGAGATTGGATCCAGTCGACCATCAGGGAGAAGGATCTCCTCGACATGGCCGACGACGGGCTGATCCCCCACGGCGTCGCAAGGCTTCCAGGGAAAGAGTGGCAACCCCAGCCGGAAGAGGGTGAGTGTGTGCTCCTGGCCACTCATATTGATCGAGGATTTTCTCTGCCACCGAGCATTTTCTTTCGTGGTTTTTTGAACTTCTTTGGAGCCCAACTCCACCACTTTACTCCGAACTCCATCGCGTATCTTGCTGCGTTCGTATCCATGTGCGAGAGTTTCCTGGGCTGTCGACTGCACTGGGGCTTGTTCAAGCACATCTTCACGTGTCGTTCTCAGACCGTGAAGAAGGCGAGTCCAGGCGATGAGAAGACCCAAGTTGTCCAAATGTGTGGGGGTCTGGGAATTCAAGTGAGGAACAAGAGCACCTTCCTAGCTATGACGTTTCCCGAGTCGGTCAGGGGCTGGCAGTCGACTTGGTTCTACTGCCAGAACGAGCTGACGCCGGGGCAGTCGAGTGGACTCCCCCCATTCACCATGAGTCGAGTGAACAAGCCCTCCTCTCTGAAGGTGGTTCCGGAAGAGAAGGCAGATGTGAAGATGTTGATGGATCGCGTGGTGCAGTTGGTTCGGGACGGCGTGACTGGCATGGACCTTCTGGAGGTTTTCCTTCGGCGGCGAATCCAGCCTCTTCAGTCCACCCGGAAGCAGTCGACGACGCCACGGTGGAAAGATGGATGGCCGCGGTCACTGGGAATAAGGATAATCCCCGTGGATCCAGGAGGGTTCCTCCACTCGACCATCACACCGTTCCAGATAAGGTATATTTGCTCTGCCTTCCATTGTATATTTGTCAAATTTGTTTCTGTATGTTCTGCGACTTGGTCGACTGATCTCTGTCTTGACATCTTCCAGGGCCTCACCGACCTGTATTCAATGCCCAATGGAGCTCAGGCTCCGACTGAGGAGGGAGAAGCCAGCGGGGGCGAGAGCCAGGAGGAGTGGGATTCAGACGCTGCCGAAGATGACGATGACGACGACGACGATGACGAGGACGAAGAGGAGGAGGAGGAGGAGGAGGTTGCACCACCGCGCTCGGAAAGGCGGTCGAAGCTTGTCCATGACCCCGCGACTGAACGCGGTAAGGGGGTGGCGACTGCCTCGCAGTCGACCAAACGCCCTCGGACCGCTTCTCCGGTGCCGAGTGAAAGGGCTCCGAAGCAGTCGAGGGTGGCTCCGCCGAAACCCACCAAGCTCCTGCCGAAGATGAAAGTGTCCATCCCCACCATATCCGGGTAAAAACGCTACTTGAGTTCTCTTGTTTTGTATAAGCTTTATCTCTGGTTGATACTTGAGTTGGTCGACTGATTCTTTGGAACTTTAGTGCTGCAACTTCTGAGACCTCAGGCAAGGCTGACGACCATGAGATGGAGGACGCAGCAACCTCGAATCCTGGTACTATACTCTCAATTCTGTCCTTAGTCGACTGACTCATGATTTCTAACTTTGATTCTTTTTATGAAGCTCCACCCCATGACATTATCACCCTTCCTGAAGATGATGATGAGGATGAAGAACCACCGAGGCACAGGATGAGCAGGAAGACGTCTACTGGTAAGGCAACCCAGAGTGCGACGGCGCCCGAGACTGTGGTCACGGAAGGGGAGAACCTCACTCGACACACCGTGTCTTTCGCGGTGCCGTTGACGAGTGCTCATCCTACTTCGTCGAGTGCTGCACAACCTTCGCTCTTCACAACACATCATGTCCCAGAGGACCAAGCCAGTGCTGCTAAGGAGGCGATACGTCAAGCGGGGATCATGATGGAGCAGGTGAAGATCGTCCGGGATGCAAGCCAAGCAGCTTATGATGCTAGCTCCGCCCTTCAAAGCAATGTTCAGGTCAGTCGACCACCGCCTGTTCTGTTAGGATATGCTATCAAAACTTTTTCTTTCTGATTTCTGAAATCCATAGCAATCACCCACTGGGTGTGTCGATAAAAAACTCCATGTTAGCGGGGGCACGCTGAGTGCACCCGCTGGGTGTAGTCCCCAAGGCTAAGGTCGACTGCTGGCAGTCGGCCTTAGGCTTTATAAGTAAAGGTTGTTCATCATTCGACTGGATCGAATGGTTTTCCGGAACCGGTGGGGGCACGCTGAGTGCACCCACTGGGTGTAGTCCCCGAGACTGTGCTCGACTGCTTGCAGTCGACTACAGTCTGAAGAGCACGTCTCTTTTTTTTTGGGGTCGACTGGTCGACTCTGTCTTGAACAGAACTAGTGGGGGCACGCTGAGTGCACCCACTGGGTGTAGTCCCCGAGACTACGGTTGAATGCTTGCATTCGACTGTAGTCTTAGAAACGTATGATTTTTCTCTATCCACTCGGAAGTGAATCATCTTTGATATTTTGTCGATTGGTTCTTCGTAGAAATCTTGTGACCTTGCGGCTCGCTATACGGAACTGGAGCAGAAGCACATTCAGCTCGAGTTGGATCTGAAGCTGGTGCAGGAGAATCTGACGAAGGCGAAGGAGGAGACCAAAGGTATGTTCGGTGAGACCTCGACGACTCCTTTTTCCTTCCATTTGTTTCAAAATCCGACTTTGCTGTAACTTGCAGACAAGGTGCGGGAGGCCCAGAAGAAGAAGGACCTTGAGCTAGCTGAGAAGACCAAGCTTGCTGACGAGAAGTTAGCTTCAGTCACCAAGCTTGAACAGGAAAATCACAATCTGAAAACTACTCTGGCGATTGCCACCAAGGATGTTGACCGACTGAAAGCTGACAAGACTACCCTGATCGAGAAGATCAACCAATTGACAGGGAAGAAGAATGACCTGGAAGGCTTCCTGGGTGGTCTTACCAAGAAATTGTTCCTTATGCTAGAAGGTAACCTTTTTCACTCGACCAACATTTTCAACTGTGACGCTTCCATTCGACCATTGTCTTGATTCGGCGTTTTGTCCTTGCAGAATTCTGTCGGAACTTTGAAGAAGAGACTAGCCAGTTGGAGCCGAACCTTGACCCTGTCAATTCTCCGGTGAATGATGAAGTTGCCATGAATGTCTTCCGACTGGAGTCTCGCATTGCAGCTGTCGTGGACTATCTTGCAAGGCTAAAGGCCGCCACTTCTCGCATCGACTCGACGCTTTGGCCCGGGGCGACACTTCAGAATGACCTCGAGTCGTTGATGGCTCGACTAAACGCGGTCCCCGACCGTGTGCAAGAGTGGAAGAAGTCCTCGGCTCGGTGCGGCACAGATGTTGCCCTGTGTCTGGCCCGAGTCCACTGCAAGGATGCGCGAGAAGAGAAGCTGGCGGCTCTCCGAGTGGCCAACACCAAGAAACACGACTTCAGATCCTTCATGGAAACTTTCATCGCTGCTGCTACCCGGATCGCAGACGGGATCGACCTCGACGAGTTTGTTGCTCCTTCCAGCCCTCCACAGGAGGGGTAAAAAACTTTCTTTAAGCCCGACACTTTAAATTTGCCTCGGTATGCCGAGTGGAATTGTAACCGGTAAACCTTAACAGGCTTAGTGCCTGAGCACTCTCGGTTCCTTTAGGTATCGACCTAAACTTAGATTTGATGTTTGGATATGATTGCTCCTGGTTCGAATTGTCCTTTGTAGGTTCACAACAAGATGTCCACTGCAGTCGACTTATTCCTTAGGCGAGCACTGGGCTGCAGCTAAGCCTCCGAGTGAGAGGTTCGCTCTTCACTCGGTAGGATTTTTATACCTTAGGCGAGCGCTGGGCTGCAGCTAAGCCTCCGAGTGAGAGGTTTGCTCTTCACTCGGTAGGATTTTTTATAACTTAGGCGAGCGTTGGGCTGCAGCTAAGCCCCCGAGTGAGAGGTTTGCTCTTCACTCGGTAGGATTTTTTATAACTTAGGCGAGCGCTGGGCTGCAGCTAAGCCCCCGAGTGAGAGGTTTGCTCTTCACTCGGTAGGATTTTTTATAACTTAGGCGAACGCTGGGCTGCAGCTAAGCCCCCGAGTGAGAGGTTTGGTCTTCACTCGGTAGGATTTTTTATAACTTAGGCGAGCGCTGGGCTGCAGCTAAGCCTCCGAGTGAGAGGTTTGCTCTTCACTCGGTAGGATTTTTTATAACTTAGGCGAGCGCTAGGCTGCAGCTAAGCCCCCGAGTGAGAGGTTTGCTCTTCACTCGGTAGGATTTTTTATAACTTAGGCGAGCGCTGGGCTGCAGCTAAGCCCCCGAGTGAGAGGTTTGCTCTTCACTCGATAGGATTTTTTATAACTTAGGCGAGCGCTGGGCTGCAGCTAAGCCGCCGAGTGAGATGTTTGCTCTTCGCTCGGTAGGATTTTTTATAACTTAGGCGAGCGCTGGGCTGCAGCTAAGCCCCCGAGTGAGAGGTTTGCTCTTCACTCGGTAGGATTTTTTATAACTTAGGCGAGCGCTGGGCTGCAGCTAAGCCCCCGAGTGAGAGGTTTGCTCTTCACTCGGTAGGATTTTTATACCTTAGGCGAGCACTGGGCTGCAGCTAAGCCCCCGAGTGGAAATCTGGCTTACCACTCGGTAGGATTTTTAGAACTTAGGCGAGCACTGGGCTGCAGCTAAGCCCCCGAGTGGAAGTCTGGCTTACCACTCGGTAGGATTTTTTATAACTTAGGCGAAACGGATTCGCGGCTAAGCCTCCGAGTGGAAGTCTGGCTTACCACTCGGTAGGATTTTTTATAACTTAGGCGAAACGGATTCGCGGCTAAGCCTCCGAGTGGAAGTCTGGCTTACCACTCGGTAGGATTTGTACAAACTTAGGCGAAACGGATTCGCAGCTAAGCCACCCGCTGGGGGAAAAAGTGACAAAAATTATGAAGGAATTATGGCACTATTATTTCGAGATCCATGAACTACAGAAGTATTTTATTACAACTCATCCGAATGGAAAACTTTTAAGTGTAAAACGGGCGGAGCAGATCCGCATTCCAAGCTCGGGGCTCTTCGATGTTGTGTTCGACGTTGTAGAGACGGTATGCCCCGTTGTGGAGAACTTTGGTGACGATGAAGGGTCCTTCCCAAGAAGGAGCGAGCTTATGCTGTTTCTACTGATCCACTCGGAGAACTAGATCTCCTTCTTGGAAGGCTCGACCCCTCACATTCCTGGCGTGAAAGCGACGCAAGTCTTGTTGATAGATGGTCGATCAGATCAGAGCCATCTCCCTTTCTTCCTCTAGAAGGTCGACTGCGTCCTGACACGCTTGCTCAGCTTCTGCTTCGTTGTAGAGTTCAACTCGAGGAGCATTGTGAAGAAGATCACTCGGCAAGACTGCTTCAGCTCCATAGACCAAAAAGAATGGAGTTCTTCCAGTCGACCAATTGGGTGTGGTCCGCAAACCCCAAAGCACCGAAGGAAGTTTGTCGACCCATGCTCCAGCCGCGTGCATGAGATCACGCATCAGTCGGGGTTTTAAACCCTTGAGGATTAAGCCATTGGCCCGCTCCGCTTGTCCATTCGACTGGGGGTGGGCGACTGAAGCGTAGTCAACTCGTGTGCCTTGAGCGTTGCAGAAATCCTTGAATTCTTCCGAGTCAAAGTTCGAACCATTATCCGTAATGATGTTGTGCGGGACTCCATATCTGAACGTCAGCTCCCTGATGAAGGTAACTGTAGTACCGGCGTCAAGATTCTTGATTGGTTTAGCCTCGATCCACTTTGTGAACTTGTCGACTGCGACCAGTACGTGCGTGAAACCACTTCGACCTGTTCTCAAGGGACCAACCATGTCCAACCCCCATACTGCGAACGGCCAAATGAGTGGAATGGTCTTCAGAGCTGACGCGGGCTTGTGTGACATATTGGAGTAGAACTGACATCCTTCGCACTTGTCCACTATTTCCTTTGCCATCTCATTCGCCCTTGGCCAGTAAAATCCAGCTCGGTATGCTTTAGCTACAATGGTCCGAGAGGACGCATGGTGACCACAGGTCCCCGAGTGGATATCATTGAGAATGATTCGACCTTCTTCTGGCGTTATGCATTTTTGACCCACCCCTGTCGGGCTTTCTCTATACAGCTGTCCTTTGATAAAGGTAAAGGCTTTGGATCGACGGACGATCTGCCGAGCCTCTTCCTCATCCTCTGGGAGCTCTTTTCTCAGGATATATGCGATATAGGGAATTGTCCAGTCGGGAGTGACCACTAAAACCTCCATGACCAAGTCGACTACTGCTGGGACCTCAACCTCAGTCGGATTTGTGGCACTCTTGGGCTGTGGAGCTTCCTCTGTGAAGGGATCTTCTTTAACTGACGGAGTGTGTATATGCTCCAAAAACACACCGCTCGGAATGGCTTCTCTTTTGGAACCTATCTTTGCCAGATCATCTGCTGCTTGATTTTTCAGTCGGGGGATGTGATGGAGCTCCAACCCCTCAAACTTCTTTTCCAGCTTCCTCACTGCATTGCAGTATCCAGTCATGGCTGGGCTTCTCACGTCCCACTCCTTCATCACCTGGTTGACCACTAAATCTGAATCGCCATAAACCATCAGGCGACGGACGCCGAGTGAGATGGCCATGCGCAATCCATATAAAAGGGCCTCATACTCTGCCTCATTTTTGGAGGAATCAAAGTGAATCTGGAGCACATATCTAAGCTTATCTCCTCTGGGGGAAACCAGAACAACCCCAGCACCAGAACCGTTCAGCATCTTAGAGCCATCGAAGAACATGGTCCAATGCTCCGAGTGAACTTCAGTCGGCTGTTGTTGTTCAATCCACTCGGCGAGGAAATCTGCTATTGCCTGGGACTTAATGGCTTTCTTTGCCTCAAACTTGATATCAAGGGGAAGAAGTTCAATCGCCCATTTCGCCACTCGACCAGTTGCATCTCTGTTGTGCAGAATCTCTGATAGTGGGGCGTCGCTGACGACTGTGATAGAATGATCAGAGAAATAATGAGCAACCTTCTTCGTGGTCATGTATATTCCATACACAAGCTTCTGATAATGAGGATATCTCTGCTTGGATGGAGTCAAGACTTCAGACAAATAATACACCGGGCACTGAACTTTGAAGGCTTTTCCTTCTTCTTCACGCTCGACCGTAAGTACTGTACTGACGACTTGTCCTGTGGCTGCAATATAAAGCAACAAAGGCTCTTTGCTGATTGGAGTAGCAAGCACCGGCCGGGTGGAGAGCAGAGCTTTTAGCTCGGCAAACGCTGCATCAGCTTCTGGAGTCCACTCGAACTTGTCTGCGTTCTTCATCAGTCGGTAAAGAGGCAATGCCTTTTCACCGAGTCGTGAGATGAATCGACTTAATGCGGCCAAGCATCCAGTAAGCTTCTGGACATCGTGCACTCGCACAGGGCGTTTCATTCGGAGAATAGTGCCGATCTTCTCTGGATTAGCGTCGATCCCTCGCTCGGAAACGAGAAAACCGAGTAACTTTCCACCAGGAACTCCGAATGTGCACTTCGATGGATTGAGCTTGATATCGTACCTTCTGAGGTTGGCAAATGTTTCGGCGAGGTCAGCAAGCAGGTCGAAAACTTTTCGCGACTTAACGACGATATCATCCATATACGCTTCCACATTCCGACTGATTTGAGTGAGAAGACACTTCTGAATCATACGCATAAATGTGGCTCCGGCATTCTTGAGGCCGAATGGCATGGTGATATAGCAGAAGCACCCGAATGGAGTGATGAAAGCTGTTTTTACTTCGTCGGGTCCATACAGACGGATCTGATGATACCCGGAATATGCGTCTAGAAAAGACAATCTCTCACATCCCGCGGTCGAGTCAACAATTTGATCTATGCAAGGGAGAGGAAAATGATCTTTCAGGCAGGCCCGATTGATGTGCTTGAAGTCAATGCACATGCGGAGTGATTTGTCCTTCTTGGGAACCATGACGACATTAGCGAGCCACTCGGAGTGGTATATCTCTCGGATAAATCCTGCCGCCAACAGTCGAGCCACTTCCTCACCAATAGCTTTTCTCTTCTGGACGGCGGACCGCCGAAGATGCTCTTTGACTGGTTTTGCTGATTTGTCGACTCTGAGGCGATGCTCAGCCAGTCCCCTGGGAACACCTGGCATGTCAGCTGGCTTCCATGCAAAAATGTCCCAGTTCTCACGGAGGAACTGGATGAGCGCTTCTTCCTATTTCGGGTCGAGTGTCGTGGAGATGTGGGTCGGGGCTGCATTGGGGTCGGTCGGGTGAATGTGAACAGGTTTTGTCTCACCAGACGACTGAAATGCAGACTCTGTGGCTGGTTTCTTGGATCGCAACAAATCACTCGGATCCGCGTTTTGTTTGTACTCTTCGAACTCGACCGCTGTCACCTGGGAATCGGCAATCTTCGAGCCCTTCTGAAAGCACTCTTCTGCCTTTTTCCGATCGCCAGTGACAGTGATCACCCCTTTGGGACCTGGCATTTTCAGTTTGAGGTACACGTAACATGGTCGAGCCATGAACCGTGCGTAGGCGGGCCTCCCCAAAATGGCGTGGTACGCGCTCTGAAAATCCACAACCTCAAAGGTCAACTTTTCCTTGCGAAAATGTTTTGAGTCGCCAAAAACCACGTCCAGGGATATTTGGCCGAGTGAGTTGGCTTTCTTCCCTGGTATGACTCCGTGGAAACTCATGTTGCTGGTGCTCAGTCGGGACATCGGGATGCCCATTCCCTTCAGTGTGTCTGCATACAACAAGTTCAGCCCACTGCCACCGTCCATCAGCACTTTCGTCAGTCGAGTGCCTTCGACAACTGGATCGACCACCAAAGCTTGCCTCCCAGGAGTGGCAATATGAGTCGGGTGATCAGATTGGTCGAATGTGATGGGTGTTTGGGACCATTTCAGATAACTTGGTTTTGCTGGGGCAACCATATTCACCTCACGATTAATGACTTTCAGTCGACTCTTGCTCTCCACATCCGCGAAGATCATCAGAGTGGAGTTGATATGCGGATATCCTTCCTCACTGTCCTCTTTGTCTCCGGCCTTGTCTGACTCTTTCTCCTTGTCCTTAGACTGTTTTCCCTGAAACTGCTGGATCAGGAGTCGACACTGGTGAGTGGTGTGCTTTGGATAAATAATGTTGCCCTCTTCATCTTTCTTCGTGTGGATGTGGCACGACATATCCATCACGTCGTTTCCTTCTTTATCCTTTACTTTCTTAGGGTTCCAGGATCCTTTTGGCTTCCCTTTGAACTTTCCCTGAGTCACGGCCAGGGCCTCTCCAGGAGCTGCTGGCTCGGCTTTCCGCTTTTGTTTCCGACTGGAATTTCCCTTCTCCGACTGACTTGGCTTATACTTGCCGCTTCGGAGTCGGTCCTCCTCCTCGCCATTGGCGTATTTGGTAGCAATCTCCATCATCCGACTCAGGGTCATGTCCCCGGTTCGACCAAACTTCAGACTCAATTCCCTGTTCTTGACGCCATCTTTGAAGGCACAGACTGCTTGATGATTAGACACGTTTTCCACAGTATGGTGCAGAGTGATCCACCTCTGAATGTACTCTCTGAGAGTCTCATTGGTCTTCTGCACACAAACTTGCAGCTCTGTCAAACCAGCTGGTCGCTTGCAGGTTCCTTCAAAAGTTCTAACGAACATTCGGAACAAATCTTCCCAAGTGTAAATACTGTCAGGAGGTAACTGATTCAACCACGCTCTGGCTGAACCTTCCAGCATGAGGGGCAAATGCTTCATGGCCACCTCGTCATTCCCACCGCCAATCTGAACAGCCACTCGGTAGTCCTCAAGCCAAGTTTCAGGCTTGGACTCCCCAGTGAACTTGCTGACTCCTGTCGCCAACCTGAAATTGGGGGGAATCACTGCGGCTCTGATAGCCCTGCTAAAACACTCTGGACCAGAAACATGCACTCGACTGCTCGTGGGTGCATCTCTCTCGGGTCCACCTCGATGGGCTCTGTTCCGGTCGACCAAGCTTTGCACGATAATGGATTGCGCGTCGAAGCCTGGTCCCCTGGGGTCGACTGGAACTCTTCGCCCCGCACTGAACTGACGCCTGTCATCCTGTCGCCGAGGAGCGTAAGACCCTTCCCTCGGAGGGGAAACGGGCACTCGACGCCTGTCATCTCGGTCGTGTCGGTCTCCATACTGATCACGCTGGTTGTCGCGCCCTTCCCGCCGCGGAGGCGATCTGGGACTGTGAGCCGACTGAACCGTATTCGCAGCGACGGATCGACTGTGAATTTTGTTGCGCGACTGCAACACAGCTGAGTTCTGGTCCCCTGCTGCTCGGAGCAAATCTCTGATCTGCATCAAGCCTCTCCCAGCTTCCGACTGTGAAGGCTGGATGGACTCTGCTATACGGGTTGCAGCTGCTAAATTCTGAATTGGTGTGCGGTATACCTGAGTCGGCGAGAAGAGTCGACTGGCTTCGGGGACTCGTTGCCGCACGCGCTCGTCGAATGCTCGCTGAAGGTTCTCCAGACGAGCGCGTTCAGCCACATTGGCCAAACGTGCCTCCTCCAAGGCGCGAGCCTCGGGGGTTTTTCCCGTAATGGGAGTATGCAGGGCATCCATGTTCCTGCGGCGAAGCTCTTCTCTCTGCAGAGAGTCGAGTGCCTCGGGCTGGTACTCTTCTTGGTCCTGAGTGGGGCCACCTCCACCGCCCGCTCCACCACCATGGGCGAAGCCGGGAGGACTGCGGGGTCCGACGACCATGAGAATTTCCGCCGCTGGATCACTGCTATCGCATTCGGATGCAGTCTCTACGGAGCCAGTCGACAGATCGAACAGGCCGTAGAGAGATTCGTCGGGCTCGATTGCCGCAACTTGTGCGATGGCCGCCTGGCGAGCCACCGCGTGTTTCACCCACCGCTGAAGCCTCGACCGACCAGAGCGCTTGCGCTGGTGGGAGACCGGACGGGCGACCGATAAAGGAGTCGACCGATAGGGGGCCGACGGTTGCCGCAGCAGAACGCCGCGGACACATGCGCGAAAATGCATCGCACCGCGGACGGGGAGCGCATCAACGTCGAGTGGAGCCTCCTGGAGCCACGCGGAGTCGTCGGTGACGAAGGTGAGAGCGCCAAGACGGATCTCGCGCCCCTCGACCAAAACTCCAGCAGTCATCATGATGAAAGTACTCGGAAATACTGCAACTTCTCCACAAAATCGCTAAAACACCTGCCCCACGGTGGGCGCCAACTGTCGTGGTTCTAAGTCTGACAGTAGAGTGGGGGGTAGGTATGGAGAGGCAAGGTCCTAGCTATGGAGAGGTTGTAAACACAAGCGATGTACGAGTTCAGGCCCTTCTCGGAGGAAGTAAAAGCCCTACGTCTCGGAGCCCTGAGGCGGTCGAGTGGATTATGTGTATAGGTGTTACAAGAGTGCGAACCCTTCTGCCTGTGGAGGGGGGTGGCTTATATAGAGTACGCCAGGACCCCTGCCAGCCCACGTAATGGAGGGTTTAAAGTATATTAAGTCTGGGGCGTTACTGGTAACGCCCCACATAAAGTGCCTTAACTATCATTAAGTCTATTCAATTACAGGCCGTTACAGTGCAGAGTGCCTTCTGACCTTCTGGTGGTCGAGTGTATCTTCATGGTCGAGTGAATCTCCATGGTCGAGTCCTTCTGGTCAGTCGAGTGGGTTCCTCGTTGGTCGACTGGAAGGTGATCTCTTCTAAGGATGTCCCGGGGTAGGACATTCAGTGCCCCGACGCGTCCGCTGCCATTAAATGAAAAGATGGCCGCATGGTCCGAACTCCATAGGTTGTCTGGGCTTGCTATGAGGTATGTCGTGGATCATTTGTGGCCACAAGGGCCATGGCCGGACAGCTATTTTGGATTAGTGCAACAATTCCTTGGTGCTATGTCGCATATCAATGCTGTGAAGAGGTCGGCGTGCATAGAGGGTGCATAGATGGCTCTTGCCCATGTTAAAACATACCGGGCTAGGATGGAAGCCACCACTATTGCAACCCGGAGCACGGCAGACAGCCAGGACCCGGCCGAGCACTATTTTGAAGAAGTCTTAGAAGGCGCCCGTTTAATAGAGGCTCAGTGTTCGAAGAGTGCCATGTTCGAATGACATGTATTGCGATTGTAAAGACAATGCTATTTTGATTATAAAGGCTATTTTTATACTTTTGCCTGAAAGTATTATAATGCCTCCTGTGCGGCCGTTTATGTATGTATATGTCCTGAAAGTTTGCAGTCGTCGGCTTCAGTCCCCACACATATAATGCAGGGGTGTTTGGGAAAACGCGTAGTCACACTTGATCCAACGTCTTGGTCTGTTAAGGAGGTGATAGCGCAGCGAACCAGGCAATTGTACTATATAGCTTTAAAACTTTCACTTAGCCATAGGAGTTTGACTGTGGGGCTACTATATAGCCCCTGGTACTTTCGTGTTCAGCCGGATATGGTGCGCGTATGTATGTGACCGGGAAACCAGTCCTTTGTTAATGTGGGGCAATCGCGAAGATTCCGCTGGGTCATCGAGTGGTTGACCAGTCTCACGCTGTATCATGACAGTCAGTTTTTGGCTTTCTCTACTGAGGTGCTCGTCCAGGTGAACCGGGGCACAATCACAGTAGTTCTCCCGGTGCCGCCTTAGCTAATAGAACGGAACGTAAGGTAGCAAAACACGGGAGCCAGGTGTCAGTGTCAAAACCGGCGGATCTCGGGTAGGGGGTCCCGAACTGTGCGTCTAGGCGGATGGTAACAGGAGACGAGGGTCACGATGTTTTTACCCAGGTTCGGGCCCTCTCGATGGAGGTAAAACCCTACGTCCTGCTTGATTAATATTGATGATATGGGTAGTACAAGAGTGGATCTACCACGAGATCAAGGAGGCTAAACCCTAGAGCTAGCCTATGGTATGATTGTTGTAATGTATGTTGTCCTACGGACTAAAGACCTTCGGTTTATATAGACACCGGAGGAGGCTAGGGTTACACAGAGTCGGTTACAATGGTAGGAGATCTACATATCCGTATCGCCAAGCTTGCCTTCCACGCCAAGGAAAGTCCCATCCGGACACGGGACAGAGTCTTCAATCTTGTATCTTCGTAGTCTTGGAGTCCGGCGGACGATGATAGTCCGGCTGTCCAGACACCCCCTAGTCCAGGACTCCCTCAGTAGCCCCTGAACCATGCTTCAATGACGATAAGTCCGGCGCGCATAATGTTCGGCATTGCAAGGCGGGTTCCTCCCTTGAATAATCCAGAGAAGATCATGAACACCAGGATAGTGTCTGGCTCTGCAAAATAAATTCCACATTCCACCGTAGAGAGAATAAAATGTACACCGGTCCAATCTGCTGACGTATTATGCGGCGTGACATCACACCGCTACCAAGCCTTTGTTTTAATCGTTTTTTACTATACCACCTCAGCACGTTTAGCGAAGCAGTTTCCTTGGCACGTCTTGTCGAAGCAGAGATCGTGTTCCCCTTATTCCGAGATTCTCATCAATACGTGCGTGGGTAACCCAACCGTGCCCGTCGCCATGCCTTCTCTATCGAAGGTGAATCCCAAATGGTCACGGAGACGGCTCTTGGTATTTTTCCCCTTTATAAGAGGACCAAGGCTCGTTCTTTTTCTTCAATCTCGCATCGAATCTCTTCCTCGCTCCCAGTTCTAACACCTAGGGCCTCAGATTCGAGCGCTTCGGATTCTCAACCATGTCCGGCTCCGACCTCCAGGGCCGGTGGATGCCCTCCTCCGTCATGGAGGAGGACATATTGAAGCTACGTGAGGCCAAGTACCTGGCCTACGAGATTTTGCACAGGTTGCCTGCCCAAGGGCAGGCCGTGCCCGCCCCCGAGCCCGGCGAATATGTTGTCTTCGTATCCCACCTCCGTCGGGGTTTAGGCTTCCCGACGGACCCCTTCGTGAGAGGGCTCATGTTCTACTACGGGCTGGATTTTCACGATTTGGCTCCGGAGTCCATCCTCCATATCTCCGCATTCATTATCGTCTGCGAAGCCTTCCTCCACATCACTCCCCACTTCGGCCTGTGGCTGAAGACCTTCAATGTGGAGCCGAAGATGATCGGGGGGCGTCAAGCGGAGTGCGGCGGGGCGGCCATAAGCAAAAAGGCCGATGCCCCGTGGCCCGAGGGTTCCTTCCAAGAGGAACTCGGACTGTGGTAGCAGGAGTGGTTCTATATCACCGCTCCGAAGGGCAGCAAGCAAAAGCCGCCGCCTTCATTCCGCCCGGGACCTCCATGTCAACTGATGTCGTGGGTCAACCAAGGGCTCAATTGGGGGCCGTCCGAAGACGTGCCCTCACTATAGGGCCGGATTCGAGACCTCCAAGCGAGGGAGATCAATCTGGTCGCGGTGATGCAGGTTATGCTAATCAGGCATCTTCTGCCCTGCAAACGCCGTCCTCTCCGTCTATGGGAGTTCAACCCGGAGGGACCTCGAATTCTCCAACACTTCATGGGTGCGTCACCCATGGAGATGTACAAGTTGTTCTTCGGACCACGGGTGGCGTGTCCGGAATTGGCCGAGGACGCAGGCCTAAGCCGCAATCGCCCGGATACTCAGGTAAATAGCTCAGAGTCCGGACGTTCTATTTATCTGCTTTTCTAGAGTTTGCCTCCTGACCCATTACTCTTCACAGGAGTGGGTGGCGCGATCGAGGCTGATAAGGTGTCCGGGCCCCCTCCCAGTGACCGCACTGGAGCCCGTGCTGGTCAGAATGTTGGAGGTCGCACCCACGGAAGGGAGCGATGGGGAAAATAGAGGAGCTATTATTTCGCCCAAAGGGGCGTCTGAAGAGGGGGGAATCAAAAACACCTCCTTCCAGGGGGAGAAGAGGACCGCCTCCGAGGATCCGGAGGCCAAAGCCCCTAAACGGGGGAAGAAATCTTCCCCGGGGGGTCCGGCGTCCGGGGAGAACCCGGACGCACAATCATCGCCAAAGAATCAGCCCTCCAGCGAGCCGTGAGTATGAAAAGGGGATTTCATTAGTAAGAAAATACCTCCATTTGTGCTTCTGTGGGTAACCGAAATTTTTATCCTACAGTTCGAATTTGCAGCCTTCTCAAATGAGTTCGTCTTCGGGGGACATTCTTCCGGAGATGATGGAGAGCGAAACGCCTCCGTCTGCTGCGCCGTCAGATAATGCAGACGAGCCTGAAGTATCGTCATGGAAGGTATCCTCGAGTCTGGAGGGGCCGGAGAGTTTGGCGCCCGCTGGTATCCGGCCGGGAGAACTGAAGAATCTGATTGAGAGGGCGTCCATCTCAGAAGATCACCGTGCGTTGATGCGCATGGTGATTGGAAGGATTTCGTCCGCCGAGAGCGGATTGCGTAATGACGCTATAAGTTTGCTGGCGGGATTTGAGGTACACGAAAATGACGCACCTCCTATTTTTTGACAGTTTTGCACATAAAAGTGTGCCCTGTATAGATAGTAGCCCCTGAGACTCGGTAGGTTGTCGAAGACGACAGCGTGCCGAGGATCGAAATCACAAGTAATGAATGTCGCCCTTCCTATGCAGGTGGCGGATAGTCCGAGGGCTAGCCGGACTAGTGGGGTTGCCGAGTTAATGCGGCAACTTGACGCGGCGGATGCGGACATCGCACTTGTCAACCGGCGACTTGACGAGTCGCAAGGTAAATAAGTTCTCCACGGTCGCTTTATTAATGGGGTCAAAGCCCTCCTTGATAAATTATATGCTTTTATACAGACGGTGCTGCTGCTGTGGAGAGCCTTCGGGCCGAACTTGCTCAAGCTAAAGAGCAAGCCCGAAGGAGTGACGCGGCTGCCTCGAGGGCGGCCGAGGACTTAAAAGCCGAAAGGGCTGCTCACTGCCTAAGCAGGGAAGAGGTGGCCGAATTGGCCGTGAAAGTAAAAGATGCTGCCGACCGCAATGAGGCTCTTGAAAAGGAGCGCTTATCGGAGCGGGAAGACCTGAGGAAGGCCACCGCCGAGGCCAAGGATGCCCGCTCTGCAATGCGGGCCATGAGGGAGGAGCTGCGCCAGGCCGGAGATATTGTGGCTGGCAAGCCTTATCTGCTGCGTCGCCGGTTTATGGATCAGAAGTATGCTCAATTTGATCGGCTGTGGAGTCCGGAGGATCCGTATATGGACTTAGCGTCAAGTGCGGCTGATGCCGTTGAGCACTTCCGGAGCCAGAAGGATCACAAGACGGAAGAACTATTTTGGTCTCAATTCCATAGTACGGATCGCTCACTTCCGTTGACCGACCGGTTGGCCGAATGGGCCGAGCTAAATAGATTGTCCGGACTTGCCATGACTGACATTGTGGCTCATGTTTGGCCAGAGAGGCCCAAGGCGACAAGCTACTTCGGCTTACTGCAGCAATTCCTTGGAGCGGTGCCGCATATCAAGGAGATGAAGCGGTCGGCTTGTATCGAAGGCGCGCGGATGGCTCTTGCCCGCGTGAAGACGCATTGGACAGAGATGGATGCCACCGCTGTTGCTGCCCAGGGTTCGGATGAAAACCGGCTCCCCGCCGAGCACTATTTCGGGGAAGTTATGCGTGGTGCTCGTGTAATAGAGTCGCAGTGCTCGAAAAATGTCACGTTCAAATGAACGTTTTTAGCTTGTAAAACGATGATTATGCTATAACTGCTTTTTATACTTGTGCGTCCCAAGTAGTGAAACTTCTCCTATGCGGCCGTTTGCGTATACTTTTGTATAACCTGGAAGATTGCAGTCTTCGGCTTCAGCCCCCATGCACAAGGTGCGGGGGTGTTCGCAAATAGCGCGTTTTCACACTTAATCCGACGTCTCAGTCCTGTTAAGGAGGTGGTAGCGTAGCGAACGAGGCAATCCGGACTATAATGCTTTATCACTTTCACTTAGCCAGTGGAGTTCGAGATTGGGGCTACGATATAGCCCCTGGGGGCACCGCACTTCTCCGATTTCGGGGTGCGTGTGTGCCTGACCGGGAAACGGTCCTTCGTCAAAGCGGGGAATTCTAAACATTTCGGTGGTCGATCGAGTGGTTGACCAGTCTCTCGCTATATCATGACAGTCAGTTTTCGGCTTTCTCTACTGAGGTGCTCGCCCAGCCGAACTGGGGCACAATCGCAGTAGTTCTCCTGGTGCCGCCTTAGCCGATGATACGGAACGTATGGCAGCAAAACACAGGAGCCGGGCAAACCCAACATTTGACCAAAGACATGATTCGGAGCTGATGCATATAATGCCTAACTCGAGACACCGAACACTCCCTAAGGTGTTCGGTCTTTATGATAATGGGCAGAATAACGCCCTAAGCCCCTAGTGTCCAGGTACGGGCATGGTCTTCTGATGCGGCCGATGCCAAAACGTCAGGCTCCTCATTGGTTATAGAAGGAAACCAAGGGAGAATAACAACAAGAGACAGTAAAAAAGATTTACGCAGGGTCTTAATCTGAAAAGAATCCTTGCAACGGGTCCCTACTGCACGTCTGCGCCTGTGTCTCCGTTGTGCCGTTATCCTGGACGGGTATGCACGTTGTTCATCTGTAAAAAGAGAGGAAAATTTAGTTCGAAAACAATTCGTGCGAAAAAAGGTATGTGTGAAAGAAAAAATATAAACAAGCAAAACGGGGTTTGAATGAACCCGTGGTTGAGTTAGCGCGCGGCCCCTTGTGAAGGGGTGTGCGGCTAGGGAGCCCCTAGCCTACTGATGCCGGACTCGTCTATCCGTGTCCGGGGTCTTTGGGTGACCCTCGCACTGAGATGATGCCACGCGGACCGGGCATCTTTAGCGTGAGAGACGCGTAATGTGGTATGGCGTTGAAACGGACAAAAGCCTTTCGTCCCAAGAGTGCTTGATATCCACTTTTAAATGGCACGATATGAAAAATTAGTTTTTCGCGCCGAAAGTTGTTCGGTTGTCTAAACACGACTTCTAGTAATAGGGAGCCTGTGCACTTGGCATAAGGGCCTGGCGTCACTCCTTTGAAGGGAGTGCGGCTGTGTCGAATTTTGTTAGGGTCTATCCCCATCTTGCGGATTGTGTTTGAATACAACAGGTTTAAGTCGCTGCCTCCGTCCATTAGGACTTTAGTAAATTGTAATCCGTCGATTATGGGATTCAATATCAGGGCAGTCCGTCCCGCGTTGCGAACGCTTCTGGAATAGTCCAGGTGGTCGAAAGTGATTGGTTTTGATATCCAATCTCTATGGCCTGCTGGGTTGGGACGTGCGAGGCTCTTTTTAAGAAGTGCCACACTATTTTTTCGTATTATCACGTGAAGTGAGTTTACTGCTTTGACCTCTTGTGGGAAAGTCTTTTGTTTTCCGGTGCTCTGCTGGTGGGGTTTATCATCTTCGCTTGACGCGTCGAGCCCCTTGTGTTCGGCGTTTAATCGGCCGGACTGTTTGAAAACCCAACAGTCTCGATGGGTATGGTTTGCAGGCCTTCCGGGGGTACTGTGGATTTGACATATCCGACCCAAGATCTTGTTTAAGTTGGACAGCTCATCGCCGTCATCCTTAAGAGGCGGTGTTTTGTTGTTTGGCCGCGAGCTTTTGAATCCGGCGTTGACTGCCATGCTCTTTGGGCTTTCCTCTTTATTCCGGCGCTGCTCTTTTCTGCGCCGTGATTTTCCGTTTCCATCTCTTATCTCGGATGTACTTGGGTCGCTGGTGCTGCATCTTGCTAGCCAGCTATCCTCTCCCGCACAGAAGCGGGTCATGAGGCTTGTTAGTGCGGACATTGTCCTCGGTTTCTCTTGGCCGAGGTGCCTGGCAAGCCATTCATCTCGGACATTGTGTTTAAAAGCTGCTAAGGCTTCGGCATCCGGACAATCGACTATTTGGTTCTTTTTGGTGAGAAACCTGTTCCAGAATTTCCGCGCTGACTCTCCGGACTGTTGAGTTATATGACTTAGATCATCTGCGACCGGAGGGCGGACATAAGTCCCTTGAAAATTTGCTCTAAACGCGTCCTCGAGCTCTTCCCAACTTCCAACACTGTTTTCTAGGAGGCTTTTAAGCCAATGAGGGGCTGGCCCTTTGAGCTTGAGGGGTAGGTATTTTATGGCGTGGAGATCATCTCCTCTGGCCATGTGTATATGTAGTATATAATCTTCTATCCAGACTCCAGGATCTGTTGTTCCATCGTAGGCCTCTATGTTTATTGGTTTAAATCCTGCTGGGAATTCATGGTCCAGCACCTCATTGGTCAAACATAGCGGGTGTGCGGCGCCCCTATGTTTGGGTGTGCCGCTATCTTCAGACACTTGACGTGTTGCCTTGCTTCCAGGGGCCTTCTTCTTTGGCCCGTAGATAGACCTGGCTGGGCCATCTATCCTTCCAAGTTCATTGGTTGGTTTATGTGTTGCGCTGCTTTCAGAATTTGGCCTGTCATCCGGCCGTCTATCCAACCAGGCAGCCTCTTTATTTTTTGACTGTGGAGGCTCTATGGCCTCGTTGTCGAATTCTGGTAGCAGCTTGCGCTTTGGGTAGCTCTTTGATTGGTGGCCATTGCCGTATTTATCCGCGGTTTTGAGTACTTCGCTCCACCTCATTCTGAGTGTGTCTTCCGCTGTTTTGAGCTTCCGCTTTTCCTTCTTCAAGCTTCTTGAAGTGTTGACGAGTCTTTTCCGAAGGTTTTTTCCTTCCGGCGGCGTGTCCGGCGTGAGATCGTCCGAACCGTCGTTTTCGCCGGGCCTGGACTGATTATCTGACTCGTCCTGTTCGGACGGTTGCTTATCTGCATGTTCGTCGTCCACTTTCGTTCCCTGCTGTAGTGCGGGGTCCTTAGGAGCTTTTTTGTTATCGAGGCGGGGCTTAGGGCGGCGTCTGCGCCGCCGTTTTGGTTGTTTATCGGCGGGGTTATCCTCTGCCGCGGCCCGTTGGTCCTCGTTATCGCTCTCTTTTGGGGTATCCACCATGTATATGTCGTATGACGAGGTGGTCCTCGCGTGCCCTATAGGCGCTGTTTCTTGTTCGTCTCCGGCATCGTCGTCTATAGCGTCGATGTCTCCGGAGTCGTAGTCTAGCATGTCGGTTAAGTCGTCGACAGTGGCTACAAAGTGGGTGGTGGGTGGGCTCTGAATTTCTTCATCGCCCGTATCCCAACCATCCTGGCCATAGTCCGGCCAGGGCTCTCCTGATAACGAGAGATGCTTTAGTGAATTCAAGATGTCGCCAAAAGGCGAGTATTGGAAGATGTCCGTGGCGGTGAATTCCATAACCGGCGCCCAATCCGATTTGGTTGGTAGGGGCGCAGGAGGTTCGGAGTCCGGCAGGGAGTCCGGCACCTCGGAATCACGAGTTTTGCGAGGGACAAGATTAGTGTTCGGCTCCATCGCCGTGGTAGTTGAAGCCCCCGAGGCGGTGTCCATCCACCGTTCCTCTATCTGGGCAATCGGCTCCGGACTAATGGCCGGAGCGGATTCGTGTGCGGCCACCAAGGCACTGTTCGGCGGCAGAGTTAGATCATACCCATCGCAACAGTGCGGCGCGCTTGGCTGCGGCTCGGGTCCGTCGAAGATCAAGTCTCCGTGGACATCGGCCGTGAAGTTTAGGCTTCCGAATCTGACCTGACGGCCAGGGGCGTAGCTTTCGATCTGCTCCAGATGGCCAAGAGAATTAGCCCGCAGTGCGAAGCCGCCGAATATGAAGATCTGTCCGGGGAGAAAAGTCTCACCCTGGACAGCGTCGTTGGTTGCAGATGCCATCAAGCCTATCGGTGACGACACAGAGGAACTCTCAATGAAAGCACCAATGTCGGTGTCAAAACCGGTGGATCTTGGGTAGGGGGTCCCGAACTGTGCGTCTAGGCGGATGGTAACAGGAGACGAGGGACACGATGTTTTTACCCAGGTTCGGGCCCTCTCGATGGAGGTAAAACCCTACGTCCTGCTTGATTAATATTGATGATATGGGTAGTACAAGAGTGGATCTACCACGAGATCAAGGAGGCTAAACCCTAGAGCTAGCCTAGGGTATGATTGTTGTAATGTATGTTGTCCTACGGACTAAAGCCCTCCGGTTTATATAGACACCGGAGGAGGCTAGGGTTACACAGAGTCGGTTACAATGGTAGGAGATCTACATATCCGTATCGCCAAGCTTGCCTTCCACGCCAAGGAAAGTCCCATCCGGACACGGGACGGAGTCTTCAATCTTGTATATTCGCAGTCTTGGAGTCCGGCGGACGATGATAGTCCGGCTGTCCGGACACCCCCTAGTCCAGGACTCCCTCACCAGGCAAACCCAACATTTGACAAAAGACATGATTCGGAGCTAATGCATATAGGGCCAAACTCACGACGCCGAACACTCCCTAAAGTATTCGGACTTTATAACGTGTACTGGGCTGAATCACGCCCTTAACAATAAGCCCTGAGTTTCCAGGTATGAGCAGTAGTCTGGTGTGACAAAAATGCCAAAAACACCAGTATCCCTCCCGGTTGTATGAAGTTTCCCGAGGGGAAGAAGCAACAAGAGATGTTAAAAATATTTACGCAGGGTCTTAATCTAAGAAGAAACCTTTGTGCGGGTCCCTGCTACACGTCTACGCCTTTATCTCCGTTGTGCCATATCCTGGAAGGATGTAGCACGATGGTCGTGTGTAAAAGAAGAAACCCAGGTGAAAGACTTCGTGCAAGGTGTTCATTAGTCTGAATAAATCATGAAAATGCAATATGCTATTTTTATTGATAGGGTCGAGCCGAACTATGGGCTCTTTTTGCAAGCAGCCCCTATCATCTAGTGCGGGGAAATCCCAACTGGGCTATTATGTTAGGTGGAGCGCTGGACTCGTCTAACCGTGTCCGTGGTCTTGACGACCGGCAATTAGTCCTGGTTGGAGGGACCACTCAGTGTTCGGCTGCTAGAGCTGCCACATATTCTTCCGCGTGTAAGGAACGCTCTGTGTTTTCGCTAACTGTGATGACGCCGCGTGGACTGGGCATCTTAAGTTCGAGGTAGGCGTAGTGCGGTACTGCGTTAAAACGAGCGAAGGCCGTTTGTCCGAGTAGTGCATGATAGCCACTCTGGAATGGAGCAATGTAGAAGGTTAATTCGTCGCTTCTGAAGTTGTCGGGGGAACCAAATACAACCTCTAGTACTAGAGAGCCCGTACAGTGGGCCTCCATGCCTGGTATTACTCCTTTAAAGGTAGTGTTACTTAGGCTGATCCTTGATGGGTCTATCCCCATTTTGCAGACAATGTCCTGATATATCAGGTTTAAACTACTGCCGCCGTCCATGAGGACTCGTGTGAGACGGAAGCCGTCAACTATTAGGTCGAGCACCAAGGCAGCCGATCCTCCCTGCCGGACACTAGTCGGATGGTCCCTATGATCGAAGGTGATCGGGCAGGCCGACCAGGGATTAAATTTGGGGGCAACAGGCTCAACGGCGTATACGTCTCTGAGGGCGCGTTTGTCGCTCTCTTTGGGATGTGAGTTGCGTAAATCATATTTACTGTTTTGACTTCTGGTGGGAATTTTTTCTGTCCTCCCGTGTTCGGCTGATGAGGCTCATCCTTGTCCTCACTTGGCGTCTCCCTCCCCTTTTGTTCGGCATTCAGCTTGCCGGCCTGTTTGAAAACCCAACACTCTCTGTGGGTGTGGTTTGCAGGCTTTTCGGGGGTGCCATGAATCTAACACAATTTGTCTAGAATCTTGTTTAGGCTGGACGGTCCATCTCTACTGCCTTTAAATGGCTTTTTCCATTGACCAGGTCGAGAGCCCCTGAATCCGGCATTGACTGTCATATTCTCTGGGCTGTCGTTATTGTTTTGACGCTTGTTTTTGTTGCGTCGCGGCTTCCCGTTGCCATCCCTGACTTCGGATGTGCTTGGGTCGCTGGTGCCGCTACGGGCTAGCCAGCTGTCCTCGCCCATGCAAAAGTAGGTCATAAGGCTTGTTAAGGCTGCCATCATCCTTGGTTTTTCTTGGCCGAGGTGTCTGGCGAGCAATTCGTCCCGGATACTGTGTTTGAAGGCAGCTAAAGCCTCGGCGTCCGGGTAGTCGACTATTTGATTTTTCTTAGTAAGAAACTTGTTCCAGAGCTTTCGGGCTGACTCTATGGGTTGTTGAGTTATATGACTTAGGTCGTTAGCGTCCGGAGGCCAGACATAAGTCCCTTGAAAATTGGCCCTGAAAGCATCCTCTAGCTCTTCCCAACTTCCAATTGAATTTTTGGGAAGGCTTTTCAACCAGTGCCGAGCTGGTCCCTTTAATTTGAGGGGTAGATATTTGATGGCGTGGAGATCGTCTCCGCGAGTCATATGGATATGAAGGATAAAGTCCTCGATCTAGACCCCAGGGTCTGTAGTTCCGTCGTATGCCTCTATATTCACGGGTTTAAATCCTTTTGGAAATTCATGATCCAGTACCTCATCGGTGAAGCATAGGGGGTGTGCAGCACCCCTGTATCTAGTTGTGTCATGGCATGATGTCGATGGTTGTTGTGTTCGGTTCTGATTCCAAGATGGTATTTGATCGATGTGATCGTTTCGGTAGTTCTGATCATGTGCTGGAGCGCGCTTCCTAGATCCGTAGATGGATCTGGCCATACCGGACTTTCTGTCCAGGAGCTCACGTATATCGTGTGCTGACTTGTGGGCAGCATCATTAACCGTCTTGTCACGGCCACGGAGCGGTCGGTCTGGCTGATCGGTCGTTTTCGGCTGGGTGGGCTCTACGGCCTTGTCGTCGAATTCGGGCAGTAGCTTGCGCTTTGGATAGCTCTTTGTGTGGCGATCGTTGCCGTATTTTTCTCTAGTGTCGAGCACTTTGTTCCTCCTGTGGTTGAGTGTATCCTGCACGGCCTTAAGCCTTTGCTTCTGCTTCTTTAGGCTCCTCGCGGTGGCGATAAGCCATCTATAGAGGTTCTCTTATTCCAAGAGTTTTTCTGGGATGATAAGTGCATCATCGCCCGGGCTGTTCTCCTCTCCGGAGACAGGTTGTTGAATTTTACCCTCGGGATCGGCATTGTTTGACGTCGGCTCCGGACTGTTTTCACCGTCCCCTGGCTCATCCTGCTCCATCGCTGGGTCCATGGGGTCGTCGTTTCCTTTGGAATCAACCGGGCTATTATTATTTTTGTGCTCTTGCCGCTGTTTTTACTATGGCGGGATTTAGAGCGGCGTCTGCGGCGCTGCTTTTGTGGCTTATCGAGGGGGTTATCCTTCGTGGTATCGTCACCATCACCTTCGTTTGGTGTGTCCACCATGTATATATCGTATGATGAGGTGGTAGTCCAGCGCCCAATGGGTGGTGGTTCCTGTTCTTCTCCTTTGTCATCGTAAATACCGTCAACGTCTTCGGAGTCGAAATCGAGCATGTCGGTTAAGTCATCGACAGTGGCTATGAAGTGGGTGGTGGGTGGGGAACGAATTTCTGTGCCGTCTGCTTCCCACTCGAGCCGGACATAGTTCAGCCAAGATCTTCTGACAAGGACATATACCTTAATGAGTTCAGCACATCACCCAAGGTTGAGTGGTGAAAAATATCCGCTGCGGTGAATTCCATGATGGGTGCCCAATCTGATTCGCCAGGCACGGACGCACGCAGTTCGGATCCTGTGACCGAGGAAGAGTCTGGAGGTCTGATGTCACCAACCTCACAAGAGATGGGATCAGTGTTCGGCTCCGACGCGGATGAGTGTGCGGCCTCCGTGGCGGGGTCCATCCACCCGTCCTCGGAAGGCACGATCTGCTCCGGATTGATTCTCGGCGACAACGCGGGTGCGATCTCCTAAATACCGTCCGATGGCAGATCAAAGTCATGTCCATCGTGACTGTTCGGCGCACCTGTCATGGGCTCGAATCTGTCGAAGATCAAGTCTCCGCAGATGTCGGCAGTATAGTTTAAGCTTCCGAACCTAACCTGATGCCCAGGGGTGTAGCTGTCGATCTGCTCCAGATGGCCAAGCGAGTTGGCCTGCAGTAAGAAGCCGCCGAATGCGAAGATCTGTCCGGGAAGGAAAACCTCCCCCTAGACCACATTGTTGAAGATGATCGAGGGAGCCATCAAGCCTTATCGCGATGGCACAATGGAACTCTCAATGAAAGCACCAATGTCGGTGTCAAAACCGGCCGATCTCAGGTAGGGGGTCCCAAACTGTGCGTCTAAGGCTAATGGTAATAGGAGGCAGGGGACACGATGTTTACCCAGGTTCGTGCCCTCTCGATGGAGGTAATACCCTACTTCCTGCTTGATTGATCTTGATGATATGAGTATTACAAGAGTTGATCTACCACGAGATTGTAGAGGCTAAACCCTAGAAGCTAGCCTATGATTATGATTGTTGTTGATGATGTCCTACGGACTAAACCCTCCGGTTTATATAGACACCGGAGGGGGCTAGGGTTACACAAAGTCGGTTACATAGAAGGAAATCTACACATCTGAATATCCAAGATTGCCTTCCACACAAAGGAGAGTCCCATCCAGACACGGGACGAAGTGTTCAATCTTGTATCTTCATAGTCCAACAGTCCGACCAAAGTATATAGTCCGGCTGTCCGAGGACCCCTTAATCCAGGACTCCCTCAGGCACCCCATAGACACACAAGTTGGTGCCCCCCTCCATAGTTACACACCTCGGTCATATCGTCGTAGTGCTTAGGCAAAGCCCTACGCCGGTAACTTCATCATCACCGTCACCACACCGTCGTGCTGACGGTACTCTCCCTTGGCCTCAACTGGATCAACAGTTCGAGGGACGTCACCGAGCTGAACGTGTGCAGATCGCGGAGGTGCCGTGCGTTTGGTACTTGGATCGGTTGGATAGCAAAGACATTCGACTACATCAACCTCGTTACTAAATGCTTCCGCTTTCGGTCTACGAGGGTACGTGGACACACTCTCCCCGCTCGTTGATATGCTTCTCCTAGATAGATCTTGCGTGATCATATGTAATTTTTTTGAAATACTACGTTCCCCAACATCTAGTTGGTGTAGGCATCACGGGAACGGTTTTCTGAGATGAGCTACTTTCCAATTCGAGAGAAGGTATAATTACCTCATCAAGTTCTACTTTCCTCCCACTAACTTCTTTCGAGAGAAACTCCTTCTCTAGAAAGTTTCCATTCTTGGCAACAAATATCTTGCCTTCAGATTTGTGGTAGAAGGTATATCCAATTGTTTCCTAAGGGTATCCTATGAAGATGCACTTCTCAGATTTGGGTTCGAGCTTATCAGGTTGAAGCCTTTTGACATAAGTATCGCAACCCCAAACTTTAAGAAACGACAGCTTAGGTTTCTTGCTAAACCATAGTTCATATGGTGTCGTCTCAACGGATTTAGACGGTGCCCTATTTAACGTGAATGCAGCTGTCTCTAATGCATAACCCCAAAATGATAGTGGTAAATCGGTAAGAGACATCATAGATCGCACCATATCTAATAAAGTACGGTTACAATGTTCGGACACACCATTACGCTGTGGTGTTCCAGGTGGCGTGAGTTGTGAAACTATTCCACATTGTTTTAAATGCAGACCAAACTCGTAACTCAAATATTTGCCGCTGCGATCAGATCGTATAAACTTTATTTTCTTGTTTACAATGACTCTCCACTTCACTCTGAAATTCTTTGAACTTTTCAAATGTTTTAGACTTGTGTTTCACTAAGTAGATATATCCATATCTTCTCAAATCATCTGTGAAGGTCAGAAAATAATGATACCCGCCGCGAGCCTCAACACTCACCGCACCGCATACATCAGTATGTATTATTTCCAATAAGTCAGTGGCTCGCTCCATTGTTCCGGAGAATGGAGTTTTAGTCAACTTGCCCATGAGGCATGGTTAGCAAGCATCAAAGGATTCATAATCAAGTGATTCCAAAAGCCCATCTACATGGAGTTTCTTCATGCGCTTTACACCAATTTGACCTAAACGGCAGTGCCACAAGTATGTTGCACTATCACTATCAACTTTGCATCTTTTGGCATTAATATTATTATTATGTGTATCACTATGATCGAGATTCAATAAACCATTTATATTGAGTGTATGACCATAGAAGGTTTTATTCATGTAAACAGAACAACAATTATTATTTGTCTTAAATGAATAACCGTATCACAATAAACATGATCCAATCATATTCATGCTCAATGCAAACACCAAATAACATTTATTTATGTCTAACACTAATCCTTATGGTAGTGGGAGTGTGCTATGGTGATCTTATCAACCTTGGAATCATTTCCAACACACATCGTCACCTCACCCTTAACTAGTATTTGTTCATTTTGCAACTTCCGTTTCGAGTTACAAATCTTAGTAACTGAACCGGTATCAAATACCCAGGGGCTCCTATGAACACTAGTAAAGTACACATCAATAACATGTATATCAAATATATCTTTGTTCACTTTGCCATCCTTCTTATCCGCCAAGTTTTTGGGGTAGTTCCGCGTCTGGTGATCATTTCCTTTGCGATAGAAGGCCTCAGTTTCAGGTTTGGGTCTAGCTTTGGGCTTCTTCACGGGAGTGCCAACTTGCTTGCCATTCTTCTTTAGGTTCCCTTTCATTCCCTTGCCCTTTTTCTTGAAACTAGTTTTCTTGTTTAACCATCAACACTTGATGCTATTTCTTGATTTCTACCTTTGCTGATTTCAGCATCGCGAAGAGCTTGGGAATCGTTTTCGTTATCCCTTGCATATTATAGTTCATCACAAACTTCTAGAAACTTGCTAATAGTGAATAGAGAACTTTGTCAATCACTATCTTATGTGGAAGATTAACTCCCACTTGATTCAAGCGATTGTAGAACCCGGACAATCTGAGCACATGCCCAGTAGCTGAACTATTCTCCTCCATCTTGTAGGCAAAGTACTTGTCAGAGGTCTCATACCTCTTAGGCATGAGTCTGGAATACCGATTTTAGCTCTTGGAATATCTCATATGCTCTGTGGTGTTCAAAACCGTAGTCTTCAATGGTGAACATCTCTATGTTGATCATATCTACTATATGATTCACGTTCGACCTTTCGGTCTCCAGTGTTCCGAGGCCATATCTGTACATGCTAGGCTCGTCATGTTTAACCCGAGTATTCCGCATGTGCAAAACTGTCTTGCACCCGTTGTATGTGAATGTAGCCTATCACACCTGACCATCACGTGGTGTCTCAGCACGAAGAACTTTCGCAATGGTGCATACTTAGGGAGAACACTTATACCTTGAAATTTAGTTAAGGGATAATCTTAAAATGCTACCGCCGAACTAAGCAAAATAAGATGCATAGAAGATAAACATCACATGCAATCAAAATATGTGACATGATATGGCCATCATCATCTTGTGCCTTTAATCTCCATCTCCAAAGCACCATCATGATCTCCATCGTCACTGTCTTGACACCTTGATCTCCATCGTAGCATCATGGTCGTCTCGCCAACTATTGCTTCTACAATTATCGCTAATGCATAGTGATAAAGTAAAGAAATTACATGGCGTTTGCATTTCATACAATAAAGCAACAACCATAAGGCTCCTGCAAGTTGCCAATAACTTTTACAAAATGTGATCATGTCATACAACAATGTATAACACATCATGTCTTGACCATATCACATCACAACATGCCCTGCAAAAACAAGTTAGACGTCCTCTACTTTGTTGTTGCAAGTTTTACGTGGCTATTACGGACTCCTAGTAAGAACCATTTTTACCTACGCATCAAAACCAAAACGGTGATTCATCAAGTTTGTTGTTTAAACCTTCAACAAGGACCAGCCGTAGTCAAATTCGATTCAACTAAAGTTGGAGAAACAGACACCCGCCAGCCACCTTTATGCAAAACTAGTTGCATGTCTATCGGTGGAACCGGTCTCATGAACATAGTCATGTAAAGTTGGTTCGGGCCACTTCATCTAACAATACCGCTGAATCAAAATAAGACATTGGTGGTAAGCAGTATGATGATCACCACCCACAACTCTTTGTGTTCTACTCGTGCATATCATCTACGCATAAACCTGGCTCTGATACCACTGTTGGGGAACATAGCATGCAATTTAAAAAAAATTCCTACGCTCACGCAAGATCTATCTAGGAGATGCATAGCAATGAGAGGGGGAGAGTGTGTCCATGTACATTCATAGACCGAAAGCGGAAGCATTTGACAAAGTGGTTGATGTAGTCGAACTTCTTCTCGTTCCGGCCGATCAAGCACCGAATGTACGACACCTCTAAGTTCTGCACACGTTCAGCCGGATGACGTCCCTCGAACTCTTGATCCATTAAAGTGTCAAGTGAGAGTTCCGTCAGCACGACGGCATGGTGCCAGTGATGGTGAAGTGATCCAAGTAGGGCTTCGCCTAAGCACTATGTGAATATGACCGGTGGCGTAAACTGTGGAGGGGGCGCCGCACATGACAAACAACTGTTGTTGTGTGTTCTAGCAGTGCCCTCCCCTCATATATATAGGTTGGAGGGGAGAAGAGGTAGCCAAGGGGGCGCCCCAAGTAGGAGGAATCCTACTTGGGCGTCTCCCTATTCAGCCTCCCCCCTTCCATATTCATTCGAAGGGCAAAGGAAGGAGGAGAGAGGAGAGAAGGAAGGGGGAGGCTGAATTGCTCCCCTTCCTTTCTTTCTTCCCCTCTTTCCTTCCCCCTTATTTCGGCCTAGATGGGGCGCACCAGCCCCCTAGGGGCTGGTCTATCCCCTTCTTGGCCCATTCGGCCCGTATAGTTTGTCCGGGGTTGCCCAGAACCCCTTCCGGTTACCCGATACCCCCGTATCACTTACGGTGTCCGAATACTATCGTCCTATATACGAATCTTTACCTCTCGACCATTTCGAGACTCCTCTTCATGTCTATGATATCATCCAGTACTCCGAACAACATTTCGTCACCAAATCACATAACTCATATAATACAAAATCGTCATCGAACGTTAAGCGTGCGGACCCTATGGGTTTGAGAACTATGTAGACATGACCGAGAAACCTCTCCGGTCAATAACCAACAGTGGAACCTGGATGCTCATATTGGTTCCTACATATTCTACGAAGATCTTTATCGGTCAAACCATAATGACAACATATGTTATTCCCTTTGTCACTGGTATGTTACTTGCCCGAGATTCGATTGTCGGTATATTCATACCTAGTTCAATCTCGTTATCGGCAAGTCTATGTCGGATGTTGGGTTCCGGCAGGCCCTTGAGGTTCGAACTCTAGGGTGCGCGCGAAGATCTTCCCCCTACCAATCCACGTCCAATTGCCTCGCGAGAATCTAAGCTAAACGATGAACAACACGAGAGACACAAGATTTATACTGGTTCGGGCCACCGTTGTGGTGTAATACCCTACTCTAGTGTGTGGTGTGGTGGATTGCCTTAGGGGCTGATGATGAACAGTACAAGGGGAAGAACAGCCTCACGAGGTGTTCTTGAGCTGGTGTGGTGTTCTTGTAGGAAAAGGATCTCCCCTCGTTGGCTTGGTGATAACTCGATCCGATCTCTTTCCTACTGTGGTGGCTATCTCTATTTATAGAGGCCCTGGTCCTCTTCCCAAATATTGAGCGGGAAGGGCGCCAACAATGGCCATTTTGAAGGGGAACATCTAGTACAAGCTATCCTGACTAAAGTTGGTCTTCGGCTGCCAAAGGCACTGGTGATGATGCCGTCTTGGGCTCCACGGTGACCTCCATCCTGCCACTCTACTGGTCTTGGTCTCGTTGCACCGAAATGGTAACCTTTGCTTGATGCCTTGGTACTCCATGCCTGTGCTTGCCCTCTTTGCACCAAAGAGGAAACAAGGACACTGCACAGGCTGGCGCCCGCCTGGCGCCCGCCTGGTCTCGATCATCATGGCTTGCGTCATGAGCACCTCGCGAGGTACCCTTGCCTTGATCTCTCCGCCTCCTCGCGAGCCTGCCTGGCGAGGCTGCTCCTTAGGAAGCCCTGCATCGTCTGCCCCGTGAGGCTTGGCCGCTCGCGTGGGTCTTGAGTTCGCGTTAATGAAGATGGGCCATTCTGGGCCTGCACTTGAGCCACACCGCAGGCTGCAGGAAGGCAAGTCTAGGGACCCCCGTTCCCAGAACAACGACAGTAGCCCCCGGGCCCAGGGCGCGCTCGGACTTGGCTTAGCAGAGAAGCGAAGGGGCAAGTGCGGAGCGCCGCGGGCCCCAACCGCCTGCGGCCTTGGGCCCACATGGCGGTTGATACGTGCGTGTCTCCGCTTCCCCACGCTGCCTCGGCAATTGCCCGACTTGACAAGTCCCTGCATGCAGAAATGAGCCATGATTACCTGTGATCGTGGAGGCCGACGGTTGGCCTCCTCTGGACTATAAGTATGGACGGGCGAGAGCCCCCGCAGTCCATCTCGTCTTGCTTCACTCCTTCCTCGCCCCTCCTCCATCTTCAAGCCAATGGCGCCGATCCGCCGGTTCTCAGCGAAAGAGAAAGGGAAGGCCCCTCGAGAGGGTCCCGACCCGCTCCCACCGAAGAAGTGGCCGGGCCCCGGCCGCCGCGATGAGGTCGCGTGGCAGGAGACGTCGAGGCCTTGGTACGAGCGGCTACCGCCTGGGTTTTCGGTGCCCTTGTACACCCGGGCTGAGGGCCCTAGAGAAGGAGACGCCGAGCGGCACCGCCTGCGCCGCCGGCGACATCGACGAATCACGGCGGTGCGCGTCGTCGCCCTGGGAGTCCATGCCGAGGGCTCTTCTCGCGAGCTCGTTCTCCACGCCGCCATACCTCAAGCTCTTGGATTCGCCTTCCTCCCTCTTTCGCCTTCCAGATGCTGCCGAGGGGGCCTCTTGAGCTCTGGCTGTAGCATGTTGACTGCAGTACCCCTGCGACCGGAGCGGAGGTTGAGGTTGTCGCTCCGGGCAAGGTCTACATGACCCAGGGCTGGGGCGAGATCGCCCGAATCTGCCGAACTGGAGGTGCCCTTGTGATTCATTTCGAATATGATGGCGCCTCCTTGATGTTCTTCAAGGTCTTCGACGCGGAAGGACATCGACTAGAATGCTACCCCAGGGAAGGCAGCCGGGGCATCGAAGTGGCGAGGGCTAGGCCCACCAACCGCTTCCTCAGCAGCTCCTCTGGTGGCAGCGGAGAAGCCAGAGGGTCCAGCGACTGTCCCGAGCTTCTCGTGACTCCGGAGACGAGCGACGACAGCTACGAGCCCCCGAGCTCGCGTCATGCTCGGAGCAAGGCAGCCGCATCGGGCCACCGGCGCGGCTGATCTGGATGGGGTTGGCATCGGCGCTTGGTGGCCCACTGTTGATGATGGCATCGACCATGGAGGCGCGTGTAGTTAGCGTCCCTTAGGATTAGCACCTTTTGTTCCCTGCGAGGAATCAAGGAAACACCCTGTGGGGGCATGTAAAATGTTTGTTATGTCTTTTGTGAATATCATCCTTATTATGGAGCGTTGCGAGATGCTTGTCCTGTCTCGGCTTGGTTCCCCCTTTCTAACATCGCTAGGGCTTGGTGCTCTACGCTAACAGGTCCCAGTCCCCAGGCAGGCTTCAGCAGTCGCTGGTATGCCAGGTCGCGATGCTGTGGTCAAGGCCAGGAGGTGAGCGGCCCGAGGTCCAGTAAGAGCCCCCGAGGCGCGATGCTCAGGAGGTCCCCTTTAGCGCTCAAGCAGCCTCCGCTAGGCGAGAAAGGAAGGCAACGTCGTCGTGACAGAACCGCATTAGGCGAGGGTTTGGTGTCGCGTTGATTTAGCTTTTCCAGGAGCGTGACTTATCTCGGGAGCTTGGAGTCGTTCCTTGGCGAGGTACCGGACCTATGCACCCGCCGTTGGGATGTAGCTGGGTCAGGCCCCCGTGAGATTCTCCCCACTTCCCCGCACTTTCCTTCATGCTCTACGTTCTTAGGTCCTGACCCTCGAGCGAGCTCAGCCGCCGCTGGTATGACAGGTCGCGATGCCGTGGGTCAAGGCCAGGGGGTGAGGGCTGATACGTCTCCAACGTATCTATAATTTTTGATTGTTCCATGCTATTATATTACCCCTTTTGGATGTTTATGGGCTTTATTTTACACATTTATATCATTTTTGGACTAACCTACTAACCGGAGGCCCAACCCATATTGCTAATTTTTTTGCCTATTTTAGTATTTTGAAGAAAAGGAATATCAAACGGAGTCCAAACGGAATGAAACCTTCGGGAGCGTGATTTTTGGAACGAACGTGATCCACATGACTTGGAGTGCAAGTGAAGAAGCAATCGAGGCAGCCAGGAGATAGGAGGGCGCGCCCACCCCTCTTGGGCGCGCCCCTGTCTCCTGGGCCCCTTGAGCGGCCACCGATGTACTTCTTCCTCCTATATATACCTACATACCCCGAAAACATCCAGAGAGCCAACGAAAAACAATTTCCACCATCGTAACCTTCTGTATCCGCGAGATCCCATCTTGGAGCCTTCACCGGTGCTCCGCCGGAGGGGGGATCAACCACGGAGGGCTTCTACATCAACACCATAGCCCCTCCGATGAGTTGTGAGTAGTTTACCACAGACCTTCGGGTCCATAATTATTAGCTAGATGGCTTCTTCTCTCTTTTTGGATCTCAATACAATGTTCTCCCCCTCTGTTGTGGAGATCTATTTGATGTAACTCTTTTTGCGGTGTGTTTGTCGAGATCCGATGAATTGTGGGTTTATGATCAAGTTTATCTATGAGAAATATTTGAATCTCCTCTGAATTCTTTTATGTATGATTGAGTTATCTTTGCAAGTATCTTCGAATTATCAGTTTGGTTTGGCCTACTAGATTGATCTTTCTTGCCATGGGAGAAGTGCTTAGCTTTGGGTTCAATCTTGCGGTGTCCTTACCCAGTGACAGAAAGGGTTGAAAGGCACGTATTGTATTGTTGCCATCGAGGATAAAAAGATGGGGTTTATATCATATTTCTTGAGTTTGTCCCTCTACATCATGTCATCTTTCTTAATGCGTTACTCTGTTCTTATGAACTTAATACTCTAAATGCATGCTGGATAGCGGTCGATGTGTGGAGTAATAGTAGTAGATGCAGGCAGGAGTCGGTCTACTTGTCACGGACGTGATGCCTATATACATGATCATGCCTAGATAATCTCATAATTATTCGCTTTTCTATCAATTGCTTGAAAATAATTTGTTCACCCACCGTAATACTTATGCTATCTTGAGAGAAGCCACTAGTGAAACCTATGGCCTCCGGGTCTATCTTTTATCATATAAGCTTTTAATTACTTTTATTTGCATATTTACTCTTTGCATCTATCTTATAAAATACCAAAAATATATTTATCTTATCATACTATCTCTATTAGATCTCACTTTCGCAAGTGGCCGTGAAGGGATTGACAACCCCTTTATTGCATTGGTTGCGAGTTCTTTGTTTGTTTGTGTAGGTGCGTGGGACTTTTGAGGAGCCTCCTACTGGATTGATACCTTGGTTCTCAAAAACTGAGGGAAATACTTACGCTACTTTGCTGCATCACCCTTTCCTCTTCAAGGAAGACCAACGCAAGCTCAAGACGTACCAAGGGCTGGAGAGCCAGTAAGAGCCCCTGAGTCGTGATGCTCACCCCCCTTTCAACGCGCGAGCGGATCGCACGGGAGAGAGAGAGAGCTCACGATGCCCCCCACGTTATTCCTTAAGTGGACCCTGTAAACCAACGCGAGGAAAACAAGGACTGCCATTACGATTGCCAGCCAGCCATTGGTTGCTCCGAGGGAGTGATTAGGGCACTGAGGGCCTAGTGAGGTAACGCCTTGCGGGGCTGCCGCAGCCAGAGCTCGACCACTCAGATTTGTTGATGTTGCAGGGACGGACCCATGCACAAGCGACGTGCCAGAGCCAGCGGCTCCAAGGGTAGGTGTTAATTGAGCAGGCGATTATCTCAGGCAGGTTAAGCAAGAAGAGGTAATCCAACTTAGATAGATGCAAGGAAAGGCACACACCACTGGGTCAGGCTCGAGCAGCTTGTGGATGATGCAGCCCGAGGGGATCCCCCAACAAAGTAAGCTAAAGAAATAAGCAGAATGGATACATGCCGCGGGGACAGATCCACGTGACCTGGGAATGATGCAGCCCTGAGGACGCTCCCAGCTGAAATGAAACTCGAAGGATGTCACCTGATATCATTGCAGAGCGGTCATTGGAGTAGCGGACGGTGCGTGGTGAGGAAGCCAATCCTCACGAGCCTTCGAAACTCTGAGCCTCGGGAGGCTCTGGAGGTCCGGGTGGCTCGGTGAGGTCCATCTCCATTTCCTCCAAGAACGCGCGGCGCCTGGCCACCTGAGCCTCCAGAATGCTCCTCATCAGACGCCGGTGAGCAGCAGCTATGTTCGGCAGGCCGAAAGGCATGCGAACATAGCTGTGAGGTGGACCCTCGCAACGCCCCACACGCGAAGGCCTGAAGCGCTCCTGAGACGCGACTCGATTGAGCCCTGGGTAGTCGATGCAGACGCGCAGCCCGCCATCCTCGCCTGGATGGGGAGCTACGCTGGGCAGGCGGCGGTTGCTGCGCATGACTCTTGATTCCTGCAGCTCCTGAGTAACCTTGATGATGAACTCCTGAGGTTTGGGCCCTCCTTACCTTATGCCTTCCTGAGGGAAGCATGCCAAGAGGCAAGCCTCCAAGCGGTGCCCGGGCGCCTCCCTCATGATCTTGGCAAAGTCAGTGACCCTCTAGGAGAGAGCCCCCGAGCCTTGCCCGAGGAGGGCGTCGGGCGCGCCTTCCTATGCAACGGAGGGCGGCGCCCCTTGGATGGGCGCAGATCCTGGTGCGGTGCCTCCTGAGGCCTTGAGCTGGGTGATGTCTTCCTCTTCTTGGGAGCTGCTTCAGGGAGGTTTCCACTCGTGTTGTCTGGGTCCTCAATCGACGCGGCTTGGAAGGCGTGCTCAAGAGAGCACACCGCATCCTTCTCTTCACAGGGGACTGTGATGACTCTGCCACTTCCTGGCATCTTGAGGACGTTGTAGCCATGGTGAGTACTTCCATGAACTTGGCCAGGGCTGGGTATCCGAGGATGGCATTCAATGGCCGGCGAATGTGGGCAACGTCGAAGTCAATGAGCTCGGTACGGTAGTTCCTGCGCTGTCCAAAGGTGACAGGGAGGCAGACCTGCTCTATCGGGATAGTGGAACCATTAGTGACTCTTGAGAAAGGCTTGGTCGGCTGAAGCTGATCGTATGGCACTTGGAGATTGTTGAACGTCTCGACGGACAGGATGTTGAGTCATGCTCCGCCGTCGATGAGGGTCCTAGTAACTTGCACATTGCTGATGACTGGGGAACAGAGCATTGGGAGGACACCAGCTGTTGCCGCGCACTTGAGCTGATCCGCTGAGCTGAACGTGATGGCGCACGTGGACCACCTGAGAGGGCGAGTGGCCTCGAGCTTGGGGAGTACTACATTCACCTCATGAGCAAACTGCTTGAAGATGCGCTGAGAGGCTGGGGCCTGGGCGCCGCCCAAGATGCAAGTGATAGCACACGACTCCTGGAAGCCCCCAGCCCCCTCATCCTGGTGATGGTCGTCATTCCTTCTTGGCGGTGGTGGCAGAGGACGAAGGCCTGCATTGCCTTGTGGGCGATCCTCACGAGGCTGATCCCTCCAAGCTCCCTCGCGAGGCTGGTCCTGCCAGCGGTCCTCACGAGGCCGGTCACGCCAACCTTGGCGAGGGCCACGGTCGTCCCATCATTCTCCAACTCTTCCTCCGCCTCAGTCGTAGCCCCGATCGTTGCGCTCGGGGCGCCGACCGACACGACCTTCTCTCACGGCTCTGAGCTCTTGGCATTCGTAGGTGCTGTGGGTATGGAGATCGTGGTACATGCAGTACCGGCTGCCCTTGGACGACTCCGGCTGGTCCCTGCCACGCTTCGTATTCGGCTCTGCTACGAGCACCGCTGTTCCCTTGCGCTTCACATCCTTAGCCTTGGCTTTCTTCTCTTCTGGATCTGTAGCTGGCAGCTCAAGAAGGGAGAGGCGTCCCTCCTCAGCTCTTGCGCACTTGGTCGCTAGGTTGAACAGCTCCAGAGATGTGCACAGATCTTCGTGGATCGCCAGTTCCTCCTTCATCTTGACGTCGCGGAGCCGTCGGAGAATGTTGAGATGATGGCCTCCTCGGTCACCTTGGAAATCTTGAGGTGAGCGTTGTTGAAGCGTTGGATGTACTTCTGCAAGATCTCTCTGGGTTGTTCCTTGATGTGGCGTAGGTCGCCCATGGCCGGTGGACGATTGCGAGTGCCCTAGAAGTTGGCGATGAAGCGGGTGCGCATCTTGTCACAGGAGGAGATCGTGCCAGGAGGCAGGTTCAGGAGCCAGGTGCGGGCACCGTCCTTGAGCGCCATGGGAAACTAGTTCGCCATGACCTTTTCGTCCCCATTGGCCACTTTGATGCCTAGCTCATAGAGCTGCAGGAACTCCACGGAGTCTGCAGTGCCGTCGTAGCGAGGAGGCAGGGCTAGCTTGAACTTGCCCGGCCAGGCGACACTATGTAGCTCGGTGGTGAAGGCGCGGTAGCCTGCGGTGGCCACCGGAGCTCTCTGCTGACGCGGGGCTTTGTCCTGGGGATTCCCGCGCACTGCTGCCTGGAGCAGCGCGGTGTCTTGACGTGCTGGCGCAGGGATGGGATCATGGCGTGCCGGTGCAAGAAGCACGCGAGCACCTTCTTGGGGACGAGGGATTTCTTGGCAGCTCTTTTCTTGTTGCGCGGGCGCTGGATGCGGTGGATCTCGTCCAAGGGCCGCGCGCCTTGGAGCCAGGGTGCCTTCTTGGGGAGGAGGTGGCGGAGGTACCTACTGAGCTGCATCACCCGCGTAGGACGGAGGGCGAGGCGGCGAGAGGGACAGCGCAGGGGAGCCCCCTACGGTGCTGACGAGCTCGGTGATGCGAGCGAGCCACTCCTCGTAGAGGTCGTCGACGGGACGATAGTGTAGGAGCTCATGCGCCAGGAGCAACATGGTGTGCGCGTCTGTGGGAGCGCGACGGGCGTGGGACAACGAACCAGCTAGAGTCAGCGACGGGGTGGCGGTGTGGCCTTCCAGCCGCACCGAGGGATGCAACGATGAGGCCTGCTGCTCGTTCCCCGCTGGGCCGGTGGCGGCGTTGGCGGCAGGCGACGGGGAACGATGGGGACACCCGCAGACGGGAGCCTTCTGGGCGACGCGGGCGGCGAGGGTAGCCCGATGCTCGGCGCGAGCCCGGCGAGCGTCAGCCATGGACACGACGGACGATCGATCGCGGAATAGCGGAAGAAAAATTTCGGCGCACCCCTACTTGGCGCGCCAAATGTCGGATGTTGGGTTCCGGCATACCCTTGAGGTTCGAACTCTGGGGTGCGCGCAAAGATCTTCCCCCTACCAATCCACGTCCAATCGCCTCGCGAGAATCTAAGCTAAACGGTGAATAACAAGAGAGACACAAGATTTATACTAGTTCGGGCCACCGTTGTGGTGTAATACCCTACTCCAGTGTGTGGTGTGGTGGATTGCCTCAGGGGCTGATGATGAACAGTACAAGGGGAAGAACAGCCTCGCGAGAGGTGTTCTTGAGCTGGTGTGGTGTTCTCGTAGGAAAAGGATCTCCCGCGTTGGCTTGGTGAGAACTCAATCCGATCTCTTTCCTACTGTGGTGGCTATCTCTATTTATAGAGGCCTTGGTCCTCTTCCCAAATATTAAGCGGGAAGGGTGCCAACAATGGCCATTTTGAAGGGGAACATCTAGTACAAGCTATCCTGACTAAAGTTGGTCTTCAGCTGCCAAAGGCACTAGTGATGACATCGTCTTGGGCTCCACGGTGACCTCCATCCTGCCGCTCTGCTGGTCTTGGTCTCGTTGCACCGAAATGGTAACCTTTGCCTGATGCCTCCGTACTCCATGCCTGTGCTTGCCCCCTTTGCACCAAAGAGGAAACAAGGACACTGCACAGGCCGGTGCCCGCCTGGTCTTGATCGTCTTGGCTTGCGTCACGAGCACCTTGCGAGGTACCCTTGCCTTGATCTCTCCGCCTCCTCGCGAGCCTGCCTGGCGAGGCTGATCCTTAGGAAGCCCTGCATCGTCTGCCCCGCGAGGCTTGGCCCCTCGCAAGGGTCTTGAGTTTCCGTTGATGAAGATGGGCCATACTGGGCCTGCACTTGAGCCACGCTACAAGCTGCAGGCAGGTAAGTCTTGGGAGGCCCATTCCCAGAACGCCGACAGTCTCTTTACTCATTCCGTAATGCATCATCCCACAATTAAGTCATTAGTCACATTTCTTGCAAGGCTTATTATGATGTGCATTACCGAGAGGGCCCAGAGATACCACTCTAATACTCGGAGTGACAAATCCTAATCTCGATCTATGCCAACCGCAGACACCTTCGGAGATACCTGTAGAGCATCTTTATAATCACCCAGTTACATTGTGGTGTTTGATACAACACAAGGTATTCCTTCGGTATCCGGGAGTTGCCTAATCTCATTGTCAAAGGAATATGTATATGACAAGAAGAAAGCAATAGCAATAAAACTGAACGATCAATATGCTAAGCTAACGGATGGGTCTTGTCCATCACATCATTCTCCAAATGATGTGATCCCAATCATCAAATGACAACACATGTCTATGGTTAGGAAACTTAACCATCTTTGATTAACGATCTAGTCTAGTAGAGGCTTACTAGGGACACGGTGTTTTGTCTATGTATCCACACATGTATCAAGTTTCCGGTTAATACAATTCTAGCTTGAATAATAAACACATAATATAAGGAAATGTTAAATAACAACTTTATTATTGCCTCTAGGGCATATTTCCTTCCTATTAGTCCCCTTTATATTATGTGCCATATTTTGACCTTAAATTTAACCAACAAAATGTTAATGCATGTTACAAAAATTATGTAATTGAAACTATGTTCAAATACGAATCCAACGATATAATATTTGGTGACATGCATTTGTATTTTGTTAGTTAAATCCTACTTATAAACCAGGACGGGGGTATAGTAGCTAATTAAATCGCAAATGTTTTTTTATTAACCGTATGTGTACGTGTCCTTTCGTCCTCCTCTCGCACGTCTTGTCACCCCGCTGCCGCACACGACTTCGAGCGCAAGCTTGAGGAGCGCGCGGGGGCGTTCTTTTGGCCAAACGATGGTGAGCCCATTCCCGCGCAACCACACAGGTTCCGGCGCAAGCTTCCCGCCCGACTCGGTGAAATCCCCCAAAATCACAATGCTTACCAACCTACTATATAAACCCTCACGGTCGGCGAGTCCTGCATCGCATTTTCCCCTCCCTCCATGTAGCATATCTTGTCTGCTTCTCCCACAATCGCCAATGGCACCGGTCCATCATCTTCGCTCAACCACTCCGCCATCACCAGAGGACAACTCCAGCTATGAGGCTACACCATGGCGGCGGCGCGATCCCCGGCGTAGTGTAGTGCCCGTGGCGTCCCTGTTGGGTGTGCGCGGAACACCCACCACACGCTCTGCCGCCACAGCCTGTCGGCTGTTGTTACCAGCCGCCTTTGCCACCACAGCAATGTCGAAAGCCAGGGCCATCGCCCGCTCCGCCGCCGCGGCCTGAAGGTGGGAGGTGTCCGCCGTGGCCGCCACCCCACTGCCGACCACCATGGCCATCACCCACTCTGCCACCGCGGCCCGAAGGCGGTAGGTGGTGGTCGTGTCTGCCACCCCATCATCGGCCGCCGTGGCCTCTAGCCCACCGTTGACCGCCGGGATCATCACCCGCCATTAGTATAGTGAGCTCCTAAACAATCGGTTTTTAACCCCTTTCCGCGACGGCATTTGGAACCATCGCCAAGTGAGTGTGGGTGATAGGGGGGTCCTTCCCACACGACCGAGAAACCGTCAGGGATATGCCCTCCTGGCACATACGTTCGGCAAAATGAGGTCGCATGCGACTGGCGAGCGCTCAAATACGGAAATACGTACAGTAGAGCTAAAAAAATACAATTATACAGCAAAATTGTTTCCGGTCGCAAGTACATCCCACACAGTTAGTCCCCGCTAATCATTTCCGTTCGTATGTACATTCCACACAGTCGCTCCAAGGAAAACATTTCCGTTCATAGGTACATCACACACAATTTTTCCCGTTAAACCGCTTGCGTTATTGAATATATCACACGCGGTCCATGGAAGAAACTGTGTGGCAAAGGTTGTCCATCACACACAGTTTTCATGTGGTAAACGTCTGTGCAAGGTAGCCTAACGCAAATAGTTTTAAAGAGGAAGTCGTGTGTGATTTTTCATTGATCCAGCACGGTTTATTCCAAGAAACTGTGTGTGTTGCCTGAGGTCATCGCCCACGGTATTTTTTCAACAACCATTTGCAATAGCAAAACCCAATTAGTAGGCTAATTATCCGATTATTCGTAATCTGTTTATTAATCTAATTGATACTTCATATTAAGCACACAATATATTTCATTTTCATAATTGAAATACATTAGAGTACAACATCATATAGCTTTAGCACTCAGCTACCCCATCACACAACTACACCAACACTAAGTTTCACATGCGACATCTATAACCTTTCGAAATTAGCATCATAGACGGTACATAGACAAATGTATCTCATCTGGAAAACAGCTGAAGCAGAAGGCGAATATTGAGCCTTCATTGATGTTGAAGGTCTTTGTAACTTTAGGCCAGTGCCTGTGGATGATTGACCGTCCATCCTTCGTCCTCTTCAGGAACACTTCAATATTGAACTGTGGGTGTTGTATGAATACCTTCCTCGCCTCCTGACCATAGAGGTGGTTTGAGAGGTAATCATCAGTGAACTGCTTTGGAAAGGCCTGAAAACAAGGATGTGTATAAATATCTTCTCTATATTGGAAATGGGACAAAGGAATAAAAAAGGCAAGGTATAATAGTTAGTACCATCCTGTAGTGAACCGATGTTTTCTTCATTGTGCAGACAAAGATCTTGTTGTTTTTTGTCGCTGATTTCTTTATCCTAACAATCTTTCTGAGTTCTTGACTTGACTGATATTCATGGACAAGTCATTTCCCCATATGCAAAAAGGGTCGAACAGTGGGTCAAAACCTCTGACAGCAGGACCTACATGTGCAAGACCAAATTGTTAAAAACCTAAATATTAGAATGGTTCCTGTAATTGCACAATAATGTGCTATTAGACAACGGACCATGCACGTGCTAACCACGATTGTAAACCTCAGTGCTTCCCATTGTTTCCCTGCAACACATATAAGGTAGTTAGTCTTCAGGTTAAGTAAGGGTTCACATGCTATTAGTAAAATATGTTGATGAAAAATAATCACATTGCAGATTCATCAGATTAACTGAAGCCACACGGAAAACCCATTTATCCAAACCAAGCATGATTAAGAACTAAGAAATATAGCACTTGTATATGTTTCTCATGTATTAAGTGCAGCCAAATTCGATTTATTCCTCACATGCACAACAATACAAAATTCTACCCACAACAATTGGACATCGCATTGCAGAATTGAACCAAGCAGTTAACTACACACCACAACAAATGAACCAAACATTAACTGAGCACCACATTGCACAATATAACATACTCCTAATAGAAGATTAGACAGTTAACCAAACAGTTAACTACAGCCAATTGTAGCAATTGTATTTGATTCTCATGTATTTACTACAGCCAAATTCAATTTATTCCTCACATGGTATACAATAACATAATGCACCCACAATTTTGTAAAGATAAATTCGATTTATTTCTCACATGGAAGACAATACAAAATTGCAGCCTGAAGAATTGAACATCACATTTGTAGAATTGAACCAAAAAGTTAACTGAAGGCGACAACTAATTAACAAAACAATTAATAAGTGAGCACCACACTGCATGACATATAGAACATATACACTAGAGCAACAAATTGCATGGTAAAATTAGATAGCACAATTCACTAGAATTTGTGAAGGAAAGGCAGGAGCAGCACATGCAATGCGTAAACCGAGCATGCTTAACTGACGTAGCTAGCAAATGGCAAGGTGCTCCTTCAAGATCTGGGGGTCGGCACGAATGCTTCTCCGCTGCCAAATGCTCCTTGAGGTCCTGGCTATACTACGTGCACCATGGCTTAGGCTGGCACTTATTTGGTGGAGGGGTCGGTGATTTGGGTGGAAGGTGTCACGCTCACGCCGGTGGTAGGGGCATGTGGGATGTGGAAGGAGGAGGAGGAGGAGGGGGTCGGGTGTGGATTACCTGCCTGGATAGGCAAGGCCGAGGAGCGTGAAGGAGGGTCGCCGGCGAGGAGGCGGCAGCGCTGCAAGCAAGGAGTGAAGGTTTCAACTTGGAAAGGAAGGCGGAAAGAGGGGAAATGTGGCTTTTGGTAAGGGGGAGGGGGCGGGGAGGTAGATATTTCCCCGAAAGCCGAAAATTTTGAATCGCTTCAGCAAAAAAACTGGCGTGCAAAGTGTCATCAGACGCGGTCCCTTATTTAGACACGGTCCAAAGATATTTTGTGCTGCATCTTACACGGTTGGTTTTAATAAAGTGTGTGGGATCTACTTGATTTTTGGTCTTGATTTGAATTACATAATGGGGTCACAGCGGCCATGGACGATGTTTGAATTGCTATACCTTTTATCTGCAGTGATCATAAAAGAATTGGAATTATTCATGGTTCATTTGGACATTTTTATGCATTAAGTGAGTTTTCAATGCATTTATGTGCATAATTCAAATTTGAACTACATGCACATGCTCCGGTGCATATAAATTCATTGAAAAATCAAATCTTTGTGCTTGGGTGCATACTTAGGTCCCATGCAAGAAATGGGAATGAATTTCAAACACCATGGCACCGTTGATAACCGGCAAAACATTGTGATGCCTGGTTTTTAAATTCTAGTAAATCCAAAACTCGTCTGAAATTCATGAAACTTGGCATGCTATCATGGAGCGACATCAACATGCCGTGGTACAAATTTTGTCCCATTTGGGGCAGGTTTGGGTATATGCTTCTCACAAACCGGAGCTTCTCACAACAAGCATGATGGTTCTCAGTAGGGAACATCCCACCTTTGGGGACGAAACAATATCCATTGCCTCTTATCGCTTTCAAATTTTTTTCTCGAGTCAACATAGAACAACAGGAGTGTTGTGTGAATTTTTCTAATTTTTCGGGGTTCGTTTGGACATTTTTATGCATTAGCTGAGTTTTCAATGCATTTATGTGCATAATTCAATTTTGAACTACATGCACATGCTCCAGTGCATATAAATTGGTTGAAAAATCAAATCTATGTCCTTGGGTGCATGCTTAGGTCCCATGCAAGAAATGGGAATGAATTTCAAACACCAGGGCACCGTTGATTGCCGGTAAAACATTGAGATGCCTGGTTTCTAAATTCTAGTAAATCCAAAATTCTGTTAACCATTGATGTGACGCCACATGTCTTGGTTTTAAGAGTTTTAGGAGGTGCTGTGCGGATAGCTGGTTGACCTTGACTGAACGGGAGGCGTGTGAGCGTTGTCCGGTGCGCAGGCTGACTGAGAGGCGTGCAAGCTGTCCTCGAGTGTGCAGTCTCACCAGGAATCATGCGAGCTGTACACTGTGCAGGCTCACTGGGAAGAGAGCCCTTTGACTTCCATGGCCGCCCGCCTTGCTTGCATCCTCTCCATTAATGGCGCCCAAGCCGCAGTTTAATTCGCTTTTTCAATAGAAAACACTCATCGCAAACGTTTTAGTTAGAATACCCGTATCCAAACTGACAGCTTCCCCAGGAAGCCAAGAGAAAATGTGCCGAGCAGGATTTCTGCAGCTGTTGTTTCAAATGATTTAGATAGAACACCCATATCCAAAGTGAGAGTAGCGCAGGATTTGTTCATCCCTTTAATGCAAACGGTTGTTTTGGATGACCCATGTGCAACCACGTACAAACAATTTGGTAAGATCTGCATCTGTCATATTGGGTATGTTGCCATTTGTCAAACTGGAAAGATTTACATTTGTTGATCTAGTAACGTTGCCATTTGTCAATCCTTGTAACACTGCGATTTGTCAAAATATGCACCTAGAAATCTAGCACTATGTAATTTTTGCAACTAAAATTCAGTAACTAAGCATAGATTTCATTCATAGATTAACAGTCGTTCTTAATTTATACAAACAGTTTAACTCAACAGTTGAACCGACCAAACTTCTCCCCAATTGTTGCCAACCACGTACTGAAATAGCTAGTTCAACTATATATACTAGCTAATTTTAAGTATGTTGTACAGTTCGACCACACATCAATAGTCAGATGAACTGAACAAAATAGCCCCTAAATACTACTACTACCACGGAGGGGCCTTGTGCTACTTCTGACAGCCTCTCCTCCGTCGAGCGTGCTCAGTAAGAGGCAGAGGAGGAGGATAAGCCTACCGACGAGCTGGACAAATGCAATACGGTGCCTGCGGCTGCTGCATGTTCAGCAATGCTTGCCAGCTCAAACGCCCACTGCCGCTCCAGATGATCCCTCTCAAAGCGGACGGACTGCTCGTAGATCTCCTGATTCTTTGCCTTTGCATCGGCGTGTGCTGCGGCCACGGCTGCGGTAAGGACGAGGCGCTCCTCCTCCCCCCGTAGGAACTTGATGTAGCGCGCAAGGTCACTGACGCACGTGTGGGCCTCCACCTCCGCCTCCCTCCTTTGGGCGGCGGTGGCGGAGCGGGTGATGACCCCGGCGGTCGACGGTGGGCTGGCGGCCACGGTGGCCGACAATGGGGTGGCGGCCACGACCACCACCTCCCGCCTCCGGGTCGCGGTGGCGGAGCGGGTGATGGCCACGGTGGCCGACAGTGGGGTGGCGGCCACGACAGCCACCTCCTGCCTTCGAGCCGCGGCGGTGGAGCGGGAGATGGCCCTAGCTTTGGAGGGCGGTGTGGCAGCAACAGCGGCAGGCAATAGCTGCCGACGAGCGGCAGCGTTAGAGCGTGTGGTGGGTGTTCCGCGCACACCCAACAGGGACGCCACGTGCACTACACGATGCCGGGGACTGCGCCACCGCCGCGGTGTAGCCTCCCAGCTGGAGCTGTCCTCTGATGACGGCAGAGTGGCTGAGCGACGACGATGGACCAGTGCCATTGGCGATTGTGGGAGAAGCAGACGAGATAAGCTTCAGGGAGGGAGGGGAAATGCGACGCAAGCATTGGGATTGGGGTTTTTGTAGCAGGCTGGCAAGCATTGGGATTTTTGCGGATTTCACCGAGTCGGGGCGAGAAGCTTGCGCGGGAACCTGCAAGGTTGCGTGGGAATGGGCTCACCGATGATTCATTGGCGCCACCGTTTGGCCAAAAGAACGCCCCAGCGTGCTGCACAAGCTTGCGCTGTAAGCCGTCTGCAGCAGCAGGGTGACAAGACGTGCGAGAGGAGGATGAGAGGACACATACACATACAGTTAATAAAAAAATTGCTTGCGATTTAATTACCTACTATACCCCCGTCCTGGTTTATAAGTAGGACTTAACTAATAAAATACGAATGCATGTCGCCATAGATTATATCATTGGAGTCGTATTTGAACATAGTTTCCAGCTATACAATTTTTGTAACATGCATTAACACTTTTTTGGTTAAATTTAAGGTTATACACCAGCAAGCGTTTGCCCGCAACACACATGGCTTATTCTATCTCAAACAGCTCTGATGGATCAACTGTCTGCCATGTATCGCACACGCAACTCTAATCCGATTCGTGCTTGATGTCTCCGACATTGCTTGCACAATTCATCTTATTTGCCACGTATCACTGTGCCGTCCTCTGCTCGCGTCCCTCAGCAAGCTCTGCTCGAAGTTAGGCGCCGCAGCACGCTCTGTCGCGTCTGTTGGCGCGCTCTGCTCGCGTCCATCGGCGCGCTCGGCTTGTGGACAGCTTTTCCTTGAGGCGACCACGGGGCGCTCTTCTCGCTTCCCTACGCATGCGCGCTGCCAGTGATTGGGCATGCGCACGATCACATCGGGGGCCCCATATGCATGCGGTTACGCTGCGCACGTTGCCACGCGATGCAGTTACGTGTGGCACGATGGAGTTATGCGCTGCAAATTAGAATTACTATCAGGGCCTACCGATATTCCTGACCGTCCAGCTTCGCCTTTAATTCCCGCGGCCATTATAACCTTAGTCTCTTCAACCTTTCAATCGCGCCCCACAACACAACAAGCACACCCACAATGACACATAGAGAGGGGATGTCCAGTGGCGCTCCAGTGGACTTTGGTGAGCATAGAGTGGAGACCGACGTGAGGGAGACAGATTTCTCGGTGGTGTACACCATTGACACGGCCGTGGTGGACGACTACATCAACAGCATTGAGCAGTTGCTTGCTCGAGACAAGTACAAGGTGGTCGGCATCGACCTCCAGTACACCACCGGTCATCCCGACATAGATCAGAAGGTTGCCGTCACCCAGTTGTGCATGCGCCATCATGTCCTCATCTACCACTACTGCATGGCTACAGAGCCTTGCGACCGTTTCAACAGGTTTTTCAACAGCATTGACTACAAGTTCTCCATGGTGGAAACCAAAGACGATGTAAAAGCGCTCAGTGTTACGGGGTCAGCCTGCAAGAACCTTGTCGAAACCCGTGACCACTACAGGGTCTGGGGCAGCACGAAGCAGGAGTCCCTGGTCGAACTCGCCTCAGCCATCATCGACCCCTACTACGAAAAGATGAAGCAGGATGCCCAGAGAACAAGTCCCATATCCTGGCAGGGGGCCTGGATGCGACAATTGGATGAACCTCACCTCAGGTTTGTGGCCAAGAGCGTGTACACATGCTACGAGATGCATAGGCGGATCGTTGACATGAGGAAGTGCCTAGTTACCCAAATCGACAAGCCCGGATCGAGCCACAAGCAAAGTAAGCGTCACAAGAAGTAGATGATGATCAGATGATTGTTTATGCTAGTTAATCATGCATGTAATATATAGTTTAGTTTATTGGTGTGTGTGGAAATGTCATGTGTGTAGTAGCCACCTACATAATTATGCATGTAATAATTTACTTTGGTGTGTGCAAATGCCATGGTTCTAGTAGCCACCTATGTAAGTGGATGTTTAATTTGGTTATGCAAGCATGTCCTTATAAGTGTGTGTGTGTGTGTGTGTGTGTGTGTGTGTGTTGTTCTGTATGCAATCCCATCGCACAACACACACGTCTTATTAGCAGCAACCGTCTGTGTTATTATCGGTCTTCACACACATTTCTTATTACAGACCTGTTTGCCGCGTATCACACACATTTTGTTAAGTTGAACCGTTTCTGTTCTCATGACTCAATGCAAACGCTTCATCCGAATGAACCGCATGCCGTATATCGCACACACCTTGATCTGGCTGACCGTTTCTTTTGTGTTGCCTAATCACAAACAGTTCATCCGAGTGAACCGTATGCTGTGTATCGCACACGTCTTCATCTGGCTGCCTGTTTCTTTTGTTCCTCCTCATCGCGAACAGTTAATTGAACTGAACCGTATGCCCTTCATCGCACATGCAACTAAAACCTGAACCGTTTTTGATGCATCTGTCATCGCAAACATTTTACACATTTCTGATGGTTTTCATACAACACCGTTTGTGATTATGGCATCGCACACAGTTTCTCGAAGGGTCTCTGATTGTAGTGTCGCGTTAGCAGCATCCTGCAGTAGTGCGCTCCGCCACCGCCGCCTGAAGGAGGGAGGCGGAGGTGGAGGCCGCACGTCAGTCAGCAACCTTGCGTGCTACATCGAGTTCTTGTGGGAGGAGGAGGAGCGCCTCGTCGAGCACGCAAAGAGCCTTACCACAGCCGTGGCCGCAGCACACGCCGACGCAGAGGCGAGGAAGCGGGAGATCTACGAGTAGTCTGACCGCTTCGAGAGGGGTCATCTAGAGTGGCAGAGGGCGTTCGAGGTGAGCGTTGCTGAAGGTGCAGCAGCGGCAGGCATCGTATTGCAGTTGTCTAGCTCGTCGGTAGGCTCCTCCTTCTCTTCCTCTTACTGATCACGCTCGGCAGAGGAGAGGCTGCCAGAAGTAGTACAAAGCTCCTCCTCCTCCGTAGTATTTAGGGGCTATTTTGTTCAGTTCATCTGACTATATATGTGGTGGAACTTACAACGTGCTTAAAATTAGCTAGTATATATAGTTGAAGTAGCTATTTCAGTATGTGGTTGGCAACCATTGGGGAAGAGTTTGGTCGGTTCAGCTGTCGAGTTGAACTATTTGTATACATTAAGAACAACTGCGTAATCTATGAATGAAATCTATGCTTAATTACTGAATTTAGTTGCAAAAATTAGATAGTGCTAGTTATTTCTAGCTACATTTTTTGACATATCGTAGTGTTACAAGGATTGACAAATGGCAATGTTAGTAGATCAACAAATGTCAATCTTTCCAGTTTGACAAATGGCAATATACCCAATATGACAGATGCAAATCTTACCAAATTATCTGTACGTGGTTGCACACAGGTCATCCAAAAAAACCGTTTGCGTTGAAGGGAGGTGCAAATCCTGCTTGCCAGATTTTCTCTTGGCTTAGCACCAAAGTCTCACCTTGCATACCTTATTCAATCTGAAATGTTTGCGTTGAAGAGATGCACAAATCCTACATGGCTAATTTTCCCTTGGCTTACTAGGGAAGACCATAGCTCTCACTCTGCATACATGTGTTCTATCTAAAATGTTTGCGATGAAGAGCTGCACAAATCCTGCTCAGCACATTTTCCCTTGGCTTATTGTGGAAGTTGTCGGTTTACATACGGGTGTTCTACTTAAAACGTTTGCGATCAAGAGCTGCAGAAATCTTGGTCGGCACATTTTCGCTAGGCTTCCTGGGGAAGCTGTCGGTTTGCATACAAGTGTTCTAACTAAACGTTTGCGATGAGTGTTTTATATTTCAAAACCGTATTAAATTGCGGCTTCAGCGCCATTAATGGAGAGGATGCGAGCAAGGCGGGCGGCCATGGAAGTCAAAGGGCCCTCTTCCTAGTGAGCCTGTAGGACGTACAGCTCGCACGCTTCCGAGTGAGCCTACGCATTGGAGTACAGCTCGCAAGCCTCTCGTTTAGTCAAGCACCTGTCCGCACGGCACCTCCTAGCCATTAAAAGAGTGATGTGTGGCGTCACGTGAATGGTTAACAGAACACACACGATGTAAATTATACAAGACGTTTGAGATGTTACAGTGGCAACTATTTGTTTCAAAATGCCTTTGTTGGCTGTTATTCGAGTGCGTCTTCTCTCAAAATGGACACGAAAAATACCACAGCATGTCAGGTGCCATTCCATCATAGCATGCCAAGTTTCATGAATTTCATATTAGTTTTCGATTTACTAGATTTTTAAAAACAAAGTATCTCAATGTTTTGCTAGCAATCAACAGTGCCCTAGTGTTTGAAATTCATCCCCATTTCTTTCATGGTACCTAAGCATGCACCAAATGACACCGATTTGATTTTTCAACCAATTTGTATGCACTGGAGCATGTGCATGTAGTTCAAATTTGAATTATGCACATAAGATGCCTAGAAAACCCAGTTAATGTATAAAAATGTCCAAAACGAACCCTAAAAATTCCAAAATTTAACACAACACTCCTGTTGTTCTATGTTGAATGGTGAAACGTTAGCATGGGACCTAAGCATTTAAAACCAGGTATCTCAATGTTTGCGGCCGAGTGACGGTGGCAGGGTGTGTGACATTCATACCCATTTCTTGCATGGGAGCTAAGCATGCAACCAAGGACACATACTTGAATTTTTAACCAATTTATATGCATTAGAGCATGTGCTTGTAGTTCAAATTTGAATTATGCACATAAATGCATTGAAAACTCAACTAATGTATAAAATGTCCAAACAAACCCCAAAAAATTCCAAAATCTAACACAACATTCCTATTGTTCTACGTTGACACTACAGAAAAATTGAAATCAAGAAGAGGCAACGGATATCATTTCGTCCAGAAAGGTGAAACGTTCCCTACCGTAACCATGAGGCTTGTTGCAAGAAGCTTTGGTTTGTGAGAAGCTTATACCTCAACCTGCCCCAAATGGGACATTATTTTTACCACTTCATGTTGATATCATTCCATGATAGCATGTCAAGTTTCATTAATTTCATACGAGTTTTCGATTTACTAGAATTTTAAAACCCTGTATCTCAATGTTAGCGGGCGAGCGATGGTGGCAAAGGTGTTTGAAATTCACTCCCATTTCTTGCATGGGACCTAAGGTTGCAACCAAGGACACACATTTGATTTTCAACCCATTTATATGCACTGCAGGATGTGCATGTAGTTCAAAATTGAATTATGCACATAAACGCATAGAAAACTCAGTTAATGTATAAAAATGTCGAAGCAAACCACGAAACATCCAAAAAATGACACAACACTCCTGTTGTTCTACGTTGACACTAGAAATGTTTTGAAAGCAAGAAGAGGCAACAAATATTGTTTCATCCACAAAGGTGACACGTTTCCCTACCGGAACCATGAGGCTTGTTGTGAGAGAAGCTCTGGTTTTCGAGAAGCTTACACCCAAACCTACCCATATGGGACAATATTTTTGACACGGCATGTCGATGTCGTTCCATGATATCATGTCAAGTTTCATGAATTTCAGACGAGTTTTCGATTTACTAGAACTTTAAAACCATGTATCTCAATGCTAGCGGCCGAGCGACAGTGTCAAGGTGTTTGACATTCATTCTCATTTCATGTGACCTAAGCTTGCAACCAAGGACAAACATTTGATTTTCCAACCCGTTTTTATGGACTAGAGCATGTGCATGTAGTTCAATTTTGAATTATGCACATAAATGCCTAGAAAACTCAGTTAGCGTATAAAAATGTCCAAACAATCCCCGAAAAAAACCAAAATTTAACACGACACTCCTGTTGTTCTATGTTGACACCAGGAAAAATAATTGAAAGGCAAAAGAGGTGAAGAATATCATTTTGTCCACAAAGGTAACACGTTTCCCTAATGGAACCATGAGGCTTCTTGTGAGAAGCTCTGATTTGTGAGAAGCTTATACCATAACTTGCCCCAAATGGGAAAAAAATTAACCCAGCATGTTGATGCCATTCCATGATAGCATGCTAAGGTTCATGAATTTCAGACGGGTTTTGGATTTACTAGAATTACAAAAGCAAGTACCCCAACGTTTGCCTGAGAGCCACGGTGCCGTGGTGTTTGAAATCCATCCCCATTTCTTGCATGGGACATAAGCATAAACACATGGACACATATATGATTTTACAACCCATGTTGGTGCACCGGAGCATGTGCATGTAGTTTAATTTTGAATTGTGCATCTGAAATAGCTACAAAACCAATTTAATGTATAAATGTCCAAACAAACCTTGAATAATTCCCTTTTTTTTACGACACACATATAGTTGCATGTTCACTGCAGATAAAAGTTCTAGCAATTCAAACACCCTCCATTGCCGTTGTGACCCCATTATGTAATTCAAATCAAGATGAAAAATCAAGTAGATCCCACACAGTTTATTGTCACCAACCATGTGAGATGTAGTACAAAACATCTTGGAGCACCGTAAGTGTATAGTACGCCTATGGCTTACGCGAGAAGCTGTATCGGCTATAATCTAAAGCCAGTGTGTCAAGCACACTAGCTCGCTCCCCAAATATTATTTCATTATTCAATCGTCGCTGGTGAAAGATGGGGACATGGACCTGCGTCGTGAGCGCAACTTCGGTGGCCTACTCCGGCGAGAGAGCGGCCGTAAATGCCATGCGCTTGCTAACAAGGTGCATGAGCGGGGCCGCAATCTGCGACTGGGTGGGCAAGGCTTCTCTGGTGAAGGTAGCAACATCTGCCTCAGGGATAGAACCTAGCGAGAGCGGCATAGCAGATGTCCGTTCTGCAGCGGCGGCCTTAGCCTTGATGGAGGCCACCCACGACCATGTCGAGGCTGCCCACTCCCAGCTCCTGCCGGTCACCGCAAATTGAACGAAGCTTCTCTGACAACGGTCGGCAACCCATGGCCGAAGAGTTGGCAATAGCTGGGAGCGTTCGAGTAGTCATCCGTTCCTCCGTCGCATACCTTTCCACGACAGAGCCCGTCCAAGCAAGATTGCGGTCGCCCACGCCTAACTCGTGGCAGCCTTTTCCAATGGTATGGCGGATGCGGATGGCGAGATGCTTGTTGAGTATGGGTAATGGATGCCATGGAGCCCCTTCCCCAGGAGACCGTAGGGCGCGAGCTGGACATGGAGGAGGCGGCGGAGATCGACGAGCACCAGCCATAGTAGTACTCTTTGTTTTGTTTAATTAAGAGCGCCAGTATTTAATTTTTTAGAGTAATTTTTAGGTCACGTAGCTCTGTTTAATTGCTGAACTTGCTCCTTTGTGTACCCAAATTATGCAATGAAGTGTGGATGTGCTGTAGTCTCCTTTGTGTACCCAAATTATGCAATGACGTGGATGACCACTGTAACCAGGGAAATTTGAACCAAAATTTTTAATGTTCAAACTCATCACACACGGGTTAAGCTATCTAAATTGTTTGTGAGGTTCACATATCGTACACAGTTCTGAATAAGGGACCGTGTCTGATGACACTTTGCGCGGTAGTTTTTTCGCTGAACCGATTCAAAAATTTCGGCTTCCGCAGAAATATCTACCTCCCCGCCCCCTCCCCCTAGCAAAAGCCACATTTCCTCTGTTTCCGCCTTCATTTCCAAGTTGAAACCTTCACTCCTTTCTTGCAACGCCGCCTCCTCGCCGGTGACCCTCCTTCACGCTGCTCGGCCTCGTCTATCCAGGCAGGTAATGCACACCTGACCCCCATCCTCCTCCTCCTTCCACATCCCACATGCCCCGACAGCCAGCACGACACCTTCCACCCAAATCACCGACCCCTCCACCAAATAAGCACCGCCCTAAGCCATGGTGCATGCAGTATAGCCAGGAGCTCAAGGAGCATTTGGCAGCGGAGAAGCAAATCACGGCCGCATGCGCGGATGAGGTCGCCATGGCTGCCATTCGTGCCGACCCATAGATTTTGGAGGAGCACCTCGCCATCGAGGTTGCCTTGCACGTCGACGCCATGACGCGGTTGGCTGCTTTAAATTACAGTTCGTGGCATTTTCTCGAGGCCACCTCGGTGCCTTCGACGAAGTGTACGAGGTGTTTTCTTAGCATGCACATGCTTACCTCAACTCGAGAGCCAGCAGGTTGGTGCCCGGAGCGGCTCAGGCAACTCACCACTATGACAAGGGCACCCACGATGCGGAGGCCTCGCCCTCTTCCATGTCCAAGGATCCAATCATCATCGATATCTCCGACGATGAGGAGTAGCTTGTCCTATTAACTCACTATGAGGACCCATGTTCAGTTTGCTAGCTATTGCCTTTCCTAACAAATTCTAGTGAATTGTGCTATCTACTTTTACTGTGCAATCTATTGCTCTAGCGTATATTTTCTATATGTCATGCAATGTGGTGCTCACTTATTAACTGTTTGGTTAATTAGTTGTCGTGTTAAGTTTATTGTTTGGTTCAATTTTGCAAATATGATATGTTCAATTCTTTAGGGTGCAATTTTGTGTATATTTTCTTCCATGTGAGAAATAAATCGATTTTTTCTTTACAAAATACATGAGAAACAAATACAATTGCAATATTTCCAAGTTGTCAAGCATGATTGGTTTGGTTAACTGACCGATCTTCTAGTATGTTATACATTGTGCAATGTGGTGCTTAGTTAACGTTTGGTTCATTTGTTGGGGTGTTTAGTTAACTGTTTGGTTCAATTCTGCAATGCGATGTTCAATTGTTGTGCGTGCATTCTGTGTATACCATGTGAGAAATAAATCGGATTTGGCTATACTAAATACATAAGAAACAAATACAATTGCTATATTTCCTAGTTGTTAAGCATGCTTGGTTTGGTTAACTGTCTGATCCTCTATTAGAAGTATGTTATATTGTGCAATGTGGTGCTCAGTTAATGTTTGGTTCATTTGTTGTAATGTTTAGCTAACTGCTTGGTTCAATTGTGCAATGTGATGTCCAATTGTCGTGGGTTGAACTTTGTCTTGTTGTGCATGTGAGGAATAAATCGAATTTTGTTGCATTTAATACATGAGAAACATATACAATTATATATTTCCTAGTTCTTAATCATGCTTGGTTTGGATAAATGGGTTTTCCATGTGGCTCGAATTAATCTTATGAATATGCAATGTGCTTATTTTTCATCAACATATTTTACTAATAGCATGCGAACCCTCACTTAACCTGATCACTAACTACCTTATATGTGTTGTAGGGAAACAATGGGAAGCAGTGAGGTTTACAATCAAGGTTTGCACATGCATTGTCCTTTGTCTAATAGCACATTATTTTGCAATTGTAGGAACCATTCTAATATTAAGGTTTTTAACAATTTGGTCTTGCACATGTAGGTCCTGTTGTCAGAGGTTTTGACCCACTGTTCGACCCTTTTTGCATATGGGAAATGAGTTGTCCATGAATATCAGTCAAGTCAAGAAATCAGAAAGATTGTTAGGATAAAGAAATTAGCGACAAAAAGCAACAAGATCTTTGTGCGCACAATGAAGAAGACATCAGTTCACTACATGATGATACTAACTATTATACCTTGCCTTTTTTATTCCTTTGCCCCATTTCCAATATAGAGAAGATATTTATGCACATTGTCGGTGTCAAAACCGGCGGATCTCGGGTAGGGGGTCCCGAACTGTGCGTCTAGGCAGATGGTAACAGGAGACGAGGGACACGATGTTTTTACCCAGGTTCGGGCCCTCTTGATGGAGGTAAAACCCTATGTCCTGCTTGATTAATATTGATGATATGGGTAGTACAAGAGTGGATCTACCACGAGATCAAGGAGGCTAAACCCTAGAAGGTAGCCTATGGTATGATTGTTGTAATGTATGTTGTCCTACGGACTAAAGCCCTCCGGTTTATATAGACACCGGAGGAGGCTAGGGTTACACAGAGTCGGTTACAATGGTAGGAGATCTACATATCCGTATCGCCAAGCTTGCCTTCCACGCCAAGGAAAGTCCCATCCGGACACGGGACGGAGTCTTCAATCTTGAATCTTCATAGTCTTGGAGTCCGGCGGATAATGATAGTCCGGCAGTCCGGACACCCCCTAGTCCAGGACTCCCTCAGTAGCCCCCGAACCAGGCTTCAATGACGATAAGTCCAGCGCGTTTATAGTCTTCGGCGTTGCAAGGCGGGTTCTCCCTTCAAATTCCATGTACCTGCCGAACAATGTCCGGCTTCATCTTGAATACTGTGTTCCTCGGCTTCTACGCCAAATAATGGCCCTCTTCCACGCGTCGCACGAATGCGAAAAGCCAGGGTGTCTTTTACATTTCACCCCCTAGTTGTGCGAGTCGTCCGCCTATAAAAGAGGCAAGAATCCAGATCCAAACCACACCGTCTTCCTCCCGCGAATACTCCATCGAAGCGCCTTTGACCTAGATATCCATTCCATCATGGATCGTCGACGCAGCTCTTCTTCACGCGCTCCCAGCCCACCGCCGGGGAATTGGAGGAGGTGCTCTGTTTCGCACAACGAGCTAGTGAAGCTCCAAACGGGGCGATTTCTCCCTCCGGCCTTCATGGTCCCAGTCCGAGCCGGACTGGTTACTTATCAAGGTGGGAGGCAGGCGAAGGACACTCCAAGCCCCAATAAGGGGGAGCGAGTATGCTTCATGCCCTATCTGATAAGGGGACTCGGATTCCCAATACATCCGTTCCTCCGCGGGCTCCTGAAGTTCTACGGACTCCAGCTCCACCACTTCACGCCCGCCTCTGTCCTGCATATCGCGGGCTACGTAGCTCTTTGTGAGCTATTCCTGGGCATTGAGCCCCATTTTGCATTGTGGAAGAGGCTGTTTTGCCTCGTACCCCGTTCTCACGAGGGATCCATATATCAAGTGGGCGGTGCCGAAATATGGCGCATCGCCGGGACCGGATACCTATCCGGTACTCCCAAGAAGGCGTCCGAAGACTGGCCCTCAGAGTGGTTTTATATAGGAGACGCTCCGCTGCCAGACCCAGTCCGGATCGGCCTCCCGGAGTTTAGTGCTGCTCCCTTGAAGAAACGCCTCAGCTGGCGCCCGCGGAGCCCCCGATTGGAGGAAGACAAGAGCGTCCATTACTTGATGGGCCGAATAAGATTAATGGCCCATTCCGGCTTGACCATGATCGGAGTCATGGCGACATGCATCAAGCAAGGGGTACAGCCATTGCAATACAGAGGCCACCCCATGTGGGATTTCAACGGGGAAGACGATGCCACCCGGCATGGCCGCAAAGGGCCGGATTCGACCGAGGATCTGGTGGAGATCCTGTCCAGCCTGTACAAGGGGGAGAAGGAGGACTTCCTTCGAATGAACCCTTTGAATGGGTTTTCCATGACCAACCCTAGAGGATGGGTAAGTGGAGACCTTGAAGGGCTCAGCCCATGCTTTCGAAGTTTAAGCTTCTTACATTATGTCTTCAGCGCAGGATCTACGCCGGACTGTGGAGGACATGGTGAGTCCTGCTCCGTAACCCGAGGATCCAGAAAGATCCCTGGATCCGGCCTCCGAAGAGGACCCGGACATCAAGGTGGAGCTGATCGACGGGGTGTTTCACCAGCTCAGCATAGACAATGCTTTGGTTGCCATCACGGCGGACTACCCCGGACTAAGTCCGGCTTCCCAGGTGACCGCGACCGAAGTCAGGACACCATTATCTCTTCCCAGCCCATTTCTAACCTTCGCGAACGATGGTATTTTGCAGGAAGAGCCTTTACGGCTGGAAGCCGAGCCCGCGGCGGCTGACCAACAGAGGCCATTCCGAACCAGCAGGCGGAAAAGGAGCACGGTGCGGGCGGAAACGTCGCCGCAAAGGTATAGCTCGTATTTGAATTTTCAGAGCAACGTTCCGAGGAAACGCCTGAGTATCCTTGATCTTTGTAGGAGAAAAATTGCTCGCCGGACTGCGAGCGCAGAAGTTGCCGATCCGACCTACACCGGCCAGGCTCCAGCGCCCGGCCTGGGGGGGGGGAGGCAAGCGCAAGACGCGGGCCGGATCCTTCTCCAACGGAGGACACCGACAGACTGTCCGCCACCAAGTCTGAGGTGGAGAGCGTCATGAACCATAGGTGCCGCCGGACAGTTTTTCGTGAAGCGTGCTTTTCCCCTGAGGCATTGGATGCCTTTAACGCAGGGGACGCGCATCTCCGTGCCGCTCAAGATGGTTTTACCAGAGCCACGGAGCAGTATGTGAAAGACACACGGGTAAGGGAATTTCAATGGTTGTATATACCAGTAGCCCCCGGGACTTAAAGTAGTTATGCTAACTGATTTAAGGATCATTTGAAAACGCAGGCTCTTACCGAGAAGAACGCCCAGCTGTCTCGGGAGCTGCAAGATTGCAAGGCCCAACTTGAGGCCGCACTTGCTGCCGCAGGAGGAGGCGCAAAGGCCCATCCTGGTAACACATTTTTATTAATAAATATAAGCGCTGTGCGGCATGCGCGCGAGTCTAAAATGACATTGCAGGTACTGCCGGACAAGATCCGGACAGGCAAGCATTGCTGCGCTAGCTAAAGGCCGGCGAGAGTGTGCTGAATAGGGTTCATCAGGAAAGGAACAAGCTCCAGGATGCCAACGCCAAGCGCGGAGAAGAGCTGAAAGGCGCTCGGGCCGAGCTGTCCGGCTCCGTTAAGGAGAATCAGTGGCTTCGTCGCGGCATTTATAGTAAGTGCTTGAGCGGACTCTTTTGAAAAGAAGAGTTCGGAGAGGAAGCATTTTGACATGATTTGTCTTGTAGGTATACTCACGGGTCGTCCTGCAGAGGAGATGCCCATATCAACGGGTAATCAACTTCCCGAACTGTTGCAGCTACTCGAACGAGTTCGGCAGGCAATGAGCGGCGTCGTTCAGGCTTTATGGCCAGCCCTCACCCTACCCGAGGGCCTCGGGGAGCTTGCAGAGAAGCTGCAGGGAGTGCGGCAGCGCTTCCGTTTGTGGAAGATTTCGGCTTGCCGTCAAGGTGCCAGGGAGGCTTGGGCCATGGTGAAGACGCGGTACAAGAAGGCAGATCCCAACCACATGGCCGAAGTTGGACCGGTGGGGCCCGATGGGAAGGAGATCCCTGTGAGTTTAGTATACAGCCAAGTAGAGTTGGCTGCTAAATTTTCCCAGCGGGACTGTAAACTAGACAGCCTGTTAGACGGGATTGAGGAGGAATACAATCAGTAAATTTGACAATGTATGTTATCCTTTAAAGTGACATGTGAAATGCCTTCTAGCCGGATTGTAGATCGTTTGTCTTTGCCGACCTTTTTGCTTCAACCTCGGGACCCTAGAGTCCGGGTGTGTCCGAATACCTCTTTGGTTAAGAAACAACCGTGGTATGCATGGAGACCAGGCGTAGGGGTCATTAGTGATTTATCAGACAAGTGCCCAACTAGTTATGTTATATTACATGGTTAGTAAGAAACATCTTCCAGGGAGAATAGTTCCGTTAAGGGTTCCTTTCCCTGGGAGGCATGCCCTAAAGTGCATGTCCGGACTGCAAAGAAAGCAGTAAAACATCTGGGGGCAAATAGATAAATAGGGAAAAAGTCATCTTTTAAGTCACCGACCGAATATTCCCTTAAGAACGCTAGCTTTCGGCTTCACCCAGTCTGAGGTACACATCCGGCTGACCCGGCAGTAACAATCGCAGAGGTGCTCCCTTTACCTCCTAGCCGAACAATCGGGAACGTAGGGGTAAGCACAGGAGCCAGGCAAACCCAGCTTGGCCAAAACTTAAGTCATATCGATGCATATAATGGCGAGTAAAAGGTACATGTGGAAGCTTGACACATGTGCTAGGTATGAAACCCGTTTAATTGAGCTTCTGTAAAAGAAGCCCCCAGGAATAATGAGTGCAGATGGCACATCATGCGTATGCAAAAAATGCGAAAACAGGCCCATAAGGGCTTTTGAATAAAAAGTCATAAAAAGAGAAACGAAAGACAGCCGAAGTGTAAAAGTTTGGACTGGGGAAGGGGATGAACTCTTAGTCCGGCGCTAGGCATAGAATCGTCGGAGGCGGGCTGCGTTCCATGGGTTCGGCTCGAGTCGGTTATCTGAGGCATTTCGTAGACGGTATGCTCCGCCGGTCAGTACTTGATCGATAATGAAGGGGCCCTCCCATTTGGGCTTGAGCTTGTCCTTTTTCTTGTCCGGCAGGCGTAGAACTAGTTCGCCAACGTTGTAAGTCTTGGCCCGTACTTCTCTGCTTTGATATCTTCGGGCCTGCTGCTGATAAAATGCGGAACGAGCCTTCGCGATGTCACGTTCTTCCTCCAATGTGTCCAAGCTGTCCTGCCGATCAAGCTCGGCCTCTCTTTCCTCATACATGCGCACTCGAGGTGAGTCATGAATGATGTCACAGGGCAAGACTGCCTCTGCACCGTATACCATAAAAAATGGTGTGAATCGGTAGTACGGTTAGGCGTTGTCCGCAGCCCCCAGAGTACGGAGTCGAGCTCCTCGACCCATTGTGTGTCGGATTTAGTAAGTGACCTCACTAGTCTGGGTTTAATGCCGCTCATTATTAGACCATTTGCTCTTTCCACTTGACCGTTGGTTTGAGGGTGATAAACTGAAGCGTAGTCGAGCTTGATGCCCATATTTTTGCACCATGACTTAACCTCGTCAGCTGTGAAGTTCGTGCCGTTGTCGGTGATGATGCTGTGGGGGACTCCATAATGGTGTACCACCCCTGATATAAAGTCTATCACTGGTCTGGACTCTGCCGTTTTGACCGGTTTGGCCTCTATCCATTTGGTGAATTTATCCACCATGACCAATAGGTACCTTTGCTTGTGGGTTCCCCCTTTAAGGGGTCCAACCATGTCAAGCCCCCAGACCGCGAACGGCCAGGTAATGGGTATGGTTTTGAGGGCGGTGGGTGGCATATGGCTCTGATTAGCAAAGAGCTGACAACCAACGCATCGCTGGACCAAGTCCTGCGCGTCTGCCCGGGCCGTCGGCCAATAAAATCCTGTACAGAATGCCTTTCCTACAAGGGCCCGGGCTGCTGCGTGGTGTCCGCCTAGTCTGGCATGAATTTCAGCCAGGAGGTTTCGCCCTTCCTCTTCGGAGATACACCTCTGAAGGACTCCGGTTGTACTTTTCTTATAAAGTTCTTCCTCATGGACCTTGTAGGCTTTCGATCGCCGGACTATGCAGCGGGCCTCGTTTTGGTCCTCGGGAAGTTCCTGCCTAAGTAAGTAGGCTAGGAAAGGTTCTGTCCACGTGGCGATTATTGCCATTATGACGTGGGCTGAAGGTGTTATGTCATCTGCCGAATCACCGGTTGGTGCGGTTTTCTCTGGTTTGTCACTACCGGGCTCCTCTTCCCATAGTACGGATGGCTTGAAGAGCCGTTCCAGGAAGATATTTGGAGGGACAGTATCACGTTTCGCACCGATGCGTGCCAGTACGTCGGCCGCTTGGTTATTATCTCGAGCTATGTGATGGAATTCCAGTCCTTCAAACCTAGCTGACATTTTCAGGACAGCGTTGCGATATGCTGCCATTTTCGGATCCTTGGCGTCAAAGTCTCCGTTTATTTGGGATATTGCAAGGTTTGAATCCCCGCGCACCTCTAGGCGTTGAATGCCCATGGAGACTGCCATCCGGAGACCATGTAACAGGGCCTCGTATTCGGCTGCGTTGTTGGAGTCCGTGTACATTATTTGAAGTACATACTGGAGTGTGTCTCCGGTTGGGGATGTCAGTATGACGCCAGCCCCCAGTCCGGCCAACATTTTGGAGCCGTCGAAATGCATAGTCCAGTTGGAGTATGCGCCGTACTCTTTAGGGAGTTCGGCTTCGGTCCATTCAGCGACGAAGTGAGCCAAAACTTGTGACTTTATGGCTCGCCGAGGTTTGTAAGTTATATCAAATGGTAAGAGCTCAATGGCCCATTTTCCAATCCTGCCTGTTGTGTCGCGGTTATTTATAATGTCATTGAGTGGTACTTCAGAGGCCACTGTTATCGAACACTCTTGAAAGTAGTGCCGGCGCTTTCGGGACGCCATGAACACCGCATATGCTATCTTCTGATAGTGCGGGTAACGGGATTTGCAGGGGGTTAACACAGTGGATACATAATACACTGGTTTTTGAAGAGGGAATTTATGCCCTTCTGTCGCTCGTTCGACGACGAGGACCGCGCTTACAACTTGATGCGTTGCTGCGATGTATAACAACATTGGTTCGCCCAGAGAGGGCGCAGCCAGGACCGGATTTGTTGCCAATATGGCCTTTATTTCTTCGAGTCTGACAGTGGCAGCATCCGTCCACTCAAAGTGTTCGGTGCGCCTGAGGCGGCGATATAGGGGCAACGCCTTTTCTCCTAGACGGGAGATAAAGCGGCTTAAGGCTGCCACGCATCCTGTTAATTTTTGTATTTGTTTGAGGTCTTTTGGGATATCCAACTGTGACAGAGCTCGGATTTTAGCCGGATTTGCTTCAATTCCTCTACCGGATACAATGAAGCCCAGCAGCTTTCCGGCTGGTACGCCGAAAACACATTTTTCCGGATTCAGCTTGATGTCATATGCTCTGAGGTTGTCGAATGTGAGCCTCAAATCGTCTACTAGAGTTTCGACGTGTTTTGTTTTGACGACTACGTCGTCTACGTATGCCTCGACTGTTTTGCTGATCTGGGTGGCCAGACATGTTTGAATCATGCGCTGATATGTTGCGCCGGCATTTTTGAGTCCGAAGGGCATCATGTTGAAGCAGAATGGTCCATATGGAGTGATGAATGCCGTTGCGGCTTGGTCTGCTTCTGCCATCTTGATTTGATGATAGCCAGAGTATGCTTCCAGGAAGCACAACGAATCGTGCCCTGCTGTAGCATCGATAATTTGATCGATGCGGGGGAGAGGGAAGGGATCCTTTGGGCAAGCCTTATTGAGGTCTTTAAAATCGACACAGAGGCGCCAGGATTTATCCTTCTTTGGTACCATCACCAGATTTGCTAGCCAGTCCGGATGTTTGATATCTCTAATGAATCCAGCTTCCAATAGTTTGGCTAGCTCTTCTCCCATTGCCTGTCTTTTGGGTTCGGAAAATTGTCAAAGAGGCTGTTTGACTGGCTTAAATCCTTTTAGGATGTTTAGGCTGCGTTCTGCCAACCTGCGTGGGATTCCGGGCATGTCCGAAGGATGCCAGGCGAAGATATCCCAAATCCCAAAGGAATTCGCGCAGTGCGGCGTCTACTTCGGGGTTCAATTGTGCCCCAATGGAGGCCGTCTTTGCTGGGTCTGTTGGATGGACCTGGAATTTTATTATTTCGTCTGCTGGTTTGAAGGAGGTGGACTTGGATCTTTTATCGAGTATCACATCGTCCCTGTTCACTGTAGAGCGCAGCGCGGTGAGTTCTTCTGCCGCTAAAGCTTCGGATAGTGCCTCGAGGGCTAGTGCGGCTGTCTTGTTTTTGGCGCGGAGTGCTATGTCCGGATCACTAGCGAGAGTGATTATTCCGCTGGGCCCAGGCATTTTGAGCTTCATGTACCCGTAATGAGGTACTGCTTGAAAAATTGTGAATGCCTCTCGTCCTAATATGGCGTGATACCCGCTGCTGAACGGGGCTACCTGGAACGTGACTTCTTCGGATCTGTAATTGTCCGGAGAGCCGAACACCACATCGAGTGTGATTTTTCCAGTGCAGCGCGCTTCCCGGCTAGGGATTATTCCTCTAAAGGTTGTGCTGCTTCGCTCAGTACGGCTTCAATCGATTTCCATTTTTCGCAGAGTTTCCTCGTAGATGAGGTTTAGTCCGCTGCCGCCATCCATGAGGACTTTTGTCAGTCGAAAGCCGTCCACTATGGGACTAAGTACCAATGCAGCTGGAGCTCTGGTTGTTCGGAATTTAGGCTCGTCGCTGGCGTTGAAGGTAATAGCTGTGTCGCTCCATGGATTTGCTGTTGCTACTTGGTAGACTTCGGCGAGTCCGCGGATTGTTCGCTTTCGCATATTGTTTGATGCGAAGGTCTCGAAGACTGTTGATACCGTGCTGGTATTGTTGGAGTGGTTTCCCGGAGCTAGAAGCTCCAACATGCTCGAAGGCTATGTGTTGGGACGGCTCCCTCTGTACTATGAAGCTTACAGGGTCCATTGAGCCATCCCTCCAGTACGGTTCTGTTTCCCTTATTGGGTTTTTGTTTTTTCGTTTTTGCATCTGGGGCCTGAGTGTAAGGCGCCCATTTGCTGTGGGCTAGGTTTGGGGCCGGATTATCCCAAAATTGATTTTCGGTTTTCCGGAAGCTCTCCATCGCACAGTACTTTCGTACTATGGATGCCAGATTGGTGAAGCGCGTAATTTTGCGACGATCAATGGCGTTTAGTATTCCCTTGTCCGTGCAGTTATTGCAGAAGATTGATATTGCGTTTTCCTCTCGGCAGTCCTTTATCCTGTCCATAACCAGGAGGAATCTGGCCCAGTAGTGATGTACTGTTTTAGCGGGCTCTTGCCGTATTAGAGATAGATCGCATATGTCTGGGCGGGTGGGTGGACTAAAATCCGGATCCCTGCCCATCTTGGGGCTCAAAGGTCGAGGGGTTTCCAAATTCGGAAGCTTGGTTTGCTGGGCACAATCCAGCGAGTCCGGAGCGATGCATGATTTTAAGTTCAATGCTCGATCGAAGTCCGTCCCTCCACAGGAATCCGGCATGGAGGGTTCGGGAATCCGGACATGAATTGTTTTCAACATAGGCAAAGAGTTGCCGTATTGCTCCTCTACCACTGCGATGTGGTGGGTGGCCTGGGGAGAGTTAATCTGTCTCAGATCGGTTTTAAGCCCAATCTGGTTGTAGTCCTTAGCGACTCCCAGGGCGGCGATGCGATCCAAGAGCTCTTTAACAGACGAGAGCTCTATTGGGTCCAACTGTTCGGCAGCTTTAGGGCTGACGCGAAGATTGCTTCTGACGACTTGCGAAGTCATTGTCGAAGCGGCGACCGGACAGGCGGTCATAAGAAAACCACCAAGCCAGATAGTTTGGCCGGCGGCTAAGGCCCCTTCAGCAAAAACACCATCTTTGAAAACGGGTGGAGGCATCCGCTCTATCGGTGACGACACAGAGGAACTCTCAATGAAAGCACCAATGTCGGTGTCAAAACCGGCGGATCTCGGGTAGGGGGTCCCGAACTGTGCGTCTAGGCGGATGGTAACAGGAGACGAGGGACACGATGTTTTTACCCAGGTTCAGGCCCTCTTGATGGAGGTAAAACCCTACGTCCTGCTTGATTAATATTGATGATATGGGTAGTACAAGAGTGGATCTACCACGAGATCAAGGAGGCTAAACCCTAGAAGCTAGCCTATGGTATGATTGTTGTAATGTATGTTGTCCTATGGACTAAAGCCCTCCGGTTTATATAGACACCGGAGGAGGCTAGGGTTACATAGAGTCGGTTACAATGGTAGGAGATCTACATATCCGTATCGCCAAGCTTGCCTTCCACGCCAAGGAAAGTCCCATCCGGACACGGGACGGAGTCTTCAATCTTGTATCTTCATAGTCTTGGAGTCCGGCGGATAATGATAGTCCGGCTGTCCGGACACCCCCTAGTCCAGGACTCCCTCACACATCCTTGTTTTCAGGCCTTTCCAAAGCAGTTCACTGATGATTACCTCTCAAACCACCTGTATGGTCAGGAGGCGAGGAAGGTATTCATACAACACTCACGGTTCAATATTGAAGTGTTCCTGAAGAGGACGAAGGATGGACGGGCAATCATCCACAGGCACTGGCCTAAAGTTGCAAAGACCTTCAACATCAATGAAGGTTCAATATTTGCCTTCCGCTTCAGTAGTTTTCCAGATGAGATACATCTGTCTATGTACCGTATATGATGCTAATTTCGAAAGGTTATAGATTTTGCATGTAAAACTCGGTGCTGGTGCAGTTGTGTAATGGGGTAGCTGAGTGCTGAAGCTATATGATGTTGTACTCTGATGTATTTCAATTACGAAATCATGCTTCCTTAATATGAAAATGAAATATATTGTGTGCTTGATATGAAATGTCAATTAGATTAATAAATGGATTATTAATAGTAGGACGACTAGCCTCCTAATGGCTAATTAGCCTTCTAATTGGGGTTTTCTTTTGCAAATGGTTATTGAGAAAACACCATGGGCGATGACCTCAGACAACGCACACAGTTTCTAGGAATAAATCGTGTTGGATTAATGAACAATCACACACGACATCCTCTTGAAAACTGTTTGCGTTAGGCCACCTTGTGCAAACATTTACCACATAAAATCGGTGTGTGATGGACAGCCTTTGCAACACAGTTTTTCTATGCACTGTGTGTGATGCATTCAATAACACAAACGATAAAATTGTTAATACCGTGTAGAATGGAAACGCTATCACAAACGATTTAACGGGGAAAATTGTGTGTGATGTACCTACGAACAGAAATGTTTTCCTTGGAGCAACTCTGTGGGATGTATATACGAACGTAAACGTTTAGCGGGGACTGACTGTGTGGGATGTACTTACGACCGGAAACAATTTCGCCTCTATAATTGGATTTTTTTAGCACTACTGTCTGTATAATCGTATTTGATCGCTCGCCAGACGCACACGACCTCATTTTCCCGAGCGTGTGTGCAAGGAGGGCATATCCCCGACGGTTTCTGGGTCGTATGGGAAGGGCCCCCCCATCTTAGTCACTCATTAGGCGTCGGTTCCAAATGCGGCCGCGGAAAGGGCTTAAAAACCGTTTGTATAGTACCTCGATATACTAGTGGTTGTGCCGGCCCTTGGCAACATTTGTGGTATAACGACTTAACCAAGAACTTTCCGGAAGCATTGAGGTGCCAAGTTACTATATCTGGCCCGCTGGACAGAGCGACCGTGTTAATTAAGGCCACCATTGACCCAAACCTAGCCTTCTCCTGACTATTTAGTTCATGAAAAAAGTGGATGGCAAGAGGATTAAAAGCCAATGCGTCGGGCACCGTAAGGTTTGGGTTCACTGCTATAGTGAACAAGTCCCCGTATTCAGACCATAGAGGCTGGGAGCCCACCTAAAGGTCGAGCCAGAAATGAGCAAACTGTTGGGGAACATAGCATGCAATTTCAAAGAAAATCCTAGACTCACGCAAGATCTATCTAGGAGATGCATAGCAACGAGGGGGAGAGTGTGTCTACGTACCCTCGTAGACCGTAAACACAAGCGTTTGACAACGCGGTTGATGTAGTCAAACTTCTTCTAGCTCCGCATGATCAAGCACTGAATGTACGTCACCTTCAAGTTCTGCACAAGTTCGATGTGAGATGTCCCTCGCCTTCTTGATCCAGCAAGGTGTCGAGGAAATAGATGAGTTCTGTCAACATGACGGTGTGGTGACAGTGATGGAGAAGTGATCCACGTAGGGCTTCGCCGAAGCACCGCGAAGATATGACCGTGTGAGTCAACGATGGAGGCGGCGCCGCACACGGCTATGCAATAGTCTTGTGTGTGCTAGGCGCCCCCTCCCACATATATATAGGTGGGAGGGAGGGAGGAGCAGCCAAAGGAGGCGCCCAAGTGGGAGGAATCCTGCTTATGGTCTCTCCCAAGCCGCACCCCCTTCTTTCCTTATTTGGAGTGCGGGGAAAGGCAGGGGAGGGTGGCGCCCCTCTCTTTCCTTTCTCCCATGAGAGGGAAAGGTAGGAGGGGCTAGCCATCCCCCTTTTCCTTCCCTAGGACTGTCCAAACAAGTGGAGGGGCGCACCAGCACCCTAGTGGGCTAGCATGTCCCTCCCTTTGGCCCATTAAGCCCATAACTTGCCGGGAGGTGTCCGGAACCCCTTCCGGTGACCCGATTCCTTCCCGGTACGTCCTGAAACACTTCCGGTGTCCAAATACCATCATCCTATATATCAATCTTTACCTCTCAGCCATTTCTAGACTCCTCGTCATATCCGTGATCTCATCCAGGACTCCGAACAACATTCGGTCACCAAACCATATAACACTATATCGTCAACGTATGTTAAGAGTGCGGACCCTACAGGTTTGAGAACTATGTAGACATGACTGAAACACCTCTGAGGTCAATACCCAATAGTGGAACCTGGATGCTCATATTGGTTCCTACATATTCTACGAAGATCTTTATCGGTCGAACCGTCATGACAACATACGTTATTCCCTTTGTCCATCTGTGTGTTACTTACCCGAGATTCAATCGTCGGTATCCACATACCTAGTTCAATCTCGTTACTGGCAAGTCTCTTTACTTGTTCTATAATACATCATCTTGTAACTAACTCATTAGTCACTTTGCTTGCATGGCTTCTTATGATGTGCATTACCGAGAGGGCCTAGAGATACCTCTCCAATACTCGGAGTGACAAATCCTAATCTCGATCTATGCCAACCGAACAAACACCTTCGGAGATACCTATAGAGCATCTTTTATAATCACCCAATTATGTTGTGATTTTTGACATAAGGCACTCCTCCGGTATCCGGGAGTTGCATAATCTCATAGTTGAAGGAATATGTATTTGACATGAAGAAAGCAATAGCAATAAAACTGAACGATCAATATGCTAAGCTAACGGATGGGTCTTGTCCATCACATCATTCTCCTAATGATGTGATTCCGTTCATCAAATGACAACACATGTCTATGGTTAGGAAACTTAACCATCTTTGATTAATGAGCTTCTCTAGTAGAGGCTTACTCGGGACACAATGTTTTCTCTATGTATCCACACATGTATCAAGTTTCCGTTTAATACAATTCTAGCATGAATAATAAACATTTATCATGATATAAGGAAATATAAAATAACAACTTTGTTATTGCCTCTAGGGCATATTTCCTTCAGTCTCCCACTTGCACTAGAGTCAATAATCTAATTCACATCACCATGTGATTTAACACCAATAGTTCTTTATGTGATTAACACCCATAGTTCACATCACCATGTGACCAACACCCAAAGGGTTTACTAGAGTCAATAATCTAGTTCACATCGCTAAGTGATTAACACCCAAAGAGTACTAAGGTGTGATCATGTTTTGCTTGTGAGAGAAGTTTAGTCAACGGGTCTGCCACGTTCAGATCCGTATGTATTTTGCAAATTACTATGTCTACAATACTTTCCATGGAGCTACTCTAGCTAATTGCTCCCACGTTCAATATGTATCTAGATTGAGACTTAGAGTCATCTAGATTAGTGTCAAAGCTTGCGTCGACGTAACTCTTTACGACGAACTCTTTATCACCTGCATAAGCGAGAAACATTTCCTTAGTCCTCTTTAGGTACCTAAGGATAATTTGGACCACTGTCCAATGATCTACTCCTAGATCACTATTTTACCCCCTTGCCAAACTCATGCCAAGGTATACAATAGGTCTGGTACTGCATAGCATACTTTATAGAACCTATGGCTGAGGCATAGGGAATGGCTTTCATTCTCTCTCTATCTTGTGTTGTGGTCGGGTTTTGAGTCTTACTCAACTTCACACATTGCAACATAGTCAAGAACCCTATCTTTAATTGATCTATTTTGAAGTTCTTCAAAATTTTTGCCAAGGTATGTGCTTTGTGAAAGTCCTATTAAGCGTCTTGATCTATCCCTATAGATCTTGATGCCCAATATTTAAGTAGCTTCACTGAGGTCTTTTATTGAAAAATTCTTATTCAAGTATCCTTTTATGCTATCCAGAAATTCTATATCATTTCCGATCAACAATATGTCACCAACATATACTATCAGAAATGCTACAGATCTCCCACTCACTTTCTTGTAAATACAGGCTTCACCAAAAGTCTGTATAAAACCATATGCTTTGATCACCTCATCAAAGTGTATATTCCAACTCCAAGATGCTTGCACCAGTCCATAGATGGATCACTGGAGCTTGCACACTTTGTTAGCACCTTTAGGATCGACAAAACCCTTCCGGTTGCATCATATACAACTCTTCTTTAAGAAATCCATTAAGGAATGCAGTTTTGACATCCATTTGCTAGATTTCACAAAATGTGGCAATTGCTAACAAGATTCGGCAGACTTAAGCATCGCTATGAGTGAGAAAATCTCATCGTAGTCAACACCTTGAACTTGTCGAAAACCTTTTGCGACAAGTTGAGCTTTGTAGATAGTAACACTACCATCAATGTCCGTCTTCCTCTTGTGATGGGGACCAAACCTCGTGGCGATATTTGACCTATTATTGCAGCCTAATCTTTCACGGTACTCCACCTCTAGCACGAGTAGCCTCTCGCCCGCGCACGTGATGTACACGAAATAGAGGGTTTGAACCTTGCGGCTCAGCACGAGAAAACCAATCTCGACGATGGCACTCACAGGCAAAAACAATTTCTACAACAAAATCGCAACATAGAGGTTTTGTAAAGATCCCTCTAAAACTTGATACGGGTGTCTACCCTTGAAAACACATCGTGTCTATTTTATGAAATAACCTGGGCTTGAAACGTATGGACCTAAACTATATATAATGGTTGTGGAAACAACTGACTCAAACTTGTAGTTGCCTTTTACATCCCGGCAAGAAAATACTAACAACCTAAAATAACTAAACTGTAGATATGATGGACTCTTAAGTTGTGGTGTGTGACCCGTATCTTCTGTGTAGTCCGACGGCCCCCAGCCTGTTGCACATAAGGATAGGTAATGCCACGATCCAGCCATCTTGATTACGTCTTTAATATTTTCCTTATGAGCCAGGTGTAAAAATAAAAAAAATCAATCTGCACCTCCTCCTCTTTAGACCAATATATGGACTCTCCATATCTAATTTCCTCTCGTAAGACATGTGATCGAAACTAGAAAATTTGGTATTTTCTTTCTAAGTAAACATCAGAAAATTATCTATTCTTCCTCCTAAATCAAACGTGCTAGTGTACGTCCCAGCATGCACACGCATGTAACTCTTGCTAGGAACATGCACGTTCAACATCCTCAATTCCTCTTTGTTGTATGAGTACGTCTCCATCAAAGCCTTGGTATGCATGTATGTAATTTGTACTAGAGTTGCGACCTTCTCTGGGTAATTCTCATAAAAACTAATATATTTTGGTACATACACATCTCTGCCATCGAAACCATTGACCCGCGGAACAATTACAATGGAAAGACTAACATTAGTTGTGGCCACATGATCTTGAAGATCCATTTATTCTCTATGGCTCGCCGATCATCGGGCAAGTCAACCAAGGTCCACACTTTGTTCTCATACACGGATCCTATCTCAGGTTTCATGGCATCAAGTCATTTATCGGAATCTGGGCTCATCATCGCTTCTTTATAGTTCATAGTTTCGCCATGGTCTAATAACATGACTTCTAGGACAAGATTACCATACCACTCTGGTGTGGAACATGCTCTGTTCGACCTACGAGGTCCAGTAGTAACTTGATCTGAAGTTTCATGATTAGCATCATTAGCTTCCTCTCTAGTTGGTGTAGGCATCACGGGAATGGATTTCACTGATGTGCTACTTTCCAATTTGAGAGAAGGTACAATTACCTCATCAAGTTTTACTTTCCTCCCACTCACTTCTTTCGAGAGAAACTCCTTCTCTAGAAAGGTTCCATTCTGGACAACAAAGATCTTGCCTTCGGATCTGTGGTAGAAGGTGTACCCAATTGTTTCCTTAGGGTATCCTATGAAGATGCACTTCTCCGATTTGGGTTCTAGCTTATCAGGCTGAAGCCTTTTGACATAAGTGTCGCAACCCGAAACTTTAAGAAACAACAACTTAGGTTTCTTGCCAAACCATAGTTCATACGGTGTCGTCTCAACGGATTTAGACGATGCCCTATTTAACGTGAATGCAGCTGTCTCTAATGCATAACGCCAAAATGATAGTGGTAATTCGGTAATAGACATTGTAGAGTGCACTATATCTAATGAAGTACGGTTACGACGTTCGGACACACCATTACGCTGTGGTGTTCCAGGTGGTGTGAGTTGTGAAACTGTTCCACATTGTTTTAAATGAAGGCCAAACTTGTAACTCAAATATTCACGTCCGTGATCAGATCGTAGAAACTTTATTTTCTTGTTACGACGATTGTCCACTTCACGCTGGAATTCCTTGAACTTTTCAAATGTTTCAGACTTGTGTTTCATAAAGTAGATATACCCATATCTGCTCAAATGATCTGTGAAGGTCAGAAAATAACGATACTCGCCGCGTGGCTCAACACTCATCGGACTGCATACATCAGTATGTATTATTTCCATTAAGTCATTGTCTTGCTCCATTGTTTGGGAGAACGGAGTTTTAGTCATCTTGCCCATGAGGCACGGTTCGCAGGTATCAAATGATTCATAATCACACTACAAAAAAAGAAACATCCATGACATTTTGGGCCGAACGAAAAAAAATTCTGCCATACTTATGACACTTCCATGACGATAATTGTGAGAAAACCCGATATCATCATAGATGTGGTGGGCTCCTACTTCTATGACAAAAAGTCATGATAGACAATGGGCTTTTCGTCCTGGGCGGGCCGGAGGCGCAGCTGCATGACATTCTTTGGGCCGTCCATGATGGAAAAACCATGGTAAAAGCAAGGGCGAGGAAAATTTCGGGGAGTTCCAGGTTATGGTGGGTGGTCGGGGCCGAGCGATGCGCGTTTCTCTCGTACACGTACGCGCATGTGCGCAAGGCGTTGGGCTCTAACTGAACCCGAGCGAGGTGTCACCTAACTGAACCCGAGCGATTGCACTGCAAGCTACACATTACTGAACCCGAGCGATCGAGCAATTCCTTCGCTACTGCTGCTAACTGAAGCCGATCGATACTACCTCTGGATGAACAGTGAGAGTTGTGGGAGGGTTTGGATGAACAATGATCGGTGGGGTGGATGAACAGGACACCGTGGTGTTGCCTCTGGATGAGCAGGACCCTGATCGATCGAGCCGGTTGGGGCTGGATGAACATGACCCCGTGGAGGGTTGGATGAACAGGACGACCCCGTGGAGGGCTGTCTGAACATTAGACGGTGGAGGGGTGGATGAACAGTAGCCCGTGGAGAGGTGGTTGAACAGGAGCCCGTGGAGAGGGGTGGTTGAACATTAGCCAGTGGAGTAGCGCGCGGTGGAGGCTGGATGAACAGGAGCCCGTGGATGAACAGTCGCAGGTGGAGGCTGGAGGAGGTCGACGGTGGATGAACAGTAGCCCTTGGAGGCTGGAGGAGGTCGACGGTGGAGATGAACAGTATCCCGTGGAGTCCCGTTTTGTGGTACGCCACACCACTCCCGATGAACAGGACCCCCATTTCGACCGTAGCACTCCAACACAAGTCCGTTTTGTACGTTTTGTAGGACACCACACCCCTCCCGATCAACAGGACTCCATTTCGACCGTAGGAGGTCCAACACAAGTATGTTTCCTCCATTTTGCGGTACGCCAGACCCCTCCCGATGAACAGGATCCCGTTTTGAACGTGGCCGGTCGAACACAAGGCCGTTTCCTCCGTTCTGCGGTACGCCAGGCCTCGTTTCCATCGCCTGTTCCATCCAAGCCGGTTGGCTCCTAGGCGTTCTGTTGCCTCCCGATGAACACGACGCATTCCGTTGCCTCCCAATGAACACAACGCATTTTGTTGCCTCAACATGAACACGACGACGATGCTGTTTCTCCATTCTGACCCAGCCATGTACACGAGCTCTGGCCGTACGTATGCGCGAGTAGGCGTTCGAGACCCCGCCCGTATGTACGTACGTGGCCGTATTTTCTTTCTTGCACACTGGCCGATGTACGTACGTGTACATGCTACGTGCGCGCCTCTACTATGACACGTGCGCGCCTCTACATCCACCAGTATGTACGTACACGTTCGCGACCAGAATGACAATGCTATGTACGCTTCGACCAGGTGGGTCCCGACTGTCAGACACTTCCTTGCGTGCGAAGATGTAGCTGGTGGCTCGTAGCAGTCAGGGGGGCGAATCGTTTTTTTCCCGAACGCACTTCCTTGTGTGCGAAGATGTAGCTGGTGGGTCCCAGCAGTCAGGGGGAAACATTTTTTTCATGATATACGGTGGCCCGTCTAGTGGGTCCCTGCTGTCCGGTGGAGGAATCATTATTTTCCGCGTAATAAGGAGGCACTTCCTTGCTGCGGCCGTGGACCCGGCTGTCGGCCTCTCCAAGTACAGTCCACGTCCGATGGAAGTCGTTCCTTGACCATGTTGACCACGCCGCACCGAGAGCACCAGGGCGGTGGACGACGGCGAGGCCTAGAAAGGGGCCGACGCGGAGCTAGGGAAGACGCGGCAGTGGATGCCCACTCATAGAGGAGTATGAGGGTTCACTAGTTCGGCTGTGGTGTGAGGCTGCCGCCGCCGCAGAATAACATGGGGTGTGGGTGACTAGAGGGATGGCCTGGCCAGCGGTGGGAGTAGTAGGGGGCGGTGAGGCCTCCGCGGCATCACTGCCAACCTCACGTGGCAGAAGCATGCGGCACGACCGGCACTGCTTTGGGCGGCTGGAGCAAGAAGACCAGATGTTGAAGAAGCACTACGGCCGTTGGATGGACATCGTACGGTCACTAGAGCTAGAATCGTTCATATTGACTAAAGTTTACAAAGCCATCCGTCCTAGTCAACTTAGTAGGCCCAAAAGTCAGCCTCCCACCAAGGTGGGTCCTAGCTAGTAGGGGGAGTATTCATTTTTTTGTGCGTAATAAGGAGGCACTTTCGGTGGGTTTGAGCTGACAGCGGGGGGAACATTTTTTTTGTGAAATACGGTGGCCCGTCCGGTGGGTCCCAGCACAGGGGGAAACGTTTTTTCGCGAAATACAGGTGGCCCGTCCGGTGGGTCCCTACTATCAGGTGGAGGAATAATTATTTTTCACATAGTAAGGAGGCACTTCCTTGCGGCTGCCGTGGACCCAGCTGTCAGCCTCTCCACGTACAGTACTCCTCCGATGGAAGTCGGTCGTTGACCACATTGACCACGCCGCGCCAAGAGCACCATGGCGATGGACGATGGCGAGGCCTAGGAAGGGGACGACGCGGAGCCAGGGAAGACGCGGCAGTGGAAACCCGCGCGGAGAGGAGTACGAGGGTTCACTGGTTCGGCTGCAGTGTGAGGATGCCGTCGCTGCAGAATAACAGGGGGTGTGCGTGAGTAGAGGGATGCCCTGGCCAGCGGTGGGAGTAGTAGGGGGTGGTGAGGCCACGGGAGGCGGGAGCAGGCGGTCCCGCCGACGCTGCTTTGGCGGCTGGAGCAAGAAGATCAGAGATTGAAGAAAAACATGATGGCCGTTGGATTGACATCCAACGGTTATATCTGCTAGAATCGTTTGTTGACGTATATAATAACTAAAAAAATCTTGCATACGCGTCAACTTAACAGGCCCACAAGTCTGACCACTTCCTCTTTTTTTAATAATTTATATATAGCTCATTGCAACTTCTTATGCAATTTATTGCAGTCCGTTTTGTTGGTTGGCCAGGGCCAATTTCGCATATTTCTGTGGGTTCCAAACTATTTTTAATACCAAAATGTCGAGCCGGATTTAAAGTACTTTGAAGATATATTTAAATTAGGTTAATGACCAGTGAAATAGGAATCTGAAAATGTGAAAAAATTCAGAAATTATAAAGTAATTGCCAATTTGTCATCTGTTTTTATATTTACAACCCATTTCATATTACTTTGAAGATTTGCAGGCGTCTTGAAAGAGTTGTAGCCCATCAGGGCGTAGAAAAATAAGTAGGCCTGGATTGGGTATTCTTCAGAAAAGATAAACTGGGCTCATTTTCACAAAGAAAAAATAGTTGGGCTGGTCACATGGTGAACATAAAATATAAGCCTGGGCTAGAAGGGCCACAGCCCAGTTCAAACCCTGCTCCGTCTCAATAATAACAAAAAAAATTACTACTCGAGCAGCTACGTCCCAGGTGTCAGCTGATGTTGTGCTGTTCTCTTGTCTATTGACTATATACGCTCACGATGTCGTGGGTCCCAGATGTCAGGAAAACACTAGGAGGAAGCATTTTATTTTTCCATATGCTGACATGGTGGGCCCCTACTGTCATCCTCTCCACGTACTTCTGCCGATTCCTGTTGTTTGTTGAGCATGTTGACAACGCGAGAGGGCGGCGCCGCGACGAGCGCACCAAAGCGCGTGGAGGACGTCGGCGTTAACAATTTAGGAGACGGTGGGGCGGCGATCCGTGCGCTGAGGCGCAGCCAGCCGTGGGAGGCGGAAGCAGGCGGCCCCGCTGGCGCTAGTTTTGTTTTGGCGGCTGGAGGAAGACAGGACTGAAGAAACACGACAGACTATAAAAGCAGCAGGAGTACTTAACAACCTTAACTAAAACCAGCAGGGGCACTTAACAACCAAAGTTGAAAGCAGTATGAGTACTTATACAGGTTCAACCATACAAAGCATGCCTCGAACAGTGCTACTTTGCCTACAGTTAACCAAGGGTGAGGCCGCCAAGCCCCAGGACAAGGCCCAGGCGCCACCCCGTGCATCCACAACCTTCTGAAAGCGGCTTCATCTAGCAATGTGGTCAATAAGCAGGATATTCGATTTAGAGCCATGGAAAAGCATGAACATAATCTTTTGTCCTATTCTCCAAGATGGACAGGCCTTCATTATTTGAGACCACCCATGAATAAGTATCTTTTCACCTCCAAGGGGAATGGAGTAGGTCGACATAAACATCATGTTGTGACAAAGCGCAAGTCAGACCCGACCATGGTCAGGCATCTGTATAGGAACAATAGAACTGGGCAGTTTCTGTTTCAGGAAGATCACAGCAGTAAAACTGTGTATAAGCAATAGTTTATGAACAACATATATAACAGAAAACAGCTCATACCATAAGTTTCTTGAGATAGTTGGACTTGTTCAACGAGTGCAGCAGTGGCGCACATATCCCACGTGGTCTTCCACCATTGAAACGCCCCACAAGGACCTCAAGACGATCAATAAAGTGTAGGAACTTGTGGATGTCGTCCCAGTCAACTTCAGTGCCATCAGTAACAGCTGAGTTATTACAGAATAACAAATGAGCAGCCTGATTAACTCTGAAAAACCTACACGTACCACCAATTATAAGAAAATATTAGTTAGAAGTAGCATCTTCGTGAGAGTTTCGTAGCTACTTCTAAAGTTAAATTGTGATTAGTTAGACAGAATAGGTGGATTAAGAAGTAATCAAAGCAACAAGCAAGAACCAGATACAAAACTAACATGGATGAACAATTGGAACGCCGTCGGGGTGGAAGATAGCAGTGAAGATGAGACCAGGTTCTGCTATTTCCATCAACATTCGTGCGCCAACTTTCAGTCCGTAACACTTGAGAAAGTTTATCCAAGTTCGGCCATAAAAAAAGCAGCGATCTTCTTGGTTCATGAACCCAACTCGGAACTTATATCCATGGCTTGTCTTCACTGTGACCATTAAATTAGTGTATTCAGTTATGGCAAGGCCGAGCATCTTGAGTACATGTGTTCTGGCAGAGCAAATAATGCACCGCAGGAAAAATAATATGAGAACACAATGTATTCCCTATCCAAATCTAGAAATAACTTCCTCCTTCATGTCAGTGTTGACCATCATACTAGTAGTACCTTTTATCCAAATATAGCAATCCAAATTTCCAAATTAGTCGACAACATGTTAAAAAAAAACCACCCTCTTGGATAGAAAAGAGAATTCTAGGAACATATTGTGCACGTTTTAAAATCCTGTGTTAGGATGAGAAGGAACAAGTGTGGCATCTCGCCGAGGGCGCAGAAACCTGTAGGGTCCTCGCACTTTGGGCACTGCAAATGAAACACACTAGATTCAGTAGGAAGAAAAATGCATCAACGGCGGCGGCTGCCATCCTAGGATTACCTGCGACCAAGGGACTTGGATTTATCGGGGGTGGATGAAGAATTCGTACATGGTTCTCCATGAGAAAACCCTATGCAATTGCCGAGAGGGGGTTTTCTCTGAACAAGCAGACGAGGGAGAAGGGGATTCAGGCCCAGTGAAATATTGCCGCTTTGTCCATCCAGCTTACTACTAAAGCTGAAGGGGGGGTTTGTGATTTGACGGCTCATTGGGCATTACTGCGGCGCTACGACGGGGGTGTGTCTATCGTGCATTTGTGCACTCTAATTTGGGCATATGGCACGTAGACCCCGCCGGATGCCTCACATATCATGGAAAGGAAGTAGAAAGACAGGAGTAATTAGTTACACATAAATATATTTTTGACAGAGAGATACTCCCTCTGTAAAGAAATATACAAATCTTTTATATCACAACTTTATACATAAGAAAATCAAGGGGAATATATATAACATATATAATTATAAAAATCAGAGTTGTTTTTAACACAGTATAGACGAGTTGGTGATGATGGTGTGCCTGCCATTCTGCAATATAGGCCGTCCGATTTATATCTGGCGGATAGGAAGGAAACACTGGCAATTTTGCAAAAAGGTACCCACACACCTCTCCACATTTGCAAATAAGGCCTTCCCTCGTTCATCCTTTTCTCTCACAAGATAAATTACTCATACAAATGCATCTTGATGTTACGTGCAATGCACGGGCATTATGGGGGTTCAGCTGAGAATATAATACTCAGACAGGCTCACGGTTCTGGAATTTGGGCCGCAGGCCCACCATGCATGTTTGGGGGCCCATGTTTTCTACCTCAGCGCTTTTCATATTGCAAGCAATCAGAACGACACTGGTTTTAGATGCTGTCGCAAGGTGAATACACAGAATTGAAGAAAGCACGGCAGCTGTTGGAATGAAATCGAACGACAGTTCCTAACCAGTAATGAGAGTTGCAATTCTATCAACGATATACCATGTGATAAATAATACTGTCGTACTACTTATACACACAGGACACTTGTTTCACCATGCCAGATTATTACATCAAAATTCTCTCGGAGGATAGATCAGTTCGGCAGCTGCGTGCTGCTACCAAAGAATTTCAAAGTTGATTTGGACCAGCTCTCCTTGCCGAGAAAGTTCGATATTGACATCATCCCCTACCGGAAGATATGATTTAGATTTTAACCCTGACCATCCTTTAGCATCAATCATCATGCGACCATCCTTTGTACTTACGGTATATTGAGCAGGTTCATTCACACCAAGGTTGCGCATTGTAAGAGAAACTTGGCCGCGGTCGCCCGGATTGTTGAACGACTCCCTCGTTGCTCTAGGAATTCTCTGTTTGCAAACAAGAAGACATACCCAAACAGCTAGATCAACACAGTGAATCATGTGAAACAACATGGAAAGAAAAAAGACGAAGCACTTGGGCGGCCAATGCTTACCAAGAAGGTGGACATGTCGGTTTTTGTAAGGACTTTGGCATATGAAGTGCGAACTGCAGCCCAGTCTGTTGCCGGTGCAACTGCTCGTTCGGTTGCCGCTGCACGGGCCGGCAGATGCAAGTGCAAGTGTTGGTGTAGGTGCCGAAGCCGCTGCTGCTGCCAGAGATGGTGCTCCTTGTAGAGCTGGTGCCGGTGTCGGAGCAGGTGCCGGTGTCGATGCCCGATCCTCCGGTAGATCAGACTAATCCGCTGACGCGGTTGGTGCCCAATCCTCAGTTGGATCGGACTGAGCTGCTACCGCTGTCAGTGCTAGAGAAACTGCCGGTGCTCGATCCATCGCTGAAGGTGGTACCGATGTGCGAGACAGCGGCGATCGTGTCTGGTCTGCTATGATCAGCTTTCTAACTTGACTAGGATACATGACCATGATCCAGTTTTTTTCTTCATTTCTTTTAAATGCGAGAAGGACTAACTGTGGCATTTTTGTTAAACCAAATTGCAGTTCATCATAGGGATTCAGCTTGTACTCAGACAACAGACTCATCCAATTTTTTCCAGTAATATAAGTGATGGACAGTGCCTTCGTTACTGACACGACATAAGAAGTGAAACCTGCAAAAATAGCCATCGTAGAGAAAACCAAACGGTTTATTCTGTGATGAATGTCACATGGCAAAACCTACATCATAAAATTGCAGGAAAAGAAAGAAAACATGACATTAAATCAATAAGATTTAGACAGTAAATCAATAAGATTTACTTGATGTGACATCAGTGAATCCTTACCAGGAAATCACTATGTTGCAGTACTAAACAGAAGATTGATCGTCCAACTACGGGTGGCATGCAGGGGCCTAGCCTACTCCCACAAGTAGGATAGTCCCAAGGTCGTGACAAATCGTATGGACCGAACATCCATTGGACTAGAAATCCTGATGGGTGCGATAAACCCTCCAATGCATACAGATATTGGAGTGTTACCATAATTGATAAACCGCCCTCACAAAAAAGATGATCTGGATACTTAAAAATATACAGACTGAATTGAGTGGACAGACATTAACATAGACCGTTCTCAGGACTGACCACACACCAAAAGCGGAAGTACTAATAAACAATACAGGGTTCACAAACACAAATCAAGTACTGAACAATAGTACTTACTACAGACAAGCAAAGTTACACTAATTAAACTCTGCAAACTATTTCTTGCCACCGACCTACGGGATGAACCCCGCATAACTGACTAGGCCATGGACTTTGTGAGAGATGTCTACATGCACCATCACCATCTCGTCAACCTTGGAGAACTTAACAGAGTGGTCTTTCCACTCGATGATGAAGACAGGCTGCATCAGATTTGTTTGGAAGATTTACAAGAACCACACCCTTCGTAATCGAAGGCACAGCCAGGAAATTGTTATGATCAAGTACAGCCTCGAGAACACGCCTGACAACAATGCTACAGGAAAACACTAGTTCAGGACACATGGCGACAAGGACACAACAGTTGGATAGTTTAGCAGTACAACTCATCCTCAGGTCTTCCAGTTCACAAGGCGTGACTTTGAGAACTTCATCTCCACCGCGGACCTGGTTCTAATTCAAACAGAAACCATATTTTATTACTACCTCCATTCAGAAATATAAGATGATTTTCGATATTATACTCCATATATGACTACATATACGCACAGAAATGAGTGAACAAAGACACTAGAACATGTCTTCAAAGGCATGAGTGCAGAGGGATTACTTGCAATATCCATAACACAAGTTACTGAGGCAAATATACCCTCTTCAAAGGTAGCATTGATGTTCATAAAGTACTCCCTCCGTCCCTTTCAAAGGCAAATATACCCTCTTCAAATCTAAGACAAGAAATTTGGGACAGAGGGAGTAATTGAAAGTAATCTACAAGAAATCAGTGTCAACCTCTCGCATGTTTTGGTCAAAAGAGGAATTTAGAACCATCATTTGGCACACTAAAATCACATGCAAGATCACCCAGAAAGTTGTACTACCAGTACTAGTACTGCGTGTTAGATGAAAAAACACGATTAAGATCGAGAAAAAGATCGTCAAGAAGAGACATTACCTGGACTTGCTTAATGAGGGATCCCAGAGAGGGGGGCTTGGATAGGGCGATGGCTTTGAGCTTGTCTACGGTAGTCTCGGCGGGGTGCTTCCGCTTCTTCGTACCATGAGCCTCGATGGTTTTGGCCAGAGCCATAGACATCACGTTGGCCGGTGCTCCAGCGTCCATCCAAGAGAGGAAGCTGGGAGAGAAGAGTGAAAGAAGGAACGATATGAGGGAGAAGCAAAGCGAGTGGGGGTTTTCTTCAAGAGAGGAAGCTGCAAGAGAAGAGTGAAATGATGGTTGCTTCGTCCGTCCAACTTACTGCTAGAAAGGAGGGGGTTTTCTGATTTGACGGCTCATTGGGCATTACTGCGGTGCTTCAATCGGGGTAGTCTACCGTCACTCTACTACGGAGTAATTTAGTGCATGGCTGGTGGACCCAGGTGCTGGCTGTCCCACACGTCGACCAAAGTGAGTAATTTAGTGCATGGCTAGAGGAGGATCCGCACAGTAGAGCGTGTCCACTGTTTTTCTGAAGAAAAAATGATTACAGCAAGCGTTTCCACTCTTACGACAGAGGAGTGCGAAACACGGCAGCCACTTGAACATACAGGGTGCTCCTACTACTAGGCATGTGCAGTGGTTCATACGTCAGTACTACATAATCTTGTTGCTAGGGTAGTAAGATATGACAATAACAAATGATGTTGTGCGCATGTCAACTATATGAACAGTAATGTAGTAACATAGTACCATTTTTTCGACTGTCCGGTCGAGAATGAATGGTGAGATCAACGTTAATAGAACTAGGTCTATAGTGCATGGTTGAGGAAGACGTCTCCTCCTTCTTGATCCAGCAAGGGGGAAGGAGAGGTTGACGGAGATCCAGCAGCACGGCGGCGTGGTGGTGGATGCAGCAGTGATCTCGGCAGAGCTTCGCCGAGCTTCTACGAGAGGGAGAGGTGTAGCAGGGGAAAGGGAGGCGCCAAGACTTGGGGTGCGGCTGCCCTCCCTCCCCCCTCTTTATATAGGCCCCCTAAGGGGGGGGACACCAGCCCTAGGAGATGTGATCTCCAAGGGGGGGGGGGGGGCGGCGGCCAGGGGGAAACTTGCCCCCCAAGCTAGGTGGAGGCGCCCCCACCCCTAGGGTTTCCAACCCTAGGCGCAGGGGGCCCAAGGGGGGGCACACCAGCCCACCAGGGGCTGGTTCCCCTCCCACTTCAGCCCATGGGGCCCTTCGGGATAGGTGGCCCCACCCGATGGACCCCCGGGACCCTTCCAGTGGTCCCGGTACAATACCGGTGACCCCTGAAACTTTCCCGATGGCCGAAACCTGACTTCCTATATATAATTCTTCACCTCCGGACCATTCCGGAACTCCTCGTGACGTCCGGGATCTCATCCGGGACTCCGAACAACTTTCAGGTTACTGCATACTCATATCTCTACAACCCTAGCATCACGGAACCTTAAGTGTGTAGACCCTACAGGTTCGGGAGACATGCAGACCTGACCGAGACGCCTCTTCGGTCAATAATCAACAGCGGGATCTGGATACCCATGTTCGCTCCCACATTCTCCTCGATGATCTCATCGGATGAACCACGATGTCGAGGATTCAATCAATCCAGAATACAATTTCGTTTGTCAATCGGCACGTTACTTGCCCGAGACAAGATCGTCGGTATCCCAATACCTCGTTCAATCTCGTTACCGGCAAGTCGCTTTACTCATACCATAATGCATGATCCCGTGACCAGACACTTGGTCACATTGAGCTCATTATGATGATGCATTACCGAGTGGGCCCAGAGATACCTCTCCGTCATACGGAGTGACAAATCCCAGTCTCGATTCGTGCCAACCCAACATACACTTTCGGAGATACCCGTAGTGCACATTTATAGTCACCTAGTTACGTTGTGACGTTTGGCACACCCAAAGCACTCCTACGGTATCCGGGAGTTGCACAATCTCATGGTCTAAGGAGATGATACTTGACATTTGGAAAAGCTCTAAAGAAACGAACTACACGATCTTTGTGCTATGCTTAGGATTGGGTCTTGTCCATCACATCATTCTCCTAATGATGTGATCCCGTTATCAATGACATCCAATATCCATAGTTAGGAAACCATGACTATCTATTGATCAACGAGCTAGTCAACTAGAGGCTCACTAGGGACTTGTTGTGGTCTATGTATTCACACATGTATTACGATTTCCGGATAATACAATTGTAGCATGAACAATAGACAATTATCATGAACCAAGAAATATAACAATAACCATTTTATTATTGCCTCTAGGGCATATTTCCAATAGTCTCCCACTTGCACTAGAGTCAATAATCTAGTTACATTGTGATGTATCGAACACCCATTGTGTTCTGGTGTTGATCATGTTTTTCTCTAGGGAGAGGTTTAGTCAACAGATCTGCTACATTCAGGTCCGTATGCACTTTACAAATATCTATGTCTCCATCTTGAACATTTTCACGGATGGAGTTTAAGCGACGCTTGATGTGCCTGGTCTTCTTGTGAAACCTGGGCTCCTTGGCAAGCACAATAGCTCCAGTGTTGTCACAGAAGAGTGTGATCGGCCCCGACGCATTGGGTATGACTCCTAGGTCAGTGATGAACTCCTTCACCCAGATAGCTTCTTGCGTTGCCTCCGAGGCTGCCATGTACTCCGCTTCACATGTAGATCCCGCCACGACGCTCTGCTTGCAACTGCACCAGCTTACTGCCCCACCATTCAAAATATACACGTATCCGGTTTGTGACTTAGAGTCATCCAGATCCGTGTCGAAGCTAGCGTCGACGTGACCCTTTACAACGAGCTCTTCATCACCTCCATATACGAGAAACATATCCTTAGTCCTTTTTAGGTACTTAAGGATGTTCTTGACCGCTGTCCAGTTTTCCATGCCGGGATTACTTTGGTATCTACCTACCAAACTTACGGTAAGGTTTTTATCAGGTCTGGTACAAGTCATGGCATACATGATAGACCCTATGGCTGAGGCATAGGGGACGACACTCATCCTTTCTCTATCTTCTGCCGTGGTCGGGCATTGAGCCGAGCTCAATTTCACACCTTGCAACACAGGCAAGAACCCCTTCTTGGTCTGATCCATATTGAACTTCTTCAATATCTTATCAAGGTATGTGCTTTGTGAAAGACCTATGAGGCGTCTTGATCTATCTCTATAGATTTTGATGCCTAATATGTAAGCAGGTTCTCCAAGGTCCTTCATTGAAAAACACTTATTCAAGTAGGCCTTTATGCTGTCCAAAAGTTCTATATCATTTCCCATCAAAAGTATGTCATCCACATATAATATGAGAAATGCTACAGAGCTCCCACTCACTTTCTTGTAAACGCAGGCTTCTCCATAAGTCTGCATAAACCCAAGCGCTTTAATCATCTCATTAAAGCGAATGTTCCAACTCCGAGATGCTTGCACCAGCCCATAGATGGAGCGCTGGAGCTTATATACCTTGTTAGCATTCTTAGGGTCGACAAAACCTTCCGGCTGCATCATATACAGTTCTTCCTTAAGGTGAGCGATAAGGAATGCTGTTTTGACGTCCATTTGCCATATCTTATAATCATAGTATGCGGCAATTGCTAACATGATTCGGACAGACTTCAGCTTCGCTACGAGAGAGAATATCTCATCGTACTCAATCCCTTAAACTTGTCGATAACCCTTAGAGATAAGTCGAGCTTTATATATGGTAACACTACCATCCGCGTCCGTCTTCTTCTTAAAGATCCATTTGTTTTCTATTTCTCGCCGATCATCGGGCAAGTCTGTCAAAGTCCACACTATGTTTTCATACATGGATCCTATCTCGGATTGCATGGTTTCAAGCTATTTGTTGGAATCTGGGCCCGCCATCGCTTCTTCATAGTTCGAAGGTTCACCGTTGTCTAACAACATGATTTCCAAGAAAGGGTTGCCGTACCATTCTGGTGCGGAACGTGTCCTTGTGGACCTTCGAAGTTCAGTAGGAGCTTGATCCGAAGTATCTTGATCATCATCATTAACCTCCTCTCTTGTCGGTGGAGGCACCACATGAACATCTTCCTAAGTTGCGCTACTCACCGTTTCAAGAGGTAGTACTTCATCAAACTCTACTTTCCTCCCACTTAATTTTTTCGAGAGAAACTCTTTCTCCAGAAAGGACCCGTTCTTGGCAACGAAGATCTTGCCCTCAGATCTTAAATAGAAGGTATACCCAATGGTTTCCTTAGGGTATCCTATGATGACGCATTTTTCCGACTTGGGTTCGAGCTTCTCAGGTTGAAGTTTCTTGACATAAGCATCGCATCCCCAAACTTTTAGAAACGACAGCTTAGGTTTCTCCCAAACCATAATTCATACGGTGTCGTCTCAACGGATTTAGATGGTGCCCTATTTAAAGTGAATGTAGCTGTCTCTAGAGCGTATCCCCAAAATGATAGCGGTAAATCGGTAAGTGACATCATAGATCGCAGCATATCCAATAGAGTGCGATTACAACGTTCGGACACACCATTTCGCTGAGGTGTTCCAGGCGGCGTGAGTTGTGAAACGATTCCACATTTCCTTAAGTGCGTACCAAATTCGTGACTTAAATATTCACCCCCACGATCTGATCGTAAGAACTTTATCTTTCGGTCACCTTGATTCCCTACCTCATTCTGAAATTCCTTGAACTTTTCAAAGGTCTCAGACTTGTGTTTCATCAAGTAGACATACCCATATCTACTCAAGTCATCAGTGAGAGTGAGAACATAACGATATCCTTCGCGAGCCTCAACGCTCATTGGACCGCACACATCGGTATGTATGACTTCTAATAAGTTGGTTGCTCGCTCCATTGTTCTGGAGAACGGAGTCTTGGTCATCTTGCCCATGAGGCATGGCTCGCATGTGTCGAACGATTCATAATCTAGAGACTCTAAAAGTCCATCAGCATGGAGCTTCTTCATGCACTTGACACCAATGTGACCAAGGCGGCAGTGCCACAAGTATGTGGGACTATCATTATCAACTTTACATCTTTTGGTATTCACACTATTTATATGTGTAACATTACGCTCGAGATTCATTAAGAATAAACCATTCACCAGCGGGGCATGACCATAAAACATATCACTCATATAAATAGAACAACCATTATTCTCGGATTTACATGAGTAGCCATCTCGAATTAAACGAGATCCGGATACAATGTTCATGCTCAAAGCTGGTACTAAATAACAAGTATTGAGGTTTAAAACTAATCCCGTAGGTAAATGTAGAGGTAGCGTGCCGACGGCGATCACATCGACCTTGGAACCATTCCCGACGTGCATCGTCACCTCGTCCTTCGCCAGTCTCCGCTTATTCCGCAGCTCCTGCTTTGAGGTACAAATATGAGCAATCACTCCGGTATCAAATACCCAGGAGCTACTACGAGCACTGGTAAGGTACACATCAATTACATGTATATCACATATACCTTTGGTTTTGCCGGCCTTCTTGTCTGCTAAGTACTTGGGGCAGTTCCGCTTCCAGTGACCACTTCCCTTGCAATAAAAGCACTCAGTCTCAGGCTTGGGTCCATTGCTTGACTTCTTCCCGGCAAATGGCTTACCGGGTGCGGCAACTCCCTTGCCATCCTTCTTGAAGTTCTTCTTACCCTTGCCTTTCTTGAACTTAGTGGTTTTATTCACCATCAACACTTGATGTTCCTTTTTGATCTCTACCTTTGCTGATTTCAGCATTGAATATACCTCAGGAATGGTCTTTTCCATCCCCTGCATATTGAAGTTCATCACAAAGCTCTTGTAGCTTGGTGGGAGCGACTGGAGGATTCTGTCAATGACCGCGTCATCCGGGAGATTAACTCCCAGCTGAGTCAAGCGGTTGTGCAACCCAGACATCTTGAGTATGTGCTCACTAACAGATTTATTTTCCTCCATCTTATAGCTGAAGAACTTGTCGGAGACTTCATATCTCTCGACCTGGGCATGAGCTTGGAAAACCATTTTCAGCTCTTCGAACATCTCATATGCTCTGTGTTGCTCAAAACGCTTTTGGAGCCCTGGTTCTAAGCTGTAAAGCATGCCGCACTGAACGAGGGAGTAATCATCAGGACGAGACTGCCAAGCGTTCATAACGTCTTGGTTCTCTGGGATTGGTGCTTCACTTAGCGGTGCTTCTTGGACATAATCTTTCTTGGCAGCTATGAGGATGATCCTCAGGTTCCGGACACAGTCCGTATAGTTGCTGCCATCATCTTTCAGCTTGGTTTTCTCTAGGAACGTGTTGAAGTTGAGGTGGACATGAGCGTCGGCCATTTGATCTACAAGACATTTTGCAAAGGTTTTTAGACTAAGTTCATGATAATTAAGTTCATCTAATCAAATTATTCAATGAACTCCCACTTAGACAGACATCCCTCTAGTCATCTAAGTGAAACATGATCCGAGTCAACTAGGTCATGTCCGATCATCATGTGAGACGGACTAGCTAACATCGGTGAACATCTTCATGTTGATCCTATCTACTATACGACTCATGCTCGACCTTTCGTTCTTCCGTGTTCCGAGGCCATGTCTGTACATGCTAGGCTCGTCAAGTCAACCTAAGTGTATCGCATGTGTAAATCTGGCTTACACCCGTTGTATTCGAACGTTAGGATCTATCACACCCGATCATCACGTGGTGCTTCGAAACAACGAACCTTCGCAATGGTGCACAGTTAGGGGGAACACTTTTCTTGAAATTATTTCGAGGGATCATCTTATTTAAGCTACCGTCATTCTAAGCAAGTAAGATGTAAAACATGATAAACATCACATGCAATCAAATAGTGACATGATATGGCCAATATCATATTGCTCCTTTGATCTCCATCTTCGGGGCGCCATGATCTTCTTCGTCACCGGCATGACACCATGATCTCCATCATCATGATCTCCATCATCGTGTCTTCATGAAGTTGTCATGCCAATGACTACTTCTACTTCTATGGCTAACGCATTTAGCAATAAAGTAAAGTAATATACATGGCGTTCTTCAATGACACGCAGGTCATACAAAAATAAAGACAACTCCTATGGCTCCTGCCGGTTGTCATACTCATCGACATGCAAGTCGTGGTTCCTATTACAAGAACATGATCATCTCATACATCACATATATCATTCATCACATCCTTTGGCCATATCACATCACACATCACTTGCTGCAAAAACAAGTTAGACATCCTCTAATTGTTGTTGCAAGTTTTTACGTGGCTTCTATAGGTGTTCTAGCAAGAACGTTGTCTTACCTACGTAAAAGCCACAACGTGATTTGCCCACATCTATTTACCCTTCATAAGGACCTTTTTCATCGAATCCGCTCCAATTAAAGTGGGAGAGACAGACACCCGCTAGCCACCTTATGCAACTAGTGCATGTCAGTCGGTGGAACCTATCTCACTAGAGCGTACGTGTAAGGTCGGTCCGGGCCGCTTCATCCCGCAATACCGCTGAAGCAAAATAAGACTAGTAGTGGCAAGAAAGTTGACAACATCTACGCACACAACATATTGTGTTCTACTCGTGCATAGTAACTACGCATAGACCTAGCTTTGATACCACTGTTGGGGAACGTTGCATAAAATAAAAAAATTTCTATGTTCACCAAGATCAATCTATGGAGTCATCTAGCAACAAGAGAGGGGAGTGCATCTACATACCCTTGTAGATCGCGTGGGGAAGCGTTCAAGAGAACGGGGTTGAGGGAGTCGTACTTGTCGTGATCCAAATCACTAGAGATCCTAGCACCAAACGGACGGCACCTCCACATTCAACACACATACGGTTGAGGAAGACGTCTCCTCCTTATTGATCCAGCAAGGGGAAGGAGAGGTTGACGGAGATCCAGCAGCACGACGGCGTGGTGGTGGATGCAGCAGTGATCTCGGCAGAGCTTCGCGAGCTTCTACGAGAGGGAGAGGTGTAGCAGGGGAGAGGGAGGCGCCAAGACTTGGGGTGCTGCTGCCCTCCCTCCCCCCTCTTTATATAGCCCCCCTAAGGGGGGGCGCCGGCCCTAGGAGATGCCATCTCCAAGGGGGGCGGCGGCCAGGGGGAAACTTGCCCCCCAAGCCAGGTGGAGGCGCCCCCACCCCTAGGGTTTCCAAACCTAGGCGTAGGGGGCCCAAGGGGGGGGGGGCGCACCAGCCCACCAGGGGCTGGTTCCCCTCCCACTTCAGCCCATGGGGCCCTCCCGGATAGGTGGCCCCACCCGGTGGACCCCCGGGACCCTTCCGGTGGTCCCGGTACAATACCGGTGACCCCCGAAACTTTCTCGATGGCCGAAACCTGACTTCCTTTATATAATTCTTCACCTCCGGACCATTCCGGAACTCCTTGTGACGTCCGAGATCTCATCTAGGACTCCGAACAACTTTTGGGTTATTGCATACTCATATCTCTACAACCCTAGCATCACCGAACCTTAAGTGTGTAGACCCTACGGGTTTGGGAGACATGCAGACATGACCGAGACGCCTCTCCGGTCAATAACCAACAGCAGGATCTGGATACCCATGTTGGCTCCCACATGATCCTCTATGATCTCATCGGATGAACCACGATGTCGAGGATTCAAGCAATCCCGTATACAATTCCCTTTGTCAGTCGGTACGTTACTTGCCCGAGACTCGATCGTCGGTATCCCAATACCTCGTTCAATATCGTTACCGGCAAGTTACTTTACTTGTACCGTAATGCATGATCCCGTGACCAGACACTTGGTCACATTGAGCTCATTATGATGATGCATTACCGAGTGGGACCAGAGATACCTCTCCGTCATATGGAGTGACAAATCCCAGTCTCGATTCGTGCCAACCCAACAGACACTTTCGGAGATACCCGTAGTGCACCTTTATAGTCACCCAGTTACGTTGTGACGTTTGGCACACCCAAAGCACTCCTACGGTATCTGGGAGTTGCACAATCTCATGGTCTAAGGAAATGATACTTGACATTTGGAAAAGCTGTAGCGAAACGAACTACACGATCTTTGTGCTATGCTTAGGATTGGGTCTTGTCCATCACATCATTCTCCTAATGATGTGATCCCGTTATCAATGACATCCAATGTCCATAGTCAGGAAACCATGACTATCTGTTGATCAACGAGCTAGTCAACTAGAGGCTCACTAGGGACTTGTTGTGGTCTATGTATTCACACATGTATTACGATTTCCGGATAATACAATTGCAGCATGAACAATAGACAATTATCATAAACAAAGAAATATAATAATAACCATTTTATTATTGCCTCTAGGGCATATTTCCAATAATCTCCCACTTGCACTAGAGTTAATAATCTAGTTACATTGTGATGTATCGAACACCGATTACGTTCTGGTGTTGATCATGTTTTGCTCTAGGGAGAGGTTTAGTCAACGGATCTGCTACATTCAGGTCTGTATGTGCCACGACCGGTTTTCCGGGTATAAATTTCCAGAAAAGACCGTCGTGCTCATCAGCCCCAGGATTACTATTAGCTGATGAGGCTCCAACTTGATACAGAAATTCCAAGCAATAAAACAAAATATGTAGTACAAGACCGTTCTGGCCTGTGAGTACAACAATTGGTTTCTAGTGGTTGATGGCGGAAGCGGGTTGTGAAACATCAGTGTCTATGGGACTCCATTTCCCACGGGAACAGCTGACCAGGTTAACTCCTATCTTCGCGAGGCTGCTATCTCCATTGCTAGGTTTCGGGGCTATCATCGCGTCGCTCCTCTCCGGGCAAGAAAATCTGGCCAAGACAATAGCCAGGGACAAGCCAGTTAGTACTTTGAATGTACTCGCAAACATTATGAACACAGGTATAATATAACAGTGATGTGCTGAAAATATTTTATGCTCATGACATCCATCACAAAAATATAAACTCTGATGCGAGCAAGCAAGTTGTTTATAAATATGCAATAACATAGTAGTGCTAAAATTTGTGAAATAAATAACAAACAATGCCACAATCGGGTGTCTGAGCGACACCACATAAAGGGCTTTAAAAGAAATGCCACAGTCGGGCGTCTGAGCGACACCACATAAAGGGCTTTAAAAGAAATGCCACAGTCGGGCGTCTGAGCGACACCACATAAAAGGGCTTTAAAAGAAATGCCACAGTCGGGCGTCTGAGCGACACCACATAAAGGGCTTTAAAATAAACAATCATAGTGAATATCCCGGAGGTAGAACCGTCCCAGAGATACTCGATAATGACAATAATATCACGGGTTAGTCAACAATAATAATAATCATAATTATCACAAGTCACTGGTAGTAGTTCCAGTTCTGGTTAACAGTTTCACCTCCAAAGACCGACACTCAGACCGACACTTGACCCATCCCAGACTGTAATCCTTAACCATGGACACGGCTATTCGAATAGGTTTAATCTCTGCAGAGGGTGTACTCTTTACCCACGAGTAACGGATTCCTTTAGTCCATCAAGACTAATTCCGTCTACGGCCTTTTAATTGAAAACACACCTAACTTGCACACACCAGCTTAACTCACACGTGTCTGGAATCACCCACGACACCTGTTAAGCAAACTCTAAGTGGGGAGGCTACAACCTCGCGTAGCATGGGATCAAATTTATATCGCGCGCTCTAAGGGGTGGCCTCCCCTCTCGGTCTCAACCGGAAACACCCATGCCCCCGGACCAAGTGGCATGCCTACCGGCTACAACCGATATCTTCCACCATGGCCTCTCTGTACGGTGTGTGCTAGAAAGAGGTTGACAACTTACTGAACCGTACTCTACTTGCTGTAGAGACGAGTGGTAGTACGAAACAAGTATGGGGTTACTGGCACAAGACTCGATCTACGGTCGACTCAGGAGGTTTAAGTATTCCCTGCATGATTAGCATAACGAATATATTTCAACCAACAGAGTCACTGCTCATGTCACCTTGCCATGCCATACCAAAACATAACTGTCCCGACAGACACCGACGACAAACTCATGCCTACCCAAGGCGGAGGTTTTCCCGGGTTCCTGCCGGTATGCATGCAAGGCACATGAGGATGATTATCATCACAAGTGTCTTCATTTCTAACAGTATGGAAATCATTAATATGCACTCATGCATATGATCATATCACATGAAATAATAGGTCCTTCGAAATGCGGTGGTGTTAAAATGTATCAACGATGACACCAAAATATTATGCCGGGATTCAGAATGCTTGCCTTCAATGTGGGGAAAGGCAGGGATGCACTCCAAAACTTGAAACTTTTCTCCTCTCTTCAAAAACCTATTTTAGCAATATAAAAGAATTAACACACAAAATAAAAACAGCACCAAAAGTTGTTCTGAAATTTTTTCAAATAAATCTTAAAATAAACTAGATGAAATTTGAGAGAGGTAGGAAAAAGAATTAATTCATTTGGAGTTATATTTAAAAAGTTATAGCCGGTCAAAGTTCTAGTCAAATCTGTTATATAAATTAAAACAGAAAAGAAAACGTTTCGGAGGGGAATACGCTTTCGGAGCGGGGAAAACGTGCTGGGCAGATTACACCTTCACTTAACCCACGGGGATAGGCGCGGGGTCACTGACAGTGGGTCCAAGGGGCCCACTAGTCGGGTTTGACTAGTCTTTCTCCCCCTCCTTCCCCTGTCCCGAGCGGAGGCGGGGCTCAGGCGGTCGTCGCCGGCGACTGGCAGCTCTTCGCGGGGCCCCGAGGGTGGGGATGGATCCGCCACTCCAGTGCGGTCCTCCCGGTGGTTGCCAGGCCGGTGGGGACGGAGGGAGCTGCCGGCGGCAAGCTTCGCGGCGGACGGAGAGCTTCGGGAGCGGAGTGGTTTTGGGCTAACGGTGGATTCCGACCAAAATCGAGTAGGGGAATGTGTTCACGGGAGGATGTGGAGGTTCCTGGCGAAGAGAATGGAGAGTGGGAGGCCCTGGTGGTGCCGAATTGACCGGGGCGGTGGCGGCGACAGCAGTTGCCGGAGACGAGGAAGGAGACCTCCCCGGGTCGAATGCGAGTTAGGGGAGCGCCAAGGGGGTGGCCTGAGGTTGCCTGCGTGCTCGGGGAAGCTCGGGGGGTCCATTTATAGCGCGCCGAGGTCGGTTCCGCGGTGGTGGGGATAAGAATGATGGCGGACCGCCATGCTGTAGTTAGGGCGACGTGGCGGTGACGAGCGCTAGGGGACGAAGCTGTGGATGAGCACGCACTGCTCACAGGGGCAGGTGGCGAGCGGGAGTGGCTTTGGCGGCGCCGACATGGGCAGAGGCTGTCGGGCGGTGGCGGCGGCTAGCTCTTGGCCTGTCGGGTGCGGCGGGGGCTGCTTGGCGTGTTGCGGTGAGAAGGGGAGTGCATGGCGAGGTGCTGCAGAGCGGGCCAAAGCCGTGGGGCCAGCGTGTCAGCTTGGGCGCGGGTCGTGCAATACGCGCGCTGTGCTCGCGCTCCGGGCGTGCACGGGACGTGTTCGACACTATTGCAGAGCACGCTAGAGGTCGCGGTCGAGGCTGGCAATTAACAGACCCAGGTTAGGAGCAACTGGGAGCCTAGCGGACATGCTTGTTTGATCAGAGGTGCAAGCCCACAGTGCAAAGCCAAAACTCATGTCAAAACTGGCCATGCACACCAGGTGTTTGACAAAATGTTAAAGGCTTCTAAGCAACTCTTGGGGTGGCCCAAATCTCCAGATCAAGGCCTTCTTGGATGCAAGAGAGAGTGGTGAGGTTATTTTTCCAAAAGAAGAAACTTGTTAGTGCAAGTTTAGCAGAACTTCAATTCTGGACAGGAAATAAACAACATTATTTCATGAACCAAAAATGATCCAAAAGGTGCATGCTCCTGGACTTAAGGGTTTGGTAGGGCTGTCTACAAGTGGGAGAAATAATCAAGGGTTAAAGAGCAAGCAAAAATATGGTTGCTGTACAAACCATCAAGTTGGTCCAGAATGAAAATGAGGTTGATTCACTCAAATTATTCAAAGAACAGCACTAGGTTTTTGCATAATGTGGAATCATAGGCTATTACCAATATCCCATAATTTTGGTGGAGGCTAGAAAGAATTATATAAAAGGGTTGTAGTGCAAATTGCACTCTGGACCAGAGAAGGAAAAATTGATGCAGAGCTCAAATTATTACATAAATAAAAGATATTTTTGTATAAAAGTGATTTAAAAACATCACTTGACATCTCCAATTTTTGGTTAGAATTTTAGGTGAATTTATCAAATGGTTGTAGTTCAAATATGGCCATATAACCTTGAAACACCATTTTTCAAGAAAATAAAGATCAAGCAATTTAATTAGTTAATTAGTTATACTGATAAAATAAAAGTTTTTCTTGAGAGGTTAAATAAGTCCAATAACATATTTGAAAAGTTTTCTCTTTGGGGAAAACTCATCATAACAGGGAAGGAAATGATTAAAAATCAAAATGGAGCTCAGAAATTCAAAGTTTTAATTCCTGGTAAAAAAAATTTAATTCCTTAAAACAAGGCCAATTTTTTGGGGTGTCACAACACTACCCCCCTTAAGAAAAATCTCGTCCTCGAGATTTGTTAAAAGCTGTGTTAAGAAAATATTACGCAATAAAAATGTGGCTACAGTGAAAGAGCAATAAGTGGTGAAAAACCACAGTGTGAAAACTGGTGCGGCGTGGAAAAGTCTACGGTTCGGGACAAAAACGTGAGGTTTCTACGCTGGATATAAATTTAGAATAACTTCTAAATTTAGATATACGCTGGTCGCACCCGAGAGCACAGTGCTCTCTCTGGCTGACAGGTGGGACCGGGGTCCACTGCCAGTCTCTTCTTCTCCCTCTGATCCTCTCTTCTTCCTCTCTCCCGTGTGCTTTCTCCACTGGCGATGCCTAGCGCGTAGGGCATCCAGGCCGTACCGCGGTAGTGCGCGGCGTGCTAGCTGTTGGTGCAGCGTGCACTCACCTTGCGGGCCAGTGCGCTGTCGGCACTGCTCGCGGATTCGACTCCGAACACCGGCGATCGGGCGACGAGCGGCGCTGGTGGACTTCGCCCACCGTACACCAAGCTCGAGCTATAAAACGGCCGGGGTGCCTCTCTCTTCTTCCTCACACCTGGCCTCACTTCTCTTCCTCCTTATTTCTCCATTACTGCTTACAGAAGCTCGGGTGAGGCTCTAATGGCGGAGGCGATGCCGGACTGGTTTGCGATCCTGATATGCGGGGGGCTGGCGACGCTGCTGGGGCTCTCTGTGCTCCTGTGCGCGATGATCCTCGATGATCGTCACGACGCTGCTGCTCGGGTGTTGGCTCTCCGCGGTGGTGGTGATCACGAGGAGTAGGTGGGGGTGTGCCGGGTGTTAACTGTTGTTAGGGGGTGATTAGCTGGATGCAACACTGTTGCAAAGTTTTGCAAACAGTGCTTGTGTCCGAAAGATTATGGTTGTGAGTCTGCTGCTGTGGTGCTGTGAAATTAATAAATCCACGCCGTGAGAAAGTGTAGATGTAGCAGCTCAGGGATATGAAATCTCACTCCAAAATTTTGCGAGGGAAAAACAGTTAATTTTAAAGGAGCATAAATCACAAGAAAAACTACACACATTAGTAGAAGCCAAATAATTGACTCGTCGTACAAACTCATGGTATCGCACATAAGTCACACACATAAATAAATGCTGAAATAACAAATACAGTAGCGATGTCTAAAATGAAAACGGTAACTGGTTGGGGTCCTGATAAAATGTCTCTGGTAAAGGGATACACTCCTCTTCTATCGGAGGAAGTGGATTGACCAGTCGATGTACGTGTCTCTCCGGTTCGGTTCTCAGTGCTCTGCCGATGGCAATCTGAGGATTTAAATCAGCGGGACTCTGGAGATAATCCATTACTCGCCGGTTCAAATGCTCCTGAGCGATGATGTACTAGATGAGGTTGGCTAGCACTGGGTCTTTCTCAATCCGTCCACCGGGAAAAGATGTCACTCCTCCGGGTGTTGCACGGCTTGGAAAATAATAATATCCTCTATCGCGGGCATAGGGTACTGCGGATCAAAGGCGAGCAATCGCTTCTTTTGCAGCATCTTCTATGGCCAAGTGTGGGGTTGGCATAGATTTTCCCACGAAGGAAACTTCTGTTGGGTCTTGGTTGGGGTCTACAGGAGGAATGTGTACTGCTGCCCAATATTCCGAGGTGGATGGGGTGATCCTTGATTTGAACAGCTCGTACTGGGGTGGCTGGGTAGAACCCATGGTACTGCGGGTAAAGTCCCGCAATATTTTTACAAAGCTACCCGGGGTTGCATCTGGGGTTCTCCGATAAATACTAGGGCTTGGCATGACAAGAAATGGTTGTGAGTGTGGTGCACAAGGTGAGGGTTGCTGGGTAAGGTCACAAGGTGGCCTTTATATAACAATGGAGCTGGATCATTTTACCGTGGTGAAAGGTAATGAATCTGCCAGATTACCTCAAGAGTCGGGGTCTGTGCCGGAGATACACATATCTCATAAAGAGACGTGTTACTGTGGTTGTCATCGGGTTGGTTTTGGTAGCTGTGCCCGGAAAAATATGCAACTATGCGCTGGCCAAAAACAAAAATAAAAAGTGCAAAGGCTATCATTAAAATAGAGGCACAACGATAGGCTGCGTTGATATACACGGTCGCACGATTGCAAAGCGAGGATACACTGAAACTTGGTGCTATTCGCACGGCTTAATCTACCTCGTTTACGTCTAAACGGGCGTGCCTGGTGGATGACGAAGATTCTCCACGTGTCTCACTGTCGGGATTAGTCGGAGATGGCGGAGGAACTGCAGGGTCGGGGTAGCGATGATGATCATCACGGGGATTGTTAGCCATAATCCCGTTGGAGTGGGTTCCCAAAAGGCGACGAAGCACTTCAGGGGTCATCAAAGCATCTCGGTTGGTGGCTGGAGCTGATCTCAGGGTCTCAATCGGTTGTCCGAACAGCACGAATGGGTTGTCGGCATCGGGCTCGTCTTCTCTTCTTGCTGGGGCCCGACGAACCAGCTCTCCTCGAGCTGCGATCAGATCAATGGTGATCTGGTCGAACAGTGCCTCTAGTGCACTTACATAGCGCACTAGGTGCAACAATGCGGGGTCTGTCTCCTGATCTCCGTTGGCAACTTGGGGTGGTCTACCATACCCTTCGCGTCTGGGGTAGTAGTGGAATGAGCGACAGTTAACTCTGGGCGACAAGTACCTGAGATGAACTATAGCCTCTCAAGCGGCTAGCTGGATGGCTTGAAGCTCAAAGGAAGTTGTCCTTCCGGTGAACCTGTAGGGGCGCTCGGGTGCTAGACCCCTACCGTAGATGTGCACAGTGGCCCAGAATTGACGGTCTTCACCGCTCATGGGTCCTTGGTACACAACATATTCAGGTGGCTCTTCTAACGCATAGGCACGACGGGTGAGGTTTGCGAGGATGGTCACAAAACCTCCAAGGTTGGTTGCTGTGGTCTCATTGTGCAATATGGGGGCAGGCATTGTGGCTAGTTTGGGGAAGAGACTGTGTTGTGCTGTGTTGGTGCTAGTATGCCCCTTTTTATAGGAAAAAAGGGACGGAGTCTTCCTTTGCACGCTTGCGAGAAAGGACTATTTAGGATTCAATCACTGGCGCATGAGCGACAGGTTAGGTTGATAGGTTGGGCACCGACTACCAAAAGGTATTGGGTCACTGTGTGGCTATCTTGCACGAGAAGCTTGGCTGGGGTTTGGTTATGGTTTGGTGGGTTGGTTTGCCTAATTTAAAGACCCGGCTAAGATAGGATTAGCCAATGGTCAGCCTGGCTCTGGTATTAAGCCTGCCACGACCGGTTTTCCGGGTATAAATTTCCAGAAAAGACCGTCGTGCTCATCAGCCCCAGGATTACTGTTAGCTGATGAGGCTCCAACTTGATACAAAAATTCCAAGCAATAAAACAAAATATGTAGTACAAGACCGTTCTGGCCTATGAGTACAACAATTGGTTTCTAGTGGTTGATGGCGGAAGCGGGTTGTGAAACATCAGTGTCTATGGGACTCCATTTCCCACGGGAACAGCTGACCAGGTTAACTCCTATCTTCGCGAGGCTGCTATCTCCATTGCTAGGTTCCGGGGCTGTCATCGCGTCGCTCCTCTCCGGGCAAGAAAATCTGGCCAAGACAATAGCCAGGGACAAGCCAGTGAGTACTTTGAATGTACTCGCAAACATTATGAACACAGGTATAATATAACAGTGATGTGCTGAAAATATTTTATGCTCATGACATCCGTCACAAAAATATAAATGAAACTCTGATGCGAGCAAGCAAGTTGTTTATAAATATGCAATAACATAGTAGTGCTAAAATTTGTGAAATAAATAACAAACAATGCCACAATCGGGTGTCTGAGCGACACCACATAAAGGGCTTTAAAAGAAATGCCACAGTCGGGCGTCTGAGCGACACCACATAAAGGGCTTTAAAAGAAATGCCACAGTCGGGCGTCTGAGCGACACCACATAAAAGGGCTTTAAAAGAAATGCCACAGTCGGGCGTCTGAGCGACACCACATAAAGGGCTTTAAAATAAACAATCATAGTGAATATCCCGAAGGTAGAACCGTCCCAGAGATACTCGATAATGACAATAATATCACGGGTTAGTCAACAATAATAATAATCATAATTATCACAAGTCACTGGTAGTAGTTCCAGTTCTGGTTAACAGTTTCACCTCCGAAGACCGACACTCAGACCGACACTTGACCCATCCCAGACTGTAATCCTTAACCATGGACACGGCTATTCGAATAGGTTTAATCTCTGCAGAGGGTGTACTCTTTGCCCACGAGTAACGGATTCCTTTAGTCCATCAAGACTAATTCCGTCTACGGCCTTTTAATTGAAAACACACCTAACTTGCACACACTAGCTTAACTCACACGTGTCTGGAATCACCCACGACACCTGTTAAGCAAACTCTATGTGGGGAGGCTACAACCTCGTAGCATGGGATCAAATTTATATCGCACGCTCTAAGGGGTGGCCTCCCCTCTCGGTCTCAACCGGAAACACCCATGCCCCCGGACCAGGTGGCATGCCTACCGGCTACAACCGATATCTTCCACCATGGCCTCTCTGTATGGTGTGTGCTAGAAAGAGGTTGACAACTTACTGAACCGTACTCTACTTGCTGTAGAGACGAGTGGTAGTACGAAACAAGTATGGGGTTACTGGCACAAGACTCGATCTACGGTCGACTCAGGAGGTTTAAGTATTCCCTGCATGATTAGCATAACGAATATATTTCAACCAACAGAGTCACTGCTCATGTCACCTTGCCATGCCATACCAAAACATAACCGTCCCGACGGACACCGGCGACAAACTCATGCCTACCCAAGGCGGAGGTTTTCCCGGGTTCCTACCGGTATGCATGCAAGGCACATGAGGATGATTATCATCACAAGTATCTTCATTTCGAACAGTATGGAAATCATTAATATGCACTCATGCATATGATCATATCACATGAAATAATAGGTCCTTCGAAATGCGGTGGTGTTAAAATGTATCAACGATCACACCAAAATATTATGCCGGGATTCAGAATGCTTGCCTTCAATGTGGGGAAAGGCAGGGATGCACTCCAAAACTTGAAACTTTTCTCCTCTCTTCAAAAATCCTATTTTAGCAATATAAAAGAATTAACACACAAAATAAAAACAGCACCAAAAGTTGTTCTGAAATTTTTTCAAATAAATCTTAAAATAAACTAGATGAAATTTGAGAGAGGTAGGAAAAAGAATTAATTCATTTGGAGTTATATTTAAAAAGTTATAGCCGGTCAAAGTTCTGGTCAAATCTGTTATATAAATTAAAACAGAAAAGAAAACGTTTCGGAGGGGAATACGCTTTCGGAGCGGGGAAAACGTACTGGGCGGATTACGCCTTCACTTAACCCACGGGGATAGGCGCAGGGTCACTGACAGTGGGTCCAAGGGGCCCACTAGTCGGGTTTGACTAGTCTTTCACCCCTCCTTCCCCTGTCCCGAGCGGAGGCGGGGCTCAGGCGGTCGTCGCCGGCGACTGGCAGCTCTTCGCGGGGCCCCGAGGGCGGGGATGGATCCGCCACTCCAGTGTGGTCCTCCCGGTGGTTGCCAGGCCGGTGGGGACGGAGGGAGCTGCCGGCGGCGAGCTTCACGGCGGACGGAGAGCTTCGGGAGCGGAGTGGTTTTGGGGTAACGGTGGATTCCGACAAAAATCGAGTAGGGGAATGTGTTCACGGGAGGATGTGGAGGTTCCTGGCGAAGAGAACGGAGAGTGGGAGGCCCTGGTGGTGCCGAATTGACCGGGGCGGTGGCGGCGGCAGCAGTTGCCGGAGACGAGGAAGGAGACCTCCCCGGGTCGAATGCGAGTTAGGGGAGCGCCAAGGGGGTGGCCTGAGGTTGCCTGCGTGCTCGGGGAAGCTCGGGGGGGTCCATTTATAGCGCGCCGAGGTCGGTTCCGCGGCGGTGGGGATAAGAACGACGGCGGACCGCCATGCTGTAGTTAGGGCGACATGGCGGCGACGAGCGCTAGGGGACGAAGCTGTGGATGACCACGCACTGCTCACAGGGGTAGGTGGCGAGCGGGAGTGGCTTTGGCGGCGCCGACATGGGAAGAGGCTGTCGGGCGGCGGCGGCGGCTAGCGCTTGGCCTGTCGGGTGCGGCAGGGGCTGCTTGGCGTGTTGCGGTGAGAAGGGAAGTGCATGGCGAGGTGCTGCAGAGCAGGCCAAAGCCGTGGGGCCAGCGTGTCAGCTTGGGCGCGGGTCGTGCAATACGCGTGCTCTACTCGCGCTCCGGGCGTGCACGGGACGTGTTCGACACTATTGCAGAGCACGCTAGAGGTCGCGGTCGAGGCTGGCAATTAACAGACCCAGGTTAGGAGCAACTGGGAGCCTAGCGGACATGCTTGTTTGATCAGAGGTGCAAGCCCACAGTGCAAAGCCAAAAACTCATGTCAAAACTGGCCATGCACACCAGGTGTTTGACAAAATGTTAAAGGCTTCTAAGCAACTCTTGGGGTGGCCCAAATCTCCAGATCAAGGCTTTCTTAGATGCAAGAGAGAGTGGTGAGGTTATTTTGCCAAAAGAAGAAACTTGTTCGTGCAAGTTTAGCAGAACTTCAATTCTGGACAGGAAATAAACAACATTATTTCATGAACCAAAAATGATCCAAAAGGTGCATGCTCCTGGACTTAAGGGTTTGGTAGGGCTGTCTACAAGTGGGAGAAATAATCAAGGGTTAAAGAGCAAGCAAAAATATGGTTGCTGTACAAACCATCAAGTTGGTCCAGAATGAAAATGAGGTTGATTCACTCAAATTATTCAAAGAACAACACTAGGTTTTTGCATAATGTGGAATCATAGGCTATTACCAATATCCCATAATTTTGGTGGAGGCTAGAAAGAATTATATAAAAGGGTTGTAGTGCAAATTGCACTCTGGACCAGAGAAGGAAAAATTGATGCAGAGCTCAAATTATTACATAAATAAAAGATATTTTTGTATAAAAGTGATTTAAAAACATCACTTGACATCTCCAATTTTTGGTTAGAATTTTAGGTGAATTTATCAAATGGTTGTAGTTCAAATATGGCCATATAACCTTGAAACACCATTTTTCAAGAAAATAAAGATCAAGCAATTTAATTAGTTAATTAGTTATACTGATAAAATAGAAGTTTTTCTTGAGAGGTTAAATAAGTCCAATAACATATTCGAAAAGTTTTCTCTTTGGGGAAAACTCATCATAACAGGGAAGGAAGTGATTAAAAATCAAAATGGAGCTCAGAAATTCAAAGTTTTAATTCCTGGTAAAAAAAATTTAATTCCTTAAAACAAGGCCAAATTTTTGGGGTGTCACAGTATGCACTTTACAAATATCTATGTCTCCATCTTGAACATTTTCACGGATGGAGTTGAAGCGACGCTTGATGTGCCTGGTCTTCTTGTGAAACCTGGGCTCCTTGGCAAGTGCAATAGCTCCAGTGTTGTCACAGAAGAGTGTGATCGGCCCCGATGCATTGGGTATGACTCCTAGGTCGGTGATGAACTCCTTCACCCAGATAGCTTCATGCGCTGCCTCCGAGGCTGCCATGTACTCCGCTTCACATGTGATCCCGCCACGACGCTCTGCTTGCAACTGCACCAGCTTACTACCCCACCATTCAAAATATACACGTATCCGGTTTGTGACTTAGAGTCATCCAGATCTGTGTCGAAGCTAGCGTCGACGTAACCCTTTACGACAAGCTCTTCGTCACCTCCATATACGAGAAACATATCCTTAGTCCTTTTCAGGTACTTAAGGATGTTCTTGACCGTTGTCCAGTGTTCCATGCCGGGATTACTTTGGTACCTACTTACCAAACTTACGGCAAGGTTTATATCAGGTCTGGTATAGGTCATGGCATACATGATAGACCCTATGGCTGAGGCATACGGGCCGACACTCATCCTTTATCTATCTTCTGTCTTGGTCGGGCATTGAGCCGAGCTCAATTTCACACCTTGCAACATAGGCAAGAACCCCTTCTTTGACTGATCCATATTGAACTTCTTCAATATCTTATCAAGTTATGTGCTTTGTGAAAGACCTATGAGGCGTCTTGATCTATCTCTATAGATTTTGATGCCTAATATGTAAGCAGCTTCTCCAAGGTCCTTCATTGAAAAACACTTATTCAAGTAGGCCTTTATGCTGTCTAAAAGTTCTATATCATTTCCCATCAAAAGTATGTCATCCACATATAATATGAGAAATGCTATAGAGCTGCCACTCACTTTCTTGTAAACGCAGGCTTCTCCATAAGTCTGCATAAACCCAAATGCTTTAATCATCTCATTAAAGCAAATGTTCCAACTCCGAGATGCTTGCACCAGCCCATAGATGGAGCGCTGGAGCTTGCATACCTTGTTAGCATTCTTAGGGTCGACAAAACCTTCCGGCTACATCATATACAGTTCTTCCTTAAGGTGACCGTTAAGGAATGCCGTTTTGACGTCCATTTGCCATATCTCATAATCATAGTATGCGACAATTGCTAACACGATTCAGACGGACTTCAGCTTCGCTACGGGAGAGAATGTCTCATCGTTGTCAATCCCTTGAACTGGTCGATAACCCTTAGCGACAAGTCGAGCTTTATATATGGTAACATTACCATCCGCGTCCGTCTTCTTCTTAAAGATCCATTTGTTTTCTATTTCTCGCCGATCATCGGGCAAGTCTGTCAAAGTCCACACTTCATTTTCATACATGGATCCTATCTCGGATTTCATGGCTTCAAGCCATTTGTTGGAATCTGGGCCCGCCATCGCTTCTTCATAGTTCGAAGGTTCACTGTTGTCTAACAACATGATTTCCATGACAGGATTGTCGTACCATTCTGGTGCGGAACGTGTCCTTGTGGACCTTCGAAGTTCAGTAGGAGCTTGATCCGAAGTATCTTAATCATCATCATTAACCTCCTCTCTTGTCGGTGCAGGAACCACAGGAACATCTTCCTGAGTTGCGCTACTCACCGTTTCAAGAGGTAGTACTTCATCAAGCTCTACTTTCCTCCCACTTAATTCTTTCGAGAGAAACTCTTTCTCCAGAAAGGACCCATTCTTGGCAACAAAGATCTTGCCCTCGGATCTTAAGTAGAAGGTATACCCAATGGTTTCCTTAGGGTATCTTATGATGACGCATTTTTCTGACTTGGGTTCGATCTTCTCAGGTTGAAGTTTCTTGACATAAGCATCGCATCCCCAAACTTTTAGAAACGACAGCTTAGGTTTCTTTCCAAACCATAATTGATACGGTGTCGTCTCAACGGATTTAGATGGTGCCCTATTTAAAGTGAATGTAGCTGTCTCTAGAGCGTATCCCCAAAATGATAGCGGTAAATCGGTAAGTGACATCATAGATCGCACCATATCCAATAGAGTGCGATTACGATGTTCAGACACACCATTTCGCTGAGGTGTTCCAGGCGTCGTGAATTGTGAAACGATTCCACATTTCCTTAAGTGCGTACCAAATTCGTGACTTAAATATTCACCCCCACGATCTGATCGTAAGAACTTTATCTTTCGGTCATGTTGATTCTCTACCTCATTCTGAAATTCCTTGAACTTTTCAAAGGTCTCAGACTTGTGTTTCATCAAGTAGACATACCCATATCCACTCAAGTCATCAGTGATAGTGAGAACATAACGATATCCTCCGCGAGCCTCAACGCTCATTGGACCACACACATCAGTATGTATGACTTATAATAAGTTGGTTGCTCGCTCCATTGTTCCGGAGAACGGAGTCTTGGTTATCTTGCCCATGAGGCATGGCTTGCATGTGTCAAACGATTCATAATCTAGAGACTCTAAAAGTCCATCAGCATGGAGCTTCTTCATGCGCTTGACACCAATGTGACCAAGGTGGCAGTGCCACAAGTATGTGGGACTATCGTTATCAACTTTACATCTTTTGGTATTCACATTATGAATATGTGTAACATTACGCTCGAGATTCATTAAAAATAAACCATTCACCAGCGGGGCATGACCATAAAACATATCACTCATATAAATAGAACAACCATTATTATCGGATTTAAATGAGTAGCCATCTCGAATTAAACGAGATCCTGATACAATGTTCATGCTCAAAGCTGGTACTAAATAACAATTATTGAGGTTTAAAACTAATCCTGTAGGTAAATGTAGAGGTAGCATGCCGACGACGATCACATCGACCTTGGAACCATTCCCGACGCGCATCGTCACCTCGTCCTTCGACAGTCTCCGCTTATTCCACAGCTCCTGCTTTGAGTTACAAATATGAGCAACCGCTCCGGTATCAAATACCCAGGAGCTACTACGAGCACTGGTAAGGTACACATCAGTTACATGTATATCACATATACCTTTGGTTTTGCCGGCCTTCTTGTCTGCTAAGTACTTGGGGTAGTTCCGCTTCCAGTGACCACTTCCCTTGCAATAAAAGCACTCAGTCTCAGGCTTGGGTCCATTGCTTGACTTCTTCCCGGCAAATGGCTTACCGGGCGCGGCAACTCCCTTGCCATCCTTCTTGAAGTTCTTCTTACCCTTGCCTTTCTTGAACTTAGTGGTTCTATTCACCATCAACACTTGATGTTCCTTTTTGATCTCTACCTTTGCTGATTTCAGCATTGAATATACCTCAGGAATGGTCTTTTCCATCCCCTGCATATTGAAGTTCATCACAAAGCTCTTGTAGCTTGGTGGGAGCGACTGGAGGATTCTGTCAATGACCGCGTCATCCGGGAGATTAACTCCCAGCTGAGTCAAGCGGTTGTGCAACCCAGACATCTTGAGTATGTGCTCACTAACAGAATTATTTTCCTCCATCTTACAGCTGAATAACTTGTCGGAGACTTCATATCTCTCGACCCGGGCATGCGCTTGGAAAACCATTTTCAGCTCTTCGAACATCTCATATGCTCCGTGTTGCTCAAAACGCTTTTGGAGCCCTGGTTCTAAGCTGTAAAGCATGCCGCACTGAACGAGGGAGTAATCATCAGCACGAGACTGCCAAGCATTCATAACGTCTTGGTTCTCTCGGATTGGTGCTTCGAATAGCGGTGCTTCTAGGACATAATCTTTCTTGGCAGCTATGAGGATGATCCTCAGGTTCCGGACCCAGTCCGTATAGTTGCTGCCATCATCTTTCACCTTGGTTTTCTCTAGGAACGCGTTGAAGTTGAGGTGGACATGAGCGTTGGCCATTTGATCTACAAGACATTTTGCAAAGGTTTTTAGACTAAGTTCATGATAATTAAGTTCATCTAATCAAATTGTTCAATGAACTCCCACTTAGACAGACATCCCTCTAGTCATCTAAGTGAAACATGATCCGAGTCAACTAGGCCGTGTCCGATCATCACGTGAGACGGACGAGCTAACATCGGTGAACATCTTCATGTTGATCGTATCTACCACTACAAGAAATCTGTTAATACATGACGGATCTTGTCCGTCACAAATTAGTGAAAAACTGTCATGGGTGCCCATCCTTGACGGATTTGAAATCCGTCATGTATATCGCGTCATAATTTGATATGGTACCAGTCATGACGGTTCTTAGCCGTCATGGATCTGTCCCAGGCCCGCCCAGGCCCAACCCTTTGCGACGGAACAGTCCGTCATGGACTAACGCCACGTAGGATTTTCAATTCACTAATTCAAATGATGTGGCTGCATACGTGGATACTATTTTTCGTCACAAAATCCATCATGGATTTAGGAAAAATTTGAAGGGCAGTTTAAATTTGCTTGAGCCCAATAGCCCATTTCTTTTGGCCAAAATTAGACCCAGTATGTTTTTAACATAATGCGTTACACAAATCCTAATGCCAATTTTGGCCCGACAGAAAATATTTGCAAGGTGTGAAACATTACAAAGTTTATCACATCCATCTGTACTTATCTACAACATAGCAGTTTCAAAAATCCTCCTTAAATTGATAACATACAACATAGATTGAGAAAATATATCAGACAACAGAGTTATGAAGCAATACAATCCATTTTACATCAACAGAACATATAAAATATTGTGGCTGTTGTTATTCAGGCTCTTGCCGTCGACGCTCTTGATGGCAACTATCATGCTACGGCTGATTGTGATGGGCAGCACCAAGTAGCACTCTATCCAATCTTACCTAGCATATTTACAAGAATATTAGATATTTGCATATATGAATGGATAATAGAAATAAGAGAATTGCAACAAAAATAAAAAATGAATTACATGTTGTTCAGAATAACATTATATCTACTATAAAACAAAAGTAAACATGTGGTTTCTTAAAATTAATCCAAAGAAAAGTGTGTCAAATGAAATTCAAATGACAAAGTGACAAAATACACACCACAGAACTCCAAGTACTATAGCAGCAGTAGTTGAGGCCATATAAACCCGCCAACGAAATGGCATATCACTAACAAACAATATCCCCCCATGATGTGTAAACTTGTTGAGACATGAACATTTGAAGTTTATGTCATCCGGGTCGACGAGCAGCGGCAATGTTTATGTTGCAACTACATCTCAAAGGGCTGACAAATAGTATACAACACTTGCTTGCCAAGTGAACTTCAAATGGCATGGAAAATTTCAACAAAGAATATGATACAGTTTCCTTGAGAGATCTCCCACACTTAGTTTTATTCATGGAACATTAAGCTATGTATTTGTTATTAGATGAAAAATCAAAATTTGTAATGTACTGGACTATGAAACTTGAAAATACTTGATAAACAATGAATAATAGATAGGGAAGTGCAGCTTCAAATGATCATGCATCGTTTATATTCATTCAGGATATACAGAAAAGCTTTTCTATCATAAACCCATTGATTTTATTATCCGTGTTACTTCTGTGCATAACAATTTTATATGCTGCCGACTTGACCAGCATAGTACTATTATTTATAGCAGAAAACAATAATGAAAAAATGAATCAGTATATATTTATACAAGGTGGCAGTAGTAGGAACAAGCCTTGCTCCTACTTCACGAATCAGACTACAAATTTAGTCTGATGCACGGATATATAGGTATGTTCAGACTACAAATTTGAAGTAGGAGCAAGGCTTGCATGAACCACTATATATTTATACAAAGTGGCAGCAGTAGGAAGACGGCTTGCACGAATCAGACTACAAATTTAGTCTATACATATCTTAAAAATTACTTCACGTTAATGAAGGTACAAGCTGAATCAGAACACATGTAGAAGCAATCACGGATATAGGTACAGATGCTGAAACCTTCCAGGACACAAGCGAGAAGATAAATTGGATTGTTTTTTTATATAACATCAAGTTCTAGAAATGCACAAAGATATTCAGTGGTGGACATTGTGAAGACAATACTATTTTTTGTCTAAATTTACGAAATGAATAATCTGATTGTGTTAGGTAGTTGTCAAGGATGTCTTACCATCAACATTGTGTGCATCTAGGCATTCTAGTTGTCCTATGTTTATGCCAGCTAATGGACTGTAACTTCGACAAATTTTTCCAACATAACTTGTGTTCTCTCTGCTCTCTGTGCTATCCTTACTCCCTTTCACTTTAGAAAATATCAGAATAAGTGAGGATGGATATACAGCTGTTTGCCAACACTCAGTTCGTTCACAGCCATTTTTTGTAGGGCAACAAAAACCAAGATGTATTTTGTATGCCCATAGTTTTACCCAAGTTTCAGCCATGAGATGAAGGTTCCTCCCTGAAAACCAGCTAAGGCCTTGTACAACTTACTACAACTGGATCAGAGAAGCACACAATCTCACATTAAGGAAGAGACAGAATAACTTATCTCAGATGACCCAGCTATGCAGAGCCGAGTAGTGGGCGCCTGTCCAACGCTTCAGTCCATGCATGTGAGGCCGCGGTTGGGGGTAGCGGAACCCACTGTTGGTTCCACGCCTCCGTCAGGGAGGAAGAAGCAGAGGCCAGAGGTTGGCCACGCCGCTGCGATCCAGTATGTGCGCGTGAGATGTATGCCAATCAATCAAAGGAACTTGTTAAATACACACACAGAAAAACAATTAATCTGATCATGTTTCAGTGGTTTGTCATGTCATGTTCAGATTCAGAATAAGCTAATAGAACCCAGTACAGCAAGAAACTACACTTGCTTATGGAAATATTTCCTTAAGTTAAAGCGTTAACCATCAAGATTTTTGAACATTTGTGAAGCATGTCTGTACATTGAGAAAGTAAGATTAATAGCAAATCGAATAGCAGGAAAGGAAAACAAGTGCAGCTCTAGCAGTCTACCGATATGGCGCTCTCGCTGCATTGAAATTTTATTCAGATGTTTCAAAATACCATTTTCTTTTTTGTCCCGTGTGCAGATATTTCTTTTGGGGCGTTCAATTTTTCTCCAAAACCACTGACTAACCTAGACTGAAATGTTTGCCAACTCAGTTTCAGATCGATCCCCTCAACCTGTTCTATTCTATTCTAGCTGTAGAATTAGGTAGTCACAGACCAAAATCAACGAAGATACTGATTCGTGGAAATTATCTTGGGGTTACAGAAGATAAAAGACGAACTGACCAAGAAGCTATGAGATTAGTCCAAAGAAAAATGAAAAACAAAACAAGAACAGGTGTATCTTGAGTTTCGGTGTATGGGGCAGGCGGGAGATCAGACCTCATGGACGGGGAAGGAAATGGCGATGCCGCTGCGCTGCTGCCTCCAGTGAGCCGTGCAGTAGACCGGCCACCGCATGGCCACTCCGCTCCGACAAGCCGGCGTCGGGTTTGACCTCCATGCCAGATCAACACAAATGTTCGCAAAGGTAAGAGATCTACCTGAATTGAATTGGATTCAGTTTGATTCTTCGCTGAAAAAGATAGTAGATGTGCTGGTGCGTCCTTACCAGCAGAGGGAGGAAGAGTCATGGGAGCCGATCCAGATCCAGTAGAGACGGACTTGAATTTCCTCCGCTTCCAGGCGTGCTCCGATTGGTTCCATTGGAGGAGCAGGAGCAGGACGACGGGCAGGAACAGGACGGTGGCGGTGCAAAGGAGGAGGATACGGTGACGCGGCGCGGGCAGGAAGTCGCTAACTAGAGAGGGCGAAGATGGGGGTGGCGGCGGAGGAGGAGAAAGGGTGGGAGTATCTCTAGGGTTAGGTTTTATATACGGGGAATGGTTTAGGGCTTCAGGCGGGCTTAGGTGGGCTTGTGGGCTATAATAGTTTGTCCATGACGGTTTCGAAAACTGTCACCGCAAATCGGTCATGTATTAACACATTTCTTGTAGTGTACTATACGAATCATGTTCGACCTTTCGGTCTTCCGTGTTCCGAGGCCATGTCTGTACATGCTAGGCTCGTCAAGTCAACCTAAGTGTATTGCATGTGTAAATCTAGCTTACACCCGTTGTATTCGAACTTTAGGATCTATCACACCCGATCATCACGTGGTGCTTCGAAACAACAAACCTTCGCAACGGTGCACAGTTAGGGGGAGCACTTCTCTTGAAATTATTTCGAGGGATCATCTTATTTAAGCTACCGTCGTTCTAAGCAAATAAGATGTAAAACATGATAAACATCACATGCAATCAAATAGTGACATGATATGGCCAATATCATATTGCTCCTTTGATCTCCATCTTCAGGGCGCCATGATCATCTTCGTCACCAGCATGACACCATGATCTCCATCATCATGATCTCCATCATCGTGTCTTCATGAAGTTGTCACGCCAACGACTACTTCTACTTCTATGGCTAACGCGTTTAGCAATAAAGTAAAGTAATTTACATGGCGTTCTTCAATGACATGCAGGTCATACAAAAATAAAGACAACTCCTCTGGCTCCTGCCGGTTGTCATACTCATCGACATGCAAGTCGTGATTCCTATTACAAGAACATGATCATCTCATACATCACATATATCATTCATCACATCCTTTGGCCATATCACATCACACATCACTTGCTGCAAAAACAAGTTTGACGTCCTCTAATTGTTGTTGCAAGTTTTTACGTGGCTTCTATAGGTGTTCTAGCAAGAACGTTTTCTTACCTACGTAAAAGCCACAACATGATTTGCCAACTTCTATTTACCCTTCATAAGGACCCTTTTCATCGAATCCGCTCCAACTAAAGTGGGAGAGACAGACACCCGCTAGCCACCTTATGCAACTAGTGCATGTCAGTCGGTGGAACCTGTCTCACGTAAGCGTACGTGAAAGGTCGGTCCGGGCCGCTTCATCCCACAATACCGCTGAAGCAAAATAAGACTAGTAGTGGCAAGAAAGTTGACGACATCTACGCCCACAACAAATTGTGTTCTACTCATGCATAGTAACTACACATAGACCTAGCTCTCATACCACTGTTGGGGAACGTTGCATAAAATAAAAAAAAATTCTATGTTCACCAAGATCAATCTATGGAGTCATCTAGCAATGAGGGAGGGGAGTGCATCTACATACCCTTGTAGATCGCATGCGGAAGCGTTCAAGAGAATGGGGTTGAGGGAGTCGTACTCGTCGTTATCGAAATCACCGGAGATCCTAGCGCCGAACGGACGGCACCTCCGTGTTCAACACACGTACGGTTGAGGAAGACGTCTCCTCCTTCTTGATCTATCAAGGGGGAACGAGAGGTTGACGGAGATCCAGCAGCACGATGGCGTGGTGGTGGATGCAGCAGTGATCTCAGCAGAGCTTCGCCGAGCTTCTACGAGAGGGAGAGGTGTAGCAGGGGAGAGGGAGGCGCCAAGACTTGGGGTGCGGCTGCCCTCCCTCCCCCCCTCTTTATATAGGCCCCCCTAAGGGGGGCCGCCGGCAACCCTAAGGGGGGCGCCGGCCCTAGGAGATGCCATCTCTAAGAGAGATCGGCGGCCAGGAGGGGAACTTGGCCCCCAAGCCAGGTGGAGGCGCCCCCACCCCTAAGGTTTCCAACCCTAGGCGCAGGGGGGCCCAAGGGGGGGGGCGCACCAGCCCACCAGGGGCTGGTTCCCCTCCCACTTCATCCCATGGGGCCCTCTGGGATAGGTGGCCCCACCCGGTGGACCCCCGGGACCCTTCCGGTGGTCCCAGTACAATACCGGTGACCCCCGAAACTTTCCCGATGGCCGAAACCTGACTTCCTATATATAATTCTTCACCTCCGGACCATTCCGGAACTCGTCGTGATGTCCGGGATCTCATCCGGGACTCCGAATAACTTTCTGGTTACTACATACTCATATCTCTACAACCCTAGCGTCACCGAACCTTTAGTGTGTAGACCCTACGGGTTTGGGAGACATGCAGACATGACCGAGACGCCTCTCCGGTCAATAACCAACAGCGGGATCTAGATACCCATGTTGGCTCCCACATGCTCCTCGATGATCTCATCGGATGAACCAAGATGTCGAGGATTCAATCAGCCCCGTATACAATTCCCTTTGTCAATCGGTACATTACTTGCCCGAGACTCGATCGTCGGTATCCCAATACCTTGTTCAATCTCGTTAGCGGCAAGTCACTTTACTCGTACCGTAATGCATGATCCCGTGACCAGACACTTGGTCACATTGAGCTCATTATGATGATGCATTATCGAGTGGGCCCAGAGATACCTCTCCGTCATACGGAGTGACAAATCCCAGTCTCGATTCGTGCCAACCCAACAGACACTTTCGGAGATACCCGTAGTGCACCTTTATAGTCACCCAATTACGTTGTGACGTTTGGCACACCCAAAGCACTCCTACGGTATCCGGGAGTTGCAAAATCTCATGGTCTAAGGAAATGATACTTGATGTTTGGAAAAGCTCTAGCGAAACGAACTACACGATCTTTGTGCTATGCTTAGGATTGGGTCTTGTCCATCACATCATTCTCCTAATGATGTGATCCCATTATCAATGCATCCAATGTCCATAGTCAGGAAACCATGACTATCTGTTTATCAACAAGCTAGTCAACTAGAGGCTCACTAGGGACTTGTTGTGGTCTATGTATTCACACATGTATTACGATTTCCGGATAATACAATTGTAGCATGAACAATAGACAATTATCATGAACAAATAAATATAATAATAACCATTTTATTATTGCCTCTAGGGCATATTTCCAACACTACAGTACTCCACGAAACATGAACCATTTGAAGCACGAATAGTGTTAGGCAGGGTGTACGAAGGGTGCACGGGATGGGAGCAAAAGTTCCCTTCTCGACCCACTTTTGGCTGTTTGGCAGAGTGCATGAAGGGTGCATGAGTCCACACTAGTAGGTTAACACAACTACACGATGAGGAAACAACTATATTGAGATGAGAGTGCAACCAAACACACCCACATGCTTTGTGCTACAGTGACTGATCTGCACCGTCTAAGTTTGATCCAACGGTCATGTTGCGCCGAGACATGGACATGCCCATGCAGAGGGTGCCTAAACACCACCAAAGTCCCTATGCTTCTCGAGGCACACGATGTTGGTGATGCAGGGTGCAACCGCCCGCAGAGCCCGCTCCCGGTCGATGGGAGCCAGCTCGTCAAAGACGGCGTCCAATGGCATGAATAGATTCCGGTGACGGAGCCCTGAAAGGATTTGCCCGGCAACGGCGACGGCAGCGTGCAACCCCTCCTTGTCCAGCTCAGCCCCCACCATCGCGCGGAGACAGCTCAGCTCCTCGGAGATATAGGTGAAGAAGGAGACCAGGTCAGGAAGCCGCAGCTCGTTGAAGTAGACCGGGTGGTCGAACGGGTTTAGCCCGACGACCGGCATGGTCGCGCTGGCACGACGGTAGGCATCACGCAGCCGCAACACGTGAGTGGCAACTTGGTTCACCAAGTGGCTGAGGCGATCCTGGACCTCGTCACGATCGGCCTGCTCGCGCTCCAGCCGGCTCCCCTGACGGCCTATCGTATCTCCCGCTTTCTGCAGCAACGCCGCCGACGCCTCGAGCATCTTTGTGGTGGACGCATGCCGCTTTTGAAGCTCCGTGAACTCCCGCACATAATGGAGGACCATGGCACTCCTCTCCTCCTTGAGCTCACGTAGCTCCACGTCCTTGGCCTGGAGCTCCTGTGTCAGGCGCCTCACCTCGGACTCCATGATCTGCTACGACGCCATGGCACCAGGTAGAAGTAATGGGGAGAGGAAGCAAAGGGGGAGAAACGGCTGAAAGGCAATGCAATCTATGGGAAGGCGGAGGGAGCCATCCGAGGAGCGGGGAAAATTTTGGTTTTCACCATGGTAAAACACCAGTCGACGACTTCTCACATCAGGGAGCAATGGGTTTTACAGGCGGAGTCATCATGACTAATTGCCGCTGCGCCTGCTCCCGTCAATCAAAAAATTAAAAATCCTGCCGCGCCAGCTCCCGTCAATAAAAAACTTAAAAATCCTACCGCAGCCAAACACTAGAGCAACGCCGCAGTGGATATTTAAATTTACCTGCCAGCAAGTAGATAAAAAAGGGGTGAAAAAACAAATGTGGCGGCGGCCTAGCTAATCGGTCGAACTAGCCCAACTAGCTAGCCATCGTGCTTCACTGGTGTATTCGGCGGGAAAGGTGGTCTTTCGTGATTTGACGACTCATTTACGTGCTTCGGTGCTACGACCGAGGACCCAGAAAACGCGCGGTAGGGCATCCCACGCCAGGAAGAATATATGCGTGCACCACCCGGGAGGACCCTGAAACCGCGCGGTAGGGTGTGCCATGTCTTGGCACAGAGGAAAAATGTGTGTGTAAAAATATATTGTATCAGATGTAGTACCTATGGTTCGAGCTCGGGACGCAGCCAGTAGGTCGAAAACACCCCACTCTTCATTGTCATAACACCACGGCAAGCTAGCACCGCTCTTCGTGTCTACCCATGGAAAGGTTAGACGATGGAGAGAAGAGAGATTGAGATCGCAAACCTGGGGCCCACCAGTAAGTGAGTCAACGATCATGCATGTGTTGACGAGGCACTCCCTCTACTCTACTCAACGTAATACTGTATAAAATCAAGTTATGGGACAAAGCCAATAACCGTTGTTGTTTCAGGCTATCGACTTACGCTTTGTAGTCCAGGTTGCCAGTTTGAATCTCGTCTTTCAGATTTGTTAGTTTTAGGTCCAAATTTGATTAATGACAAGTGGGACCCCCATGTGATGTTCCGATATTTCAGTGTAGGATGGTTTTTTTGAACAAACACACTTTGCGCGGTTAGACAAGTAACGACACGAGTTACACATATTTTGCATGTTTACGAACAAAAATGATAGCGGCATAGAATATCACATCCACCCCGCAGCTTAGATGGTATGGTGATACGAGTTTTTACACCGTTGGAAGTGAGATCCAATGGCTTGGGAGTAGTCTTTGTAATTATGCGCAATTTCCAAACTCTCCAAAAGTTTTTTTGCAAATAAAACATTCATGCCTCGTGTGTGACGCTACATCTTCAATCCAACGGCTCCCCCTTGCTCATATTAGGTGCTCCCCGTAGCTTAATTACCCGCTACGGTGATATGAGCATCTAGGTCGTATGATCAGTGATCCGTTGGCACATGCATAGTACTTGTACTTTCTGCGCATTTCCCAAACTCTCTCAGCTGTATATTGCAAAAACATTCAAACCTCCTACTGTGGGCTGTTAGATCTCAGTGAACTCGTATCACCATAGAATCTACGGTGCGGGAGCACCTCATATTCTCCTGTGCGAGAAAACATAAGGTGCTATCGTAGCTTGGATGCTACGGTGATACGAGCTTCGAGGTCGTTTGATCTGAGATCCAATGGCATCTGAGCAGTCTTTGTGCTTGTAAGCAGTGGCTGAACTCTTTGGGGGATTTTATGCAAAAAACCATTCAAACCACCGAGGAGGTGTTGGGTCACAAATCCAACTGCTCCAAAGAGCTTGTATCACCAAAGCATCTAAGGTGTGGTAGCACATTATATTCTTACATACAGGAGAATATGATGTCCTCCTTCATCTTAGATGCTACGGTGATACGAGTTTCGAGGTCGTTGGATATGGGATCCAAGGGCATCTGAGTAGTTTTTCTACAAATTGTGTGCAATTCTCAATCATCAAGGTTTCCTGTAAAAATATTAAGACACATCATGTGAGCTACTATATCTCAGATCTACAAGCTCCAAGCAACTCGTATCGGCATATAGCATCTAAGGTTGGGGGCACATGATATTGTCCCGGGGAGGAGGGGTGGGGGGTGCACAAACAATCGGTGGTTGGGAGGGTGGGGACAAATATAATCTAAACAACCCTAAACAGAGCTTCACAATTTTATCTAAGGTCGAGGGGTTGACCCCCGACAATCATAGCTCCGCCTAAACACAACATTTGCATGTACTGTAGTACTAGACTTAATATTCATGTTTCAGTTTCATGTTCATTAAATATTGAACTGAGGACCATGCATGTCTTACATTTTACTCCCTTCGTTCCTAAATATTAGTCTTTTTAGTGATTTCAAATGGACTGGCACATACGGATGTATATAGGCATATTTTAAGTCTAGATTCACTCATTTTGCTTCGTATTTAGTCACTTGTTGAACTCTATAAAAGACTAATATTTAGGAATAGAAGGAGTATTTTTGAATTCATGTCATACATGCATGGTTTGGAAAAGTAGATGCATTATACTTATTGGATTGTGGTTGTGTTCGTGCGTGTGTCTCTGTGTGTGTGTGGTCATATGCTTGATACATACAAAGTTTTCTCACCTCCATATTGTTCATCTTTTAAATTTGAATTTGCATTGAAAAACTTACTAGGGATACCATGAAATGTGAAATCCACGTTGAGATCACTATATCACAAACTCACTCTAATTCAACAACTTGTCATAAATCAATTACCATTTTGAGATTAGTATTTGCAAAGAAAATATGGGCATTCTAATACACACAGATTCGTCCGGCAATTTAAAAGGTTCCTTTCGTATTCTCAAATGGTAGGACCCAACGGCGTACCAGCCAGACCTTAGCTCGTGTTGATCCTAAAAAAATAAAAAAAAGAACCGGGCTCGTGTCCTTCGGTGGCGTGCATGGTACGCACATTAGGCAACCCCAACCAGTCGAGCCTCCGCGTCTCGAGTCGAAATATCTGGCGGCCAGAATTCCAGCCCTAGGAAATTCCCCTCATGTCCCCTGTCCATAATGACTATCGATGAACAACGGAGGGATGCTTTAGTAACTAGACGACGTTACCTACCGTGCCGAGCACGGTTCAATTCCCTCGGTCTCCGCTCGTCAAGGTAACCCGTCAACTGCATCGCCTAGTACTACTACTACTACACCAGGATGAGCACATAATTGAGCCCGTTTGTTCGTGCCTAGTACTTGAGTTAATGTATTAGGCAATGCACTGGTATGGAGGGATTATCCTTTTACTCTGCATATATAACTTGTCTGAAGTCTAACTAAGCAAAATGTTTGACCAAATCCTTAGGAAATACAACAGGACAGACGTACGGTTTGAAAATTTATTGCATGATGTAGGTTATGATATTGTTTCGAATCCTGGATCTTAAATTTCAGAAAATCCAAAAGTGAGCATAAATTCTTGAAACTGAGCACGGTCATGTGATATGGCACAAATATTACTTCGTAATTTTTTTCTTCAATTTGAGACAAGCTGCTTATGACAAGTTGCCCAAATGAAGAGCCAAGGTATTTTGGAACAAAGACATGTCACGTTAAGCCGGACGCTTTCACTATTGAAACTGTGGGTGTTTACATGCCGCCACGAATCCCGCTTGCCATCTAAGCAAGCGTGTGAGTCGATGGGAGGCGTGCGAGAAGACCGATGCGCCGGCTAACAGGGAGGCGTGCGAGCAGACCGCTGTGCAGGCTCACCGGGAGGCGAGCCCTTTGACCAGGCTCCGCCACCCACCTTCGTCCTAACTGCTCCAACTTTTAATGTCGCTGGCGCCGCAGTTTAAAATCAACCCCGCACTACCTGGTATCACTACAATCTTCTCTCTTCCTCTCCGATTCTCCTGTCATCTACCTCCTACTAGCCTGACCTAAACATACGCCATGGCGCATCACGATGGTCTGCCCTTAGTCTTCTAGTTTCCTGAGGAAGACACCAAGCCGGAGTCTCAAGAACATAAGGTTCTTTGGGACGAGCTTGAATTGGCCTTGCGGGAAGACGTCGCGCCTGTCCCCGCTCTCGTTCCGGCACTCGTCGCTTTGACTGTTCCAGCACCCATCCCCGTGGCATTGATGGGCTGGGAGCCACACATTGTTGCCGAGCTTGATCACACATTGTCGCCGTGCACCTACCAACGCATGCGCTTGCGCGTGCACTGACGCGCACGCCCGTGCCGGTGCCTGTGCACCTGCCAGCGCATGAGCCCGCGCGTGCACTGCCGTGTGCGCCCGTGCCGGCGCCCGTGCGCATGAATGTCTCCGCCGCGCCGTTGACAGCACCTGTCCCCACGCGGGTGCCCGTGCCCCCCTCAGCGGCATGCATGGCCGCCATCGGCCACTTCCTTGCACCAACGCCAGTCGCCTCCTCCCGGCAATTGACTCGCTCCGAAGTCCAGAACATTTTGGCCTTCCGTGAAGCTAGGCCAACGTCTAGGAGTACGCCAACAACGGCGCAAGACGCCGCCGTCGCCGTCGGTCAGTGGCCCGACGACACACAGAGCATGGCAGAGGAGCTGCTTCCCACCGCAAGATGCCGCCGCCGCCGCGTAATCTAAATTTTCCATGAAAAACACTCGGATTGCCATGCTTAAAATCCGAATGTTTGTCATTTCTGTTTATTTTATATCGATCGTCGTATAATTTAAACAACGGCGCAACAACGGAGTACGCCAACAACGGTGCAAGACGCCGCCGTCGCCGTCGGTCAGTGGCCCGACGACACACAGAGCATGGCAGAGGAGCTGCTTCCCACCGCAAGACGCCGCCGCCGCCGCGTAATCTAAATTTTCCATGAAAAACGCTCGGATTGCCATGCTTAAAATCCGAATGTTTGTCATCTCTGTTTATTTTATATCGATCGTCGTATAATTTAAAGTCGGAGTCAGGCTGAACAAAATCTATGGTTTGATCGATTGAATGTTCTGCTAGAGCCGTATCAAATTAAATATAAAACATCATCAAGCCACATGTATTCCTTGTCATCCAATGACCTAGACTACTTCAATGTCGAGTGCTCAACACGTTAAGCGTGTAGTTAAATTCATGCCAAAAATAGTGCTAATCACATAATAACACGCAAATAATATCCTACTTAATATGCGCTGGACTTAATATACTTCCAAATTAACGTGCATTGCACGTACACACTGACTAGTGCTGCTAGTACGTGAAACTGGTGTCGTAACTTGTGAACGCGTCCAGATATGGTCAACGACAACATCGCCCGCGAGTTCTTCATGTTTGCCCGTGCGTCTAAACGCAGAGGAGGAGAGAGAGATAGCACACATGGAACCCACCAGTAAGTGAAGGGGAATAGTACTAAAAATAATATTACATGTTATCCATTTAAATAGGCTGTGGTAATATAAAAACATTATGCGAACAAAGGGGGGTACAACAAACACTTCTGTTCTACGTATGTTGCCTATTGACGTGCGGCTTGAAGGCCCTGGTCGCATGTTCGATCCTCGTCCTTTATTTTTTAATTTGTATATGGGTCCAAATTTGTTTCATGACATATGGGACCCTTGGTGTGTAGTTTGTAGCACTTTAATTTGTGGGTCGAAATTTGTTCCATTCCAAGTGGACTATCAGTGTGTAGTTTTGTAGCGTATTTATAATAATTAAAGAGAACAACAGAGTTTTTTTGAATAATACAATGGTGCGATGTTGAAGGCGAGAAAGGACGTGCGAGAGAGCGATGACCGAGCCAGAGGGAAGTCAATTAGTGGAGTTGCGGGGGTTGCAATGGTGTTTGTAGTAGTTGTGGGCTGAATGCTATGAAAATATAATCCAAACCGACCGGAATAAATGCCTACACAAATTAATCCAAGGTTGGAGTGCCCCTCGCAATGTAAATAGCTCCGGCTTTGCGAGGGATGGAGAGGTAGCTCCAATGCATGGAAGATACGGCGTGAGAAAGCAAGGTCAATTGAGAGACATATAGATAGAGAGACAAAGTGAGTGTGTTACAACATTCATTGAACACGTATATGCTCTGGAGAGATATTGTCCGATTGAGCTTTTGGCAAGGGTGAGGGTTGTAAGATAGAGCTTGAGAAAGGATCTAGTCACAGACGTGTATATATTTTCTATGTGGGAGGAAGCAAGGTCAATCGATCACATAGGGTCGTCGTGCGATCAAAATAGTGAGACCGGTTGGAGAGAGTGACCTAGATATACAATGTGCCTGAGAGAGTATACAATGTGAATAGGTAGAATTGGGCTCAAACATGGTGATATATCGTTTTTGTCCGAGAAAGAGCGAGGTCAATAGAGACATACAAAGAGAGAGAGAGAGTGGGATATATACATATATATATATATATATAGAGAGAGAGAGATTGAGCGAGCGTGGCCCGCCATGAGGTCGAAAGAGTGGTGGCGGCTTGGATGGACTGACCTAGATAGACAATCTGCGTGAGAGAGTATAGAGTGCGTAGATCGAGGCCCGGACAGGGAGGTATATCATTTGTGTGTGAAAGAAAACGAGGTTAAACGAGACTCAGATAAAGAGAGCGAGATTGAGCGAGTGTGGCCCGCCGTGCGGAAGTAAGAGTGAGACAGTCTCAAGGGAGTGACCTAGATAGATAACGTGCGTGCGTGTGCACGAGAGGTTGGGGGGCTAGATTGGCAGTGCATGTATTTAGCGCGAGACTGTGAGAGAGAGAGGGAGAGAGAGAGAGAGCTTGGCATGGGGTGCAATGGCGGGTGTGTGAGGTAAATACATTTGGTAACAGAGTGGAAAAAGGGGTTGTGTAGTTGAGAGACTTAGAGATCGAAACATGGAGAGAAAGAATGAACGTGTGTTCGAAACTGCTACGTCTTGAACTTGTGTTGGTTTTCCTCGAAGAGGAGAGGGTGATGCAGCAAGTGTAGCGTAAGTATTTCCCTCAGTTTTGAGAACCAAGGTATCAATCCAGTAGGAGGCTCCTCAAAAGTCCCACGCACCTACACAAACAAACTGAGAACTCACAACCAACACAATAAAGGGGTTGTCAATCCCTTCACGGCCACTTGCGAAAGTGAGATCTAATAAAGATAGTATGATAAGATAAATATATTTTTGGTATTTTATAATATAGATACAAAAAGTAAAGATGCAAATAAAAGTAGATTGAAAGCAAATATGATAAGAGATAGACCCGGGGGCCATAGGTTTCACTAGAGGCTTCTCTCAAGATAGCGTAAGTATTACGGTGGGTGAACAAATTACTGTCGAGCAATTGATAGAAAAGTGCATAGTTACGAGATTATCTAGTTATGATCATGTATATAGGCATCACGTCCATAACAAGTAGACCGACTCCTGCCTGCATCTACTACTATTACTCCACACATCGACCGCTATCCAGCATGCATCTAGAGTATTAAGTTCATAAGAACAGAGTAACGCATTAAGCAAGATGACATGATGTAGAGGGATAAACTCATGAAATATGATATAAAGCCCATCTTGTTATCCTCGATGGCAACAATACAATACGTGCCTTGCAACCCTTTCTGTCACTGGGTAAGGACACCGCAAGATTGAATCCAAAGCTAAGCACTTCTCCCATGGCAAGAAAGACCAATCTAGTAGGCCAAACCAAACTGATAATTCGAAGAGACTTGCAAAGATAACTCAATCATACATAAAAGAATTCAGAGAAGATTCAAATATTATTCATAGATAAACTTGATCATAAACCCACAATTCATCGGATCTCGACAAACACACCGCAAAAAGAGTTTACATCGAATAGATCTCCACAAGAGAGGGGGATCATTGTATTGAGATCCAAAAAGAGAGAAGAAGCCATCTAACTAATAACTATGGACCCGTAGGTCTGTGGTAAACTACTCACAACTCATCGGAGGGGCAAGGATGCTGATGTAGAAGCCCTCCATGGTCGATTCCCCCTCCGGCACAGTGTCGGCGAAGGCTCCAGGATGGGATCTCGCGGATACAGAAGGTTACGGCAGTGGAAATTGTGTTTCCTGGTGCTCCTGGATGTTTTCGGGGTACGCATGTATATATAGGAGGAAGAAGTACGTCGGTGGCCGCCCGAGGGGCCCACGAGACAGGGGGCGCACCCTATAGGGGGGGGGGGCGGCCTCCCATCTCATGGCTTCCTCGGCTGCTTCTTGACTTGCACTCCAAGCTCTCCGGATCACGTTCGTTCCAAAAATCACGCTCCCGAAGGTTTCATTCCGTTTGGACTCCGTTTGATATTCCTTTTCTTCGAAATACTGAAATAGGCAAAAAACCAGCGATACTGGCTGGGCCTCCGGTCAGTAGGTTAGTCCCAAAAATGATATAAATGTGTAAAATAAATCCCATAAACATCCAAAAGGGGTAATATAATAGCATGGAACAATAAAAAATTATAGATACATTGGAGACGTATCAAGCATCCCCAAGCTTAATTCCTGCCCGTCCTCGAGTAGGTAAATGATAAAAAAAGAAATTTTTGATGTGGAATGCTACCTAGCGTAATTCTCAATGTAATTTTCTTTATTGTGGCATGAATGTTCAGATCCAAATGATACAAAATAAAAGTTCATATTGACATAAGAAACAGTAATACTTCAAGCATACTAATCAAAGTAATCATGTCTTCTCAAAATAACATGGCTAAAGAAAGTTATCCCTACAAAATCATATAGTCTGGCTGTTGCTCTATCTTCATCACACAAGTTATTTAATCATGCACAACCCCGATGACAAGCCAAGTAATTATTTCATACTTTAATAATCTCAAACTTTTTCAACTTTCACGCAATACATGAGCGTGAGCCATGGACATAGCACTATATGTGGAATAGAATGGTGGTTGTGGAGAATACAAAAAGAAGAGGATAGTCTCACATTAACTAGGCGTATCGACGGGCTATGGAGATGCCCATTAATAGATATCAATGTGAGTGAGTAGGGATTGCCATGCAACGGATGTACTAGAGTTATAAATATATGAAAGCTCAACAAAAGAAACTAAGTGGGGTGCATCCAACTTGCTTGCTCACGAAGGCCTAGGGCACTTTTGAGGAAGCCCATCATTGGAATATACAAGCCAAGTTCTATAATGAAAAATTCCCACTAGTATATGAAAGTGACAACATATGAGACTCTCTAACATGAAGATCATGGTGCTATTTTGAAGCACAAGTGTGGAAAAAGAGATAGTAGCATTGTCCCTTCTCTCTTTTTCTCTCATTTTATTTTTTCTTCTTTTTTTCTTTCTTTTTTTTCTTTTTCTCTTTTTTTTTTCTTTGGCCTTCCTTTTTTTATTTTTGGCCTTTCTCTTTTTTTTTCTTTTTGTAAAGTCCGAAGTCTCATCCCAACTTGTGGGGGAATCATAGTCTTCATCATACTTTCCTCACTAGGACAATGCTCTAATAATGAAGATCATCACACTTTTATGGATTTACAACTCAAAGCTAGAACGGAATATGACTATATGAATGCCTTCGGCGGTGTACCGGTATATGCAATGAATCAAGAGCGACATGTATGAAAATTATGAGGGTGGCCTTGCCACAAATACAATGTCAACTACATGATCATGCAAAATGGAATATGACAAAAGTAATGTGTGTCATATGAACGGAACGGTGGAAAGTTGCATGGAAATATATCTCGGAATGGCTATGGAAATGCCATAATAGGTAGGTATGGTGGCTATTTTGAGGAAGGTAAATGGTGGGTATATGGTACCGGCGAAAGTTGCGCGGTACAAGGGAGGCTAGCAATGATGGAAGGGTGAAAGGGTGCATATAATCCATGGACTCAACATTAATCAAAAGAACTCATATACTTATTGCAAAAATTTAGAAGTCATGAAAAACCAAAGTACTACGCGCATGCTCCTAGGGGGATAGATTGGTAGGAAAAGACCATCGCTCGTCCCCGATCGCCACTCATAAGGAACACAATCAATAAATAAAATTGTGCTCCAACTTCATCACAAAGAGGTTGACCATACGTGCATGCTACGGGAATCACAAGCTTCAACACAAGCATTCTTTAAATTCATAATCACCCAACTAGCATTACTTTAATATCACTACCCCCATATCTCAAAACAATTATCAAGCATCAAGTTGATCATAGCATCCAATTCACTTTCTATGATAGTTTTTATTATACCCAACTTGGATGCTCATCATTCTAGGACCAACTTTAAAACCATAGCAAATACCATGCTCTTCTAAAATACTCTCAAAAAGATATAAGTGAGGCATGAGAGACTAGCAATTTCTTCAAATTAAGACACCACCGTGCTCTAAAAGATAAAAGTGAAGCACTAGAGCAAAAACTATCAAGCTCAAAAGATATAAGTGAAGCACATAGAGTATTCTAACAAATTCTAATCAAATAGGCTTCTCCCAAAAGGTGTGTACAGCAAGGATGATTGTCGTAAACTAAAAAGCAAAGACTAATATAATACACGACGCTCCAAGCAAAACACATATCATGTGGCGAATAAAAATATAGCTCCAAGTAAAGTTACCAATGAATGAAGACGAAACAGGGGATGCCTTCCCGGGGCATCCCCAAGCTTAGGCTTTTGGCTATCCTTGAATATCTTGGGGTGCCATGGGCATCCCCAAGCTTAGGATCTTGCCACTCCTTACTCCATTGTCCATAAAAGCTTTTACCCAAAACTTGAAAACTTCACAACACAAAACTCAACAGGAAATCTTATAAGCTCCGTTAGTGAAAGAAAACAAAACCACCACATAAGGTACTGAAATGAACTCATTCTTTATTTATTTTCGTGTTAAACCTACTGTATTCTAACTTCCTTATGGTTTATAAACTAATTTACTAGCCATATATGCATTTAAATAAGCAAACAACACACGAAAAACAGAATCTGTCAAAAACAGAACAGTCTGTAGTAATCTGTAACTAACGCAAACTTCTGGAACTTTAAGAATCGTAGCAAAATAGGAAGTCCTGTAAAAAAAATTTATTGAACAGAAGCCAAAAAAAATAAATGCAAAAGCATGCTCCTGTGATTTAAAAAAATATATTCGTGCCTGCAAAGTTTCTGTTTTTCGCAGAATCAAATCAACTATCATCGTAGGTTATCCTATAGGTTCTACTTGGCACAAACACTAATTAAAAGATAAAAAACACATCTAACCAGAAGGTAGATGCAAGATTTATTACTAAACAGGAGCAAAAACAAAAAAAATAAAGAAAAATTGGGTTGCCTCCCAACTAGCGCTATCGTTTAACGCCCCTAGCTAGGCATAAAAGCGAAGATAGATCTAAGTAGTGCCGTAATAATAAGATAGATCTTGAAAGCTCATCTCATATTCTCTACGTTCTGCAGCAAGTTTCCTTTGAGGCAAGCAAAAGTAATCAAAAGGGCTAAATTTAGTGGGACAAAGATCCCCAAGATCAATCACAGGAGGAACGGGTTCCTCCTTTGGCCCTTCATAGTGCACAACTATTTCATCACTAAAAGCATTCTTTTGGCAAAATCTTGTGAGCCTATACTCAAGAGAGTATCCTAGCTCATTGTTTCGAAGGGAAAAATCATTATTAAGCTTGTTAATGCAATCAACCAAGACATTGGTAGGAACCTTTTTTCTAAGGTTTTCATTAAAAGCAACATAGTCTGAAGATTGAAAACGCCTAATTTCCTCTTGATCATAGAGGATCGCCTCTATGGGAGGACGACCGGCGTCCACCCTATAGTGCACAAAGATTTCTTTGGCCTCTCTTATGATAAATCTAAACTCATGAGCCAAAAAGATAGTAACAATGCGCTTAACAGAAGAATGCTCAATATTAGAGAATTCTAGGAAAATTCTTTGTATGCAAGGATGCAAATGCATAAATTTTCTTTCAAGTTCAACTACGAGCATAGCGATAGCATCCGCAAGACTACTAGTTCTATGAAGAATAGAACCGCCCATGGAAGGTAAAGCACCGACACAAGTAAAGAAATCCTAAATAACACCTTTGCAATTGATGTTACCACTACCGATTCGAAACTTTTTAGTATGCAAGATAGGGGGTTCATCGGCCGGAGCCTCGGGATTTTCCATGTTATCATTATTGTCCATATCGACAATAATCTCCCCAATTTCAGACATAGCGGCAAACAAAAGCAAGCTAAAAAGAGAGGAGGATATTGGGAAAGAGAGGGCTAATAAAACCGCAAGGGTGAAGTGGGGGAGAGGAAAATGAGAGGCAAATGGCAAATAATGTAAATGCGGGGGAGATGGGTTTGTGATGGGTACTTGGTATGTCTCTACTTGAGCGAAGACCTCCCCGGCAACGGCGCCAGAAATCCTTCTTGCTACGTCTTGAGCTTGTGTTGGTTTTCCTCGAAGAGGAGAGGGTGATGCAGCAAGTGTAGCGTAAGTATTTCCCTCAGTTTTGAGAACCAAGGTATCAATCTAGTAGGAGGCTCCTCAAAAGTCCCACGCGCCTACACAAATAAACTGAGAACTCGCAACCAACGCAATAAAGGGGTTGTCAATCCCTTCACGGCCACTTGCAAAAGTGAGATCTAATAAAGATAGTATGATAAGATAAATATATTTTTGGTATTTTATAATATAGATGCAAAAAGTAAAGATGCAAATAAAAATAGATTGAAAGCAAATATGATAAGAGATAGACCCGAGGGCCATAGGTTTCACAAGAGGCTTCTCTCAAGATAGCGTAAGTATTACGGTGGGTGAACAAATTACTGACGAGCAATTGATAGAAAAGCGCATAGTTATGAGATTATCTAGGTATGATCATGTATATAGGCATCACGTCAATAACAAGTAGACCGACTCCTACCTGCATCTACTACTATTACTCCACAAATCGACCGCTATCCAGCATGCATCTAGAGTATTAAGTTCATAAGAACAGAGTAACACATTAAGCAAGATGACATGATGTAGAGGGATAAACTCATGCAATATGATATAAACCCCATCTTGTTATCCTCGATGGCAACAATACAATACGTGCCTTGCAATCCTTTCTGTCACTAGGTAAGGACACTGCAAGATTGAACCCAAAGCTAAGCACTTCTCCCATGGCAAGAAAGACCAATCTATTAGGCCAAACCAAATTGATAATTCGAAGAGACTTGCAAAGATAACTCAATCATACATTAAAGAATTCAGAGAAGATTCAAATATTATTCATAGATAAACTTGATCATAAACCCACAATTCATCGGATCTCAACAAACACACCGCAAAAAAGTTTATATCGAATAGATCTCCACAAGAGAGGGGGAGAACATTGTATTGAGATCCAAAAAGAGAGAAGAAGCCATCTAGATAATAACTATGGACCCGTAGGTCTGTGGTAAACTACTCACAACTCATCGGAGGGGCAAGGATGTTGATGTAGAAGCCCTCCATGGTCGATTCCCCCTCCGGCAGAGTGCCAGCGAAGGCTCCAAGATGGGATCTCGCGGATACAGAAGGTTACGGCGGTGGAAATTGTGTTTCGTGGTGCTCCTGGATGTTTTCGGGGTACGTAGGTATATATGGGAGGAAGAAGTACGTCGGTGGCCGCCCGAGGGGCCCACGAGACAGGGGGCGCGCCCTACAGGGGGGACGCGACCTCCTATCTCGTGGCTTCCTCGGATGCTTCTTGACTTGCACTCCAAGGTCCTCGGATCACGTTCGTTCCAAAAATCACCCTCCCGAAGGTTTCATTCCGTTTGGACTCCGTTTGATATTCCTTTTCTTCGAAATACTGAAATAGGCAAAAAAACAGCAATACGGGCTGGGCCTCCGGTTAGTAGGTTAGTCCCAAAAATGATATAAATGTGTAAAATAAAGCCCATAAACATCCAAAAGGGGTAATATAATAGCATGGAACAATCAAAAATTATAGATACATTGGAGACGTATCAGAAACCGATAGCTTCCTAAGGTGGTTAGGAGAGGAAGATTGACCGATACAGGAAGTATGTACCGTGTGTGCGGGGGAGGGGGGGGGGCTAAAAACAACATTTGAATGTACATAGTACGAGACTTAATATCGATGTTTCAATTCGGTGTACATTGTAATATTTGAACTGAGGACCATGCATACGGGTAATTATTTCGAATTCGTGCCATACTGAGTTTCGAAAAGTTGACATTGACTCAATTTGTTGTGCTATTTTGTAGGTCATATGTTTGAATCCACCCAAAAGTTTTTTCACCACCATGATGTTCATCATATACATATGAATTTGTATTAAAAAAGTAGCATGGATACAGTGAAATGCGAAATCCACGTTAAAATTGGAGATCGCTATGTGACACACACTCTAATTCAAATAACTAATTATGTGACACACACTCTAATCCATGTTAGCATGGATACCAGTTTGATTTTTTTCAAATAACTCCTCATTAATTAATTTATAGTACTCCCTCTATTCACTTTTATAAGACCTTGAAGACATTTCAGACAATGTGCAAAACAGTTCATTTTAAGTTGTCTGAAACGACTTAAAAAAGTGAACGGAGGGAGTATCTCGTTTCAAATGACTAATAATTGCAAGGAAAACACGAGCACGATAATACATACAGATTCGTTTGCAAATGAAAGAAGATTCGTTTGCATTCTCAAATGTAGGCGCACCAGGCAGACCAGGGTCGTTGCCGGTGTCAAAACCGGCGGATCTCGGGTAGGGGGTCCCGAACTGTGCGTCTAGACGGATGGTAACAAGAGACAAGGGACACGATGTATTTACCCAGGTTCGGGCCCTCTCTATGGAGGTAAAACCCTACTCCTGCTTGATTAATATTGATGATATGGGTAGTACAAGAGTGGATCTACCACGAGATCAAGGAGGCTAAACCCTAGAAGCTAGCCGATGGTATGATTGTTGTAATGGTTGTTCGTCCTACGGACTAAAACCCTCCGGTTTATATAGACATCGAAGAGGGCTAGGGTTACACAGAGTCGGTTACAATGGTAGGAGATCCACATATCCGTATTGCCAAGCTTGCCATCCACGCCAAGGAAAGTCCCATCCGGACACGGGACAAAGTCTTCAATCTTGTATCTTCATAGTCTTGGAGTCCGGCCGATAATGATAGTCCGGCTATCCGGACACCCCCTAGTCCGGGACTCCCTCAGTAGCCCCCGAACCAGGCTTCAATGATGACGAGTCCAGCGCGTATATTGTCTTCGGCGTTGCAAGGCGGGTTCTCCTCCAAATTCCATGTGCTTGCCGAATAGTGTCCGGCTTCCTTACAAATGTTGCGCTCCTTGGCTTCGACGCCCAATAATGACCCTCTTCCACGTGTCGCACGAATGCAAAAGGTCAGGGTATTTTTATATTTTACCCCCTAGCTGCGCAAATAATCTGCCTATAAGAGAGGCAAGAATCCAGATCCAAATCACACCATCTTCCTTCCGCGAGTACTCATCGGAGCGCTTCTGACCAAAAATCCATTCCATCATGGACCGTCGACGCGGCTCCTCCTCTCGCGCTCCTAGCCCTCAGCCAGGATATTGGAGGATATGTTCAGTCCCGCACAACGAGCTGGTGACGCTCCAAGCAGAGGGATATCTTCCTCCGGCCTTTATGGTTCCGGTTCGAGCCGGGCTGGCCACCTACAAAGGTGGAAAGCAAGCAGAGGCCACCCCTAGTCCCTCCAAAGGAGAGTGGGTGTGCTTCATCCCTTATCTAATAAGGGGGCTCAGATTTCCCATACATCCGTTTCTCCGGGAGCTTCTGGAGTTCTACGGACTCCGGCTTCATCACCTCACTCCGGCCTCTATTCTGCACATCGCGCCCCATTTTGCGCTGTGGAAGAGACTATTTTGCCTCATACCCCGTTCTCACGAGGGGTCAATATATCAAGTGGGCGGAGCCGAAATATGGCGCATCGCCGGGTCCGGGTATCTATCCAGAACCCCAAAGAAGGCGTCCGAAGACTGGCCCTCGGAATGGTTTTATGTGGAAGATGCTCCACTGCCGGACCCAATTCGGATCGGCCTCCCGGAGTTCAGCAAGGCTCCTCTAAAGAAATGCCTAAGTTGGCGCCCGCGGATCCCTCAACAGGAGGAAGACAGGAGCGTCCATTATTTGATGGGCCGGATAACGTTGCTGGCCCATTCTGGATTGACCATGATTGGAGTCATGGCCACGTGCATTATGCGAGGGGTGCAGCCGCTCCAATATAGGGGCCACCCTATGTGGGATTCCAACGGGGAGAATGACGCCACCCGTCATGGCCGCGAGGGGCCAGGATCGGCTGCAGATCTGGTGAAGATCCTGTCCGGCCTGCACAAGGGGGAGAAGGAGGACTTCCTCCAGATGAGCCCTTTGAATGGGTTCTCCATGAATAACCCTCAGAGCTGGGTAAGCGGACGTTTAATCATCCGACCCGTGCTTTCAATGTTAAGTGCCTTACTTTATGATTTTGACGCAGGAACTGCGTCGGGATGTGGAGGGCATACACAGTCCGGCTCCACAACCCGAGGACCCGGGAAGATCCCTTGACCCGGCCTCCGAAGAGGATCCGGACATAAAGGTGGAGTTAATTGACGGGGTGTTCCACCAACTCAGCATGGACAATGCTCTAGTCGCCATTACGGTTGACTACCCCGGCTTATCTCCGGCTTCCCAGGTAATTATGACCGGAGTCCTGGCACCATTACTTCGTCCTTGCGTATTTCTGACTACCGCATACAACAGTGTCTTGCAGGAGGTGCCTTCACGGCGGGAAGCCGAACCCGCGGCGGCTGACCAACAATGGTCAGTCCGGCCCAACAGGCGCAAGAGGGGTGCAGTGCGAATCGAAACGTCACCGCAACGGTATGGCTCGTGACCGTTGTTTAGGACAAAGATTCCTAGGAGGTGTATTAATGCTCGTGACTTTTCCAGGAGAAAGAGCGCTCGCCGGACTGTGCCTGGAGAGGCTGCCAACCAAGCCTCCGCCAGCCAGGCTCCAACACCTGGTCCAGAGGGGGAGGCGAGTGCAAGGCGCGAGCCGGATACTCCTCCAACGGAGGATGCCGACTGGCTATCCGCCACCAGGTCTGAGGTGGAGAGCGCCATGAATCATAGGCGTCGCCGGACAGTTCTTCGTGACGCGTGTTTCTCCCCGAAGGCGTTGAATGCCTTTAACGCGGGAGACGCGCACCTCCGTGCCGCTCAAGATGGTTTAGCCAGAGCCACGGAGCAGTATGTAAAAGACATACATGTAAATGATTTTAATAGTTGTATATGCCAGTAGCCCCCGAGACTTAAAGTAGTTAAAATAACTGATTTAAGGATCATTTGATATGCAGGATCTCACGGAGAAGAATGCCCAATTGTCTCAGGAGCTACAAGGGTGCAAGGCTGTCGGTGTACTAAAGTAGGGGTACCTTAGTAACCCGAACTTGTGCACGGGCGGTTGAAGCACCCCGCGGCAAGGCTTGCCGGACGCCCGCCAAGATCCCCCGCCATTCACATTTACTGCCATTCAAGAACAAAGTGTCAACCAAGTAGACAAAGCCCCGGCAAGAGGAGCTTGCCGGGAAGGACAAGGCCCCGGCAAGAGGAGCTTGCCGGGAAGGCCAACCAAGGCACCTCAGAAGACTTGCCGCGACGCCCCGCGCGTCCCGGCAAGGCCCAGCGAGCGGCCAACTTGCTGGTGCGACAAGATGAGGGCCGCGGCAAGGCGCTTGCCACGGCAAGGCTTCCACTCTGCACCCGAGCTCCAGCGCATCCAACGATGTGTCACCCCAGGACTATCCCAGGAGCATGTGGCGAGGCGCTGTGCAGCCATGTGGTGCGAGGTGGCAAACGAAGCTGACAAGGAGGCCATCGTGGCGATCAGTGGCGTCCCTAACGGTCGTTTCCCTGCACTGTTGGGGCGACCGGACGGGCATTAAATGCCCTTGTCCCCCTGCCGTCAGAGTTAGGTAGGGGGCACTGTTGGTAGTAGTTGTACCAACCTGCGTTTTTACTCTTTTACCCCCTCTTTCTACGTTGCCACCTGTCGGTGACCCCCTTAGACTATAAAAGGGAGGCCCATGCGCACGTAGAAGGGGTTCGGTTCATTCGACGCATCCAACACTACTACACGCTCACGCTCTCGAGAAAGAACAAATAAAAACACAAAGCAGCAGTAGGAGTTTTATCTCTCCGGAGAGCTCCGAAGCTGGGTAAAAACCCCCCGCGTGCCGTCGCCTCGATCTGCTCTGCGTGCGCCCTCCGCTCCCTTGCCAGACTAGAAGGGGCCCCCTTCCCCATAGGTGCTCGTGCTCCCAGTCCGCCACGACATCTTTGGCGCGCCAGGTAGGGGGCGTCGAGGTCGTGAGCATCTGATCCGACGTCTGCGCGCACTACATCAGCATCTTCATCAACATGCCACCGAAGAAGAAGACTTCGGAGGTGGCCGCCCCGTCTGCGACTGTCCTACCACCACCGGAACAAACGGGCGGTGGGGTGGACGCTGGCGGGGGAGCGGGCGCCAGCGGGGGGACTCACATCGTCACCCGCTCCAAGGACAAGGCCCCGCAAGGTTCAGCGTCTGCACATCCACCGCACCGCTCCCAGGAGGTGCAAGATCGACAACGCCACGGTGCTCCTGGCGCCGTGCTCGCGTTGGAACAAGGCCAAGCTGGTGGGTCGCGGGACGTTCAAGGCTAGCATGCACGCCAGCACGCTGGCACGAGCGCCGTACGGTCGCCTGGGCGGGATGTTGCTCCTTCTAACACCGTTAGAAGTTTGAGCATGTCCCGCACCTCGCGTCGCTCACCACCGCCACCCAAGACTCCCGAGGAAGCGCTGGCCCGAGCCCAGCTGCTTGTAGATTACCCTCCAGCGCCGGACAAGATCGACGACTGGAGGGCCGCCATATATAGCCTCATCGGCTTCGCCAACGGCGACAAGCCCCGGCGAACGAGCACGTCGAAGCCGCAGCAAGACACTCAGGCACAAGCCGACGCCGACAAGACCGCTGGGGGTGCCACTACTGTGCACTCCCCGCCCCGAAGGCCAAGGTCGCCGACTCGCCGGGCCAACCTCGACGCCGACTCCACCGTGTCGTCGGACCTGCGAGCCCGCCGTGATCAATGCCACGTTCTCCAAGAACGACGCAACGAAGACGCTCGCACTCGCATCGAGCGTCGAAGAGAAGCGCAGCGTCAATCTGACCAGCGCGCTGGGCCCGCTGTCGATATGCATGCGCCAGGGGAACCAGGCGACTTGCCGTACGCGGTAGGTTGCCCTGCGTTCACCCGTGAGCTGCGGCAAGTCCAGTGGCCCAATACCAAGAACTTCAAGCCAGACGTGCCCGAGAAGTACGATGGCAGGATACATCCGTCGGAGTTTCTCAGCGTCTACACCATCGCAGTGCAGGCTGCCGGGGGGCGAGACGAGAAGATCCTCGCCAACTACTTCCCGCTGGTGCTCAAGCCCAACGTCAGATCTTGGCTCATGCACTTGCCGGACAACTCCATTTCTTCGTGGGCGGACCTGTGCCATCAGTTTGTCGGCGCCTTCACAGGCGGCCACAAGCCTCATGGCCAGGAGAGCGACCTTCACTTGCTCGCCCAGAAGGAAGGAGAACCCCTGCGCAAGTACATACAGAGATTCAGCCAGGTGCAGCGCAACATCCCAGACGTCCACCCTACCGCGGTTATCAGCGCGTCCTATCAGAACATGCGTAACCGCAGAATGAGGGAGGAGATGGCGATGTGCAAGATTAGAGATGTCAGCGAGCTCTACGCTCTGGCCGACAAATGTGCACGGGCTAAAGAGGGGAGGAGACTCCCCGGAGAGAACGCAGGAGTAGAAGGATCTGACAGTGAGGAGGATGCCCCTCCGGCAAAGAAGAACCGGAGGCTGAACAACAGAAAGAGAAAGGCCAAGGATGTGCTAGTTGTCGAGCAGTCCGGCGGCGGAGGCGGCTCCGACAAGGCCAAAGCTGGTGACTCCGGCGAGGCTGTGGTAGCCGCCGACAAGCAGGACGGCTCCGGCAAGCAGTATTGCAAGATCCACCGCACCAAGGGCCATGACCTCCAAGCCTGCAAGAAAGTTGAGCAGATGGCGGAGCTACAGAAAGCTGAATATGAGCGCCGCGACAAGGAGAAGGCCCGGGAAGGTGGCGGAGGATCCGGCAAGAAGTTTCCCGCCCGGGGAGGGCGCCGCGGCAAGGCCAAGCCGCGGCAAGGAGACAGGCCTCCCCGTGGCCGCGACAAGGATGAGGACGAAGATGAAGATGATGAAATGGAGGAAGATGAGACCGACGACCAAGAGTTTCAGAAGGCAACGGAGGTGTTGTGCATCGACGGCGGTGCTTCTCTGCACACCTCGCACCGCCAACTCAAACAATGGGCGCGAGAGGTGAGCGCAGCAGAACCGTCCGTTGAATCGCGCAAGCCTCTGAAGTGGTCCAGCACGCCCATCGTCTTTGATGTTGAGGATCACCCTGATCGCATCAATGCGGTCGGGTGCTTGCCGAAGTTGGTTTCGCCAACCATCCGCAACCTCAAGGTCACGAAGATGTTGGTTGACGGCGGGGCCGGCCTGAATCTGATCTCTTTAGCGGTGCTCAAGAAGCTCCAGATCCCCGACAGCGAGCTCGAAGAGATTGGTACCTTTCAAGGAATAAATCCGGGAAGGAGCAAGCCGAAGGGGAAGATCACATTGCCAGTGACGTTTGGCAGCGAGCTAAATTTCAGGACAGAGAGAGTCACGTTTGACGTTGCTGATTTCCCATTGCGCTACAATGGGATACTTGGTCGTCCAGCGCTCGCCAAGTTCATGGCAGCCTCTCACTACGCCTACAATGTGCTCAAGATGCCTGGTCCGATAAGTGTCATTTCTGTCCATGGCGACAAGAAGGATGCACTTATCTGTACCGACAAGATCTACCGGGAAGCAGCAGCCGTAGCAGAGCGCAAACCACTTGCCGCTGAAGCTCCCCGGGAGAAGAAGAAGGCCAAGTCCGGCAAGAGTAGCTCTGATGCCTACTCCGGCAAGCGCACCTCTTCGGAGTGCTGTGCTACCGTCGAGGATGCACCATCAAGCTCCACCGGCAAGTGCAAGAAGACAAAGACAGCTTCACCAGAGACTAAGAAAGTGGCCGCCAAGGAGGACGGCACTGGTGGTACCTTCACCATCAGTGCCACGCTTGATCCTAAATAGGAAAGCGCGCTCGTTGCTTTCCTGCGGGCGAATGTCGATGTGTTTGCATGGCAACCGTCTGACATCCCTGGTGTTCCCGGGAAAGTAATTGAGCACCACCTTGCCGTCTGTCCCCATGCGCGGCCCGTCAAGCAGAGAGTCAGAAAACAAGCAGTGGAGAGACAAGAGTTCATTGCAGAAGAGATCAAGAAGTTGGAAGCAGCAGGCCTGGTCCGAGGAGTGCTCCATCCGACGTGGTTAGCCAATCCAGTAGTCGTGCGCAAGGCAAACGGGAAGTGGAGGCTTTGTATTGACTTCACTGATGTTAATAAAGCTTGTCCCAAGGATCCATTTCCCTTGCCGCGCATTGACCAGATTGTCGACTCCACGGCAGGATGTGATCTGCTTTCATTCCTTGATGCATACTCAGGATATCATCAGATCTTCATGGCAGAAGAGGATGAAGAGAAAACCGCATTCATTACTCCATGTGGCACGTACTGCTTCGTACGGATGCCTTTCGGACTAAAGAATGCTGGTTCAACATTTGCAAGAGTAGTCAGTCATGCTTTTGAGCCACAGCTGCACAGAAATGTAGAAGCTTACATGGATGACATAGTGGTCAAGAGCAAGGACAAAGAGACTCTGATCCAAGATTTGGATGAGACTTTTGCAAATCTGCGCAAGGTCAATCTCAAGTTGAACCCCGAGAAGTGTGTGTTTGGAGTTCCTTCCGGCAAGCTTCTCGGGTTCTTTGTGTCCCAGAGGTGGATTGAAGCCAATCCCGACAAGATCAAGGCCATTGAGCAAATTGAAGCACCAAAGCGCGTCAAGGATGTGCGAAGGCTTGCCGGCTGCGTTGCTGCTCTCAGTAGGTTCATTTCCAAGTCTGCTGAACGCGCCCTGCCATTTTTCAAAATCTTGAAGAAGGCGGGTCCCATGAAATGGACTCCGGAAGCGGAGGCTGCGCTGCAAGACTTGAACAAATATTTGTCCTCCACTCCAACACTTGTCACACCTAAGCCACAAGAGAAGTTGCTGCTATACCTGGCGGCAACCAATCAAGTGGTTAGTGCTGCGTTAGTGGCGGAGAGGGAGGTAGATGATGAGCCAGCGGCCGCGGCAAGCGAGTCCAGCGACAAGCAGGGGGCTTCTCCGACAAGCTCTGGCCCGACAAGCCCTGATCCGACAAGTCCTGGCTCTGCCAAGGATGGATCTGTACAGTTGCCAAAGGAGAGGCAGAAGAAGATGGTGCAGCGCCCAGTCTACTTTGTCAGTTCCCTTTTGCAGGGGGCTAGATCAAGGTACTCTGGTGTGCAGAAGCTGCTTTTCGGCCTTCTCATGGCCTCGAGGAAGCTGCGCCATTACTTTCAAGCACATGAGATCATAGTTGTCACTCGCTTTCCGTTGAAGAGGATATTGCAGAATCCAGAAGCAACAGGCAGGATTGTTGAGTGAGCACTGGAATTGTCAAGTTTTGGCCTCAAGTTTGAGAGTACTTCGACTATTCAGAGCCGAGCATTGGCAGAATTTATAGCGGAATGGACGCCAACGCCAGATGAAGAAATTCCGGAAAGGAGCATCCCCGTCGAGGAGGCGAGCAAAGAATGGATCATGTACTTTGATGGTGCCTTCTCGCTGCAAGGCGCCGGTGCGGGCGTACTACTTGTCGCACCCACCGGAGAGCACCTCAAGTACGTGGTCCAAATGCACTTTCCCAAGGAACAAGCAACAAACAATACTGCAGAGTATGAAGGCTTGCTTGCCGGACTCACAATAGCAGCAGAACTTGGGATGAAGAAGCTCATTGTCAGGGGTGACTCATAGCTTGTCGTCCGCCAAGTTAACAAAGATTACCAGAGTCCGTTGATGGAAGCATACATTGATGAAGTGAGGAAGCTAGAGGAGCATTTTGACGGCCTGCAAATGGAACATGTTCCAAGAGCTCAGAATGACATTGCAGATGGACTGTCAAAGTGCGCCGCACTCAAGTTGCCTGTGGAACCAGGGATTTTTGTGCTCAAGCTGACTCGACCATCTGTAACACCATCAACTGGATAGAGCAAGAAGAGAAAGTTGCCTGCCGGCGACCACTTTCCGGCAGAGCTTCCCGGAGCCGCCGCTAAGAAGGTCCCCAGGATCGACACAGAGAACGCTGGCATATGTGGTCACCACATTAGCGCAAGAGCACTTGCCGGCAAAGCTTTCCGGCAAGGCTTCTTCTGGCCGACAGCCCTCCAGGATGCAACTGCACAAGTAACCAAGTGTGAAGCGTGCCAGTTCCATTCCAAACAGATTCATCAACCAGCTCAAGCTCTCCAAACAATCCCTTTATCCTGGCCATTTTCGGTCTGGGGGCTCGACATCCTCGGCCCCTTTCCCCGAGCTGTCGGGGGCTTTGAGTACTTGTACGTTGCAATCGACAAGTTCACAAAGTGGCCTGAAGTGGAACCAGTGAGGAAGGTGACATCACAGTCAGCAGTCAAGTTCTTCAGGTCAATTGTTTGCCGTTTCGGGGTCCCTAACAGGATCATCACCGACAACGGCACGCAATTCACGAGCCGCACCTTCATGCAATACGTCCAAGATCTTGGCACTAGGATCTGCTTCGCTTCTGTTGCTCACCCGAGAAGCAACGGTTAAGCGGAGAGGGCAAACGCTGAAGTGTTGCGCGGGCTCAAGACCAGAACTTTCGACAGGCTGCACAAGTGCGGAAGAAATTGGATTGAGCAGCTGCCGGTGGTTCTTTGGTCGATCAGGACGACGCCAAATCGAGCCACTGGCCAGACACCCTTTGCTCTTGTCTACGGAGCAGCGGCAGTTCTCCCCACGGAACTCGTATACGGATCGCCTCGAGTGCTCGCTTATGATGAGCTTGAGCAAGAGCAGCTGCGACAAGATGACGCGCTACTCCTCGAGGAGGATCGTCTTCGGGCTGCTGTGCGAGCTGCTCACTATCAGCAAGCTTTGCGCCGCTATCATAGCCGCAAAGTTAATGCCAGAAGCTTCGAGGAAGGCGACCTTGTCCTTCGGCGTGTTCAATCCGCCAAGAATTCCAACAAGTTGACGCCGAAGTGGGAAGGCCCTTATCGGGTGAAACGAGTCACTAGGCCCGGCGCTGTCCGCCTTGAGACCGAAGATGGCATTCCGGTGAGCAACTCCTGGAACATAGAGCATCTTCGTAAGTTTTACCCATAAGGCGCGGTTGCCGGACCCTGTTCCGGCAACCACCTTTTGTACAAGCCTTGCCGCTGTTGCATGTAACCCTTTGTACAAAGCCGGGCGCAGACCCCGTGCATAAATAAAGCTCAAGCGTGCCTCGCACATCTTGTCACATTTCATGCATTCTTTCTTTGTTTTGCATGTTTTATCTGACACTTTGTGCAGCACATACCCCCGGTAAGCAATAACGAGACATAGGGCCCTATACCATTATTTTCTCTTCTTTCTTTTGAAGAAGGTTTCTTCGCCCGCAAGTTCACGGGGGGGGGGGGGGGGGAGGAGAGGATAAGGGTATGGACCGGGCGTCGTTCAAAGGAGTTTTGCCCTGCTGGAGCACGCGCGATAGAAAAGCTAAGTTGCCAAAGTTTGAGCACAACCAGCTTTAAATTTTTATGTTATATTCCTTGAACGACCGTGCCTTGTATGGAAAACCTGTGCGCGGAGGAACCGGTTCGTGGCTAATTTGCGCCCTTACCTTGTTTCGAGTCCGCTCAACAAGGGAAGCGAGCTGCAACTAGTCCCGACAAGGTTTCTTGCCGGAGGCAGCACCGCCAGCGGGCTGCTGATGTTCCGCACTCAGCAAGTGTGCTTGCGTGGCAAGTTCCCTAGAAGCGTAGGGTAAAAACATACAAGAGATGGAATCAAGTAAAGGAAGTAACATAACAGATAGTGCCCAGAATAGAGTTATATTACAAAAATAGCTTGTTGCGGCACTGACTAAATTGTTCTCATGACTTAGATAAACAACGACAAGAAAAGGGGAAGAAGGACGGCCTAATCCACGCGCTCGCCATCCACCCTCCTGACTTCGTTCACCTTGTCCACGATGGGTGCGACGACGGCCCTGAGCTCCTCAAGATCAGCGTCCTCCGGCAGCTTCTTGGTGAGGCGGGAGAGGTCGAGGCCTGGGTTGCGGAAGAGGACCTTAACCAGCACCTTCTCCAAGACCTTGGTGCAAATTGCGCGCGACTCATCCGCCAGCTTCTTATGGATCCTCTCCCGGAGTTGCTGGAGGGTCGTCGCCACGCCCTTGAAGAAGAGAGTGAGCTTGGCGCTGGGCTGGAGGTTCTCGTTGGTGGAGTACCCGAAGCCCGCCAAGTCCAGCTCCGCCAACTCCTCGTCGATGACTGCAGCGATGTTGACGAGGCCCTCCGTCTAGAGCTCCACCGTGGCCTGGAAAGTGTTCTGAGTCTCGGCGGCCCTCGTCAGCAGCTCTTCGTTGCCCTTGAGATCTTTCCTCAAGTCATCTTCTCGCTTCTTGGCGGCGTCCAGCGTCCCCGCCAAGGTGGCCAGTTTCAGCTCCAGATCAGCGCTCGAGTCCTTGGCGGTGTTCAGTTCCTTGATCTTCTCGGCGAGCTGAACTTGCAGATCGCCATGGGCGCGTGCATCCTTCTCGCGTTCGCGCTGGAGTGCGGCAAGCTCTTCGTTCTTCTTTGTCATGTCCGCCTCCAGCTGCGTCACCTTCACCTCTAGCTCCTCCTTGGCGGCCTCGGCAGCCGCGGCAGCATCCTTCGCCTCCTTGAGCGCCCCGCCAAGCGATTGCTCCCGGACGGCGAGCTCCTCCTCGTGGCTGTCCAAATTCACCTTCTTCTGTATCAGCTCACCATCCCGCTTGGACAGCTCCTCGGCAGCGAGCCTCTGCTGCTCTTCGGCTTCAGCCTTTTCCAGGATGAACGCCTTCTTCGCCTCGTCGAGCTGCGCCCTCTCCTCAGCAATGGACCGGAGGGCCTCCTGGTTGCGGTTCCGGAGCTCCTCCGCGTGTTTCTCTATGTCAACTCCCGCCTGCACGACAAGCGCTTCCCGGGACTCGAGCTTCGCTTGCCGGGCGCGGTAGAGTGACACCAACTTCTGGAGCAACTCCTCCTCCTCGGACTCACCGCTGCTGCTGCTCGGTTTGTCAACCACTGCCAGCCCAGCGGAGGCGAGTACTTCCCCGTCAAACTCCTCTCCCTCCACCGGCGCCATGGAGCTCGATGCCCAGGGAAGCTTGATGTACACGCCCTCGCCGGCCTTCAAGTATGCGCCTGGCTGGGGCTCCTCGGAGCCCGGCGCCGCATCAGCGGCGGAGGGGTCGGCGGACGGTGCAGCGCCTTGCGCTCCTGCGTCCTTCGGGTCGTCAGTACGATCGTCGGACCCCTCGCCGGCTCCTGCGCCAGCAGCCTTGGCGGCTTCCTCGTCGGCGGGCTCGTCAGCGCCGGCCTCTTCCTCGCCAGCGGCGGCATCTTCGGTGTTGCCGCATGAGCCCTCCTCGCCGGTGGCCTCGGTCTCCATCGCGTCGGCAAGAGGGGGATCTGAGGATGGGAAGAGGAAAGAAAAGTCAAGCAAATATCCAAAAAAGAAGATCAGAAGAAGAGCTCAAGGGAAGATTTCCGACAAGGGAGGTTACCTGTGCTGAGTTCGGTGACCATGGGCTCCTCCACCAAGGGCTCGTCGTTTCCGTCCTTCGCCGGAGACCCCTCCCTTGCCGGGGAGCGCCCCCTTGTCGGGGAATCACCCCTTGGAGGCGTAGTCGAAGCAGACAGAACCTCCGGGTCAGTTTCAGATTGCCCCTGATGGACCTGCTCTGCTCCTACACGAATGGATCAACAATTGAGATAACAGCAAAAAAAGAAGCACCCATGCGCACCCCACAACAGGAAGTGAACCAAATACTTACGCTGGGGGCTGTGCTGGGGGCTGCTGCGAGGGGAAGGAACCGGGTCCGTCAAGGTAGTCTCGGACGTATCCTCTGCCTCCACAGCAGGATCGTCCTCGACGACAACCGCAGGGACTTTGGCCCTCTTCGCCGCTCTCTCGGCCAGAGTCCTGGGATGGAACAAGGATTCAGAGGGAAGCAAATCAGATATAAGATAAGCAACAACAAAGATCAAAGAAAGACGAGTACAGTAAGAAGAAAGCCTTACTCCTCCTCATCCTCCTCCTCTTCATCGTCATTGGAGCTCAGCGCGGAGAGATCGAACTCCGGTACCCTCTCTGCACGGTGTGGCGGAGGAGTAGGCTCCCGTCGGCGTTTGCCGAGGGCTGCGGCAGGATCAGGCATGGCGGCCCGGGAGGACCCCGCCTCGGTTGCCGGCACAGCCTGGGACCCTCCCGCGGCAACGGTACTTGCCGCGGTGGAGCGTGTCCCACGGCGCCGCGGCTGCTGGTCGGCCTGCTCCTCTGCCATATCTCCAACTCGACGGAGGCGCCTTCTTGGCTGGAATTGGGGCTGTGTTGGGGGCTCCGCCTGCGGCAAGCTGCTCGAGGACGCCTGGCCACTCTCGCCCCCGGCGGGCTTGCTCGTTCCGGCCTCGGGCTCCCCCTCGCCATCGACCTCCCCGGCAAGATCTTCCCGGTCGGCGAGGCTTGCCGCCTCAGCTGCATCCGCCTCCGCCAGCGTGAAGCCAAACTCGCCCGCGGCAGCGGCTGCCACCGCCTCTTCGGCCCTGCTGGCAATGTACGCCATCTCGTTGTCAGTGGTGGCGCGGGTGAGGAGCTTCTGCTCGTCGGAGTTTACTGCCACCTCCGCCAAGTTATCGAAGAATTGCTGCACGACCTCGGCGGCGGGCTCTATCCAAGTCGCACTTATCCCGTGCGAGTCGCACTCTGGCATCATTGCGCAGATGCGATCGCGCTGGGAGTTGTTGCACAAGGGGACGACGCCCTGCGGCAACTTGAACCACTCTGGATGGTTGGCGTCATGCTTGAACATCTCCCTCAGCATCGCGTCAAGCTCCAGAACCATGAAGTTGAAGTTGAGGCCTGGACGCAGCCTCATGATATCCGCCGGGCCGCCAAATAGCCAGGCGGGCCTCCCCCTCTTTTGCAGAGGGGCAATGCGACGGCGAAGGAAATCCGCGCCAACTGCCCCTGCTGTGAGTCCGGCATGCCTGAGCCGGAGGATTCGGGTGGTGGCGATCTTCAGCTTGGCGTCGTCTGGCGACAGAGCGCTCCAGTCCCTACCACGCACCACCCGGGTCTGGCGCAGTTTGGTGAATGGCGGTGAATTGGCATCACAGATCTAGCACCACTCCGCCCTCCACTCGTCCCACTTGCTGCGGAGCTCGCCCGTCAAGTACACCTCCTTCATGCCAATCCGGGAGGTCCAGGCGATTCCGCCAGCCAGTGGCTCCCCTTTCTCGGCCCGAGGGGAGAAATAATGATGAAAAAGAGCAACATTGGGGAGGATGCCAACAAAGTTCTTGCAGAGGTGTGCGAAAACCGCCATTGTCAGAACGACATTGGGGGTGAAATCAAGAAGATGAAACCCGTAGGTGTTCATGATGTCGCAAAGAAAATCGGAAAAAGGTGGGCAGAGCCCGCAATAGAAGAACACAGGGAAGAAGTAGTACCCTCTGGGGCACTTCTTTGATTTGGAAGCCTCAGCGGAAAGCGCCAGCGTGCGCGGATGCGCCCGCGTCTCCGTCGACCAGAAGAGGTAGAACTCCGCCCGCAGCGCCTCCGGGGTGAGCTCAGGGAGGAAAAGCACTCGGTTCTTGCGCAGCGCCTCGAGCTCCAGCGCCTCGGCCGACTTCACAGCCTTCGCAGCCTTCGCAGCCTTCCCGGTCTTCGGGGCCATGGCGGAAGCGGTGGGGGAAGGCGAGGGCGACGGCGGCGACGGCGGCGATGGGCGGTGGGGCGCTGCTCTCTTTTGGCTTGGGAAGCGGAGGGGAGTGGCGGGGCTTCCGGAGGAAGGAACTGCAAGTGGCGAAGGTGGGGGAGCGGCCCTGTTTCCTTTGCTTATAAACGGGGGATGCAAACATTACACATTTCCCGGAATTAATTATTGACCACGTTCTCTCCCACGACGCCGCGATTGACGCGTGCCGTTGCGGGAGGGCGCGGTGGACACAGAGTGGATTCGGTTTGGACCCAGGCCACGCGTGCCCATGCACTGTTTTGGGCCTGGCCCAACAGCGCTTGGCACCGTGTATGGCCCAGGCCCTGGGGCTCCTGTCGGTGTACTAAAGTAGGGGTACCTTAGTACCCCGAACTTGTGCACGGGTGGTTGCAGCACCCCGCGGCAAGGCTTGCCGGACGCCCGCCAAGATCCCCCGCCATTCACATTTACTGCCATTCAAGAACAAAGTGTCAACCAAGTAGACAAAGCCCCGGCAAGAGGAGCTTGCCGGGAAGGACAAGGCCCCGGCAAGAGGAGCTTGCCGGGAAGGACAAGGCCCTGGCAAGAGGAGCTTGCCGGGAAGGCCAACCAAGGCACCTCAGAAGACTTGCCGCGACGCCCCGCGCGTCCCGGCAAGACCCGGCGAGCGGCCAACTTGCGGGTGCGACAAGATGAGGGCCGCGGTAAGGTGCTTGCCATGGCAAGGCTGCCACTCTGCACCCGAGCTCCAGCGCATCCAACGACGTGTCACCCCAGGACTATCCCAGGAGCACGTGGCGAGGCGCTGTGCAGCCATGCGGTGCGAGGTGGCAAACGAAGCTGACAAGGAGGCCATCGTGGCGATCGGTGGCGCCCCTAACGGTCGTTTCCCTGCACTGTTGGGCCGACCGGACGGGCATTAAATGCCCTTGTCCCCTGCCGTCAGAGTTAGGTAGGGGGCACTATTGGTAGTAGTTGTACCAACCTACGTTTTTACTCTTTTACCCCCTCTTTCTACGTTGCCACCTGTCGGTGACCCCCTTAGACTATAAAAGGGAGGCCCATGCGCACGTAGAAGGGGTTCGGTTCATTCGACGCATCCAACACTACTACACGCTCACGCTCTCGAGCAAGAACAAATAAAAACACAAAGCAGCAGTAGGAGTTTTATCTCTCCGGAGAGCTCTGAAGCTGGGTAAAAACCCCCCGCGTGCCGTCGCCTCGATCTGCTTTGCGTGCGCCCTCCGCTCCCTTGCCGGACTAGAAGGGGCCCCCTGCCCCATAGGTGCTCGTGCTCCCAGTCCGCCACGACAAAGGCCCAACTTGAGGCCGCACTAGCCGCCGCAGGAGGAGACACCGAGACCTCCTCCGGTAACACATATTTCAAAAAGATAACCAGTGTGCGGCGTGCGTATAAGTCTGACAATAATGTTGCAGATGTTGCCGGACTCGATCCGGACAAGCAACAGCTACTGCGCCGGCTAAAGGCCGGCGAGAGGGTGCTTATGAAGGTGTAGCAGGAGAGGAACAAACTCCAAGATGCCCACACCCAGCTTGGAGAAGAGCTAAAAGGTGTTCGGGCCCAACTGTCTGGCTCCGTGAAGGAGAATCAGTGGCTTCGTCGCGGCATCTATAGTAAGTGCTTGAGCAAACTCTTTTGAAAAGAAGTGTTCGGCGAGGAAGTCAATTGACAGAAATATGTCTGTAGGTGTGCTCACAGGTCGCCCTGTGGAGGAAATGCCCGGTTCAACGGGTGACCACTTCCCGAGCTGGTGCAACTGCTCGAACGTGTTCGGAAGGCTATGAGTGGCGTCGTCCAGGCCTTATGGCCGTCCGTCTCCCTACCCGAGGGCCTTGGGGAGCTTGCGGAGAAGCTTCAGGGAGCACGGCAGCGCTTCCGTTTATGGAAGATATCGGCCTACCATCAAGGTGCCAGGGAGGCCTGGGCCATGGTGAAGACGCTGTACAAGAAGGCGGATCCAAACCACATGGCCGAGGTCGGACCTGTGGGGCCTGATGGGAAGGACATCCCTGTGAGCTTACTGTAAGGCCAAGTAGAGTTGGCCACTAAGTATTCCCAATGAGACTGTAAATTAGATAGCCTGTTAGACGTGATTGAGGAGGAGTACAGTCAGTCGATTTGACGATGTATTTAAAATGACATGTAAAATGCCTTCTAGCCGGATTGTAGATCGTTTGTCTTCGCTGACCTTTTCGCTTCAACCTCGGGACCGTAGAGTCCGGAGTGTGTCCGAATACCTTCTCGGTTATGAAAAAACCGGGGCATGCATGGAGACCAGGCGTAGGGGTCATTAGTGCTTTATCAGACAAGTGCCCAACTAGTTATGTTATATTACATGGTTAGTAAGAAACATCTTCCAGGGAGAATAGTTCTGTTAAGGGTTCCTTTCCCTGGGAGGCATGCCCTAAAGTGCATGTCCGTACTGTGAAAAGAGCAGGAAAACATCTGGGGGCAAATAAATAAATAGGTAAAAAATCATCTTTCAAGTCACCGACCGAATATTCCCTTAAGAACGCTAGCTTTCGGCTTCACCCAGTCTGAGGTACACATCCGGCTGACCCGGCAGTAACAATCGCAGAGGTACTCCCTTTACCTCCTAGCCGAACAATCGGGAATGTAGGGGTAAGCACAGGAGCCAGGCAACCCAGCTTGGCCAAAACTTAAGTCATATCGATACATATAATGGTGAATAAAAGGTACATGCGGAAGTTTGACACATGTGTTGGGCATAAAGCCCGTACAAGTAAGCTTCTGTTAAAGAAGCCCCCAGGTATAATGAGTGCGGGTAGCACATCAAGCGTGTGCGAACAATGCGCAAATCGGCCCTCAAGGGCTTTTATGAAAAAGGTGGGAGAAAAGAGAGAAACAAAAGACAGCTGAAGTGTAAAAATGTGGACGGAGGACGGAGACGAACTCTGAGTCTGGCGCTAGGCGTAGAATCTTCGGAGGCGGGCTGCGTTCCATGGGTTCGGCTCGAGTCGGTTGTCCGATGCGTTTCGCAGACGGTATGCTCCGCCGGTCAGAACTTGGTCGATGATGAAGGGACCTTCCCATTTGGGCTTGAGTTTTCCATTTTCTTGTCCGGCAGGCGTAGAACTAGTTCGCCAACATTGTAAGTCTTGGCTCGTACCTCTCTGCTTTGATATCTTCGAGCCTGCTGCTGATAGAATGCGAAACGAGCCTTGGCCACGTCGCCCTCCTCCTCCAATGCGTCCAAGCTGTCCTGCCGATCCAACTCGGCTTCTCTTTCTTCGTACATGCGCACTCGAGGTGAGTCATGAATTATGTCGCAGGGTAAAACTGCCTCTGCGCCGTATACCATAAAGAATGGTGTGAACCCGGTAGTACGGTTTGGCGTGGTCGCAGCCCCCAGAGTACGGAGTCGAGCTCCTCTACCCAATGCGTGTTAGATTCCGTAAGGGACCGCACTAATCTGGGTTTGATGCCGCTCATGATTAGACCATTTGCTCATTCAACTTGACCGTTGGTTTGAGGGTGATAGACTGAAGCGTAGTCGAGCTTGATGCCCATATTTTTGCACCAGATTTTAACCTCATCGGCCGTGAAGTTCGTGCCGTTATCGGTGATGATGCTGTGGGGGGCACCGTAACGGTGTACTACCCCAGATATGAAGTCTATCACAGGTCCGGATTCGGCCGTTTTAACTGGCTTGGCCTCTATCCATTTGGTGAATTTGTCCACCATGACCAATAGGTATTTTTGCTTGTGGGTCCCCCCTTGAAGGGTTCCAACCATGTCAAGCCCCCAGACCGCAAACGGCCAGGTGATGGGTATAGTTTTGAGGGCGGTGGGTGGCATGTGGCTTTGATTAGCGAAGAGCTGACAACCGACGCATCATTGGACTAAGTCCTGAGCATCTGCCCGGGCCGTCGGCCAATAAAATCCTGTACGGAAGGCCTTACCTACAAGGGCCCGGGCTGCAGCGTGGTGTCTGCCTAGTCCGGCGTGAATTTCAGCCAGAAGATTTCACCCTTCCTCTTTGGAGATACACCTTTGAAGGACTCCGGTTGCGCTTTTCTTATAAAGTTCCCCCTCATGGACCTTGTAGGCTTTAGATCGCCGAACTATGCAGTGGGCCTCATTTTGATCTTCGGGAATTTCCTACCTAATTAAGTAGGCTAGGAATGGTTCCGTCCACGGGGCAATGACTGCCATTATTTCGTGGGCGGAAGGTGTTATGTCATTGGCTGAGCCACCGGTTGTGCCAGAATGTTCGGTGTTGGGCGGTGCGGTTGGTTCCGGATTGTTGTTTCCAGACTCCTCTTCCCATACTACGGATGGCTTAAAGAGCCGCTCCAGGAAGATGTTTGGAGGGACGGCGTCGCGTTTTGCGCCGATGCGTGCCAACACGTCGGCCGCCTGGTTATTGTCCCGGGCTACATGGTGGAATTCGAGTCCTTCGAACCGAGCTGACATTTTTAAGACGGCGTTGCGGTAGGCTGCCATTTTCGGATCTTTGTCATCGAAGTCTCTGTTTACTTGTGATATTGCGAGGTTTGAATCCCCGCGTACCTCGAGGCGTTGAATGCCCATGGAGATTGCCATCCGGAGACCGTGCAGAAGGGCCTCGTATTCGGCTGCATTGTTGGAGTCTGTATACATTATTTGAAGTGCATATTGGAACGTGTCTCCAGTTGGGGACGTCAAAACGATGCCAGCCCCCAAGTCGGCCAACATTTTAGAGCCGTCAAAATGCATGATCCAATTGGAGTATGCGTCGTACTCTTTAGGGAGTTTGGCTTCAGTCCATTTAGCGACGAAGTCAGTCAAGACTTGCGACTTTATAGCTCGCCGTGGTTTGTAGGTTATGTCAAATGGTAAGAGCTCAATGGCCCATTTTGCAATCCTGCCCATCGCGTCGCGGTTGTTTATGATGTCGTTGAGGGGTACTTCGGAGGCCACTGTTATCGAGCACTCTTGAAAGTAGTGTCACAGCTTCCGGGATGCCATGAACACCGTGTATGCTATCTTTTGATAATGCAGGTACCGGGACTTGCAAGGAGTTAAGACAGTGGATACGTAGTACACTGGTTTTTGAAGAGGGAATTTATGCCCTTCTGTTTCTCGTTCGACGACGAGCACCGCGCTTACAACTTGATGTGTTGCCGCAATATATAACAACATTGGTTCGCCCAGGTTAGGCGCGGCTAGGACCGGATTTGTTGCCAATATGGCCTTTATTTCTTTGAGTCCGGCAGTGGCGGCATCCGTCCACTCGAAGTGTTCGGTGCACCTGAGGAGGCGATAGAGGGGTAATGCCTTCTCTCCCAAACGGGAGATGAAGCGGCTTAGAGCCGCCATGCATCCAGTCAATTTTTGTATTTGTTTGAGGTCTTTTGGAATATCCAGCTGTGACAGAGCTCAGATCTTGGCTGGGTTTGCTTTAATTCCTCTACCGGATACAATGAAGCCCAGGAGCTTTCCGGCTGGTACGCCGAAAACGCATTTTTCCGGGTTTAGCTTAATGTCATATGCTCGGAGGTTGTCGAATGTGAGCCTCAAGTCGTCTACTAGAGTTTTGACATGTTTGGTTTTGACGACCACGTCGTCTACGTATGCCTCTACTGTTTTGCCGATCTGGGTAGCCAGACATGTCTGAATCATGCGCTGATATGTTGCGCTGGCGTTTTTGAGTCTGAAGGGCATCGTGTTGAAGCAGAATGGTCCATATGGAGTAATGAATGCCGTTGCGGCTTGGTGCGCCTCCGCCATCTTGATTTGATGGTAGCCGGAGTATGCGTCGAGGAAGCACAATGAGTAGTGCCCTGCAGTAGCATCGATTATTTGATCGATACGGGGAAGGGGGAAATGATCCTTTGGGCAAGCCTTGTTGAGGTCTTTAAAATCGACACATAGGCGCCAGGATTTGTCCTTCTTTGGTACCATTACCAGGTTTGCTAGCCAGTCCGGATGTTTGATGTCTCTGATGAATCCGGCTTCCAATAGTTTGGCTAGCTCCTCTCCCATTGCCTGTCTTTTGGGTTCGGAAAATCGCCGAAGAGCCTGTTTGACTGGCTTGAATCCTTTTCGGATGTTTAGGCTGTGTTCTGCCAATCTGCGTGGGATTCCTGGCATATCTGAGGGGTGCCAGGCAAAGATGTCCCAATTCTCCCGAAGGAATTCTCGTAATGCGGCGTCTACATCAAGGTTTAACTGTGCCCCAATGGAGGCCGTCTTTGTTGGGTCCGTTGGATGGACCTGGAATTTGACTATTTCGTCCGCTGGTTTAAAAGAGGTGGACTTGGATCTCTTATCGAGTATCACATCATCCCTGTTCACCGTGGAGCGCAGCGCAGTGAGTTCCTCCGCCGCTAGGGCTTCGGATAGTGCCTCCCAGGCTAATGCGGCTGTCTTGTTTTCGGCACGGAGTGCTATGTCCGGATCACTGGCAAGGGTGATGGTTCCATTGGGCCCGGGCATTTTAAGCTTCATGTACCCGTAATGGGGTATGGCTGGGAAAATTGTGAATGCTTCTCGTCCTAATAATGTGTGATATCCGCTGCTGAACGGGGCCACTTGGAACGTGACCTCCTCGGACCTGTAATTGTCCGGCGAGCCGAACACCACATCAAGTGTGATTTTTCCTGTGCAGCGTGCTTCCCGGCTAGGGATTATTCCTCTAAAGGTTGTGCTGCTTCGCTCAATGCGACTCCAGTCTATTTCCATTTTTTAAGGGTTTCCTCATAGATGAGGTTTAATCCGCTGCCGCCATCCATGAGTACCTTGGTAAGACGAAAGTCGTCCACTATTGGACTGAGTACCAATGCGGCTGGTGCTCGGGCTGTTCGGAATTTAGGTTCGTCGCTGGCGTTGAAGGTGATGGCCGTGTCGCTCCATGGATTTGTTGTTGCTACTTGGTAGACTTTGGCAAAGCTGTGGATTGTTCTTTTACGCATATTATTTGATGCGAAAGTCTCGAAGACTGTTAATACCGTACTGGTACTGTTGGGGTGGATCTCCGGGGCTAGAAGCTCTTCGCCACTTTTGGCCACCTGCCGCAATATCCAACATGCTCGAAGGCTATGAGTTGGAGTGGCGCCCTCTGTCCTATGAATTTTACAGGTTCTGCTGAGCCATCCCTCCAGTACGGTTCCATGCCCTTTATGGGGTTTTTTGTTTTTGGTTCTTGTCCTGGGTGCCTGAGCATGGTGCACCCTTTTGTTTCGGACTAGGGTTGTGTTCGGAGCCGGATTGTCCCAAAACTTAGTTTCGGTTTTCCGGACACTCTCTATCGCACAGTATTTTCGTACTATGGATGCCAGGTCAGCGAAGCGTGTAATTTCGCGACGACTTACAGCGTTCAAGATTCCCTTGTCCGTGCAATTGTTAAAGAAAATTGAAATTGTGTTTTCCTCACGGCAGTCCTTTATCCTATCCATAACCAGGAGGAATCTGGCCCAGTAGTGATGTACTATTTCAGCGGGCTCTTGCCGGATTTGAGATAGATCGCATATGTTTGGGTGGGTGGGTGGAATTGAGTCCAGGACCCTGCCCATCTTGAGGCTCAAGGGCCGAAAAGTTTCCGAATTTGGAAGCTTGGATTGCTGGACGTTGTCCGACGAGTCTGGTCCGCTGCCTGACTTTAGGTTTGGTACTTGATCGATGTCCATCCCTCCGGGGGAATCCGACATGGAGGGTTCGGGAGTCTGGACATAACTAGTTTTTAATACAGAAGAAGAGTCGCCTCTTTGTTCCTCTACCACCGCAACGTGGTGGGTAACCTGGGGAGAGTTAATCTCACTCAGATCAGTTTTAAGCCCAATCTGATTGTAGTCTGTAGCGACTCCCAGGGCGGCGATGCGATCCAAGAGCTCGTTTACGGAAGAGAGCTCCATTGGATCCAGCTTCTCGGCGAATTCCGAGTTGACGTGAAGATTACTTTTGATGACCTGAGAGGCCATCGTTGAAGCGGTGGCCGAACAGGCGGTCATGAGAAAACCGCCTAGCCGGATAGTTTGGCCGGCGGCCAAAGCTCCTTTGGTGATGGTACCATCTTTAAAGACGGGAAGAGGCATCCTTCCTGATCGTGACGGCACAGAGGAACTCTCAATGAAAGCACCAATGTCAGTGTCAAAACCGGCGGATCTCGGGTAGGGGGTCCCGAACTGTGCGTCTAGTCGGATGGTAACAGGAGACAAGGGACACGATGTTTTTACCCAGGTTCGGGCCCTCTCAATGGAGGTAAAACCCTACTCCTGCTTGATTAATATTGATCATATGGGTAGTACAAGAGTGCATCTACCACGAGATCAAGGAGGCTAAACCCTAGAAGCTAGCCTATGGTACGATTGTTGTAATGGTTGTTCGTCCTACGGACTAAAACCCTCCGGTTTATATAGACATCGAAGAGGGCTAGGGTTACATAGAGTCGGTTACAATGGTAGGAGATCCACATGTCCGTATTGCCAAGCTGGCCTTCCACGCCAAGGAAAGTCCCATCCGGACACGGGACGAAGTCTTCAATCTTGTATCTTCATAGTCTTGGAGTCCGGCCGATAATGATAGTCCGGTTATCCGGACACCCCCTAGTCCAGGACTCCCTCAGTCGTGTCGGGGTGGTCGCGTGTGTCGAACGGACGCGTAGCACCCAGCCACCCACCCCCTCCCTCCCTCCCCCACTCCAGCCCACCCCCCCAAAGGACGACGACAAAATAAGTTCACGCTTCCACTTTTCAGATTGAAATATCTAGCGGCCCCAATTCCAGCCCTGCAAAATCTCCCTTCTCCACAGTCCCCTTCCGCGCCCAGATTGCTCAAATCCCTAATTCGCTGCCAACCCAAGCAAAGTTCAAATCACCCCTTGTCTCGTCTCCTTCCCCACCTCTGTGCTAGACGACGACGAAGAAGACGACAGTCGCGCTTCACCACCGCACCGGAGCTACCTCATCTACGTCCTCGTCCACCACACTGGGAGGTCCACCAACAATGTCGGCCGCTGCAACCGACGTGCCTCATAGACACCGACTTCCACCACATCAGGTGCGCTTCACCGATGTTGTTTCCCAGCTCACCGGGCCTACTTCACCGAGCACATCGTCGCACCTCTGCCCCCCGAGGCCATTGGGGCTTCACCAATGGCCTCATCCACCGCATCATAGAGCTCTACTGCCACTCAAGATCTGCATCCGTGCGCGGCCAGCCAACGCCAATGCATCACCCTCAACGGCTCTGAAGTGACCGGCACTCTAGCTAGGCGAGCATGCCCAAACGCCGGCCTGAACTAGGTATCCACACATCACTCCCTTGTGCACTGTTCTGGCGATGTTTGGACATCCTTTCACTACTCTCTTAGCTTACACGCCTATGCAACTCTGACTTTAACTCTTATTTCTTCTGGAGATATCATCTGAAACAAGCAAATCCATTTTTTAGCGAAGCATGACGGCGCTACGGGATCTGGTACACATCCTGCACACCCGTATAACCTTGTAAGTATCTGTCCTCCGGTACAACATCAAGGACGATTCCTCTTATTTGATCAACCATTCGCCGTGTCAAAAATGCAGAGGGGGATGCAAGGAGCACAAGGCCTGCACATCCAAGCAAGTGGTAACATGGACTTGTCCATGGAACATCCCAAGCGCAAGCAGAGCTGCAGTGAGCCTGTACAACGAGCTAGCATAAGTCCCTGCATTTCATTTAATTCGTATTAGCATTCGTGTATGATTTGTGTGCAATGGCAGATCCACAAATTCAAGTTACCAGGGGCGAACATTTAACTTAAAAAATACGAAAGCACTTGCACTCCGGAAATCAACATAACTTGAGAGATGTGAAGCTACATGCACTTTGAAAACCAGCTAATGATCCAAAGTAGTTAGATTATAAACACTAAATGATGCAAGCACCAAAAAACACAAAATGCAACATGGTGGACAAGGACTACAAACATGGTCTGTACCTGCTTGAATTATTCATTCTCTGGCTGAAAATATCGAAGTGTAATTGCACCTATAACCAGTGCGCAAACTGCATATCAATATATCTATCTTGCATAAGTATGCCAATATTTTCAAACAACAGATTAGAAAAGTATTTATGCTATGTTGTCATGATATGGGGACTTTCTGGTAGATGGCCTCGATGTTTCCTCAAGCTATGAAAATGCACTATAATTTGCTTTTCATCAATGCCTGCAAATCTCTATCTCTCTCAACGCAGCAGATCATCATTAGACACTAAATCCTTCAATGAGCTTGCAAAATGCTTGCATTAGATCCCTCATTAGACACTATATGTTCATCACCAGGAGCATGTAAAATGTTTGCATCAAATCCTTCGTTAGCAGTCTGTTCATTAGACACTTCAGGCTCAAGAACAACATGAGCTTCTATGTTTGCACCGAAAACTTGATTAGATACATCAGATTCAGTCAGTTTAGTATTGATTAGGGGTGTTATAAAATAAGTAGAAATTGGTTTCATTTTCTCATAGATTCCCTACATACAAGCAGTTTTACAACACTGTCAGGTTTAACTATTGGCCAAAAATTGAAGAGTTGAATTAGATATAATCAGGGATGTGGTGTAACTGCTCGTTGCTCATGTTACTCTTGCAAGCTGCGACTGTCTGTTTGCGCAAGCTCGATGCCATGCACGTGTTGCCGCCGCTGCCTGCCGCGCAGGCTACACCCAGGGTTGGATCTTCATCTTCTTGTCCTTCCGTTCTCTTGAAGCCTGGCGACCGCCCTCCAACGAGGGCGCGAGGAAGTGCTATGTCAGTCTGTCCAGCAGCGGCTAGGTAAGGAGCAAACCAGACTGGAGGCTGGAGCGAATGAATTGGGATTTTTCCTGCGGTCGATCGACATGGGAGGCGCTCGTTTGGGCCACGAGCCTGCTATAGGGCCTGCCTTGCACTTATGTTATTGGGCCATCCAAATTGAAACATTTTTCTTCATTTTTTACATTGCCTACTCGTGCGTTGGGACGAACAAAACTAGCCTGGGCCAACCTGGACGACTCAAACTAGGTGCACACTTTCCAGCCACTTGAGGCGGCCGCCCATACCAACCCCTATGGTGGCGTCGCCCCTTTTGCGTGTATGATTGGGTAGTGAAAAATATTCCAGTGGCGCTTTTGATTTACCCACAAAATGGTTGAATTGCTTGTTTCTATGAACTGAGTTCTCCAGTAATGTGAAGGATGCCAGTCTTTTCATCCTATTGTAGATTGCTTAGATCTCGATATGCCAAAAGTAATCGCATGAAATACAGTAAAAGCCAGTGTGATGTGTATGGCTAGAACTAGTCTGACTACACGTCCCCATATAACATATCAAGGACGCACCATCTTACCAGATTAACCATTCGACTTACCAATGCAGTGTGGGAAGAAAGAAATATTGGGACTGCGTATCCAAGCAATTGATGCCATGGACTCCTTCATACGACCTTGTAAGTGAAAAAGAAGTTGCAGTGTGCCTGTACAAAGAACTAGCGTAAGTTCAGTTACCTGCTTCTCGGAATTTTAGTTAGCCACTTATTGCAAAATTGTTCAATTATGTTGCTTGGCTTAATTTAGTTTGCTACTAATTACATAATGCCACAGCCTGTTAATCCTATTGTAGACTGCGCCTATCTATGTGTTTGATACTTACTATTAAGAATTACCTATTTGCCTGAACTTATTAGCTACTTGTTTGTTTAACTACTTTGCTACTGTAATAGCGGGTTACAATGATGTTAATAACTACTTTTCAGCATCCAATTGAAACTCTTTAATTCGTTGTTTGTTTAACTGGTTTGCTGTTATAACTCCCAGTTGAGATGTTTTGCTAACTTCAACTTTTCTGAATCCAAGCGGAACTTTAATGGCAAAACAGGTTAGCCCAAGATCAAAGAGCGAGGTCCCCATGGACGTTGCATCATCCCATAGTAGTGGCACCGGCCCAATCGTGCATTATGAATTGCCAACTGCTGATGCTCTAGAGGCTAAACTAGTGGTAGAAAGAGATTCTGCTTCTGCACTTAGAGATGAATTTGAAGCAAACAACACAATCACAAGCAGTACTCAAGACAACCATTAAATATTTGGTGGATTTCAAAACGAAGCAAGCTGAGACTGACCACATTGTTAAGGTCCTGAAGGAAAAAAGGAAATTAAATTCCCACTTGGTAAATCATAGGTGAAATGTTCTTTCCATCGTTGAATAACCCTTGTGTTGTTTGTTCATGTAGTCAATCAAACCATTTGTTTTAGAGATCATGTAATAATTGTTTTTTGTTTTTGGTTTTTGGTTTGTAATTTTATTTGAGCACAAGTCTATATTAATTGATAAGACTCGGAGACATTTCATTTGGATTGCTGTGCCAGACCTACAAATATGCCAATCGGGCTGAATGTGCATTCAGCAATAATAGTAGTATAGATGGACCATAAGTGGCACGCATCGGAAAGGGCCAAGATGCTGGCTAAAAAAAGGATGCTGTTGTAGCAAAAAAAAAGTACAGCGGCCTAGCTTATGTATGTTAGTTGATATTATTGATCCATATACTCTATAAGTGTTTATATGTCTGTTAGTTCTGTACATTCTTGGTAGATTGACTCGGTATTTGAATCTTGATACATCGCTTGTGTACATATCTAAATGGGAGTACACATTATGCTGTGTGTGACATTTGAGTTGGACATGAAGTGCTCCAAATATTCGAATTCACCTTAAACTAGATTCTAGCTTCTGAATTTCAGTGTCGGCATTTGTTAATCATATTCATATATGGCAGTGGAATACATCTTTGTCGTCCTTTTGAAGATATATAAAAACACATAGAATGATTTATAAAGATTCATATAGGAATACAAAATGGATTCGAATTTAGTTGCCAGGGTAAACGTGGATGCTTATTGTCCCAAAATTTGAAAGAAGCGACAAAATGTCCACTCCCACGTCGGCTGCCCGAAGCCAAGTGTTTGGGAGATGTAAATTACTGTCAACCCATTACACGGACAATCCATCATCCCGATTTCCACTGCTCTAAATAGGGGTAGGTTAGTAACTTCAATTAGACGTGACACGACCGCCTTTGAGCCCATTCCGACACGGTGGGCGCCAAACATGGGTGGCAGAACACATTTGATTCAAGCTCGTCCGAAAGACCTCTGTTTCTCCCTCCATTCCCCATTCATACACGGTGGGCGGCAAAACAAACTCGACTCGGCCGACATCGATGTAGGAAAATATTTTCAATAGGGGCAGGTTTGTAACTTCACTCAGATGTGACACAACCGTCCTACCTGTCAGCCCTGTTCATACACCGTGGGCGCCAACCATGGGCGCCAACCACCCTCTCCTCGCCCAAAATCGCTCTGGGCAAATATTGGCGAGATGCGAGATTACCGTCCTATCCCCAACTGACGAGACGTCCAAATTTTAAACGGGGGCTAAGTTCATAACTTTCCCATATTTCAGACAGGCGCGTCTCAAAAACATGGTTCCCCGTACCTCTCCCTCCATTTTCCCATTCATACACTGTCCGCGCTAGAACACCATCCCCACACTAGCCTCTGTCCGCCACCCCATCCATCGCCGCCATCCTCCACCCCATCCATCGCCGCCGTCCTCCACCACATCCATCGCCACCATCCTCCACCATGCCGGAGCGCCTACCAAGACCATGACGTCCACTGCTAGAGATGGACGTTTCTCATCCATGGTGACGGACCAATAGCCTTGCATCGCGTCCTCTCGCTTCATCGGTGCCGTCGTCCTCTTTGTCGGGGCCGCTCACACGACCTTCTCTTCCACAACAATGGACTTATCCCCCGATGCACCCGTCTACCATCGCAGATCTGCTTCAACGCCAATGACAGCCATCGCAACCCCGATGCCTACATGGCGCTGCAAGAGAGGTGGTGCTTCATATCTCCTCAACTTTCTGATCTCAACCAGAAAATAGATCTTAACTTGGTTACTCTACTTTCTTTTCAGCTCTTAGAATTTAGTTATTAGTTCGAAGCAAACAATGGATGCTAAATATCATTTCTCCGGTTTGCAGCTTCAAATCTGCCATGGCACAGTCATAATACAGTTTAATTGATCATGCTTAGGGTTTAATTGATCATGTTGGTTCCGTGGAGGTTTCTTTAATAGAAATCGGAGGGGAAATCCTCTTTTGCTAAAAAAAATATTCTTAGAGTTTCCCCCTTTTATGATCACTATACGATCAGAATACGTGCTTTGTGTCATAATAACACAGCTCCACCCATCAAGCTAAACAAGCTTAGTTGTTCAAATACGAATCTGATATTATTAAAACAGAGTCGTTTAATTGGTCAGCTAAATGTTCATAAATTAGTTTCGAAAATGCATGTTCGCCGCTCAGGTGTGTATCTCTACAGGGTGCCCAAAGTGGGTCGACCCACACTGGGATTTTGGGTCATCCCAGGCCCTGATTCCCCTCTGTTCTGCTGCGCGCTTCCGATCTCTACTCGCCCTCAGCCGCCTTCCTCGCCGGTGACATGCCGTCCCTGGACGGCATGACTCTAGGAGGAGACACCAGACTAACAGGAGGTCAGGAGCCGCTCGCCCAACAGCGTCACCGCTACCCGGGCGCGCCACCGTGCCTACCTTCCCAGTTTGTTTAGGGCTCAGGCATGCAGAACCCATCAAGCCAACCCGATTTATCCTGAGATACGTCCTCAACACTCAGTAGCCACTCCTCATCACCCATTTTCTAATTGATTCATTACTCATTAGGCAGGACTGTCATTAGGGTTTGTTGTGTGCTCAGTGCTACCTACACTTAATGGTTCATATATATATTGGTAATCTTTAGTACCTGTAAAGTTCACAGGGTTTTCAAAATTCTGGCCCTCGGAACAGACACTAGCCATTTTGGATTGTTGGTCGTAGTGACATTGACCCAGATTACTACTGCAAGCCAGGTTTGTTGACAATTTTACTTGTATTTCTTACTCATTCGATATAATATCCAATTATTCACGTCGATTAGTTCCAAACAATAAGTGCTAGACAAACTTCTTCATTCAGATTTTGGACGGTCTCTTACTGCAGTTACAATTCTGCATACTTGTCCTAGTAAGCTCTGATGACCCACAAGTGTAGGGGATCTATTGTAGTCCTTTCGATAAGTAAGAGTGTCGAACCCAACGAGCAGCAGAAGGAAATGATAAGCGGTTTTCGATAAGGTTTTCTTTGCAAGCACCGAAATAGTAGGTGATAGATAGTTTTGTGATAAGATAAATAGTAACAAGCAAAAAGTAAATAAAGTAAATAAAGTGCAGCAAGGCGGACCAATCCTTTAGGTAGCAAAGGATAAGCCTGGACAAATTCTAATAATGAACAAGGAGCTCCCGAGGACACATTGGGAATTATCGTCAAGCTAGTTTTCATCACGTTCATATGATTCATGTTCGGTACTTTAATAATTTGATATGTGGGTGGACCGGTACTTGGGTACTGCCCTAACTTGGACAAGCATCCCACTTATGATTAACCCCTATTGCAAGCATCCGCAACTACAAAAGAAGGTATTAAGGTAAACCTAACCACAGCATTAAGCATATGGATCCATATCAACCCCTAACGAAGCAAAGCATAAACTAGGGTTTAAGCTTCTGTCACTCTAGCAACCCATCATCTACTTATTACTTCCCAATGCCTTCCTCTAGGCCCAAATAATGGTGAAGTGTCATGTAGTCGACGTTCACATAACACCACTAGAGGAAAATACAACATACAACTCATCAAAATATCAAACGAATACCAAATTCACATGACTACTAATAGCAAGACTTCACTCATGTCCTCAGGAACAAACGTAACTACTCACAAAGCATATTCATGTTCATAATCAGAGGAGTAATAATATGCATAAAGGATATGAACATATGATCTTCCACCGAGTAAACCAATTAGCATCAACTACAAGGAGTAATCAACAGTACTAGCAACCCACAGGTACCAATTTGTGGTTTTGATACAAGATTGGATACAAGAGATGAACTAGGGTTTTGAGAGGAGATGGTGCTAGTGAAGATGTTGATGGAGATTGACCCCCTCTCGATGAGAGGATCATTGGTGATGACGTTGGTGATGATTTCCCCCTCCCAGAGGGAAGTGTCCCCGGCAGAACAGCTCCGCCAGATACCTAGATTGATTCCGCCAAGGTTCCGCCTCGTGGCGGCGGAGTTTCGTCCCGTAAACTTGCCCACGATATTTTGCAGGGTAAAAGTGATGATATAGCAGAAGATGGACGCCGGAGGCCCACCAGAGGGCCCAGGAGATAGGGGGCCGCGCCCTATAGGGGGGGCGCGCCCCCCTGTCTCCTGGACAGGGTGTGGGCCCCCTGGCCTATTTCTTTTGCTCATAAATTCTTATTAAATCCAAAAAGTTGTTTCATGGAATTTCAGGACTTTTGGAGTTGTGCAGAATAGGTTTCCAACGTTTGCTCCTTTTCCAGCCAGAATTCCAGCTGTTGGCATCCCCCCTCTTCATGGTAAACCTTGTAAAATAAGAGAGAATAGCCATAAGTATTGAGATATAATGTGTAATAACAGCCCATAATGCAATAAATATTGATATAAAAGCATGATGCAAAATGGACGTATCAACTCCCCCAAGCTTAGACATCGCTTGTCCTCAAGCGGAAGCCGAAATCGAAAAATATGTCCACATGTTTAGAGATAGAGGTGTTGATAAAAATAAAATACGGACATGAGGGCATCATGATCATTCTAATAACAGCAACATATATAGATTTTTGTCATATGATTTCCGATGCTCCAGTAATAAGCAATTCATAATGTCAAGTATGGTTCAAAAACTTCATTGGGAACTAACAAACTATAATCTCAGTCATTGAGGCAAGTGCAATTTATCGTAACATCAGAAAGAGTCAATAATAGAGCTTTTTAGCAAGCTCACATACTCAACTATCTCGTAGTCTCCTATAATTGCTAACACTAACGCAATACTTGTGGTTATAGAGTTTCAGCCGGACACTGAGAAAGATAGGGGCTTATTGTGTTGCCTCCCAATGTATTCACCTTTAGGCGATGTCAACAATAATAGCCCATGCTAACTTACATCCACGTGGATATATATATCACGATCTTTCAAACACAAAGAGCTTGCCAAAGGATAAAGTGAAAAAGGGAAAGGTGAAGATCACCTTGACTCAAGCATAAAGTAAAAACATAAAGTAAAAAGATAGGCCCTTCGCAGAGGGAAGCAAAGGTTGTCATGCGCGTTTAGGGTTGATGCACGAAATCTTAATGCAAAAGAACGTCACTTTATATTGCCCCTTGTATGTGGACCTTTATTATGCAGTCCGTCGCTTTTATTACTTCCACAACAAGTTTGTACAAAGCTTATTTTCTCTGCACTAATAAGTCATACATATTTAGAGAGCAATTTTTATTGCTTGCACCGATGACAACTTACTTGAAGGATCTTACTCAATCCATAGGTAGGTATAGTGGACTCTCATGGCAAAACTGGGTTTAAGGATATTTGGAAGCACAAGTAGTATCTCTACTTGGTGCAAGAATTTTGGCTAGCATGAGGGGGAAAGGCAAGCTCAACATGTTTGGAAGGTTAATGACAATATACTTTAACTGAGATGTCGGAAAACATAAACCATTACATTGTCTTCCTTGTCCAACATGAACTCTTTTAGCATGTCATACTTAATGAGTGCTTCACAATCATAAAAGATGTTCAAGATAATATATTTATATGTGAACCCCTCTTTCCTTATCACTTCCTATTAATTGCAACGATGACCAAGGCTACGTTCATCAACTCTCAACAATTTTTATGCTTCATACTTTCTATGTGTGAAGTTATCACTATCCATAAGATCAATATGAACTCTTTTATTCTTTCTACTTTCTCAAGATCATAGAAATCATAGCAAAGCCCTTGACTCAACACTAATCTTTATTATAGATAGCACACGGACTTGATTACATAAAGAGATCACAATGAAAAACTCAAAACTACTTGATATCAAAACTATAATCTACTAGATCAAGATACTACTAAAAGGATCGAACTAAATAAATCGATAAAGATAGGAGTGTGATGGTGATACGATACCGGGGCACCTCCCCCAAGATTGGCAGTTGCCAAGGGGAGTGCCCATACCCATATGATTATTTCTCCTTCTTCAAGGTTGGTGTTATGATCTTCTTGGCGATGATGCCCTTCAGGATACGATTCTCCTCCTCGAGCTTATTGACTTGTTGTTTGAGGTCCATATTTTCTTTACGAAGCTTGCCCGTAACGCACAAAGCTCCTTTTACCCAAGGATGCTGCATAGCTTCTGGAGAAAAAGTGAAACTCTTTTTCATATTTTCATAAGAAAGAAATCTGGAGTTGGAAGGAGTGACCGAAGTAGGGACAGCCAGGCTTGGGAGTTCCCCCATAGTGAATTCTGCTCGGAGACGAGAGGTAACTTCTTGATCCTCCTCCATGGCATCTATTCTTTTCAAATCAGCATCCATCTCATCCTCTGTTGATGGTCCAAAGTGATAGGCATCACTATTTGCTCCGGGACCTAGCGTTGGGTGAGACACCCGACTCTCCCCAACTGACTCATGAGAAGACATCTTGCTTTATTCTGCAACAAGGACAGCTCGAAACGAAAACAGAGGATATTTGTGTGATACGGTGGTCAAAACCTTCGGGAGTATATATAATTAATTTTTACCGACCAAAATACATAACATACAAGCCCTCCTCTCTCGTGGGAGTCTCGTGTCCCTTTCGGACTGCTTCTTTCTTCCTAAAATTCTTAAATATTCCAAAACTGATAAAAATTGCCATTGGAGTTGTTTTGGAGTCGGTTTACTTACCGTACCACATACCTATACCTTTTCGGAGTCTGGAACATTCTAGAAAGTGTCCCTTATGTCTTCCTCAGGGGTTACAGTTTCAATAATATTAGTTTCAACATTGATAGGATTACCTGAAATGTAATGTTTAATTCTTTGACCGTTTACCACCCTCGGATTTGTGCCTTCGAAGTTGTTGATTTTTATAGCACCAGAATGATAGACCTCCTCGATAACGTAGGGACCTTCCCATTTTGAGAGAAGTTTTCCTGCAAAAAATCTTAAACGAGAGTTGAATAATAACACATAATCTCCTACGTTAAACTCACACTTTTGTATCCTCTTATCATGCCAGCGTTTGACTTTTTCTTTGAAAATCTTGGCATTCTCATACGCTTGGGTTCTCCATTCATCAAGTGAGCTAATATCAAATAACCTCTTCTCACCGGCAAGTTTGAAGTCATAATTGAGCTCTTTGATAGCCCAATATGCCTTATGTTCAAGTTCAAGAGGTAAATGACATGCTTTTCCATAAACCATCTTATAAGGAGACATACCCATAGGACTTTTGTATGCAGTTCTATAGGCCCATAATGCATCATCAAGTTTTTTTTACCAATTCTTTCTAGATCTATTCACAGTCTTTTGCAAAATTAATTTGAGCTCTCTATTGCTCAACTCTACTTGACCACTAGACTACGGATGATAAGGAGATGCTATTCTATGATTGACATCATACTTAGCGAGCATCTTACGGAAAGCACCATGAATAAAGTGTGAACCACCATCAGTCATAAGATATCTAGGGACTCCAAACCTCAGAAAAATAACTTCTTTAAGCATTTTAATAGAAGTGTTATGATCAAAACTACTAGTTGGAATAGCTTCTACCCACTAAGTAACGTAATCAACAACAACTAAAATATGTGCATAACCATTGGAGGCAGGAAAAGGTCCCATATAACCAAAGACCCAAACATCAAACGGTTCAATAACAAGAGAATAATTCATAGGCATTTCTTGACGTCTACTAATGTTACCTATTCTTTTACATTCATCACAAGATAAGACAAACTTACGAGCATCTTTGAAGAGAGTAGGCCAATAAAAACCAGATTGTAGTACCTTGTGTGCAGTTCTATCTCCAGCGTGGTGTCCTCCATAGGATTCAGAGTGACATTTGCGTAGGATCTGTTCCTGTTCATGCTCAGGCACACAACGTCTAATAACACCATCTACTCCTTTATAAAGGTGTGGATCATGCCAGAAGTAATGTCTTAAATCATAAAACAACTTTTTCTTTTGCTGGTATGTGAAACAAGGCGGTATATATTTAGCAGCAATGTAATTAGCATAGTCAGCATACCAAGGAGCAGTACGAGAAGCATTGACGACCGCTAATTGTTCATCAGGAAAGCTATCATTAATAGGCAGTGGGTCATCAAGAACATTCTCTAACCTAGAAAAGTTGTCTGCAACGGGGTTCTCAGCTCCTTTCTCTCAGTAATATGCAAGTCAAATTCTTGGAGCAAGAGAACCCATCTAATGAGTCTAGGCTTAGCATCTTTCTTTTCCATAAGATATTTAATAGCAGCATGATCAGTGTGAATAGTAACTTTGGAATCGACAATATAAGGTCTAAACTTATCACATGCAAACACAACTGCTAAGAACTCTTTTTCAGTAGTAGCATAGTTTCTCTGGGCAGTATCAAGAGTCTTACTAGCATACTAGATAACATTCAATTTCTTATCGACTCTTTGCCCTAAAACAGCACCTACAGCATAATCTCTAGCATCGCACATAATTTCAAAAGGTAAATTCCAATCAGGTGGCTGAACAATAGGTGCAGTGATCAAAGCGTTCTTGAGTGTTTCAAATGCTTCTACACAATCATCATCAAAGACAAAAGGAATATCTTTTTGCAATAAATTAGTCAGAGGCCTAGAGATTTTAGAAAAGTCCTTAATGAACCTCCTATAAAAACCGGTGTGACCAAGAAAACTTCTTATACCTTTTATGTCCTTGGGACATGGCATCTTTTCAATAGCACCAACTTTTGCTTTATCAACTTCAATACCTCTCACGAAGATCTTGTGCCCCAAGACAATGCCTTCATTAACCATAAAGTCACACTTTCCCAATTCAGGATGAGACTAGTGTCTTCGCATCTCTGCAAAACTCGATCAAGGTTGCTCAAACAATCATCAAAAGAGGATCCATAGACAGAGAAGTCATCCATGAATACCTCACAAATCTTTTCACAAAAATCAGAAAATATAGCCATCATGCATCTTTGAAAGGTAGCAGGTGCATTACATAAACCAAAAGGCATATGTCTATAAGCAAAAGTACCAAAAGGGCAAGTAAAAGTAGTTTTAGATTGATCCTTCGCTGACACAGGTATTTGGGAGAAACCAGAATAACCATCCAGAAAGCAAAAATGTGTGTGTTTGGATAGCCTTTCTAGCATTTGGTCAATAAAAGGTAAAGGGTAATGATCTTTCTTAGTAGCTTTATTTAACTTACGGAAATCAATTACCATCCTATAACCTGTAATAATTCTTTGCAGGTCAATTCATCTTTATCATTAGGAACAACGATAATACCTCCCTTTTTAGGGACACAATGGACAGGGCTTACCCATTCACTATCAGCAACGGGATAAATAATACCTGCCTCAAGGAGCTTTAGTATCTCCTTTCTTACCACTTCCTTCATCTTGGGATTTAATCGTCTTTGAGGATCTCTAACTGGTTTGGCATCTTTCTCCACTGAAATTTTGTGTTGACATAATGTGGGACTAATGCCCTTAAGATCATCCAGAGTATATCCAATAGCAGCTCTGTGCTTCTTCAGAGTTTTCAATAATCTTTCTTCTTCTTTCTCTGAAAGGTTAGCACTAATAATAACAGGATATATTTATTTTTCATCAAGATAAGCATAATTAAGATTATCAGGTAAGGGTTTGAGTTCAAACACGGGATCACCCTTGGGTGGAGGGGGGTCCCCAAGAATTTCAACGGGAAGGTTATGTTTCAGCATAGGTTCTTGTTTAAGGAACACTTCATCTATTTCTTCCCTTTCCTTCATAAACATATCATTTTCATGGTCTAACAAATATTTTTCTAACGGATCAGTTGGAGGAACAACAGTGGAAGCAAGACCAATAATCTCATCCTTACTAGGTGGTTCCCTTTCACGAGGTTGTCTACTAAACTTAGCAAAATTGAACTCATGAGACATACCATCTATGCCAACAGTGACGACCTTCCTTTAACAATTAATCTTAGCACTAGCAGTATTCAAGAAGGGTCTACCAAAAATAATGGGACTAAAATCATCTTGTGGGGAAGCAAGAACAAGAAAATCAGTAGGGTATTTAATCTTCCCACACAAGACTAACATCTCTAACAATCCCAATAGGTTTAATGGTGTCCCTATTAGCAGGCTTAATAGTAACATCAATGTCTTCTAATTCAACAGGTGCAATATCATGCATAATTTCTTTATAAAGATCATAAGGTATCGCACTAGCACTAGCACCCATATCACATAAGCCATGATAACAATGATCTCCTATTTTAACAGAAATAACAGGCGTGCCTACAACAGGTCTATGTGTCTTAGTATCGGGTCTAGCAATATTAGCAGTTTCACCCAAGAAAGAGATAACATGCCCATCTAAGTCCTCATCCAAGAGATCTTTAATCATAGCAATACCAGGTTCAACATTAATTTGCTCAGGAGGTGTATAGGTCCGAGTATTACTCTTACGAACAACAGTCGAAGCTTTAGCATGATCTTTTATCCTAACATGAAAAGGAGGTTTTTCGACATAAGCAATAGGAATAATAGGATCACTATATGTAATAGTCTTTTCTTTGACTGTAATAGGTGCAACTACTTTCACTTCAAAAGGAGGATTATATTTAAACCACTTCTCTTTAGGGAGATCAACGTGAGTGGCAAAAGTTTCACAAAAAGTAGCTACTATCTCAGAGTCAAGTCCATACTTAGAGCTAAATCCACAGAAAGCATCGGTATCCATAAAAGATTTAACACAATCAAACTTAGGTGTCATACCTGACTCCTTACCATCGTCGGAACCCCAATCTTCAGAGTTGCGTTTAATTCTTTCCAACAAGTCCCATTTGAAATCAATAGTCTTCAGCATATAGGAACCAGCACAGGAAGTATCGAGCAGGTTGCGATTATCAAGAGAAAGCCGAGCATAAAAATTCTGAATAATCATTTCCCGAGAGAGCTCATGATTGGGGCATGAATATAACATTGACTTAAGCCTCCCCCAAGCTTGAGTGATGCTATCTCCTTCGCGAGGCCAGAAATTATATATGTAATTACGATCACGATGAACAAGATGCATAGGATAGAACTTCTGGTGAAATTCCAACTTTAGTCGCTTATAATTCCAAGATCTAGTATCATCACATAGCCTATACCATGTCATTGCATATCCCTTCAGAGATAAAGGGAAGACCTTCCTTTTGACAACATCTTCGGGAACACCTGCAAGCTTAAATAATCCACAAACTTCATCCACAAAGATTAGGTGTAAATCAGGATGTAATGTTCCGTCTCCTGCAAAAGGATTAGCTAACAGTTTTTCTATCAAACCCGAAGGAATCTCAAAGTGAATATTTTCATAAAGTTCAGTAGGTTGAGGAGCATCTCTTTTCTCTTCTGGTTGGGGTGAAGATACCCTAACCAAGCCCCTCAAAGGATTAGTTTCCATAGTGACAAGTAATACAAAATTTCAGCACACTATATAAATGTTTCCTTACCAAGTTCCACTCACCAAAAGCGCTACACTCCCTGGCAACGACGCCAGAAAAGAGTCTTGATGACCCACAAGTGTAGGAGATCTATCATAGTCCTTTCGATAAGTAAGAGTGTCGAACTCAACGAGGAGCAAAAGGAAATGATAGGCGGTTTTTGATAAGGTTTTCTCTGCAAGCACTGAAATAGTCGGTGATAGATAGTTTTGTGATAAGATAAATAGTAAAAAGCAAAAAGTAAATAAAGTAAATAAAGTGCAGCAAGGTGGCCCAATCCTTTAGGTAGCAAAGGATAAGCCTCGACAAATTCTAATAATGAAGAAGGAGCTCCCGAGGACACATTGGGAATTATCGTCAAGCTAGTTTTCATCACGTTCATATGATTCGCGTTCGGTACTTTGATAATTTGATATGTTGGTGGACCGGTACTTGGGTACTGCCCTAACTTGGACAAGCATTCCACTTATGATTAACCCCTATTCCAAGCATCTGCAACTACAAAAGAAGGTATTAATGTAAACCTAACCACAACATTAAGCATATGGATCCATATCAACCCCTAACGAAGCAACGCATAAACTAGGGTTTAAGCTAACGTCACTCTAGCAACCCATCATCTACTTATTACTTCCCCATGCCTTCCTCTAGGCCCAAATAATGGTGAAGTGTCATGTAGTCGACGTTCACATAACACCACTAGAGGAAAAGACAACATACATCACATCAAAATATCAAACGAATACCAAATTCACATGACTACTAATAGCAAGACTTCACCCATGTCGTCAGGAACAAACGTAACTACTCACAAAGCATATTCATGTTCATAATCAGAGGTGTAATAATATGCATAAAGCATCTGAACATATGATCTTCCACCAAGTAAACCAATTAGCATCAACTACAAGGAGTAATCAACACTACTAGCAACCCAGAGGTACCAATTTGTGGTTTTGATCCAAGATTGGATACAAGAGATGAACTAGGGTTTTGAGAGGAGATGGTGCCGGTGAAGATGTTGATGGAGATTAACCCCCTCTCGATGAGAGGATCGTTGGTGATGACGTTGGTGATGATTTCCCCCTCCCGTCGGGAAGTGTCCCCGGCAGAACGGCTCCGCCAGAACCCTAGATTGATTCCACCAAGGTTCCGCCTCGTGGCGGCGGAGTTTCGTCCCGTAAGCTTGCCCATGATTTTTTCCAGGGTAAAAGTGATGATATAGTAGAAGATGAACGTCGGAGGCCCACGAGGGGGCCCAGGAGATAGGGGCCGCGCCCTATAGGGGGGGGCGTGCCCCCTGTCTCCTGGATGGGGTGTGGGCCCCCTGGCCTATTTCTTTCGCTCATAAATTCTTATTAAATCCAAAAAGTTGTTTTGTGGAGTTACAGGACTGTTGGAGCTGTGCAGAATAGGTTTCCAATGTTTGCTCCTTTTCTAGCCAGAATTCTAGCTGCCGGCATCCCCCCTCTTCATGGTAAACCTTGTAAAATAAGAGAGAATAGCCGTGCGTATTAAGATATAATGTGTAATAACAGCCCATAATGCAATAAATATTGATATAAAAGCATGATGCAAAATGGACGTATCAAGCTCACAAGTAAATGATTGATTCACTACATCTATGCTTGCCTTGTCATATTTGTTGTCAATATTCTTTTAGGGTGGACCACCCTATTTCTAAATACTGGAACCGTAGACATGAGTGAATACTATTTCTCTATGTGATCTCTTCCATCATGTGTGGGCAACAAACACTGCATTGTATAGAAAGAAAGTGTCACTTCCAGCTTTTACATAGGTTTCGATCTTTTACATGGAATACAATCTGCCTACTTGCTTTGTGTCGCACTACAAACACTCCACCCTTGAAGCTAAACATTATCCCACTCATAATTCCTTAGTTTATTTGTTCAAATACGAATTTCATATGATTCTAATGTTCCTACTTCAGTTTTGAAATGTGTGTCTGCCTGTTATAGAGACATAAGGGGTTTGTATTTCTGTGTGTGGTCTGGTCAGCATGGTTGGGGGGTGAACTTTGCATATCCAGGGGTTTATAGGGAGACACTCTTCGAGTTGAATCCGTAATGTATTCCATAGATAATCAGACTACTTTTTATGTTTTCATGAATCTAAGATTTTGAATAACATCATAATGATTATGAGCTTGTGCGCATGAAAAGAATAAAGCAGAACAATGCCATGGCTGTCAAACTTTGCATTAAGGGACTGAAATCAAGTCTGGATGCAATGCAATGCAAACGCTCTCCACCTACAGATTCATGCTCAGAATATGATCCTAACAGTGATTCTGAGCTAGAGGGAGATCTAAGTCGATGTAGCTCCCTAGTGAAGGAGTCAGAGGAAGATGCCCTATCTTATTCACCCATCAAGGTGCTTGCTCTAACTTTCCAAGGTTACATTGGTCGCACATATCTTGCAACTGATGCTTTGCATTGCTTCTACTTTGTTGAACTGCCATAATCTTAGTTTACACATCGTGTATGTGAATACGCCCTGCCTATCCATTTGCAGTACATATTCCATCTATCATCATACCACATTTATCCATTCAAATGCTGTTCTTGTTTATCAGACATTCAAAAGGAAGAGGGCGATTGCTGATCATGGAGGAGCACAAGCAAAGTATTTGGAAAAGGTAGTGGCACCTGATAAATCAAATAGCCCATTAGGTGTAGTTGCAATATCACCTGACCCACAAAACACCCCAACTCTAGCAGACTCTAGCCCTACTAGAGGTCATTTCTGATGCCCCAACTCAGCAGACCCCAACTGCAGCAAACAGTATGATTATGCCAGTTGACATAGCACCAGCTCTACGACGCAAAACCCTCATTCCAGCAAAGAGTACACCAAATCCAGTTGCCAAATCCCTTTTCGAACCAGAGAGAGCCTCAATTGCAGCAAATAGGACCCCTGTTCCATTTCTTCCCAATTTAGAAGATGAAGCTTATATTGTTGTCAGGAACTTTGTGCGCATCTTTTCTTCATGGAAAGATTATACCGCAGACACAGAACAATTTCCAATCTTCCTCCATAACTTAAGCGTAAGTAATGTACTAATGTTATTCATGGTCATTACTGCATATGTTTCTGCTGACATAAGACACAAGATTTCATTCTTTTAAATAGGCAAGGAGCAAACTAGATTGTGAAGACGAGCAAGGGTTCGTTGCGGTTTTCAAGCACTCGTTGATGAAGTATCGTTCCTACCTGAAGCAAGCACACTTCGATGGCAAGCCTCTGAACGAAATTTTTGTAAAGTCTCCGGTGCTACATTTATCAGACGGTGACTGGAATAATTTTTTTACACATTGGTCTCGGCTACAGCGTAAGGTACTGTCTATGATATCACATCACAATTTGAACTACATTTCTGCATTTTCCTTAATGTCTCACTTGTACAAAAACTGTTAACAGAAGAACATTCGTTCTCAAGGGACCACAGAATCTCGCAACTATACTACACACTACATTGCTCTTGTGAGTACCTCTCGCCCTGTATGACCATACTTACTTTCATTGTTGTTTGACTATGTAGCATCACTGCACATGTTAGCCTTGTAATCGTCCATTTGGTGGACATTATAAGATCCGTATGGACTCTTACATAAATTTAGAATCAACCCAATGCTTTTGAAGAGGTTTAGCTCTGCAGTCCTCTTGTAAGGACTGAACGTGGTCTATAATTGTACTTACGTTAATAGCTACTCCCTCCGTCCCATAATATAAGAACGTTTTGTACAGTACACCAGTGTTCAAAACACTCTTGTATTATGGGAAGAGGGATTGGTTCATTGTGTAGCATTCTGCATCTTATCTTCCTCGCCCACCATTTACTAAAAAAGATCAGATCTATATCTAATCTTACCAACAAGTAGAATACACAGACAATGCCAGTGCAGAAGTGTAGCCCATTGCTATTGTCAGTACATTTTGTCCTGTAACGCTTGTAGTTCCAGGGATTGGTAGTTGATTATGTAGCATCAATCTGCATCTTATCTTCATTATCCTCTACCCCTTCCAGTATTGTCATATCTATAATTACTCTCTACAAAATGTAGAGTACAGGCAATGCTTATGAAGAAGATTTTGTGCTGAAATTCTTGAGTTATCCTTCCCTTTACATGGAGAAGGGCATTATAAAGCCGGTGTTAACTGTTAATGTAAGTCAGTCCTTCTAAAGCCTTTATCCTCAACTGCTGTTTAATTCGCTCATACTCCCTATCGTTTACTATTGTTTAGTTTGCTGTTTCTACCAAAATGCATGTTCGCAAGAACCGTAATTAAGTTCTAAGTTTTACTTGTAAAACCAAATTCCTAATTCATACCATGCACATTACTTAATACTCCCTATATGTATGCTTGTTTTTGTGGATCTATAATCCAGTGTGTGGTGAAGTAGCCCACGTTTGCACCTTGTCATCTCCTGTTTTATCTTACTGATGTGGCTGATGATATGAACAACATGCCATGCACATTAACTAAATAGATACAATGATTTTCTTTGCCCTTCATCTATGCTTGTTATGTTGACATGGTAATCCATTAGTGTGGTGAAGCTCCCCGCATTATGAACAATACCAAATTATGCTATTGATATTTTGAACTTACTCTTTATTTTCTAATTTGAAATTGGATGGAATTGACAGCACAGTTATCATCTTTGTTTATACACGTGCAAAACCTATCATCTCTCTGCTTTGTTTTAGGGTGATATGCCTGATGGCATGCACAAGTCTGCTGAAGGCTGTGAGACAAACCCAACATATATTGCAACAAAGAAGGCAAAACATCTTGAAGATAGCGAGACAACCCCAAAGTCTTGTCTTGATGAAGTGTTCAAGTTACTTGAGACTAGCAGTCAGACAAGCTCACAGAATTCATTGTCTGAATCAATTCGACTTTTGAGTCCCAAGTTCTAGCAGAAAGGCATTCTGCAACTCAACTTCGACTTGAAGTCCTATCTCTAAGAAAGATTGCGGAGAACACCAATGAGAATCTCATCGCTAAACAGCTACACCTGGAAGCTATGACCGACATGCTAGGCCGGTCTCACAGCCTTGCTTAGCAGCTTGCACAGCAGTTCCCCCGCAAGGCTAACCTTTCTTGAACTGTCTTGGAAGTGGTCTCGGTTCAGTATTATTTTGTTATGCTGCAATGGTGCCCAGTTTTTGTAATCTGCTTCTTCGTTGCACTTTCGGATCACTAGTGGCGAATTTCAATGCCCAATGGATGTAATATAACTTAAATCCTTTATTGTATAGTGTAGGTTTATTCTTAGTTACTATGCCAGAATTTATTTATTGTATAGAGTAGGTTTGTTCTTAATTCCTACTAGTTACTGCCATCATTCGCTATCTGAAAAAAGATCAAATGTAGTCGACCGGGCCGAAACATTCGACTCTAACGGGCCTAGTTTTTAGCAGGCCACAATTGGGCCGGCCTGCGTCTTTCTTGGGCCCGAATGATTGGGGACTTCACACATTGCACCAGGCCCACAACTTACACCGGCCTATAGTTTAATTAGGCCTTTTGTCGACCCAGCGCTTAGTTTGGCCTAGGTAGTGTTGGGCCATTAACAGGCTGAATATTGTACTGGCATGTTACGGCCCAGATGAAACCACGGGCCTTTAGCAGGCCGAAATGCATGTTGGGCCTCAATTTTCACTAGTCGTCGACGGGCCTTCAGCAGGCTGAAATGTAGACCGGGCCTTTTTGAGCCCATTTAGCTCACGGGCTGTTACCAGGCCGAAACATATCTCGGGCCTTAGTTAGCCCACAGATATCATGGGCCTTAAGAGTCCGAAAGCTTAGTACAGGCATCAATTGGCCGAATTACGCGACAAGCCTTTAACAGGCCCAAAGTCACGTTGGGCTTAACTGTTGCCACCTTTAGCACAGGTCGTTAGTGGGCCCGATGTCCCGTCGGACCATATATGGCCCATGGGGAGCACGGGCATTCCCAGGACGAAAGTCACACCGGGCTGAAATGGGCCCATGTCTACATCGGGCCTCTAACAGGCCGAAAGTCACTGGGCTGTAGTTGGGCCCAAATATTCGGCGAACAATTAACGGGTCAGATTTGGCTTTGGGCCGTAATGGGCCCAAATATTGGGCGAACAATTAACGGGTCATATATGTCTTTGGGCCGTAAATGGGCGTTTATTAAGCAGGCCGTTATGGTGCTGGCCCACTAGTACCTGATTAAGTACTACGGGCCTTTAACTGGGCCGGCCTTTTTAACCTATATGGGCCTCTGTTGGGCCCAGCCACGTGTCGACGTATCATAGGCATGTCTCCTCCAATGGATAGGCATGTCTCCTCCAATTTTACATGTGGAAATTTCCCATTGGTCTGGGCTGTTAAAGGGTTTTCGGATCCGAAACCCGACGCGATAGCTTAACGGCATTCCGTTACGGTGGATGCCACATGTCGGTCAGCCTTCACGAAAGCACTTCTATGACGCGCGATTTATCGTCATGGAAGTGGACACTTCCGTGATGATAATTTTGGTAATGTCATGGAACACTTCTATGACAGCACAAGTATGACTATCTTGATTCTATCATAAAATTGTCATGGATGTACATGCATGACAAAAAACGCGACCTACTGTGACAAACACGTATCATCACGGAAGTGTATTTTTTTTGTAGTGTCAAGTGATTCCAAAAGTCCATCTGTATGGAGTTTCTTCATGCGCTTTACACCAATATGACCTAAATGGTAGTGCCACAAATATGTTGCACTATCATTATCAATTTTGCATCTTTTGGCATCAATATTATGAATATGTGTATCACTACGATCGAGATTTAGTAAACCATTTACATTGAATTTATGACCATAGGAGGTTTTATTCATGTTTACAGAACAAAACTTATTCTTTGACTTAAATGAATAACTGTAACGCAATAAACTTGATCCAATCATATTCATGCCCAATGCAAAACACCAAATAACATTTATTTAGGTCCAACACTAATCCGAAAGGTAGAGGGAGTGTGCGATGGTGATCTTACCAACCTTGGAATCTCTTCCAACACAAATCGTCACCTCGCCCTTAACTAGTCTCTGTTCATTTTGCAACTCCAGTTTTGAGTTACTAATCTTAGCAACTGAACCGGTATCAAATACTCTGGGGTTACTATGAACACTAGTAAAGTAAACATCAATAACATGTATATCGAATATACCTTTGTTCACTTTACATCCTTCTTATCTGGCAAGTATTTGGGCTAGTTCCGCTTCCAGTGACCGTTCCCTTTGATGTAGAGGCACTCAGTTTTAGGCTTAGGTCTAGCTTTGGGATCCTTCATGGGAGTGGCAACTTGCTTGTCATTCTTCTTTAAGTTCCTTTTCTTTTCCTTTGCCCTTTTTTCTTGAAACTAGTGGTCTTGTTAACCATCAACACTTGATGCTCTTTCTTGATTTCTACCTTCATCGATTTCAGCATCGCGAAGAGCTCGGGAATCTTTTCTGTTATCCCTTGCACATTATAGTTCATCACGAAGTTCTAGTAGCTTGGTGAGATAGTGACTAGAGAACTCTATCAATCACTATCTTATCTGGAAGATTAACTCCCACTTGATTCAAGTGATTGTAGTACCCAGACATTTTGAGCACAAGCTCACTGGTTGAGCTATTCTCCTCCATCTTTTAGGCAAAGTACTTGTCAGAGGTCTCATACCTCCTGACACGGGCATGAGTCTGAAATACCAATTTCAGCTCTTGGAACATCCCATATTCTCTATGGCGTTCAAAACGTTTTTGAAGTCCTGGTTCTAAGCCGTAAAGCATGGTGCACTAAACTATCAAGTACTCATCATATCAAGCTTGCAAAACGTTCATAACGTCGGTATCTGCTCCTTCAACAGGTTTGCCACCTAGCGGTGCATCAAGGACATAATTCTTTTGTGCAGCAATGAGGATAATCCTTAGATCACGGACCCAGTCCGCATCATTGCTAATATCATCTTTCAACTTAGTTTTCTCTAGGAACATATAAAAAAATAAGGGAGCCAAATCGCGAGCTATTGATCTACAACATAGATATGCAAATACTATCGGGACTAAGTTCATGATAAATTAAGTTCAATTAATCAAATTACTTAAGAACTCCCACTTAGACAGACAACCCTCAAGCCATCTAAATGATACGTGATCCAAATCAATTAAACCATGTCCGATCATCACGTGAGATGGAGTAGTCATCAATGGTGAACATCTCTATCACTACACCATGGTAGAGCTTACGTGACACAGTTATGTGTCGGCATAGGGTACCTTTGCTGACAGATAAGTTGTAGCTAACACTAATGCTGACAAAAGATGAAAGAGTCGGAGGACTTGCTGTGGGCAAAGGTATTGCCGACAGTTTTTTACTTCCCGACACTTTTTCAATCGACACATACCCTATCTACGCCGATAGATGGTATGTCCACATACACCCTGCCTATGCTGACATTTTATCAGACAACATACACGTAATCCGAAGACAAAACTTAAAAGCTATGACAACAGATATTTTGTGAATATTACTTGACCTTTGCCCACAAAAATGTGTCACGTAAGCTCTACCGTGGTTTAGTGTATGTTGATCATATCTACTATATGATTCACGTTCGACCTTTCGGTCTCCAATGTTCCGAGGCCATGTCTGTACATGCCAGGCTCATCAAGTTTAACCCGAGTATTCCGCATGTGCAAAACTGTCTTGCACCCGTTGTATGTGAATGTAGAGTCTATCACACCCGATCATCACGTGCTGTCTCAACAGATGAACTGTCGCAACGGTGCATACTCAGGGAAAACACTTACAACTTGAAATTTTATTTAAGGGATCATCTTATAATGCTAGTGCCATACTAAGCAAAATAAGATGCATAAAAGATAAACATCACATCACTACAAAAAAAATACACAGTAGGTCGCATTTTTTGTCATGCATGTACATCCATCACAAATTTATGACAGAATCAAGATAGTCATACCTGTGCTGTCGTAGAAGTGTTCCGTGACATTACCAAAATTATCATCACGGAAGTGTCCACTTCCATGACGATAAATCGCGCGTCACAGAAGTGCTTTCGTCAAGGGTGACCGACACGTGGCATCCACCGTAACGGAACGCCGTTAAGCTATCGGGTCGGGTTTTCGATCCGATAACCCGTTAACAGCCCTGACCAATGGGGATTTTCCACGTGTAAAATCATCATTGGCTGGAGGAAACACGTGTCGGCTCATCGCTGGGACAGATGTCATACACTCATTGGGCAGAAGGCGCCTATGATATGTCGACATGTGGCACGGCCCAACAGAGGCCCATTGCTGTGAAAACGCCGACCCGTTTGACTTGGTCAAAAGGTGGCGGGCCGGCCCATGGAAAGCCTGTTAATGGCCGGTTCGCATATAGCCCATTTATAGCCCGCTATCCCAAGGCCCGTTACGCCCTATTCGAATTAGGCCTAGTAGCATCATCTGGGCCATCCAATATGATTCCAGCCCGTTTTCACTTCTGGCCCATGTATGGCCCATGATGTCTTTCGGCCCATATGAGGCCCTATGTAACTCTTGGCCTATTAACGGCCCATGGTGAAACTGGCCCGTAATGAACAGTGTATCACTTTACACCCATTAACGGCCCGTGGTGAAACTGGCCCGTATAGAACAGTGTATAACTTTATACCCATTAACGGCCCGTTATTCCGTTGGGCCATTTCTAGCCCATGTTATCTTTCGGCCTTCTTAGAGCCCATTTATTCTTGGGCTCATTTCCAGCATTCGTTTACTTACAGCCCGTTACTGTCATTTTTTGCTTGTGGGCCAAATTCAGCCCGTGGTTACAGTCGGCCAGTTTGTGGTCAGTTAATACGTTGGGCCGTTTTCATAGCGTCATCAAATACGGCCTATTAACGATGGCCCATTATGGTCAGCCCATGAACGAACGAGTCCAACTCTAGCCCGTTTACGGCCAGAATGCGGTCTGTTTGGCCCATGTTTGGCCAATCGATCATACGGCCCATTTAAGGCCCATTGATGATACGGCCCGTAGAAGGCCCATTGTTTCTACGGCCCATAGAAGGCCCATTGTTTCTACGGCTCGTAGAAGGCCCACTATTTCTATGGCCCGTAGAAGGCCCACTATTTATACGACCCGTAGAAGGCCCACTGTTTATATGGACCATAGAAGGCCCACTGTTTCTATGACCCGTAGGTCCAGTGTCACTACAGTAAATATTAGCCCATGGTTATTGTGGCCTAGTTTTAAAAATAGGTTATTGCAACCACTAGCAAACCGCAGAAAAAGAACTGCACTGACTACAAGCAAACAAATAAACAAGACAACAAGGAAACAAATAAGCAAGCAACTTACACTAGGCTATCACGGCTATTACACATATTACATCCACTGGGCATCAAAGTTCGCCACTAGTGCAAATATAGGGAACACAACAGCATATAAACGCCGCAGAAAAACAAGTCCAGAACTGAAACCACTTCAGAAGAGCACAAGAAACAATATCCTGGGTACCCATAATGCTAACAAGATGCTTAGCAAGCTTATTAACTTTCTCTTGTTTGGCGCTTAAGTCCTCCAGCGCTTGCTGTTGCACCAGAAATTATGCATCTGAATTCTGTAGGGACTTCCTCAGTCCTTCGGCTTCCTGTCGCATAACATCTGATCGATGTCTTTCAACTTGAAGTTGAGACTCAATAAGCCGAACTGATTTAGGCAACGAGTTCGAAGAGCTGGTGCCAGCAGTGGTAGCCAGTAACTCGAACACTACATCAAGACAGGACTTTGGGGTTGTCTCAGTGTCATCAATATAATTTTTATCAGCTTTCTTGGAGACCAACAGGGATGTCTCACTATCTTGAACCTTATCTGCATTACTTCCTTTACCATTGCATAACAGGGTACTCTTCTCCAATATTTTATCCGCATTCTAAAAGAGAAACAAACAAACACATCTCAGGTTTACAATGTAGTATATGAAACTCATTTTGGTAAACCAGTTCAGTAGTAAGGTGGACAGGATAACAACATGAAACAAAAATATATCTATGTAGTATGGTCACTGTATGGTCTATATCATTCTAGTTTACGTTGCCAAATCAAGATAGATATAGTTTGAATCATATCTATTTAAGACAAAGCAGCATAGACAGAATATAAGTGTGGGAAACTACACAGCAATAACAACACTTGTAATGTGCATGGCATGAGAACATAACTGTTTATTCAATTGAAACTGAAATCAACATAGAGCAAGTTACAATAGCAAACCAGTTAAAGAAACATGTTTAAATCTTACCTATTGCGCCATTGGAGTTTCAATTGCATCCTTCAAATTGGAAATTGGTTGGTATCAGTAAATACAGTGATGCAAGAGCAAAGTAGTATGAACCATAGCTACGGAACCTGACCTGAGAACAATACTTCTTCTGCTTTAAGCATTGACTTCGGGTTCGGAGTGGTGGTCCTCGTGATTTGGGCACTGCAATTGCCTTACTAACTGCTCATGTTTGGGTGCTCTGTGGTGGAGACGGTGTTGTGTCAACAGGAACTGGGTGTCCATCTGCTGGGGTTGGGGTTAGAAGGGGTGTAGCTGGTTCTCTGTCCAACTGGGTTTGGGTACAATCTGCATGAATGTGGGTTATGTGTGGTGGGGCTGGTTCTTGGGAAAGTACAACTGTGGTTCTATCTGCATCGACAGGTAGCACAATCTTTTCTGAAGACCGTGTTTTTACTCCCACAGATACTGCCATCACTTCCTCCAATTGAAATGGCTGATAAACAAGAAAGGTAATCGAATGTACAGACATTGTAAGATAGATAGGTGCAATGGACAGTAGGGAAGAAAACAGGGCATGAAATAATTCACATTTATGTTGTCTAAGCAAACAGAATAGCAGGACATAATTTCACATAAACATGATAGCATGACACAATTTCACATGTATGATGGCTAACTAAACATGATAGAATGACATACTTCAAAATATGATGACTATGTAAACAGGATGACATGATATAACTATACGATGTGTCTATTAAAGTGGTTGGCATGCCATAAATCACAAACATGTCGTCGATGGAAACATGATGGCATGATATAATTCATGGATAGAATGACATAATTTAAAATATGATGATTATGTAAACAGGATGAGATGATATAACTATATTATGTCTTTAGAAAATGGGTTGGCATGCCATAATTCAGATACATGCTGTCTATGTAAACATCATGGCATGACATAATTCAAATATATGATTTATATACTAAGGAAGTGAGCAGAGGGCAATCGCATATATGATGTGTCAACTAAGGAGATGGCATTCAATATTGTGTATATGATGTAAAAACTAAGCATTGCAATACAACATATGCATTATATGAGTAATATAACCCTGCCAAGTGTGAGCATACACCTCAGGGGGATAATAGGACTGGTCATCTGCCTCTGAATCCTCCTCTGAAGAGCTATCTGTAACCAGCAAGATATCTGCTTCAGCAGGTAGCATTGTCTGCTCTGAAGACCTTGTTTTCACTCCAGATTTCTCCATCACCAATTCAAATGGCTGATGCACAGGAAGAGCAGTTCAATATACAAACATTGTCGACAAAAGCAATGAGAAATACAAAAAAAAGGACAACATGATATAATTCACACATATGACACTTGCCTAAACAGCATGGCATTGCATAATTCACATACATAATGCCTTGCAACAAGATAACATTGCATAATTCACATATATAATGTCTTGCAGCAAGATGGCATTGCATAATTCACATATATGGTAATTAGACACTAAACATGTGGCATTCACACAAAGCATGTCTAAACTAAGCAAATGACATAGAAATGCAAGATACCATACGCACGATATGAGCAACATAACCCTGCCAAGTTAGGGCATGCACCTCGGGGGGGGGGGGGAAATATGACTGGTCATCTGTCTCTGAATCCTCCTCTGAGGAGCTATCAGTAACCAGCAAGACATGCGCTTCGTCTGATAGCATTGTCTGCTCTGAAGACCTTGTTTCCACTCCATATTTTTCCATGACCGTGCCGAATGGCTGATGCATAGGAAGAGTAATTGAATGTACTAAATTTTTTGACAAATTTAACACGTAATAAAAAAATGATGGCATGATATAATTCACATATAAGATGACTGGCTAACCAGGGTGGCATTGCAAAATTCACATATATGATGCCTGGCTAGACAAGATGGCATTGCATGATTCACATATACGATAAAGAAACAAAACATATGGCATTGACACAAAGCATGTCTAAACTAAGCAGATGACATCTTTAATGTATACAGTAAGCAATGCAAGGCACCATATGGATGATATTACCAACATCAGCATGCCAAGTTAGAGCAAAGACCTCATGGGGTAAATAGGAGTGGTCTTCTCCTTCTGAATCCCCCTCAGAACAGTTATCTTCCTCTTGATTACGATCTGAAATGGGTGGAGGGGGGGACTGCCTTTGCGCCCACCATGGAACGACGTCTGCATGAAATTTTATTGCGACACAAGGCTCGTCTCTTTTGCTCTACATGATCAGTTCCATTGTGTACAATAACTGGCATTCATAGGAATAAAACATAGTGAGATTATGTAAGGAGTGCATGCACAAATCCAGAGTGATGGTAGCAAACTGTGGTTAGACCCAAAACTAATGATAGCCGGCAGATAATAGCTTTAGTTAAAAAATACATATAATGGCTCCTTTAATGTTTGTTTGCACCCAACATGAAACTCATAGTAGACACTGGAGATTAACCAGATAGTAGACAGATAGTACTGATTGCTGCCCCAATATGTACCCCACAACCATATAAAAACTCAAGTTTCAGCATTAGTTTGGACCCGACTCGGAGTCTAATAGGTGAACACGACGATAATGTAGCATGTCATCATATTAAGCGACGCATAACGTAAGCAGACACGGAAGAGTGCAACCTCTCTTGCGGACCCGTGTAGTCCTCAAGGTCATCTGCTCAGTTGATGATGGTAATGTAGTTGTCGTGGCTGCCGGCGGCGGGGAAGAAGATCTGAGGCGGCGAAAGACAGTCTGGAGAGCGGATCCCTGTTGCGGTGAACCCTTCCGTCATTGGAGCAGCTGAGCTGGGGTGGAACACAGCGCCGCAGGAGCAGGACAAACCACACAAGGTTTTCTTTGACACATATCTGTAACAGAAGTAATTGAATAAGGGCTTGTTTGAATTTGAGGATTCTAACAATGCAGGGATAGGAAATAGACAGGAATAGGATAGGAATGCACGTGCAAAACAGAGAATTTAAAAACACAGGATTTCTACCAATTTGGGTGTTTGATTCACAACAATTGGAAGATCACAGGATGCAAAAAAGCATAGTGAGATTAAGTCAAACCACAAGAAAATGTACGGTTATAATGCTATTATGCTACTATCTCTTAGTCTTGTGCTTGATGAATAGGAATATGAAAAGGAGAAGTGAAAATTAGAATTCCTACGGTTTTTCTTTCAAGGAGACACTAAAGGAACAAGTCCTATAGTTTTCCTTTGCTCCATTCCTTTGCACCAAATTCATGAAAAGTAGTACCATAGGAAACTTTCCAATTCCTATATTTTTCATTCACTTTTCCTTTAAAGCACTGGCGATTCTAGTAGGCAGGCTTGAGCAAGGAAAATTCTACATTAAAAAAATGTTTTTGTGCTACTTCTATTACTTTGGACCCAGGCCACTGCCATACTAGCTCAACTCCCAGGCCCATCGACAAATGCACAGCTCAAACGCACAGAGATAAATAATGATGGCGTTCAAGAGAGTCCATCACGGATAGCTAAGTTGCCTGGTACCTCACTGCTTGTCATATAGTAGGATAAAATAATCATATTTCCCGTTACTACGAGTGCTCAGTGGACAATATATATAACATGCAGAGTAAAAGAGAGATCCAACAAGTGTACAACCTCTTTGGCGAAGCCATGTTGATCTCAGCGTGATTGGGTTGGCCGGTGAGGATGCTCCGGTTGACTTTGCTGTCAGAGGAGGGGAAGAAGATCTTAGGCGTCTGGAGATGGAGCCCGAGGTACTGCTCCGCTGTGATGGAGGGTTTCATCGCTGGAGCAGCTCCGGTGAGTTGTACGATACTGAGGCTGAAGCAGGACAAGAGAGACAACGAACAATATTAACCTGAGTGGAATTCTAATAGCATCTCCAATACATGACGTAAAATACATAAACACAAAGTGCTAGATGTAAAAAATACATCAGCCGCTCATCTATGAACTTAAGTGTCGAAACTGAACTTAACTGTCGAAATTGAACTTCACTGTTGAAACTGAACTTCACTGTCGAAACTGAACTTAACTGTCGAAACTGAACTTTGTTGTCGAAACTGAATTTTGCTGTCGAAACTGAACGCACTAGCAAGGTGAGGCTACACGTCGGTCGACTGACTTTTTCATCTCTGGTCAGTCGATTTTGCAGCTGTTGGATACGAAAATCAAGGGCCTGCGGTTCATCTTCAACCTCCACCCCCCTGAGCCGCCAGCCACCACCGGCCAAACAGCAGCCCCCCGCCGCCCCGCCCGCCCTGAAAACACTCCCCGCCGCCGCCCCGGCCATCGCTCTGGGCCCCCCGTGCCGAGCTTTTTCTCCGGCGATCCCCACACCACCACCTCGCCAACACCGGCGACCACCGCCCCCATCCTGAACCCTAAGATAGATAGTGGGGTACCTCTCCGGTGAGCCCCCCTCCCCGCTGTGGCTGGTTCTTCCTTCACCCCGGCGAGCCCACCCCTTGAAAATCGACTGACCCAAAAGTCGATTCAGTCGACTGAAGTGTAGCCAATTCGGAGCAGCATCGCAAGCAAGAGCAAGAGCGAGAGTAGCAGCGCGAGCAAGAGCAATAGCAAGAGCACACCAGGCAGGGGACTGGGAGCAAGAGCAGGGCAGCAGCGCGAACGAGAGCTAAAGCAGCAGCAGCTCCTACTGATGTGGACGTTGCCTCCGAGGGAGCGACATCGTAGAGGAAGTGGCTAGCGATGCCGCCATGGATGGAGCCGCGCCGTGTCGGCTCGGGACCGAGTGCCGGCAGCACCGTGAGATCAAATCAAGAAGAAAATGTGGCGATTAGTGTACAACCTCTTTGGTGGCGCCGATTAGGCCACAACTTCATCCGAGGAAACGGTGATGATGATGCTCTTCCAGTGGTGCAGGTGAAGACGCCGGTGTGGGAATGGAGGTGGCGCGAAAGATGAGGGGAACGTCGGGGCACCTCCTTGGAGGTGGAGGACGGGGTGGTTGAACCGGCGGGACGATGAGATCAACGACGAATCCTCATCTGTTATGGTGGATGAGGGACGTTGAGGTGTTGTTGTGGACGACGTCATCGGGGAAGAGTCTCCAGCTGGGTGGCGAACGGAGCAGTGTGTGGGGTTTTGTCGCGGGTTTTTGCAGCCTCGGTGTACGAATGGGTGGGTGGATGGGATAGCAGTGGGGAACCATGGCTTAGAGACGCGCTTGTCCGAAATGTGGGGTAAGTTACGAAACTACCCCCCACCGATTTGAGGCGGTTCTTTCGGTTCAGGGGTACCACGGGCATTTCACGTGTCGGGATTTCACAGGAGGTGGGAGTTTTTGCACGCGTTGTAATTTCGGAACAGCAAGGCACGGGTTGAGATGGAGGGAGTTGTCGGAGCACAATGAGACAAAGATATATCTTAAATATTTCGGGCTAACAAGGCGCGGGTTGAAGAGGCGGGAGTTTCGCAACACGATAGACAGAGACGCTAGCTTCAATTTTCGGCATAACAAGGCGCGGCTTGAAATTTCGGAAGAACAAGCTTAACGTGTACCCATAAAAAGATAATTTGCACCTCAACACGCACAACACACACACACAAACACCATTTAGACTAGAGTAAGGTACAGGTGCATGGCACACATGGGATTTGGCAACCAAATTATGAATAAATACCACATTATAGCATGCAAGCTTTGAGCCATATATGCATGATGTAGATGTTCGTTTAATTCTTATAGTTCATTTCATTAAAAATCATCTAGTTTTTTAAGAAAGCTAATCTATTTTAAGATTCATGGAATTGTGCGTTGTAAGACATAAAGTAAAAACAAATAATGGCAAATCATGTAGAAAAACATTTGGGGAATTCTGGTATGGAAGGTTCTAGAACAAATAAGAAGTGCTATTGTTTTCATGTTTGTGCATTATGCATAAGTTCAACCATGGAGTCTTCTAGATTATACATGTGGCAAAATCTGGTGGAATCTAGATGATATCCAACAGCCAATAGTGCTCAAATTTGCCATCTTTGGACCATCGGATTCGCCTCATCCAACGACCATCTTTCAAAGTTAAAGTTACCCGCACACAATAAAAAAATATATAATATAAATATATAAATATATAGGGATATAGATATAGATATGTGATGCGAAAGCCGCCCATCATCTCCAGTTAGAATAGTGTGTCCATGCACGGATGCGACGTGGCCAAATGATGTCTGCCATCGGTATCTCAAATTCAAATCAGTCTGACCTTGTTCAATGTGTATACATTACAACATGCTCGTTTCCAAACCACACCGCGCAGATCTCCGTTATATTCATGCATGCATGGGTTTCAAACATCAGGATCTCTTATTCAAATATTTGAATTCAACTTTACATTGCTTATGACCTCACCTATTCTTTTACACCCACACAGTAGTCTTCTCTTTATAATTGTACCACTAACTTTCTCTCGTGCATGCATGCACACACACTACCAGTCAGCATTATCCATCGCACGCAAGCAATCTTTTTCTTCAGGTCGGTCTCCCATGAAGGCACACACCCACACACATCCCCCTCTCCATCAAATCAGGCATTCTTTATCTCTCACGTGTGCATGCGCAACGTTCGATGTTCCTCTATGCATGTGTGTATATAGCTAGGTCTTTCATAGTTTTCCACAAATATCGATCAATCGATATATCCAGTGAGGTCTCACCCTCTTTCCCACGTCCACATCGATCAATCTATACCTCTCTATATAGGATTAACATATATAGCTAATACGCCCACATTAATTATATATCCAACGTCCCCCTCTCATCATCCATGCCTTCCACTTCATCTCTCAGACGCGTGCACAATGGCGAAGACAGGGGCAGTAAGGGCCCTGCCCCCCCTAACATCACTATATATCGAGGCTAATATGAATGTGATCATTAGACAATTGCTGCTAAAAAGGTTTAATTTCATGAATTGACCCTCCTCGTAAAGGATTAGCAATGCTTGGCCCCCTAGCTCATTTATTTTTCATGGCTCTGCCACTGTGTGCAACAGCGCACGTGTTCGCCCCCTCTCTCTAAATATCGATCTCGCACTTGTGCATTCCTTCATAGTCTCCCTCCACTCGGCCCCTCGCACCATGTTCTAGCCCCCCACCGGATTTTTCCACATGTACAATCTAGCAGACTCCATGGTTGAACTTAAGCATAATGCACAAACCTCAAAACAACAGTGGTTCTCTTTTGTTCTAGAATCTTCCGTATCATAACTGCCCAAACTTTTTTCTAGTTGAATTGCCATGATTTGTTTTTACTTTATGCTTTACAACACACAATTCCATGAATAATAAAATAGATTAAGGGCTTCTTTGATTCAAAGGATTCTCAAAGGAATTTTGGAGGATTCTAATCATTAGGAATTTTTCCTATCTTGGTTGTTTGATTCGTAGGATTGTAAACCATATGAATTCTTCCATATGATTCATTTGCACTAGATTTCATAGGAAACATCCCATCCACTCAAACCTCTTTGAAAGAATTATGCGTTTTTTCCATGCACAATCAAACACTCTTACAATCCTGTAGGATTCAAGACAACATTCCACTATAATCCCATGTTTTTCCTATTCCCGCGTTCTTAGCTTTTTTATAAAAACTAAGAGGGTGCTTGGATCCAAGGGACTTATTTAGTCTGGCTAAAAATAGTCTCTTTAAGAGACTAAAGTTCCAAGCACCCCTGACTAAAGAGGGGCTAAAACTAGTCTTAAGACTAAAAAAAATTAGTCAGGGGTACCCCTACTAAAATGTGGATTAGTCCTCTCTCTCCTCATTTAACTCCTCTCCTTTAACACGGGCGAGTTCTGGATTGGAGGGTTCGGAGGATAATAAATGCTCATTAACTTGATTTTAGTCTCCTTAGTATTTGGATCCAAGCATGGATGAGGCTAGCATGTTTTAGTCTCACTACTTTTAGTCATGGGACTAAAATGTATCCAAGCACCCTCTAATTGATTTTGAATCAGATGAACTATAAGAATTAAACGAAGGGCTACATTAGGCATATATGACTCAGAGCTTACATGCTATAGTGTGGTATTTATTCATAATTTGGTTGCAAAATCTGATGCGTGCAATGCACGTGTACCTTACTAGTACTTCGAGTATATGCAAAACACATAAATTAGAATACCAATGGCACGCTACACAGTGTCTCTCTTACAGTTCATGAAGCCACGTGGCACATGTGGAGGCGTTGTCGCAACCTCCTTGCGTGGATTGATCACAGTGATGTGCTGCTAGTTCTAGTAGAATGTACTCGTCCTCCCTGAGCCATATTGGCGGTACATGCACGAAGTGAAGATGTGCACGCACGCCACGCACGCACTCATTCCCTCGCACGCACACGCGGGTACACAGGCGGACGCAATTTTGTACCAAGATCCACCCCATGTGATAATTTGACGCGTGTAAAGTCGTTCACTTCATTGACGGTCAATTAATAAAGCGCATGCAAATTGAGTGGACGTGAGGGCGGAAGAAAGACATTATTACTCCACTGCGCGCATGCGAGTAGTTAAATCATGGGTTGCTAGTAGTACTTCCATTGGTCTCCTTCGTATTTTGTGCCAATTTTTGATAGTAACATAATATTTACGCATTTGAGCAGTGTAGTACTTGAAATTTATGTTCTGCTAAACTCATCGGGAGCCGTTTCGGGCCTCGAAACCAAAACCATCAATTAATCTTTACCTTGTTCCCATCACATTCGAAAGCCTGCTCACACCTACTAGTACGTACCAAACCTGAACGTGTTCCCACTATGCAGGTATTAGTACTAGTGCTAGTACTTAGGTTATAAAAAGGGGAACTACCTAACCGAAAATTACTCTACCTTTCCTCCTCGTAAGTGCTTCTTCTTCGTCCATCGTTGCCATGGCCGGTGAGCAGAGATCTAGGTTGAGAACTAATCGTAACAAGGGAGCGGCAACCAAGGATGCGGGGAAAAAATAGAGGGCTCGCCGCCACGCAGAGACCTCGAAAGATCTCTCACGGGCAGGCGATGACTCCCAGGAGCGCCCTAGCCGCGGAGGCGAACATGCCGAGCCGGCGGAACTGGAGTCGTTATCCCTCGACAGCATGCCGGATCAGCTCAATAAGCACCTCAATAAGCAGAAGGAGTTCATCCAATGCTTGATGGAGTTGCTGAAGGAGAGCCTCGATGACATGCCCGCTAAGCTCAATCACCAGGGGGAGTTGACCGCCGGCTTGGTGATGCTGCTGAAGAAGGGCGTTGCCTCAAAGAAGAAGGCGACCGGCGAAATCCTGCGACTTCAGGAGGACAAGGCGAAGCTCTGCCACGAGATCGACCTATTGAAGGAGAAGAACGCCAGCTGGAAGAAGCTGCATGAGAATAGTAGTTCCTCGATGAAGATGCTGCAGGCCCTCGTCATGGAACAGAAGGAGGAGTTGGCGAAGCTCCGCATCGAGCACCCGGCTACTGTCAAGGTACGTAATGCGGCCGTGGAACAGATGATGAAGGCTCGCGTCGAGAAATCCCGTGTCATGGACAGAATGAAGAAGATGGCAGAGGAGACTCGCAAGGAGAGGGAGTTCATGGAGGCAATGAAGAACCAGTTACGACTCCGCGGCGAATTAGATCATTTGGGGTGATAATCTTCCTTCTTATTTTGCTGTTGTGTTTCATCTTTTGCTTCGGGTGTTTCGCCGCACGTGTCACATTCTCTGCGAGGCATGAATAGAACAATGTTTTTTGAGGGAATGAATAGAACAATGCTAACAGTGAGATGACTAGCAAATTAGATCATTTTTTATCGCCATATGGCACTGGGCTGCCGTGTTTCGTACTCCTCCGTCGAAGTACTACTCCAGTGGAAAACTTGAGTATACCGCACGGTTCTTTGCTCCTCCTCGATCAGGTCGTCGGCGCATTTATACGAGCAGTCAAATCACAAGGCCCCGCCTTCCAGTAGTAATGAGCCATCAAATCACAAAGGCCCTCGCCTCTCGTGAAACCGACCAAGCTAGACTGCCCCGCCCTCTAGCCTTTTAAAAAATGTATACTTTTGTACAGCAGTAGTATCGATGGATTGCGCCATGGAACAAAACTTGAAATTAAAAAAGGATGGTGCATATAGAGAGCGCTCGTCGCCAAATTATGCATATAGTACTATTAAAAAGTCCAGTCACAATAATGGTGTCCAGCACAACCCACCCCTCAAATAAAACTAAGCACCCTGGAATTCTTTGACAAACCTAAGCACCCTGAAATTCTTTGACAACTAAACTACTGGCTATATGATGTTGGCCATATATATTGTACGTATATAATGTGAAGAAACAGTGGTAGTACTATACCAACTAAAGGATGAAATGTAAGAAATACTAGTATGTACGTACTGAAAAGTTAAAGTAACAAGAAAAAACATAACATAATTCTGCTGGGGGCTCAACAACACACCCCTCAAATTAAACTAAGCACACCTGAAATTAAACTTTGCAACTAATCCGGTAGACACTGCATTAGAAGTTTAGAACCACCATGAGCAACGACACTGCCACCTTACTCGGAGTCCTCGTCCACATCCTCGACTTTGTCCTTGTCCCTCTTCCTCTTGGCCAATACTTCTTTGCTTGAACCGCCAACTTGGCTGTTGCTCTTCATCCAACCCTTGTAGATATTGAAACAAAGGTAGCTATCCATTGCAGCGTAGTGGATGTGGTCTATATCTAGTACATTCCGCTGCCATGCATGACGATGAAACGTGTATGGAGGTTTCTCCAGTTTACCGTACGAAGGAGGAACCATGGCTCCTGCCAGGGTCAGCATTGAAGGCTGACGAGAGGACACCAGCCGATTCTTTTGGAGGTCAAAGGTGTTTCCTACAACGAGGCCTATCCGACGCAGGACTTCTTTGTCGTTACCAAAGTCTACAGTAACGAATTTGACTAGGTTGCTCTCGAGGAAGTCCTTAAAATCCTGGCACTCAATGTCGGCATGGCATATGTGGTAGACCAAGCATAAGTCATGCACGCAAACCTGGATCACGGCGGGCTTCTTCCTCTCTTCGTCCTTTAGATCCTTCTCTCGTCCCACGACTGTGGTGTACTCAACATCTAGCCCAGCGACCCACTCAACATCTGAGTCTTCGAACATGCGTCTGAAGCGAGAAAGGCATCCTTTCACCGTCGTGGAAGAACGGGTGTAGATGACATCGAACTCATCGCCGGTGATGGTTCCAACCTTGTACTCACCGCCGATCGGGGAGATTTGGGACGTATTGGATTTGGGAGGAGGGTTAGGATTAGTGGAACTGCAGTAATGTGAATGGACGGGACGACTAGGAGTGAACCACCATAATATTAAAGGACGTGCGGGGACGAGTAGGAGCGAATTGCCAGCGTGCGAATGGCAGGGTAGTGGCTTTCCATTCTCCAATGATACGGTCTTCCGAGAGCCATTGGATCTGAGATCGAACGGTTGCATGGCGTGATTCTAGACCTATGGGTGAATATCCTATCCTGGAGGGTTATTCTGCAAATTTTTAGCAACTTAGCATGCGACCGTTTGATCTCAGATCCAAGGGCTGCCAGCAGCCCGTCTCATGGTCGCGCCTACCACGACCGTCGCGTCGCTCGCGCGGTCGCACCCTTGCAGATTAACACGGTGCATTAGGCTATTTGATGTTGACATGTCATACATATTCATCACTTAGTCACTCATACTACAACAAGGTTGGCTATAAGGTTGGCTATAAGTGTATTTTTTTACTCCTCTCTATCTCTTTCTTCGTACTGCCTCCGTCCCATAATATAAGAACGTTTTTGACACTAGTGTAGTGCCCAAAACACTAGTGCCAGAAACGTTCTTATATTATGGGACACGGGGAGTACTAGTATTTATTGCATTTGCCAAGGAGTGACCTCTTCCAATGAAATGGTGTTGCTAAGCTTGCTTCATTTAATTAGCTATAGACTCAAAATTGTCTTTTCACCTAGGTACACACGCTTAGCACCATTTCTTCCTTGGGTCACCAAACTAGTCTCTCTCTTCTTGATTAACTTTCCACATCAGAGTTTATGCCTATGTGGCAAGCTTAAGCACCTTTAGGAGCAAGTAAGTACAATAGTGCACTTTACATGGCATTTTTGCATATGTGGAGGAAAGAGAGGCAAGGAAAAAGTGGAGAAGTGGGCTCTCATGCAAGAGCCAGCCTCTACTACATGGTGGAGCATTGGGAGAGGCACCTGTATGGAGGTGGTCAGGAATCGGGAGACTCACGCCGGTCATAGCGCCGCAGTTAAAATGATAATGGCAAGTCAAATCATGGGGCCCCACCTGTCCAGCAGTAACTCGCTGTCAAATCACACACCCATACGTTTGCAGCAGCCTACTCCCTCGTCTTCTCGTGTCTCTGTCGAATCGACTAGGCGGAACTGCCCCGCCGCCTACCGTGCAGGAAAAGCCCTGCCCTCGACTTTTAAATAGTATACAGTATACTAATTTTGTATCCATGGATTGCGCCCGCGCCATGGAGCAAAGCGCCTAGAAAACGGTGGTACACATGTACGTAGTATACAGCACGCCCGTCGCGTTCGCGTCGCGCCCCAGATAGTCGGCCGGTCTGGCACGCTGCTCTCCGAATGGAACACGCGTCATATTGCGTTCGCACACACATGTGGGACGGCAATTGAGAACCGACCATAGGCACACTCCCCGGCCGTGCAAGTCGGGTGACTTAATAGAAGAGGGAGACGAGCGATAGTACTAGAGAAGTGTTGTACTACGTTGGTGCCTGGATGATCTCTACAAGACATGGAAGATCAGTTCGTCCATGGATGTGACCAGACTCCAACAGACACGCCTGGATTGGCTATCGTCTACATATCGTGCAGGCTGTGTTGTACATGGCTGTAGTTGTGGTGAGAAAACTAAAAAAGGTTTCTTGTCATCTCGCAAAATTAGGTGTCATGTGCTTCGGATCACTCCGAGGGTTAAACAGCGACAACTGAGTTGGGCTAGTCATTGGGGACACATGTGTGAACAGTGACTACTCGGCTGCCATCTAGGTCAAGCCGGCTATGTTAATTAGGACATCTATCGACGGACCCCTTTTCTATGAGTTTATCTTTAATTTGAGCTTTGTTCCTCATCTAGTTTGTCCGTCGGGATTCATGTTGTCTCCTTTGGGCAGTGAGGTTATGATTTCTTGTCATGTGGCATTTTTTCTTGTTATATGTTATAATCCGGCGCTTCAAATCAAAATGACGACAACTGCGCCTCCGGGCCACGTGCATGAAGACTTCTCGACAATCACTGACGAGGTCAAGCCGGCTCCGATAGACAAAAGAAAACTAAGTACTACTCCACTATATAGGCAGGAGCCTCCGCGCTTGCTTGCTAGTGTTGCTCTCTTCACACTATCTCGGTCTCTCCAAATCTAAACATGACAGCGGTGGCCACACTCTCTCTCTCTGCTCACCGCTAGTCACAGATCCAGCACGATCCTCTCCGTCGGGGAAGGTGAGAAGGTGCAACGTTCACGCGGTCGTCCTCAGCGACGGCTCTTACCCACTGCTGGGCGCGTCCCGATCAGCCTGCCTTGCCGTTCTCTCCCAAGCACCGCTGGCGAGGGAGGGCCTCCAACCCCTTCTTCCTCGCTGCCGTAGTGTGGGCAGATCCAGCCTCCTGCCACCCACCTAGCGACATCCCGGCGACCATCAGGTATAAATTCCTTTGAAACCGGCCTTGCTCTACTTCTCGAGCTCCTGGTGTCGCTGCATTTGTGTCTTTTACTATTTCTCAGGCCCCCTCATAGATAGGATCGATCAGCTGTTCGAAAACCACCTAATTTTTTTACGTTTAAGAGGTAAAACTAGTTCATGCACTCGAATCTAGTACTACTTGGTTCAAACAAGGAAGAAAGGGTGTGGGGGTGGGGGAGGATTTGTTACCTGAATCTAGGACTTGGTCGAAAGAGGAAATAATGGGGGTGAAAAGTAGCAGAGACTGGCTATCCAACTGGTCTCTAGGTCTAATAGGGAAATAAAGGGAGATGCAGTACAAACTCAATATAAACCCGATCTATTGGTTGAAAAAGGAAAGAAAGTGGGGACTGGGGGACAACTCAACAGAGTAAGTCCAGCACTAGATTTGCTAGCCTCACACAGTATAAGGTGGCTATATCGAACAAAAGTGGGACCAACCCAGATATCCTGTTCTGATGTTTGTTGCCCCGAGCCACTCTTATGTAATGCCACTGGTAAAATGTAGCAGTCGCACTGTTAAAAGTAAGGACACGTTAAACCAATGTTGTTTTCAATGTAATGCCTCCAGTAATATGAATCAATGGCACTTGTTTACATGTCCTGCTAAAATTTCCCATTAAGATAAGTTGGTTCTTTTCGTTAGAAATGCAACTTTCCTGGTCCGCCTACTCTCCCGTGCCCAAAGTAATGTCGTATTTAACGGTTGTCATAGTTAATCCTAATGCCCACACTAATATCTAGCAATTCCACTGCTTTAGAAATTGCTACTGTCCTTGTAGGATTGCCATTCAGATAAGGAACATGCTTCTTTTCATTTGATGCATGTTTCATCACTTATTAGTCACCCTCCTTTCCACCTTTTTTGTGGAAACAGAGATATACATTTCACGCTCGATCTTAGTTGAACTGCACAAATGATATCCAAATTATAGTTGAGCATTCCTAGAGCTTCACAACCAACCTTGATGTTGCTCAATTTTATTGCAACTAATGAAGAAGAAGCTCTGTGGGTTTCGTTTTCTGATGGAAATGGAACCGGGGCTGGAGCCCTTTTATTAAATTTTTTTGAAGAAGAAGCTGCTAGCTCACGGGACATTGCTTCATTTTAGGTAAACTGCACCAAAAGGTCCAATGAATTGAATCATCCATGTTGGTGAGTGAAAGAGCCAGCTTCAGCATCCCAGTCTAAGCACCCCCGGCCTCCATCCTTGCAATGCACGGTACACCTCGTTTGCCACCTACTCGACCCTAGTGTCACTGATAAAATGAAGTAATAATACAGTTAAAATAGAGCGAGTGTCATCTCTGTCATTTCATTTCCAATGTAGATAAAGAAAGTGCTTCTCTTTGTTAAAGTATGTTTCATCAACTAGTCCCATTGTTAATGTTTAAGCGTTTATGCAAACTAGGGTGCTTAATTTTAGTTGATATGTACAAAAATAGAGATTTGAATGTCTCAAGGCGCCTCCTTGTACTACCGTTGTACACTGATGTTCATCACTGGCAGAAGGTGTATCTGGGAGACTTGGGACGATGTCCAGTATGAGGCGTACCGTATGAGGCGTCGCAGGGCCAATCTCGCCCTCGCAGCATGGCATACTATTATACTATCGCAATATTTTCTTCTATTTATCTTGTGTGTTTCATCAACTAGTGCCACTATAATGTAATCACGCTTTTTCATTATCTGTGCAAACAGGGTTATTCAGCTACATTTTGGTGGAACTGCACAAATGTCGAGTGTGCGAAACACGGAGAAAACGAGGGACGAAGTTTTGGCAAGTGTTGGACGTGGTTTTCGGCTGCCCCGTCTAAGCTTTCATTTTTAACATGCGCAGCCCACGACCTCGGATGGGAGGGCCTGTTTGTATTTTCTTAGGGCCGTCATGTATCGAATGGCCTATGGACCTCCCATCCGAGGTTTTATTTTTGGCAGCCCAATTTATGTATTTTTTTGAAGAAAACGCAGAGGTCTGTTCTATTTTTCTATATAAGAATAGGAACGCCAGGTCCAACTTATGTTTCCGTTCTAACTATATTATATATTTAAATTATTTATATGGTATTATATATTATTTTTATTGTCATCATATATTTAACAGATACTTACATATGGAAGAAAACAACATCCCACATCTTATTAAATTATAAAAATAATTTCCTAACAAATAAAATCCTGGATTGTTTTGGCACGAAAATCCTAGTGATGTGTACAAAAGCTTGGTAAGATTTAAGGACGCATGTAATAATATCACTTATTATTTAAATATATTTATAACAAAATGCTCAGCCCCTTTTTATTTTTTTGATAACATTGCTGGCCCAACCCAACATTATAATTAGAATCAGCCCAGCAAAATCGTGTATTTCGAGAAAGTACAAATGGCCTGTAATTTTTTAGGAAATAAAATAAATGGGTCGCATGGACGCTACATTATTTGTTCACCCAGCCCAGCTAATGGTTTTAATTCAAAAAAGAAGATCAAATTGACTGTAAATTCTACCGCGCAAAAAAAAGACTGTAAATTCTGAAAAAATGGGTTGAATACGTGCCACATTTTTGGAGGCTAAAATGTGGGCCAATAGGTCGAAGCCAACGCAAGTCATTGTCAATTTAGTCAACAAATGGTTCTGACATGTTAGCCGTTGGATTTACATCCAATGACCGGCATCCATCTACATTCTCTCGTCTTCTTCCTCCAGCGCCGCCGGGACCACCTCCCGCCTCTTGCTGCTAGCAGCTCTGCTTAGCACGCTTCACTATGGAGCGCTACTCCACCGTTTGCCAGGCCATCCCTCCACCCCTCCACACCTCCTGTTCTTCTCCACCGACTGCCGAACCACACCACACTAGAACCAGTTAACCCTCGTACACCTCACCGTCTACGACTCTACTCCCGGGTCTTCCCATCTCCGGCTCGTTGTTGTCTGGGGCCTTGCCGTTGTCCACCACCTTGGATGCGCTCGGCGCGGCGTGGTCAACATGGTCAACAAACGACACCATCAGAAGTAGACTGCGCGTGGAGAGGCTGACAGCTGGGTCCATGACCGCACACAAGGAAATGCCTCCTTATTACGCGCAAAATAATGATTCCTCCACCTGACATCTGGGACCCACCGGAAGGGCCTCTGTATTTTGCAAAAAAACATGCCCCCCGCTGACATGTTGGACCCACCAGCTATCTTCACATGCAAGGAAGTGCCTCCTTATTATGCACAAAAAAAGGAATACTCCCCCTGCCAGCTGGAACCTAGCATACTGGGAGGCTGACTTGGGGGCCTACCAAGTTGACGGTGACGCAGGGCTTTGTCAACTTAGTAAATATGAACGATTCTAGCTCCTGTTATCGTACGATGTTCATCCAACGGTCGTAGTGCTTCTTCAACCTCTGGTCTTCTTGCTCCAGCCGCCCAAACCAGCGCCGGTCGTGACGCGTGCTACTGCCTCCCGTGGCCGGCTGTGATGCCGCGGAGGCCTCACCGCCCCCTACTACTCCCACCGCTGGCCAAGCCATCCCTCTACTCGCCCACACCCGCTATTATTCTGCGGCGACAACAGCCTCACAACGCAGCCAAACCAGTGAACCCTCGTACTCCTCATCGCGTGGGCATCCACTGCTGCGTCTTCCCCGCCTCCGAGTCATCCCCTTCCTAGGCCTCGCCGTCATCAACGTGGTCAAGGAACGACTTCCATCGGACGTGGACTGTACGTGGAGAGGCTGACAGCTGGGTCCACGGCCGCAGCAAGGAAGTGCCTCCTTATTACGTGCAAAATAATGATTCCTCCACCTGACAGCGGGGACCCACCAGACGGGCCACCGTATTTCACGAAAAAAACGTTTCCCCTGACTGCTGGGACCCACCAGCTACATCTTCGCATGCAAGGAAGTGCGTCCGAAAAAAAAACGATTCGCTCCCTGACTGCTGGGACCCACCAGCTACATCTTCGCACGCAAGGAAGTGCGTCCGGGCAAAAAAAAACGATTCGCCCCCATGACTGCTGGGACCCACCAGCTACATCTTCGCACGCAAAGGAAGTGCGTCCGGGCAAAAAAAAAACGATTCGCCCCTTTGACTGCTGGGACCCACGAGCTACATTTTCGCATGCAAGGAAGTGCCTCACAGTCGGGACCCACCTGGTCGAAGCGTACGTAGCGTTGTCATTCTGGTCGCGAACGTGTACGTACATATATACTGGTCAATGTAGAGGCGCGCACGTGTCGTAGTAGAGGCGCGTACGTGTCGTAGTAGAGGCGCGCACGTAGCATGTACACGTATGTACAGCGGCCAGGGTGCAAGAAAGAAAATACGGCCACATATGTACATACGGGCGGGGTCTCAAACGCCTACTCGCGCATACGTACGGCCTGGGCTCGTGTACATGGTTGGGTCGGAACGGAGAAAAAGCGTCATCGTCGTGTTCATGGGGAGGCAACGGAATATGTCATGCTCATGGGGAGGCAACAGAATGCATCGTGCTCATCGGGAGGCAACGGAACGCATGGGAGCCAACCGGCTGGGTCGGAACGGAATGCGTGGTCGTGTTCATCGGGCGGGCTTGGACGGAACAGCCGATGGAAACGAGGCCTGGCGTATCGCACAATGGAGGAAACGGACCTCCTACGTTCGGAACGGGGTCCTGTTGATCGGGAGGGGTGTGGCGTACCGCAAAACGGAGGAAGTAGACCTCCTATGGTCGAAATGGGGGTCCTGTTGATTGGGAGGGGTGTGGCATACTGCAAAACGGACGAAATGGACCTCTTACGGTCGAAACGGGGGTCCTGTTGATCGGGAGAGGTGTGGCGTACCGCAAAACGGAGGAAATGGACTTGTGTTGGACGCTACAGTCGAAACAGGGGTCCTGTTCATCCGGACGGGTGTTGCCTACCGCAAAACGGGACTCCACGGGATACTGTTCATGTCCACCGTCGACCTCCTCCAGCCTCCACGGGCTACCGTCGACCTCCTCCAGCCTCCACGGGCTCCTGTTCATCCAGCATCCACTGCGCGCTACTCCACCGGCTCCTGTTCAACCACCCCTCCACGGGCACCCCTCCACTATCTACTGTTCATCCAGCCCTCCACACCATGGGATCCTGTTCAACCACCCCTCCATGGCCACCCCTCCACCGTCTACTGTTCATCCAGCCCTCCACACCATGGGGTCCTGTTCATCCAGAGGAAACGCCACCGCTCACTATTCATCCAACCCCCCCGGCAACGCTCACTGTTCATCCAATCGATCGGCTTCAGTTAGTAGCAGTAGCGAAGGTATCGCTCCATCGGGTTCAGTTAACAGCCATCGATCGATCGCTCAGGTTCAGTAACGCATAGCCTGCAGTGCAATCGCTCGGGTTCAGAGCCCAACGCCTCACTCGGGTTCTGTTAGAGCCAACGCCTTGCACACACGCGCGTACGTGTATGAGAGAAACGTGCATCGCTCGGCCCCCGACCTCCCACCGTAACCGGCAACTCCCCGAAATTTTCCTCCGCCTCGCTTCTACCACGGTTTTTTCCGTCATGGACGGCCCAAATAATGTCATGCAGCTGCGTCTCCGGCCTGCCCAGGATGAAAAGCCCATTTCCTGTCATGATTTTTTGTCATAGAAGTTAGAGCCCACCACATCTATGACGATACCGGGTTTTGTCACAATTATCGTCATAGAAGTGTCATATGTATGACAGAAAAGAAATTCGTTCGGCCCAAAATGTCACGGATGTGTCTTTTTTTATAGTGCATGCAATCAAAATATGTGACATGATATGGACATCATCATCTTGTTCTTTTGATCTCCATATCCAAATATTCATCATGATCTCCATTGTCACTGGCTCGACACCTTGATCTCCATCATAGCATCACGGTCGTCTCGCCAACTATTCCTTCTACAACTGTCGCTAACGCATAGTGATAAAGTAAAGCAATTACATGGGTTTGCATTTCATACAATAAGGAGACAACCATAAGGCTCATGCCGGTTGCTAATAAATTCTACAAAACATGATCATCTCATACAACAACGTATATCACATCATGTCTTGACCATATCACATCACAACATGCCTTGCAAAATAAAGTTAGACGTCCTCTACTTTGTTGTTGCATGTATTACGTGGCTGATATGGGATTCTAGCAAGAACCGTTCTTACCTACGCATCAAAACCAAAATGATGATTTATCAAGTTTGTTGTTTTAACCTTCAATAAGGACCGGCCGTAGTCAAATTCGATTCAACTAAAGTAGGAGAAACAGACACCCGCCAGCCACCTTTATGCAAAACTATTGGGGAACGCGGTATTCCAAAAATTTACCTACGATCACGCAAGATCTCTCTAGGAGATGCATAGCAACGAGCAGGGAGAGTGTGTCCATGTACCCTCGTAGACCTAAAGCGAAAGCATTTAGTAACGCGGTTGATGTAGTCGAACATCTTCGCGATCCAACCAATCCAAGTACCGAACGTACGGCACCTCCGCGATCAGCACACGTTCAGCACAATGACGTCCCTCGAACTCTTGATCCTGTTGAGGCCGAGGGAGAGTTCCGTCAGCACGATGGCGTGGCGATGGTGATGATGAAGTTACCAGCGCAGGGCTTCACCTAAGCACTACGACGATATGACCGAGGTGTGTAACTGTGGAGGGGGGCACCGCACAGGGTTAATAGAAGCTTGTGTGCGCCCCCTGCCCCCTTATATATAGGAGGGGAGGGGAGGCCAGCCGGACCTCCTAGGGTGCGCCAGGAGAGGGGAATCTTACTAGGACTCCAAGTCCTAGTAGGTTTCCACCAAAGGAAGAGGGGGAAGAAGGAAGGGAGAGAGGGAAGGGAAGGAAAGGGGGCGCCGCCCCCTTCCCCTAGTCAAATTCGGACCCAAGGGGGGCGCACAGCCAGCCCCTTATGTCCCTTCCTATCTTCCCACTAAGGCCCACCAAGGCCAATTAGTTCCCCCGGGGGGTTCAGATAACCCTCCGGCACTCCGATAATTATCTGGTACCTCTCGGAACTCATCCGGTGTCCGAATAATATCGTCCAATATATCAATCTGTATGTCTCGACCATTTCAAGACTCCTCGTCATGTCTGTGATCTCATCCAGGACTCCGAACAAACTTCAGTACATCAAATCACATAACTCATAATACAAATCATCATCGAATGTTAAGCGTGCGGACCCTACGGGTTCGAGAACTATGTAGATATGACCGAAACACATCTCCGGATATTGGCTCCTACATATTCTACGAAGATCTTTATCGGTCAAACTGCATAACAACATACGTTGTTCCCTTTGTCATCGGTATGTTACTTGCCCGAGATTCGATCATCGGTATCATCATACCTAGTTCAATCTCGTTACTGACAAGTCTCTTTACTCGTTCTATAATGCATCATCCCGCAACTAACTCATTAGTCACATTGCTTGAAAGGCTTATAGTGATGAGCATTACCGAGAGGGCCCAGAGATACCTCTCTGATACACGGAGTGACAAATCCTAATCTCGATCTATGCCAACTCAACAAACACCATCGGAGACACATGTAGAGCATCTTTATAATCACCCAGTTACATTGTGACATTTGATAGCACACAAGGTGTTCCTCCGGTATTCGGGAGTTGCATAATCTAATAGTCATAGGAGCATGTATAAGTCATCATGAAAGCATTAGCAATAAAACTAAACGAACATTTGTGCTAAGCTAATGGATTGGTCTTGTCCATCACATCATTCTCTAATGATGTGATCCCGTTTATCAAATGACCACACATGTCTATGGTCAGGAAACTTAACCATCTTTGATTAATGAGTCTAATAGAGGCATACTAGGGATACTTTGTTTGTCTATGTATTCACACATGTACTAAGTTTCCGGTTAATACAATTCTAGGATAAATAATAAAAATTTATCATGATATAAGGAAATATAAATAACAACTTTATTATTGCCTCTAGGGCAAATTTCCTTCAGTCTTCCACTAGCACTAGAGTCAATAATCTAGATTACATAGTAATGATTCTAACACCCATGGAGTCTTGGTGCTGATCATGTTTTGCTCGTGAGAGAGGCTTAGTCAACGGGTCTGCAACATTCATATCCATATGTATCTTGCAAATCTCTATGTGTCCCTCCTTGACTTGATCGCGGATGGAATTGAAGCGTCTCTTGATGTGCTTGGTTCTCTTGTGAAATCTGGATTCCTTTGCCAAGGTAATTGCACCAGTATTGTCACAAAAGATTTTCATTGGAGCTGATGCACTAGGTATGACACTTAGATCAGATGTGAACTCCTTCATCCAGACTCCTTCATTTGCTGCTTCCGAAGAAGCTATGTACTCCGCTTCACACGTAGATCCCGCCACGACGCTCTATTTGGAACTGCACCAACTTACAGCTCCACCATTCAATATAAATACGTATCCGGTTTGTGACTTAGAGTCATCCAGATCAGTGTCAAAGTTTGCATCGACGTAACCGTTTATGACGAGCTCTTTGTCAAGTTGATAAACGAGAAACATATCCTTAGTACTTTTGAGGTATTTCAGGATGTTCTTGACCGCTGTCCAGTGATCCACTCCAAGATTACTTTGGTACCTCCCTGCTAAACTAATAGCAAGGCACACATCAGGTCTGGTACACATAATTGCATACATGATAGAACCTATGGCTGAGGCATACGGAATGACTTTCATTTGCTCTCTATCTTCTGCAGTGGTCGGGCATTCAGTCTGACTCAACTTCACACCTTGTAACACAGGCAAGGACCCTTTCTTTGCTTGATCCAATTTGAACTTCTTCAAAACTTTATCAAGGTATGTGCTTTGTGAAAGTCCAATTAAGCATCTTGATCTATCTCTATAGATCTTGATGCCCAATATATAAGCAGCTTCACCGAGGTCTTTCATTGAAAAATTCTTATTCAAGTACCCTTTTATGCTATCCAGAAATTCAGTATCATTTCCGATCAACAATATGTCATCTACATATAATATCAGAAATGCTACAGAGCTCCCACTCACTTTCTTGTAAATACAAGCTTCTCCAAAAGTTTGTATAAAACCGTATGCTTTGATCACACTATCAAAGCACATATTCCAACTCCGAGAGGCTTGCACCGGTCCATAAATGGATCACTGGAGCTTGCACACTTTGTTAGCACCTTTTGGATCGAGAAAATATTCTGGTTGCATCATATACAATTCTTCTTTAAGATATCCATTAAGGAATGCAGTTTTGACATCCATTTGCCAAATTTCATAATCATAAAACGCGGAAATTGCTAACATGATTCGGATAGACTTAAGCATCGCTACGGGTGAGAAGGTCTCATCGTAGTCAACTCCTTGAAATTGTCAAAAACCTTTCACAACAAGTCGATTTTTGTAGACAGTAACATTACCGTCAGCGTCAGTCTTATTCTTGAAGATCCATTTATTCTCTCTTGCTTGCTGATCATCGGGCAAATCCACCAAAGTCCATACTTTGTTCTCATACATGGATCCCATCTCAGATTTCATGGCCTTAAGCCATTTTGCGGAATCTGGGCTCATCATCGCTTCCTCATAGTTCGTAGGTTCATTTTGGTCAAGTAACATGACCTCTAGAATAGGATTACCATACCACTCTCGTGCGGATCTTACTCTAGTTGACCTACCAGGTTCGGTAGTAACTTGATCAGAAGTTTCTTGATCATCATCATTAGCTTCCTCACTAAATGGTGTAGGAATCACTGGAACTAATTTATGTGATGAAATACTTTCCAATAAGGGAGCAGGTTCAATTACCTCATCAAGTTCTACTTTCCTCCCACTCACTTCTTTCGAGAGAAACTCCTTCTCTAGAGAGGATCCATTCTTAGCAACGAATATCTTGCCTTCGGATCTGTGATAGAAGGAGTACCCAATAGTTCCTTTGGGTATCCTATGAAGACACATTTCTCCGATTTGGGTTCGAGCTTATTAGGTTGAAGCCTTTTCACATAAGCATCGCAACCCCAAACTTTAAGGAACGACAACTGGGGTTTCTTGCCAAACCACAGTTCATATGGTGTCGTCTCAATGGATTTAGATGGTGCCCTATTTAACGTGAATGCAGCCGTCTCTAAAGCATAACCCCAAAATGATAGTGGTAAATCAGTAAGAGACATCATAGATCGCACCATATCTAATAAAGTACGATTACGACGATCGGACACACCATTACGCTATGGTGTTCCAGGTGGCATAAGTTGTGAAACTATTCCACATTGTTTCAAATGAAGACCAAACTCGTAACTCAAATATTCACCTCCACGATCAGATCGTAGAAACTTTATTTTCTTGTTACGATGATTTTCCACTTCACTCTGAAATTCTATGAACTTTTCAAATGTTTCAGACTTATGTTTCATCAAGTTGATATACCCATATCTGCTCAAATCATCTGTGAAGGTCAGAAAATAACGATACCCGCCGCGAGCCTCAAAACTCATCGGACCGCAACATCAGTATGTATTATTTCCAACAAGTCTGTTGCTCGCTCCATTGTTCCGGAGAACAGAGTCTTAGTCATCTTGCCCATGAGGCCTGGTTCGCAAGCATCAAGTGATTCATAATGAAGTGATTCCAAAAGCCCATCAGCATGGAGTTTCTTCATGCTCTTTACACCAATATGACCTAAACGGCAGTGCCACAAATAAGTTGCACTATCATTATTGAACTTATATCTTTTGGCTTCAATACTATGAATATGTGTATCACTACTATCGAGATTCAACAAAAATAGACCACTCGTCAAGGGTGCATGACCATAAAAGATATTACTCATATAAATAGAACAACCATTATTATTTGATTTAAATGAATAACCATCTCGTATCAAACAAGATCCATATATAATGTTCATGCTTAACGCTGGCACCAAATAACAATTATTCAAGTCTAAAACTAATCCCCAAGGTAGATGTAGAGGTAGCGTGTCGACGGCAATCACATCGACTTTTGAACAATTTCCCATGCGCATCATCACGTCGTCCTTAGCCAATTGTTAGCCCCTGTTTCGAGTTGCAAATATGACCAACAGAACCAGTATCAAATACCCAGGCACTACTACGAGCATTAGTAAGGTACACATCAATAACATGTATATCAAATATACCTATAACTTTGCCATCCTTCTTATCCGCCAAATACTTGGGGTAGTTCCGCTTCCAGTGACCAGTCCCTTTGCAATAGAAGCACTCAGTCTCAGGATTGTCCAGACTTGCGCTTCTTCACTTGAGCAACAACTTGCTTGCTGTTCTTCTTGAAGTTTCCCTTCTTCCCTTTTCCCTTTTTCTTGAAACTAGTGGTCTTGTTTACCAGCAAAACTTGATGCTCCTTCTTGATTTCTACCTCCGAAGCCTTTAGCATCACGAAGAGCTCGAGAATTGTTTTATCCATCCCTTGTATATTATAGTTCATCATGAAGCTTTTGTAGCATGTGGAAGTGATTGAAGAACTCTGTCAATGACAGTATCAACAGGAAGATTAACTCCCAGTTGAGTCAAGTGGTTGTGGTACCCAGACATTTTGAGTATATGTTCACTGACAGAACTATTCTCCTCCATTTTGCAGCTCTAGAACTTATTGGAGACTTCATATCTCTCAATCTGGGTATTTTCTTGAAATATTAACTTCAACTCCGGGAACATCTCATATGCTCCATGACATTCGAAATGTCATTGAAGTCCCGGTTCTAAGCCGTAAAGCATGGCACACTGAACTATCAAGTAGTCATCAGCTTTGCTCTGCCAGACGTTCATAACATCTGGAGTTGCTCCTATAGCGGGTCTTGCACCTAGCGGTGCTTCCAGAACGTAATTCTTCTATGCGGCAATAAGGATAATCCTCAAGTTACGAACCCAGTCCGTGTAGTTGCTACCATGATCTTTCAACTAAGATTTCTCTAGGAACGCATTAAAATTCAAAGGAACAGTAGCATGGGCCATTTATCTACAACAACATAGAAATGCAAAATACTATCAGGTACTAAGTTCATGATAAACTAAAGTTCAATTAATCATATTAATTAAGAACTCCCACTTAGATAGACATCCCTCTAGTCATCTAAATGATCACATGATCCAAATCAACTAAACCATGTCCGATCATCACGTGAGATGGAGTAGTTTTCAATGGTGAACATCACCATGTTGATCATATCTACTATATGATTCATGCTTGACCTTTCGGTCTTAGTGTTCCGAGGCCATATCTGCATATGCTAGGCTCGCCAAGTTTAAGCCGAGTATTCTGCGTGTGCAAAACTGGCTTGCACCCATTGTAGGTGAACGTAGAGCTTATCACACGCGATCATCACGTGGTGTCTCGGCACGACGAACTGTAGCAATGGTGCATACTCAGGGAGAACACTTATACCTTGAAATTTAGTGAGAGATCATCTTATAATGCTACCGCCGTACTAAGCAAAATAAGATGCATAAAAGATAAACATCACATGCAATCAAATAAGTGATGTGATATGGCCATCATCATCTTGTGCCTTTGATCTCCATCTCCAAAGCACCATCATGATCACCATCGTCACCGGCTTGACACCTTGATCTCCATCAAAGCATCGTTGTTTTCTTGCCAACTATTGCTTCTATGACTATTGCTACCGCTTAGTGATAAAGTAAATCAATTACATGGCGATTGCATTTCATACAATAAAGTGACAACCATATGGCTCCTGCCAGTTGCCGATAACTGTTACAAAACATGATCATCTCATACTACAATTTATATATCATCATGTCTTGACCATATCACATCACAGTAAGCCCTGCAAAAACAAGTTAGACATCCTCTACTTTGTTGTTGCAAGTTTTACGTGGCTGCTACGGGTTTCAAGCAAGAACCGTTCTTACCTACACATCAAAACCACAACAATTTTTCGTCATGTGTGTTGTTTTAACCTTCAACAAGGACTGGGCGTAGTCAAACTCGATTCAACTAAAGTTGGAGAAACAGACACCCACTAGGCACCTATGTGCGAAGCACGTCGGTAGAACTAGTCTCATGAACGCGGTTATGTAATGTTGGTCTGGGCCGCTTCATCCAACAATGCCACCGAACCAAAGTAAGACATTGTTGGTAAGCAGTATGACTATTATCGCCCATAACTCATTGTGTTCTACTCATGCATATAACATCTATGCATAGACCTAGCTCGGATGCCACTGTTGGGGAACGCAGTATTTCAAAAATTTACCTACGATCATGCAAGATCTTTCTAGGAGATGCATAGCAACGAGTGGGGAGAGTGTGTCCACGTACCCTCGTAGACCGATAGAGAAAGTGTTTAGTAACGGGTTGATGTAGTCGAACGTATTTGCGATCCAACTGATGCAAGTACCGAACGTACGGCACCTCCGTGATCAGCACACGTTCTTCTCGATGTCGTCCCTCGAACTCATTATCTAGTTGAGGTCGAGGGAGAGTTCCGTCAGCACGACGGCGTGGTGATGGTGATGACGAAGTTACCGGCGCAAGGCTTCGCCTAAGCACCACAACGATATGACCGAGGTGTGTAACCATGGAGGGGGGCAACGCATACGGTTGACTTGTGTGTTCAAGGGTGCCCCCTGCCCTCGTATATAGAGGGGAGGGGAGGCCGGCCGGCCCTCCTAGGGCGCGCTAGGGGAGGGGAATCCTACTAGGACTCCAAGTCCTAGTAGGTTTCCACCTAAGGAAGAGGGGGAAGAAGGAAGGAAGAGAGGGAAGGGAAGGAAAGGGGGCGCCACCCCCTTCCCCTAGTCCAATTCAGACCCAAGGGGGGCGCACGGCCAGCCCCTTCTGGCCCTTCCTATCTTCCCACTAAGGCCCATTGTCGGTGTCAAAACCGGCGGATCTCGGGTAGGGGGTCCCGAACTGTGCGTCCAGGCCGACGGTAACAGGAGACAAGGGACACGATGTTTTTACCCAGGTTCGGGCCCTCTCGATGGAGGTAAAACCCTACTCCTGCTTGATTGATATTGATGATATGGGTAGTACAAGATTGGATCTATCACAAGATCAAGGAGGCTAAAACCCTAGAAGCTAGCCTATGGTATGATTGTTCTTATCCTATGGACTAAAACCCTCCGGTTTATATAGGCACCGGAGAGGGCTAGGGTTACACAGAGCCGGTTACAATGGTAGGAGATCTACATATCCGTATTGCCAAGATTTCCTTCCACGCCAAGGAAAGTCCCATCCGGACATGGGACGAAGTCTTCAATCTTGTATCTTCATAGTCTTGGAGTCCGGCCGATGATGATAGTTCGGCTATCCGGACACCCCCTAGTCCAGGACACCCTGAGTAGCCCCTGAACCAGGCTTCAATGACGACGAGTCCGGCGCGCATATTGTCTTCGGCATTGAAAGGCGGGTTCCTCCTCCGAATAATTCATAGAAGATTGTGAACGCCAGGATAGTGTCCAGCTCTGTAAAATAAATTCCACATACCACCGTAGAGAGAATAACATTTACACAAGTTCAATCTGCTGATGTATTTTGCGGCGTGACGTCACACCACTACCAAGCCTTTACTTGAATTGTTTTTATTATACCACCTCAGCGCGTTTAGCGAAGTGGTTTCCTTGGCACGTCTTGTCGAAGCAGAGATCGTGTTCCCCTTATTCCGGGATTCCATCAATACGGACGTGGGTAACCCAACCGCGCCATTGATTGTGGCGCTTGGGAGATAAGCGAGTTTTACCAGGCCGGTGGGGATGTATAGTTTGGTCCGCCCATATATAAGGGGATAAGGATCCACCTCTTTTACCTACGCCTTCCTCCTCCTTTGCTTATCCATCTCCGCGCACTCGAGCTCCAGCGCCCAAGTCCGCACATCTCACCTCGACCTTCTCCAACCATGTCCGGAGCGGGAGGCAAGTGGATGGCCTCCTCCGTTACGGAGGGGCACATAGAGAAACTGCGCGGCGCCGGATATCTGTCCAGCGACCTCGCGCACCGGCTGCCCGACGAGGGGCAGCTCATCCCCACCCCCAGGCCCCATGAGAGGGTCGTATTCCTTCCCCACTTCCTCCGCGGACTGGGCTTCCCACTTCACCCCTTTGTCCGGGGGCTCATGTACTACTACGGCCAGGATTTCCACGATCTGGCCCCAAATTTCATCCTCAATATCTCTGCGTTTATCATCGTGTGCGAGGCCTTCCTCTGCATCCAGCCCCACTTCGGCTTGTGGCTAAAGACCTTCAATGTCAAGCCGAAGGTTGTGAAGGGCAGCCAAGCGGAGTGCGGGGGCTCCATGGTGGGCAAAATGCCCAATGTCACTTGGCTCGATGGTGCCTTCGTGGAATCCATCAAAGGGTGGCAATCGGGGTGGTTCTACATCATCGAGCCGCGTGACCCTAAATGGGCAGCGGCCGCCGAATTCAGATCTGGCATCCCCATGCAGCTCACGTCCTGGAAAGAGAAGGGCTTGCTTTGGGGTATTTCGGAGGAGCTGACCGGACTCCAGTCCTGTCTCCAGACCCTGGTGAACAAGAAGCTCAAGCTTGTCAACGTGATCCAGGTCATGCTCGTCCGCCGGATTCTCCCCTGCCAGCAACGGGACTTCAATTTGTGGGAGTTTGATCCGGCACGGCACCGGACCTTAAGCAGGCTCTTCGACACTACGTACGAAGCTGCCTGGAGGGTGCTGTTCAAGGGCGCCGAAGCTCCCGCATCCGCTACCGAAGATCGCGGATTCAGCACGCAGCGTCCGGCTGGCGAGGTAAGCTACGTTATCCTTTAGGGGACATTTGCTTTTCATAGTTTGACTCTATGCAGGATCTAAACTCCCAATGCCTTTAACAGGACTGGCAGAAGACGTCCGGACAGGTTAACTGTCCGGTTCCCCTTCCAGAAGACCCAGCGGATACCCGTTTGACGGGGCTGCTGGTCCCGACACTCTACATGGTGCCAGAGAAGAAGACCACGGGAACCCGAAGGAGTTCCCGGCGTCAGGTGGTATCGGACTCATCATCCGATGACTCCAAGGCGGACTCCTCACCTGAGGACGAGGAGGAGAAGAAAGAGGCCTCCCCCCCAACGGGGGGAGAGAAGAAGAGGAAGGCCTCCCCAATGAGGGAGGCCGAAGGGTCCAAGAAGGGAAGGACCCTTCCCCCGGACTGCTCCGCCAATGTCGGCGACGACGACGAGGAGTGGCCCTCAAGGGCCAAGCCCCTGGCAAGATCGTAAGTATCCGGACTCCTGGATGATCTATAATTTTTCTTTTCACCACGCGGTGCCTTTCTAATGCCGCATACGACCTATAGTCCGGCCAAGGACGATCTTCCCGCTTCGTCGAGCGGGTCCTTGGGCACGTCGGATGTGGATTCTATCCCAACCGCCTCCACCCCCCGTGACGATGATGATGCCGAGGTGGGATCCCGGGAAGGGACCCGCCAGGAGGAGGAGGCCCCGGAGGTGCCGCAGGGCAACCTCCCGCACTTCGCACCGGACTCCGCACCGGAACCTGCAGTGGTTTCGGAGTCCGGCGAGCGGCCCCTTCGTAAGAAGGGCAAGACTGTGACGCCGGCGGCCTCCGTCCAACCCGAGGCGCCGGATAACTTGCTGGAGGCGCTCAACGGCGCTTCCATCAAAGAAGAACACCACACTGTCATGAGTGTGGTGATTCAGAAGGTTCAGCTCGCCAAGAGTGGGCTGACCGAAGCCTGCAGCAGCCTTCTAACAGGCTTTGAGGTAAGAATTTTAAGATATGTAATATAATACCGCATAGACAGTAGCCCCTGATGCTCGGTTCGGTGTTCGGAAACAAAAGACGAACTGAGGATCTAAAAAAGATATACGTAGGAGTCTAAAAAATATGTCAATATGGGTTTGCAGGCTGCGCTGCTGACCTCTGCCGCACTGACTGCGAAGGTCAATACCTTGAAGCAGAGCCTCGAGCGGTCCGAGAGCGAGCTCGGCCGTGCCAAGAAGCAGCTCGAGGACAAGGAAGGTGAGTAACACCGTATTAAAGTTGTACCTTACAGAAAAGGATTTGGTTGCAAGAGAAATAACAAGGATAACGTGGGTACTACAGGGGCCACGAACGAGCTGGCGACCCTGAAGGAGGCGGTATCCGCGGCCGAACGCAATGCGGCCGTGGAACGAGCCGAGCGAGAGAACTAGGAGACGCGGGTGGCGGCGGTACAGCAAGAGCTCCAGGCTCTCGTGGAAAAGCACGAGAGTTTGGAACGTGACTCGAAGACTCGAGAGTCCGAGCTTGCGTCGGCTCTTGAGAGTGCCAAAGCCGCTAAGGCCGAAGACCACAAGGCCCTCCGGGAAATCGAGGATTTGAAGAAAATAGCGGCGGGTAAGGCATTTTTCATGCAAAGCAAGCATGTGAATGTGAATTACCTATTACTTACCCGAATTCGGAGCTCTCCAGGAGCGTTCGCAGATCTGCCCCGCAGCGTATCCGACGCTGCCGCGTTCTACCGGGCCGAGGAGGGGAGCTCGACGGAGAAGGTCTTCTGGTCTCAGTATGCTGAGGCCGGACATCCGGTGCCCCTTAGAGACCAACTGAAGCAGCTGGTCGAGTTCCACAAGGTGGCCGAACAGGCCATGAAGGGCCTCATAGTTTGCCTGTGGCCTGGGGAGGCCATGCCTGGGAGCTACTTTGGCCTGGTGCGGCGGCTGGTGGATGCGTGTCCCTGGGTTGAAGTCGTCAAGCACTCCGCCTGCATTGAAGGTGCCCGTCAGGCCCTTGCGCGTGCAAAGGTGCACTGGGGCAGGATGGATGCTGAGAAGCTTGTGACGGACGCGCCACCAGCGGGCAAGGAGTATCGCATGCCCGAAATGTTTTATAAGATTGTCCTGAAGGGTGCCTGCATGATTGCGGGTGAGTGCTCCAAAGATGTAATATTTGAGTAAACTCGCATTTTGTTATCCTGTGCGCTGAAAATTTTTGTTCATATGCGCTAAGCAATGCTTGTTAATTTAAAATATTACCTTTTGTGCGGCCGTTTATCAAATCTGAGAGATGGCAAGTCATCGGCTTCAGCCCACATGCCACTAGTGCTGGGGTGTTTGGGATAAACTTGAGCGCTCTTGTTCCCATGTTTGGGTCCATCTAGGGAGGCGCTCAACACAACGAACGAGGCAACCGGACTTATAATGCTTGAACACTCTCACTTAGCCATAGAATTCTATAATTTTAAATTTTGGCGAAGCCCCTAGTGTTCGGAAGGCCGAGTTCGGGGCGCTATCCACGCCTGGGCCGGACAAAGCCAATTCCTCGCTCTAAGCAGCATAAGCCTTTAGGGACTCGAAAAAACCTCTCGAACAGCGACTAGCTCCCGCCATATCATGACGGTCAGTTTTAGCTTTCTCCACTAAGGCGCTCGCCCAGCTCAACCGGGGCGCAATCGCAGTGGTTCTCCTAGTGCTACCTTAGCCGATACAACGGAACGTAAGGTACCAAAACATGGGAGCCGGGCAAACCCAACTATTGACCCAAGACATGATTCGGAGCCGATGCATATAATGCTATAAGTTCGGGGTGCGGTACTTGTGAAAGTGTTCGGAGTTATCACACCATAATGTGGGGAACTTAAGCCCCTAGTGTATTTAGCCTTACCAAAGTGTACGGATGCAACATGTCATAAGTGAACATATGTATAAGAAAGAATGCAATTATAAGCCAAAAGCGATGCATTGTTTATTCAAGAAATACTGCCATGAATGCAGAACGATACAAATAGTGGGGTAAGCAAGGGATGGGACTATTAAACATGTCCCCCTCCAGGGGTAGGCTGCGGAATGGTGTATAAAATGTAATGGAGACCACCTGAGTGTTCGTCGTAGCCTTTCTCCTTCCCTGGCTGTTGCATCGTGAGTTCGGCAGGTCTACTGCCGGACAGGGCCTCTAGTGAATGGAGTCCCGTGGATAACAAAATAAAGAAAAAGGAGTGACACACTTTGGAGCCCCTGGTGCGGTTAAGCCACATTCTGGACCTGTGGTGGTCGTGCCCCTCCCCCTATGCCCATGGTATCTCCAGAGCGTAATGATGTACGTGAGGGACCAGTCTTGCAATTTTGCCAGGGCTGGGTTTGGGGCCGCATTGCTACGCGTGCTCGGAACGTGCGAGTTGGTCTTGTTGTAGGTTACTCCGGGCGCGTTTGGCCGTGTCCGGTCGCTTAACGGCCGGACTCGAAAATTGCCTTAAGAGGCTGCTCTGTACTTCTGCCGTGAGAGCCGCTGTGTGTTCCTCCGTTCGGAGGGAGCGTTCCGTGTTTTCGTTGACTGTGATGACTCCTCGAGGGCCTGGCATCTTGAGCTTGAGGTATGCGTAGTGCGGCACCGCGTAGAACTTTGCGAACACGGTTCGTCTGAGCAGAGCATGATAGCCGCTGCGGAACGGGACTATATCGAAGATTAACTCCTCGCTTCGGAAGTTATCCGGGGATCCGAAGACCACTTCCAGTGTAACTGAGCCTGTACAATTGGCCTCTACACCTGGCATGACGCCTTTGAAGGTCGTCTTTGCGGGTTTAATCCTTGAGTGGTCTATGCCCATCTTGCGCACTATATCCTGATAAAGCAGGTTCAGGCTGCTGCCGCCGTCCATCAGGACTCTGGTGAGGTGAAATCCATCGACGATTGGGTCTAAAACCAATGCGGCGAATCCTCCATGGCGGATACTAGTGGGGTGGTCCCTTCGATCAAAAGTGATCGGGCAAGAGGACCATGGATTGAACTTTGGGGCGACTGGCTCCATCGCGTATACGTCCCCGAGTGCATGCTTCCGCTCCCTTTTGGGTATGTGGGTTGCGTATATCAGGTTCACCGTCCGCACTTGTGGGGGGAAACCCTTCTGTCCTCTATTGTTCGGCGGCCGGGTCTCTTCCTCGTCATCGCTATGCAGCCCCTTATCATTGTTTTCGGCAATTAACTTGCCTGCCTGCTTGAATACCCAACAATCCCTGTTGGTGTGATTAGCTGGCTTTTCGGGGGTGCCGTGTATCTAGCACGAGCGGTCGAGTATTCGGTCCAAATTGGACGGACCCGGGGTAGTTCTTTTGAATGGCTTTTTCCACTAACCGGGTTTAGAGCCTCTGAATCCAGCGTTGACTGCCGTATCCTCAGTGTTATCACCGTTAACGCGGCGTTTGTTTTTGTTGCGACGCGACCTGCCATTGCGGTCCTTGATATCCGGACTGCCAGAATTTTTGCTGAGGTTGTTACTACGGGCTAGCCAGCTGTCCTCTCCTGCGCAGAAGCGGGTCCTAAGTGATGTGAGGGCTGCCATGGATTTCGGCTTCTCCTGTCCTAGGTGCCGGGCAAGCCACTCATCGTGGATGTTATGTTTGAAGGCTGCGAGGGCCTCTGCATCCAGACAGTCGATGATTTGATTTTTCTTTGTTAAGAACCGTGTCCAGAACTGTCTGGCCGATTCGTCTGGCTGTTGAATTATGTGGCTTAGGTTATCGGTGTCTGGTGGTCGCACATATGTGCCCTGGAAGTTGTCAAGGAATGCGGCTTCCAGGTCTTCCCAACACCCAATTGATTCTGTTGGCAAGCTGTTAAGCCAATGCCGAGATGGTCCTTTAAGCTTGAGTGGGAGATATTTGATGGCATGAAGATCGTCCTCGCGGGCCATGTGGATATGAAGGAGATAGTCTTCGATCCAAACCGCAGGGTCTGTTGTGCCATCGTAGGATTCAATGTTCACGGGTTTAAACCCTTCGGGGATTTGATGATCCATTACTTCATCTGTGAAGCATAGCGGGTGTGCGGCGCCTCTATACTGGGCTATATCACGACGTAGCTCAAGCGAGCTTTGTCTACTGTGTTCGGCCCGGCCGGAGTTGCTGTATCCGGCGCGACGGTAGTCGTCGTGCATCGTGGGGCCCCCACGCGATCCGTAGATCGATCTTGATTGTCTTGCCTTATCCTCCAATATGTCTCGCAAGTCCGGCACATTCCCTCGTTGCTTCGTACTTTTCGAGCGGTGCCGGGGTACGGTTCTGGTGGAGGGCCTAGAGTCCTCTCTGTCGCGGCCACGAGGTGGTCGGTCATCCGTATTGTGCGCTGGTGATGCAGGTTTATATGCCTCCTCCTCTAATCGCGGGAGCAACTTGCATTTGGGGTAGCTTTTGGAGGGGCGTTCGAGTTCATGCTCTTCGGCCGCAAGGACTTCAGTCCATCTATCGGCTAGCAGGTCTTGATCAGCTCTAAGCTGTTGCTGCTCTTTCTTTAGGCTGTTTGCCGTAGCCATTAGCCTGCGTTTAAAACACTCTTGTTCGACGGGATCCTCGGGCACGACGAATTCGTCGTCGAGGCTTGCCTCATCTCCGGAGGGAGGCATGTAGTTATCGTCCTCTACCTCTTCGTCTGTCGCTCTCTCATGAGGGTTGGCTTCTCTGTCCTCCTGTGCTGAATCTTGCTGGAGGGGGTTGTCTTTGGCACTCTCTAGGGTGTTATTATCTTCGGTGCCGGAATCTCCATTCTTGCTGTGGCGGGATTTAGAGCGGTGCCGCTGACGCCAGCGCTTGGGCTGTTTCTTGGAGGATTCTTCCTCCGCTGCTTCCTCGCCATTCCCATCCTTTGGGAAGTCCACCATATATATGTCGTATGACGAGGTGGTTTTCTAGTGCCCCGTAGGCGCTGGTTCTTGGTCGTCTCCGACATCGTCGTCCATACCGTCGATGTCTTCGGAGTCGTAGTCTAGCATGTCGGTTAGATCGTCGACAGCGGCTACAAAGTGGGTGGTGGCTGGACTTTGAATTTCTTCGTCGTCCGCAGCCCAACCATCCTGACCGCAATTCGGCCAGGGCGCTCCTGATAGCGAGAGATACTTTAGCGATTCAGGATGTCGCCAAAAGGTGAGTGTTGAAAGATGTCCATTGCGGTGAACTCCATGATCGGCGCCCAATCGGATTCGATTGGAGGGGGCGCAGGAGGTTCAGAGTCCGGCGAGGAGTCCGGCACCTCGGAGTCACGAGCGTCACAAGGGACAAGGTCAGTATTAGACTCCATCGCGGTAGAGGTAGCAGTCCCTGAGGCGGTGTCTAGCCACCCGTCCTCGATCTGGGCCGCCGGCTCCGAATTGAGGATCGGAGCGGACTCGTGTGCGGCCTCCAGGGCACTGTCCGGTAGCAGAGCTAAATCATGCCCATCGTGACAGTGCGGCACGCTCGGTTGTGGCTCGAATCCATCGAAGATCAAGAATCCGCGGATGTCAGCCGTGAAGTTTAGACTTCCAAATTTGACCTGAAGGCCAGGGGCGTAGCTTTCAATCTGCTCCAGATGGCCAAGCGAATTGGCCCGCAGCGCAAAGCCGCCGAATACGAAGATCTGTCCAGGGAGAAAAGTCTCACCCTGGACCGTGTTGTTGTTGATGATCGAAGGAGCCATCAAGCCTATCAGTGACAACACAGAGGAACTCTCAATGAAAGCACCAATGTCGGTGTCAAAACCGGCGGATCTCGGGTAGGGGGTCCCGAACTATGCGTCTAGGCGGACGGTAACAGGAGACAAGGGACACGATGTTTTTACCCAGTTTGGGCCCTCTCGATGGAGGTAAAATCCTACTCCTGCTTGATTGATATTGATGATATGGGTAGTACGAGAGTGGATCTACCATGAGATCAAGGAGCCTAAAACCCTAGAAGCTAGCCTATGGTATGATTGTTCTTGTCCTATGGACTAAAACCCTCCGGTTTATATAGGCACCGGAGAGGGCTAGGGTTACACAGAGTCGGTTACAATGGTAGGAGATCTACAAATCCGTATTGCCAAGCTTGCCTTCCACGCCAAGGAAAGTCCCATCCGGACACGGGACGAAGTCTTCAATCTTGTATCTTCATAGTCTTGGAGTCCGGCCGATGATGATAGTTCGGCTATCCGGACACCCCCTAGTCCAGGACTCCCTCACCCATCAAGGCTCATTAGTTCCCCCGGGGGGTTCCGATAACCCTTCGGCACTCCGATAATTATCCGGTGCCTCTTGGAACTAATCCGGTGTCTGAATAATATCATCCAATATATCAATCTTTATGTCTCAACCATTTCAAGGCTCCTCATCATGTGTGTGATCTCATTAGAGACTCCGAACAAACTTCGGAACATCAAATCACATAACTCATGAAACAAATCGTCATCGAACGTTAAGCATGCGGACCCTACGGGTTCGAGAAATATGCAGACATGACCGAGAGACATTTCCGGTCAATAACCAATAGTGGAACCTGGATGCTCATATTGGCTCCTACATATTCTACGAAGATCTGTATTTGTCAAACCGCATAACAACATACGTTGTTCCCTTTGTCATCGGTATGTTACTTGCCCGAGATTCAATCGTCGGTATCACCATACCTTGTTTAATCTCATTACCGGCAACTCTCTTTACTCGTTCCGTAATGCATCATCCCGCAACTAACTCATTAGTCATATTGCTTGCAAGTCTTATAGTGATGAGCATTACCGAGAGGGCCCGGAGATACCTCTCTGATACTTGGAGTGACAAATCCTAATCTCGATCTATGCCAACTCAACAAACACCAACGGAGACACCTTTAGAGCATATTTATAATCACCCAGTTACATTGTGACATTTGATTGCACACAAGGTGTTCCTCCGGTATTCGGGAGTTGCATAATCTCATAGTCAGAGGAACATGTATAAGTCATGGTGAAAGCATTAGAAATAAAACTAAACGATCATTTGTACTAAGCTAATGGATGTGTCTTGTCCATCACATCATTCTCTAATGATGTGATCCCGTTCATCAAATGACAACACATGTCTATGGTCAGGAAACTTAACAATCTTTGATTAACGAGCTAGTCTACTAGAGGCATACTAGGGACACTATTTGTCTATGTATTCACACATGTACTAAGTTTCTAGTTAATAAAATTCTAGCATGAATAATAAACATTTATCATGATATAAGGAAATATAAATAACAACTTTATTATTACCTCTAGGGCATATTTCCTTCAAAAACTAGTTGCACGTCTGTCGGTGGAACCGGTCTCATGAACGTGGTCATGTAAGGTTGGTCCGGGCCTCTTCATCCAACAATACCGCCGAATCATAATAATACATTGGTGGTAAGCAGTATGATGATCACCACCCACAACTCTTTGTGTTCTACTCGTGCATATCATCTACGCATAGACCTGGCTCGGATGCCACTGTTGGGGAACGTTGCATGCAATTTCAAAATAATTCCTACGCTCACGCAAGATCTATCTAGGAGATGCATAGCAACGAGGGAGGGGAGTGTGGCTACGTACCCTTGTAGACCATAAGCGAAAGCATTTGACAACGCAGTTAATGTAGTTGAACTTCTTCTAGCTCTGACCGATCAAGCACCGAATGTACGACACCTCAGAGTTTTGCGCACATTCATCGCGATGATGTCCCTTGCCTTCTTGATCCAGCAAGGTGTCGAGGAAGTAGACAAGTTCCATCAACACGACGGAGTGGAGACGTTGATGGTGAAGTGATCCGCGCAGGGCTTCGCCTAAGCACCGCGAAGATATGACCGTGGGAGTAAACGGTGGAGGTCGCGCCGCACATGGCTATGCATTAGTCTGGTGTGTGCTAGGCGCCCCCTCCCACATATATATAGGTGGGAGGGAGAGAGGAGAAGCCAATGGATACTTGGGGTCCCTCCGAAGCTGCGCCCCCTTTTTCCTTATTTGGAGTGCGGGGAAAGGCAGGAGAGGGTGGCGCCCCTCCCTTTCCTTTCTCCCATGAGAGGGAAAGGCGGAAAGGGCTAGCCCTCCCCCTTTTCCTTCCCTAGGGCTGTCCAAACAAGTGGAGGGGTGCACCAGCCCCCTAGTGGGCTGGTCTATCCGTCCCTTTGGCCCATTAAGCCCATAACTTGCCGGGGAGTGCCCGGAACCCCTTTCGGTGACCCGATTCCTTCCTGATACGTCCCGAAACACTTCCGGTGTCCAAATACCATCGTCCTATATATCGATCTTCACCTCTGGACCATTTCTATACTCCTCGTCATGTCCGTGATCTCATCTGGGACTCCGAACAACATTCGGTCACCAAATCATATAACACTATATTGTCACCGAATGTTAAGCGTGCGGACCGTACGGGTTCGGGAACTATGTAGACATGACTGAGACACCTCTCCGGTCAATAACCGATAGTGGAACATGGATGCTCATATTGGTTCCTACATATTCTACAAAGATCTTTATCAGTCGAAACGTTATGACAACATACGTTATTCCCTTTTTCCATTGGTATGTTACTTGCCCGAGATTCGATCGTCGGCATCCACATACCTAGTTCAATCTCGTTACCGGCAAGTCTCTTTACTTGTTACGTAATACATCATCTTGTAACTAACTCATTAGTCACTTTGCTTGCAAGGCTTCTTATGATATGCATTACCGAGAGGGCCTGGAGATACCTCTTCGATACTCGGAGTGACAAATCCTAATCTCGATCCATGCCAACCCAACAAACACCTTCGGAGATACCTGTAGAGCATCTTTATAATCACCCATTTAAATTGTGATGTTTGATAGCACACAAGGTATTCCTCTAGTATCCGAGAGTTCCATAATCTCATAGTCGAAGGAATATGTATTTGACATGAAGAAATCAATAGCAATAAAACTGAATGATCAATATGCTAATCTAACGGATGGGTCTTGTCCATCAAATCATTCTCCTAATGATGTGATCCCGTTCATCAAATGACAACACATGTCGTTAGGAAACTTAACCATCTTTGATTAACGAGCTAGTCTATTAGAGGCTTACTAGGGACACAATGTTTTGTTATGCATCCACACATTTATCAAGTTTCCGGTTAATACAATTCTAGCATGAATAATAAACATTTATCATGATATAATGAAATATAAAATAACAACTTTAGTATTGCCTCTAAGGCATATTTCCTTCACAAATCGGCCATTGCTAGCGGCGATTTTTTCTCCCAGGGCAAAGACCAGCCTGATGGATTGGAGGTCATTCCAGAATGGGGATCCCCTCATAGCCCCTTCATAAAAATTCCCACCTGAGAAGTATTTCGCTCTGAGTATGTCCGCCCACAAGCCCGTTGCCCCTTGCGATAGCTTCCAGATCCACTTACACATCAAGGCAATGTTTTGGAGTCTAGTGTTAGTGATCGCAAGTCCTCCCAAGGACTTGGGACGGCAAACAACATACCATTTTACAATGCGGTATTTGCATTTGAGTCCCGTTCCTTCCTAGAAGAAGCGGGATAGCGACGTGTCCATTTTGGCGTGAACGCCTTCAGCTAGGAGGAAGAGGCCCATGGCAAACATGGATAGTGATGAGAGACTCGAATATGTCGGCACAAGTCTAGCCGCGGGGATAGGAAATTTCCACGCCAAGGACACACCCGCGCCCCCCACCTTTGAGCAAAGCGGCTCCCAATCATCTATCGTGAGCCTTTTGATGGCTAAGGGAAACCTAAGTAGGTGAAAGGAAATTTCCCTGCTTTACAGTTTAACAGGTCCACAATGCGATGTCCCTCGTTGCTATCTACCCCCATGGATAGAACTTAACATTTGTGGAAATTGCTTTTCAGCCCTGACAAAAGCTCGAAACTAAGTAAGAGTTCTTTCACCGTAGCTATGCTATGAGGGTCAGGCTGAAAAAGCAGTAGCGTGTCGTCTGCATATTGGAGCTGGGAAACCCCCTGGGATTAGGTGACCAACCATCCCTTTGATGTGGTTGGCAGCTCTGGCTTTACGCAGCATTGCCGCAAGGGCGTCGACCACAAAGTTGAATAGAATCGGGTACATGGGGTCGCCCTGACATAGTCCGCGTCTGTTATGGAAGAAGTGCCCTACTTCCCCGTTGACAGAGAGTGCAGTTTGGCACCCTGAGACCAGTCGCATCACTCTGTGAGCCCAGGCTACTGAGAAACCGCGACTGAGCGGTACCTGATGCAGGAAATCCCAATTTACCTGGTCTTATGCCTTCTCGAAGTCTACTTTGAGAAGAATGCCCTATTCTTTCGTATGTTTCAGCTCATGAATGATCTCCTGAAAGTCAAGCGGGCCCTCCAGTATGTTCTTCCCACGAATGAAGGCCGATTGCGTGCGGCTAATCATTCGGTGAGTGATCGGGACCAAACGGGTTGTACACGCTTTAGAACAGATCTTGAGCGGAATGTGTTTGGAAACGTAGCATGCAATTTCAAAAAAATCCTACGCTCATGGAAGATCTATCTAGGAGATGCATAGCAACGAGAGGGGGAGAGTGTGTCCATGTACCCTTGTAGACCGAAAGCGGAAGCGTTTGACAACGCGGTTGATGTAGTCAAACTTCTTCTAGATCCGACCGATCAAGCATCGAATGTACGGCACCTCCAAGTTTTGCACACATTTAGCTCGATGACGTCCCTCGTCCTCTTGATCCAGCAAAGGTGTCCAGGAAGAAGATGAGTTCCGTCAGCAGGGCGGTGTGGTGACGGTGATGGTGAAGTGATCCGCGCAGGGCTTCGCCTAAGCACTATGAAGGTATGATCGGAGGTGTAAACTATGGAGGGGGCGCCGCACACGGCCACACACACACACACACACACACACACACACACACACACACACACACACATATATATATATATATATATATATATATAGGTTGGTGGGGAGGAGAGGCAGACAAGGGGGCGCCCCATGTAAGAGGAATCCTACTTGTCCTCCCTATAAGTGCAACTAGTGCCCCTTAGTGATTTTGGTGTATTGAAGACTTATAGGTTAAGGGACTAATGCGTTTGTGAGTGTGCACAAGTCTATAAGTCTATGAGGAGTTTGATATTTACGGAGAAAGTCGACCCCCAAAAATGAATGTCTTCAACTGAAGACTTTGGGTCTGAAGACTTTGAAACTGAAGAGATTGGTGTGACCGTGAAGACTTGATATTCATGCGAGGAATTTGAAGCGTGAAGACTTTTGTTTTTGTAGCTTCATTTTCTCTTTCTTGATTCATAGGAAACACCATACTGTTAAAGGGGGTTGAGGTAAAACTAAGGAAAGGTTTCCAAGTGATGCTCATCTCAAAATCCTAAACCTACCAAACCTTTCGAGTGAAGCCATTGGAAATCTCATACAGTTCGGTCAATTTCTTCAGTGACAGGGACGAAGATCTTATGGTCTCTGAGGAATTTGTTCTGACCGAGGAGTTAGGAATTCGCTAGTGCTGATTGCCTACAAGTGAGAAACTGATAGCCCTGAGGAATTTGATACTCAAATATCCGACTGTTGTTGTGCTATGCGCCAGCTGTCCCAAAATATGTACCCACCTAACAATCATGTCATTGAAGAACATTTATGTATTATTGATGTCTACTACACAACCTTCTTCTTGTAGACGTTGTTGGGCCCGTAAGTGCACAAGTTTGTAGGACAGTAGCAAATTTCCCTCAAGTGGATGACCTAAGGTTTATCAATCCGTAGGAGGCGTAGGATGAAGATGGTCTCTCTCAAGCAACCCTGCAACCAAATAACAAAGAGTCTCTTGTGTACCCAACACACCCAATACAATGGTAAATTGTATAGGTGCACTAGTTCGGCGAAGAGATGGTGATACAAGTGCAATATGGATAGTAGATAAAGGTATTTGCAATCTGAAAATATAAAAACAGCAAGGTAACTAATGATAAAAGTGAGCACAAACAGTATTGCAATGATAGGAAACAAGGCCTAGGGTTCATACTTTCACTAGTGCAAGTTCTCTCAACAAGAATAACATAGATAGATCATATAACAATCCCTCAACATGCAACAAAGAGTGTCACGCCCAATATGCGACCCTATCCAAGAGTAACTCGAAGGTCCCACCAAGGATAGACCCGCATATTGAAACGCTTTTGCAAGGTGGATATCATTACATCAACATTACATAAATAGATGGGGATACATACAAAAGGCATGCAATGCCACACGAATACAACCGACTACGGATGAAACACAAACAGATACTCAAACGACATCCACCCTGCTAGCCCAGGCTGCCGACCTGGAACCTATCCCCTGATCGAAGAAGAAGCCGAAGAAGAACTCCAAATCATGTAAACATCGCTCTCACGTCATGATCATCGCACAACCTGTACCTGCAACTTTTGTTGTAGTAATCTGTGAGCCACGAGGACTCAGCAATCCCATTACCATGGGTATCAAGACTAGCAAAGCTTAATGGGAAAGGAAGGGGTAAAGTGGTGAGGTTGCAGCAGCGACTAAGCATATATGGTGGCTAACATACACAAATGAGAGCGAGAAGAGAAACAAAGGAACGATCGTGAAGCTAGTAATGATCAAGAGGTGATCCTGAACTCCTACTTACATCAAACATAACCCAAAGACCGTGTTCACTTCCCGGACTCCGCCGAGAAGAGACCATCACGGCTACACACGAGGTTGGTGCGTTTTAAATTCAGATCTGGTGTCAAGTTATCTACAACCAGACATTAACAAATTCCCATATATCACATAACCGCGGGCACGGCTCTCGAAAGTTTATACCCTGCAGGGGTGTCCCAACTTAGCCCATGATAAGCTCTCGTGATCAACGAAGGATATACCTTCTCCCAGGAAGACCCGATCAGTCTCGGAATCCCGGTTTACAAGACATTTCGACAATGGTAAAACAAGACCAGCAAGACCACCCGCTGTGTCGACAAATCCCGATAGGAGCTACACATATCTCGTTCTCAGGGCACACCGGATGAGCAAGACGTCGGGTTGGCATAGACCCTGGTTGCCTAAGGCGCGCCGGACATCGCTCAGTTTGGACCAACACCTAGACAAGCATTGGCCCGGTGGGGCTAAAATAAAGATGACCCTTGGGTTAATTACTCCCAAGGGAAAAGTAGGTGGTGGTGAGGCAAATGGTAAAACCAAGGTTGGGCCTTGCTGGAGGAGTTTTATTCAAAGCGAACTGTCAAGGGGGTCCCATAAATCACCCGACTGCGTTAGGAATGCAAAATCCAGGAACATAACACTGGTATGACGGAAACTAGGGCCGCAAGAGTGGAACAAAACACCAGGCATAAGGCCGAGTCTTCCACCCTTTACCAAGTATATAGATGCATTAATTAAATAAGAGATATTGTGATATCCCAACAAAATCCTGTCCACCATGGAGAAATCTTCAACTTCACCTGCATCTAAGAATGCTATAAGAGGGGCTGAGCAAAGCGGTAACATAGCCAAACAACGGTTTGCTAGGAAGGGTGTCAAAGGTTAGAGGTTCATGGCAATTTGGGAGGCTTGAAGCACAAGTTATAGGAAGCGCAGCATAGCGAAAGAACGAAGCAACTAGCATAGCAATGATAGTAGTGAGATCCAAGGTAGCGGTCATATTGCCTGAAATCCCGCAAGGAAGAAGAACGAGTACATGAAGAAGATGAAGCCACGAAGACGAACCAAGCGTAGACGAACGAATCCTCACGATCGCAACGAAACGGCAACTATCGAGAAGAAGCACACAACATAGTAAACACACCACACATAAACAAGACATGATGCACAACCAAGCATGATGCATGACAAAGGCTACATGAAGCTACTCATGGCAAGCGATAATGCAAACAAGAGCAACACATCAAAGCAAGTTAAATGAGGCCGGAAACAACATATAACAATTCCGCTAAGTCCACATATGCAAATTTCGAAATTGGTCCAGATCTGAATAAACCTTATGTTCAGGTTGTTAAACAGCAAGTTAAGATGCACCAAGAGGATCTACACGAGATTCTAGTCAAGTTACATATAAAGTTCATTTAGTTCGGAGCTACGGTCTAGAAGATATGAGCAAAACAAGTTAAGCATGGCATTGATGCAAAATGCATAAAAACATCAAGCAAACACCTCAAAACAAGGATGCAACATGCAAAAACAAGCAAGTTTCATATAGAGCACACTCAAAACGGAGCAACGGTTCAACACACGCATGAAACAAGTTATAATAACAATCTGTCCATAACAGCAACTAGGCATCTTGCAAGCATCAAAACAATATGCTACAGCACCCCAACATGATAACAAAAGGCATGGACGTGATGTACAGGTAAATCATGACAAAACATGAACACTGAGCTATCTCCAGAAATCACTAGAACATGCTCAAAAACACATGGAAAGATTGCATATAATAACAGTTTCAGCCTTATCAGGAAATAACATCAGGTTGCAATGTTTAGAGCTATCAAACAACATGTTACAAGAACTTAACATGGAAAACAAAGGCACGGCATGAATCTACTAATTGCATAGAACAAAAGTCCCTTACTGACCATAAGCGAAAAGGGCACAAAAAATATGATGGCACCCATGTAAACATAGCAAGTTATATGACAGATTCATACATGGCAGGAACAACAATAAGTAGGCTTGTTGGTGAGCTTGAACCACTCACCACAGAGCAATACATGGCATGGCAAGGCAACCAACTGTAAGAAGACATGTTTGCGAAACTAATCATGGCAAGATCAAGTTAATAGGGTGCATGGATCACTAACAACAAGCATGGCAACATTGAACTTAATGTTAACAGGCTGACAGCAACATTATTTAGCAAGTTTGGAGCAAGATTACAACACGTCACAGCAGGCTATAAATGCAACCATGGGCATGAATGGATAGAGCAAGACATTTATAACAAAACGTCCTTAGTGAACATCTCCAGATTATGCATAGAATGACTAGTAGCAGCAGGTTTACATAGCAACAAAATATAACAGAATATGTTAGGAAAACAGCAACAGCAAGTACCCTACTTAACAAGCTCGATGCACTCAGTACAAGACTCACAAAAATACATGGATAGCACCCCTGGAAAGATGGCATATCATAGATCAAAACACATGTAGGACTCAAGTTCATAAGATGAACACATCAATCA